>CAWUFW010005442.1:0-1332123 GCA_963921515.1 Calotriton arnoldi
GGCTGAGCAATGTCTCTGACTACGACTCCCATCATGCTATTGCCTCCACCCACCTTCCCAGCATGCCCATGCTTCCTTCCTTGTGACTCTGCTTCCCTGTGGGTTGGGCTGGCTGTGCTGACAGGATGGCTGGGAGTGTTGTCCTGGCAGTTGTTTGGCTAAGAGTCCCAAGAGTGTCCCTGTGCTTCACACAACATAACCCAGGGTGGTGGTGCTTTGTGGGATCTTGTGTTAGGATGGAGGGCATTGCATTCTACCAGGTGGGTACTGTGGAGTTTGTGTTGGGGGGTGTGAGGGGAGGTGCTGGTGACTATAGTCAGTGCTGCAAGTCCCCCTTCCCACCCAGCCAGCCAGATATCCCACCATGGAACGTGCTTGCATTGCAGGGAGTGGAAGTTGTCTCTCAGGATGTCAGTCAGTGGTGTCCTGCTGTTTGTTGGTGCACAGTTGGCAGCAGGGCCTTGTGCTCCCCACAGCAGTAGCCAGTGTCAGCCATCTTGTGAGTCCTTCTCCACTCCCTGTGATGTGAGCATGGTTCAGGGTGGTGTTGATGGGACAGTTGTGAGGCTGAGCAATGTCTGTGACTACGACTCCCATCATGCTATTGCCTCCACCCCCTTCCCAGCATGCCCATGCTTCCTTCCTTTTGACTCTGCTTCCCTGTGGGTTGGGCTGGCTGTGCTGACATGATGGCTGGGAGTGTTGTCCTGGCAGTTGTTTGGCTAAGAGTCCCAAGAGTGTCCCTGTGCTTCACACAACATAACCCAGGGTGGTGGTGCTTTGTGGGATCTTGTGTTAGGATGGAGGGCATTGCATTCTACCAGGTGGGTACTGTGGAGTTTGTGTTGGGGGGGTGTGAGGGGAGGTGCTGGTGACTATAGTCAGTGCTGCAAGTCCCCCTTCCCACCCAGCCAGCCAGATATCCCACCATGGAACGTGCTTGCATTGCAGGGAGTGGAAGTTGTCTCTCAGGATGTCAGTCAGTGGTGTCCTGCTGTTTGTTGGTGCACAGTTGGCAGCAGGGCCTTGTGCTCCCCACAGCAGTAGCCAGTGTCAGCCATCTTGTGAGTCCTTCTCCACTCCCTGTGATGTGAGCATGGTTCAGGGTGGTGTTGATGGGCCAGTTGTGAGGCTGAGCAATGTCTGTGACTACGACTCCCATCATGCTATTGCCTCCACCCCCCTTCCCAGCATGCCCATGCTTCCTTCCTTTTGACTCTGCTTCCCTGTGGGTTGGGCTGGCTGTGCTGACAGGATGGCTGGGAGTGTTGTCCTGGCAGTTGTTTGGCTAAGAGTCCCAAGAGTGTCCCTGTGCTTCACACAACATAACCCAGGGTGGTGGTGCTTTGTGGGATCTTGTGTTAGGATGGAGGGCATTGCATTCTACCAGGTGGGTACTGTGGAGTTTGTGTTGGGGGGTGTGAGGGGAGGTGCTGGTGACTATAGTCAGTGCTGCAAGTCCCCCTTCCCACCCAGCCAGCCAGATATCCCACCATGGAACGTGCTTGCATTGCAGGGAGTGGAAGTTGTCTCTCAGGATGTCAGTCAGTGGTGTCCTGCTGTTTGTTGGTGCACAGTTGGCAGCAGGTCCTTGTGCTCCCCACAGCAGTAGCCAGTGTCAGCCATCTTGTGAGTCCTTCTCCACTCCCTGTGATGTGAGCATGGTTCAGGGTGGTGTTGATGGGCCAGTTGTGAGGCTGAGCAATGTCTGTGACTACGACTCCCATCATGCTATTGCCTCCTCCCCCTTCCCAGCATGCCCATGCTTCCTTCCTTTTGACTCTGCTTCCCTGTGGGTTGGGCTGGCTGTGCTGACAGGATGGCTGGGAGTGTTGTCCTGGCAGTTGTTTGGCTAAGAGTCCCAAGAGTGTCCCTGTGCTTCACACAACATAACCCAGGGTGGTGGTGCTTTGTGGGATCTTGTGTTAGGATGGAGGGCATTGCATTCTACCAGGTGGGTACTGTGGAGTTTGTGTTGGGGGGTGTGAGGGGAGGTGCTGGTGACTATAGTCAGTGCTGCAAGTCCCCCTTCCCACCCAGCCAGCCAGATATCCCACCATGGAACGTGCTTGCATTGCAGGGAGTGGAAGTTGTCTCTCAGGATGTCAGTCAGTGATGTCCTGCTGTTTGTTGGTGCACAGTTGGCAGCAGGGCCTTGTGCTCCCCACAGCAGTAGCCAGTGTCAGCCATCTTGTGAGTCCTTCTCCACTCCCTGTGATGTGAGCATGGTTCAGGGTGGTGTTGATGGGCCAGTTGTGAGGCTGAGCAATGTCTGTGACTACGACTCCCATCATGCTATTGCCTCCACCCCCTTCCCAGCATGCCCATGCTTCCTTCCTTTGACTCTGCTTCCCTGTGGGTTGGGCTGGCTGTGCTGACAGGATGGCTGGGAGTGTTGTCCTGGCAGTTGTTTGGCTAAGAGTCCCAAGAGTGTCCCTGTGCTTCACACAACATAACCCAGGGTGGTGGTGCTTTGTGGGATCTTGTGTTAGGATGGAGGGCATTGCATTCTACCAGGTGGGTACTGTGGAGTTTGTGTTGGGGGGTGTGAGGGGAGGTGCTGGTGACTATAGTCCATGCTGCAAGTCCCCCTTCCCACCCAGCCAGCCAGATATCCCACCATGGAACGTGCTTGCATTGCAGGGAGTGGAAGTTGTCTCTCAGGATGTCAGTCAGTGGTGTCCTGCTGTTTGTTGGTGCACAGTTGGCAGCAGGTCCTTGTGCTCCCCACAGCAGTAGCCAGTGTCAGCCATCTTGTGAGTCCTTCTCCACTCCCTGTGATGTGAGCATGGTTCAGGGTGGTGTTGATGGGCCAGTTGTGAGGCTGAGCAATGTCTGTGACTACGACTCCCATCATGCTATTGCCTCCTCCCCCTTCCCAGCATGCCCATGCTTCCTTCCTTTTGACTCTGCTTCCCTGTGGGTTGGGCTGGCTGTGCTGACAGGATGGCTGGGAGTGTTGTCCTGGCAGTTGTTTGGCTAAGAGTCCCAAGAGTGTCCCTGTGCTTCACACAACATAACCCAGGGTGGTGGTGCTTTGTGGGATCTTGTGTTAGGATGGAGGGCATTGCATTCTACCAGGTGGGTACTGTGGAGTTTGTGTTGGGGGGTGTGAGGGGAGGTGCTGGTGACTATAGTCAGTGCTGCAAGTCCCCCTTCCCACCCAGCCAGCCAGATATCCCACCATGGAACGTGCTTGCATTGCAGGGAGTGGAAGTTGTCTCTCAGGATGTCAGTCAGTGGTGTCCTGCTGTTTGTTGGTGCACAGTTGGCAGCAGGGCCTTGTGCTCCCCACAGCAGTAGCCAGTGTCAGCCATCTTGTGAGTCCTTCTCCACTCCCTGTGATGTGAGCATGGTTCAGGGTGGTGTTGATGGGCCAGTTGTGAGGCTGAGCAATGTCTCTGACTACGACTCCCATCATGCTATTGCCTCCACCCCCTTCCCAGCATGCCCATGCTTCCTTCCTTGTGACTCTGCTTCCCTGTGGGTTGGGCTGGCTGTGCTGACAGGATGGCTGGGAGTGTTGTCCTGGCAGTTGTTTGGCTAAGAGTCCCAAGAGTGTCCCTGTGCTTCACACAACATAACCCAGGGTGGTGGTGCTTTGTGGGATCTTGTGTTAGGATGGAGGGCATTGCATTCTACCAGGTGGGTACTGTGGAGTTTGTGTTGGGGGGTGTGAGGGGAGGTGCTGGTGACTATAGTCAGTGCTGCAAGTCCCCTTCCCACCCAGCCAGCCAGATATCCCACCATGGAACGTGCTTGCATTGCAGGGAGTGGAAGTTGTCTCTCAGGATGTCAGTCAGTGGTGTCCTGCTGTTTGTTGGTGCACAGTTGGCAGCAGGGCCTTGTGCTCCCCACAGCAGTAGCCAGTGTCAGCCATCTTGTGAGTCCTTCTCCACTCCCTGTGATGTGAGCATGGTTCAGGGTGGTGTTGATGGGACAGTTGTGAGGCTGAGCAATGTCTGTGACTACGACTCCCATCTTGCTATTGCCTCCACCCCCTTCCCAGCATGCCCATGCTTCCTTCCTTTTGACTCTGCTTCCCTGTGGGTTGGGCTGGCTGTGCTGACATGATGGCTGGGAGTGTTGTCCTGGCAGTTGTTTGGCTAAGAGTCCCAAGAGTGTCCCTGTGCTTCACACAACATAACCCAGGGTGGTGGTGCTTTGTGGGATCTTGTGTTAGGATGGAGGGCATTGCATTCTACCAGGTGGGTACTGTGGAGTTTGTGTTGGGGGGTGTGAGGGGAGGTGCTGGTGACTATAGTCAGTGCTGCAAGTCCCCCTTCCCACCCAGCCAGCCAGATATCCCACCATGGAACGTGCTTGCATTGCAGGGAGTGGAAGTTGTCTCTCAGGATGTCAGTCAGTGGTGTCCTGCTGTTTGTTGGTGCACAGTTGGCAGCAGGGCCTTGTGCTCCCCACAGCAGTAGCCAGTGTCAGCCATCTTGTGAGTCCTTCTCCACTCCCTGTGATGTGAGCATGGTTCAGGGTGGTGTTGATGGGCCAGTTGTGAGGCTGAGCAATGTCTGTGACTACGACTCCCATCATGCTATTGCCTCCACCCCCTTCCCAGCATGCCCATGCTTCCTTCCTTTTGACTCTGCTTCCCTGTGGGTTGGGCTGGCTGTGCTGACAGGATGGCTGGGAGTGTTGTCCTGGCAGTTGTTTGGCTAAGAGTCCCAAGAGTGTCCCTGTGCTTCACACAACATAACCCAGGGTGGTGGTGCTTTGTGGGATCTTGTGTTAGGATGGAGGCATTGCATTCTACCAGGTGGGTACTGTGGAGTTTGTGTTGGGGGGTGTGAGGGGAGGTGCTGGTGACTATAGTCAGTGCTGCAAGTCCCCCTTCCCACCCAGCCAGCCAGATATCCCACCATGGAACGTGCTTGCATTGCAGGGAGTGGAAGTTGTCTCTCAGGATGTCAGTCAGTGGTGTCCTGCTGTTTGTTGGTGCACAGTTGGCAGCAGGTCCTTGTGCTCCCCACAGCAGTAGCCAGTGTCAGCCATCTTGTGAGTCCTTCTCCACTCCCTGTGATGTGAGCATGGTTCAGGGTGGTGTTGATGGGCCAGTTGTGAGGCTGAGCAATGTCTGTGACTACGACTCCCATCATGCTATTGCCTCCTCCCCCCTTCCCAGCATGCCCATGCTTCCTTCCTTTTGACTCTGCTTCCCTGTGGGTTGGGCTGGCTGTGCTGACAGGATGGCTGGGAGTGTTGTCCTGGCAGTTGTTTGGCTAAGAGTCCCAAGAGTGTCCCTGTGCTTCACACAACATAACCCAGGGTGGTGGTGCTTTGTGGGATCTTGTGTTAGGATGGAGGGCATTGCATTCTACCAGGTGGGTACTGTGGAGTTTGTGTTGGGGGGTGTGAGGGGAGGTGCTGGTGACTATAGTCAGTGCTGCAAGTCCCCCTTCCCACCCAGCCAGCCAGATATCCCACCATGGAACGTGCTTGCATTGCAGGGAGTGGAAGTTGTCTCTCAGGATGTCAGTCAGTGATGTCCTGCTGTTTGTTGGTGCACAGTTGGCAGCAGGGCCTTGTGCTCCCCACAGCAGTAGCCAGTGTCAGCCATCTTGTGAGTCCTTCTCCACTCCCTGTGATGTGAGCATGGTTCAGGGTGGTGTTGATGGGCCAGTTGTGAGGCTGAGCAATGTCTGTGACTACGACTCCCATCATGCTATTGCCTCCACCCCCTTCCCAGCATGCCCATGCTTCCTTCCTTTTGACTCTGCTTCCCTGTGGGTTGGGCTGGCTGTGCTGACAGGATGGATGGGAGTGTTGTCCTGGCAGTTGTTTGGCTAAGAGTCCCAAGAGTGTCCCTGTGCTTCACACAACATAACCCAGGGTGGTGGTGCTTTGTGGGATCTTGTGTTAGGATGGAGGGCATTGCATTCTACCAGGTGGGTACTGTGGAGTTTGTGTTGGGGGGTGTGAGGGGAGGTGCTGGTGACTATAGTCCATGCTGCAAGTCCCCCTTCCCACCCAGCCAGCCAGATATCCCACCATGGAACGTGCTTGCATTGCAGGGAGTGGAAGTTGTCTCTCAGGATGTCAGTCAGTGGTGTCCTGCTGTTTGTTGGTGCACAGTTGGCAGCAGGTCCTTGTGCTCCCCACAGCAGTAGCCAGTGTCAGCCATCTTGTGAGTCCTTCTCCACTTCCTGTGATGTGAGCATGGTTCAGGGTGGTGTTGATGGGCCAGTTGTGAGGCTGAGCAATGTCTGTGACTACGACTCCCATCATGCTATTGCCTCCTCCCCCTTCCCAGCATGCCCATGCTTCCTTCCTTTTGACTCTGCTTCCCTGTGGGTTGGGCTGGCTGTGCTGACAGGATGGCTGGGAGTGTTGTCCTGGCAGTTGTTTGGCTAAGAGTCCCAAGAGTGTCCCTGTGCTTCACACAACATAACCCAGGGTGGTGGTGCTTTGTGGGATCTTGTGTTAGGATGGAGGGCATTGCATTCTACCAGGTGGGTACTGTGGAGTTTGTGTTGGGGGGTGTGAGGGGAGGTGCTGGTGACTATAGTCAGTGCTGCAAGTCCCCCTTCCCACCCAGCCAGCCAGATATCCCACCATGGAACGTGCTTGCATTGCAGGGAGTGGAAGTTGTCTCTCAGGATGTCAGTCAGTGGTGTCCTGCTGTTTGTTGGTGCACAGTTGGCAGCAGGGCCTTGTGCTCCCCACAGCAGTAGCCAGTGTCAGCCATCTTGTGAGTCCTTCTCCACTCCCTGTGATGTGAGCATGGTTCATGGTGGTGTTGATGGGACAGTTTTGGGGCGGGCAATATGTGTGACTGCGACTCCCATGATGCTATTGGCTACACTGACTTGGCCAGCATACACAGAATTCCTTCCTTTGAGTGGTCTTCACTGTGTGTTGGTGTTGTTGTGGTGGCTACATGTGTGGATGTGTTTGTTAGTTCTATTTGTGCCACTGCCTAGCTGTAGTTGTGGTTGTGTTTTACATGTGTTGGCACAGTTGGATGTGACTTTTTTGATGGCATGTGTTGTGTTTATCTGACTGACATACACATTTTGGGATGATTCTGTTCTAGTTGCTGTGTAATTGCTATGAGTGCATGGTTTGACTCTCCCCTTGACAGTGATGTGTGTGTTTTGTGGCAGTTTATTGTGTACATTTGTTGTGTACTCACCAGGCTCTGGGATGTCCTCTAGTCCATATATGCTCACTGGCGGAAGGATGGCCCGCACCTTCTCCTCCCAGGGCCTGAGGTATATTGGCTTGGCAGGAGGGCCACTGCCGGTGTGTTGGCTGTTGATGTAGTCTTTCTTCAGCATGTCCCGTACCCTCCTGCGCACGTCATACCACCTGTTCTGGATGTCCGTCTTTGTGCGCCGACATGGTGATTGGGCGTTCACCCTGTTGATGATCCTCTCCCACATCTTGGTTTTCTGCGACATGGGGGTCTGTTGGACCAATGTGCCAAACAGCTGTGGCTCTACCCTGAGGATCTCGTCTACCATGACTTCCAATTCACTATCTAGGAACTTGGGATTCTTCTTGGGGGGCATGGTGATGGGTGGTGATGGTGGGTGATGTGTGTGTTGGTGTGCAGGTGAGGGTGTGTTTTGCTGGGTGTATGTGAGGTAGGTATTTGTTGGTGTGCTGATGGTGTGTGGCTTGTGTGAGGGATGAGCTGTGGGTGTGTGGTTGCTTTCTCTTGGGTGCTGGAAGTGGAATGGCATTTGCAAAGGCTCATGGTAGTGATTTGTGTCCTTTATATAGGTGGAGTTGTGGGTGTGTCCTTGTTCTCTGTCCCCACCCCCCAGTATTTATTGGCTTGGTGATTGCATGTTTGGCCTTTTTTTGGTTGATTTTTCCTTTGTGCTGTTTGTGTATGTTGGAAACGTTCTTGTGACCGAGTCGGACCCTGCATTGGTCTCGTACGGTGTTTTCCGTTTCGTTCACGCTGTGTTTGTGCAGTTTTCTATGCTGCGTACGCGTCGGTCGCGGTGTATTGTGCTGCTTCGGCTCGGTTTTGTATGCGTGTCGGTCGTACGGCTTGTCCTCCGTCCGACTCGCTCGTGGTTTTCGCGCCTTGCATCGTACTTAGCGGTTTGGAGTTCGCGTGTACGTTTCGGTCGGATTTGTTCCGGGTGCGTGTCGGTCGGTTGGATTCGCGTGTTTTTCCGGCCGGATTGCTGTTTTCCGTGCGGCTCGGTCGGTCGACTTGGTTTCGTTACGTGTCGGTCGGATTTTTCGCGCCTTGCATCGTAGTTGGCGTGTCGGGCGCCACGGGTACGTGTCGGTCGGTATTTTTTCCGGATCCGAGTCGGTCGGTGCTTTTTCCGGCCCGAATCGGAATCGACCCCTAAACATATATAATTAAATATTCCTTCCCCAAACTACATTAAATCAGAGAAGGTGCTGAAAAGTAAACATATATCATTTACTATTCCCACTCAAAACTATATTAACTCAGGGAAAGTGCTGGACAATAAACATATTACATATACTATTCCCACTCCAAATTACATTAAAATACCCAGGGTTCTGGACACTAAACATATATAATTTAATATTCCCACTCTAAACAACATTAATTGAGGGAAAGTTCTGAACACTAAACATATATAATTAACTATTCCTTCTCCAAACTACATTAAATCAGAGAAGGTGCTTGAAAGTAAACATATATAATTGACTATTCCCACTCCAAATTACATTAAAATACAGAGGGTGCTGGACACTAAACATATATGATTTAATATTCCCACTCCAAACAACATTAATTGAGGGAAAGTTCTGGACACTAAACATATATAATTAACTATTCCTTCTCCATACTACATTAAATCAGAGAAGATGCTGTAAAATAAACATATTTAGTTTACTATTACCACTACATATTATATTAAATCACAGAAGGTACTGGACAATAAACATATAAAATATACTATTCCTACTCGAAACATCTTAAAAACAATGAAGGTGCTGTACACTAAACATATATATTATACTATTCCCACTCCAAACTACAATAACACAGCGAATGTGCTGGTAACTAAACATATATAATCTAATATTCCTACTACAAACAACATTAACACACAGAAGGTACTAGTTAATGAACTCATATAATGTAATATTCCACCTATAAACTACATTAACAGATAATAAATGCTACATCCTACACATATATATTATCCCATTCCCATTTCTAAAATAATTTCAAGAAAAGATATATAAAAAAAATTATAATATTTTTTGGGACAATATAATATAATACAAAATAATTTTTATCTAATTTATTTATTTTTTAAAAATAAAAAAATAAAAAAAATAGTTTAATAAATAATAAACATTCCCAACAACATTTAAAAAAAAAAAACATTAATAAATGTAATCACAAACATTACACCTCCTCAAATTTTTCAGTTTTTTTTGTTTGAAAATCTAACATTTAAAAATATTATTACACATTTTCCAGCAAAAACACCAATTTTATCACATCTAAATACAACACACCTCTACATAAAAACTTTCTAAAATTAATTTTTATTAAATATTTATTTATTTATCTCTACTCTTACCCACTATAAAAACATCAAACTACAAAATTTTTACAAATTTTCTTTTCAAATTTTTATTTTTTGAATTTTTTTGAATTTTTAAAATTCACTTCAAAAAAATTATCTGCAATAACCACAAAATCACACTGTTAATGTTTTTATTTATTTTAATATTTTTAAAATTTTATAAAATTTTATAATTTACAATATTTTTTAAGTGTTCCCACCCCCATCATTTATACACACAAAATTCCACTATTCTTTTAAAAAATAACAATTTTTAAAAAAAATGTAAACTATTTTTGTAAAGTTTTACAACACTCCCAACCCTTATCCCCTTTAAATGCAACATCCAAATCCCAATTTTGTTTTTTAATTTTACAAATTTCATGTACAATTTTTCTAAATATTTTTAAATTAATTTTAAAACACTCCCCACCCTTATCCCCTATAAGCCCAACATCCCGCGCCTAAAAAATAATGATACATTTCTTTATTATTACTAAAACATTTAAAAAAATTAAAAATATGTTTTTTAAAACACTCCCCTCCCTTATCCCCTATAAACCCAACATCCCGCACCTAAAACAATGTTACTATAAAACATTTCCAATTTATATAGAAATATTATTATATTTCCAACTATATATTAAAAAAACAAACATACATTTAAAAAATCGATATTTTTTTAACGATATTTTCTAGATTGATATTTTTGACAACGATATTTTAAATAACACACTAAATCGATATTCTTGACATCGATATTCCATACTACGATATTTTTGACAATCAACATTGAAAACATGATATTATCATACAACAATATTTTAAACTCAATATTATGTCTACTTACCTTCAGGGGTATCTCCCCACATGATCATAGCTTCTTTTGAAATTTTTAGATTTGGTCTTCATGAGAATTTGGTCACATAATACCTTATCATACGACATGCTCAAAATCACAGGTCACTATGCTGCACCAAATATAGTCATCCTCACCGAACAGTAGACCGGCCAGTTGTGCGACACAACATGTGTTTCTACAACATGCGCTACTCCTCAACATCCGATCATCTGTAGACTCCAGGAATTTTACACAGCCCACAACCCTTCATGGAACTACTCCGGGCTTTCTGTTGAATGTCCATAGCCCGATGATCGCCAAAACGTGACGTCTTTGGCTCTATTAGTGTCACCAACTCCAGAACACCGACAGGCACACGAATCCCAAATGGCTCAAGTAATCCAAAACGATTCCTCAGATGCGGGTATCTCTCCATCCCACCCTCGTCACCATTGTTGGAAAGATTCACAGTCCACCACATGGTAAGGAAGAATGTAGTATTTATTTATAACAGAGATCCTTGTAAGGATTGGCACCAGCATATGGCAATACAGCACTAGCCACCAGCAATTGATCTTCCCCAACCGTCACCCTTAGAACCCCACACAATATTCCACCTCTGTATTCTACACAGTTCTACATTCTATGCTCTCTTACCCATCTCTATACCACAACACGCAGGGTTGCTTTGCGTGGCTTAATAAATCTTTATGGTTGTCCTAGTCACACATGTACCACTTTGCGGGTGCAAAAAGTGGTTCAGAGCTCTCATAAATAAGCCCCCTTGTTATTTGGGGACCTCAGCATTTGGCACCTCTTGTGAGAGGCATATAGGAAACACTTTTCACCCATACTTGTGTATTTTTTGTAACAAAATAATCATTGTGCACAATTTTGCAAAGATGTAGTTGTGAAACTTTTCTCAAAGAAGAAATGCTACTATTTCAATCACCTAGTTGACTAGCATTCAGTCTTCCAGGAACTCACTTCACTTAAACGCTTGGAGAGACTGAACATTCAAGTAGTTATTCACTCTAGCAGTTAACTTCTTCACTTCCTCATTATGAGCCTGATTACGATGGTGGTGAAACCGCCACCGACAGCCTGTCGGTGGTGGTTTCACCACCATCGTAAGCAGGTTTCACGCCCGCCGCATTAAAATGGAGGTCATGTCTTTGGCAGTCGGAAAGACAGACCACCACAGTTCCAAAAGGCTCAAGGAGCCCGTCGGACCATCGGAGGGGAATCAGATCCCTACAGCGGTGGCGGTGCTTACTAGGCACCGCCAAAGGGATTATGATGTCCCTTTCCACCTGCCTTTTTCATGGTGGGTAACCTGCCATGAAAAGGCAGGCAGAAAGGGACTTTGGGGGCACATAGTGGGCCCTCCATCTCCCTGCACTCCAGATATGGACATTGGGGGCACCTATGGTGCCCCCCTACATATCCCTGCACCATGTGGCAGGCAACGCATGGTGCCTGCCACGTAATGCAGGGATATGTGCAGTGTCCCCTTTTTGTCTTGTGGCATGTGCTGCAGCTAGCAGCACACCTCGCAACACAAAATATAGGCATTGTGACTGTCGTGGTGGCGGTCGCATTATAATGCCTATGTCGGGACCATCGACGGACTGTCGGGCGGTCCCGTTTCAGATAACCGCCATCGTAATCTATGTGTAGAAGGACTGGTTTGTTTCATTCCTCTTCTGGACCTCAGACAATTGGTGAAGGAAAGTCACATGGTAAGATATATGAACGAGAGACCACAGTGTACATAAGTGTGTCCCTTAGCACCTGATCTAAGGGACCAAAACGGAACTCTAGTCTGTCCAATAAGTTTAAACTTAGTAAACATTTGGAAGTTTGGGATTAGCAGAAAGGTAAATCTTCAGAGCTATAAGAAGTGTTTCATCATTCTACTCCACAGAATAAATAGTGGGTACATTGCTGTAGTACAGTTCACCCCGTGGGGGAAATAGAGGACACAATAAATCAGAGTACTGGGGGCAAGGCTCCAGTCCCCGACTGGGTCCCGATAGATCTTTTTAAATATAACCCTGGATTCTGGGTGCCTTTATTGATGAACGTTTTTAACAGTCTCTCTTTTGCCCCCAAACCTTATACATGGTCAACATCTATTACAGTGCCCATTTTTAAGAAAGACGATCACTCTCAGCCCTGTTGTTATAGGCCCATATCATTAATAGATACAACTCTAAAATTCTTAGGCAGGGTCCTATACAACCGAATTAAGGAATGGGTGGAAGAGAAGTCAGTATTTTATCCTAGTCAGTATGGTTTTAGATCTAAGGTCAGCACAGTAGAGCAGTGTCTCAACCTTAATTCAGTAATAGGAAAATACACCATAGCTAAAATGTCCTCAATTTATCTAGCTTTTAATGGATTTGACCACTGAGTTCGACAATGTAAACCATTCGAAGCTGAGGTCTATTTTGATAACCCTTGGACTGGATGTGGGATTAGTGCATTTTTTGGTATACCTGCACAGTGGCATGAAGGCTAGAGAAAGAATTAATGCTTAGGGGAGGTATTTCGAGATGTGGATTTTTGAAGAGGTGTGAGACAAGGATGTGTTTTAGCTCCGCTTTTATTTATTCTGTTTATAAACTACCTTCATCCTTTTTTACTCACCACTACCCCCGACATTCTGAAAGTTAATGGCACTTTTTTGCCATCTCTACTATATGCCGACAATGCTGTGTTAATGGCCCGTACTCAGAAGGCCCTCCGTCAGCTAGTATGTGGTTTTGTAAATTTTATGGCATTTTTATGGATTTATGTACTAATTGTAACAAATCTTTTGTCATGACCTGCAGCCTAAAGAAGCATAACTTGGTATCCTTAGCAGTGGGCAAATTTAATTTAAAATGCACAAGCACTTTTTCTTATCTAGGAATGGTCTTTTCTGATAACGGCTCATGGAGATCACACATAACATACAGGGGCATATTCTCAAGGACTTATCGCCGAGTTATCGGCACTTTAGCGCAGCAAAAGTGGCGAAAGAATTATCGCCCCATTCCCAAGCTGGTGCAAACTGACCACATCGCCAGTTTTCCAGCGATAGCTGCCGCAAAAAACATCGCCACGGATGAGAGCGACAACTAACGCTAATGATATGCAGAGTAGGCGTCCCCGTGCAAAAACACATGAAAACACCACTTCGCGATATTCTCAACGACCAGCCACATATGCGATACGATCCAAAAACAGGCGATAAGGCGCGTTAGCAGCAGGGATTTAACACCTGCCTTTTACTGGTGTTAAGCAGGACGACAAACTGCAGTAGAAAGGAGCCCAGCCCAGAGCCACATCTGAAGACCAACAGATGCCATGGAGACAATGATAGTGCAGCCTGGAGACCCAAGAGGGCCACAACACCCACCGCAACCACCCCCAGGCCCCCCCTCGGCCCCCTCCTGACTACCACAGAGGCAGCGCAGAACAGGACAGCAGACGTTCCCAAAACCCACCAGCCTCATAGACTCAACGCCAGAGGAAGTCATTGCCCACTACAGGCACAAAAGGACAACCATCCTCCGCATCCTGACCGACATTGCCCACAGGCTGACGGTACCAACCCGGCGGACAACCACCATCCCTCCGCAGATGAAGCTGCTGGCTGTGCTGCACCTGTTGGCCCCAGGTACCTTCCAAACAACAACTTCCAGAGTCGGAGGAGTCTCATGGCCAGCCCTATCATACGTCCTCACCCATGTCATGGATGCATGTCCACAATAGCAACGGCGGGCCCCTGTCACCGCACCACACAACAGTTTCAATTTGTAGTGTCCCTGCGCAACCAACCCCAATGCCAGCCGTTGCCAGACGCCACTGTGCCCCAGATCCAAAACTGTAGTAACTGAAATGGGGGTGCGCACGGTCATGAAGTCCAGTAGTCAACAGTAGTGTAAAAACAGTCCTTTATTACAAATACAACAATAAACCATATGAAAAGCACAGCCAACGCCGAACGGGGAACTTCATCAGGGCAACGTGTGGATTCAAGTAACTGCATATGGTGCGGGAACTCCCCAATACCATTCCATACTCCGGAAGTCAGTATCCAGAAACCTGTTGGACAAATGGTGACAATGGTCAAGCGTCCGTATAGTCACAAACCTAATCTGGTACAGTGTATAGCACTTGGACAAACCGGAATGCTCACAGGAAAGACAAATCCTGCACAAAAAGACCGTAACAGAAGTACGTGTGGTCGTAACCTACGTAGGAAAGAAAAGGAAGATTATGGTCACACTAACTTCTGTTACGGTCTCATGATGCAGGAATACTCATACCTGTAAGCATCACGGTTTGTATCAGCTTGATACCCCTGCACCTTCACTCCCCCACCCAGCCACGAGGGCGCTGCCGTGACCGATGGTGCCTATGCGATCCTGTGCGCCTGCTGCACCCAGCCCTGGTCCCCAGACCAGTCCGCCAACCAGCGATAAGTGCCCGCCCCTGCGCACCTAGGCCTCAATGCTCACCTGCCACCACCGGCGTGTCTCCAAGAGGGCCCACCACGTGCCGGTGCAACCTCCTCAGCCTATCGCTGGATTCCGCGCCACAGGCCCCCAGCGCACCCTGCAGGACCGCGCAGCGGAGTGATGTCTGTGCAGCCTGCTGCCCTCAGCGTACACTGCAGTCCAGCTGGGATCACAATTCAAATCGAATCTTGATTGGCAGGACGCGTATCGAGGCCTACGCATCATCGCAGGCTGCACACCCGCTCAGCTCTGGTGCCACTAACTCAGTGCACCTTAAGTCATCGCCACATGGCGGTAGGCCCGTGCCGGCCTAAGTGCCTCGGATGCCACCAACTCTGTGCACCTCAACTCACCGTCCCGTGGCGGTAGGCCCGTGCCGGCCTAAGTGCCTCGGATGCCACCAACTCTGTGCACCTCAAGTCATGGGCCCTTTATGATTGGGTCCCGTCGTGCGGACGCCATCATGTCACCTCCGGCAGTGGGGAATGTGATGTGGCAGGGCCCTAGGCCCTCATGCATAAATAATGACCACACGGACACACTCAGCTAGATAGTGGAAATAGCCTCGGGCACGAGCGCCCGGCCCCTTTTATTGGCAGGGTCACATGTCCTGTGACGCATGTGCTGGATGGGTGTGGTGTGAGTGTGAACCAGCCCTCAGGGAGTGGCTGTGGCATGCTGGCAACTAGACCTGTGATCAGCAGATCACTACAGAGAAGACCTGGGACATGTAGCGTTGTCGTCCCCCCCTGTAAGCGTAAGCGGAGTGGGCTGGCCTGGCGTATGAAAGTCCAGCGTAGGGGTGTGAACGATGACCCCGGCGCTCTGGGCGTGGTTCCGTTCTGGGCTGGACAAGAAGGCAACTAATGATTGTGTCTCTGATGTGGTGTCGGCGCAACTCGGTCCGCAATCTGTAATGTTGCACCCTGTGACTCAAGTCCAACAACATGTGCAACATGGACATAAGGGGGAATCACTGACCCTACATTCATCCATACTTCCATACTTGAATGATAACAGACATGACACATCCGTGTGAATTTGATTGTTTAATGCACATTCAGTGGAGTGTTGTGGCTGGAGCAGTACAGGGCCATGCAAACCCCACTTTACATTGTTGGCCCGTGGAGGGCCAGCCAGAGTCCCTCGGGGAATGACAAGTACATCGGAACAGGAAGAGTTCAGTCCGCAGTCTGATAGCTGTGTCATTGGTGACCAAAAAGAATATGGCAGTCCATGTCGAGGTCCAAGGTGAGTGTCGCAGAGTGCATCGGGGACAGTGGAAGGTGATGATGCAGAGGGCAGAACCAAGCAGAAACAGGACATATGGCGGAGATGAATGCTACTGCTTCCTTACTACCAGTAAGGTAGATTCATCCGCATCTTCATCCTCTGATGTCTCATGTGCCTCACATGTGGTTGGTGGTGTTTTCTTTGCAGCACTGTTTGGCACTGACACATCAGGGGCCAGAGGTGGATTGGCTGCCGCACTGTGTGGCAGTGACACATCAGGTGCCAGAGGTGGATTGTCTGCCGCACTGTGAGGCACTGACACATCAGGGGCAGAGATGTGGATGTCGAAGCAGCAGCAGCATTCATCTGCGCCAGGCCTTGTGGCAGCAATGCCATGACAAGGATCTGCAGGGCATGGTAGATCCCAGCTACATCACGCTGGTGTGCAGCCGTGGCAGCCATTCTTTCCGCCTGCATCCGCTCCCTGTTCTCCATGATCCTCCGCATGTGTCCCAACTCCCAGATGACATCGCTGGGGCCACTCTGACTAGACAGTTGTCCTTGTCTCAGAGTCAGGACTCCAGCGATGTCAGCCATGGATCGTTGGAGAGCATGGAGTGGACTGTGGGTATCCGTTAGGGACTGTAAGTGGTCCCTGATGGGACTTAGACACCCACGTATGGCATCTAGTTTGGCTGCCATGAGGTCGAACCCCAGGGGGGCGTGGCTTGATGCCGATGTAGGAGGCAGCGGACCTTGAAGCTCCTCCGTGGCCTCCCTCCATAGCAAGTTATCCTGATGCCCTAAAGAGGCCCCTGATCGGCCATATCGCGTCGGAACACCGGGTGCCCTGGTGGGTGAACTGGCGATGACCTGGGAGGCTGAGAGACGGAGAAAACTCCGCTTTCTTGCACTGCTCGCACTCCCCCTGTGGCGACCTAAGATGGCGGCTGCCATCGGTCGCGGGAACCGACGTGGGTCGCACTGAGCTGTGCCTTGCGAATTATGCCGGAACGACGGTGAGGCTCTCTGAACCCGGCCTCGGAGGGAGGGTCTGCGGTTGCCCACGGCTGTGGGGAATTGGCAAAGTGGTGGGCAGAACTGAATCGGGCACCGACTGCGGATCCTAAAATGGCGGCCCGCTGACTTGGCTGAGCTGCCTTCCAAGGGTGCGGGCGACCGGAGCTTGCAGAGACAGCCTGCTGCCCGCCGATCCTGAAACGCTGAGATAGCGGCTCTGGGGTGCTCCTAAGCCCCACTGACCGCCAGAAGCTGGCGAACTGGACCTGACTTGCCTGACATCAACGGCGGGGTGAGGCGATCGGATCCGCCTGGTTCCCGTCAGGCCTGTGAGCGGCACTTTGTGCGGGGGACTGGTGCCCCGGCGGGGCAGAGTTGGAACAACAGGCGGTGCGTGAGACATACCTGCGCTGCGGAGGCATTTGAGGCTGATTGGAGAGGTCCGGATCGGCGAGGATCGTCGAGGAGGGGGAGACTACCCCAGCCTGCCGGACCTTGGTGAGTGCGCGCTGGGCTGCTTGAAAGCGGGACGCCTGCTCTGACTCCCTCCTACGCGGAGGTGACTGGAGGGCCCGTGCAGTGCGGCCCGTGGAGAGCGAGACACTGAGAGAGAGGGAGTTGGCTGACCTTTCCTGGTTGCTGGGGGGTATCGGCCCGGGCGAGAACCCCTGGCCTATTATCTTTGCGGCTGGGCGCTATTATACTGGGCGCGCGCCTGTGGTTGGGGCCCTCTACTGCTGCGGTGTCGTGGGTGAAGAGCGGAACCACGCTGGTGTGTCGCCGATATTGGTGCTGGAGGGGCGCCGCACGACCTCTTGTGGTCCACTGGACCGAAGCGAGTGTGTTGAAGGAGATACGACTTGGGTGCCGGCGGAGGCGCACTGAACTTGGACCCAGCTGGATGCCCTGAGGCCCATGGGCAGCTTTGAAGACGGGAATGTGGGGCCCAACCTTGCTGCGGTAACCCGCTTGCTGGCAGAGGCTGCCCCAGTGCGGAGTTAATACCGGTACGTGAGTGACTCTGATTTTGGTGGGGTATTACGCAGCCTTTGGTGGCCTGCCGAGATGGGGCGAGTATCCAGGAGGAAGGGCTACGCGGTCCTTCAGGTGGAGGGAACAGGGCAGCAGACTGACGACGAGGATGAGGTGACGGAGCGCGCCAACACAGCTGGCCCGGGAGGTCCTACGCTGGTCGATATAATGCAGGCCATCACCTCGTCCAGAGAGGCCCTTGAGACGAAGATTGGCGCCATTGGAGTGGACCTTACTCTGCTCAAGGATGACCACAGGAAACTAAAGGAGCGAGTGAAAGTGACCGAGAAAATACTAGAGGGGGACCCGGAGGTGGTGGCCACCTTGCAGCGCTCCTTGAAGCAGGTGGAGGACAAAGTTCGGGTCTTGGAGATGAGAGCAGAGGACAGTGAAGGGCGCTCCCGCAGGAATAACCTCTGCATAGTGGGGGTTCCAGAACGAGCAGAGGGAGACGACGCTGTTCGATATTTGGAAGAGTGGCTCCGGACAGAGGTTGCCCCGGAGGGACTGTCCCCATTTTTTGCCCTTGAGAGAGCCCACAGGGTCCCGGCGCGACCTCCCAAGCCGGGAGCACCACCGCGGCCGTTTGTGGCGAGACTATTGCATTATCGGGACAGGGATCACCTTCTGCAGCAGGCCAGGGGGAAGCAACAACTGCAAATCGAAAACTCTAAGGTGATGATATTCCCGGACTATACTAGGGAGGTCCAGAAGCAGCGGGCCTCCTTCATTGCTCTAAAGCGGAAATTGCGCCAATTTCACATCTCATATGCCATGTTCTTTCCAGCGCGCCTACGAGTGGTGGACGGCGCTGGTACGCTCTTCTTCAGTACCCCGCAGGATGGATGGCAGTGGCTAGAGACGCGCCGGACCTCTACAGCAAGCAACGGAGAGAAGAGATCACCTGAGCGCGTGAGTCCGCAGAGGCCATCTTTGCTACCAGATCAACGGCTGGAGCGAGACAGAGCTGTGCAGGCGGTTGCAGAGATCAGCCAAGGTGGGATCAGCCCGAGCTCTGATTCCACTAACCGAGCGCTGGGCAGTTCTGGAACATCTCTGCCTGGAAGCAAGAACGGGGACTCCGATTCTGAGATGCCGGTGGTCACTCCACACACGGCGGACTTGCTTGGCTGATTCGACAGTTGATGGTGGGGTGGGATAGATTGTGGCTGGCTCCAGGCTTGGTCGCTGCAGGGGTTTTGGTCTGCAGATAGAGTGGATGGCGCCAATTGCTCAGTCTTAATGGGGATCCTCATACGGTACAGAACGGGGGAGAGCCGGGAGGGGCTTTGGGTCCCCTAGGGTCGTCACACTACCCCCTTTGCACACAGTTGTGGTTGTATCAGTTTGGATGGGAACTAGTTCAAGGGAACCTGTCCTGGGGAGTGGGAGTTGGGGGTACTGGGATGTTGGGGGGGTGGGAGTTCTTGGGGCCAAGCATGCCGTTGGGGGGGATATGGCGGGCAGGATGCATACAACTGCGCCATGGGAACCGCCGTAGGTATCAGGTGCTTATCCTGGAATATTAGGGGGATGCATACTATGACACGTCGCCATAAGATCCATGCCTATCTTAGACGGAGAGGAGTGCAGATTGCGCTTCTTCAGGAGACGCATTTAACTAAGCAAGAGGAGTTAGCTTTGCAACGCAGATGGCGAGGGCAGGTGTTCTGCACAACATACTCGGCGTTTGCGCGGGGCGCACTTATTTGGATAAGAGCTGGAGTCCCGTTCCAAAGCACTGGGCAGCTGATTGACCCTGAGGGTAGATATGTCGTTGTGACGGGGCGCTTAGACTGTAGAGACATTGTCCTAGGGAGTATATATGCCCCTAATACTGATCAAGCCTCATTTTTTGCGCATCTTTCACGGAAGCTCGCACCAATGTTGGTGGGGTCTGTGCTCCTGGGGGGTGACTTTAACTGTATCACGGAAGTTGCTTTGGACCGCTCTCATCCCCCCCTTGTAGACGCCCTGGTGCACAGGCTGGCTGCGGTGCGACGGGCTTGGCAGCAACAATGGGGACTAACCGATACATGGAGGGCGCATCACCCGACTGACAGGGACTACTCTTACTTCTCGTCACTGCATGATCTTCATGTTAGATTGGATTCAGTCCTTTGCTCTCCGGACGTACATGGGGGGATGGTGCATAGTGAATATTTGACTAGAACGTCATCTGATCATAACCCTCTGCTGGTGGTCTTACATTGGTTACGAGATCGACCTGCTATTCCCACATGGCGGCTCAGGCCAGACACGTTGGAAGACCCGGGGTTTAGGGCTGCTCTGGGCTCGGCCATTGAAGACTATTTTAGGGATAATGTCAATACAGCATCTTCTCCGCTGGTGGAATGGATGCTTTTAAACCTGTGGTTAGGGGGCGCTGTATAGGGGAAGTGGTGGGGGGTCGCAGAGTACTGCTGCAGGATGTGTCAAAGGCGGAACAGCAATTACGCGTGTTGGAACAGGAGCGCCCGGAGTGTCCGGACAGGCATGATGAGTTGCTTGCGGCCCGAGAGGAGCTAGCGGTCCAGCTCGAACGATTGCGCTGCTTCGATTATAAGGCTTATACAGACAGGGCGCATGCGGAACGTGACAAATCTGGGGCATTGCTAGCATGGCTGGCCAACCCGGCGCATAGAGGGACGGTAATTTTAGAATTGAGAGGCCAGGGAGATGAGGTGTTCTATACCCAACGGGGTATTAATGAACAATTTTTGCAGTACTATACTGAGCTGTATCGGAGCAGGGTGGGCCCCGGACTTCCTGGAGATGAGGGGTTTCTGCTGGAAGCAGACCTCCCTAAAGTTGACCCTGTGGAGGTTGCAGCCCTGGGTAGGGACATCGAGGCGGGTGAAGTCTGTTGCGCTATAAAGCGCATGGCCAGGAATAAAACGCCGGGCACAGATGGGCTGCCAGTGGAATTCTATGCGGCTTATGCTGAGGTTCTGGTTCCCTATCTGGTGGCGCTGTACAATAGAGCACGCCATGAGGGTGTCCTCCCTGCCTCTACGCGCGAAGCCATCATAGTCCCTCTCCTCAAGCCGGACAAACCCGCTTGGGACCGCTCCTCGTACAGACCCCTTGCGATGCTTAACCTAGATTATAAGATCTTAAGCCGGGTACTGGCGGGTCGTTTGATGCCCCATATGGCGGCGCTGGTTCACAAGGATCAGGCCGGGTTTATCCCAACCCGGAATACTGCAATGAATGTTCGCAGACTTGTGCATATCTTGGGGTCTGATACATATGATACAGAAGAAGCCTGCATTTTTGCGGTCGATATTGAGAAGGCCTTTGATAGCTTGGAGTGGCCCTATATTTTCAATGGGCTGCGGGAATTTGGCCTGGGGAGGGTTTCATACGGTGGACAACGCTGCTGTACAGTGCTTCCACGGCTAGAGTCAGGACAGGGGGCTTAATCTCTGCTGCTTGTGGGGTTGCTCGGGGGACGAGACAGGGGTGCCCGTTGTCCCCTCTGCTATTTGCCCTGGCGATGGAGCCCATGGCTGCTCATGCCAGGATGGGGAGATTCTACCCTGGGTTGCTGGTGGAGGGGCAGGTGCAACATATAGCCTTGTATGCGGATGATCTCCTCCTGTTTCTGCTGAACTCCGGGGATGCGCTTCAAGGAGCGAAAGAATTGTTAGAGACCTTGGGGAGAATAGCGGGGCTCCGCGTGAACTGGTCCAAGTCATGTCTGTTCCCCACCAGGGCGGACAGGCCGGACCGACAGAGTGCGGGAGGCGTCCCATGGGAATCCCGTTGTTTGACTTACCTGGGGACACGGATTTATCACGATCATGATGACCTGCTGGAGGGCAATGTGGGACGAGCGTTGCGTAGCGCTAAGACTTGTTTCGACTTTTGGGGGACTCTTCCACTATCCGTCGCGGGAAGGGTGGCTTTAGTGAAGATGGTCACGCTGCCGAGGTTCCTCTATTGCTTCGGGACGCTCCCTGTCTGGATCCCGGGTAAGTTCTTTGCGCAGCTTAACTCATTAATCACAGGGTTCCTGTGGGGGCTGGGAGAAGGAGGGTTGCCCTAAGTACCATGCAGCGACCTAGGGCAGAGGGGGCTTCGCGTTGCCAGACTTTGAGGCCTATTACTATGCTGCACAGCTCCAATGGTTCACGAAATGGGTAGCGGGCCACATCAGGCACCCGGAAGACCTGGGGGGTCGGGTCCGAGTTGGCGGCTATTGTCCTGTGTCCTTCTGCGGATACCATTGAGAGGTGAAGCAGTGCCGCCAGATTTGCGAGTGGTGCAGCGGTGCTGGGCGCGCATGGCTAGGAGGATGCACATCAGGATCCTGTATGCACCAGAGATCCC
This sequence comes from Calotriton arnoldi, assembly GCA_963921515.1. Taxonomy (NCBI): domain Eukaryota; kingdom Metazoa; phylum Chordata; class Amphibia; order Caudata; family Salamandridae; genus Calotriton; species Calotriton arnoldi. Next base: position 22,506 of record CAWUFW010005442.1, read on the forward strand.
GCTTCGTATGTGTGAGGTGCTGCCGCACGGGGGGGACTGGAGTAAGCTGCAATCCTGGGAGGAGGCAGGAGTTATCACATTGGGTGACCTCTACGAGGACGGCAACCTCCTACCTTTAATAATCTCATGGAGCGCCATGATCTTCCCGGGGGACTTCCTGTTTCATGCGGCCCTGTCGGCGGCTGTCCGGAGGCACTGGTGGAAGGGGTTAATAGAACCGGACACGTTCCTTCCCTGCCAGTATGTAGTGCTGGCAGCGGGAACCTTTAAAGCGGTAACTTGTCTCTATCGGCAAATCACCCAGGACTTGCGCCAGCCCCTGGAGGCGTTGCGACTCAAATGGGAGGCGGACTTGGGGGAACCCATTGAGGAAAAACCTTGGGGGGCGGTGGTAGAGAGGGCGTGGAAGAGCACTCGGAACGCTCGCTTTCAGCTAATTCAATTCTATGTCTTACATAGGGCATACTTAACGCCTGGTAGAATCAATGACTATTTTGGGGCGTCGGCAGCTTGCCCTCGTTGTGCGCTAGAGGGGGCGAGGTTTCTTCACATGTTTTGGGACTGCCCGCATTTGGGGGACTACTGGCGGGGGGTGACGACTACCTTGGCGACTGTGACGGAGAGGGAGCTAGCTCTGACACCAAGGGTTTGCTTGTTACACGACTTTCCGCATACTGCTAAAACCAAAATCACCAGCAGGTTCATTGATCTGGGGTTAGTCCTGGCAAAACGAGAACTTACTACTCATTGGAAGGCAAGGCAGGGACCCGCTCTTGTGCGCTGGCGAAGGGAGCTTGCGATGTGGGCGGAGAGTGAAGGGAATTACAGGATGGGCATGGCTAGGCGTACCGAGAACGAGAAAACATTGGATATGGCTCGGGCGTGGGTGGCACTTGTGGAGCTGACTAAGCACCCCCCTGAGGACGAGGAGGGTCCCCTTGCTGAGAGGGAGGGTGCACAGGTTACCTGAAGTGGCTGACGCTTGCGATGGGAGAGGCATGATGAGGTAGCTGAGGGTCTTGCACAGGTCCTCCCCCGGTGTTCGCGGTCTACCCTGGGTGAAGACAAGCAAGGCAAGGATTTTGATGGGTGGTGCAGGGGGTCTGGTGGACCCCTTGAGTATATTAGTGGCTAGCGGCATGCTTGGGGGGGCTGGAGGGGGAGGGAGGTATTGTTGGGGTGGGTAAGGGTTAGGGGGGCGGGCTGGGAATTTAGAGGGTTTTGTCTGAATCTGCCCTTCGGACTGTAACAGGCAGGGTAGTGAACGAAGATGTGAGTTGGGCTTCCACGGGGGGCTGATGGGGTTTTAGTAGGGTGCTTCTTGGGGCCCTGGCGAGACTCTTCCTTCGTAGCTCACTGGGAGGATCACAGGAATGTTGATGGTCATGATTGAAGTGCATATTGCCTCCCCAACTGTAATACTCTGATGTCCATGATGTTGCTTGTATTGCTTCCAGAAAATCAATAAAATTCTGTTTTAAAAAAAAAAGTGAAAAAAAAAATGAGGTCGAACCCCACCCGGACCTGATCAGCCATCTTCTCCTGGCCCTCTAACACACGGTGTTGGAAGGCCATGTGTTGTTCGTGGGGGTCCTGGGAGACAGCCGTGGTGGTGGGTGCTTCCTGCTGTGTGGTTTGTGCAGGGGGTGGGGTTTCCTCGATGCAGCTGGGCTGCCCTGCTCCTGGAGGTGGGGTGCCGAAGCTGTGCATGAGCCGTTGGAGGGCGTCGGTGTCGATGGACGGGAGGTCCTCTTCATCATCAGTGAAGAGGTGTACCGTCTGCTCGGCAGGAGGTGTTGATTCACCCTCTGCAATGTAAAGCGGAGATGCAGTATAACATTGTTTTCACATGTATGTTGACGCATTGTACAGGTTTACATACAAACTGCATGACAATGTACATTGTGACTGTCTGGGAGGAGCTGCCTATTTGTTGCGGAACAGTGGACATTTCGACAACATCACAGATGTGTGTTTGTACTTGTGCATGGGTTTGTTGTGAGATTAGTGATGTGTGGGGAGGGCCCCTCTGGGCACATAGTCGATGGGGGCCTATTAGCAGTTTCTAGGTGTGCTGCAGTGTGCCAAGGGGATCAGGGACATGCTCCAGAGTAATCGTGGGTGTGCACTGTGCTATGCTTAATTGTGCATGTGTGCCATTGTGCCCATCTCCCCTGTCCCCCCAGTCCCTGGTCGTTACTCACCCTGTTGCTGTTGTGTTGGCTCCTGTCGAGCAGTGTCCGGTCCCCCAACTCCTGCCACCGTCTACACACTGATGACTGTGGAGACCATTTCCTTCATCTCGTCCAGCTCCTCCTGTGGCGCTGGACTCCCACCTCCAGTCTGCATTGCTGCCTTCTGGTTGTTGGCGAGTTTCTGCTTGGTTTTGCGCTTCACATCATTCCAGCGCCTCTTGACCTCTTCCATTGTCCTCCTCAGCACTCCGATTGCATTCACCTTGTCCACGATGGACTGCCATATTCCATATTTTGTCACCAATGTCACATTGGAGGTGACAAACAGTTGTTGATGGTATTTCATCACCTCCGTTATCAGGATCCTGTTTTCCTGCGGACTGAACTGCGTCTTCCTCTTCTTCCTGTCCTTGCCCTTCCCTGACCCCGAGGTCCCGGCCTGGTCCTCCGGGGGGCTTGTGGGGTTCTGCTCGTCCTCTGTACCTGCTCCGGCTCCCTCCATTGTGCTTCGCAGTTGTTTTGTTTTTGTTTGTGGTTTTTTTTTCTGCTTTTGTAGTGATTTTTCCCGCCTGACGTGGGAGTTGCAAGCCTGGGGCTGCTTGTCGCCGATTTTTCTATCGCGGTTGGGCCCATCACAACTTTTTTCACGTTCGGGTTTCCTTTTTTATCGCCATCGCGGTAGTTGTATCACGGACATTTGACGCGTTATTGGGAGACTATCGCATGTTACCGCTGTGTTGAGAATACGACGTTGACACAGAGTTATTTTCCCGCGATAGACAGCGATATGAAAACGTGCGTTAGCCTTTTTTGGCGATGATTATCGCACGTTCTTGAGAATATCCCCCAAAGTGGGAATACATTTTCCAGAATGATCAACTCACTGCTTAGTTTACCGCAACCCAGGAAGGGGGGAGCACTTGTCCCCATACTGAAGATCTTTAAAACGCAGTTTCTCCCAATCGCTACTATGGGGCCGAAGTCTGGGGCATTGATAAATGTAATTTAATCTAAGCAGAAAAAATACATTCTGCGGAAGAATCTTAGGGGCCCGACCTTTACTTCAAACTTCATTGTCACATAGAGCTGAACATTCCATTTGTTGAAGATTATATTGGCGCTTGTCCCATGTTGCTATGGCTTGTCTTATGGAGAAACACAGAGGCAGGTCTCACCAGGAACATTATCAAAGATTGAATCTCTTGTGATAAAGGAAGGAGCATCCCCTTGCTGGGGTACGTGGAATCCCACCTGCGTAGGGCAGGCTGCCAACAGTTATTTGAGAACCCCAATGACCCACATCCTGTTGGTAAAAAACAGTTGCAGATCATATGGTTTAAATTATCACAAGCTGAGAGAGTAACAAATGAGTCTGCAAAGAGTGACAGCTTATTTGGACATAAACATGGGGGAAAATAGTTTAATCCCAAGGTACCTGACAAGTTCCATAGAGCAATGGGAGTGTAGTTTGTTGTTTCAGTTCAGGGCAGGCACTGTCAAATATTTATTAAGCTTCCCACTAGGTTTTCAAGTAAACTTGGACACTTGCCCATGCCCGCGTAATGGGAGATCAGGCCAATCTATCTTACACTGTTTATCATTCTGCGGTTTTTACTCCTTGTATACAAAAAGCATTTTCTTTCCCTTAATCAAGAAGTATCTTATTAATGATTTAAGAGATGTGCATAGCAAATTTCTATAACTGAATAACGATGAATGCATCTTTCATGTAGGTCTGTTTTTGAAAATTGTTGTGTCTTACAATGACTATGTTTTAGCTTTAATGGCAGGGTCCAGCTGCAATTTTATTCAGCACTTTTTCTGGATTGATGATGTAAAAATGTATAATTGTTTTTAAATATATTTATTTCTGCATTCACTTTCATGGATACTTTTGTACCCAAATAAAGATTGAAATTGATTGATTGAAAGTGAGTAACAAATATGTGCTTACTGATGAGAATGATACCAAATATGCAACAGTGTGAGTCATCAGGAAGTGTGTTTGGTACCCTATACATGCTTACACATGGCATGCCCTCAATTGCAGTATTGCCAAAACTTTTGAAACCAATACAGGACGTAAATGCAGCTAGCTACACCTGCAGTAGATATAGGAATGAAGTTTATAGGTGACATAGGCACAGTAGTTGAGGCAATTCTTGGTACTATTAAAATCGAAGCAGAAGTATTGTCTACTGGCCAAATATATGCTTCTACTCCACTAGACCAGTAGGAGAAGGCATTGTCAAAAATAATATCTCAAGTCTGTGTCCATTGCATAGATATCCTAGTGGAGCGGTCACAGGGACCCCAACTAAAAAAGAATAATCTAGGGCAGAGAATGATAATCTTCTAAAAAGAACTGCAACATTCCTGAGTGGAGAGTATGACCTTCTGAGGTGGATTTAAATAAAAAGAAAACACAATTTTATCGCAAAGGGTAAGGCAGGCAGGGAATAACTTGGTTGATAGGAGAGATATAGAGTTCTAGTGAGAAATCAATCTTCTGATGAGATGCTATTCTTGTTTGGCATGGGATTGTGGAGATAAGGAGGAGGAGTCAAACAAAGGTGTCTGTTCTTCCCAAGGACCTGAGGATATGAGTTTAGTTTCTTATGTTGATGATGTATATATGCAAAAAGAACAATTGATGGACAGAATGCAGAAAAATGTCATACATTCACCCCAGTACAGAGATCTTGGCCTAAATCAATCGTTTTTTTGCTCACCATGCCATTCCAGTTTGAACCCAGCCATATGCAAATCAATCTTGAGCCTGTGCCCAATGGGAACAGTCTAGCCCGAACTGCCAGACCAGGTCCTCCCTGGACTGGAACCAAGCATCCTAGAACCGGTTTTGGGGTTTTGCCCCTCATCAGCCAGGATAGTTTGACTCCAGTGGCATGGAGAGCATGGGACCAACGTCTGGGCATACCCATCCCACTAGGGGTGACAAATGCAAAAACAACAATTGATGGACAGAATTCAGAACAATGTCATACATTCACCCCAGTACAAAGATCTGGGCCTAAATCCATCGTTTTTTTGCTCACCATGCCATTCCAGTTTGAACCCAGCTATATGCAAATCAGTCTTGACCCTGTGCCCAATGGGAACAGTCCAGCCCAAACTGCCAGGCCAGGTCCTCTCTGGACTGGAACCAAGCATCCTAGGACCGATTTCAGGGTTTCACCCCTCATCAGCCAGGATAGCTTGACTCCAGTGGCATGGAGAGCACGGGACCCACGTCTGGGCATACCCGTCCCACTCGGGGTGACAAATGCTTAAAGAACAGTTGATGGACAGAATGCAGAACAATGTCATACATTCACCCCAGTACAGAGATCTGGGCATAAATCCATTGTTTTTTTGCTCGCCATTCCAGTTTGAACCCAGCCATATGCAAATCAGTCTTGACCCTGTGCCCAATGGTAACAGTCCACCCCGAACTGCCAGGCCAGGTCCTCCCTGGACTGGAACCAAGCATCCTAGGACCGGTTTTGGGGTTTCACCCCTCATCAGCAATGATAGCTTGACTCCAGTGGCATGGAGAGCACTGGACCCACGTCTGGGCATACGCGTCCCATTCGGGGTGACCAATGCAATAAGAACAATTGATGGACAGAAAGCACAACAATCTCATACATTCACCCCAGTACAGAGATCTGGGCCTAAATCCATCGTTTTTTTGCTCACCATGCCATTCTAGTTTGAACCCAGCCATATGCAAATCAGTCTTGAGCTTGTGCCCAATGGGAACAGTCCAGCCCGAACTGCCAGGCCAGGTCCTCCCTCGACTGGAACCGAGCATCCTAGGACCGGTTTCGGGGTTTCACTCCTCATCAGCCAGGATAATTTGACTCCAGTGGCATGGAGAGCACGGGACCCACGTCTGGGCATACCCATCCCACTCAGGGTGACAAATGCTAAAACAACAATTGATGGACAGAATGCAGAACAATGTCATACTTTCACCCCAGTACAAAGATCTGGGCCCAAATCCATAGTTTTTTTGATCACCATGCCATTCCAGTTTGAACCCAGCCAAATGCAAATCAGTCTTGACCCTGTGCCAATGGGAACAGTCCAGCCCAAACTGCCAGGCCAGGTCCTCTTTGGACTGGAACCAAGCATCCTAGGACCGATTTCAGTGTTTCACCCCTCATCAGCCAGGATAGCTTGACTCCAGTGGCATGGAGAGTACGGGACCCACGTCTGGGCATACCCGTCCCACTCGGGGTGACAAATGCAAAAAGAACAATTGATGGACAGAATGCAGAACAATGTCATACATTCACCCCAGTACAGAGATCTGGGCCTAAATCCATTGGTTTTTTGCTCACCATGCTATTCAAGTTTGAACCCAGCCATATGCAAATCAGTCTTGACCCTGTGCCCAATGGGAACAGTCCACCCAGATCTGCCAGGCCATGTCCTCCCTCAACTGGAACCAAGCTTCCTAGGACCGGTTTCAGGGTTTCACCCCATATCAGCCAGGATAGCTTGACTCCAGTGGCATGGAGAGTACGGGACCCACGTCTGGGCATACCCGTCCCACTTGGGGTGAGAAATGCAAAAAGAACAATTGATGGACAGAATGCAGAACAATGTCATACATTCACCCCAGTACAGAGATCTGGGCCTAAATCCATTGTTATTTTGCTCACCATGCCATTCCAGTTTGAAACCAGCCATATGCAAATCAGTCTTGACCCTGTGCCCAATGGGAACAGTCCAGCCTGAACTGCCAGGCCAGGTCCTCCCTGGACTGGAAACAAGCATCCTAGGACCGGTTTCGGGGTTTCACCCCTCATCAGCCAGGATAGCTTGACTCCAGTGGCATGGAGACCACAGGACCCACGTCTGGGCATACCCGTCCCACTCGGGGTGACAAATGCAATAAGAACAATTGATGGACAGAATGCAGAACAATGTCATACATTCACCCCAGTACAGAGATCTGGGCCTAAATCCATCGTTTTTTTGCTCACCATACCATTCCAGTTTGAACCCAGCCATATGCAAATCAGTCTTGACCCTGTGCCCAATGGGAACAGTCCAGCCCGAACTGCCAGGCCAGGTCCTCTCTGGACTGGAACTAAGCATCCTAGGACCGGTTTCGGGGTTTCACCCCTCAACAGCCAGGATAGCTTGACTCCAGTGGTATGGAGACCACATGACCCACGTCTCGGCATAGCCGCCCCACTCGGGTGACAAATGCAATAAGAACAATTGATGGACAGAATGCAGATCAATGTCAAACATTCACCCCAATACAGAGCTCTGGGCCTAAATCCATCGTTTTTTTGCTCACCATGCCATTTCAGTTTGAACCCAGCCATATTCAAATCAGTCTTGACCCTGTGCCCAATGGGAACAGTCCAGCCTGAACTGCCAGGCAAGGTTCACCTTGGACTGGAACCAAGCATCCTAGGACCAGTTTCATGGTTTCACCCCTCAACAGCCAGGATAGCTTGACTCCAGTGGCATGGAGAGCACGGGACCCACGTCTGGGCATACCCGTCCCACTCGGGGTGACAAATGCTTGAAGAACAATTGATGGACAGAATGCAGAACAATGTCATACATTCACCCCAGTACAGAGATCTGGGCCTAAATCCATCGTTTTTGCTCACCATGCCATTCCAGTTTGAACCCAGCCATATGCAGATCAGTCTTAACCCTGTGCCCAATGGGAACAGTCCAGCCTGAACTGCCAGGCCAGGTCCTCCCTGGACTGGAAACAAGCATCCTAGGACCGGTTTCGGGGTTTCACCCCTCAACAGCCAGGATGGCTTGACTCCAGTGGCATGGAGAGCACGGGACCCACGTCTGGGCATACCCGTCCCACTCAGGGTGACAAATGCTTAAAGAACAATTGATGGACAGAATGCAGAACAATGTCATACATTCACCCCAGTACAGAGATCTGGGCCTAAATCCATCGATTTTTTGCTCACCATGCCATTCCAGTTTGAACCCAGCCATATGCAAATCAGTCTTGACCCTGTGCCCAATGGGAACAGTCCAGCCCGAACTGCCAGGCCAGGTCCTCCCTGGACTGGAACCAAGCATCCTATGACCGGTTTCGGGGTTTCACCCCTCATCAGCCAGGATAGCTTGACTCCAGTGGCATGGAGAGCATGGGACCCACGCCTGGGCATACCCATCCCACTCGGGGTGACAAAAGCAAAAACAACAATTGATGGACAGAATGCAGAACAATGTCATACATTCACCCCAGTACAAAGATCTGGGCCTAAATCCATCATTTTTTTGCTCACCACGCCATTCCAGTTTGAACCCAGCTATATGCAAATCAGTCTTGAACCTGTGCCCAATGGGAACAGTCCAGTCCAAACTGCCAGGCCAGGTCCTCCCTGGACTGGAACCAAGCATACTAAGACCGGTTTCAGGGTTTCACCCCTCATCAGCCAGGATAGCTTGACTCCAGTGGCATGGAGAGCACGGACCCACGTCTGGGCACACCTGTCCCACTCGAGGTGACAACTGCTTAAAGAACAATTGATGGACAGAATGCAGAACAATGTCATACATTCACCCCAGTACAGAGATATGGGCCTAAATGCATCGTTTTATTTGCTCACCATGCCATTCCAGTTTGAACCCAGCCATATGCAAATCAGTCTTGACCTTGTGTCCAATGGGAACAGTCCAGCCCGAACTGCCAGGCCAGGTCCTCCCTGGACTGGAACCAAGCATCCTAGGACCGGTTTCGGGGTTTCACCCCTCATCAGCCAGGATAGCTCGACTCCAGTGGCATGAAGAGCACGGGACCCACTTCTGGGCATACCCGTCCCACTCGGGGTGACAAATGCAAAAAGAACAATTGTTGGACAGAATGCAGAACAATGTCATATATTCACCCCAGTACAGAGATCTGGGTCTAAATCCATCGTTTTTTTGCTCACCATGCCATTCCAGTTTGAACCCAGCCATATGCAAATCAGTCTTGACCCTGTGCCCAATGGGAACAGTCCAGCCCTAACTGCCAGGCCAGGTCCTCACTGGACTGGAACCAAGCATCCTAGGAAGTTGGCAGGGTATGCCCAGACGTGGGTCCCTTGCTCACTTTGCCACTGGATTCAAGCTAGCCTGGCTGATGAGGGGTGTTATCTCGAAACCGGTCCCAGGTTGCTTGTTTCCGGTCCAGGGAAGACATGGCTTGGCAGTTCGGGCTGGACTGTTCCCATGAGGCACAGGGTCAAGACTGATTTGCATATAGCTGTGTCTGAACTGGGGTGGCGAAGTGAGATAAAGAACGTTGATGGATTCAACACAGATCTGTGACTGGGGGTGAGTGTTTGAAAAGTTTTAGCGCTCCGTCCATCATCTCCTTGTGTTTACTTTGTTCGCCCTAAGTTGGCAGGGTATGCCCAGACGTGGGTCCCTTGCTCACTTTGCCACTGGGATCAAGCTAGCCTGGCTGATGAGGGCTGCTATCTCGAAACCGGTCCCAGGTTGCCACGGAATTACAGACATACAGACATACACTTCAATATGCAACGCTGATCCCCATTTCCACCATATAAAAATACAAATGATATCCTGGTACAACTGATTTGCTGACTGGTATCTACATATATTAAATGCAACAAAAACAATACATTGACTACAAGAATAGAGAAAGCCCAAGCTTCTAGCAAATTTCCCTTATTTTAAGCATCCATTGAGATACAAAAATAATGCTGAAACATATTTTTTGAATGCAAATATTTCAAAACACTCTTTTTATTCCCATTTTTCTCAATTTGTTTGATTTTTTAGGTATAATGCTGAGAAAGATTATGCAATATGAAATGCAGTATGAGGGAAAGAAAATTGGCAGATTCATCTGTCATAAGGATTTGCTTCCGGCATGTTATTTTTCAGAACATTTTGTATCCGGAATGAAGGTATTCAGCAGGTAACATGCAGGTTTTGCTACTGTTAATGAATTGCTAATACCTTTAATTGCAAATGAAAATGATTCTCACTTCTCAAACGACTACTGAGTAATAATGGAATGCAAGCATCAATTACAAGCGGTACTTTCACAACATTATCACTTGATTCAGTGAGTACTTGCATTACATGTTCTCAAATGAATGAATGTTATAACAGATTTGTTAAAGGAATAGGAGTACCAGTGGCAAATAAAGCAGACTTCAGGTATACTATAACAGAGTACACATTGACACTTATACTATAGGCAGACTCTATAAAGTTTGGGTGAATGATTTTTCCCATAGATATATTGTGTGAAATGTGAATGTTCATGCTTTTCTTAAAAGTCCAAAATGAAATGACAATAGAATAAAACATGACTTGGTTGCATTAACTGCTATGGTTATAATGCCTAAAACCACTGCAGAAGCTTTTTTTTTTAAAAAAAGAGAAATAGATGTAGAAAATATTCAGGGAACAATTAAAGTAATAGGCGACGATTTAAAAATGATAGTGTAGAAAAAATATTCAATTTTAGAAAAGACTTTAATTGCTTTCAATGTTGTGAAAAACATGCTGGAAAGTTATACACATGGTTAGGAACATCTTAAAGCCAAATTTACATTGCAGACTTTTTTGCAAGAATTTTAATCTCAGGGTTTTCCATGGAATCTAGTTAATGATATTGAATTATTTTATCTACATAATCTAACCTATCATCAAAACATGCTAAATAAGTGAGATTCTATATAGAATTTGGTCTCAGTACAGGACTTTAAATTACTCCATATAAACAATCCAGTATTACATGGCTAACAGATTAATTTATTACATTCCTATTAAAAGGTATCTTATAAAGAAAGACACTGGATGATATGCACAACTAGAGAACTCATTCATTTTTTAAACGTGCTTCGGAAAATTTGTATTTAATACATTGTTTATTTAACTTTTAAACTGCTGAGGATTTTTTACCCCTACACCAGCGTGGGGCACCAACACCCTTTTAAAAAAACTCCCTTGTGTCTAGTGGACTTTGTACTCCCCCCTCAGGGGCAGGTGAAATGTTATATTACTGTCTTTAGGGTAGAGCATGGCCCTATGCCAGAGTGGGCCACACCATCCCTTTCTTTTATAAACAAAAATTTAATTGGTATCTAGTGAGCTTTCTGCATCCACAGGGGTATAGATTGTGGGCAGATCAAGGAGGCAGAAAGAATGTATTGCCCCTTTTGGGGTGGCATAATGGTCCTATGCCAGGATAGTCTGCCATCATTCATTTCTATTTTTTTTTTAATGACCTGTTGTTTAATGGGCTTTTTACCTCCCCGGAGATAGATTGGGTGCAAAGCCCCACATTCTGCCTCCGGGGGGCAGACGAGCTATCTTGCCTGCTTTGGGACCGGGGCATGGCCTATTCTGCTAGAGTGGGCCACCCCAACCCTTTGGAAAAAATCCCTGGTGTCTAGAAGACTTTCTACCCACTGAAGGGGACAAATTGAGGGTAAACCCCCAATCTTCCTCCCTGGGGGAACAGAAAGACAATATTGCCCCCTTTGTGGAGGATGCCTTGTCTTATGCAAGGACGGGCCACCCCCACTCCATCCAAATAATTTCACCCTCTAATCTCTGGTGTCTACTGGGCTTTGGTGGCAGACTGGGGATGTTTAAACGAGTTGCCTCTAGTGGGGATATAAAGACTATTAGTGCTCAGAGTGGAGGAGCGAAAGCTCATGCCTGAGGGGCTGCTCCCCGACCCCAAATAATCCCTGGAGACTAATGGAGTGGATCCCTGCTTGGGGATCACCCTTTCATGGTGATCGCCATACAGGGATCCACTAGGGAGAGGCAGTGCAGGAAAGGGGACAGTTTCCTCTTTCCAAAGTTGCATCTCCTACACTGAGTTGGAGAGGTAGATTTATGCCCACTAGCAACCAATCATGAAGTGAAACTGTGGGCACTGATGGTGCCCACTGGACTCACTTTCTCATCTGAGACTTATATATGCTGTACTGCTCTCAGAAATCACAGACGAGCAGGGGAAGAATTTGGGACTTGGGCGGAAGTGATCCTGCTTTGGTCCCCACCTTTAAAAAATGATGGTCGGTCTCACTGGGGAGGTGGTGCGTGAGTTGGCCATTTTACTATGCCTGCACTAAAGATGTTAAAGAGCCATTTATTTTTGCATGTAAAGAATGTTCAAGCCTCTTGAAAACTCCACTCATGTATGGACAAATGATTGTTTACGATGAATACAATGCAACAACTGATAATAATGTTTGCAAGCGAAACGCATAGTCTAAAACAAAGATTTCTAAGATATTAGGAACAATGAAAAATAGTTCACATATAGTGAGATTGAGAAATAATTGTTGTTCACCTACCTAAAGTCTCCTATTGTGGTTATACACTATATCCGCCAAACAGGATAAGTGATAACTAAGAATCATTAACGAAATACTGACATGCTCTTGTATGCAAATTTTAATAACATGACTAGAATAATCTTTTTGTTATCAAAGCAAAATTTAGTATTAGAATCAGTGAGAGATAATTACAAAGCTCAATTTGCTTACATTGCAAGCCGAACAGCACAATCCTTATAGGCAACGATGAATGACACAAAGATTGATTACTGAATATCATGTAACCTAAATATTGTGTCAAAAATATTATCACTACAAAAATATTGTGGAGCAGAACACCAATGGTAAGATTACAGTTTTTTATCTGTATACTATCTTTTTTAAAACTGTTGTAAATAATATCATTTTACTTTGATATAGTTGCAGTAAATATCGTTTTTTAACTAATTTAATATATACTTCTATTTATATTAGTTTTAGGTGTTAGTATTATTAATATGTGTTTTCATTTTTTTTAATTACAGACTTGTCATTTTTAATATGTAACTTAATTACCTTCTTTATTAATTTACAATGTATTGGGAGGTTTGTAAGGGAATATGGTGGGAAATCATTTAAATTATAAATTGATGTCTTTTTATTTATAAGTTTTTTTGTTTATTGAATATTTTATTGTAATTATATACATTTGTAATTTATTATTTGTTATTTAAATTATTTAAGTGCATTTTGTGATTTTAAATTTCATACTTTTTTAATATAGTGTAATTGCTAATTTATAATTTAATAGCGGGTGTTTAGATTTGTAGCTGAATATGTTGGGAAGTTATTAATATTCTTTGGAAGTGCTTTCTGGTCTCTGGACTCTAAAGCTCATATTGCACTTAAGCACTTTCTAAGGAGGAGAAGGGGCTTGATCATTGGCATTTTAAAAGCACACTCTTTCCCCTGCAGTACAGGATGCCTGTGGAAGCACATTTCTAAACTCTAAAGCCCATATTGCACTTTAGCACTCTCTGAGAAGGAAGCGGGCCTGCTCATTTGGCTCTTTCCCCCACAGCATGGAACACACGTGGGACATGCTTGGGCACATCGCTGGCCAAGAATGGGCCAAAAGCAGGCCCATCTGCTCCCAACCGTGCCTGAGCAACCATGGGTCAACACATCCTCTCACATCCAATTTGTTGTAACTCCCCTGCCAAGAGTAAGTGTAAGATAACAGCTGATAACTCCAAGACTGCCTCCAAAGTTTCTTCTCAAAATTATTTTATGTCTTTTTCTGACTTTGGCAGTAAGAGCAGTTAGCAAGGAAATAACCTCAGTGGAGGAAGAACTCCGAATAAATACCCTTGAAAGGGAGCATGCATAGATCTTTTTTTCTACAGCCATTTCTGCCTCTTTGAACAGAGCAAATAAGGGCCTTATCTCCTTGATATCATTGTTTATAAAATTTAAAGCATTGTGGATTCCTTCTGGGTCCCCCAGTCTCCTTGTAGATTGATGATAATTAATTTGTATAACCCTAGTTCAAGGGATAATAATGTAGAGTATATACTCTCCCTGAGGTCCTTTTTGGAGAGCCATAGAAGTAAGTGCCAACTGCCTATTTTGTGGTATTAATGGGCAACTTCAATCTTCACCTCTGTAATGACACTCGGCAAAGAACAAAAAAGATTCCCCTTCTTAAGCCATAGATGAGGAGCTACATATGGTACAATCAAGCAAAGGAAAACTGTTAAATTCTGTTTTACACACCTCCAACTACTTAGTGATCACAGAGCATGGTTGTGTTCCTGCGCATGTTCAATACTCAACCTTTGTAGGTCAAGGGAGAGCTTCTGTGATCAGTTTCATATTTGCATCAGGCTCACTTCAACACCCTAAAACAACTCTTAGGTGAATTTGAGTGCACATAGTGACCAAATCATATTTGCTTTTGTCTTGTCTGGGGAAATGTGATTGTGCCCCCACCCCAAGAGCGTAGAAATAAGGTGATACCAACTGACCAGGAAGGAGGCTGAAATGGGCAGAGGTCACCCCAGCATCTTTTAACCCAAATGTGTTCTCCTTTTTTACTTATTTTAAGTCCATTTTAACTGAAGACGCAGACAATGTGACTATTAAAACTTCTTTTAATTCGATTTGCTCTTCTGTTAATGATCATCACACCATACTTTGCCCCGTCAAGGTCTTGCAAAGCTGTAGCTCGTTTGAGAGAACATTCTCTAGCACCCAACGGGACCCCCTATTTATTTCTTTTTCCATTTTATATAGCACACACTTGACCCAAAGGTATTGGAGCACTTTACATGAGCATATGTTACATTACATAAAATCACTTTTTTTTATGCACGGGTGTTTAAGGGCCTGATTTATATTTTAGTGGACTGGTTACTCTGTCACAACGGTTACCAATATCCCGTCCGCCGATTTATAAATCCCGTAGGATATAATGGAATTCATAATTCATCAGACAGGATATCTGTCACCGTTGTGATAGAGTAACCCATCTGCCAAAATATAACTCAGTCCCCAAGTAATTTGCCCAGAATCACATCATGTTGAGCCACAGCCAAGACACAAACCTGGTTCCAAATTCCAAAGTCAAGAGCTCTGACCGTAACACCACATCCTCTCCCTTAAGATCATTAAATTCTAAAGCCTGAGATAATGCAGAAGTTACCTATTTGTTGCCAGAGATATAAAGCTGTGTTAAGATCTTATAAACAATTCCTCAAAGAAGATTCTTGGAATCCTCTGTTGAAAGGGAGCACCCTTTCTAATAGCGCTGAATTTTGGTAGATCGTTAACAGGCCACTTTTTAATAAAGACAAAGGTAATATTCCTCTGCTTACACATTACCACAGATAGATGGGTGCAATAGCTTCAAAGGAGTTTATGATTCTGTGGTGGCCAAATCTGTTGTTGCAGAATCTCTTGATTGTTATGATACTTCCAAAATATGCTTGAAATTGAAGGAAGGAAATGAGTCGATTTCTTGGCTCTCTAAATTCAAAGCCCCGGGTTAGGATGTTGTCCCACCAGATTTATATAATCAGAGCCTTTGGTTTGAGCCTCTTTTTTGACTGAGATCATTAATGCTGCAGCAAATAATGCTATTCCATCATCCTGGTCTCAGTCAGTAATAGTTCGAGTCTTCAAGATGGAAGAGAAGAATGACCCCCGTTGCTACAGAGCAATATCTTTAATTGACGCTTTAGTAAAGGTTATGGAGCAGGTAGTTTTAAAAAGGCTAACTCTGGGCCGGGGTAACCACATAATCTCAGACCTTTAGTATAGATTTAGAATGGGCCTTAGCAATATCAATCAGTGCATAAACCTTTATCTACTTATTAATAAAAATGTAGGGGCCAAGAGAGGATCCATGCATATGACATTAATGGACATCCCTTCAGCATTTGATAGAGTGCATTCTTAGCCCTTGGGGTAGATAATGATATAGTCCCTTTTCTAAGTGAATTATATCAAAACATGTCAACCTCAGTTAGATACAGCACTGATGGTTCCCTTACTAAAGGTTTTTATGTGAAAATGGAAATTAGACAGGTGTGCGTTATAGCACCCTTTCTATTCACCCTCTACATTAATAACAGTCCTATTTGAGGATAGTAAAGATATGTCCAGAACAGATATCCGTTGGATTCTGGCATTGTTGAACATGGATGATGCGGTTCTGCTTTCAAGAACTGCTCTAGGTCTGCAGTCTCTCCTTGATTCTTTTATCACCTTTACAAAACCTTCAGACTTCATGTGATAGTAATGGAGCCCAGAGCAACCAAATCTAGATATTTCATAGCCTAAGGTAATATTATCAGCAGGGTAGAACACTTTTAAACACTGGTAGTATTCTTTGATCAGGTCAGCTCATGGTTTCCCACTTTAATAGCCCAAACTTTCTTTTTGTGAGGACCAATGCTTCTATTCAGGACTTTGCCTCACAGTTGGGCAATAAACCAACTAAAACTGTGCTAAAAAACTATCAGGCCAAAATTGTCTCTGTCACAGCTTATGGAAGCGATATTTGGGGCGATGCTAACTTTTCCATACTGCAATCGATCGAGAATCAATTTTTAAGAGGCTTGCTGTCTATCACCTGTAGTGTGCCGACTCATATTGTACATTTTGAATTAGGTGTAGGGCATGTGACAGATGTTTCCTCCCTTCAGCCCTTGCTTAGACCAATCTGGCCTGGGCAGAGGAGGTAACTACATTAAATCAACACATCTTGAACGATTTCCTAGGATAAAGTACATTAAATCTTCACTTACAGCCTTAGGTGGCCCTGACTTATATCTGAAGCCTGAGAATTTCACCAAAAAATACCTGGTTTGGACTAAAAGGAAATGATTGTCTTATTAGCAAAATATACGAGAAACTATGGAACTGTCTAAACCTTCAGGTCCCTCAGATTTTTTGTTAAAAACCTCAATGCTTTTTTAACTGTATCTTTGATTTGTCACAAACAGTGCTTATCATTTTTTATTTACAAGGTTTAGGTTGAATCGCATGCATTGTTCATTATCAGTTCCTAGAGCTTGAAGTCGAGTAAAGAAATTTGAATCCTAGTTGTTGCAACTTAATCTCACAACAGGATGCTCTTGATTTTATATTGTTTTGTTGTTTTTTTAAGCATCTTCAGATTAAGTTTTTAGTACTGTTGTTAAAAATCTTACCTTTGTACCGGTTTGATCAGCTCTGATATGTTGCACCTATTGCATGAAGAGTGGTCCTGTTTTTATATTGCTTCTTTTTAAAGTGGTGCAGCGACGATGAAACGTTCATTTAATTTTTAACTATTGATTGTATATTGTTTTACTTTCTGTATTCTATTATAGTTTTCTTCTGTAAAAACCATAAAAGGTAAAATGAATGGATGTAAAGAATAATTTTTTCTACATTAGCTGTTATTTAAGCAAAATATTTATTTGGCAATTATTATGCACATTGTTTAATTGAGTAATTTATATTTTAATTGTTTAAGTGTATTTTGTGCTTTTGTATCCATCATTTAATTTTCTCTAGTTTAATTACTCATTGATAATTTAGTAGTGGATTGTTGAGTTTTAGGGGAAGAAGGTGGGATGGTACTTAAATTATATTCTTTTGCAATGTATTATGTTAATCAAGTATATATTTGGAAATTAATTATGTAAAATCTTTAATTGATGATTTATTATGTCATTTATTTGATGCTGATAGGTATATGTAATTATTAAGTTTGCAAAATGTATTTTAAATTTATTATTGGCTTTATTTTTATATATTTAATTTTATTACTATTTCAATGCTTGATGTTATATTTTGGTAGTAGGGAAGGAAGTATATTTATTTTAAATGTATTTATTTTGTTTTTATCATTCTAATTAAATTGCTTGTTACTATTAAATATGTATGTTTTAAGTTAAATTGTATTTATTAACATATTGATTATTATGTTTTGAACATGTTTTAATAATTGTGCTATGTTATTTATTCTAATATTTTTTTAAAAGATTTATGAGTTTAAATAGTATAGGTAACCCTTCTTAAATCCAAGATGTTCCATGTTTTTGCTTAAGTTGAAATTTGAATAGTAAACCTGGCCTCTCCAAATCCCAACACTTTCCCTGATTCTGCGTATATTGGAGTGGGCACAGTAAATCTAGCCCATCCAAAATTAAACACTTTCCCTACTGCTGTTTAGATTAGAGTGGAAATAGTAAATCTAACCAACTCAAAAGTCTAACACTTTCTCTACTGTTTCGTAGCTTTGAGTAGGAACCGTAAATTTATCCGTTCCAATATCCACCTTTTTTCCCATTGTTGCTTTGTTTGGAGTGGTAATAGTAAATGTAACCCTTCCAAAGTCCAACACTTTCCCTGATTTTGCTTAGGTTGAAATGGGCATTGTAAATCTAACCCCTCCAAGTTCAACACTCTCCTTACTGTTGCAGAAGTTGGAGTGGGAATAGTAAATGAAACCCCTCCAAAGTTCCCAACGTTCCCAACTGTTCCTTAGGTTGGAGTCGGAATAGTAAATCTAACCCTCCAATGTTAAACACTTTCTCTAGTGTTGTATAGATTAAAGTGGAAATAGTAAATCTAACTCCTCCAAAATTCAAAATGTTCTCCAATTTTTACATCTGTTGGAGTGGGAATAGTAAACTTAACCCTCCAAAGTCCAACAATTTCCTTTCTTTTGCATATATTGGAGTGTAAATAGTACATCTAACCCCTCCACAGTCAAACACTTTCCCTTCTGCTGAATCGAGTGGAAGAGAACAGTAAATCTAACCACTCCAAGTCCAAAACCTTCCCTGTTTTTCCTTACATTGGAGTGGGAATAGTAAATCTAACCACCAAAAAGTTAAACACATTTCTTACTTTTCCTTAAATTGGAGATACATTACTTATTTTTGCCATTGTTAGTCAATATATGGTGCATAGACCATCCTCCGTCACACTTATATTCCGAGTCTGGTGGCATAGTGGATTAATGTGTCCACTGTAGGGGCCTGAGTTTGACCTTATTGTCAGAGGTTCAAATTCCGGTGGTTCCACTCAGCCTTTCATTATTCTGAGGCCAATAAAATGAGTTCCATTGAGTTGGGTAACAATAAACATCTGTTCTTCATTGCCAAGATACTCTTCTGGGTGAATGTATGCTTTACAAAGGCATATTTTATTGTATTCACTATGAAATGTACCTTTTAGAGGAGTACCACTGACATTGCGCACAGTAACCAAGAAAGTCCAGCAACAGATATTTCACACTAATGGGTAACAAAAACGTAACTTTTCTGGTATTCGAGGACCAATAACATTGATCCTCTTGTAACACATTACTTTATTATCTATACACTAACAACTTCCATTTCCCTGTATAATAAAGAACGGTACTCCGGTATTATTTAAATTTTACCACCAATATTATCAAGTACAACTGAAAATTAACAATGATGAGAGAATGCTTCTGAAATCCAGAAATAGACCCAAGTGTTCATACAATTAGTACAACAGGTACTGAAGAGCAACGTGTCTGCACTCTCCTATCTGACTCGCATGTGACATCCTACTCACCTTACGCAGTGATGTCAATTACATGATCGCTTCCTCCCCACACTCCAAGGAGAATCAGGTTAGATATTACTGGACAGACTTAGTACAGACAAGGCACAGGGGAGATGGCTGAAAGCAGAATAGGTGTAGAGGGAGATAGGGACTCTTGACAACATATGTTCCCATAGAAAGCTACCCCCTTTTTCTAAAATTGAGGGACTCTTGAAAGCTGACTCTGTAACCACATCACAAAAAATACCTTATAACTCCTTACAGTGCTTGACTATAGAGCAGGTCCTACCACGCAATCTATGGTGAATTGTATCCCCATTGCCGGGATGAGTGTGAAATAATTTAGCAAGCTTACACAGAGGACTTTTTCAAAAAGCATGTGTTTGCTATGAATGGCCATGAGTGTCATGTGTTGTCCTGGGTGCAGTGTATGGCAATCAACACAATTGTATGTGTAAAAATGCATTGTTTGCCACACAAGGGGGGCCACACTAAAATCCACTGTTGTTAAAGTTATCTTATAATAAGTTTATATTTTTAACCCTGCTTTACAGATGACTAATGAAATCTCCAAACAAAAGTATGTAAGAGTGCAAGAGTGTGTGTCTAGTATGCTTTTCTTACAAATAGCATTCAAATTGTGAATCACAACAGGATTCAGATAATACTGATTCAGGATCTATTTAAATCCTGACAAAGGCCCACAGACCCACACAGGCTATTTTCGTGATTGTAACATGTACACCAGAGACACAAAGGCCATAATTAGCTCTCAGCATCAACCTAGGTACTAATCTATACCACTGTGTTTATTCTTATCATGGTAACCTACAATAAATGTAAGCATTTGGGTTGTACTCTAGATAATTTTAGATAATCCAATATCTACAATATCAGGAGCTCCCTGAAAGGAGCACAGCACACTCAGATGTACCTTCATTCCATGTAAGGGCCCGATGAGGAAGCATGCCGTGAAGAAGTTGTGGGTTAGGGACCCTTTTTTAAAAATTATGAAGGTTCCTGTTTAACACGGGGTCATGGAATTTTAGGAGATTACTTCCTAACATTCCTTATGCATATGGATACCCTCACCGGATTGGTTAGTATTCATTGACAGGAAGATGATGAGGCTACCCAACATATTCTTCTTGTTATCCCTTTTGGTTACAAATATGCTCTCAATATTCTGTCATACAACATATCCACCTTTATTATTGAAGACCTGTAATCTATGTTTCATGAAACTAGCGTGCCAGGCACAATAACTCATATAAAAGCAGCGGAGAAGGAGTATGCTAGGACTATTTAAAGAAACATTTTCTTTTTAGCCAATTGGTGCTAAGGAGATCTACCTTGATGTGCCTCCCCACCCTCAAAATTTGGAGGGTCTCAACAGTACCAAACGTTGTGTGTGTAAATTACCTGCTGAATCAACAAGACTTTCCTCAGGTCCATAAAATTTAAAGTCTACTAGCTATTCTTGAATTCATTTGGAATTAAGAAGTGTTTTCATGTGTCACCATCCTTTTAAAATTATTGGTGCAGTTGGATTTTTAAATCTTTTTTCATTTCGAAAAAGCTTTTAAAGTGAAACATGAAAGACTGGATGAACAGGCAAAGTTGAAAATAATTTCAGTTTTACTGCTACTGGGTTGATGACTTGAATATTTTCCTATGGTTCAGGGCAACAAGGTTGGAATTTTTATGATCCTCTGAGATGTATATTTTTTTTAGATAATCATACGTTTATTCCAGGTTGACGCAAAGGATTTGCTTGACACGGCTTGTCAGCTTTTCTTTTGAACAACTCTTGCAAATGTATTTTTGCCTTGATTAAAATGTCTTGTTGTCTCTTATGCTGTTCAATTACTGATTAAATAGTTTCATTCAATTGTGGAGTATCAACCAGGGTGATTTGGGGATGTTGTCCTGGGAGACAGAAGAAAGTGGAGATTCTTGTGGCAGTGTGAGAAGAATTGTTGTTTGCAAATTTCACTGGAAGTGAGCTTCTATCTAATCCTCTCTATTAGTGTTTGATAAACACCAAAATACTGTTCCATAATCTGATTGGCACTTTTTGTTTGTCTGTCTATTTGTAAACAATATACCTTAAGCTCTATAGAATCGTAAGGTAAATTTTGTCTTCAATCTGTGACCACTACTAAAGGTAGATCGTAAAATGAAACTATTGATGAGTAAAACTTTCTGTTAACTCTTTTAAAGTGGGTATTTTCTTTAAGGACTTAAATTGTGCCATTTTTGTTAAATTATCTACCACAACAACTATTATATATTTGTTATGAAATCCATGGAGTTGGTATGCTGGGTTTGTGGTGGTACTGGCAAAGGCTGTAATACACCGTCTGGCTTGGTATGTGAATTATTAACTCTGGATGTAAATATCAAATTTCTAATCAAATGTCTGTACATCCTTGGTCATAATTTCCAGCCAGAACATTTGTTGAAGAATTTGCTGAGTTTTATCCCTCTGAGGATTCCCAGTTAAATGAGATTAGTGTCATCACTGAAAAAGTTTCTCCCTCAAAGTTTGGGCAGAAATATACAAAGCTCCATTTTTGGAGAATAATTGATCTTTGACTAGTTGACCAGGGTCTAATTTCCAAGTTTCTGAGTTTTGATTTCTTGTTTTATCCAGTGAACCTTAAAAGACACTACTATAGTGCAAATTAGAGACCCTTCAGGTAAAATGGGTATACGCTTGGGCTTTTCTGTATCTTCTTCCACTATGGCACTTAACCTGGACAAAGTGTTAGCTTTTGCTTTTTTGTGCCAGGTTACAATGTACTTGCAAACTCATATTCATTAAGGGATAATGTCCATCAGAGCTGCTAAATTGACAATGCCCAAGATGATCTTATAAACTGGAAATTACGATGATCTGTATAGATGGTTATCGAATGGTGTGCTCCTAACAGATAATGCCTCCAATCTTGGCAGGCTGTGTTGGCAGCAAGGAGTTTCCTCTCAGCAATTGCATAATTTAGGTCTGCATGTAATACTTTTTTATTTTTTTAATGAAGATTACTAGGTCTAAGAATCCAGAGTGCAGATCTCATTGAAAAAGGCATATCAAGATACGTAAGGCTCAACAACAAATTACAAAGACGAATAAGAACGTTGCAGTCCTGGAGCTGTTGAAAAACGTTGTTTCAGCTTTTGAAAGGCTTTTTCTGCCATGTCTGCCCATACAAAAAAAGGGATATTTCTATGCAATAAATGGGTGGTAGGTGTCACAATTTCAGAAAATCCCTCTATAAAACTGCAATTAAAATTGGCAAAGCCGAGAAAATATTGGGGTAGTTTTATGCTATTTGGTGTTGGTCAAGTCAAGTTTGCACACACCTTTTGTTTATTCATAGTTATAAATAGTCAGATACAGAATCCCAAGAATTCCACAGAAGATGTGTGAAGGACACATTTCTCCAGTTTTGTATGTAGATTATGTTTTGAAGTTGATGCAAAACAGCTCGCACTTGTTGAGCATGCTTTTGATCCATCTCAGAATAGAGTGAAACATCATTGATGTATTCTAATGCAGAGATATCTATTTTTTATACACAAGGCAGTCTATAAAAAAAATTGGAAAGCAGCTGGGGTGTTGCAGAGTTCAAAAGGCATAACCATGTACTCGTAGAGTCCAAAATTTGTTTCAAACGTGGTCTTCCACTTGTCATCTTGTCGGACCCTAATACAGTGATGTGTCACTTGCAAATCCTATTTGGTATAAAAGGCGTGTGTTTTACCTGGGCCAAAAGAACTGGGATCAAAGGCAACATGCTTCAATTTTTGATTGTTACTTTGTTAAAAGCATGATAAAAGAGACATGTCCCTAGCTACTCAATATTCTTGGGAACTAAAAACAGGGGCGATGACAATGGGGACTTAAGGTGGAGAATGAAAGCATTTGCCAACATTTCATCTAAGGTTTTTTTTAAGTGTTTGGAATAGAATTCGGTAAAGCATGTATCCTGCTACAAGGAAGAAATGTCACAGGTTGTAGATCCATTCTTCAATCAAAGCTCTTGTGTGGGGGTAATGCATTAGCCATTGTTTTATCATACAAATCTGTGAAGTCTTGATATTGTGGAGGCAGAAATGAATATTTCCTATTGGTCAGATTGGCTACGGTTCTGCAAGACAATTATTATGACAATACCCTGAATCCAAAGTTGACTTGCCGGTACACCAATCAATCTTTAGGTTGTCCAATATTAGCCACAGAATACTGTAAATGGCTCCACATGCTAGGGTGTCAATTAAATCCAATCTCCTCTCAGAATTACAATTGTTATATGTCATGAAAATTATTTCAGTTTGCCAGGTGATAAGACCGAAGGAAAACTCCCAGCCATCAACTGCTGTAACCGGTTCTGGTCTTCCTCTTCCGAATTCTGAGTGATTTAGTTCCTATTCTAGAGTACAATCTAGAAAGTTTCCAGGAAGTTTCCAGTGACTTCTCAATCAAGTAACATTCTAAAGGGTACTCTTTTTTGAGAATAGAAAAGGAAAACTACTGGCAGAGTCAAATGCCTATGAGGGTCATTTAACACATTATCCAGTTGATGATGGTATGGGACCTGATTAGAAACCATGCTCACCTGTGGGGCCTCAGTTATGGGTTGGCATTCTCATTTTCCTAAACTTCCAGGCCTGTCTTGTTTGCTGTTGCAGCTACTTGTTGTGTTTTTGATTTAATTGGTCTCTCTCTAGCGAAATGTCCCAGTTTTCTGAAATATAAAGACAAATTCAGTTTTCACCTCTTATCCTTTTCTTACTTTGACAATGGCCCTCAAATAGTTCCTAACTGTATGAGTTCTGGAATATCCTGCCACGAGTCATTACATCTTTCTTTTCATTCCGAACTATGATGACCTTCGAATTACTCTTTTCCTTCCCCCAGTTGTTCAGTCAATCTCTGATCCAGTTAACTACTAAATCTAATCTTTTCTCACAGTCATCAGTGGCTCCACCATCTGTTCAGGGATGTCCTCAAGTTCATCATCTAACAAGGATGCTCTTTTGAGTTCAGGCCAGTTGGCTTCAGCTACTAACTGACTGAAGGTGGAAAACTATTTAGGCAGATCTCGAATTTTCTTGTATAAGATTTAATAACTCATTATCTGGGGCCTGCACATGTGTGAGCTTATAGAACAACATTGCCTCCTTAAAAGCCAAGAAACAATATAGTAATGCATTGTTACTTTACACTAAACAAATTGACCAAGAGGCCTTAATCTTCTCCCCCAGAAATGAAACTACAAAAGCTACCTTGGCTACATCATTGGTAAATGTCTGTAGATGGTATAAGATTTGTAAATGGCATTGATTCATAATTACTGCAGATATGAAACTGTCCCCATAGAATCTCACAGGAGTTGCCAAAGCTTCTGACTGCATTTTGACCACTGTCAAGTTTGAGAGTTGCGTGAGCACACCAATTCATAAAGCAGAAAGGACAATTGAACAATAAAAAAAACCCAGAGTTGAAGATGACAATACAAACTTCTCATGAGACTGTGCTGGATCTTGTATTTTCCAAGGGACATGACCAGCAGCGGTCCTTGCAGGTAACAGCGGTGGGGCGGTGGGGCCAGGTATGGGGGTATTTCGAGGGACAATGCTGAGGAAAAAATAATTTTTTATTTAATTTTCCCTCGGCATCGTCCCTCGAAATACCCCCTTTAGCGGCCGCCCACCCCCACCGCTGTTACCTGTACGGACCGCGGCTGGACATGACTCGTTCCAGATCCAGGTTCCAGGTTCCAGGTCTATAATTTTAGATTGTCTCTCATGCTGTTGTTTTATAATCTCATATGCTGTGCCTCCTCTCAGAAACCTACACGAGTAGAAGAAAAATTCACACCAGTCTCATGCAAGAATTTTCTCAGTAAAGCACTTACTAAGTCTGCTGTGGAAGCAGAAAAAATAGAAGGCTGTGTGTCAACCAGGCAGTTTTGAATGTATGCGGCCTTGACGTTCTGTCAAGACCACCTTCACTGAGCCTGATTACCTGTGGTTGTGACATAAATCCTCACAGTCCCAACCCATTTGGCCGAGCTGAAAGTTATTTACTTGTTTTCTTGCTCAAACAACTGGGCAGAGTTAGAGGTTGGCTAATTCTGGATGTTGATGATGTTTCTTTTTTTTTCAATTTCTTATGTCCACCAGTTGCTGTAGAATTCCAGATCTGCAAACACAAGCAGGAAAAAATGCAATGAGATTACTGTGCAAGTCAAAATACTCCCGGTTTTTTAAATTCTTTAAATCTCACTTGACAAGTTTGATCACATCCAATGGCTCGAATAATGTGTGGATATCTCGACAATTCTGTCGAACCTATTTCTCTTTTTAATCTTCTATTGAAGGGTCACAGCTCTGGTGTTTTCCAAACACTGCTGTCACTGCAATTTACTTTTCCTTTTTCTTGGGGGGCGTGGCCACGCCGTTGACTGTAATGGCCGTATGGCTGTGTAGCTCTGGCACTGATAGCCTGTATCCTGTGGGTTACGGTACTCCAGCATGCTCCATCCACCTCAGAGGAATAAGAACCTGTGCCGGAAGTGCTCAAATGTGCTGGATGCTGCTTTCTAATGCCTAATTTTGCTGGAGTTGTGGGATGGGAAGGAGAGGACTAGCCTGCCTCAGAGGCCCCGTGGTGACAGGGGCCATGGGTGAGCCTCAGGTCTAAAGCTACTGATCCTTGCTGAGCTCTCCTCCCATACCCCACCGCCTAGTCTCCCCCTCGCTCTGGACCAGCGCTGCCCTCTCCTTGCCCCACTGGCTTTCCAACCTGTCAGTGCACGTTGGACCTTGAGGCCTCGCGTTGCATAGCTCTGCTCATACCTCCTCGTCACCCGCCCTGTTTAGTGGTCCTCGTGGTCTGGTGCTGGGCGGCCTTGCTGTCTCTCTTGCTACAGCGCTGCAGGAGGCTTGGCGGATGCACCAGTTCAGTGCCTGGGACCGGCGCTGTTACACCCGCTGGCGTCCCTGAGGTCCGTTCAGGCACAGTGTTATGGAATCCTCTCTCCTTCCTTGATCCCGCGTGGAAGCTGGAACCCTCAACTGACTTCCAGCAGTGTTTTTTGCGAGAAGTAGCGGCATGTAGGTACATCACTGACTCTCCCTCAATGATCTGCAAGAGACCCTTGGAGCTGCCATCCACCTATCTATGCTGATACCATGCCATTGAGGTCCTTTATTGAACTTTTTGCTGCTGCCTCGAATTGCGGTCTCCTCCAATGCTCTAGTCCGTGCTGTGGGAACCCCTTCTGCCTTCAAATCAGCTTGCTGTTCCTTGGAATTGGGCCTGCCTCTCATCTGCCACTAACTCACTGTCCCTGCGTTGGCAGGGAAGAGTTGGAGCTGCTGAACTGTTGGCCTCTTCTCCATTGCCGTCGCTTTCCTCTCATGAGTGGTGGCCATGCGTTCTACTTCTCTGCCTCTGTGGTTCACCCTGTGTCTATCCATCATGGGTTGTGGGGACCCCACACGCTGTAAACTTACCTATGATCACCCCAAGGCAACAGGGAGGTCCGATTCTCTATCTGATGCAGAGGATGGACACAGCGCGGCTCAGCTCCCTGACCACCAAGGAGGTTCTGCTGCTATCATGACAGAGCTCTGGGCTGCCCTCTGCATAATCGATGACTGCTTTGACACCCTAGCTGTGGGTCTGGACTGCATGGGGGAACACCTAGAGCGCCATGGCACTCATTTCGATGCAGTGGAGGAGAGTGTTTCTGGCCTGGAGGATGACATTACTTCCCTGACCCAGTGATTAGAGAAGACAGAGCATCTCCTGAAGGTGGTGGCTATCAAGATTAAGGACCTTGAAGCACGTTCTCACCAGAACGACATTCGCATTGTAGGCTTTCCAGAATCCACTGACATCAGTTGACCTGACCACTTTGTGGAAAACTTGCTCACTGAACTATTTGGCTCCCATCATTTCTCGTCTACATTTGTGGCAGAATGGGCCCAAAGATCATTTGGTCCTCATCCACCTCCAGGCACTCCCCTTCCTATTGTGGCTCGCTTGCTGAATTACAGAGACAGTGATACTATACTTTGCCCAGCCCATGAACAAGGTCCGTTGCAGTATTAGGGCACCACTATCTCCATTTACCCTAACTTTGCACTTGCCATCCAGGAGGCGAGGCGGAAGTTCAACGACACAAAGCCCAACTTTGCAAGCATGGACTCAAGTATGGTATGCTGTATTCAGTGAGACTCCAGTTGGTCGTGGATGGTAAGGCCCGATTCTTAGGTACTTTGGCAGAAGTACTCTCTTTTTGCAAGCAACTGGGCTGTAATAGACCTTTGTCCAGTGCCACCCTGGAGGGTTTCCCTCCAGACCTCTGCTTTTCATCCAGTGCAGAACTTTTCCCTACAGGCTGAACTGCTCCTTGGCCCCTTTGCAATTCTTACTGTTCACTATTTGTCTCTGCAGGCTGACTATTGTTGTTACTGCCTGGTTCTATATTTTGCTCAAATAACCCTTCTCATGTAACCCTAATTTTGTTTTTTTGTTCAAGCGTTAGTTACCATTTTTTAATATGAGCATCGATTGCTGCAGCATTGTTTGCCCACCAAGGAGTACTCCATGTCTCACATGTTGGGGTTTATGTTTGCTGTTTGGGAATTTCTGGGATTCTCTGGGTCTCATTGTGTCCAGTGTGAGTGGGGCATGGTTTTTGCTGGTTTCTATGGGTATTGTTTTCTGTTTCCTTAATTTTTTTATAGTATGTTGGACAAGACCGCTTCTGGGTTCAAACTCACGACTTGACATGCTTGACCGATTCCTTTACATTCACAATGGGGGTGATGGACAGCAGGCAGAACTCACGTTCCTTATGTGGAATATCCAGGGTCTTAATAAGCCCCGAAAGGGCAAACAGGTATTGTCATATCTCCTTAGACATGGCGTCATGGTGGCATTCTTACAGGAAATGCACCTTCCTCCACAATCCTTTCCTACTTTTGCAGCATCCTAGAAGCCCCAAAGGTACTTTGCCAGTTATAGCACATATTCTCACGGGGAATGCATACTCCTCTATCTAAGCCTCCACTTCAGCCGACATACACTGTTGCAGACAAGCAGGGGCGTTATGTCCTTGTGACTGGAAAGTTGCTGGAACGGCAGGTCCTCTTATTGAATGTTTATGCCCCTAATGTGGACGATCACCCCTCATTTCAGGAGCTGTCGGCCCTTCTTGGTTGATTTGACACATACATCATATTGTTGGGCAGAGATCTAAATTTGATTGTTGATCGCTCGATGGACACCACCAGTGCATTTTCTGGTGTGCTGCATGTTCTCCGAGATATTATTGACACACATACTCTTAAAGATACTTCTCTTGCCGCACACACTGTCGGACCATGCCCCAGTTAAAACTAGTAATTGCCCTCACCTATGGTGAAGGCTGGGAGCAGCGTTGTTCCTTCCTTACTACTGCATTGTTGGATGCCCTCTTTCATTCTGACTCCATCCTTGAATATTTCGAGATCAACTTGGGTTCCATTCACAGTCAGACTGTCTTATGGGATGCCTTCAAGGCATATATACGTGGTATCTTTATTTTGAAGCACACAGGTGTGCTTCATGACATCCGCAATAGTCTGGTGCGGATAGAGGCTGAACTTGTTGACATTGACATGGGTTACTCTCACCATCCTGACTCCCCTTCCCTACATAGGCCATCAGTCCTCCTTGCAGAATTCCAGGACCTTGCTGAGGGGGAAACCGCTTACCTCCGCAAATACTCTCTGGACCGCAGATGTGGTGAGGGTGAACACCCTGGCCGCCCTCTAGCCCATCTCATGTGCCCCAACCGGGGCCCTGAATGCATCACTGAAATCCATCTGGATGGTGGTGCCCAAGTCACTGCTAATGAGGTAATTATCCATGAATTAGTGTCATATTACAAGAATCTCTACACTTCGTGCTTGAACTTGAAACATCGCCCTTGGCCCAATTTGTGAGTGAACCCTTCACTGCTGAGGTGATCACCCAGGCGATCAACTCCCTTGACGGCTCCAAGGCACTTGGCCTTGATGGCCTCACAGGTGCCTTCTATAAGGCATACAAGTGTATCCTTTTTCCTCGCCTGCTGGATGTGTATGCCAAGGCCATCAATAATGGGATCCTCCCGCGCACTATGCAGTTAGCTGTGATCTCTTTGCTGCTTAAACCTAGCAAAGACCCTAACCTATGTGCCTCTTATAGACCACTTTAATTGCTTAATGTTGGCAATAAGCTCCTAGCCAAAGCAGTTACCACCAAATTATCTTTGCTGCTTGAACAAATCATCTTCCCATTCCAAAATGGATTTGTTCCTCATAGGTCCTCCTCTTTCAACTTGTGCACTGTTTTCTCCATTCTGAATAGGGTTTCCCCGGAAATACCTGAAGAGGTTGCCCTCCTCGATGCGGAGAAGGCCTTTGATTCTTTAGAATGGCTCTTTCTACATGCAATACTACGGAGACTGGGGTTTCCTGCTGGGTTCCTCGCCCTCATATCCCTTCTATATTTGGACCCTGTAGCCCGCATACAGGTAAATGGTTCCATTTCTGACCCTGTGCCATATCCAGAGGCACCATGCAGGGGTGCCCTCTATTGCCCCTGTTATTTATTATAGCCATGGAACCCTTGGTACACCACGTACAAGAAAACCAAATGCACCGTGGCCTTCATATTAAACCTGGACCACTACTAATTTCTGTGCACGCTGACAACATTTTGTTATTTGTTCGACATCCTTCATTCAACTTGGCCCCCTTAGTGAGGGAAATCATTCATGTTGGTGGCCTTTCCAGTCTGCATATTAATTGGGTGAAGCCTGAACTTTTCCCACTCACAGATGTCACTGAGCCTTCCCTTTGGGGGGACCCTCTTAAATGATGCGCAGATTCAACTAAATATGTGGGTGTATTTTACAGAGGGAAAAAGAACAAGTGATTTGCTTCAGCTACGGCCCTGTCGTCGATAGGCTTGCAGTTCAGATTGATTGCTGGATCCTGCTTCCTCTCTCCAAGGCAGGCCGCATTGCCTTTATTTGAATGGTTGTCCTCCCAGCTTTTTGTAATTTTTTTTTCTATATGTCCATTCCTTTGACAAACTCTGCTTTTCTCACATTGCATAGCTTCCTTTTGAAATTGATTTGGGTAGGTCGTAGGTCCCCGATCGCCTGGAATACTCTTATCCGTCCATATAACCAGGGTGGGTTTGCAGTCCCTGATTCTCAAACCTACTTCCTTGCGGCTCAAGTCCAGTTTGCATCTCACTGGTACCACCCAGTTGCCCACCTACATTATGCTAAACGCGAACGTGACCTGGTGGATACGACGCCCCTAGCAGCTCTAGTACCTCAAGGTCTCAGGTTAGACTCTTCGGATATCCAGCCTGGTAAAAGCTTTGTAGGGTCCTGGGCAGTGATTTCCTATATTCCACTGCCCTTCCTCTTTCATAAAATCCATAGCTGCCTTTGACACTCAAAAAACGTGTTCAACATACACTGACAAGACAAGGACTCCACACGCTGGGGAACTTATTCCCAGATGACCATGTGCTATCCCATTTGGCGGACACTAGGTTTGCCAATGCCACATATATGGATAAATTCATATTTCGCCAGCTGTGTGGGACACTTGACTCCCACATTCCCTCCTATTCTCTGGCCCCCACCGCCTTCACTCCCCTTACGTTGTTAATAATGGACTCAGAGGGGACCCACATGGTTGTAAACTCTATCCTGCCTGCATGACCCTCAGATGCACCCATAACAGCAGGGTTCAACTTCATTGGGAAAAAGACCTAGGCCATCCTATCTTCAAAAAGTACTTGTCCTATTGCGGTGGGCAAACTAAACTAGTGTCCCCCAACCATTATCATAAGATCCTTCACTTTCGGTTTTTGCACAGATTCTATACCACCTCTGCTGTTCTGGCCAGACTCGAACCCTCCAGGTCCTCCTTGTGCCCCAAGTGTAAATTTCCGAAGGCAGACTTCCCACACTTAACTTGGACCTGTCCTCCTATTACCATGCTTTGGACTGATGTGTTTTGTATCATCTCCCACATGATTTAGATGGCTCTCTGGGCAATGTGGCGGTCATTCCAAAGAGCACTTGCAGGTTCACTGCAATTTCTCTGCTATTTACATAGAGAGATATAGCACTCCGCTGGGGTAGTGGGATATGCCCTACTATTAAGGCCTGGCTACATAGCATGACATACCGTGACATGACAAGTTAAGTTTATGCCACATTGCAAACCCCACTGCTAGACCTAACGATACTTGGCAACCCCTCCATACTAATTTACTCTCTCTGGAATCAGACCCCCCAGAACCCAACCTCTCACTCTCCTCCTGCTGTGTCTTCTTCATATTCCGCCTGTCAAGACACTATTGCATAGAGTTTGCCTTTTCGCTTGTCGCTCTATTTAGCAATGGTCATACCCTTCTGTGTTTAATGCATTGTTGAGTCGTGTTGTTTTCACTATATACTATATTCTCCACTGTGTGGAATTGCCATGATGCAGTTTTGCTATTTGATATATCCTTATATGTCTCATGATGTCCGCATTCTGTTTGCAGAAAATTGTAAATAAAGTTTAAAAAAAATATACTTTCTGCCCATACTCGCTGAGCTCTATGTTCCTTTGATGATATAACAACACGTCTCCCAGAAGTGCCAGCAGTGTTTGAGAGATCATGGGAGCAGGTTAGTCAAGCTGTAGGGGACCAGCAAGAACCTGAAACAGCGCTAGTTCGGTCTGAGGGAGGTCCTGGAGAGTTGGTTGTCGAAACTAAAGAAAGAGAGACTAGTCCTGTGGTTGTGACTGAGCCAGACTCGGACCCCGATGAAAGGCCTAGTATTGTGGAATCGCAGGTGGCTGCAGTAGAACAGTGGCTGAGAAGGCAGGAGAGGTAGAGACTGGTACCGAAGGGAGAAGGTGACCTCCTAGTTATCCCGGAGGATATTGAGGATTCTGATCACAGTGAAGGAGAAGGAGAAGAGACTGCCCTCAGAAGGTCAAAGCAAGCAAGAGTGCCCTGTCGGAGGTACTCTTCCCCTAAATGGACTTACTTTCTTGCAAATGACAGGGAGAGAAAGTTCTGGGAATTCTGGCATTACTGTGAAAGTTCAACTAAAGCTTTGGGAACTTTATTTTCAGTTCGATCTTACTTTTGAGCTTTCTCTGTTAGTGAAATTGAGTGCCTTGAGACATCTTATTTTGGATGTGGCCAAGTTTCCTATTCTGGATGAAAATGATTTCCCTGTGCTAGTTGATGAACTAAAACACTTTGGGCCAGATGTACGGCCCGCCAATTAGCGAGTCACAAATTGCGTCGCATTTGCGACTCCGAATTTGCGACTTGCTAATTGGGATGCACAAGAGTGTCTGAGACACTGTTTGCGATTCCCAATTGGGTCGCAAATTGCATGCCTCATGCATATTAATGAGGCTGTCGTAATGTGCGACCCCATTGGGAATGGCTGGCACTCCCAGGGATGGTGGCATGCTGGGGTCAGCAGACCTCCATGTCTGGGACTGCTTTTAAATAAAGCAGTCTTTTTTTTTTTTAAATGCAGCCAGTTTCCCTTAAAGGAAAACGGGATGCATTTAAAAAAATAAAAAATAAACTTTTTAGTTAAATTTTTTAAGGGCAGGCAGTGGTCCCTGGGACCACTGCCTGCCCTTAAAAAATATTTGCGCATGCATTCACAAAGGGGAAGGGGTCCCCTGGGGACCCCTTCCCGTTTGTGAGTGCTTTAGCACCCTTCTGAGAAGGGTGGTAAACTGCGAGTGTTTTGCGACCGCAATTGCGGTCGCAAAACATTCTTACATAGCTTAAGGAGTCGCTATTAGGAAGGTACACCCTTGGAACGCCCCTTCCTAATAGCGAGTCGCTAATCCTATTTTGCGAGTCGCAAATTGATTTGCGACACGCAAATTAGAATTAGTACATCGGCCACTGGTTTTTTGTGGGCGCAAACGGGTCTAAAACCCATTTGCGCCCGCAAAAAAAACTTTGTACATCTGGCCCTTTATTCTGGAACTGATTGTTAATGAACTTGAACCATTTCTTATTAGAGACATTTAAATAGACTTTGTAGGGAAGAAAGGAGAGGCGCAGAAGGAGCCTAAGGCTGTCCTTTAGAAGAACAAGGTGTAGGGCTAAGGAAGACTCACAAAGACCTTTATAAATATTCTTGTTGCATGTCATTTGAACTTCGGTTTTGCTGCTTGCACAGGTGAAAACCGACAGTGAAGACTTTGCAGCTGCTACTCTCCATCCAAAGGTTTAGGTTCCAACGAAGAAATGGAAGCCGATCTACAATAGTTGATAAATTAACTAAATTATGAGATGGTTGTGATAAGCTCTATGGTTTTGCAAAACAGACTTACGCTAGACCTTTTACTCACAAGAAATAGGGTGGAGTCTGCAGTATATTAAAAGTTCAGCAATGCCGTACTTTGATCCGAGACGAAAGTAAGGATCTGGAGAAATATATTCGGAACATATCTGGGTTGACAAAGGATTTGAATGAATTAGAAGTGACAGGTGTTTGAGAAGCTATTCGAACTGGATTTGCTTTAATAGGCAAGTGGTTTGGAAGCTTGAGAAGTAGTATTCTGGATGCCATTTTCAAACCTCTTGTGATAATTGCCCGTTGTGCGAAATTCCTACTTATGATCTTTAAGGGATACAAGTATGCACAAGTTAGACAGGGAGTGAAGAGGAAGCAGGCAAATGTAGAGTTAGAGGAGAGTCTCTGTAAGTATTATGATGACATGAAATGCCTGGAAGAGTCTAGACAAAAGATGCTCAAGACCACAAGGTTTAGATGATCTGTCTGATAACATCAGATTGTAATCTGTGATGGCTTGATGCGCCATCAGAGGGGGACTGGAGCAGCGTACTTTTGGCTCCAATTTATTGTTTGATTATGCCACTTATATATCTATACACGCATGCCCTTATGTAATCATGTGATGTAACATAATTAACGTAATGAACGGCACCTAAACAGATAGAGAAGGTGCATTTACTGTCTAATCTGGGCATTCACACCATATATTCTATGATTGTACAGTAACATCAAATTGCAGTTCATCATCATCAACAAAGTTTATTTGGCTCAAAGAGCCATAACATTGCATTAAAACACATCAGTTTAAAAGCAATACAGTGTACAGACATGAAAATAAATATGTGCTTAGTAAAAAATATACATTTCTCAGCACTTTAAGTGATCCAAAAAATAATAGCAATTGGAAATGCAAGTTAAGATAAGCTTAAGTAAAGTGTGGTGATGTGCCCCCAGGTTTTGAGAAACTGGAAACTCCCTCCCAGTTGGCCTACAATCCCAAACAAATTTTCAAAATTCAATGTTTTTAAAACAAAAAGATTAAAATCACAAACTTTGCAGTTAGTTAAAAAAGAAAAAGAAGCACACAGGAATACCCTCTCAGCTGACTGATGTCACAATGAACAAAAACCTCTAGCAATAGCCTAAAATAAGCTATCAAAGGGCCCGCTGTGCCAACCAGGCAACTAATGTTGTAGTCTGGGTTGGAGGTTCCTTCAAAGCACTAGGTTTCATTAGTGGATAAAGTGTGTAATGCATAGAGAGAGTTCAAATTAAAGCTTGAGCCAATGTGGACTTTAGCCGCGGTGGCCTCTAGAGGGAGTTTGCCCCAACAGTTTTTTGCCTCATGTGCCCTATTGAATAAAAACAATTGGAGACTGAATATACAACACTAGCTCTAGTTTCAGTTTTGCAGATCCTCAGGGCTATATGTTGATTATCTAAATGGAGGAGACAAAGAGGGGCAATCCAACATGAATGCTGTTTTGCGTAAGCAGTGCAGAAAAATAATACATGCTCATCATTTTCAACACTTTGGCAACCCTTAGGGCATAATTTAGTGGGCATAGCAAGGTTTTTACTTCATGTAGCAGTGAAGGCGGCCAGTGGGAGGGTTCCAAGCCTAAACTTACTGAACAAGGATCTCTCCAGAGGAGCTCTCACATAGCCACGTA
The DNA here is from genome assembly GCA_963921515.1 of Calotriton arnoldi. Taxonomy (NCBI): domain Eukaryota; kingdom Metazoa; phylum Chordata; class Amphibia; order Caudata; family Salamandridae; genus Calotriton; species Calotriton arnoldi. The sequence goes on from CAWUFW010005442.1 coordinate 58,163, forward strand.
ATCCTCAAAGCGGGAATCATACTGGAAACACAGGTCAGACAGACTGCCCCATGGAACGGCCAAAAACCTATTGAAAAAAACAACAACATTCCAATAACTTATTTTAGCAATTTCCCAGGCATGTTGGTGCATAGAAGCAGGATTCTGCCAGTATTTTGATAGACCAAGCTTGAGCAGTCAAGTTTTTATATGGGATACTCAGACTATTGAAAGTGCCAGGCGGTCATCAACAATCTCCCTGACATCCTCTCTATATGGGGTAAGTTCATCTGTCGACCAGAGTCTTGTCCAGTATAGAATAGGTTTCAAACAAGCTATGGCAGAGAGATATCTGAGGTTTAGGTTGAACCTCAGGGGAAATGATGGAGTACTTTATGGTAATCTCAAAAGAGTTTTCAACTGTGTCTAACGAATTGAGGTTGCAGTAAACCTACAGGTCAGCTCCTTATAGCGCTGCTCCACAAGCTTCAGCCTTATAAATTTCTACCTCTGGGTAAATAGGATATGAAGCAGCCTTGTTGACAAATCTTACTATTAACCCGGCTCTATGATTTAGGGTTAATACACTTTTTTCAATCTGGGTGAAATTGCAGTTCTTATATATACCTGCATTTATGTGGTTTGAGTAATATTGTTAATTCCCATATATTTGCGTACTCATTTGCATTTATTTTATAGCTGAAAATGTATCCATTTGAATAGTACTCTAAATCTATATTATACCCATATATGCATCTCTAATCATGCATTTAAACATGTATTGAGATGCTTGCCATACTAAGTTGATCAAAGGCCTTAAGCATTTGGATTTCTTAATGTTTATCCTTCAACTTGAACGTTTGCCTTGGATGCAATGTTTATCTCTCCTCTGCAGGTGCGGTTGTGTGGTCTTATGAATAGAGAAGGCACATTGTTAGTGAGAGATAGTGAGGTTCGTGAGGAGCACTTTTAGCAAGGATGAGAAGCCTTAACGAACAAAGGGAAGACTACTGTCCATGCGGAATAGGGCGACAGGAGGAATCCAAGGACGTTCTGGTGTGTGGTCCAAAGGAAAGGAGCTTCACGTGTAGTTGCCATGTTTTACTGTTTGAAAGTGGAAAATAATGAAACATGACATGGGATTCTCAAATGTTCTTTTTGTGGGTATAATTGATGATCACACTTCAGTTTATTCAGATTCCTGTTATACTTAGAGAGGTTCAGATCTCTTTGCGACATCTCTGTTGTGTGGCTTCATGCTATACAATATTCTTTCCCTTTAGAGAACTTTTACAGAGGTGCTGCTATGCTGACACCTTTCTCCTTTAATGGATCTAATTAGGGCTTCCTCATCCAGTATTATTTAGAGTAGATTTTGATTGGGAGATTTAGATTTTCCTCAAGCATAACAGGCAAGAGGACCACAAATCATATATTGATCATCAAATCCTCTTTTTAATATTCTGCATTGTGATTACAGAATTTCTTGTATTTTTTATGTTGCTAAGACTAAACTTCACTAGTCATTTTGGCCTGCCTGCAGTAATTCTGTATTGTTACAATATATTCCTAAGACTTGTGTATATCATTCTGGCTTCAAATTTATTATCAATCCATTCTTAGTTCCATCTTCTGACTCAGAGTTTTACTGTGTGGCCAAATGGGTTACACTGTAATTGTTAAATTGTAGTTGTTTCTAACTTCTTTTATTTCTCAGGCACCTAGAAAGTTCCAATGCAGGGAGCAAGGGAAAAGGGCCCAACTACTTTGCATTAGCAAACATCTAAAGCTTGTTGGTAGAATTTAAAGACAAGGCTGTATGCATGGACTTGCTTGCAGCTCTTTCCATCGTTAATAAAATGGTTTTCTATAGACAATTTTCATATACAATTCATGGGAATTCAGGTCGAAAATTGTCCTGCAAGGAAGGTTTCCGAAGAAACTGTCAAAAGAAGGGTGCCCTCACATTTCTTTGGTAATTGAGCACCCCTGTTGCACAAGTGGTGCGCTTACCTTCTTTGTATATCTCTCACAACCAGGAATCCTAGTAGTAAGCTCTTTTGTGAGCCCTGGGACTGAATCATCAAAACTGTAGTCCCTGTCTCTGCCATCTGTCCTTGGGAGTGCAGTACACTAGCAGTGGATCCCCACTCAAATATGGGAGTTTCATCTTTTGCAAGGGTGTGTCACCTAATGCAAATGAAGGAAACCATTTGTCTCAGGTTGTCCTTTTGGAGGAGACATGAAGGTTGCAGCACACTCTCTTGGAACCACAGCCATATGTGGTGATGGAGTCAAAGAGTGCCCTGATCCTGACTCCCTTTTGAAAGCAGGCATGGGGTGTCCATGCTCAGACTGGTATTGTTCTAAGGGCCACCCATGTATTGCTTGTGTATGGGCAACATGCACACTGGCCTGTGAGGTGCATTCTTGAATGTCCTACAGCGATGGGTGTAGCGCAGGACTACATTCATCTTAGTGAGGAAGTCCATGACCCTACTCAAGCTTCAAGGAAGCAATCTGCACACTGACAAAAACTACTGTGATGCCCTTGCTTAGTGTATGTGTCAAGATGTTCACTCTCTTACATAGGTGGTAAATACGGTAAATATCGAGGTTAACAAATGTGTTAGTGATTGCATATTTTACTCTGATAAAGGGATGTACAGACCCTTTGCAAACGTACAAATTGTGAATATGTGACCTTTTTGACTAATATTGCTCTGTCTTTTTTTTGCAGAAAGTCATTTTACCGTGGGCACTAAAGGACAAAGAGTTTATCATAGCTCTTAATATGGTGAGCTTGCTTACATTAAACGTATTCTTACCCAACCTGGTTAAATGGACAATTGACATAAAATGAAGCGGAGTTCTGAAAGTAAAGAAGGAATAAGCAAAGGATCACACGTTCTGCAACACAACACCTTTCTAGCAGAAGCATTTTAAATATCCTGGAAATTGTTAATGGTTACTTCAGTGATTTATTTGGACCTCCGCAGCACCTGTAGCAGATTTGTTTTCATTCATATACCTGCATAAAGTCACATCAATACACAGAGGCCGATTACGATGTCGATGGGACCAACACCGATGTGCCGTTGGTATTGGTCCCACTGTATCTATAACAGCGGTCAGACCGCTGCAGTACAGTGCAGTCAGTCGGACCTCATTGCCACAGGGCCCACCCAACAGCTTACGACAGGCTCAAGGAGCTCGTTGGGCGGTTGGTCAGATCGCATTCCCCACAATGGGGATTACGATCCACCTTTCCGCCAGCCATTTCACATCGTTTTTTCTGACGTGAAAAGGCTGAAGGAAAGGCTTTTATGGGGCTCCTAGAAGGGCCCATGTCCCCCATGGCACTCTGCTATGGCCCTGGGGGACACCTGTGGTGCCCCCCTAAACATCCCTGCATCGTGTGGCAGGCATAGAATGGTGCCTGCCACAGGGTGCAGGGATGTTTACAAACATGCCTTTTGACATTGGGGCTTGTGCTACACCCCTTTTCCAGGCCGCAGCACAAGCTTCAGTGCAAAGAGGCATGTTACCAACCGCCTCAACGGCGGCCTGATCATAATTTGGAGGGCGGGCCCATCGACTACCTATCGGCCGGTCCTGTTCCTGCAACAATGGTGGTCGGACACTCGTCCGACTGCTATCATAATCAGCCCCACAGTGTTCAAAACAGACAACATACATGCTATTGACTACCACTGACGTCCATGTTTCAATTGTGATGCAGGAATTCCAGGGTAAGGGTGTTGATGGTCAGAATATCCAATTTGTAATGTATTCTTGATTAGGCAGGGCTGTCCATCATAGGCAAAGGAGTGCCAGATCTATTCCACGCCTGGTTTTTAGAATAACCACTTAAAATCTATTTATATACAATCCTAAATTAGCTCATTTATATAGTCAGTGGTAATTACGAAAATCTGGCAAGCATGTGACCATACTAGTTACAATGGACACAACCAAACCCCAAATAAGGATCACCTTTACATTCCATATTAAACATTGATGATTTATAAATGTCCTAAGAATTTATTAGGTGGAACCTTGTCATGATAGAAAGAGAACGTAATCATTGCTACTATTGACACACCCCCGTTCTGTCTCACTCAGGGCCTCTTCATGGTAAAATTATTCACATGTTCCCTATTACTACAATATCTCTTCTAACCCAATGTTTTTTTAAAACTGCTGCGTGACAGTATTTTTCAGCATGTTAAGAAAATTATCAATCAATTAAAGTGGGAAGTGCCTCTCATCTGTAGAGTTTATTTTATATGCAAACCAGGCTACTTAAAATAATAATAATAATAATAATATATGTAAGAAAACAAAACTAGTTCTAGGTCTAAGATGTGTCTCCCTCAATTTCCAGAAAATAATATTTCAGTACATTGCACGGACAATTTAGTTCTCTGTTATTAAAAACAATAAAAATAAAATAAAAAAACTTTAGCACAAATTCTAAAATCTAAAATATCCTGAATCAGTGTTCACCTACAAAAGCTATTACATTGATTTTCACATTTCCACGTATTAAATCCAGAACCCATAATTATATCACCGAACACTACAGCAGTTCTAGCTCACCTGTTGACAGAACTCATCATTCCACCATTGCCATCGAAGCGTTCTCAAAATAATTGATCTTGGAACACAAGCATTTTGCTGTCCATTTTGATGCCTTCAAGAAAGAGATCTGCAGAAACAAAATATATTTAGATTTCAAATGACAGAGAGCTCTAATTCCGTCATCACCCCTTTTGCTTTCATTCAATATTCAATAACAAAAAATCTTCATTGTGAGCTACCAAAGTGCACTGCTAAGGAAGAATTAGCCATTATTTCATTTTTCAAGCCACTTAACCTGTTTTTCGAGTTGCCATATGGTGCTCGTTGTGTGATTTTTAGGTTCAGGCAAATTTTTGATTGCACCAGTGAAATATTTTGTAATACATGTTGTCTGCATTACAAATACTGATCATATTTCTCCCCATTTCGGAGCAAATGTCTGACGAGATGTTTAAATATGATGTCTGTGTGGCTGAGAGACATTTTCTGCACGAAATCAGTCTCCCACCAGCATTGGCCCTAACCTGGCTGCCAAGATCCCAGTGAAGAGCTTGAAGTCCACATTTAAGAGGGATATTGGTCGGTAGGAGGTGTAATGCCTTCTATCCTTGCCAGGGATTGGAAGTACCACTATAGAAGCCAAAAGCATTGTAGGGGGAATTTTGGAAATGTCGCCTATCACATTGAAAAGTCTAGCTAATATAGGCACTAGGATGTTACAGAAGGTTTTATAAAATATGGCTGAGAACCCATCTGGGCCAGGGGATTTGAGAAGTTTAAGACAGGCAATAGCGGAGATCACCTCTTCTATGCGGATCGGGCTGTCCAAGCTAGTCGCCTGGTCTGAGGTCAATTTGGCATGGGCTGTCCCCTGGAGGTATTTCAGTGATGCCTCCTCGGGAAGTTGTTGTTCCATGTAGAGATCCGCATAGAAAATACGGAACACGTTTGCTATGTGTAATTCATCAGTGCATTCGGAGCCAGTCGCATCTAGTACCATTTGAACAGTAGCCGCCTGGTGCTGTGCTCGCAATTTGTTGGCTAAAAGACATCCACATCTGCCCCCCCACATAAAAGGAATGCCACAATCGTAGGGCAGCATATTCCGCTCTATCCAGGTCTAGGCCAGCGTGCTGGGAGTGCACAGCTTCTAGTTGACGCCAGACCTGTGGCATATCCGTTCTCTTATGGATGAGCTCCAACTTGTGCACCTGTTTAGTGAGGCCATCTCTCTTGTCCCTGCGCGGCTTGTTATCTGCAGAGGAAATTGTAATGAGAGCCCCTCACGCAACTAGTTTAAGTGTTCCCCAAAGAGTGGTGATGGAGGTGTCGGGAGTGTCATTAAAGACCAAGTACTCCTCCAGTGTCTTTGTGAGCTGCTGTACCGTGGCAGGGTGATGGAGTAGTGTGTCATGTAGCCACCATTAATGTGAGGGTCTGCCCACGGGGGCATAGAACATGAGGGTCACTGCTACGTGGTCCAAGAGTGAGCGGGGCTCAATCTCTGAGGATGACACAAGAGGAATCAGACCTCGGGACCTTATGTAGTAATCAATTCTGGCATATTTCTTATGTGCATGAGAGTAGAATGTGTAATCTGTGTTATGGGGGTGTAGAGTCTGCCAAATGTCAACCAGCCCCAAGTCTCATAACCATCGTGACCCATCCAAAGACAGGGCCCCGGTTTGTCCCTATCGTTAGGGCGAACGGTCCAGTTGATTATCAAAGACCATATTGATGTCCCCACCCATTTGCACTTGCCTATCTGGTGAGCTGGCCAGTTCTGTCACTGCTCGGCGCAGGAAGGCATCTTGCCCTTTATTTGGGGCATAAACTGAACCTAAGGTAAAAGTGTAGGTGCCTATAGTGACAGAGTTGGCCAAAAGTCTTCCTTTGATTTCAGCCTGCTTAGGTCCCATCTTTCCTCTAAAGAAGTGAGAGATGAGTATCGCCACCCCTGCTGTTTAGGTTGTGCCTAAGGAGAAATACTGGTGTGGGAAGGCCTTCGATCTGAGCCTGTGTGTGTCCCCAGCCAGAAGGTGAGTTTCCTGTAGAAGACAGATATGGGCACTTGAATGTCCTAAATAGGATAGGATGCCCTTTTTTTCAACCGGATTTTTCAGCCCCTTAACGTTCAAAGTAAAGATGTTGATGTCCGCTACCATATGAGCTGGGTTGTGATCAGGAGCTGGGGATATGTCCGCTGTTGACCCAGAGGTCCCGGTCCCTGTGCCCTTCCATGTTACAAAGGTTTGTGGTCTTGGAGCGGTTGGATTAGGTGTGTAAGAAGACAAGTCTATATGGTTCCCAGGGGGATGAACAAAACCAAACAAACCCCAATAATATCAACTGCAAACAATCAAACAGTCATCTTGTGGGTGGTCAAAGTCTGGAACGTCGTGCTCCAGGGAAAAATAGACAGAGGTTACCAATGGCCGGTGTCTTTCCGCTCCTGCCCAGGCCCAGCCCCCATGCCCTTAGCAAAGGAAGAAGAGAAGAGAGGCCATGCAAGTCAGTGACCGACTCCCCCTCCGGATCATGATGGCGAGGGGCCTGAGAGGTCCTCTGCGAGTGATGCCAAGACCACCTGTCTTTCTTTAGCCATGGTATCGTGGTCAGGGCGAAGGCCTGGAGCAAAGGGCCTCATCGTTGTCCAACTGTGGCCGTTCTGGCGGCTCTGGTTCATCTTGACTGGTTGCACACAGTCCGATGAAGTGGTCTCAACCCCCAGCAGTTTGCCTGCTTCCTCAACTGAGCGTATTTGACAGATATCCCCCGGGAATTGGAAAATCAGTCTGAACGGGTGGCCCCAGGAATAGGATATGCCAGAAACCCGCAAGTGGGCAGTGATAGGTTGGAAGGCCTTGCGTTTCTGTGGGGTGGATGCAGCCAAATCCTAGTATAACGTGGGTTTATGGCCCTTAAACTAAATCGCAGGATTGTCTCTGGTCCTACGGAGGATGCGCTCATTGAGTGGGAAGTCATGGACGCTTGTTAATATACCGGCTGGTGGGGCTGGGGCTGATCTTCTGGGTCCCACCCGATGTGTGTGGTCCAATTTGATTTCAAAGTCCGGGGGCTTTCCCAGGATTGTGCGGAAGAAATCGGATAAAAAGGCCTCAATGTTTGTGTCCTCCACTCTGGTCGCAATGCCCCTGATACGTATGTTGCTGCACCTGGAGAGGTTTTCTAAGTCATCTGTGTGGGCTTGGAGATCCAGGTTCTGCTCATGCAGATGGAGTACCTCCTGTTGGGGGCATTCGATTTCCTCATCTTTGCCGGCCTCGTGGTCTTCCAGGGTGTTGATGCGGTCGCCCAGGGATTCCAGATCCTGGCGAACCTCTCTCAAAACAATCATAATTAATACATTCTTAGAACCATTACATTCTTGAATTCGTCACCAAAGTTATACCGATGGCCTACCAACTCCACGTGATCCATTATTCACAGACATTTGCTCTCTGTATAAAGATCAGGTAACAATCTCAAAATAATTAAATTCACAAATTCATAAGATAATTCCATCAGTGGCCTAATATTCCACAAAGTTCCCATCATTAGGAGACATGTGGCCTGTGTATGGAGGTTAGGGGACAGTGGCCTTACATCCCATAAAGTTCCCATTTTTAGGAGACATTTGGCCTGTATATGGAGATCGGGTAATGTCATGATATCCTTGCAAACCCTCTCTCCCAATTCCAGAACACACCGTTTAAAAAATTATTTTTAAGGATAAACATAACATCTGTTGTGGGATTGCCCCACTCTCACATCTTACTGGACGCAGGTCCTTGATGACATAGACAAACACTTTGAAATACAATTGCCTCGCTTTCCAGCATATGTCATCTTGGTCCTACCCACCGCACTTACATTTCCACTTAAATCGCGCAAAGGTAGACAATTAGGCTCAGCCCTGGGCGTGGCCTTGCAAAACGTACTGTCCCATTTGGTCTCAGATCGGACCCGTACTTATCAGGGGTGGTTATACAAAATGTGGCATGTGTTGGGCATGGAACGCATATCCTTTTCACTACAGGGAAATGGATCCACCTTCCCAGATCTATGGCATCCATTTCTTTCCTGACTGAGCACAGAGCTTCCGGGAGCTCACCTGTCATAGGTACCTATGTCTTCTGGCTTACAGAGCCTAGAGCTGCGGTGACGAGTTAGAGCCGCTAGGGGACCCGGGTCTCCCTTCCTTTGCCTACACAGGGTCACCCAGGGGGGGAGGGGATGGGTAGAGTCGGGAGGGAGGAGGGAGGGGGGAGGAGGGAGGAGGGAGGTTTGGAATTTGGGATTGGGGTTTCAATGTTCTTACAAAATGCTTCCATCCGTATGACTTGTCAACATATGCTGCTGTTTGATATATTCAATAAAAAAGATTTAAACCTAAAAAAGTACTAGTCTGTCTTAGTACTGTCTTACACAGACTTGAGTTTGACGACAACGGTAACATTCTGTTTCCTTCTGAGCTATCTTCTGGTCGCCACAGCAGTGCTTATTTGTAAAAATTAAGTACAAGGTCTCTTGTCAGGAGGTCACTGCAGATTTAGTCATTTTCAATGTATATTGAATTAATGACCACCTGTTGTTCTGCTCATCTCTAAATTATGCAAACAGCACCACCATGTGTCAAACTGTCCACCAAAACCACTGCCACAAATTAAGCACTGCCACACAGCCTTCTTCGTATAGAGAAAACTGGCCACTAAGGGACATATTTATGACCCAGTTTGTGTCGCTCTTCACCATGCAAAGTGGTGCAAGAGCGACGCAAACTTATTTTTGAAGCCATGCAAAGCCACTTTGTGTGGCTTTAAATGGCATAAAAAATATGGACTAATGCAACGCAGGGCAAACCGCTGCGTTGCATTACTCTGCACAAGGGAGGTGTTCCATGGGCCTTGTGTGGGTGTTCCCATGCAACTCCCATGGTTTTTGACGTATTCCAAGATTTAACAAGCATGGTAAACCTGGGAATGCTCAAAAAAGATACGCCTGCGCAAGTAAGGCATAACGGGGAAATATCTTTAATTCTCCTATATTTTTCCACTTTCTATGTGTAAGCCTCTCAGGATTGTTTTTGTGCAGAAAGGTGCCCCTTTTTGCACAAAAACAATCCTTCCTACAACACAGGCCCCCTTGCATCATGGTGCAAGGGTGCCTGCATTGGCGCTAGGCTGTCAAAACGGCACCAGCACAAGGGGAAAGGACAGGAATGCACCGCATTGGATAAATACAGTGCACTCCGGCCCTCTCCCTGTGATGCAGTGCAGCACAGCAAAGTAACTTGCTGCAGCTACCCTGCGCCACAAGGGTCCTAAATATGGCCCCAATTTGTTAATGAGAGTGCGAAGTTTCTTAAATGTATCCGTCGGAATAAGGGATGGCAACTCTAGCAATGCCACTGTATCATTACACTATAGTGAAATAAATGGAACATCTGGCACTTGTTTAAACTCATTTGCATGAAATACATAAATAATTACCTTTCCGTTTTTCTTGTTACAGCAGTGGAGATAATACAGGGGCAATCTGGTATCAGCATGGCATAAGGGCAACAGGCTATAATTTACTTTGCAGATGTCACAGTAATTTAAGAAGCATAACCACAGCGAGCCCATGATGCTCTGGGGAGAGGAGACCCAGAGCCTTGTAAATCACAGGGAGGATGAAAGCAATGGACATTCATCTTCCTAACACCATAAAGCGGTGTTGCAAGGCCTAGGATTACAAGCTACTGTGCACCTGATCATTATACAAGGATAAATGGTGTCATTGTTTCCATTACGATACCAAAGGGGCTGATCTCAATTAGCACCGAAACAATTTTTGTAAGACAGAGATGACCATCACTTTAAGGTTTATTAATTTAAATATATCTATTGTAGCTATCTAATTAGATCTACATTCCGTCAGCAAAATAAAAGTACAAAACCTAGGGACACTTTTGTTTCCCTTTAAAGAAGCATACGCCAGTTGATTTATTTTCATACATGTTAGCCTCAAATCCTGGTGTTATGGTGAAAAATAATGTATTGTCTTTAGAAAAAGAATGCATTGTGTTAGGAGCAACTATAGCAGAAATTTGCAATTTTTTCCCAGATACATGCGTGAGGAACTAAGGTAGAGAAGTATATGTCCAAATGTGGCAACATAACATCTTTATAGAGTGGACCCCACAATTTTAATCACATATACAGCATATGGGGAAAAATGGTGGCACACGTTTATTTATTTATTTAAAAGTGTTTAAACATTGTCATACCAGATCCAAGTCAGCTTTTTAGAACTCCTGTACAAACTGTTTATACATCCAGGAAATATAAATAGAAATTATTTGCAAAGCAGTTATCTATATAATCTGGCATCGATCTGCACCTCTTGGACCTATGTTGTAAAACTGAAGTGGTCCAGGGTTGAAGCGGTCCAGGGTTGGGCCAAACACAAGAAGAGATGTTAGAAACTGTGTTTGCATTCTGTCCAAGCAGGAACCACAATCCTAATAAGGGCAAATCAGATATACACTATAAATTAACCTGTGCTCTCCCTCTGGTAGCTTGGCACAGATAAGGCAGACTTAACTTAAGAGGCATTGCGTAAAGTATTTGTACAATACTTCAAACAGTAGTACAGTGAAAACACCACAAAAAGACTCCAAACCAGTTTAGAAAAAAATCCAGCAAGTAGAAGTCGAGATAATAATTTTAAATAATAAACTGTGAAAGGTAGCTCTTAGAAGCAATAAGTGCCTATGGGGTTATCTGGTCGCTCCGGACCGGGGCAAAGTCAAGAGATCAGGCCGACTGCAATAAAGCACAGGACGGATACATGAGCCACGCAAGACCCGCTGAACTAAAGTTCCTTGATCCTGTTCGCAACAGCGAGATTTAGGGTACAGCGGAGTGATGTGTCATTGTCGATCCCACAGTTGAGGTGATGCGTTGGTTTTTTCCATGCAACAATGGTGAGGCATCGGTTCTGAAGATAAAGTGCCAGTTCCAAGATGCATTAGTTCCGACACAGATGCACCAGGTTTCTCCATGCAGTCAAGGGGATGCATCGATTGTCTCTCTGCAGTGGCGGCGATCCAGTGATTCTGATGGCGATGCATTGGTTCCAAGTACGATGTGCTGATTCTGTCCTCGCAAAAGCGGTGATGTGTCGATTCTACTCACACAGCGGAGGATCTGTCGGTTCCACTGAAGCAAGCATCTGGAGCCACGTCCATTGGACAAGGCACAGAAGCATGGGCTAAGACTTTGATTTCCCTGAGTGTTAAAACAGGAGGCAAGTCAGCATGCCCTTGGAGATCACTCTTGGTTCAAATAAGTTAGTCCAGTTCTTCCTCAACAGAGCTGAGGGTAGCAAGCAGCAGAGCAGCACAGAAGAAAAGCAGTGTTCCAGAGCAGCAGTCCAGCAGAGAGGCAGACCTTGTAGCAGCACAGCAGTCCTTCCTCCTGGCAGAGTTCTCCACAGGTCAGTAATGTCTGATTTGTTGGGATCAGAGACCCAGTACTTACACCCAGTTGTGCCTTTGAAGTGGAGGTGACTTCAAAGAGGGGCTTTGAAGTACACAGAGGTCCTCTCTCCCAACTCTGACTCAAAGCACACTACAGGAGGGTTGTGTGGTGACAGGACACAGCCTATTCAGGTGTAAGTGTCAGCTCCTCCCTCTCATCCTGCCCAGGATGTCCCATCAGTATGAGGATGGTCACTCAGTCACATCTAAGCTCCCTTTGTGTGTGGCTGTCTAGAGGGAATGCACAAACTCCAGCTGTCATCCACCCAAGGCATGTATTGGAGACAGGCTGCAGGCACACAGGCTTAAGAGCAGAAAGATGCCATCTTTGTAAAAGTGACATTTTAAAAAGGGTAGAGATAAATTCTTTTTCACCAGTATTCCTATATGAAACATGACAGAGTACTCCTTCTCAATCAAGAATTACAGCGTATAAGTGTAATAAAGTATTCCCATTGTTAACCTTTGAGAGGGGTAGGCCTCACAGCAGTGAAACACTAATGTGTGTGTTTTTCACTGCCAGAACATGCAAAACCTAAAAGTGCATGTCCTACCTGTTGATTACACAGCACTCTGCCCTATGGGGTACACAGGGCTTACCTTAGGAATGACGTATATGCAACAAAAATGTAGTTTAAGGCTTGGCAACGGGTTTTAAATGCCAAGTCAACATGACAGCGTGAGCTGCACACACAGGCTCTGCAATAGCAGGCCTGAGACATGTTCAAAAGGCAATTTGAATGGGTGGCACAATCAGTGTTGCAGTCCGACTCGTAGCATTAAGTAAGTAAGTCCGTTTTTATATAGCGCAGCTACTCACCCTTACGGGTCTCAAGGCGCTGGGGGCCGTAGTGGAAATTAAGTGAGCTATTGCCCAGTGTCACATGGTGCTGAGCTAAGCTGCCGCCGGAGCCGGGGATCGAACCGTGAGACCCTGTGCTCCGAAGTCAGCTGCCCTGGCCGCTGCACCACACCTCTCCACTATAGCATTAAACATACAGGCCATGGGCACATGTAGTGCAGTGTACTAGGAGCTTATAAGTAAATTAAATGTGCTAATCGTGGATATATCAATTAAACCTTGTTTAAGGGAGAGAGCACATGCACATTAGCACTGGTTAGCAGTGGTAAAGTGCTCAGAGTCCTAAGCCAACAACAACAAGGTCAGAAAAAGAGGAGGAGGGCGGCAAAAGGGTTGAGGAGACCCTTCATAGAGGGCCATTTTCCAGCAAGCCAAACACAAGAACAGGGAGGCGAGCCATCAAATCAAGAGCAGGAAACTATATAAGTCATGAGAAAGGGGCTGACCCTAAGCTCACTCAACGTTTATTGTATATATTGCTGTCTGTACACCGACCAATAGACTACAATAAGGAGATTTAATAGATGGAGTTTTCCAAGTGCGCTCAATTCCAAGGGAAACTGAAGATCTATCAAGTCTCATTAGTAAATGAATGCTATGTGCCCTGTCCATGTCAAAGTGAGTGGTGGAGACCAACTCATCACAAAATATACAGAAGCTGGAGAGACAGAGACTATGCTCTAGAAGGAGGAGAGCGTAGAGAGATGACCACAAGAACTTACTTTTGCTTCCACATTCTTATTTTAAGAGATGACAGCATATGGGGATAAATAATGTAGATACAGTCTTCCCTCTCAGGAGACAAATGGTATATACTCCATTTGCGCAGGGTTGCCTCGTCATAAGAGGATGTGACTGGAATACAGGTGCAAAGAGTGACCTCTGGAGAAGGGGTACAGTACTGGGTCCCTTATGTTGTTATTTTGACCAATGTCCATGGACTGTGACCCCAGATACAATACCAGATGACTGAGAGAACTGAACAGTTAACAAACAAGGTCACTCACTGACTGCAGTCTCATGTCCAGCACAAAGCTTGCTTGGTTTCTGACATATTGTTTGTCCACAGAGTAGGATGGGTGTGACCTATGGAAATGCAAGATGAGGGGATTGTATTGTTGTTAATTTTGCTAACCCCTTTGTTGCAGGGGAGTTGATTCAGTCATCCTATTTGGGTCCCACCCGGTAAACTGGAGTAAAGGTACTGCCACTATGATATTTTTACAGAGATTTGAAAAAGAGGTTCGAAGCACGTAGAGAGCTGGACACTCCCATGTTGTTACAGGATGTGTCCTCCCCTTCCAATGCCCACAGTTTTTATATACTGGTTGGGGAGTGCAGTAACATTTGATGCAAAGATTTAGCCTCACAGCTGAACCAACAATTGGGGTGATTACCACTTGTAGGGTGACCACTAGGCCTCCTGTTAACAATGTGGTTGCGAAAGAAGACAATTGTTTTATAGTCAAGCCCCTAATCGTACCCTCCCATCTGGCTAAAAGGTTTAAGTTGTTGAGTCAGAATTTTGCAAGGCTTGAGGAAAAACTTCAAATGAAGTATTGGGGGGAATTTCTTTCTTTCTATGGCATAGATATGCTACAAGAGCCATGACCCCCAAATGATTTATTTTGTGTTGATTTTATTTGTTTCCCTGCTACGTCTATTGGGTCTGGGAGGGGCCATATAAGGTTAGCTGTTTGGTTCAAAACCACCTTTGATTGTACTGTAATGCCAATCCCTACGAACCATGGGCTGAACTAGGCATTTTGAGTAAAATGTTATAAAGGTTTTAGTTTTATTCTTATTAATTTTTACAATGATATTTTCTCTACTAATGATAACCCCAATTTTACATTCCTTTTCAATTTTATTGGTGAGCTTGAGCATAGTCCTGACAATAGAGATACTGATATGAGCATTATTCTTGCTGGGTATTTTCATGCAAAACTTGGATACAGGTAGAAGGTCTAGAAGGACATATATTTGAGCCTGACCACTTGGTTAACTCTGTTGGTCCTTCAGATCGCCGAGGAATGATGTTGTACCCCTACCTACTTAAGTTTGACCCATGTAATATGTTTGAATGTGTAGCACCACAATACTTAATGACTGCTACTTTCAACGGAGGGGTGCATACGTCAATAACTGACTACATCATTTCCACCAGGATTCTTCTTAATTGTTTTGTGGATGGGTTTGTATGCCCTAGCATTTTTAGCCATCACAATCCACTCATTATTACCCTGGAATATACAGACACCTGTTCTCGGGATATTGCTGTAGGGGGTGTGAATGTCATGTCCAAGGGATTATGGTCTAAGGCTAGTATGGAGGACTGCAAATGTGTGTGATGTCCAGCGTTGGCTTTGTGCAGGCCATCTGGATATGTTGTATAACTGTCCTAACTTGACTCCAAGCCCAGCCTGTAATGTGGATACCTTTGTGGCATTGTGGCATGTTGTCAAATCCTAATTTTTTAAAGCACAAGAAATGCATTAATACGGCTGAGCATTCTTGGTTTGACAAGGCATGCAGGGAGGCCAATAGATGTCTCCATATGGCCATGAGGGGAGTACCAAGGGGTACCGAGACAGTTGAAATTTTTGCAGAAGATTATACAAGCAGGCTATTAGTAGAAGGAAGTTGGAGCTAAGGGATGAAGTATGGACCACTTTGGTCTCTACCTGTAGGACTAGAGATACCAACTTGTTTTGGCATACTGTCAATGATAACAAACTTTTTAAATCCCCCAATAATTTGGTGTGTGCCAACATTAGTGCAGATGAATGGGTGTCCCACTTCAGAAAAGTTTTCTACTTGATTGATCAAGCCACTTATGTTTCGGAACCTGTGATGTTAACCTTTCCAATTGGTTTCAAATCCACAGTGGAAGAAGTGGCCGAAGCTATTTGAGAAAGCCCTGAGCATAAAGCACTGGGGCCAGACAGGGTGCCAAAGAAGTTGAAGGTTGACCTATGGGTGCCCCATATTACAAATCATGCAAATGTAGCTATCAAGAATGGCGTGCCTGAGTCTTGGCGTTCAGCCATCATTGTCCCTGTCTTTAAAAAATGGAACGAGCATCCACTAGTTGTTACAGACCAATCTCTCTATTGGATTCTTCTGTGAAAGTCATTGGTAGGCTCATCCTTAATAGCGTTATATTGTGGGACACTGACAAACAAATTATCTTTATCATGCAGTACAGCTTTAGTGCTGGACTGGGCATGCAGGAGCAGTGTCTTGATTTTCATTTATTAATCAGCAAATATATAATAGCTAAAGGTTGCCCTGTTTATCTAGCCTTTTATGCACATTCAACAGTGTGCTCAGATCAAAATTCTGAGGCATGTTAGAGTCCATGGGGCCTGGTGTCTTTTTAAGTGACTTTCACTTAGATCCTAACGCTACCATTACATTTGGACCCAGTGGTGAATGTACAGAGAGTATTGTCCTGGGATGAGGTGTCCAGCAGGGATGTGTCCTGGTTCCTATCCTATTTTTACTACATATAAATTTGCTGAACTTTATTCTAGTTAGCAATCTCAAGGACATGTCGATTGTGAATGGTCGGCCGGCCTGGATGACTATGTTTTAATGCAGGGAACATCTAATGGGCTCTAATTACTTTTAGACACCTTGGTAAGTTTTATGGATGGCTTAGGTCTGGCCACAAACTTACCTAACATGTTTGTCAAGGAATGTGGCCCAAAGTATTTGACGTCATGCTGCATCGTAGTCCGTGGTTCCCAAATTGCAATAATACATGGATTTCCTTACCTGGGGGTTACTTTTATTCCTGAGGAGTCTTTGGCACCTTACATAACCCAGAGAAGGTTAAAGTTTTGAAATTCCATTGTCTTTTCTTTTAGCCTGGCCTCCAAAATTGGGAAAAAGCCTATTGCTCCAATTATAGAAATGTATGAAAAACAAGTGGCTACCTGTTTTAACTTATGGATCTGGGTTGTTGGGTTGTAAAGCCACTAAATGTCTTCAGGATGAAGAAAATAGAGTATCTAGGTGTATTCTAGTTGTTCGCCCCGGTCACTGACGTAGCTGACATGAAGAACTTAGTTACCCTAAGTTACCCTATGTCAAGGACTGCATTAATGTGGTCCCTTTAATGTTGTGGTATTCCATCTGGTGTTATCCCGAGGCCACTTAGAATAGGGAGATTATTATAGACTATCTCCTATGTGATAGGGGTCATCATATTCCCTGGCTAAGGTACATTAAGGATGTTTGCAACAAGTTAAGAAGACCTTCCTTTTTTTAAAAGCCTGAAAAACCTATCCATTAGGGACACATCTTGGGTTAAATCACGTTTATGGAGCTCAGGAGAGGGGAAAGAAAGTGGACTGAACTGAGGAAGCTGGCTAATAAAGAGTATCTGCTGTTTCAAACCACACCAGGGATGGAACCGTACCTTGAAATTGTGTCCAATGCCTGGGACATGGTAATACTGACAAGATTTAGGCTTGGTCTTGTCAGGCTTTCATTTCCCTTGGGACAGATTGACCTTAAAACCATTCTTGTTTGTTGGACGGTTCATACTTTCTCAGTAGCACTGATCATTTGTGGACAACAGAAATGTCAAAACCGTGTGAGACTGAGTCCACACACACCATCAGGATAGGTTGGCCTTAGTTCTGGCTAGTTCACGGTGCACCATGTGTACCCCTAACCTAGCGAGGTAAGAGGTGGTATGTGCAACCTCAGAACATGACAACCCTGACACTCTAAGCAAATTGTGGAAACAGATCTAAACTCCTTTTGTTTGGTATCTCATGCATGCCCAAAGGAAAGCACAAGAAATACTCGCATTGGCATTTCAAATATTTATTGAAGCATTAAGATTCTTGTGTAATATATGTGTGCTGCAATTATCAATAGATGGAGACAAAACAGAGTAACCAGCATCACAAGAATGGGAAAGAAAATGAGCAGTTCCACTGTTGTGCTATTACATAGACTATATGCTTGAATCTCAGTATAGTTATACATATGTTCCTACCGGCACTCCCTATCCTAGTGTCCCTGAGGGAATGTTTCATCTGGCAGCCCATCTTCGTGTACAGCTGCTCACCATCCTTCTCAGGAGGTAGAGAGGATTCAGCTGGGGTGAAATTCTGGCATGAGGATACCTCAACAGTGTCAGTGAAATGCTCCTGTCTCTAAGCAAGGGAGTGATGTTGTTTATAAAATAAACTTCACCCATGTTGCCATGCTAAACCCCTAGTCAGGCTGCCATTAATGATTCTTTGTTTACAGAGCTGTCCCAAAGCGGACAATGACAAACAACAACATTTTGCGCAGTGAACTTAGCCCAAGTACAGAATGCTCAAGGCTCTGATAATATGCCTATGAAGAAATGGAAATGCAAGCAAAGTCATTTCAGAGAATATTATCCCATACAGGCAAGCAAATGTGTGTCAAGTGTCAACGTTTAAGAAAAGAAGACAACTTTAAATGTGAGCATGTAAAATGGTGGTGTCCTCGCACCTGTGAAGAACATTCTTTGTAAACCCTGGCATACTTTGTATTTTTTTGTAGTTTTTATCGTATTTATACCAAAAGGTTTTTAATCCCACTACTAAGAGGTGCCTCTGTGACCTGATATACTCCAGCAAGTATTTTATTTGCAGATTCTACTTGCACCTGAGGTATGTGCTGTGTTGCCACTTTTCTTAAACAATCTCTCCAGTGTGGGCAATCTTTATTATTAGGCTGAAAATGATCCACCTTTATACATTTTATATTTATCATTCGTACGTGGATTTGGTATTTACTGTTTTGTATTTTTGTATGTCTGATGATGTTCTTTTATGATTATTTCTTTTAATGTTCAAAGAAAGCTTTTGAATCAGATGGTTGTATACTCCATTGGCGCAGGGTTGCTTGTCATAAGAGGATTTGGCTGAAATACAGGTGCAAAGAGTGATCTGTTGAGGAGGGGCACTCCTGGAGGTCTGGCACTTGATAGCGCTGAAAAGATCTCTTACCTCATTCCTATTTGCCCTCACAACACTATATTATGATTCAGCCATTTCTATAGTAAGCAAAGCTTCCTTGTACAGACATTCGAGGGAAGGATATTACAGAATAATTGCTGCTATGTTTGAAACTTTTCAAGAATTGCAAGGGTCAGTTTGGTCTTACTGAAGAAGAAATATGTCACTATTACCATGTTAATACATCCAATGATCTGAATAGAGACAACAAAGGAAAAAATCCTCTATGAGACCTCAGTAACAAAGTTTATCAGTACAGCAGGTCTAATATTGACCTCTTATATATGTTTTGTCATAACAGATTACTACCTCATATACAATAGGTTGATAGGAATATACTCAGAAGCCACTGGTGAATGTCGGGGGGAATGTCGGAGTGAATGTTGGGAGCAGTTTACTTTTCTGAACATATGGTAATCATGTCCTCAGCTTGCATTACTCTTAAAGGAGATTCTTGCCACAGTCAATCAAATCATGAATATTCAAAAAACAGAAAGCCCCTTCCTGGTTATTCTGTGATTGAAGCAACTGCTACACTGTCATGGTATTCACCTAAAAAGATAGAAGCTGGCATACCAGTTATTTCTAACTGCCAATGTGACCAAAGCCATTTTATTGGAATAATAAAATGTAAGCACCAATAATTGTAACATTATGTTTAAATTTGTAGGGATAAGATGGCAAATGATGCCAATATGACAATACAATTGCAATTTTTTTTATTTACAGCAAATGCTTGTGTCGTTTATGGCTAGGTTAGATATGGTGGTGGTATACTCCAATGCAACGAGCCCTGAGATCTTTTTGACTAACTCTTTCAACATATGTATTATGTGTAGCATGGCGAAGTTATTAGAATTGTCTTATGATTTAGAGCCACTCCTAGTCCTTCATGATAGAGAAGTGTAGGGAGAATTCAGGACTCAGGTATGGTGTTGGGACACCTGAGAGAGCGTTGTGTAGGGGGCTTGTTGAGTGGTTCTATTTTGTGATTTATGAGATCAGCCATTTATTAAGGATTGAGGTTTAGGCACCTTGTCACTGTATATGTATAGAGAGGCATTCGGCCAAAATATAAATTAAAGAAAACTGTGGAAAAATAATATTTTTCAAGAAAATGGTGAACTTTAATACCACAGGTAAGAATGTTGTTTTTTAGGTCGGGGTTGGGTGCAGTGCCTCATCACAGGATAAGCCCTACAGCCATCCCCACACCAGGTGTATACAGTGGGAGGTGGGTGCCCACAGAGGTTGTACGCAGGGACTGGCCATAGGCCAGGTCCTGTGTCCTGCCATACGCAGCAGGGGGTTGACCACCAGTATGGGATGGGTGCAGGGCCTTGCCGCGGTCATGCACAGCAATGAGTTGGCCATCCACTGGGGGTTTGGCACAGGGCCTGATCACAGGCCACTCTGTGTCAAACCCCATGGCATGCATTGGTGATGCCAGGGAGTTGGCTGCTCACAGTGGTTTAATTGCCCATGGGGATGGTTGGGGGAGGGCCTGGCTAGAGGTTAGGCTCTTCTGCCTACCCATCGCAACATACAATCAAAAGCTGTGCTAAACAAAGAAATTAGGTAAATATGATCAAAAACTCCGGAAATTCTCTAAGAAACAAAGGTTAACATGATGTCATAGTTAGTTATGGTAATTAGATCTTACTTTATGTTAAACAAAAAACCTTGGAAATTCACCTAAAAAACATAGGTTAAAGTAACGTTATAGTTAGGTATGGTAATAATCACTCACCCATACAGAAACTCACTTACACACCCATACCGCCACTTAGACACCAACTGCCAGACAGATACACACATTCACACAACCAGTCGCTCACCCATACATTCACTGAGACATCTAATCACTCACTTATACACAAACCCACTGAATCATCCAATCAGGCACTCATACACACACTGATTTACCAATACACCTTGGTATATAATTCAACACTCAAATGTTTTAAAAACACTCACAGTCACCAGATGATGTCATCAGTGATCTCATTTGAGATGTCATCAGCGATGTCATCAGTGATGTCACTGACCATGTCATGAGTGATGTAATGTGTGAGGTCATAAGCAGTGGTCGAGCAAAGATGGCGCGTGACTAATTGCCGCGTCTCTCACCGTCTCCCACATGGTTCGATTACGCGGCCTTCGACTGCTGGGACTGAGTTTGGCTGACTAGTTGCTACTCTCAGAGCACCTGGGGCTGCTCCAGCGGATTGTTGCTGAGGTTTCCTCGCTGCACTCTTCCTCGCCCAGCTTTGGGCTTTGGTTACGGCGGAACCGGAGAGAACATTTCAGTTTCTCAATGTCGAGTAGAGGATGAAAGGCAGCAAAGACGCGGAATTCAGGTCTTCCCGCTGGCGGTGTTGTGGTCAGGGGAAGCAGTCAGACCGCAGCCGCGGGTGAAACAAGCATGGATACGAAACAGCGTATGGGTCTTGGCAAGCTGAAAGGGAAATTAGAGGGAAGAAAGCATCACTGAAGGCAATACATGGACTGGCACAGACAGAAGGTGGGTCCACACAACCCTCTGTGTCTTCTTTGTTTTCTCTCCCCTTGGCAGCTGACCCCCAAAAAAGCAACTCTAAGGCTGAAGAGAATGGTGGCGGCAAGAAACCTATGGTGGAAACCATTGATATCAGTACAACTAATGAGAGTGTTGCTAGTGTAACTAACCAGGATGCGGGGGATGATCAAGACAGTACCGTTATGAGCAAAGATTCCCTCCCCCCGATAGCTATAGTGGAGTTTAGGCTACATGGGCCAACTGAAAAAAACACCCCAAGCTGCACCAAAGAGATAACTGGTGATTTTTCAATGCAAGGAGCAGATGGAAATGAATTTGGAAGAGAAAATATGGACATTGGTGATACGAAGTCCAATATATCTATAAATCCTGGTCCAGTCAACACCATTTATCACCGACAGGGGGCTCTTTCTCCCGACCTGCTTGGTGGCATTTTTTTCTCTTTAACTGAGGATTCAGATTCTTCTAAGCAGGACAGTACCTCTTTAATTTCATCAGACTCTAATAGTATTACCTCAATTGATGATTTTCAGCTGGCACAAAGGAAGAAATCTTCCAAAAAAAGGAAAGAGAATCAATCAGGAGTAGCGGGAGACAGTTAAAATTGGACTATTCAGATACCGAGATAACTCCTCAGGAGCATGGCTTAGACAAGGACGATAGTCCAAACATTGGGATACAGACCA
This sequence comes from Calotriton arnoldi, assembly GCA_963921515.1. Classification (NCBI taxonomy): domain Eukaryota; kingdom Metazoa; phylum Chordata; class Amphibia; order Caudata; family Salamandridae; genus Calotriton; species Calotriton arnoldi. The sequence goes on from CAWUFW010005442.1 coordinate 80,349, forward strand.
AAGAACCTTCACCACCTACAGTCTTTTTATCCATTAAACAAATGCAAGATGAAACTAGGAATGATAGCCGTAGGGCGAGATTCGCCTCCAAGATGTTTCAAGCGTGGATCCGGAAGCTAAATAAAGCTTACAGAAAGATTGCTGCCCGACTAACACCCATTCAAGCTCGAACAAATTCCCTTGAAGTGGAGGTGGAGTCCTTGAAATTGCAAAACATCACTCAGGGAGCAGCTATGTCTGATTTTACATTCAAACTTAGACCAAGAAAATCGCCAGCGGAGGAACAACTTACACTTTCTCAGGATCCCAGAAGGAGTGGAGGTAAGCAATCCCAGAGCCTACATGGTGAATTTATTGAAATGTGCATTCCCTGATCAATCTAAATGGGACTGGAATTGGGAAATTCAGCAAGCCCATCGATTTCCTTTAATGTTGAAAAAACAATCACGAAACGAGACAGAAAGGCCTAGAGTTATATTGGTGTAATTTGGCAAGTTCTAGTTGAGGCAACTTGTTTATGATAAGGCTCTCCCTATCTCCCGGAAATTATTTGATGGTGTGTCATTCTTTGCCAAACCCGACTTTGCACGTGCAACTGTAGAAAGAAGGTCGCGTCTCCGGCAGCTGTTTACACCTTTCCAAAAAATTAAGGCAGAGGTATTTCTTCAAAATCCAGCCAGGCTCAAGATAAAATTGAAGGGATCCACTCGCAGCTTTACTTCCAAGATCCAAGCTCAAGAATACCTAGAAGAGATGAGTTGGAAGGATAGGGGAGGAACCTCCCAAATGAACTGGAGAATGACAATTGTTTTGCTATTTACCTTCTGTTGCTTGATTACCGCTGAAATGATTAGTCTGATAAGTTTATGTCATTAGCTATGGGGGAGGGTGACGGTGGGGTAGCAAATCAAACACTCATCGCTCAGGCTATGCCTGCTTGCTTGTTTTGTGAGGGGGTGGGGGTAGGGAGGGATGGGGAGGGTGGATCACACACAAAATGTTGAATTGGTATAAAGGGCTGCATCTATTTTCTGGGAGGTGCTTTTATTTGTTTGTTTAATTATAATAATATGCTTTGGAGAATCGGATCTAGTAGAGGGATACAAGAATGGGGAAGTTGCGGATAGCTACATTGAATATTTGCGGTTTAAATGATGTCAAAAAAAGATCACACACAAAGGGTTGAATAGGTATAAAGGGCTGCATCTATTTTCTAGGAGGTGTTTTTTTGTTTGTTTAATTATAATAATATGTTTTGTAAAATCAGATCTAGTAGAGGGCTACAAGAATGGGGAAGTTGCGGATAGCTACATTGAATGTTTGTGGTTTAAATAATGTCAAAAAAAGATCACACAAAAAGGGTTGAATAGGTATAAAGGGCTGCATCTCTTTTCTGGGAGGTGTTTTTTTTTGTTTGTTTAGTTATAATATTATGTTTTGTAGAATCGGATCAAGTAGAGGGCTACAAAAATGGTGAAGTTGCGGATAGCTACATTGAATGTTTGTGGTTTAAAAGATGTAAAAAAAAGACAAATGGTTTCTGAAGGGCTCCTACTGTTGCAGGCAGACATAGTTTGCCAGCAAGAAACTCATCTAGAGGACGCACGGAAAGGCCTTTTAAAGAATCTAGGATATAGAGTAGTGGGCGCAACTACTCAAGGGACATGCACACGAGAGGTTGCAGTATTAACCCGTAATAGATAACTAAAATTTGTTCAAGTCTGGGCGGATTCACTAGAGCGGTAGGTTATTGTCGGGTACAAGGCCTCAGGGTCTGCCATAGTTACGCTATGCTAAATATATGGCAGTAATGTAGACAACCCAGCAGTGTTTGATTGGCTGACTAATGAGTTAGCACACTGGCTGCTACCTATTATTTTATGTGGTGATTTAAATATTAATTTGCCAAATAACTGGGGCCCGGAGCAAAAATATGCAGGAAGGAAGCCAAAAGTATTTCAATCGCTACTTAACCTATGTTACACACCAGGGCTCTGCGATATATGGTCCAAATTGAGACTAATGGAACATGGGTTCACATTTTACTCCGCCCCACACCAAAAGCATGTCAGACTGGCTTAGTTTTTTTGATACATCTTCGTTAATCCACGAGAGTAGAATTGAATGCTTCCCAAGATTTCTATCCGATCATAATCCATTACTTTTGGAATTGGCAGGGTTGGGACTGAGGAAAAAGACCCCTTCATGGACCTTCGAGAGGGCATTACTGTATGATGAGCCTTATGTGAGACATATGAAGGAGTGGATCCCTGAGTTCTTGAGGAGGAATTTAGGAACTGCCCCTTTAGGCATAGACAGGTACACTCTGAAAGCTGGCATCCGGGGAGAAACTATTCAGTTCTCCATAAAAAAGGGGAAGGATGAAAAAGACAGCTTTCAGGATAGTCAGTTAAAATTGGTTTGAGCGGAAGAAAATTTAGTTGTAGCATTACAGCAGAAGAAAGGAGATGAGGAGGCTCAGACTGAAGTGGCTTTCGCCAAAGCTGCAATTCGGGAAATTCTTGTGAAAAGGTCAGTAGATAAACCAGTTGCTTATCGGGAAAAGACATACGAATATAGTGAAAAAGTGGGACACTTAATAGTAATGAGAACTAGGCAGGAGCTTACCCGCAATGAGATTGTGATAGTTAGAGATCCTACACTTGGGCTGGAATCAGAACCAAATAAAATTCGAGCTGCTTATTATAAATATTATCAGGCTTTATACTCGGAAGATTCGGAAAACTCGGGGGTCCAGTGAGAGGACTTAATCAATAATTATTTGAACTCCACTATTACGGAATTATTGACTCAGGGCGAACAGGAGCAGCTTGATTGTTCCTTGACCTGTAATGAGATTTTAGTGGCAATGTCAAACTTGCCCAAAGGGAAAGCTACCAGTCACGATCTAATCCCTACCGAATTTTATAAGATTTTTGGGGATCAGTTAAAGGAAGTTATGACAATTTTGTTTAAACACATTTTTAGTGGAGATGTTTCACCTAAGTCCTGGGCTTTAGCGAAGAGTTTTGTCTTCCCCAAGAAAAATAAACCTGTCCAGGAGCTTGGCTCCTACCATCCAATTACATTAATTAATGGGGACTCGAAAGTCTATTCTAAAGTATTAGCTTTCCGCTTATCGCAGGTAATCCATAGAATGGTATCAGAGGGGCAACATGGTTTCCTTCCTGGCAAGGAAACAATAGATTAACTTAGAAGGATCATCTCCATATGTGACGCCGGACAGGTGTCAGGAGACCCTATAGCAGCGATCTTGATTGATGTCGAAAAAGCATTTGATAGGATCTCCTGGCAGTTTCTCTCAACTACGATGCGAAGGAAGGGGATAGGCCCTAAATACATTGGGGCAGTTAAAGCTCTATATAGGGAACAGACTGCCAGTGTTTTTATAAATGGAGAGATGACGGAGCCATTTAAAATTACAAGGGTGACGCAGCAAGGTTGTCCGTGTTCAACGTTACTCTGTTACTTTTTGCAATATACATTGATCCATTTTTAAAATGTCTGGAATTAACCACTAATATTCCCCCCATGGTATTGCACGGACATAGAATTAAGGTATTAGCATACGCCGATGATATAGCTTTAGTTACCCCACATCCCGAACAGGCTATAGGGGCAATAGAAGAAGAAGATCTGAATTATGGTACACTTTCGGGATATTCTTTGAATAAGAACAAGGCACAGATTGTCATCAATGAGTTTGCATTCATAGTTGATGATAGAGTAGTCAAGAAAGCAGTATATCTAGAAGTTGTTGTAAAATCTGAACTGGATGAGGTGGTTAATTAAAATTTGCTGCCGCTAGCAGATGAAACTAAAAAAACACTGGCAAGGTTAGACAATCTACATTTGACACTGATTGGTAGATGTAATCTAATTATGATGGTTTTCTTTCCTAAAATTTTGTATTTTATGAGAGCTATCCCCCTTGAAATTTGAAAATATTTTTTCACAATTCATTTGGGCTTACTCAAGACCAAGAAGATCGTATAAATTCCTGTTGCTACCCAAAGAATGTGGGGGGTTGGCCCTCCCTAACCTTAAACTATATTTTTGGGCGGCTTCATTAGTACATTATACGGCACTTTTGCGGAAAGCCCGTAGCAGTAAGGGGAAAGATACCCCTCCACGTGTGAATTACTGCTTGGTCCTGAAACTTGGAGATGTCTATGGCACCAGTTGGACTTTGGCTATTACAAAAGGGTTGGCTTCAAGATGCTTCTTTGAGCATTTAAAGTGTGGACTTCCGAACCTCGTCTATTCGGGCTCGCCAGATTGAATTTTTATACTCCACTCCAGGGTAATAAGAATTTGACTGAGATCTTTGATGATTCTTATATGAATAATTGGTTTTAAGGCCGGGATTAATCAAATAGGATGTTTTTATTCAATATCCGGCATTATTTCTTATAATGAACTTAGGTCAAAGTTTCTTCTTACCCATAGAGATTTTTTTAAATTCCTTCAAATTAGAAAGTTTTTACAAAGGAAGGGAGGAGGGGCAGGGGCATTTGGTAAGAATGAGCTTGTTGACAAACTGATTAAATTTACTTCCCCACGTATTGACAGTATTTACAACTTGCTTAACGATCTTATGAAAGATGATATGGAAAAGTGCTCCGCTAAATGGCAGGTGAAATTAGATATTACCTATGCAGCGTTTCAACAAGCATATTCATGTGCACAAATGGTTTTAATGCCTGCCAACCTTCAAGCTCAATTTTATAAGACCTGTTTCACGTTATATTATACTCCATACCGAATTGCGAAGTGGGGTGATAGGAAAGGAGTACATTGCCCTCGCTGTGCCCTTTATAGGGCAGGCATGGTACAAATGTTTGCAACCTGTAATTCTCTTGTACCATTAATTGATGAAATTAATGATTTTTTAAGAAACAAATTACTTGTGAATATTGACATACCCCCTGCTAATTTTGTTGGGGATAAATAATGTTAACTTGGAGGATTGAGGGGTCCTATTAAGTATTGTAATGGCTATTTCTAGATTGTGTATTGCGTCAGCCTGTCTGGCTACAACCCCCCCTCTTTTCAACAATGGCTGGCCTGGCTGTTAGTGATATATACAACTTGGACAAAGCCATCTATACTTGAAATGGCTACCGGGCTAGGAAAATAAGAATTTGAAAACGTTTCTCTAACTGGGTTGAACAGCCGAATGTTTAAATTGCACTGGCTCTTTATGGATTACTTTGATTTAAATTTGAACCAGATGAGTGTGTGGATTTTAATCCCCAAACTACTTTACTCTTTGCATCTTAAACCAGGGGTTAAAGCATGAATTGAACTGATAAGTTATTTTCTAGGTCATTTTTAGAGTTTAAACTATTGTGAATTCTTTTTGTGTTAAGGTTATTGCCTTTTTTTCCTTGTTTTTCTTGTGATAAAACTATGTGTGGGGCAGGGTGGGGTAGGATCAATGCAGTGGGGTGAATTAAAAAAATGACCTAATAAAATATTGTTTTTAAAAAGAGGTCATAAGCAGTGCTTTGCAGGGTGTGAGTTATAGTTAGCTCACTAACTATAACAGCTGAATTTCTCTGGTTATGTACGAGTGACACCTGAGCCTAACTATAACATCTCTGTAACCTTTGTTTTTTTCAGTGAATTTCTATGTTTTTTTCTTAACTAATAGTCATGTTTTCAGGGTGCTGGAGAAAAGGGGCTAGGCCTCCGACCAGCTCTCAGGAATACCGCTGTGTAGGACTTACAAAGGGTACCAGGAGGGTTTCTTGGCCCTCAAGGTCCCTCAGGAGTAAAGTGGACTTCATCCCTCAACCAGCAGTGCACCATGAGCCATGTTTGCAGGTCCAGTGTCCCAAGATGGTTGCCAACACTTCCTGTTTGAAGTGTTGGCAGCCAATCAAATTTTAGTAGGATCTGCGAGTCCACCGCAAGGACTCGTGTCCCCAGATATCTATAATTTTTTAACTTTATTATCTCTGAAACTACTATACGGATTTACACCAAATCAAAAAAAGCATGCTTTCTATACCACCAGCTAGCTTTCTGCCAAATTCGGTGTAATTCCATTCAGCGGTTCAGGTTGCAGTCGCATTCAAAAAATGAAAAATCCCCATAGATATAACAAAGGAGAAACACGTTTTCGGACCACCCTTTTTTCTCGATCCCTGCTTGACGAATCACCTTGAAACGTTTGACACAGCAGCTGAACCAAAAAGGAGACTCTTGTGGAAAATTTCACGAAGATTCGTCAAGTGGCACCAAAGTTTTTGGCAAAACAAAAAACGCTTTTTCTATGGAAACTTTGGACCTATATATATATATATATATATATTATCTACTGGCGGTCGCCAGTAGATAGTTATAGTTAGGACCTATTTTCCATAGAAAATCCGCGACATTCTATTTGAAATAACTCTTGCGTCGGTTGACGAATCTTCGCAAAATTTTCAAACTTTATGGCCCGCTCCGGTCCGCTCCTACCCTGAAAGTCTCAGGGTGATTCGTCAAGCGGGGGCCGAGAAAAAAGGGGGGTCCGAAAACGTGTTTTCCCCATTCATTTTCTCATAGGAAACTTTAGACACGGTTACAGCCCGAACTGCTGAACGGAGTTACACAAAATTTGGCAAAGAGGTAGTTCTTGGTTCAGAAAGAACCCTTTTTGTTAAATGGTGTAAATCCGTTCAGTAGTTGCGGAGAAATAAAAAAATAAGAGTCAAAAAATCAATTTCCCATAGGAAACTTTATGCAAGGCTACAGCCCGAACTGCTGAACGGAATTACACCAAATTTGGCAAAGAGGTAGTTATTGGTTCAAAAAGAACCCTTTTGTTAAATGGTGTAAATCCGTTCAGTAGTTGCTGAGAAAATCAAAAGTAAAAACACATATATATCTGGGCGGAGCCTAACCACACATGTCATCGTGAGATCTGATTGGCTGTCAGCACTTCATCCTGGAATTGCTGGCAGCCATCTTGGGACCAATATAAATGATAGTACCCCATTGAAATGCATTGTAGTGAATCGAAGATTTTGAGGGTTACCAAAAGGAGAACTATAAAGGGTGATAACAGACTTTAGTTACATTAGAATTCATTTGTTGATGGTACCATACTAATTTCAGGAATTGTGGTGTGTTCTAAGGTGATTTTACCCTGTGAAAAACCTTCTGCTGGGATATCATGAATCATGTTTGAGAGAAAACTATTTTCACATGCTTGTCCCATACAGTTTTGGAAGGTGCTCCAGAAGCTAAAATGAGAGCATATTTTCTGTAAATTCACATTATCTTTCTCAGTCATGTGAGAATGAAGTCTGACATTCTCAGTAAAACTTGTACATCCAACAAGGGCAGAGACTGTCAGTTGATTTCTTTGTGTTCTACTGCAGCTTCCCAGAGTGTTCTAAAGAACAACTAGAGTGCTAACAGCCTTACTTATGACAAAAAGTATGGCACACCTGAAGCCATCTTGATTGGAATAAACTGGTAACACTTAAAACATTTAATTTAAAAAGGAACAAAATGATGGGGTTCATCTTGTCATAGAAATTATGGTTAGTGCTCTGGAAAGAAAAATTAGGACATGTTTCAAGTGTGATCTCAAATATCTTCCTGTTATATTTCAACAGGAGCAGCCTGTCAGTTGATGGCCTTTGTGTTCTACTGCAGCTTCCCAGAGTGTTCTAAAGAACAACTAGAGCGCTAACAGTCTTACTTATGACAAAAGTATGGCACACCTGAAGCCATCTTGATTGGAATAAACTGGTAACACTTAAAACATTTAATTTAAAAAGGAACAAAATGATGGGGTTCATTTTGTCATAGAAATTATGGTTAGTGCTGTAGAAAGAAAAATTAGGACATGTTTCAAGTGTGATCTCAAATATCTTCCTGTTATATTTCAACAGGAGCAGCCTGTCAGTTGATGCCTTTGTGTTCTACTGCGATACAAAAGGGGATGATGGACGGAACGTTTGAGCCAATCAAACACTCACCCCCAGTCAACTGATCTGGGTTTAATCCATCATCATTCTTTAGCTCACTCCACCACCCCAGTTCAGACATGGCCATATGCAAATCAGTCTGACCCTGTGCCTCATGGGAACAGTCCAGCCCGAACTGCCAAGCCATGTCTTCCCTGGACCGGAAACAAGCATCCTAGGACCGGTTTCTGGCATTCCAGCCGTCATCAGCCAGGCTTGCTTGAATCCTGTGGCAAAGTGAGCAAGGGACCCACGTCTGGGCATACCCCCGCCAACTTAGGGCGAACAAAGCGATACAAAAGGGGATGATGGACGGAACGTTTGAGCCAATCAAACACTCACCCCCAGTCAACTGATCTGGGTTTAATCCATCATCATTCTTTAGCTCACTCCACCACCCCAGTTCAGACATGGCCATATGCAAATCAGTCTGACCCTGTGCCTCATGGGAACAGTCCAGCCCGAACTGCCAAGCCATGTCTTCCCTGGACCGGAAACAAGCATCCTAGGACCGGTTTCTGGCATTCCAGCCGTCATCAGCCAGGCTTGCTTGAATCCAGTGGCAAAGTGAGCAAGGGACCCACGTCTGGGCATACCCCCGCGAACTTAGGGCGAACAAAGCGATACAAAAGGGGATGATGGACGGAACGTTTGAGCCAATCAAACACTCACCCCCAGTCAACTGATCTGGGTTTAATCCATCATCATTATTTAGCTCACTCCACCACCCCAGTTCAGACATGGCCATATGCAAATCAGTCTGACCCTGTGCCTCATGGGAACAGTCCAGCCCGAACTGCCAAGCCATGTCTTCCCTGGACCGGAAACAAGCATCCTAGGACCGGTTTCTGGCATTCCAGCCGTCATCAGCCAGGCTTGCTTGAATCCAGTGGCAAAGTGAGCAAGGGACCCACGTCTGGGCATACCCCCGCCAACTTAGGGCGAACAAAGCGATACAAAAGGGGATGATGGACGGAACGTTTGAGCCAATCAAACACTCACCCCCAGTCAACTGATCTGGGTTTAATCCATCATCATTCTTTAGCTCACTCCACCACCCCAGTTCAGACATGGCCATATGCAAATCAGTCTGACCCTGTGCCTCATGGGAACAGTCCAGCCCGAACTGCCAAGCCATGTCTTCCCTGGACCGGAAACAAGCATCCTAGGACCGGTTTCTGGCATTCCAGCCGTCATCAGCCAGGCTTGCTTGAATCCAGTGGCAAAGTGAGCAAGGGACCCACGTCTGGGCATACCCCCGCCAACTTAGGGCGAACAAAGCGATACAAAAGGGGATGATGGACGGAACGTTTGAGCCAATCAAACACTCACCCCCAGTCAACTGATCTGGGTTTAATCCATCATCATTCTTTAGCTCACTCCACCACCCCAGTTCAGACATGGCCATATGCAAATCAGTCTGACCCTGTGCCTCATGGGAACAGTCCAGCCCGAACTGCCAAGCCATGTCTTCCCTGGACCGGAAACAAGCATCCTAGGACCGGTTTCTGGCATTCCAGCCGTCATCAGCCAGGCTTGCTTGAATCCAGTGGCAAAGTGAGCAAGGGACCCACGTCTGGGCATACCCCCGCCAACTTAGGGCGAACAAAGCGATACAAAAGGGGATGATGGACGGAACGTTTGAGCCAATCAAACACTCACCCCCAGTCAACTGATCTGGGTTTAATCCATCATCATTCTTTAGCTCACTCCACCACCCCAGTTCAGACATGGCCATATGCAAATCAGTCTGACCCTGTGCCTCATGGGAACAGTCCAGCCCGAACTGCCAAGCCATGTCTTCCCTGGACCGGAAACAAGCATCCTAGGACCGGTTTCTGGCATTCCAGCCGTCATCAGCCAGGCTTGCTTGAATCCAGTGGCAAAGTGAGCAAGGGACCCACGTCTGGGCATACCCCCGCCAACTTAGGGCGAACAAAGCGATACAAAAGGGGATGATGGACGGAACGTTTGAGCCAATCAAACACTCACCCCCAGTCAACTGATCTGGGTTTAATCCATCATCATTCTTTAGCTCACTCCACCACCCCAGTTCAGACATGGCCATATGCAAATCAGTCTGACCCTGTGCCTCATGGGAACAGTCCAGCCCGAACTGCCAAGCCATGTCTTCCCTGGACCGGAAACAAGCATCCTAGGACCGGTTTCTGGCATTCCAGCCGTCATCAGCCAGGCTTGCTTGAATCCAGTGGCAAAGTGAGCAAGGGACCCACGTCTGGGCATACCCCCGCCAACTTAGGGCGAACAAAGCGATACAAAAGGGGGATGATGGACGGAACGTTTGAGCCAATCAAACACTCACCCCCAGTCAACTGATCTGGGTTTAATCCATCATCATTCTTTAGCTCACTCCACCACTCCCAGTTCAGACATGGCCATATGCAAATCAGTCTGACCCTGTGCCTCATGGGAACAGTCCAGCCCGAACTGCCAAGCCATGTCTTCCCTGGACCGGAAACAAGCATCCTAGGACCGGTTTCTGGCATTCCAGCCGTCATCAGCCAGGCTTGCTTGAATCCAGTGGCAAAGTGAGCAAGGGACCCACGTCTGGGCATACCCCCGCCAACTTAGGGCGAACAAAGCGATACAAAAGGGGATGATGGACGGAACGTTTGAGCCAATCAAACACTCACCCCCAGTCAACTGATCTGGATTTAATCCATCATCATTCTTTAGCTCACTCCACCACCCCAGTTCAGACATGGCCATATGCAAATCAGTCTGACCCTGTGCCTCATGGGAACAGTCCAGCCCGAACTGCCAAGCCATGTCTTCCCTGGACCGGAAACAAGCATCCTAGGACCGGTTTCTGGCATTCCAGCCGTCATCAGCCAGGCTTGCTTGAATCCAGTGGCAAAGTGAGCAAGGGACCCACGTCTGGGCATACCCCCGCCAACTTAGGGCGAACAAAGCGATACAAAAGGGGATGATGGACGGAACGTTTGAGCCAATCAAACACTCACCCCCAGTCAACTGATCTGGGTTTAATCCATCATCATTCTTTAGCTCACTCCACCACCCCAGTTCAGACATGGCCATATGCAAATCAGTCTGACCCTGTGCCTCATGGGAACAGTCCAGCCCGAACTGCCAAGCCATGTCTTCCCTGGACCGGAAACAAGCATCCTAGGACCGGTTTCTGGCATTCCAGCCGTCATCAGCCAGGCTTGCTTGAATCCAGTGGCAAAGTGAGCAAGGGACCCACGTCTGGGCATACCCCCGCCAACTTAGGGCGAACAAAGCGATACAAAAGGGGATGATGGACGGAACGTTTGAGCCAATCAAACACTCACCCCCAGTCAACTGATCTGGGTTTAATCCATCATCATTCTTTAGCTCACTCCACCACCCCAGTTCAGACATGGCCATATGCAAATCAGTCTGACCCTGTGCCTCATGGGAACAGTCCAGCCCGAACTGCCAAGCCATGTCTTCCCTGGACCGGAAACAAGCATCCTAGGACCGGTTTCTGGCATTCCAGCCGTCATCAGCCAGGCTTGCTTGAATCCAGTGGCAAAGTGAGCAAGGGACCCACGTCTGGGCATACCCCCGCCAACTTAGGGCGAACAAAGCGATACAAAGGGGATGATGGACGGAACGTTTGAGCCAATCAAACACTCACCCCCAGTCAACTGATCTGGGTTTAATCCATCATCATTCTTTAGCTCACTCCACCACCCCAGTTCAGACATGGCCATATGCAAATCAGTCTGACCCTGTGCCTCATGGGAACAGTCCAGCCCGAACTGCCAAGCCATGTCTTCCCTGGACCGGAAACAAGCATCCTAGGACCGGTTTCTGGCATTCCAGCCGTCATCAGCCAGGCTTGCTTGAATCCAGTGGCAAAGTGAGCAAGGGACCCACGTCTGGGCATACCCCCGCCAACTTAGGACGAACAAAGCGATACAAAAGGGGATGATGGACGGAACGTTTGAGCCAATCAAACACTCACCCCCAGTCAACTGATCTGGGTTTAATCCATCATCATTCTTTAGCTCACTCCACCACCCCAGTTCAGACATGGCCATATGCAAATCAGTCTGACCCTGTGCCTCATGGGAACAGTCCAGCCCGAACTGCCAAGCCATGTCTTCCCTGGACCGGAAACAAGCATCCTAGGACCGGTTTCTGGCATTCCAGCCGTCATCAGCCAGGCTTGCTTGAATCCAGTGGCAAAGTGAGCAAGGGACCCACGTCTGGGCATACCCCCGCCAACTTAGGGCGAACAAAGCGATACAAAAGGGGATGATGGACGGAACGTTTGAGCCAATCAAACACTCACCCCCAGTCAACTGATCTGGGTTTAATCCATCATCATTCTTTAGCTCACTCCACCACCCCAGTTCAGACATGGCCATATGCAAATCAGTCTGACCCTGTGCCTCATGGGAACAGTCCAGCCCGAACTGCCAAGCCATGTCTTCCCTGGACCGGAAACAAGCATCCTAGGACCGGTTTCTGGCATTCCAGCCGTCATCAACCAGGCTTGCTTGAATCCAGTGGCAAAGTGAGCAAGGGACCCACGTCTGGGCATACCCCCGCCAACTTAGGGCGAACAAGCGATACAAAAGGGGATGATGGACGGAGCGTTTGAGCCAATCAAACACTCACCCCCAGTCAACTGATCTGGGTTTAATCCATCATCATTCTTTAGCTCACTCCACCACCCCAGTTCAGACATGGCCATATGCAAATCAGTCTGACCCTGTGCCTCATGGGAACAGTCCAGCCCGAACTGCCAAGCCATGTCTTCCCTGGACCGGAAACAAGCATCCTAGGACCGGTTTCTGGCATTCCAGCCGTCATCAGCCAGGCTTGCTTGAATCCAGTGGCAAAGTGAGCAAGGGACCCACGTCTGGGCATACCCCGCCAACTTAGGGCGAACAAAGCGATACAAAAGGGGATGATGGACGGAACGTTTGAGCCAATCAAACACTCACCCCCAGTCAACTGATCTGGGTTTAATCCATCATCATTCTTTAGCTCACTCCACCACCCCAGTTCAGACATGGCCATATGCAAATCAGTCTGACCCTGTGCCTCATGGGAACAGTCCAGCCCGAACTGCCAAGCCATGTCTTCCCTGGACCGGAAACAAGCATCCTAGGACCGGTTTCTGGCATTCCAGCCGTCATCAGCCAGGCTTGCTTGAATCCAGTGGCAAAGTGAGCAAGGGACCCACGTCTGGGCATACCCCCGCCAACTTAGGGGCGAACAAAGCGATACAAAAGGGGATGATGGACGGAACGTTTGAGCCAATCAAACACTCACCCCAGTCAACTGATCTGGGTTTAATCCATCATCATTCTTTAGCTCACTCCACCACCCCAGTTCAGACATGGCCATATGCAAATCAGTCTGACCCTGTGCCTCATGGGAACAGTCCAGCCCGAACTGCCAAGCCATGTCTTCCCTGGACCGGAAACAAGCATCCTAGGACCGGTTTCTGGCATTCCAGCCGTCATCAGCCAGGCTTGCTTGAATCCAGTGGCAAAGTGAGCAAGGGACCCACGTCTGGGCATACCCCCGCCAACTTAGGGCGAACAAAGCGATACAAAAGGGATGATGGACGGAACGTTTGAGCCAATCAAACACTCACCCCCAGTCAACTGATCTGGGTTTAATCCATCATCATTCTTTAGCTCACTCCACCACCCCAGTTCAGACATGGCCATATGCAAATCAGTCTGACCCTGTGCCTCATGGGAACAGTCCAGCCCGAACTGCCAAGCCATGTCTTCCCTGGACCGGAAACAAGCATCCTAGGACCGGTTTCTGGCATTCCAGCCGTCATCAGCCAGGCTTGCTTGAATCCAGTGGCAAAGTGAGCAAGGGACCCACGTCTGGGCATACCCCGCCAACTTAGGGCGAACAAAGCGATACAAAGGGGATGATGGACGGAGCGTTTGAGCCAATCAAACACTCACCCCCAGTCAACTGATCTGGGTTTAATCCATCATCATTCTTTAGCTCACTCCACCACCCCAGTTCAGACATGGCCATATGCAAATCAGTCTGACCCTGTGCCTCATGGGAACAGTCCAGCCCGAACTGCCAAGCCATGTCTTCCCTGGACCGGAAACAAGCATCCTAGGACCGGTTTCTGGCATTCCAGCCGTCATCAGCCAGGCTTGCTTGAATCCAGTGGCAAAGTGAGCAAGGGACCCACGTCTGGGCATACCCCCGCCAACTTAGGGCGAACAAAGCGATACAAAAGGGGATGATGGACGGAACGTTTGAGCCAATCAAACACTCACCCCCAGTCAACTGATCTGGGTTTAATCCATCATCATTCTTTAGCTCACTCCACCACCCCAGTTCAGACATGGCCATATGCAAATCAGTCTGACCCTGTGCCTCATGGGAACAGTCCAGCCCGAACTGCCAAGCCATGTCTTCCCTGGACCGGAAACAAGCATCCTAGGACCGGTTTCTGGCATTCCAGCCGTCATCAGCCAGGCTTGCTTGAATCCAGTGGCAAAGTGAGCAAGGGACCCACGTCTGGGCATACCCCCGCCAACTTAGGGCGAACAAAGCGATACAAAAGGGGATGATGGACGGAACGTTTGAGCCAATCAAACACTCACCCCCAGTCAACTGATCTGGGTTTAATCCATCATCATTCTTTAGCTCACTCCACCACCCCAGTTCAGACATGGCCATATGCAAATCAGTCTGACCCTGTGCCTCATGGGAACAGTCCAGCCCGAACTGCCAAGCCATGTCTTCCCTGGACCGGAAACAAGCATCCTAGGACCGGTTTCTGGCATTCCAGCCGTCATCAGCCAGGCTTGCTTGAATCCAGTGGCAAAGTGAGCAAGGGACCCACGTCTGGGCATACCCCCGCCAACTTAGGGCGAACAAAGCGATACAAAAGGGGATGATGGACGGAACGTTTGAGCCAATCAAACACTCACCCCCAGTCAACTGATCTGGGTTTAATCCATCATCATTCTTTAGCTCACTCCACCACCCCAGTTCAGACATGGCCATATGCAAATCAGTCTGACCCTGTGCCTCATGGGAACAGTCCAGCCCGAACTGCCAAGCCATGTCTTCCCTGGACCGGAAACAAGCATCCTAGGACCGGTTTCTGGCATTCCAGCCGTCATCAGCCAGGCTTGCTTGAATCCAGTGGCAAAGTGAGCAAGGGACCCACGTCTGGGCATACCCCCGCCAACTTAGGGCGAACAAGCGATACAAAGGGGATGATGGACGGAACGTTTGAGCCAATCAAACACTCACCCCCAGTCAACTGATCTGGGTTTAATCCATCATCATTCTTTAGCTCACTCCACCACCCCAGTTCAGACATGGCCATATGCAAATCAGTCTGACCCTGTGCCTCATGGGAACAGTCCAGCCCGAACTGCCAAGCCATGTCTTCCCTGGACCGGAAACAAGCATCCTAGGACCGGTTTCTGGCATTCCAGCCGTCATCAGCCAGGCTTGCTTGAATCCAGTGGCAAAGTGAGCAAGGGACCCACGTCTGGGCATACCCCCGCCAACTTAGGGCGAACAAAGCGATACAAAAGGGGATGATGGACGGAACGTTTGAGCCAATCAAACACTCACCCCCAGTCAACTGATCTGGGTTTAATCCATCATCATTCTTTAGCTCACTCCACCACCCCAGTTCAGACATGGCCATATGCAAATCAGTCTGACCCTGTGCCTCATGGGAACAGTCCAGCCCGAACTGCCAAGCCATGTCTTCCCTGGACCGGAAACAAGCATCCTAGGACCGGTTTCTGGCATTCCAGCCGTCATCAGCCAGGCTTGCTTGAATCCAGTGGCAAAGTGAGCAAGGGACCCACGTCTGGGCATACCCCCGCCAACTTAGGGCGAACAAGCGATACAAAAGGGGATGATGGACGGAACGTTTGAGCCAATCAAACACTCACCCCCAGTCAACTGATCTGGGTTTAATCCATCATCATTCTTTAGCTCACTCCACCACCCCAGTTCAGACATGGCCATATGCAAATCAGTCTGACCCTGTGCCTCATGGGAACAGTCCAGCCCGAACTGCCAAGCCATGTCTTCCCTGGACCGGAAACAAGCATCCTAGGACCGGTTTCTGGCATTCCAGCCGTCATCAGCCAGGCTTGCTTGAATCCAGTGGCAAAGTGAGCAAGGGACCCACGTCTGGGCATACCCCGCCAACTTAGGGCGAACAAAGCGATACAAAGGGGATGATGGACGGAACGTTTGAGCCAATCAAACACTCACCCCCAGTCAACTGATCTGGGTTTAATCCATCATCATTCTTTAGCTCACTCCACCACCCCAGTTCAGACATGGCCATATGCAAATCAGTCTGACCCTGTGCCTCATGGGAACAGTCCAGCCCGAACTGCCAAGCCATGTCTTCCCTGGACCGGAAACAAGCATCCTAGGACCGGTTTCTGGCATTCCAGCCGTCATCAGCCAGGCTTGCTTGAATCCAGTGGCAAAGTGAGCAAGGGACCCACGTCTGGGCATACCCCCGCCAACTTAGGGCGAACAAAGCGATACAAAGGGGATGATGGACGGAACGTTTGAGCCAATCAAACACTCACCCCCAGTCAACTGATCTGGGTTTAATCCATCATCATTCTTTAGCTCACTCCACCACCCCAGTTCAGACATGGCCATATGCAAATCAGTCTGACCCTGTGCCTCATGGGAACAGTCCAGCCCGAACTGCCAAGCCATGTCTTCCTGGACCGGAAACAAGCATCCTAGGACCGGTTTCTGGCATTCCAGCCGTCATCAGCCAGGCTTGCTTGAATCCAGTGGCAAAGTGAGCAAGGGACCCACGTCTGGGCATACCCCCGCCAACTTAGAGGCGAACAAAGCGATACAAAGGGGATGATGGACGGAACGTTTGAGCCAATCAAACACTCACCCCCAGTCAACTGATCTGGGTTTAATCCATCATCATTCTTTAGCTCACTCCACCACCCCAGTTCAGACATGGCCATATGCAAATCAGTCTGACCCTGTGCCTCATGGGAACAGTCCAGCCCGAACTGCCAAGCCATGTCTTCCCTGGACCGGAAACAAGCATCCTAGGGCCGGTTTCTGGCATTCCAGCCGTCATCAGCCAGGCTTGCTTGAATCCAGTGGCAAAGTGAGCAAGGGACCCACGTCTGGGCATACCCCCGCCAACTTAGGGCGAACAAAGCGATACAAAGGGGATGATGGACGGAACGTTTGAGCCAATCAAACACTCACCCCAGTCAACTGATCTGGGTTTAATCCATCATCATTCTTTAGCTCACTCCACCACCCCAGTTCAGACATGGCCATATGCAAATCAG
This sequence comes from Calotriton arnoldi, assembly GCA_963921515.1. Classification (NCBI taxonomy): domain Eukaryota; kingdom Metazoa; phylum Chordata; class Amphibia; order Caudata; family Salamandridae; genus Calotriton; species Calotriton arnoldi. The sequence goes on from CAWUFW010005442.1 coordinate 97,663, forward strand.
TCTGACCCTGTGCCTCATGGGAACAGTCCAGCCCGAACCGTCCATCATCCCCTTTTGTATCGCTTTGTTCGCCCTAAGTTGGCGGGGGTATGCCCAGACGTGGGTCCCTTGCTCGCTTTGCCACTGGATTCAGGCAAGCCTGGCTGATGACGGCTGGAATGCCAGGAACCGGTCCTGGGATGCTTGTTTCCGGTCCAGGGAAGACATGGCTTGGCAGTTCGGGCTGGACTGTTCCCATGAGGCACAGGGTCAGACTGATTTGCATATGGCCATGTCTGAACTGGGGTGGTGGAGTGAGCTAGAGAATGATGATGGATTAAACCCAGATCAGTTGACTGGGGGTGAGTGTTTGATTGGCTCAGACGTTCCGTCCATCATCCCCTTTTGTATCGCTTTGTTCGCCCTAAGTTGGCGGGGGTATGCCCAGACGTGGGTCCCTTGCTCACTTTGCCACTGGATTCAGGCAAGCCTGGCTGATGACGGCTGGAATGCCAGGAACCGGTCCTGGGATGCTTGTTTCCGGTCCAGGGAAGACATGGCTTGGCAGTTCGGGCTGGACTGTTCCCATGAGGCACAGGGTCAGACTGATTTGCATATGGCCATGTCTGAACTGGGGTGGTGGAGTGAGCTAGAGAATGATGATGGATTAAACCCAGATCAGTTGACTGGGGGTGAGTGTTTGATTGGCTCAGACGTTCCGTCCATCATCCCCTTTTGTATCGCTTTGTTCGCCCTAAGTTGGCGGGGGTATGCCCAGACGTGGGTCCCTTGCTCACTTTGCCACTGGATTCAGGCAAGCCTGGCTGATGACGGCTGGAATGCCAGGAACCGGTCCTGGGATGCTTGTTTCCGGTCCAGGGAAGACATGGCTTGGCAGTTCGGGCTGGACTGTTCCCATGAGGCACAGGGTCAGACTGATTTGCATATGGCCATGTCTGAACTGGGGTGGTGGAGTGAGCTAAAGAATGATGATGGATTAAACCCAGATCAGTTGACTGGGGGTGAGTGTTTGATTGGCTCAAGCGTTCCGTCCATCATCCCCTTTTGTATCGCTTTGTTCGCCCTAAGTTGGCGGGGTATGCCCAGACGTGGGTCCCTTGCTCACTTTGCCACTGGATTCAGGCAAGCCTGGCTGATGACGGCTGGAATGCCAGAAACCGGTCCTGGGATGCTTGTTTCCGGTCCAGGGAAGACATGGCTTGGCAGTTCGGGCTGGACTGTTCCCATGAGGCACAGGGTCAGACTGATTTGCATATGGCCATGTCTGAACTGGGGTGGTGGAGTGAGCTAGAGAATGATGATGGATTAAACCCAGATCAGTTGACTGGGGGTGAGTGTTTGATTGGCTCAGACGTTCCGTCCATCATCCCCTTTTGTATCGCTTTGTTCGCCCTAAGTTGGCGGGGTATGCCCAGACGTGGGTCCCTTGCTCACTTTGCCACTGGATTCAGGCAAGCCTGGCTGATGACAGCTGGAATGCCAGGAACCGGTCCTAGGATGCTTGTTTCCGGTCCAGGAAGACATGGCTTGGCAGTTCGGGCTGGACTGTTCCCATGAGGCACAGGGTCAGACTGATTTGCATATGGCCATGTCTGAACTGGGGTGGTGGAGTGAGCTAGAGAATGATGATGGATTAAACCCAGATCAGTTGACTGGGGGTGAGTGTTTGATTGGCTCAGACGTTCCGTCCATCATCCCCTTTTGTATCGCTTTGTTCGCCCTAAGTTGGCGGGGTATGCCCAGACGTGGGTCCCTTGCTCACTTTGCCACTGGATTCAGGCAAGCCTGGCTGATGACGGCTGGAATGCCAGGAACCGGTCCTAGGATGCTTGTTTCCGGTCCAGGGAAGACATGGCTTGGCAGTTCGGGCTGGACTGTTCCCATGAGGCACAGGGTCAGACTGATTTGCATATGGCCATGTCTGAACTGGGGTGGTGGAGTGAGCTAGAGAATGATGATGGATTAAACCCAGATCAGTTGACTGGGGGTGAGTGTTTGATTGGCTCAAGCGTTCCGTCCATCATCCCCTTTTGTATCAGCTTGTTCGCCCTAAGTTGGCGGGGTATGCCCAGACGTGGGTCCCTTGCTCGCTTTGCCACTGGATTCAGGCAAGCCTGGCTGATGGCGGCTGGAATGCCAGGAACCGGTCCTGGGATGCTTGTTTCCGGTCCAGGGAAGACATGGCTTGGCAGTTCGGGCTGGACTGTTCCCATGAGGCACAGGGTCAGACTGATTTGCATATGGCCATGTCTGAACTGGGGTGGTGGAGTGAGCTAGAGAATGATGATGGATTAAACCCAGATCAGTTGACTGGGGGTGAGTGTTTGATTGGCTCAGACGTTCCGTCCATCATCCCCTTTTGTATCGCTTTGTTCGCCCTAAGTTGGCGGGGGTATGCCCAGACGTGGGTCCCTTGCTCACTTTGCCACTGGATTCAGGCAAGCCTGGCTGATGACGGCTGGAATGCCAGGAACCGGTCCTGGGATGCTTGTTTCCGGTCCAGGGAAGACATGGCTTGGCAGTTCGGGCTGGACTGTTCCCATGAGGCACAGGGTCAGACTGATTTGCATATGGCCATGTCTGAACTGGGGTGGTGGAGTGAGCTAGAGAATGATGATGGATTAAACCCAGATCAGTTGACTGGGTGTGAGTGTTTGATTGGCTCAGACGTTCCGTCCATCATCCCCTTTGTATCGCTTGTGTTCTACTGCAGCTTCCCAGAGTGTTCTAAAGAACAACTAGAGTGCTAACAGCCTTACTTATGACAAAAGTATGGCACACCTGAAGCCATCTTGATTGGAATAAACTGGTAACACTTAAAACATTTAATTTAAAAAGGAACAAAATGAGGGGGTTCATTTTGCCATAGAAATTATGGTTAGTGCTGCAAAAAGAAAATGTAGTGCATGTTTTAAGTGAGATCTCAAATCCTCTTCTATTTCATTAGAAAATTCTGACATGCAGACTGAAACAATCACTTTCAATACCAGCAGTAGACTTCCAGTTAACTCCTTGGTGAGCAGTAGCTTTACTACAGTGATCTAATGAACAACTAGAGTAATAACATTCTGAATTTATGGCAAATGTGTGACACATCTGAATGCCTTCTTGATGGAATCAAAGTAAAAAACTGAAAGCATTTCCTACTGAGGAGACTGCAGTAAATGAGGAAATTAGGAAACTTCATAACAAAGAAGTCTTCCAAGATGGCCACCAGTGAAAAAGAGCCCAAATGTAGCACAAATATTACCCAGATATAGCCCACATATAGCCCAATGACAAAAGTGTGCAAAACACTTTTTATTTTTAGTTTTTGCAGTTTTATGTAGTGCAGACTGGTCAGGTATTGGAGCATTGCATCTTAAAACATGACCCCCTACACTACAAAAACACCACTGCACTACCCTAAACCCTAAAACACTACCCCAGCATGACCCCCTACACTACACAAGCACCACTGCACTATCCTAAACCCTAAAACACTACCCCCAGCATGACCCCCTACACTACACAAACACCACTGCACTACCCTAAACCCTAAAACACTATCCCAACACCACTGCACTAACCTAAATCCTAAAACACTACCCCCAGCACGACCCCCTACACTACCCAAACACCACTGCACTACTCTAAAACATGACCCCCTACACTACACAAACACCGCTGCACTACCCTAAACCCTAAAACACTACCCCCAGCACGACCCCCTACACTACACAAGCACCACTGCACTACCCTAAACCCTAAAACACTACCCCCAGCATGACCCCCTACACTACACAAACACCACTGCACTACCTTAAACCCTAAAACACTACCCCAGCACGACCCCCTACACTACCCAAACACCACTGCACTAACCTAAATCCTAAAACACTACCCGCAGCACGACCCCCTACACTACCCAAACACCACTGCCCTACCCTAAAACATGACCCCCTACACTACACAAACACCACTGCACTACCCTAAACCCTAAAACACTACCCCCAGCACGACCCCCTACACTACACAAGCACCACTGCACTACCCTAAACCCTGAAACACCACCCCCAGCACGACCCCCTACACTGCCCGAACACCACTGCACTGCCCTAAACCCTGAAACACCACCCCCAGCACGACCCCTACACTGCCCGAACACCACTGCACTGCCCAAAACCCTGAAACACCACCCCTGCACGACCCCTACACTGCCCGAACACTACTGCACTGCCCTAAACCCTGAAACACCACCCCTAGCACGACCCCCTACACTGCACGAACACCACTGCACTGCCCTAAACCCTGAAACACTACCCCCAGCAAGACCCCTACACTGCCCGAACACCACTGCACTGCCCTAAACCCTGAAACATTACCCCCAGCAAGACCCCTACACTGCCCTAACACCACTGCCCTAAACCCTGAAACACCACCCCCAGCAAGACCCCTACACTGCCCAAACACCACTGCACTGCCCTAAACCCTGAAACACCAGCCCCAGCACGACCCCTACACTGCCCGAACACCACTGCACTGCCCTAAACCCTGAAACACCACTCCCTGCACGACCCCCTACACTGCCCGAACACCACTGCACTGCCCTAAACCCTGAAACACCACCCCCAGCACGACCCCCTACACTGCCCGAACACCACTGCACTGCCCTAAACCCTGAAACACCACCCCCTGCACAATCCCCTACACTGCCCGAACACTACTGCACTGCCCTAAACCCTGAAACACTACCCCCAGCACGACCCCCTACACTGCACGAACACCACTGCACTGCCCTAAACCCCAAAACACTACCCCCAGCAAGACCCCCTACACTGCCCGAACACCACTGCCCTAAACCCTGAAACACCACCCCCAGCAAGACCCCCTACACTGCCCGTACACCACTGCACTGCCCTAAACCCTGAAACACCACCCCCAGCATGACCCCTACACTGCCCGAACACCACTGCACTGCCCTAAACCCTGAAACACCACCCCCAGCACGACCCCCTACACTGCCCGAACACCACTGCACTGCCCTAAACCCTGAAACACCACCTCCAGCACGACCGCCTACACTGCCCGAAAACCACTGCACTGCCCTAAACCCTGAAACACCAGCCCCAGCATGACCCCTACACTGCCCGAACACCACTGCACTACCCTAAACCCTCAAACACCAGCCCCAGCACGACCCCCTACACTGCCCAAACACCACTGCACTGCCCTAAACCCTGAAACACCAGCCCCAGCAAGACCCCCTACACTGCCCGAACACCACTGCACTGCCCTAAACCCTGAAACACCACCCCTAGCAAGACCCCCTACACTGCACGACCACCACTGCACTAAAGCCTGAAACACCACCCCCAGCAAGACCACCTACACTGGCCGAACACCACTGCACTGCCCTAAACCCTGAAACACCACCCCCTGCACGACCCCCTACACTGCCCAAACACCACTGCACTGCCCTAAACCCTGAAACACCACCCCCTGCACGACCCCCTACACTGCCCAAACACCACTGCACTGCCCTAAACCCTGAAACACCACCCCCTGCACGACCCCCTACACTGCCCGAACACCACTGCACTGCCCTAAACACTGAAACACCACCCCTCAGCACGACACCCTACACTGCCCGAACACCACTGCACTGCCCTAAACCCTGAAACACCACCCCCTGCACAACCTCCTACACTGCCGGAACACCACTGCACTGCCCTAAACCCTGAAACACCACCCCCAGCACGACCCCCTACACTGCCCGAACACCACTGCACTGCCCTAAACCCTGAAACATCAACCCCAGCAAGACCCCCTACACTGCCTGAACACCACTGCCCTAAACCCTGAAACACCACCCCCTACACTGCACGAACACCACTGCACTGCCCAATACCCTGAAACACCACCTCCAGCAAAACCCCTACACTGCCTGAACACCATTGCTCTGCCCTAAATCCTGAAACACTAGCCCCAGCACGACCCCCTACACTGCCCAAACACCACTGCACTGCCCTAAACCACCACCCCCAGCACGACCCCCTACACTGCCCGAACACCACTGCACTGCCCTAAACCCTGAAACACCAGCCCCAGCAAGACCCCCTACACTGCCCGAACACCACTGCACTGCCCTAACTCTGAAACACCAGCCCCAGCACGACCACCTACACTGCCCGAACACCACTGCACTGCCCTAAACCCTGAAACCCCAGCACGACCCCCTACACTGCCCGAACACCACTGCACTGCCCTAAACCCTGAAACACCAGCCCCACCATGACCCCCTACACTGCCCGAACACCACTGCACTGCCCTAAACCCTGAAACACCACCCCCTGCATGACCCCCTACACTGCCCGAACACCACTGCACTGCCCTAAACCCTGAAACACCACCCCCTGCAGCACCCCTACACTGCCCAAACACCACTGCACTGCCCTAAACCCTGAAACACCACCCCCTGCACCACCCCCTACACTGCCCGAACACCACTGCACTGCCCTAAACCCTGAAACACCACCCCCAGCATGACCCCCTTTACTGCTCGAACACCACTGCACTGCCCCAAACCCTGAAAGACCACCCCCAGCACGACCCCCACTGCCCTAAACCCTGAAACACCACCCCCTGCACGACCCCCTACACTGCCCGAACACCACTGCACTGCCCTAAACCCTGAAACACCACCCCTACACTGCCCGAACACCACTGCACTGCCCTAAACCCTGAAACACTACCCCCAGCACGACCCCCTACCCTACCCAAACACCACTGCCCTACCCTAAAACATGACCCCCTACACTACACAAAACACCACTGCACTACCCTAAACCCTAAAACACTACCCCCAGCACGACCCCCTACACTACACAAGCACCACTGCACTACCCTAAACCCTGAAACACCACCCCAGCACGACCCCTACACTGCCCGAACACCACTGCACTGCCCTAAACCCTGAAACACCACCCCCAGCACGACCCCCTACACTGCCCGAACACCACTGCACTGCCCAAAACCCTGAAACACCACCCCCTGCACGACCCCCTACACTGCCCGAACACTACTGCACTGCCCTAAACCCTGAAACACCACCCTAGCACGACCCCCTACACTGCACGAACACCACTGCACTGCCCTAAACCCTGAAACACTACCCCCAGCAAGACCCCCTACACTGCCCGAACACCACTGCACTGCCCTAAACCCTGAAACATTACCCCCAGCAAGACCCCCTACACTGCCCTAACACCACTGCCCTAAACCCTGAAACACCACCCCCAGCAAGACCCCTACACTGCCCGAACACCACTGCACTGCCCTAAACCCTGAAACACCAGCCCCAGCACGACCCCTACACTGCCCGAACACCACTGCACTGCCCTAAACCCTGAAACACCACTCCCTGCACGACCCCTACACTGCCCGAACACCACTGCACTGCCCTAAACCCTGAAACACCACCCCCAGCACGACCCCCTACACTGCCCGAACACCACTGCACTGCCCTAAACCCTGAAACACCACCCCTGCACAATCCCCTACACTGCCCGAACACTACTGCACTGCCCTAAACCCTGAAACACTACCCCCAGCACGACCCCCTACACTGCACGAACACCACTGCACTGCCCTAAACCCCAAAACACTACCCCCAGCAAGACCCCCTACACTGCCCGAACACCACTGCCCTAAACCCTGAAACACCACCCCCAGCAAGACCCCCTACACTGCCCGTACACCACTGCACTGCCCTAAACCCTGAAACACCACCCCCAGCATGACCCCTACACTGCCCGAACACCACTGCACTGCCCTAAACCCTGAAACACCACCCCCAGCACGACCCCCTACACTGCCCGAACACCACTGCACTGCCCTAAACCCTGAAACACCACCTCCAGCACGACCGCCTACACTGCCCGAAAACCACTGCACTGCCCTAAACCCTGAAACACCAGCCCCAGCATGACCCCCTACACTGCCCGAACACCACTGCACTACCCTAAACCCTCAAACACCAGCCCCAGCACGACCCCCTACACTGCCCAAACACCACTGCACTGCCCTAAACCCTGAAACACCAGCCCCAGCAAGACCCCCTACACTGCCCGAACACCACTGCACTGCCCTAAACCCTGAAACATCAACCCCAGCAAGACCCCCTACACTGCCTGAACACCACTGCCCTAAACCCTGAAACACCACCCCCTACACTGCACGAACACCACTGCACTGCCCAAAACCCTGAAACACCACCTCCAGCAAAACCCCCTACACTGCCTGAACACCATTGCTCTGCCCTAAATCCTGAAACACTAGCCCCAGCACGACCCCCTACACTGCCCAAACAACATTGCACTGCCCTAAACCACCACCCCCAGCACGACCCCCTACACTGCCCGAACACCACTGCACTGCCCTAAACCCTGAAACACCAGCCCCAGCAAGACCCCCTACACTGCCCGAACACCACTGCACTGCCCTAACTCTGAAACACCAGCCCCAGCACGACCACCTACACTGCCCGAACACCACTGCACTGCCCTAAACCCTGAAACCCCAGCACGACCCCCTATACTGCCCGAACACCACTGCACTGCCCTAAACCCTGAAACACCAGCCCCAGCACGACCCCCTACACTGCCCGAACACCACTGCACTGCCCTAAACCCTGAAACACCACCCCCTGCATGACCCCCTACACTGCCCGAACACCACTGCACTGCCCTAAACCTGAAACACCACCCCCTGCAGCACCCCCTACACTGCCCAAACACCACTGCACTGCCCTAAACCCTGAAACACCACCCCCTGCACCACCCCCTACACTGCCCGAACACCACTGCACTGCCCTAAACCCTGAAACACCACCCCCAGCACGACCCCCTTTACTGCTCGAACACCACTGCACTGCCCCAAACCCTGAAAGACCACCCCCAGCACGACCCCCCACTGCCCTAAACCCTGAAACACCACCCCCTGCACGACCCCCTACACTGCCCGAACACCACTGCACTGCCCTAAACCCTGAAACACCACCCCCTACACTGCCCGAACACCACTGCACTGCCCTAAACCCTGAAACACCACCCCCAGCACGACCTCCTACACTGCCCGAACACCACTGCACTGCCCTAAACCCTAAAACACCACCCCCAGCATTACCCCCTACACTGCCCAAACACCACTGCACTGCCCTAAACCCTAGAATACTACCCCCAGCACGACCCCCTACACTACCCGAACACCACTGCACTACCCTAAACCCTAAAATACTACCCCCAGCACAACCCCCTACACTACCCGAACACGACTGCACTGCCCTAAACCCTCAAACACTCCCCCCAGCACGACCCCCTACAGTACCCGAACACCACTGCACTGCCCTAAACCCTAAAACACTCCCCCCAGCAAGGCCCCCTACACTACCCGAACACCACTGCACTGCCCTAAACCCTAAAACACTCCCCAGCACGACCCCTCCACTACCCAAACACCACTGCACTGCCCTAAATCCTAAAACACTACCCCCGCATGACCCCCTACACTACCCAAACACCAATGCACTACCCTAATCCCTAAAACACTACCCCCCGCATGACCCCCTACACTACCCTAAACCCAAAAACACTACCCCCGCACGACTCCCTACACTACCCAAAGACCACTGCACTACCCTAAACCCTAAAACACGACCTCCTACACTACACAAACACCACTGCACTACCCTAAACCCTAAAACACTACCCCCTACACTACACAAACACCACTGCAGTACCCTAAACCTAAAAAACTACCCCCAGCACGAACCACTACACTACCCAAACACCACTGCACTACCCTAAACCCTAAAAAACTACCCCAGCAGTACCCCTACACTACCCAACACCACTGCACTACCCTAAACCCTAAAACACTACCCCCAGCAGTACCCCCTACACTACCCAAACACCACTGCACTACCCTAAATCACTACCCCCAGCACGACCCCTACACTACCCAAACACCACTGCACTACCCTAAACCCTAAAACACTACCCCCAGCACGACCCCTACACTACCCAAACACCACTGCACTACCCTAAACCCTAAAACACTCCCCCAGCACGACTCCCTACACTACCCAAACACCACTGCACTACCCTAAACCCTAAATCTACCCCCAGCATGACCCCCTACACTACACAAACACCACTGCACTACCCTAAACCCTAAAACACTACCCCCAGCACGACCCTCTTCACTACCTAAACACAACTGCACAATTTGTTACAGGCGTTTGCAACGCAGGCCTGTGGTGCTTACTGGAAGTACCTAGTGGGCTAGTTGGGCCCCAAGGACCCTCAGGATTCAAGGTGACCTAATCCCCCAACTTAAAACGCACCACGGGGCGCGTTTGCACAGTGGTGAAGGGAGGGGCGGGCCTCAGGTGACATGTGCGCAAACACTCCCTGTGGTGCGTTTTAAGTTGGGGAATTAATTCCTTTGAATCCTGAGGGACCCTGGGGGCCAACTAGCCCACTAGGTACCTTCAGTAAGCACAACAGAGTTGCGTTGCAGAGAGGTGAAAAAGGTGCGTGGCCTCGGAGCAGCCTCTCTGCAACTCAGCTCTGTGGTCCTAACTGTAGGTACCTGTGGGGCTAGTTGGGCCCCAGGGACCCTCAGGAATTCAAGGGGACTTAATCCGCAACTTAAAACGCGCCACGGGGTGCGTTTGCACACATGTCACCTCAGGCCCCCTCCCTTCACCACTGTGCAAACGCGCCCTGTAGCGCGTTTTAAGAGGTAGTTTTAATCCCCCTGCCCTGTTATGTACTAGGGACTTGCAGAGGAGGTCATGCTAATCACAGGGGTACCCCAACGCATAGTGTTCCCTAGTGTATGTAGGTGTTTTCACTGTATTCTAAGTGTCTTTTAGCATAGCACTGGCTCTGGTTAGACAGAGTCAGTTACCACCAGTACCCGTCTGAAAAAGTTGTGGGCACAGGATGATTTTGCAACAAGGCCTCTTTCTGCTCCTCTGTTGGTTCTTTCTGCACATCTTTTGCTTCTTTCTGTGCGTTTTTTCTTCTTTCTTCACATGTCCTACCTCTGTAGGCATAGTTAGAAACTAGCATTTAAAAAAAAAATTGAAATTCACTTAAAAAATCATAGGTTTCAGGCACGTTATAGTTAGAAATTAGCATTTAAAAAACCTTTGAAATTCACTGAAAAAACCATAGGTTTCAGACACGTTATAGTTAGAAATTAGCATTTAAAAAACCTTTGAAATTCACTGAAAAAACCATAGGTTTTAGGGACAGTTATAGTTAGTTGGACATTTCACTCGTACAAAACCATAGAAATTCCCCCGTTATAGTTAGTTCAGCTAACTATAACTCGCGCCCCGCAATGCACTGCTGATGACGTCACATATTACATCACTCATGACATGGTCAGTGACATCACTCATGACATCACTGATGACATCTCAAATGACATCACTGATGACATCATCCATGTGATAATTTCATGCATCTTCTCACACCCTAATATAACTTTTGATACACCCACTCTAAATTACAGACTGCCATTCTCAAAACCATAGACACTCCAACACCAAAAACTACATACCCACTCACTGATTCTTAGGTCTACACACACATCCACTCACTCACCCGTACAGTCACTCATACTTAGTCACTCAGTACAGGACTATCATATGCACTCATACACCTATATAAACACTCACACACCGCCACTCATCCATAGAGGTACTCACACACCTAGTCAGTCATGCAAAAACTTAATCACACACCCATTTACTCACCTATTCAGTTATACACACACCAGCTCACTTACTCATACAAATACTAGCACATTCTTACGCTCTTATACAATCACTGATACAAGTACACACTCATCCATACAGCCACTCTCACAATCACACACTCTCACTTATAGCCATTTATATGCTCCAACACACATATATACTGCCTTTCACATATGTAGTTACTCACACATGTACCACTGAGATATACATTCAATAACTAACACACCCATACACACACTCACCCACCCATACAGTCCATCACAGATGCACTCTTGAAACCATGCACCCAGTGAATCACCAACTCACACATCTATGCACAGAGTCACACACACCCCACCCACACAAACACTCAGGCACCCATACAGATACTCAGACAATCAATCAATAACCCATGTAGACACTCATGTAGCTATTCAGAAAGCCATGCAGCCGCTTACAAACCAACAGACAGATGGATACAGACATTCACACAGTTTAGTCACTAACCCATGCATTCAGTAAGATACATTTAATCACTCACTTGTAGAGTCAGTCACTCACGTACTAAATCATCCATTCAGACACTTATACACCCACTCATTCTTCAATACACCTTTCCCTATATATATTAAACATATTTAAACTTTACAGAAACACACAGTCACTGGATGATGTCATCAGTGATGTCATCAGTGATGTCATTTGAGATGTCATCAGTGATGTCATCAGTGATGTCACTGACCATGTCATGAGTGATGTAATATGTGACGTCATCAGCAGTGCATTGCGGGGCGCGAGTTATAGTTAGCTGAACTAACTATAACGGGGGAATTTCTATGGTTTTGTACGAGTGAAATGTCCAACTAACTATAACTGTCCCTAAAACCTATGGTTTTTTCAGTGATATATATATATATATATATATATATATATCCAAACAAAGCATTCTCCTGTTCCGGAGCCCCCGACCCTTCAGGGCGGCCTCAGAGTGATGGGCACGGAGCAGCCCATCCAAACACCAGCAAATGTGACAAAAGAAATGAGGCCCATTACTGGAAATGTTCGCTTTTATTCAGTACCCTGCAGCACGACATCCTTCCTGTTACCTAACGTTTCAGCCTCAATTGGCCTTGCTCACAGGTGGAAGGTTGGACGTTTTAATTTGCCAGGTGCGCTCGTGCATGCTTTTTAGAGTTCAAGGATCACATGGCTGCATGTTAAAATACAAATCCCACAGTGCACTGCCAGTTATCTTGAAATTACGAACTGGAAGTCCTCGTTATTTTTCAACTTCAAAATTAAAAGTTAGTACCTTCGTGGCAGTGGCACTGGTGTTAGTGTGGAATCTTTTACTGAAGACAGCCAGGTGAGTTGGTACCACTCGCACATTTCTTGTATTTCTTCCGATGGTCTGAACAAAGTCTCATTTCACCAGCACGATCAGAAATGGATGTAATCCATCCCGAATGCCTTCCAACACGCGCTCACATTTTCGCCTTATTGGCATTCCTAAATAGGCTGGGCGCGTGAGTGGGTCATGCTCCTCCATAAAATCCAAACAAAGCATTCTCCTGTTCCGGAGCCCCCGACCCTTCAGGGTGGCCTCAGAGTGATGGGCACGGAGCAGCCCATCCAAACACCAGCAAATGTGACAAAAGAAATGAGGCCCATTACTGGAAATGTTCGTTTTTATTCAGTATCCTGCAGCACGACATCCTTCCTGTTACCTAACGTTTCAGCCTCAATTGGCCTTGCTCACAGGTTGAAGGTTGGACGTTTTAATTTGCCAGGTGCGCTCGTGCATGCTTTTTAGAGTTCAAGGATCACATGGCTGCATGTTAAAATACAAATCCCACAGTGCACTGCCAGTTATCTTGAAATTACGAACTGGAAGTCCTCGTTATTTTTCAACTTCAAAATTAAAAGTTAGTACCTTCGTGGCAGTGGCACTGGTGTTAGTGTGGAATCTTTTACTGAAGACAGCCAGGTGAGTTGGTATCACTCGCACATTTCTTGTATTTCTTCCGATGGTCTGAACAAAGTCTCATTTCACCAGCACAATCAGAAATGGATGTAATCCATCCCGAATCCCTTCCAACACGCGCTCACATTTTCGCCTTATTGGCATTCCTAAATAGGCTGGGCGCGTGAGTGGGTCATGCTCCTCCATAAAATCCAAACAAAGCATTCTCCTGTTCCGGAGCCCCGACCCTTCAGGGCGGCCTCAGAGTGATGGGCACGGAGCAGCCCATCCAAACACCAGCAAATGTAACAAAAGAAATGAGGCCCATTACTGGAAATGTTCGCTTTTATTCAGTATCCTGCAGCACGACATCCTTCCTGTTACCTAACGTTTCAGCCTCAATTGGCCTTGCTCACAGGTGGAAGGTTGGACGTTTTAATTTGCCAGGTGCCCTCGTGCATGCTTTTTAGAGTTCAAGGATCACATGGCTGCATGTTAAAATACAAATCCCACAGTGCACTGCCAGTTGTCTTAAAATTACGAACTGGAAGTCCTCGTTATTTTCCAACTTCAAAATTCAAAGTTAGTACCTTCGTGGCAGTGGCACTGGTGTTAGTGTGGAATCCTTTACTGAAAACAGCCAGGTGAGTTGGTATCACTCGCACATTTCTTGTATTTCTTCCGATGGTCTGAACAAAGTCTCATTTCACCAGCACGATCAGAAATGGATGTTATCCATCCCGAATCCCTTCCAACACGCGCTCACATTTTCGCCTTATTGGCATTCCTAAATAGGCTGGGCGCGTGAGTGGGTCATGCTCCTCCATAAAATCCAACAAAGCATTCTCCTGATCCGGAGCCCCCGACCCTTCAGGGCGGCCTCAGAATGATGGGCACGGAGCAGCCCATCCAAACACCAGCAAATGTAACAAAAGAAATGAGGCCCGTTACTGGAAATGTTCGCTTTTATTCAGTATCCTGCAGCACGACATCCTTCCTGTTACCTAACGTTTCAGCCTCAATTGGCTTGCTCACAGGTGGAAGGTTGGACGTTTTAATTTGCCAGGTGCGCTCGTGCATGCTTTTTAGAGTTCAAGGATCACATGGCTGCATGTTAAAATACAAATCCCACAGTGCACTGCCAGTTATCTTGAAATTACGAACTGGAAGTCCTCGTTATTTTCCAACTTCAAAATTCAAAGTTAGTACCTTCGTGGCAGTGGCACTGGTGTTAGTGTGGAATACTTTACTGAAGACAGCCAGGTGAGTTGGTATCACTCGCACATTTCTTGTATTTCTTCCGATGGTCTGAACAAAGTCTCATTTCACCAGCACGATCAGAAATGGATGTAATCCATCCCGAATCCCTTCCAACACGCGCTCACATTTTCGCCTTATTGGCATTCCTAAATAGGCTGGGCGCGTGAGTGGGTCATGCTCCTCCATATAATCCAAACAAAGCATTCTCCTGTTCCGGAGCCCCCGACCCTTCAGGGCGGCCTCAGAGTGATGGGCACGGAGCAGCCCATCCAAACACCAGCAAATGTGACAAAAGAAATGAGGCCCATTACTGGAAATGTTCGTTTTTATTCAGTATCCTGCAGCACGACATCCTTCCTGTTACCTAACGTTTCAGCCTCAATTGGCCTTGCTCACAGGTGGACATACACACACACATATACAGTATCTACTGGCTGTGGCCAGTAGGTCATTATAGGTAGGACCAAAAAAAGTGTCAAAGTGAGTCTTGTTGTCCAGGAAAAGTTTTGGACTGAACAGTCAAGCGGGGGTCAAGAATAAGGGGGGGTTGAAAAAAATACGACTTCCCATGTTAATCCCCATAGGAGCTTTGAACATGGCTACAGCCGCAACTGCTAGACAGAACTATACCAAATTTGGTAGGAAGCTAATTTTTGGTTTTCTGATCATGCTTTTAGTTATTTGGTGTAAATCCATTCAGTAGTTGTTGAGAAATGTAATGGAAAGTAAACATGGCTATCTGGGTGGAGCCTAAGCATAGATCTCATGGTGAGATCTGATTGGCAGTCAGCACTTCAACCTGAAAGTGCTGGCAGCCATCTTGGGACCAATATACATGATATAACCCCATTGAAATACAGTGTAGTGAATGGCAGGTTTTGAGGGTCACAAAAAGGAGAAACCATTTGTTGATTGTACCATACTAATTTTAGGAATTGTGGTGTGTGTTCTAAGGTGATTTTACCATTGGAAAAAGCCTTCTGCTGGGAGTACATCAATCATGTTTGAGAGAAAACAGTTTTCTCATGATTTTCCCATAGAGGATATAGAAGATGCTCCAGAATCTAAAATGAGAGCATATTTTCTGCAAATTCACACTATGCTTCTCAACCATATGAGAATGAAGTCTGACATTCTGAGTAAAACATGTAGTTCTAACAGGATCAGCATGTCAGTTGATTCTGGTGTGTCCTATTGCAGCCTATCAGATTGTTGAATCAAACTGGTAAAACTTAAAACATTTAATTTAATTTTGTCATAGAAATTATGGTTTGTGCTGTAGAAAGAAAAATTAGGACACGTTCTAAGTGAGTTTTCAATAAAACATTCTGACGTGTAGATTGAAACATGCTCTTTCAACATCGGGAGCAGACTGCAAGTTAACTCCCTGGTGATCAGCAGTTTACTATACTGTACTGATGAGCAACTAGAGTGCTAAGATTCTGAATTCATGCCAAACGTGTGGCACATCTGACTGCCATCTTGATGGAATCGAAGTGGGAAACAGAGAGCATTTTCTACTGAGGATATTGCAGTAAATGAGTAGATTAGGTAGCTTAATAACAAATAAGTATCCTAAAATGGCCACCAGAGAGAAAAGAGCCCACATGTAGCACAAATATCACCTAAATGTAGCCCAAGTATATACCAATGTCAGAAGTGTGGAAAACGCCCGCACATATTGGACTTTTTTATAAAAGTGCATGAAAGGGTTATCACATACTAACCATTCAGCAATGGAGTCACAAAAAATAAAAATGAAAGATATGTTTTTATTTTTATCAGAGGGTGCAAAGCTGAACATGCTGCTATTAATGGTGGCTTTGTGTGAGAGTGGCGTAACATTCTTAGCTCAGTTTTTACAATCCCTGATAGTATTGTATCTATCTGATAAGACCAAAGGATAATATTTGATCAACTAACTCAATTTTCAGGTATGTGAATTACATTTAATTTGAAGATACAAATGATTGCAAATGTATATGTGTATGTGAGAATGTTATAAGAGAGTATCAAATATTTTTGAGAAAATATTGGAACTATAAGAGGTAATGTATGAGTAGTTTTGCGAGTGACTTTGTATGTTTAATAACAGGTAAGACATTTTTTGAGTGTATGAGAATGTGACAGTTTGTCTGATTTGCAGACTAGGTGTGTGAGAAGTTGCTTTGAATTAGTATATTGTACATTTGCTGCTTACTATATGGTGTTATTGGTAGAAAAATACATGTAGATTAAGAGTTAAACTTCAGTTAGCAAGGCATTAGAAGATGTGGAAATATTTACATGTGTATATATGATGTGCTGTTCGCAAAGAGTGTTTTTCTTTTAATTCTGGGTGTTGCAGTTCTGTTATACTGCTTTGAAATACAGCTACAGAAACACATATACATTCCGTCACTTACCCAGAAACTATTTGTACATGAAGCAGAACTATATTGCTCTCTTTTTGGTAACACAGGCACTGAGGTGTTTGTTTATAGCCATTTACATAGATATTTAGAGAGTCATAGAGATACTAAATTAGACAGTCACATACTGGCACATTTACCTAAACGTCTCATGGCACTGCTGCAGGTATAGTTTTACAATTTCTCAGATATGTTGTCAATAACTGACACAACCTTCTCATTTATGTAGAGAAATACTCTTTCAAACATGGATGATTGGTAGTACAGGTCCTGTGTGTGCACTTTCACTTGGAGCTTGATTTGCTATGTAAAAGCTGTTTGTCAAGTCTTAAATTCAAGCTTCAGTATGCACAAGTCACATGTGAAAGATGCTGTAGGTATGCCATAAAGGATGCTGTTTTGTGCTTAAGACATTGATTGATGTCCTTTTGAGGTGAACAAGTTACTTGTGCACTAGCAGGCCTCTATGCCAAGTACTACATAGAGTATGCCATTCCTAAAACAATTGACATAGATGTTCACAAAAGCAGAGAGCCTCTGTTTCAGCTATTGAGATAGCTACAGAAGCACACATAGATTCAGTCACTCACCAGAAACCAACATTGCAGCCCGGACCCTGAGGAGTGCCAGCAGTCACACACACAACGTGTCACAATCACTGAAAGATAACACAAACTGGAAATCACATGACAGGGGCAAACAACAAGTGCCAAGGGGAAACCTGACTGTGACCCATCTGCGTCTGCACACAAACTCAGCCCTGACAGCAAACACACCTATGGGTGACACCCTGATGACCAGTAATGTGCCATGCACCCACATCACAGAGAACCCAGGGAGAAGACTTTGGGGGAACATAGGTCAACTCAGCAAGCATCACAAACAGGTACAACACTAGGGATCACAGCATGCACAGCTAAACGGAAGTGAACACACAGACATGCACATACAACACACACCTTGGGCGCAGGCAATGTCACAGGAGTACACACTGCCATGAGGGGACTCCACTCCTGTGTGAGGAAAACTGTGCCATATGTTGCCTCAGTAGGGCCCCATCATGTCAGCTGAGCACTTGGTCACACAATCAACAATTAGCACCAAATGAGGGCTCCCGTCACATCAGCCTGGTCATGGAAGTGCCAACGTAATCATCAGCACAGATCCAACACACTTGTATAGCAATGTTGCACTGACAACACGGATGAGTCCTTCCCCATTGATGCCCAAACCTGCATGTCCAGTGGAGATGGCCACACGGTCAGAGAAGTAGACGAATTGAACAATGGCAGGCACAACAGATGTGCAGGGGTGGAAGCCACAGATGTGAAATAGCTAATCTAAGTAGGAAATCCCATTGCCAAATACTGAACACATGACACCCTCAGATGCTGCTATGGATGACATGGATACACCACAGGATAGGACACATTCCCCCTGGACCACATGGGTTCCTGCACAGTAACACTTCATTATCATGAGACCAAATATCACCATCACTGCAGCAAGGGCATGGTTAGCATCATCAACAACATGTACATCAGAAGCATAAGCACTAGAGAACAGAAAGTTGCTTTATTCAGCATATGTGTGTAATGAAAACAAAGTCCAGAAAAACACAAAGGCCAATGGCCAGTCCATTGTCAAAGTCCAAACTGGGTGACAGTGGCAGATGTCACCCTACGCATGCCTGCACAAAACCAGGGACAATCCACTAGGAGGGGCAACCGGGGGGGCAGGCCAAGCACCGCAGGGACAGGATCATGGCTCACCAGGAGGAAGCAGGGAAGGGGTGGTGGGTGCTGGAGAGCCACTGACAACTGCAGTGGAGGTGTCTGACATGGTGTGTGCCGGCACAACTGGGGGGCATGACTCAGATGTTGTGGGTGCCGGCACGACTGCAGTGGACCCACAGATGGAGTGGACAGGTCCCCTGACTGTGCGTGCGTGTGCGTTTTGTTTGTGGCGTGTGTGTCTGTGTGCTGGATGTGTGTGTGCTGGTGTGTGCCTGTGCCGGTGTGTGTGTGCTTGGGACGGGTAAGGTGCTGGGGAGTGTGGATGGAGCAGAGGCAGGAGGGGTGAGGGACTGTCTGAGGAGGGACACTGCTGCCGTCAGGGAGGAGTCCATGGACCTATTGCCCCTCTGTAGGTCAGACATGCCCGATGAGATGCCCTCCATGAACGACACCAGCTGAGTCAACAGAGCGGTGTGCGCATGGAGGACACTCAGCATGGCTGTCTGCCCTAAATGGAGCTGGCGAAGGAGGTACACAGACTCCTCACTCAGGGCAGCAGGGGACACAGGGGCAGGGGTGCGGTGCCTGGCCCAAAGGAGACACGCTCCCGAACATGGGAGCCTCCACGGACCTGGGGAATGGGAGCCGATGGGAGGGCGGTGGTGGTGCTGGTGGTGGCGGGGACAGCAACACTAGCTGGGGTGTGGTGGCTGCTGACACCCGCCTCCATAAGGGAGTCATCCTCCGAGTTGCTCTGGTCCTCAGCTGAGGTGGATGGTGCTGAGGACTCCTCGGTGTGGCTCCCCTCGCCCTCTGTGCCACTGGGTCCCTCCGACCACTCCTCGGCTGCTGACCCAGTCTGGCTCTCCGGCTCCTCCTGGTCCGTGGAGCTGTCCCCTTCCGTGGATGTATCTGCAAACAATGGGGAAACAGACAGACATCAGTCACCTGCACCAAACGCACACACCACTGTGAGCACAGCACATTACAGAGCAAGCCCTGGCATCATTAGTTGTACATTGCTAAAAGTGCCCTAACTGAACAGGAGAAGCCAATTGTCAGTCTGATGCCAACCATGGCACTCACATCCCACATGGCCTTGCACCCATCTGTCTGGTGTGTGTTGGATAGCAACACCCCAGTTTGGACACATGCACCAACTACACAGTAGTTGGACAGTGCAGAGGACACGGTGTAGCATGTGGACATGCACACATCACAACTCTTGACACTGAGTCAGTACAGGTTTCCGGATGAAAGTGACGCCCAGAGTCAAATAGGATATGCATGTGATGCATACCAGTGACAGACACCATGATGCACCCATGTCCTGATAGCCATCGCCACAATGGTGTGCATGTGGCACATGTCACTCCCCTGCAGGATCACCAATAAGTAGACACATGCCATGGCGGAGGCATGACTGCTAAGTCATACATCACTGTCTCAGTGATGTATGACTTGGCAGCCAGACAACAACACTCTGCACTGTGTCACAATAGTAGGTCATGGGGAATGCAAGTCCTGGAGCTGCACAAGTGCACATGTACATCCCCCACACAACAAATCATCTTAACCCTCATCTGTCCAGGTCATACCGATTGGACATATGGGAGACCTGTGACACTACCCTCTGAACCTGAGCCCCTCACAATCTGCTGTGAATGGGGAATAGCTGCCTGAACTTCACATTCGCATACCCCAGTCTGCACGGGCAGCTGATCAAACACCTATGTGACACACAAGTATCGTCTCCTATGGTCACATCTCCAGGGGCATGCTGAGCCCCTACCGAGAAACACCCCAGCAGTCCTGGCAACTAATCCACAGCACACTGACACAGAGGCAGACACCTGAGGGGTCAAATCACTGCGCACAATGTGTCAGCTGATACGCGGGAGTGGGAGTACAGAGTGCATTGCATGGCCTGGAGTAGGCATGACTGTCCTGCCCCACATGAATGAGGGATGAGCACTGGACAGTGTATAGCTGGCTATGTATGTGTGACACACGTAATCTGCACACTCCTGGGGCCCAAACATTGTTCCCACCTGCTGCATGGGCGTGTGCCACATACCCCAGGCACATGTGGAGGCTCAGCTCAGCAAGTGGACCGCATATCAAAGCAACACGCAGATTACATGTCCGAACACAGGCGTTGTGTGAACAATGGACCCACCCATGATGCCCACAACAGAGTTAGGGAAACAGATGCTGTCCCCCACCTTTAGTGAAGCAAACTGCAAGGACACAGTCCCAAGTGACACAATTCCCTGAATGTAAGGGCCACACCTGGGTATCAGATGAGGAGTGGGCAGTGCACAATAGAGGGACATGGCTCCTGGACAACATGACTGCTGTACTGTGGCAGTTGAACCAGGCCAGAGGAGGGCACAAAGCATGTAATACAGAGTTCACAGTGCAGTCTTTGACTCACCCCCTCCTTGCTGCTGTCTGGCCTTCAGCTGCCCATCCAGGTCTGGAAACACCACCGCCAGGATCTGGAGCATGTGGGGGGTCAGGGTCCATGTTCCGCCCCTCCTGCGAGGAGGCGACAGCTTCAGCTGGACCTGTGCAATCCTCCGGGTCCAGCCCCGAAGGTCCTGCCACCTCTTCTGGCAGTTGCGGATCCGGCGCTTGTAGACCCCCACGGACCGGACAGCCCGGACGATGTCCTTCCAGATCTCCTGCTTCCGATGGGCATTAACCTGTCAGGATGACAAAGTGAAAAGGCCATTACTACACATGCAACATATCCGTGCATGACACAGTTGTATATACATGTCTCATTCACAGGGGCACATGATGTACACAGGCAGTGCAACGCTGCCCATGGACAGTTTGCCAGACGTCACTACATGGTATCATTGCATGGGAAGTAAAACCTTGTTCAAATGCACTGTCACTGCACCATACCTGTCCAGTGCATGTCACTACACACTATGGGGGGTGACAACTACTCAGTGAGCCTGCTAGCCAGTGGCGTGCAGACTTTCAGCCTTGCTAGTCAGACAAAATGCACATTCAGAAAGGCAGTGCACAGAACACTCACCTGCTCCCTGGTGTCCCATACAGCTTGCTGTACTGTGGAAGTGAGGCTGTCCAGCAGGGCCTGGTTCTCCTCAAGGCTGAAGGCTGGGGCTCTCTCACAGTACGTGCCATTGCAGGGTCCAGAGGGGCAGAGACAGCAGCAGTGCAGTGGCAGATGTGCAGTCCTGGAGCATGTAGTGCAGGCAAGTGAGCTCTCAGGGGAACAGCCAGCAATATATATGTGCTGGAGAGGCAGATACTGTCCCTTGTGTCCAAAGTGATAGGTCCAAGTCGTTTGCATCTTCTGAATCTGGCCAATCCATGGAATAGCAGCACCAATACACGCCCACGGCATCCTTCAAATCTTCAACTTCATGACATACATGATTTTGCAACATTGTTGTGGGTGACCAACTGAATTTCCAGCAACCGACTCGTTCGAATTTCGAAACGCGTCCGTTGCCAGGCAAGACCATTGTCAATGGAGTGCGCACCGATCGGTCCATTGCGGTACAGCGGCGTACAGGGGTACAACGCGTACCCGCACACATTGAATGCAATGGGCCGGCCGGGAGCACCGATCGGTCCATTGCGGTTACAACGCGTACAGGGGCACAACGCGTACCCGCACACATTCAATGCAATGGGCCGGCCGGGGCACCGATCGGTCCATTGCGATTACAACGCGTACAGGGGTACAACGCGTACCCGCACACATTGAATGCAATGGGCGGCCGGGGCACCGATCGGTCCATTGCGGTACAACGGCGTACAGGGGCACAATGCGTACCCGCACACATTGAATGCAATGGGCGGCCAGGGCACCGATCGGTCCATTGCGGTACAAGCGCGTACAGAGGTACAACGCGTACCCGCACACATTGAATGCAATGGGCGGCCGGGGCACCGATCGGTCCATTGCGGTACATACGCGTGCAGGAGTACAACGCGTGCATCCGCACACATTGAATGCAATGGGCCGGCCGGGGCACTGATCGGTCCATTGCTGATCAACAGCGTACAGGGGTACAACGCGTACATGCACACATTGAATGCAATGGGCGGCCGAGGGCACCGATCGGTCCATTGCTGATCCAACGCATACAGGGTACAACGCGTACATGCACATTGAATGCAATGGGCTGGCCAGGGCACCGATCGGTCCATTGCTGATCAACTCGTACAGGGGTACAACGCGTACATGCACACATTGAATGCAATGGGCGGCCAGGGGCACCGATCGGTCCATTGCTGATCAACAGCGTACAGGAGTTACAACGCGTACATGCACACATTGAATGCAATGGGCCGGCCAGGGCACCGATCGGTCCATTGCTGATCAACGCGTACAGGGTACAACACGTACCCACACACATTGAATGCAATGGGCCGGCCGGGGCACCGATCGGTCCATTGCTGATCAATGCGTACAGGGGTACAATGTGTACCCGCACACATTGAATGCAATGGGCCGGCCGGGGCACCGATTGGTCCATTGCGGATACAACGCGTACAGGGGTACAACGCGTACCCGCACATTGAATGCAATGGGCCGGCCGGGGGCACTGATCGGTCCATTGCTGTTCCAACGCATCCCTGTACAAGTGACTGGCATATGTCATCATGCCTGTCTCAGATGGACATATGCCAGCCACAGATAGCTCCCAGGGAGTGAGGGGCACACCTACAACACGACAGCCTGTCCAAACTGTATGATAAGGCATGTAAGGCTGCATTTCCTATTGTGTGTATGTTGGTGTACATGTTGTCCTGTGGGTGTCACCTGGGGGCAGCCACCCCAGGCTGTGCACGTGTTCATGGGGACAGGATCCTGGGTGTTACGTGTACAAGACCACTGTGATGTGCAACTGTTCATATCTGTGCATGTGCCATGGTCACATTTCACGGTGGTATATGTGTATGTCATGTCACATACCCCGTGAGTCCCATGTGGGATGGTATGTTTGAGCCAGGGTGTCCCAGTGGCACAATAGTGATGGTCCTCCACAGTCTGTGTGCATGTAGTGTTTACAATGTCTCTGATTTCATGTGCACAATGGGAGACAGTCTCCACATCCACGTTGTGTGTGCATGGACTTTGATGTTGTGCGTGTGTGTGTCACAGACGTCCATGTCTGTCCTGCAGTGGCAAGTGGGACCACTACCTGTGGGGGTCATAGTTGTTTTGCTGTGGTGTATACATGATACTCCATGTAATGCCAGTGTCCATGTGGCAATACAGGGTCCCTGGGAATGTACCTGTCATTGAGCTGTGATGCCTGTGGCACATCTGTCCTCACATGTCACTGTGGGGGGTGATTGTGACACGGCAGCAGGAGATGGGAACTGTGACACGGCCTCATGATATCCAATGGGCCAACCTGGGACTTATTGATGCCACTTGATGGACCGTGATGACAGATGTTGGCCATGTATGTACCATACATGTCCTTACGGAACTGCACACTTCATGTAGTTGTGCCTCATAATGATGTATGTTGGGATATTGAGTGTGTTCAATGCCGCATATGTAGGCTGACTGACAATCTTGCTTACTTCTCCTCTGCACTGCAGGGCTCCTGCTGTCCATCGACCATTCCCAGACCTGGCAACGATGGTGGAACGGGACAGCATCCGACGGTACCGCTTCACCAGGCAGCTGATTGAGGATTTGGCAGTGCAGTGCAGTGCAGTTGGCCCCACATTTGCAGCCTGGCCGGCCGTATCCTACAGCACTGACCCCCAAGGTGAAGGTGATGGCAGCCCTACACTTCTTTGCCACCGGTACCTTCCAACATACTGTGGCGACTGCTTGTGGGATGTCACAGACCAGGTTGAGCCGTGTGCTCCGCGATGTTTTGGCGGCAATGTTGCTATTCCTGAACCGGTACATCTATTTCCCTAGACTGCGACGACTCACTGACGTGAAGAGTGACTTCTATGCCCTGGGAGGATGCCGCATGTCATTGGCTCCATTGATGGGACACATGTGGCTTTGGTACCACCACAGGCCCAGGAGCAGGCCTACAGGAACCGCAAGCACTACCACTCGGTCAATGCACTGGTGGTGTGTCTTGCAGATATGACCATCACACACGTGTGTGCCCGTTTCCCTGGTTCAGATTGTCCCTTACCCCTTGGTCCTGAGGAGACCCCACATTGCAAGAGGGTCGAAACGTCGTCGACTCGATTGATAGCGAACCATTTCAAATAGCTCTGACTATTGTACACAGAGGCTATAATTATTATCAATTCATGTTGTGGTCGTTGTCTTTTTCAATAATTGTGGAAACCAAGTTCTGTATATATCACATGTCTGTTCACAATGTATTAGATGGTTTCATTTGCTTGGGACATATAATCACTATTGTGGTTCTTCTCGGTCGGTGTATGTATTGTTTTTGAATTATAAAAATTTGGATAAAAAAGAATTATTATGAACACCAAGTCTGCGAGGCTCTCTTTTTCTGACATCCTTAACCCTAAATGATTGCGATTGTGCATTTTTAATTACCAGTATAGATTTATTGTATTCTTGCTAGAACCGTTGTTTTCGGATACATATGACTTACCCTGGTTCCTAGTGAGTAGGGTCCCCCTTGTCCTCTTTTTCGCCTTTTGGAGCGGTGGCTACACCGCAAGGGAGTTATCTTGTAAAAGGATTGCCCCCACACCCTATGAGCTTATAGGGTTTACTGTCTCCCAGGGCTAAGATGTCAGAAAGAGAGACACCTTTGTACACAGACGAATATATAGCAAAGATTATCAGTGGACCGTCACTTTTTTCAAATCAACCAATCAACAATACCAGTCCGAGACAACAATTACTTGAGAAGCTAGAAAAAGCTAAAAGAAACACGTTAGGACAGAGCTACATGCACGTATGCTTACGGAGTACCTGAAGGCTGGTATAATACCCCAAGGTCTCCAGGTCAGAAACGTCCCTGGCTTGTTTCGAGAAGACCCCAAATTTAAGGGCAACTTCAGCAACATTTCAACTACCTGCTCACGCCACTGGATGGTGCTAGGGGTTGAAACAGCCCTGGAACACGCAAAAGCAGAATTACAGGAGATAGCAGACCTAGAAAGAGAGTTACTAGGGGCGACTGTGTCGCAGAAGCCAAGACACTTCTAGATAAACTGAATAAAACAATAGAGGACTTCAACACATTCGAACTGAAAAAGAAAGCAGACAAGGTGACCAAAGATATCAAGAATTTCAGTAAGGAGAGAGCTTACCCTTATTTGAGAGAAGATTATTACGCAACAGCAGGCCCCCAGAATAGACAGAACACCTGGGGCAGATTCAGGAGAAACCAGCCCATTACCTTTTCTGAGTCATCAGGTGGTTCTGACGATTCAGACGTCCAACCAGGTCCCAGCCGCCAGGAAGGTCACTCTGGACAGCCTTTTTAGACCGAGGTGGGAAAACCAGAGGGAAAGTATGGTACCAGTATGCAGGGGAACGCCAAACCAGGCGGAAGCACTACCAGTGGGGCCCTCAGACATACTAAATCAAGATATAGAAGTACCCTTGACCATCCCCATCTTTAACTTATCACAGCACACCTTGTCTTCTGATGAAATATCATTATTGAGTAAGGGATTGTCATTTGTGATAACGGAGCGCACTAACTATTTTGACCTAAAAACTGAACTGTTCCAGTTTTTTCGCAAAATACGCCTCAAACTATTCTTTATGAACAAGGAACCAATGA
This sequence comes from Calotriton arnoldi, assembly GCA_963921515.1. Lineage (NCBI taxonomy): Eukaryota > Metazoa > Chordata > Amphibia > Caudata > Salamandridae > Calotriton > Calotriton arnoldi. Next base: position 124,572 of record CAWUFW010005442.1, read on the forward strand.
CACATGACTCTGTGACTGGTCTTAGACCACCTTCCACTTTCTACCCTAACAACAATATGATTCCACATGAACTGTTGACATTTGAGAAAATCATTTTGGGAGAAATAGACAATCTCAAGACTAATCCCCCATTTATACCATACAATATAAGTCTACAGGAGAGGCATGCATTACAGTCACTCAAAAATGACAACTCAATAATCCTAAAACCAGCTGACAAAGGGGGTGGTATAGTGGTCCAAGACAGGAAAGAATATGACACTGAAATCATGAAACAAGTCAGTGAAGAAAAACATTACAAAAAGATGAACGGGAATCCGTTACTAGACATTAAAACCCAAATTCTGAAACTAACTACTGAAGGCAAAGAAGAGGGCTACATAAGTCAGAAAGAATTTGAATTTCTAAACACAGAAAATCCCAGAACACCGGTATTGTACACTTTACCTAAAATCCACAAAAGCACCACAAATCCACCTGGGCGACCAATACTATCAGGTTGTGGGTCTGTCCTTGAACCTATTGGCAAGTATGTGGATTTCTTTATAAAAGACTATGTGCCCATACAAAATACATACGTGAGAGACACTATGTCAATGATCAATCTGGTAGATGGGTTACCTTACAATATGGAGACAGATTGGCTGGCCACCCTAGATATCTCGTCATTATACACGAATATCCCTCAGAACGAAAGCATAAAGGTGATTGAGGATCTACTAGAATCAAGACCAAGGCCCCCACAAGTACCCACTTCCTTCATTATATCTCTACTACGCATTGCTCTGCAATCCAACTACTTTGTCTCGAATGGGGTATACTATCAGCAATGCTCCGGCACCAGCATGGGAGCAATTTTTGCGCCAAATCTGGCTAATATTTATATGAATGATGTGGAAAACAGGTTCGTTCTGACTGACAACAATTCATACCATTCCAACATTAGATGCTGGAAGAGATACATCGATGACATTTTTTAATTTGGTCAGGTACCCCTGAATACTTTGAAGAATTTGTCAAATATTTAAATACCATACAGACACATCTGACTTTCACATCCACTATTGACAAAACGTCTATCCCCTTCCTAGACCTCAAGATACAACATGAGAATGGCTCCTTATTTACATCCTTGCACAGAAAACCCACTGAACGGAACACCTTGCTTTCATACAAAAGCCAACATCCTAGGGCACTTAGGGATGGGCTGCCATTTGGCCAATTTTTACGTCTCCGTAGAAATTGCACACATAAAAAAGACTACATGACGGAGGCACACATACTGAAATCGAAACTGCTGGCAAGAGGGTATCCCAACAAGATAGTGCGACGATCATTAAAACGAGCATGGTTCTGCCCCAGAGAAGAATTGTTAAAGACCAAAGAAAAAAAGTCTATGGACAAACTAATTTGTGTGACGACCTTTGGAGTGCACTCTAATAAGGTCCGTAGCCTCATCATGAGAAACTGGCACATTATTAAGAGTATTGATGCCTCAATTGAAACACCACTTTTTGCATACAAAAGAGGTAAAAATATAAAAGATCATCTTATTCACTCCTCCACCGAAAAAACAACACAGCAACCGAATACGTTACAATTAGTATGGAATTTACCAGAAATAAAGGGTCACTTTCGCTGTGGTAACTGTGTTGCTTGCCCACTAACATCAAACACTAACTATTTTGAACACAACAATGTTAAGCATACGTTAAGATCTTTTTCTAATTGCAATACAAAAAATGTGGTATATTGCATATGGTGCCCATGTGGCTTACCATACATAGGGCAAACGCAACAACCTATAAAATCACGCATTGGACAACACAGGAGCAGGATACGTTGCTCAGTCCTCAATGCACCACTAGTATCCCATTTCTCTGAGGCTAACCATACTAGTGATGAGATTAAATGGCAAGTCATTGAGAAAGCGACAATCCCTACCAGAGGGGGATATGACACAAATTCTCCAACGCATGGAATGTCGCTGGATAGAAAAGACAGACTCAATTACCCATGGATTGAATTCAGCCGAAGAATGGCGTGGATTTATAACAACATTAAGGTGATCTAGCCACTGGGTAGCTAGCACATTATTGTAACGGTCTACACAAGTCTGCCTTAATAATTTGATCAAGCATCAATGTCCAGAACATGTTACCAGTCTGACAATTCTTGCAATTATGTCTAGTGTGTGGGTTAGGCACCCTTGGCATTTGCACAGAAATTCCTAATTTGTATTTTAAATATACATGCTCTTATAATTTGTATTTTAAATATGTATGCTCTTATGACCGTTTTTGCCTAGAACTACTGTAATGGGGACTGTTGGGGTTATATATATTTTTCCCCTACCTTATTATGTATATATGTGTTCGATACAACTGCCCTATGTATTATGAACAGGAGCAAAACAGGTTCCCCGGGATAATTGTAATATGTGTTATTCAGTCCAATTATTTATAATCTCATGTAGTTTGGCTTCAAAACACGGTCAATTGACAATATTAACACTCAAGATAAGTTCTGCCTCACCATTTAGACAGCAGTACATTTCCTCTTGTAACTCCCTATAATGTGTCCTAGGCCTCTCAAAGATAAACCCACTCGTTTATCAGCATTTTATCTATTGTTTTATTTTTACTTTACTTTTCTATTATTCTCTCTCTTCCTTCCTCTCTGTCCACCCTATACACTAGTCTTTCTTCTGTGCACATTGCGAGCACAGAGTCATGGATTAGATCATCTAGTTGGTGATCCTCACTCATGTCTGACTTGACAGGCCTAGATAAACAGACACGATCTGCCGGTGCACTGTCATTGTTACCAGGCAGACGACCAGAGCAGTTCTCATCCTATGTGGCATATTTCAAAAGGTAAGCGCTATACTCTGGAGGTTTTCCTCCTCTTGAGAGCACAGACAGAAAGAGGACCTTGGACCTTTTGCCTTCATGGCTCATTTTATTTTATTAACTTGACTGTAGGCTCTGGCAGGCCTTTAAATGTAAATGTATTACTCAGGTGCTACCCGCGTAACCCATCACACGCGCGCCCCCTTCCTTTTCACTCCAGCCACATGTACTGGGAACATCTATTATGCACGGACCTCCGCACCTTGCTTCACGCATTAATTATTCATAGTTTATCATTACAGCTAGTTGCCTTTTGCACTCATGGCTCATTGTATTTTATCAACACGACCGCAGGCTCTGGCAGGCCGGTATTATTCAGGTGCAAACAGCGCAACCTCTCACATGCGCGCCTCCGTTTTCTCCCCAGTTACATGCACTAATATTACCTCAGGAGACATGTGCGGATCTCCGCACCTTGCTTCACACATTAATTAATCACAGACCATTAATGTAAGCTAGTTGCCTTTTTGCATTCATGGCTTCTTGTACTTTATCAACACGACCGCAAGCTGTGGCAGGCCTTTATTACTCAGGTGCCCCTTCTCCAGCTATACGCATGGGGAATTTTCACTTAAGAGATAAGCGCGCACCTTGCTTTATACATAAATTAATAACTGACCAACATTACAGCTAGTTTGCTACATGCACGTGCCTCCTTAGCCTTTCATTTACATAGGCGTTCTTTAGCCCTTCCTAACACGCACCACATATTCTAACACCCAGTGCCTTGGCCTGTTTATATTGTGCAGGAGGGTTTTAGATGATACATCAGCACCCCGCTTAGTAGCGCGTCTTCCCCTTCCACCATGTTGCCTGTTCCATTCGCTGTCACCCACCACACTCTTCTGGCCATGCATGTCTATCACAGCGGTTTTTTAACATGTCCCATTAGAATACATTACTGATGTGCTCGTCATTTCACAGCCTTATTCTCCTGCCGTGGCACTACCGGTCCCGCGACTTTATCTATCCAGCGGAGGATCCTGCTCAGGTACCACTACATTGAGTGGTAAGCCTTCTCCCCTTGTTTCTTTTCATTATTTCTACGATTGTACAGTATGCCAGTCCACGTACTTCACTTACAAGCCTCATGCTTACTATTACAGGTGTTGATCCTGCCCACTATTGTGACTGAGCCACAATTGATTAATACCAGTTCACAGCCCTTCGTCTCTCACACGGGGTAAGATTCTATTTTGGACTGTAATACGTACAGTTACCCGCCTGCTATTTATTAGTTTGCCTCTGACTGGTGCCCCTTTGTATCATTATGTGCAGTGCTCGACCGAGTCCCAGTGTGAGTATTAATTTCTTCTTTCTCATTTCACGGGTGTCTCACACTTTATGTGCCTCTCACGCGGCTGTAATACTACCATCAGGTATTTACTATTCTTCCCAATCCTTCATTGATTCCAGATCCCAACAACCATTTCTAAGCACATTCTTTCTTCTTTCTTCTCTTCCTAACTATTCAGATTGTCCCTTACCCCTTGGTCCTGAGGAGACCCCACATTGCAAGAGGGTCGAAACGTCGTCGACTCGATTGATAGCGAACCATTTCAAATAGCTCTGACTATTGTACACAGAGGCTATAATTATTATCAATTCATGTTGTGGTCGTTGTCTTTTTCAATAATTGTGGAAACCAAGTTCTGTATATATCACATGTCTGTTCACAATGTATTAGATGGTTTCATTTGCTTGGGACATATAATCACTATTGTGGTTCTTCTCGGTCGGTGTATGTATTGTTTTTGAATTATAAAAATTTGGATAAAAAAGAATTATTATGAACACCAAGTCTGCGAGGCTCTCTTTTCTGACATCCTTAACCCTAAATGATTGCGATTGTGCATTTTTAATTACCAGTATAGATTTATTGTATTCTTGCTAGAACCGTTGTTTTCGGATACATATGACTTACCCTGGTTCCTAGTGAGTAGGGTCCCCCTTGTCCTCTTTTTCGCGTTTCCCTGGTTCAGCACATGATGCCTTTGTGATGAGGAGTAGTCGCATCCCCAGGATGATGGCACAGATGCAGAACCAGCGTGCCTGGCTTGTCGGTGTGTACTGACTTTGTGCCATTGTGTGTGATCTGATCTGTAGTATTCCGCCCACTTTTCCAAGTCAGCTAATGTGCACTTGTCTGTCCATAGGTGACTCGGGATACCCCAACATGCCGTGGTTGCTGACACCCCTCAGGAACCCTGTGACACCAGCCCAGATGCGCTACAATGAGGCACATGGTCGGACCAGGAGAGTGATTGAGCGGACCTTTGGTCTCCTGAAGAGCCGCTTCCGCTGCCTGGACAAGACCGGAGGGTCCCTCCCATATGCCCCTGCGAAAGTGTGCAAGATTATCATCGTCTGCTGCATGCTCCACAACCTGGCAGTGCGGAAGGAGTTGCCTCTCATCCAGGATGACAATGACCAACATCCGCCACCTGTGGAGGATCCTGGCCTGGACCACGATGCCAGTGATGATGATGATGATGATGAGGGTGATGTCCGCACACAGCTCATCACCAACTTCTTTAGCTGAATGTGAGTATCCTGAGGTGTCATGTCAATGATGTGAGTTGGCATGATATGTGTAGGTGGTGCTCTGGTGCTGTTGGAGTGTGTCCATGGGCTACTTGACTGGATGTGTGTTGCGAATTGTGCTTACAGGTGGGCTGTACTCCCCAACAGTGTTGGCATGCTAACTTGGTTCTGGGTGGGTATCTTGTAACATGTATTGTGCATGAGTTTTGCTGTTCTGTCCTGTTCTCTATTGCTTTTGACTGTGTGTCATTTCTGTCCTTCACAGGGTACTTTCAGATTCGTTTGGTCAACTGTGTCCACCGACGACGTGATTGCACTTCCAGGGTGGTAGCTGTTGTGTCCCTACAGGTGATGTGCGCCACACCCATGGACTTCCTTCCGTCTACAGTTGTTGACTGTGTGCCCGCTGCCAGGTGGGATTACCTTGCATCTGTAGTGGTTACGACATGTTGCAACTGTGTAATAAACCTGTGCTTCACTTTGTGATGTGCGTTGTCTGTGGTCACACATTTGACTGCCATTTGCTTACTGCACCTGTGGGCTACTTGACTACAATTGGGAATGGGTGTGGTGTCTGTGCATTGCACCGTCTTCCCTGGCAACATCAGTGTAGGCAATGAGTCAGATGGCCTAGGTGTGTATGTGTTGTGTAGCCCTGGTGGTGTGTCTCTCTCATATGTGTCACGTTGCCTTTACTCACATGCCTGTGTTGTACTTGCTGTTGCAGTTCGCATACACAGTGTAATTTTGCAGTTCATCATCCCCATAACAGCACCCACGTTGGAATCACAATAGAGGCAAGTATGGTGTATTAGTGTGTTTATTGTGATACATTTGTATGAATAGTGCATAGGATGGGTAGTGCTGTACATACATCTTGCAATCAGAAGTTCCTAGGTGAATTGAAAGTCCTGGTAGACAAAATCCCCAGTATCGGGGCCACAGTTGTCTGAGACATTGGTCCAACTTGTACTCCCCATGCAATGTGTGGGAGTAGTGTTGCCGTCAACAGGGTGAACAGTCTGTGCACAAAGGTGAACATCCAGAACAGGTTCAGGCTTCCTGGGAGTTGCGCTTGGCCATCAGCCTCTCACTTGCCCCTCCTCGGACGACCCCTCTTCTTTGGGGGGTCCCCTCAAGTTCAGGCTGCTGCGGTGCAGGGGACTCTCCGCCAGAGTCATCCTCCCTCCCTGTGGCAGTTGCAGTTTGTTCAGCACCAGATGTTGTTGGCACACAGGGAGGTGTGGACTGGTTGCTGTTCATCTGGCGGAGGCATTGTAAAATGTCCCTGTGCACCGCCGTCATCTCATGCAGTGCATCCCACTTGGACTCCACGCGGGACATGTGTGAGTCCACACGGGACATGTGTGACTCCATGTGGGACATGTGAGAGTCCAAGCGGGCATGATGGGCAGCCTGCTGCTGTTTCATGTCTCTGAGGAGCCCCACTACCTGGCTGAGATCTCCGGTGCTGGACTGGTACGCATCAGCTATGCGTACCAGTTGTGGGTCATCATGCACACCAGCAACCTCTGCAAGCAGTGACCTCTGTCTCCCACCCCTCCCACCACCCCTGCTGACATGTGCAGTGCGTGCAGTGGCACGCACAGATGACCCTGGTCCACCTTGGGGGTTGGTGGTGGTGGTGGTGTCCATGGCCCCAGGTTGGTCCAGGGTCCCTGTGCTGGTGTTGCTCCTTGTTCTGTCCATGTCGGCAGGGATGGTATTTGTGGTGACAGTCGTTGGAGGGGTGGGTGCAGGGGGTGCAGGTGGTGGTCCTGCTGGTGCTGCAGCTGGTGGTCCTGCTGGTGCTGCATGTAGACTTGCACCGGATGTGCCAGGTTGGTCTTCTTCGTCCGAGGAGGGCAGAGGATGTACGACACCAGTGAACTCCGCATTCTCTTGAGCCTGGGACTCCTCAGCGTCTGCTGCTGTGTCCCCATCATCACCTGTTTTTGGGAGACACACACAATGTATGTTATGTTTCTGCAGGCATCAATGGTTGACACACCTGACAGTTGTGACTGTGCCTCTGGGTGCGGGCCTGTACATTGCATTGTCCTAAGTCGCCACAGTCAGGGGTTGATATTGGTGTGGCACATTGTCCTGCATTATTTGGGCATTTCTATGTATTTGTTGGGGTGTGAACATGGTCTGCATTGGTTGTATTTGGTTGACAGCCGGCCCTCCTTCCCACCCAGCCAGTCAGTTATCCCACCATGGACTGTGCTTGCATTGCAGGGAGTGGAAGTTGTCTCTCAGGATGTCAGTCAGTGGTGTCCTGCTGTTTGTTGGTGCACAGTTGCCAGCAGGGCCTTGTGCTCCCCACAGCAGTAGCCAGTGTCAGCCATCTTGTGAGTCCTTCTCCACTCCCTGTGATGTGAGCATGGTTCAGGGTGGTGTTGATGGGACAGTTGTGGGGGTGAGCTATGTCTGTGACTGTGACTCCCATCATGCTATTGCCTCCACCCCACTTCCCAGCATTCCCATACTTACTTGCTTTTGTGGGGAGTTCAGTGTGTGTGGGTGTGAGGGCAATGGCAAGATGGCTGACAGTGGTGTCCTGCTGTTGGTTGGTGTGCAGTTCCCAGCATGCCCTTGTGCTCCCCACAGCAGTAGCCAGTGTCAGCCATCTTGTGTGTCCTTATCCACTCCCTGTGATGTGAGCATGGTTCAGGGTGGTGTTGATGGGCCAGTTGTGAGGCTGAGCAATATCTGTGACTACCACTCCCATCATGCTATTGCCTCCACCCCCTTCCCAGCATGCCCATGCTTCCTTCCTTTTGACTCTGCTTCCCTGTGGGGTGGGCTGGCTGTGCTGACAGGATGGCTGGGAGTGTTGTCCTGGCAGTTGTTTGGCTAAAAGTCCCAAGAGTGTCCCTGTGCTTCACATAACATAACCCAGGGTGGTGGTTCTTTGTGGGATCTTGAGTTAGGATGGGAGGCATTGCATTCTACCAGGTGGGGTCTGTGGAGTTTGTGTTGAGGGGGTGTGAGGGGAGGTGCTTGTGACTATGGTCAGTGCTGCAAGTCCTCCTTCCCACCCAGCCAGCCAGATATCCCACCATGGAACGTGCTTGCATTGCAGGGAGTGGAAGTTGTCTCTCAGGATGTCAGTCAGTGGTGTCCTGCTGTTTGTTGGTGCACAGTTGCCAGCAGGGCCTTGTGCTCCCCACAGCAGTTGCCAGTGTCAGCCATCTTGTCAGTTGTTTTCCACTCCCTGTGATGTGCGCATGGTTCAGGGTGGTGTTGATGGGACAGTTGTGGGGGTGAGCTATGTCTGTGACTATGACTCCCATCATGCTATTGCCTCCACCCCACTTCCCAGCATTCCCATACTTACTTGCTTTTGTGGGGAGTTCAGTGTGTGTGGGTGTGAGAGCAATGGCAAGATGGCTGACAGTGGTGTCCTGCTGTTGGTTGGTGTGCAGTTCCCAGCATGCCCTTGTGCTCCCCACGACACAGCAACAGTGTCAGACATCTTTGATGGGCCTTTCCACTCTCTGTGGGATGTGCATGCGTGAGTGTGAGCTTGCTGGGCCATGTGGTGGGGGATGTAGAGCTGTGCCTACGACTCCCATCATGCTATTGCCTCCACCCCCTTCCCAGCATGCCCATGCTTCCTTCCTTTTGACTCTGCTTCCCTGTGGGGTGGGCTGGCTGTGCTGACAGGATGGCTGGGAGTGTTGTCCTGGCAGTTGTTTGGCTAAAAGTCCCAAGAGTGTCCCTGTGCTTCACACAACATAACCCAGGGTGGTGGTTCTTTGTGGGATCTTGAGTTAGGATGGGAGGCATTGCATTCTACCAGGTGGGTTCTGTAGAGTTTGTGTTGAGGGGGTGTGAGTGGAGGTGCTTGTGACTATGGTCAGTGCTGCAAGTCCTCCTTCCCACCCAGCCAGCCAGATATCCCACCATGGAACGTGCTTGCATTGCAGGGAGTGGAAGTTGTCTCTCAGGATGTCAGTCAGTGGTGTCCTGCTGTTTGTTGGTGCACAGTTGCCAGCAGGGCCTTGTGCTCCCCACAGCAGTTGCCAGTGTCAGCCATCTTGTCAGTTGTTTTCCACTCCCTGTGATGTGCGCATGGTTCAGGGTGGTATTGATGGGCCAGTTGTGAGGCTGAGCAATATCTGTGACTACCACTCCCATCATGCTATTGCCTCCACCCCCCTTCCCAGCATGCCCATGCTTCCTTCCTTTTGACTCTGTTTCCCTGTGGGGTGGGCTGGCTGTGCTGACAGGATGGCTGGGAGTGTTGTCCTGGCAGTTGTTTGGCTAAAAGTCCCAAGAGTGTCCCTCTGCTTCACACAACATAACCCAGGGTGGTGGTTCTTTGTGGGATCTTGAGTTAGGATGGGAGGCATTGCATTCTACCAGGTGGGTTCTGTGGAGTTTGTGTTGAGGGGGGGTGTGAGGGGAGGTGCTTGTGACTATGGTCAGTGGTGAGAGTCCTCCTTCCCACCCAGCCAGCCAGATATCCCACCATGGAACGTGCTTCCATTGCAGGGGGTGGAAGTTGTCTCTCAGGATGTCAGTCAGTGGTGTCCTGCTGTTTGTTGGTGCACAGTTGCCAGCAGGGCCTTGTGCTCCCCACAGCAGTTGCCAGTGTCAGCCATCTTGTGAGTCCTTCTCCACTCCCTGTGATGTGCGCATGGTTCATGGTGGTGTTGATGGGACAGTTGTGGGGGGGCAATATGTGTGACTATGACTCCCATGATGCTATTGGCTACACTGACTTGGCCAGCATACACAGAATTCCTTCCTTTCAGTGGTCTTCACTGTGTGTTGGTGTTGTTGTGGTGGCTACATGTCTGGATGTGTTTGTTAGTTCTATTTGTGCCACTGCCTAGCTGTAGTTGTAGTTGTGTTTGTACATGTGATGGCACGGTTGAATGTAACTTTGAGATGGCATGTGTTGTGTTTCTCTGACTGACATACACATTTTGGGATGATTCTGTTCTGGTTGCTGTGTAATTGCTATGAGTGCATGGTTTGACTCTCCCCTTGACAGTGATGTGTGTGTGTATTGTGGCAGAATATTGTGTACATTTGTTGTGTACTCACCAGGCTCTGGGATGTTCTCTAGTCCATATACGCTCACTGGCGGAAGGATGGCCCGCACCTTCTCCTCCCAGGGCCTGAGGTATACTGGCTTGGCAGGAGGGCCACTGCCGGTGTATTGGCTCAGGAGGTAGTCTTTCTTGAGCAGCTCCCGGACCCTCCTGCGCACGTCATACCACCTGTTCTGGATGTCGGTCTTTGTGCGCAGACATGGTGATTGTGCGTTCACCCTGTTGATGATCCTCTCCCACATCTTGGTTTTCTGGGAGATGGGGGTCTGTTGGACCAGTGTGCCAAACAGCTGTGGCTCTACCCTGAGGATCTCGTCTACCAGGACTTCCAATTCACAATCTAGGAACTTGTGATTCTTCTTGGGGGGCATGGTGATGGGTGGTGATGGTGAGTGATGTGTGTGTTGGTGTGCAGGTGAGGGTGTGTGAGTGTGTGTTTTGCTGGGTGTATGTGAGGTAGGTATTTGTTGGTGTGCTGATGGTGTGTGGCTTGTGTGAGGGATGAGCTGTGGGTGTGTGGTTGCTGTCTGTTGAGTGCTGGCAGTGGAATGGCATTTGCAAAGGATCATGGTTGGGATTTGTGTCCTTTATATGGGTGGAGTTGTGGGTGTGTCTTTGTTCTCTGTCCCCACCCCCCCAGTATTTATTGGCTTTGTAATTGCTTGTTTGGCCTTTTTTTGTGTCATTTTTCCTTTGTACTGTCTGTGCATGTTGGAAACGTTCTTGTGACCGAGTCGGACCCTGCATTTGTCTCGTACGGTGTTCTCCGTTTCGTTCACGGTGTGTTTGTGCAGTTTTCTATGCTGCGTACGCGTCGGTCGCGGTGTTTTGTGTTACTTCGGCTCGGTTTTGTATGCGTGTCGGTCGTACGGCTTGTCCTCCGTCCGACTCGGTCATGGTTTTCGCGCCTTGCATCGTACTTTGCGGTTTGGAGTTCGCGTGTACGTTTCGGTTGGATTTGTTCCAGGTGCGTGTCGGTCGGTTCGATTCGCGCGTTTTTCCAGCCGGATTGCTGTTTTCCGTGCGGCTCGGTCATTCGGCTTGGGTTCGGTACGTGTCGGTCGGATTTTGCACGCTTTGCATCGTACTTGGCGTGTCGGGCGCCACAGGTACGTGTCGGTCGGAATAAATTCCGGCTCCGAGTCGGTCGGTGCTTTTTCCGGCCCGAATCGGAATCGACCCCTGTGTGTGTGGCTGTGTGAGTGAGTGAGTGAGTGAGTGGGTGTGTCAATGGCGTGTGGGTGGGTAAGTGGGTATGTGAGCGGCTGTATAGGTGACTGCTGGGGTGTGTGAGTGGCTGTGTGGGTGAGTGAGTGCATAAGTGGTAAATGGATGAGTGTGTGGGTGTGTGAGTGACCGTATGAGTGAATGAGTGAATATGAGAGTGGCTATATGGGTAAGTGTGTGCTTGTGTCAGTGAAAATATAGATGAATTAGTACATATGTTAGTATCAGTATGGTGAGTAGGTGTATGAGTAACTGTATGGGTGAGTGAGTGGATGTATGAGTGACTGTATGGGTTAGTGGGTAGGTGTGTGAGTAGCTGTATGGGTAACTGACTCAGTGTGTGTTTAGCTGTATGTGTGTATGAGTGGGTGTCTTAGTGTATGTGTGTCTGTATGGCTGGATGTGTGAGTGGCAGTATTTGTGAGTTAGTGGTTATGTGAGTGGCTGAATGAGTGAGTAAATGTATGCATGGCTCTATGAATCAGTGAGTGGGTGTGTGAGTATATGTATGAGTGGGTGTATGTGAGGTTGTATAGGTGAGTGAATGGGTGTGTGAGTGGTTTTGTATTAGGTAATAAGCAGTGCATTGTGGGGGCACAGGTTATAGTTAGCTCAGCTAACTATAACTGCTGAATTTCACTGGTTTTGTAAGAGTGAAATCTGAGCCTAATCTATAATGTCCCTGTAGCCTTTGTTTTTTTCAGTGAATTTCTATGGATTGTTAGTGTTATTTCCTTACTGCATCTTGTAACCTTTGAGAGAGAGTGTATGGGGGAGTGCATGAGTGTCTCAGTGGGTGTGTGAGTGGGTGTGTGGATGTCTCAGTGAGTGTCTGGGTAGGTCTGTGAGTGGGTGTTAGAGTGCCTCCATGAGTGAGTCAGTCAATATGTGAGTGAGTGCATGAGTGTTTGAGTAGGTATATGAGTTGATGAGTGAGTCTCTGAGTAGGTTGCTGAGTGGGTGAGAGAGAGTATGAGTAAGTGGGTACATGGGTGTTTGACTGGGTCTATGAGTGGGTGTATGGGCCTCAGTTCATCTGTGAGTGGGTGCATGAGTGTCTGAATGGGTCTGTTAGTGGCTGTGAGAGTGTCTGAGTTGTTCTGTGAGTGGGTGCATGAGTGCCTCAGTGGGTTCTGCTTGTTCTCTTTTCATTTTCTACCTCTTTTCTGCTCACTTCTTACCTTTATTTTGCCTCTTTCTGTTCTTTCTGCTCTTTATTTTGCCTCTTTCTGGTCATTTCTGACCTCTATTTTGCCTCTTTCTGCTTGATTCTGATCTCTATTTTGCCTCTTTATGCTCATTGTCGGTCTCTTTTTTGCCTCTATCTGCTTGTTTCTGATCTCTATTTTGCTTCTTTCTGTCCATTGCTGGCCTTTATTTTGTCTCTTTCTGCTCATTACTGACCTTTATTTTGCCTCTTGCTGCTTGTTTCTGACCTTTATCTTGTCTCTTTCTGTCTAGACTGTCCGGGACTATGTCTGGAAAACAGTCAGGGTCTTGGGCAAGGACTGGAGGCAGGGAAGACAAAGTTGTCAGAATATTGGGTACAGAGCTGCCCAAGATCACACAGAGAGTCAGAGGAGAAAGAGAATCCAAAGGTGCAGCTCTGTACAAGGGAGTAAGAGAGTGAAGGCTCAAAAGGGCAGGCACTCAAGAGGCAATGTGACATTCAGACTAACTTTGCCCAGGACAGAAGTGCAAGACATATATGTATATATATCAAAATTAACAATAAAGGGAATGTGGGTTAAAGCACTCAGGAGCTCCACACAGTAAGACTGAAGCTCAGCACATTCCTAGCCCACAATTTCTGTTACAGACACTGACTGAAAATACCCACATGTAGGATATACATGCAAAGACAGGGCCTGTGCAGCTGATACCTATGGTGATGTTATGGATGTAACTCAAAGAAAATACTCAGACTAGACAAGAAACATCATCTAGGTTGTCAGTTATTCCCACAGATCCTGGAGATCAAACAGGAACAAGCAAGGCGGCAACAGCAAGGGTGTAGAACTAAATACACACCCACGATAAACAAGGAGCTAGCAAGGAGTAGAGCTTAACAGGAAAGGAGGGACAACAAAGGGCATACTGGCAGAAAGCAAGAAATAAACATACAAGAAAACTAGAAGCAAAACAGCATTAATAGGAAGACAGTAAACTAGGAACTGGAACAAAGGTAATGGGAAGACAAGCAGGGTTTGGGAATAGGTAAATACAGAAGGAGAGAGGCTACAAGGGGTGCTCTAGAATAGTGCTGGTTCAGGAAACAAGGTAACACTGCAGGAAATGCTAGTTAATGGGAACAAGTAAATAGCTGAGCTCAGAAATCAAGGTAGCACTGACAGGCAGTGCTAGTTCAGAAACAAGGAATTAGCTAAACTCAGTGATCAATGTAGCACTGGCAGGCTGTGCTAGTTACAAAAATGAATTAGCTAAGCTCAGGAATTAAGGTAGCACTGGCAGGCAGTGCTAGTTCAGAAACAAGGAATTAGCTAAGCTCAGGAATCAAGGTAGCACTGGTAGGCGTTGCTAGTTTAGAACCACAGAATTAGCTAAGCTGAGGAATCAAGGTAGCACTGGCAGGCAGTGCTAGTTAAGAAACAGGGAATTAATTACAGCTCAGGAATCAATGATTCAAGAGAGTACTGCAAGCAGTGCCAACCAGAACACAAGCAATATTAAAAGCTCAGCAAACAAGGATATCAAAAGCTCAGGAAATAAGGATTGGTCTCACTGGAACACAGCTACAATGACCAACCCTGGACTGAAGGGAGCTGGGGCCTAAAAGAGGTCACAGTAATCACATGCATCAGGTGTGAGCAGGCAAGCAGCAGCCAGCCACAGGTGAGCTGAATTCCTCTACCTAGCCTTGCCTTGCATGGGTGGCGATAAAGCAATGAGCAGGGAATTCTAGGTAATGGAGTTTCAAGCATGAGCAGCATGACTTCTAGCATGAGCAGGCTGGCTTCCACAAAACCAGGCAAATGGATTGGGAATTGATGGCAATTTCCAAAGAGTGTCCAAATGACTGGAACTCAGTATATGCATGCAGGAGAGGGTCCGGAAGCTTATTAGAACACTGGAAAGTCCAACAATTCAGCTCCCTGGTGGTGGGCATGAGAGCACAGGGAGTGAATTGTGACACTTTCTGCTCTTTGCTGACCTCTATTTTGCCTCTTTCTCCTCGTTTCTGACCTTTTTTTTGCCTCTTTCTGCTCATTGCTAGCCTTTATTTTTGCATCTTTCTGCTCATTGCTGATCTCTATTTCGCCTCCTTCTGCTTGCTTCTGATCTCTATTTTGCCTATTTCTGCTTGTTGCTAGCCTTTATTTTGCTTCTTTCTGCTCGTTTCTAACATTTATTTTGCCTCTTTCTGCTCTTTGTCGATCTCTAGTTTGCCTCTTGCTGCTCATTTCTGAACTCTATTTTGCCTCTTTCTGCTTGTTTCTGCTAGTTTCTCATCCTTATTTGGCCTCTTTCTGCTCATTTCTGACCTTCATTCTGCCTCTTTCTGGGCATTTCTCACCTTTATCACGCCTCTTTCAACTCATTGCTGACCTTTATTCTGCTTTTTGATGCTCATTTCTGACCTTTATTTTGCCTCTTTCTGCTCATTGATGACCATTATTTTGCTTCTTTCTGCAAGTTCCTCACCTTTATTTTGCCTCTTTGTGCTCGTTTCTGACCTTTATTCACCCTCTTTCTGCTCATTTCTCACTGTTTGTTTGCTTATTTCAGTTCTTGGCTGACCTTTATTCGGTCTCTTTCTGCTAGATTCTCACCTTTATTTGGCCTTTTTCTGCTAGTTTCTCATCTTTATTCACCCTTTTTCTGCTCATTTCTCACCTTTTTTTGCGTCTTTGTGCTCATTGTGACCTTTTTTCTGCCTCTTTTTGCTAGTTACTCACCTTTATCTGGCCTCTTTCTACTCATTGCTAACCTTTATTCTACCTCTTTCTGGTTGTTTCTTCCCTTTATTCTTCCTCTTTCTGCTAATTTATTACCTTTATCCTGCCTTTTTCTGCTCGTTGCTGACCTTTATTCTGCCTCTTTCTGCTCGTTTATCAACTTTATCTTGCTACTTTCTGCTGGTTGTTTACCTTTATTCTGCCTCTTTCTGCTAGTTGCTCGCCTCTATTTTGCCTCTTGCTGCTCTTTTCCCCAGGACCGTGGGGTAAGCCTGAAGGCACGACCGGAACCTGCCGGCTCCCCACCTCTAGCGTGAGCCGGCATTGTTCTCACAGATGGGGAGCTGCTAAACATGCAGCTTTCTCTCTGTGAGAACAATCATTTTGCCTGTTTCCCTGCCCAATTAACAGCGGGCTGGGAAACAGATGAACCATCCGCTTCCAGCAAGAAAAAGCATTTTGTCAGCTCCCGCTTGCTGGAAGTGGAGTGTATGCCCGGACTTGGCAGGAGCTGTCAAAGCTCCCGCAAAGTCACAGTAAACAGCTAGGTCCTGGGGGCGGGCACCCTGGGACATAGCATGATTTGGCCCTGGAGGTGGTGGTCCCCAGGGCAACGTATGGCCCCAGGAGGGGGGCGCATGCCTCCCTCCTTTGTAGTAGATGGGCCGCCCCACAGAGGTGGTGGTCCCCTGGGCTGTTTATGGCCCAGGAGAGAGGCTGTGCGGCCTCCTCCCATTTTTAAAATATTAATTTAACCCCGGGGAGGTGGTGGACCCTGGGGCCGGGGGGTCTGTTTGGCCCTCATTACTTTTATTTTTAACCCATGGGAGGTGGTGGTCTCGGGCTTGAACCCGCCCCAGGAGGGGAGTCCATATACCTCCCTCCAAATTTAAAATAAAGCCCCAGGGAGGTGGTGGTCCCCAGGGCTCATGAGCAGTGCTTTATGGGGGTGCAAGTTATAGTTAGCTCAGCTAACTAGAACTGCAAATTTCTCCGGTTTTGTACAAGTGAAAACTGAGCCTACCTATAACGTCTCTGTAACCTTTGTTTTTTTCAGTGAATTTTCAAGTTTTTTTAATTCCATTTCCTAACTATAACATCCCTTAACATTTGTTTTTTTCAGTGACTTTCTAAGGTTTTTTAAATGCTAATTCCTAACTATAATGTCCCTATAACCATTGTTTTTATAGTGAATTTCTATGGTTTTTTAACTAGTAGTCACGGTTGCAGAGTGGTGGAGAAAGGGGGCTGGGCCTCTGACCAGCTATCAGGAATCCCTCTTTATAGGACTTACAGGACGTACCCGGAGGGCTTCTTGGCTTCCAAGGTCCCTAAGGTGTAAAGTGGACTTCATCCTGCAACCAGTAGTGCACCATGAGCCGTGTTTGCACAGTGGTGGAGAAAGGGGACGTGGCCTCGGAAGACCACTTAGCAATCCCTCTGTGTGGGATGTATTGGAGATAACAGGAGGGGTAGTTGGCCCCAAAGGACATCCTTGGGGGCCAACTACCCCTCCTATTACCTCCAGTGAGTACCAAACAGCAGGAATGCTGAGACCTGATAGGAGGCCATACCCCCTTTCTCCACTACTCTGCAGACACGCCTCCTGGCACTCTACTAGTTGGGGGATGAAGTCCCCTTGTCTCTTGAGGGCCCTTGGGGGCCATCTGGCCCTCCTGTTACCTCCAGTAAGACCTGCACAGGTAGATTGCTGAAGGTTTCTCAGAGGCCAAGCCCCCTTTCTCCACCACTCTGCAAATGTGCCTCCTGGTGCATTACTCATTGGGGGAAAAGTCCACTTTAGTCTTGAGTTCCTCAGGAGGCAAGGGGCCCTCATCCCCCACCAGCAGTGCACTGAGAGGCACGTTTGCAGAGTGGTGGAGAAAGGGGGCATGGCCTCCGACCCCTCCTCAGCAATGCCACTGTGTGAGGCTTACTGGAGGTAACAGGAGGTGTTGCTGGCTTTTAAGGACCCTCAGCAGCGAAGGGGGATTTCATCCCCAACCAGGAGCATGCCAGGAGGTGCATTTGTAGAGTAGTGGAGAAAGGGGGTGGGTTTTCTGGGAAGTTGCTGACTCTGGGACCCCATCCTCTGGTGCCTGACCCATTTTTCATTTTTTTGGTTAAACAAAATGGGACAGAGCCATGCGGGCCCCCTCCTGGGCCATTTTTGGCCCCGGGAACCCCATCCCTGGGTCCTGCCCCCTTTTTTTTATTTATATAATTTTTTTTTAAAGAGTGGGGGGCTGCGTGTCTCCCTTCCAGAGGCTGATTTTGGCCCTGGGGACTCCATCCCCTGGGGCCAGGCCTTTTTATATATTTTTTTTAAAAGGGGGGGATCCGTGCGGCCTCCCTCTAGAGGCCGATTTCAGCCACAGGGACAACATCCCCTGGGGTCAGGCCTTTTTTTTCTCCTAAAATGGAGGGGGCCGAGCGCCCCCCTCCTGGACCGATGTTGGCCCAGGGGAGCCCATCCCCCAGGGCCTGGCCTGTAGTGTGGGTGCCCAGGGCTTCCACATTTTCCACGTTGGGGACCGCAGGGGGAGCCTGAAGGCCCCTGCGGTCCCTTCCGGCTCCCCGCCTCCTGCAGGAGCCAGCATTGCTTTTTACACACAGGGAGCTGCTAACATGCAGCTCCCTGTGTGTAAAAAGCAAAGTATGTTCCACTTGAGCAAGCAAGAGCAAAATGCTCTCACTTGCTCAAAATGGAGCACACTGTTTGCTATGACATGGCGGGAGCAGTGCTCCCACCATTCCAGCAAACTGCAATGTGTCGGGGGTGGGCACCCTGGGACATTGCTGGAGCCAGCCCTGGGATGCGGCGGTCCACAGGGCATCTAGGGCACCCCTCCCATATTTTTAAATTTGCCTCAAGGAGGTGGTGTTCCCCGGGGCTGGGGGTCCACAATTGCCCCCTTAGTTATTGCATTTGCTCAATATGGTGATTCCCCAGGGCTGCTGGGGAGGCCATAGGGCCTTCCCGCTTTTTAATTTTTTTTAATAAAGTATGTGCCCTGGGTAGGTGGTGGTCCCCGGGGCAGCGGGGGAGGCCCTACAGTCTCCCCCGCAATACTTAATAAAAAAAGTGTCCCGGGGCAGGGGCATCCGAGATGCCCCCCTATTATTAGGGGCTGCAGGTGGGAGCAGTGTGCCTTCCCGCACTAATAATTAAAATAGCCCCAGGGAGGTGGCAGTTCACGGGGATGTGATGAGCCCTAGTAGGGGGGCCACATGCACCCCCTCCTAAATTAACCATTTGCCCCCGGGACCTAGTCCACCCTGGGGTTATTTTAAAGCAAGCGCTGGAGTGCGTGCTTTATTTTTTAATTTGTTTTGCTGCAGATTCGTGGATCCGCTGCAATATGTACAATAAAATGCTATTTATACCTGGAGGGTGCCACAGGGACCCCCCACCACATCTGGGGGTCAGAGTATTACTACCCTGCCCCTTTTCTTTTTTTAAAACTTTTTTCTGGGACTCAGCTTCCTGATTGAAGTGTTGGCCGCCAATCAAATTTTAGTAGGATTCGCTAGTGCACTACAAGGACTCGCGCCCCTAGATATCTATATTTTTTAAAGGTAGATATCTCAAAAACTACTGAAGGGATTTCACTGGTTATATACGAGTGAATCCTGAGCCTAACTATAACGGCCCTGTAACCTTTGTTTTTTTCAATGAATATCTATATGTATTTTGAAAAAAACTAAGTTTAATGTGGCGTTACACTTAGGTGAATATCTCAGTGACAAAATTTGTGTTTTGAACCCAAAAAACACAGATATTCACCAGGTATCATTAGCAGAGCTAATTATACCTTGCGCCTCAGCCATGCACTGCTTATAATCTCGCATCTTACATCACTCATGACATGGTCTATGACATAATTTATGACATCACTGATGACATCACAAATTACATCATTGAGGATATCACTGATAATATCACTTATGAGATCATCGAAGCTTCTTTTACACACATTGCTCTATAAACGAGTATGAAATAAGAGGTCTAGTGGTAAGCACAAAATAGATCATATTAATATGAAGCATCATTAATCCATCATATAAACAACCCCCTTAGGTGAACAGCGGGGGCGCAAGTTATTGTTATCTTTGCTAACTATAACTGGTAAACATCAATTTTGTCACCAAGATATTCACCTAACTATAATGTCTCCTTGACCTTTATTTTTCCTGTAAATTTCTAAGGTTTTTTGAAAAACAAAAACTGATCTTTTTATCACACCGAACTACAATGTTACTTTAACCTTTGTTTTTTTCATTGAATTTCGAAGTTTTTTTTAAAATAAAAACAGATTTTTTATCACACCTAGCTATAATGTTACTTTAATCTTTGTTTTTCTGTGAATTTGTAGGGTATTATTTTTACATAAATTAATATTTTATTAACATACGTCAAGCCAGTGTCCCACCGCACACGTCCACAGGGGGTTGGAGCCATGGCCTGGCCTACAGCTGGGCCTTGGGCCAACCCCCCCCCCCACAGGAAGCCAACCACACTCTGTGCACAGCCTTTGACCATGCACAGTAGGTGGTTAGTGCAGGCAGGAAAACGACTGTTTCCAGGGTTAAATTACGCAGGCCACAGTAATCGAGCTGGCCACAGGGAATGGGGTCCCCGGGCCCATTAAGAGCTCGGGGGGGCTGCATGGCCCCCTCCATTTCAATTAAACTAACAGCCATAGGGCTATAGGAGGGGGGGCATCCCTTTAATTTTGAATATGGCCCTGGCTGTTGTGGTCCCTGGGGCCTCATTAGGCTCGGGGCATGGTGGCTGCATTGCCCCTCCCCTTTCATCCTAACATCAGGCCATACATCAACAGTATTTCTGCTCCCTTCCAGATAAAGCATCCCATTCCCAATGGCAAGCAAGAGGGCATTTGATTATTTTGGGTGTTGTTTTTACATATGGGGTAGGAGAGTTTGGCTAATTTCCAGCATCATACTACTTGCAATGGTGAAAGGCTGCATTTTTTGGGCTTGATTAGACAGCCACCTGGAAAAAACTGCCAGACCCAGACAGTTTCTGTCACGGGTACTAGGCCCAGACACAGAAGTAGGGCAGCTTTTTTATTGGCACAAATGGGGTAATGCTGGGTGATAGGAATTTTGTAGATTCCTATGGGTTCCCTATGTTTCCATCACAGAAATGTAAGGAAAATGTGTGATTTCAGGTAAAGTTTGAGGTGCAGGGCACTGTGGGTAAAAATAACTCATGGGTTACTCACAAGTTGTCACTCCATTCTGGATTCCTCTAGGTGTCTAGGTTTCAAAAATGTACAGGTTTGCTAGTTTCCCCCCTCTGGATTCCTCTAGGTGTCTAGGTTTAAAAAATGTACATGTTTGCTAGTTTTCCCTAGGTGCTGGCCTCAGCTAGGGCCCAAAATCCACAGCTACCTACTTTGGAAAAAATGGGTCAGTTGTGAGTGGAAAAATGTGATGGACCCATGTTGTGTTTTGGGCCGTTTTCTGTTGGGAGCAGTAGACCTACCCACACAAGTGAGGTACCATTTTTATCAGAAGACTTATGAGAATGGTGGATGGAAGTTTGTGGCTCCCTGCAGATTTCAGAACTTTCCATCACAGAAATGTAAGGAAAATATGTGTTTTAGTCAAAGTTTGAGGTTTGCAAGGGATTCTGGGTAAACCAACTTGGTGAGAGTCACACAAGCCACACCATCTCTGATTTCCTAGGTGTCTAGTATTCAAATATGTACAGGATTGCGAGGTTTCTCTAGGTGCTGGCTGAGCTAGGACCCAAAATCCACGGCTACCTACTTTGTTAAAAACAAGTCAATTTTAAGTGCAAAAATGTGATGTACCCATGTTGCGTTTTGGCCCATTTTCTAATTTGGGCACTAGGCCTACGCACACAAGTGAGGAACCATTTTTAGCAGAAGACATGTGGGATAGCAGGATATTTGTTATTACCCTTTGGATTTCACTGTATTTGTGCCTTCCAAATGTAAGCCAGTGTGTAAGAAAGAAGACATTTTGAAGAATACCCTCTAAAGCACATGCTTCTATAGGTACTCACAAATTCAGAGATGTACAAATAACCACTGCTCCTAAATGTCATATCTTGTGCCCTTTTCAGAAATATATAGGCTATCTTGATACCTATTTTTCACTCTACATTTTCCACCATAAAAATTGGTCTATACTCAGTACACAATGAAAAGCCATTGTACGGTGCAGCTCTGTTGTTGGCTCTGGGTACCTTAGGTTCTTGGAGAATCCTTGTATATGCCCACAACCAAAAGGCTCTACCAAATGTAATGGTACATTGCTTTTCAAAATGAGCATTTTGACCAAAGTCACAGATGAAAACATTGTCACAAATGGCTGTTTTTTCCTACTCATTTTCAATAGTTCTTTATTTCAACACTTAGGGGCTTATTTATGAGCCCTTGCGCCAGTTTTGCGCCGCCGTTGCATCACTTTTAGTGATGCAGCGGTGGCGTAAATAATGCGCCATGTTGCGCCATATTTACGAAGTGACGCATCTAGGCAGATGTGTCACTTTGTAAACGCCTGCGCTACATTATACCTGTGTCAGGTATAATGTATGCAGGGTGGGCGTTCCCCCGCAAGAAAGGGTCGTAGGAGTGGCGCAGTGAAATCTATGAGATTTCGCTGCGCCACTTCTAGGACGCCAATGGGGCTTGCCTGACTTATCTGACGTATCTGTCATTCCTTGCGACATGATGCGTCATACTGTAAATATGACGCATCATTGGTGTCGCAAGGAGGGCGCAGTGAAGTGGCGCATCGCTGCTTTCACGCACCGATGCGCCACTTCTCATAAATGAGGCCCTTAGTTTCATTAGGAAAACCTTGAGGGATCTACACATACAACCCTTTGCTGAATTTGGAATTTTGTGCGCCTTTCAGAAATATGGACTACCGATGGGTTTCACACTGGTTTCTACCACAAAATAGTAAGTTGAATGCACTAAACATTCGTAGCACTTCTTTCCTATTTTCCCCCAAAACACAAAATGTAGCTATATTTTGGCTATTTTCTCAGTCCCCTTCAGGGGAATCGACAAACCCTGGGTACATTTAGAATCCCCATGATGTTGGAAAAAAGAACATAAATTTGCTGTTGATATCTTATGTGGACAAAAAGTTATGTGGTCTAAGCACGGACTACCCTAAATAGCCAAAAAAGGGCTCAGCACTGGGAGTGAAAAGGCCCAACAGATAGAGGGTTAAGTGTGATAAGAACATCTGACATTCATTAGTAACATCTGTGGTTTCTGTTAATCTTTATGAAGACTATTTCATATTTAACTGTTTGAGGATAGCTGAAACTAATCTTCAGGAAGCAAACATTTTCTTGCGTTGATAAGGTCACATTTTATTGAAATGTTTTCTAAAAGAAGGGATGCCAAAACTTGATGTCACCTTTACACGCCATTCATCAAGACAGAAAAAGTTAATGATTTTTGTGCAAATATGCATTTGCAATCTTCCTGTTTTATGTGGCTTTAAAGCACAGATTTATAATTTTACAGCATACAACAAATCTGAAACATTGCACCCACTAAAATGTTGCTTTTTTCGAACTGACTGCCATTCACAAATTTTTAAAATGGAATTTAAAAAAAGCAGGTGGATGTCACATAAACACTCTGAAGAGCAAATTATGTGACCAAACTGACCCTTACTGCACTCCAGAGAGCAGAGCTGTATTTTTGGGTCACTGCTAATCTTATCACAGAAAGGAACACAGCTTTTCTTTGTCTCCTAGACAGCTCCAATGAAGCAGGTGTTCTGTAATTTTGTAAAGGTAAGGCAGTGTTGCATGTGGGCAGGCACTAAAGCTATGTCATTCATGATGGTGTGGATACTGCTGTCCCCTTTTTATTTCCTTGAGGGCCAACCTCATGAAAATAAAAGAGGGGCAATGGTGCTCACACTGCAGGCTTTTCCCTGCCCCTCCCCCCATCTTGGCATCAGGTGCAGTGCCACGAGTCGCTCCACGTAAAGCCAGCCCTGGTCTTGACCATCTAAAAAATTTGCATTATCCCATAATCCCACATGGGGACCTACCCCAAAGTCCTAGCCATCCAAAGACAACAAACAACCAAAATAAAAAAATAGAAAAAAGAATAAAAATAGTTGTTCTTTCCCTCCATCAAACAACACACATTTTGTAAAGTGCAGTATTAAATTTACTGGATTTTTCCCAAAAAGTAAAGATTCCAAAGGAATCACGCAGAAAGCTATAATCTGCTTCATCCGTCCCAATTGGGCTTCAGGGCTAAATATAGCACTGAGACTGCCCTGTTGGAGGTGACTGAGCACATCAGGGAAAAACTGTTTCAGGGTGGTAGGGCCGGTCATATATTACTGGATCTGTCGGCGGCATTTGATACTGTCCCACATGAGAGACTTATTGACAGATTGAGGAATCTGGGTATTGGTGGGACAGTATTGGCCTGGCTGACCTCTTTTCTGCAGGACAGATCCCAGGAAATATGGATACCCCCTTTTTCATCCCCTACGCCCAGCATGAATGTAGGAGTACCCCATGGATCTATTCTTAGCCCGACTTTTTTTAACCTATATATGTCCCCCTTGGCATCCTTGGCAGAGGCAAATTGTGCTAAGATTATATCCTACGCGGACGACACTCAACTGATTTTCACCTGCAAAAAGGGAATGGACTTCCATGGCGTTAACATCAGAGCGTGTCTTACAAAGGTGTTTCATTGGCTCAAGGTGAATCAGTTGAAATGCAATCCGGATAAATCCGAGATTATCTTTTTTGGCCAACCTGCAGTGAGTAATTGGAATGACTGGTGGCCGGAAGAGTTATCGCCGCCACGCGTAGAGAAAACATCTGTTAAAAATCTAGGCATTTTTCTAGATAGTGCCCTCTCCATGAGGACCCAGGTTCAAACTTTGGCAGGCTCATGCTTTGGTATTCTGCATATGTTAAAAAAATGTCTTCCACTTCTGACAACAGATACCAGGAAAATAGTGGTCCAGGCCTTGGTGACATCAAAACTGGACTACGCTAATATTCTGTACCTGGGCCTACCCTGCTATCTTATACAGCACCTGCAATTTGTACAAAACTCCGCGGCCAGGGTGATTCTCAGACTTAAACCAAGGTCTCATATGTCCCCCCTTCTTAAATTCCTCCATTGGCTGCGATTGAAAGAAAGGATTAAATTCAAAGCCCTAGTTGTTTTTTTCCAAGGCCCATAATGGAAAAGGATCAAGCTATCTCAGCAAACGAGTTAACCGTTACACTCCAGCACGATCGTTAAGACCTTCCTCCTCTGAACTTGTCCGTACCCTAAAGTACGTTTGGCCCATATGGGAGGCAGGTCATTTGGGTTCCTGGGTGCACAAGCATGGAACAAACTACCTGTTACACTGAGAGCCATCTCACAACTTTTGATTTTCAAGAAACATCTTAAACGTGGCTTTTCAAAACTTAGCGGCGTATCAAGTTTCCTGCCACATGCTTTGTCAGCGCTGGGACACACTTTTTGAGTAGCTGTCACGCTGTATCAAATGTCTTTCATTCATTCATTCATTCATTCAATGCAGCAGAGATTGCAGACAAAAAATGAGTGATGTTTTCCTTCCAAAATGCAATCCAAATTAACCAGGGGCTGAAACAATTGGAGAGGAGTCTTCAGGACAGGAAGAGTAAGTTGACACTCTTGGTTTAGTAGCCTCCTGGGCTCTGTGGCGCTTTCCCTTTTAAAAAAGGAAAAACAACTTTTGTGTACCCAAACGGCCCACTCCGATACAAAAATCAACTCAAAATGTATTTGAAAGTTGATTTGTGGTGCCTGAATTTAAGAGAAGTGCAGCTCATGTTGCACTGAGGTAGATTTTGTTGTTCTGGACTCTAAAACTGGGATTGTTACCTGAACTCACTTCTCTCCATGCATAATGTGGTATGACGTAATAATCTCAAACATTAGGCATCCTTTTTGCTATGCAAAATGCCTGAGCTTGACATGAAAAAAAGCCAAGGCCTAGTCATTGTATGGCCTTTGTTCCTTTTGGTTATATGGCAGACTGATTGTCCATCAAGGTTATTATAATGTCAACCTCACTGCAACCTCAATGACAAATTTAATACCTTCAGAACATGGAAACTGCCAACGTCAGAAATTAGCTGAACGTCAATGATGACTGCCACTCATGTTAGTTAGAAGCCCACTCGAACATATGTAGGTTTTTGATTTCAAGTAGGTAGTCTGCAGGACCACTGTAATATTTAAGATGTTATAGACCAAACAAAATATGCTGAAATCATGCAAGACAGTATAGGGCTATAATAGTTTCTTCAGGGGAGGAGTAACAATTACAGATTTGAAATTTGAGGGAGCCCTCGCCATGATGGCGGATTTAAGATGGCGCGTAATCGTGGAGCAACCTTCAGCATCAATTTCTTTAGGACACAGCAGGAGAAAGGTCCTTAGACAACCTTGAGTTGAGGCTTGTGATAGATGCACTGCAGGAAGCACTTGTTGTTCTTCAAAAGACACAACATTCTTGTATATATTTGCCATCACTGCAAAAACTAGATAAAGGACTTGTTAGACCTGACAGCCTTAGGGTGGTCTTCCCCAAACTTTTTGCTTGCTTACCTCCAATTTTTGCTGTATTCTTTTTGTTGGCCTTAGGGCTCTGAGCACTTTACCACTGCCAACTAGTGCTAAAGTGTATGTGATTCTCCCCTAAACATGGTTTGATTGACTTAACCACAATTGGTATGTTTCATTTATCTATAAGTCCCTAGTAGAGTGTACTACTTGTGCCCAGGACCTGTGAATTAAATTCTACTAGTGGGCCTGCAGCACGGATTGTGCGACTCATACAAGCAGCACTTTAAACATGTCTCAGGCCTGCCACAGCATCACCTGTGTGTGCAGTTGACACTGCCATGTGAACTTGGCATTTAAAACTCCTTGCCAAGCCGTAAACTCCCCTTTTATTACATATAAGGCACACCTATGGTAGGCCCTAAGTAGCTCATAGGGCAGGGTGCTATGTAACTAAAAGGTAGGGCATGTCCTTTTAAGTATTGCATGTCCTGATAGTGAAATATACCCAAAGTCTTTTTTCACTACTGTGAGGCCTACTTCTCTCATAGGTTTACATTGGGAATTGCTTATTACACTTATAAGCTGTAATTCCTGATTAAGAAGGAGTAGCTCGGCCACGTTTAATATCATTGGAAGGTTAATGATAAACCCTCTTTGCTGGTAAAGTTTAATTTATTATTACTAGTTTCGAAATGCCACTTTTAGAAAGATTTTTAACAATACACAAATGCCAGAGATTACTCAATTTCACCTATACCATAGTTTGAATTATGTGGTCGGGAAACAACCATTACAACGCAGTCATTACAATGCACTACATTTACAACACAGTCATTACAACGCAACTGCCTTTACATCGCATGCCATTACAACGCAGCCATTACAACGCATGTCACTACAATGCATGCCATTACAACGCATGTCACTACAACGCATGCCATTACAACGCATTACCCCTACACTATCCAACACTTACCCTACTGTTGCACTCACTGGAGTGGGAATAGTAATTTTTACCCTACACTATCCAACACTTACCCTACTGTTGCACTCACTGGAGTGGGAACAGTAATTTTTACCCCTACACTATCCAACACTTACCATACTGTTGCACTCACTGGAGTGTGAATTGTAATTTTTACCCCTACACTATCCAACACTTACCCTACTGTTGCCCTAAAATTATTATGCTTTGTATTCGTATGCATTGTAGTGGTATGCGTTGTAATGAAATGCGTTGTAAATGTAGTTTCTAAAAATGCGTTGTGATGGCATGCGTTGTAAAATCATGGGTTGTAATGGATGTTGCGATGTAAAAATAGCGTTGTAAAGGCATGCGTTGTAAATGTTTGTGTTGTAACATGTCCTATTCATGTGGTCACACAACTTAATTACTGCGATCACCATTTGATTTAATTGTTATTCATAAAGATTATTCAAATTTGCAAACAACTGTCAATAACAGAGGAGCAACAATGAAACAGAAATGAATCACTTCACATTAATTTTATGACCCACCTCAAATGAACGTCAGTACATAATCACAACAATCAATCATTGGTCACAATATCAAGAACACACAATAAAAACATGTAACAGTACATATCCCAGTTCTAACAACTACCAGGAGGTACTGATTCAAATGACCTTAGCAGACTCCTGATTTTACTTGCTATTTCCCTAGGGGTTGCAATCTGACGTTTAAATTAATTTTATGCTTCAAACTGGGATATTAGCATTGAATTGTTTGCATCAACAATTCCCTGTATGCCTATAATTGCCTCTTTTGGTGAACACACTCCCTAGTTAAAGCTGCTGATGCGTTTCAAACCCCCCTTCACTCCGGGGTTCTCCTCAGGACTCTGAACTGTAGAACACTAAGGGGCATATTCTCAAGGACTCATCGCCCATTTATCGGCACTTTAGCGCCTCAAAAGTGGCGATAGATTTATCGCCCTATTCTCAAGCTGGTGCAAAGTGCCGATATCGCCAGTTTTCCAGCGATAGCTGCCGCAAAAAACATCGCCACGGAGGAGTGCGACAACTAACGCTAATGATATGCAGAGTAGGCGTTCCCGTGCAAAAACACACAAAAACACCCCTTCGCGATATTCACAACGACCAGCCAGATCTGTGATGCGAACCAAGAATAGGCGATAAGGCGCGTTAGCAGCAGGGATTTAACACCTGCCTTTTACTGGTGTTAAGCAGGACGACCAACTGCAGTAGAAAGGGAGCCCAGCCCAGCCCAGAGCCACATCTGAAGACCAACATATGCCATGGAGACACTGATCATGCAGCTCGGAGACCCAAGAGGGCCACCACACCCATCGCCACCAACCCCAGGACCCCCCCCTGGACCCTCCCCCCAAGGTCATGAAGTCCAGTAGTCAACAGTAGTGGAAAAACAGAACTTTATTACTAATACATAAATCAACAAAACGAAAAGCTCAGCCAACACGTTCCATTCCCAACGGGGAACTCCAACAAGGCAACGTGTCTTCAGAAACCTGTGGGAAAAATGGTGACAATGGTCAAACTTCCGTATAGTCACATGCCTAATCTGGTACAGTGTACTGCACTTGGACAAACCGGAATGCTCACAGGCCAGATAAACCATGCACGAGAAGACCGTAACAGAACTGCGTGTGGCCGTAACCGTCGTAGGAATGAAGAGGAAGGTAACGACCACACGAACTGCTGCTACGGTCACATCATGCAGGACTTATCACACCTGAAAGCATCACGGTGTGTGTCAGCTCGATACCCCTGCCCCTCACACCCCCCACACTGCGCAGGAACATCTTGAGACCACGCAAGGGAACTATGCCATAGCTGGCGTCACGCACGTGTTGGGGCAATTCACAGCACACGTGTATGACTTGTGCCCCCTGCCGACACTGCACACAATCACCGCAACAGCAACCACATGCATGCCATCACTGTGCATACAAAAGTGGACCACTGTGGCCTGTCCACCAATGTCGTCGCAAATACCCCAGGCAGTGTGCATGATCCCCACATGTCCTCAGGTCCGCCACCAACCAGCGCTTTGAGGATGGCCCCCATGGAAATGCACTGCCCATCGGCAAGTACCAACTGAACACACCACACACCTCAACTCCACAATCCCCCAACTCACAACTGTGGGAATGCACACGTCACCAATCCACCACCAAAGTGACTACTGCATGTGTCTCAGTCTCCACCACAACCTGCCCATAGACCTACACACACGTGGCCGACCACCTCCAACTGGCACATTCACACTGGAGACAAGGTGGCTACGTCACAAACCAACCCACGCACATCACGAACATCGCATGCAGGGCCGTGTCAGCAAGGGCAGCGCCCCCCACCCAGCCACGAGTCTGCTGCCGTGACCGGTGGTGCCTGCGTGATCCTGTGCGCCTGATGCACCCCAGCCCAGGTCCCCAGACCGGTCCTCCGCCCAGCGATGACTGGCCGCCCCTGCGCACCCAGGCCTCAATGCTCACCTGCCGCCACCGGCGTGTCCCCAAGAGGGCCCACCACGTGCCGGTGCATCCTCCTCAGCCGATCGCTGGATTCCGCGCCACAGGCCCCAAGCGCACCCTGCGGCACCGCACCACGGAGTCATGTGTGTGCTGACTGCTGCCTGCGCATACACTGCGGTCCAGCAGGGCACACTGTTCAATTTGAGTCTTGATTCACTGGACGCCGTATCAAGGCCAACGCATCATCGCAGGCTGCACACCCGCTCAGCTCTTCAGGTGCCACTAACCCTGTGCAACGCAAGTCATCGTCACATGGTGGTAGGCCCCTGCCAGTCGCAGTGCAGCGGGTGCCACTGGCCCTGTGCAACGCAAGTCATCGTCACGTGGCGGTAGGCCCCTGCCAGCCGCAGTGCAGCGGGTGACACTGACCCTGTGCAACGCAAGTCATCGTCACTTGGCGGTAGGCCCGTGCGGGCCGCAGTGCAGTGGGTGCCACCAACTCAGTGCACCACAAGTCATCGTCCTGTGGCGGTAGGCCCGTGAGGACGCAGTGCAGCGGGTGCCACCAACTCAGTGCGCCACAAGTCATCGTCCCGTGGCAGTAGGCCCATGCGGGCAACAGTGCAGCAGGTGCCACCAACTCAGTGTGCCACAAATCATGGACCCTTCATGATTGGGTCGCGTGGTGCGGACGCCACCATGTCATCTCCGGCAGTGGGGTATGTGACGTGCTAGGCCCCTTTTATTGGCAGGGTCACATGTCCTGTGATGCCTGTGCTGGATGGGTCTGGTGTGGTGTGAACCAGCCCTCAGGGAGTGGCTGTGGCATGCTGACGACTAGACCAGTAATCAGCGGATCACTACAGGGAAGACCTGGGACATGTAGCTTTGTCGTCCCCCCTTGAGCGTAAGCGGAGTGGACTGGCCTGGCGTATGGCAGGCCAGCGTAGGAGTGGGAACAATGAGCCCGGGGCTCTGGGCGTGCTTCAGTTCTGGGCTGCACATGGAAGTAACTGATGCTTGTGTCTCTGTTGTAGTGTCTACGCCACCCGGACCGCAATCGCCACTGTTGCACCCTGTGACTTAAGTCCCATGACATGAGCAACATGGACGTAAGGGGGAATCACTGACCCGACATTCATCCATACTCTCATACTTGAATGATCAAAGGCATGACACATCTGTGCAATTCTGAATGTTTAATTCACATCCAGTGGAGTGTTGCAGCTGGAGCAGTACAGGGCCATGCAAACCCCACTTCACATTATTGGCCCGTGGAGGGCCAGCCAGAGTCCTTCAGGGAATGACAAGTACATCGGAAGGGGAAGAGTTCAGTCCGCAGTCTGATTGCTGTGTCATTGGTAACCAAACAGAAGATGGCAGTCCATGTCGAGGTCCAAGGTGAGTGTCGTAGAGTGTATCAGGGGACAGTGGAAGGTGATGATGCAAAGGGCAGAACCAAGCAGAAACAGGCCATTTGGCGGAGATGAATGCTTACCAGTAAGTTTGGCTCACCCGCATCTTCGTCCTCTGATGTCACATGTGCCTCACACGTGGGTGGTGGTGGATTGCCTGCCACACTGTGAGGCACTGACACATCAGGGGGCAGAGATGTGGATGTAGAAGCAGCAGCAGCATTCATCTGCGCAAGGCCTTGAGGCAGCAATGCCATGACGATGTGCTGCAGGGCATGGAAGGTCCCAGCCACATCTCGCTGGTGTTTAGCCGTGGCAGCCATTCTTTCCGCCATCATCCGCCTCCATGTTCTCCATGAGCCCCCGCATCTGTCCCAACTCCCGGCTGACATCGCTGGAGCCACTCTGACTGGAAAGTTGTCCTTGTCTCAGTATCATGACTCCAGCGATGTCAGCCATGGATCGTTGGAGAGCATGGAGCGGACTGTGGGTGTCCGTTAGGGAATGTAAGTGGTCCCTGATGGGAATCAGACACCCATGTATGGCATCAAGTTTGGCTGCCATGAGGTCGAACCCCGCCCGCACCTGATCAGCCATCTTCTCCTGGCCCTCTAACACATGGCGTTGGAAGGCCATGTGTTGTCCGTGGGGGTCCAGGGAGACAGCCGGGGTGGTGGGTGCTTCCTGCTGTGTGGTCTGAGCAGGGGGTGGGGTCTCCTCGATGCAGTTGGGCTGCCCTGCTCCTGGAGGTGAGGTGCCGTAGCTGTCCATGAACTCTTGGAGGGCGTCGGTGTCGAAGGTGTGGAGGTCCTCTAAGTCATCAGTGAAGAGCTGTTGGGTCTGCTCTGCAGGAGGTGTTGGTTCTCCCTCTGCAATGTGAAGGGGAGATGCAGTTTAACATTGTGTTCACATGTATGTTGATGCATTGTACAGGTTTACATACAAACTGCATGACAATGTACATTGTGACTGTTTGGGAGGAGCTGCCTATTTGATGCGTGACGGTGGACATTTTGACAACATCACGGATGTGTGTTTGTACTTGTACATTATCATCTCACATTTCCCTGCTATGCCAAATGTGATTGACCAGTTGCTCTCCTGACTCTTCTGCAATACAGCTTAGTCGACACCCGGTAGCATCACCAACACCAAACCAAACAGACACTCCTATGGCAGGGATACAAAGTAGCCCGTCGACATTAGAATCTAATGATTGACTACCCAACGTGCCCATGAGAGTGCAGCCAGCACAGGCTTACTGCTCATCCATTAACCATATTCCCATTGCTGATCAAATTCTCCCTCATGAGCCAATCATAGCACAAACCCTGGACATAACTAGCCCCTTCCAGCTAAAAATCATCTCCTGGAATGTCACAGGTCTCAGTAACAAACTATCCCTCCCACACTGGAATGATCTAGTGGAGGACTACGACATCTGCGCCTTCCAGGAAACCTGGAGCTTGGCTCCCTTGCACAAATCAGGCTATAGCTGCTATCATATTCCAGCAACCACCATAGGGAAGGGTCGCCCCTCTGGAGGACTTATTGTATGGGTCAAAATTGCCCTCAATTGCAGAGTATCTATTTGTCTTGTTTCGAGCCCAGATATTATGAGGCTCACAATCAAGGGCCCAAATGGGGGGATAATGCTGGATCTGTTCAACGTCTATATAAGGAACACAGTCGGGGGTAAAGCGTCCCCTATTATCACACTACTTGAACAAGGCTTGACTGATTGCTTGTCCCAATCTAGAGTATTAGTTGTAGGTGATTTTAATAGTACATTCGAGCCTCTTACCACAGACGACTTAATAGGTTGCGAGGAGGAAGATAGCCAATGGGGCGTTCCCCCACTAACTATACCCCCGGTAAAAAGATGGACACCACTGGCCATCCAACTGAATGCATTTACCGTGGAATATGGCATAAGGGCAGTAAATGGTAGGACTAAGTCAGACCCTCAGGGAGCCCCCACTTACAATAGAGTAACTTGCCCATCTCGTATTGATTACATCTTAGTAGGTGTTAGGTTTTGGGGGCACGTTTTAGACATGGTGGTGGGGAATACACTGGATAGTGATCATAACCCTTTGTGTATGTCATTAAGGTCCCCTTGGGCTCCTCCTTGCCCCACAGTGCCCTCTCAGATACAGTTTGTGACCAAAGAGGTGATCCCCTCTAACTCTAGAAGAGCCCTAAAATGGCCCAAGGTAGTCTCACAGGTTGTAAAACTAGATGCCATTAAACAGGTATTGCACAAAAGCATTAACGAGCTTGGGGAAGGATCAGAAGCGGATACTACCAAGGCTTTTTTTATTCACACTTGTACTATTGAACAGATTAGTACTTACTTCCTAGTCCCTAATAGCCCACCAAGTCTGCAGTCCATTCAAGGAGAGTGCATTCTTGGTATAATAAAGATTGCAGACTTAAGAGGAGGGCCTTGGCAGAGGCCATTAGGACCAAGAACAGCGCAGCCATAAAACTCACAAGGAGAGAATATAAAGACGCTCAGCGTCAAGCAAAGTTAGATTGGGATGAGATCAGATGGCAAGATCTCAAAAACGCTAGCTTAGCAAGGGACTCTAATCTTTTCTGGACCTTGGTTAGACGGACAAACAAGGGGGAAATAGACCAGATTGATAACCACATTCCGTCGAAGACTTGGTATGATCATTTTAGTACATTGTATTCTGGGCCCTGCGATGCAGGTGTAGATGGGCAACATGGCCTCCCCACAATCCATTCTAGGGACATTGATAGCGACCCTTATACTCGGAAGGAAGTCTCATCAGCCATAAACAGGCTAGTGCCCGCAAAGGCCCCGGGTCCAGACGGCCTCCCTGGAGACCTGTTTCTGGCTGATCAGGAAAGATGGGACAATACGTCCTGCTCCTTATCAACTCTATCACAAGAGGATGTCCAGTCCCAGAGTCATGGAAGGGTGCGGAGGTTGTCCCAATCTTTAAGAAGGGGGCAAGAGAGGATACCTCGAACTATAGACCGATTAGTCTTATTGACAGTATGCAGAAGATAGTTGGTAGGGTCATCTTGCAGAGAATTCAATTCTGGGTTGAAGAGGAGGATATTCTCTCCCACTATCAGGCGGGATTCCGGTCTAACACGGGCACGATGGACCAGGTCTTTAGACTACTTATGATATATTGGAAAGTGGTAGTCTTAGGCAAAGGCAGTCTTTATCTCGCTTTCATCGACCTAAAGACTGCCTTTGACCTGGTCCCCAGGAACAGGTTGTGGGAAACATTGCAAGGCATGGGCATGCCCCCACTGATTCTTAACCTTTTAGTAAGGCTTCACAAGGGCAATTATGCCCAGGTAAGATGGGGGTCCCAAGGGCAACTCACTGAAAAGATCGCAGTAAACAGGGGAGTTCGCCAGGGCTGTGTGATGGCACCCACCCTGTTTTCTTTATACATGAATGGGGTGGTTAGCTTTTTACAAGAAATACCAACTGATGCCCCGGCCCTGGCCGGCAGCAAGGTGCCCACTCTCCTCTTTGCTGACGACACGCTGCTGATCTCCAAGACCCCGATAGGTTTGCAAAAACTCCTGAACAGGTTTCAAATTTTTTGTAACACACGAGGGCTTGTAATTAACACATCCAAAACAAAATGTATGTCATTCAAGCCCCATAAATCGTTCAGGAACAATATTACACTAGACGGGTCACACCTTGAGAGAGTCACCACGTTTGATTACTTGGGGATACGGCTCTCAGAAAAAATGCTTTGGAGACCCCATCTCGATAAAATGCTCCTGAATCACAAACGCGCAGCCGGGACACTGAGCAGAGAACATCGCTCTTCATTTACTAGACCTGTTGCCCCGGCGCTTATTGTGTATGGAGCAAAGGCTGTTAGCTCGGCCATGTATGGTGCCGAGCTATGGGGTGTCGACAATTTGGATGAAATCAGCAGGTCAGAACACAAGTTTTTCAGGGAACTGATTATGTTGCCCCAGGGTACTCCTTTAACCCCACTGATATATGACCTGGGTAGGCGCCACTTTAAGGACTTGGCCAAACTTCGCCCGTTGCTTTATTGGGTCCGCCTTAGGAACACCCCGGAACTTTCTAATTATGCGGAAGCTTTCGCAGAAGTACTGCGTATGGATGCAAATAAGGGCATTAAATGGATCTCGAACCTTAGGGCCTTAATGACAACACTTGGCCTCAAGGAATCTTGAGATGCCCAAACCCCACCGTGCAAGTCTGAACTTAAACGAATCTACTGGGACTGGGTAGATGCTAGAGACCTCAGTAACCCTAATATGGGTAGACTCACGGAAGAATTTCTCCAGTTCAAACACTCTAGAGGCCTTGAACCTTACCTGGACATAGTTCAGGTCCCTAGAGATAGGGCACTATACATGCAATTTAGGTTTGGCACACTTCCAGTCCATGCAATTACCGCTAAATGGTGCCCTCCACACCGAACAACTGAAGAGTGTCCTTCTTGTGGGTCCTTAAAAGAGAGTGTCGCACATTTTATGTTTGCTTGCCCGGGGTATGCTATAGCAAGGTCGAGGTGGCTTGTGCCCATCTGTAAACAACTAGGTACCATGGACAACCAAGTGGCTTTGCGCATACTAAAATCTGATCCAAGAACCCTCTTTGTATGTGGAATCGCAATATTCCTGGGTTGTGCCTGGAAGATTAGATACAAGGCTATACAAACAACAGCCTGACTTGGTCCCAGAATTCCTCCAGGCATGCACAGCGGTATGAATGGCTAAGTTACTGGTGCCTCAAAGCGTTATATTTATGATTGATATGAAACTCCTGTTTTTATGTTTTAACCATCCTTTTAGCTTATGATTTTATTCCGCAATGAAATGTTTTTAGGAGTAAATAGCTATGATTCAATTGTCGGGGAATTTGTATTGTGTTTTTATCGTTTTTAGCCTACATCTCTTTGGTATTAATGCAGTGTTTGATGCTTTTATGATATTTATATCGAAATAAAGTTATTTGACTTGACTTGATTGACCGGTTTCTACACACAAGCGGCACCAGTTGTGTCCTCTGTTCTGTTGTGAACGTGTTGCAGTTTATACCACATTGTTGTCAATGTTGATGTGCTCTGAATATTATGTCTGTGTGCTGCATTTTGGGAGAGTCGCCCCTGCAACTCTGATTTGGCTGGCTCTTATCCCTTTCAGGCGGTGTGCCTTTGACTTCTGTGCTTCTATAGTGCTGAGATGTTGCATTCTTAGGGAAATTAGGTTCTTGGTGGGACTTGGGACTCTGGGGCATGGTTTGTCCGCAGTTGTGTTGTTGAGGTCAGGGATTGTTTGTGCAGGTGGATGTGTCAGAGTGTGACCTGCTCCTTTACGGATGTGGTTCACACTCAGCCACCTCAGTGTCGTGGCGTGCAACATGTCATGATATATTGACTGCAGCCATGCTATTCGTCATGCAGTGTCACTTGCATTGTCAGTGTGGCTCACAGACATGCCACTTTGCTGGGCTCAGCACATGTGCATGTGTTTGTTGTGATATTAGTGATGTGTGGGGAGAGCCCCCTCTGAGCACATTGTCGACGGGGGCCTACTTGCTGTTTCTATGTGTGCTGCAGTATGCCAAGGAGATCAGGGACATGATCCAGAGTCATTGTGGGTGTGCACTGTGCTATACTTGATTGTGCATGTGTGCCATTGTGCCCATCTCCCCCCGTCCCCCCAGTCCCTGGTGGTTACTCACCCTGTTGCTGTTGTGTCAGGTCATGTTGAGCGGTGTCCGGTGCCCCAACTCCTGCCACCGTCTCCCCACTGATGACTGTGGACACCATTTCCTCCATCTCATCCAGCTCCTCCTGTGGCGCTGGACTCCCACCTCCAGTCTGCATTGCTGCCTTCTGGTTGTTGCCGAGTTTCAGCTTGGTTTTGCGCTTCACATCCTTCCAGCGCCTCTTGAGCTCTTCCATTGTCCTCCTCAGCACTCCGACTGCATTCACCTTGTCCAGGATGGACTGCCATATTCCATTTTTTGTTGCCAATGACACAGTGGAGGTGAAGAACAGTTGTTGATGATATTCTACCACCTCCGTGATCAGGATCCTGTTTTTCTGCGGACTGAACCGCGTCTTCCTCTTCTTCTTGTCCTTGCCCTTCCCTGTCCCTGAGGTCCCAGGCTGGTCCTCCGTGGGGCTTGTGGGGTTCTGGCCGTCCCCTGTACCTACTCCGGCTGCCTCCATTGTGCTTCGCTGTAGTTCGGTTTTTGTTTGTTTATTTTTTTTCTGCTTTTGTAGTGATCTTTCCCGCCTGACGTGTTTGATTTGCAGGCCTGGCGCTGCTTTTCTCTGATTGTCTTATCGCGGTTGGGCCCATCGCAACTTTTTTCGCGTTCAGGTTTGGATTTTCATCGCCGTCCCGGTAGTGTTATCGCGGACATTTGCCGCGTTATCGGGGTACTATCGCATGTTACCGCCGTGTTGTGAAGGCCACGTTAACACGGGGTTATTTTCCCGCGATAGATGGCGATATGTAAACTTGCGTTAGCCTATTTTGGCGAAGTTTATTGCACGTTCTTGAGAATATCCCCCTAAAGATATTAGAAAACAATAAACAAACAATAAAAGAAGGGTCATTACTATATGTTCAAAAAGTCGGCTAATAGCTTGCAACACCACTTTTCAATTATTAACTTACATCAGTAGCACAAATGGCATCCTATGACTGGGTTCCTCTTGTTCGTTTCTTTTTGAAAGCTAAAAAAGACAACATAAGTGGAGCTCAATTAAAACCCAGGCATGTGTAGACAAGTCTTGACCGGTGAACGATTTTTTAACAAAAGAAAACTTACTAGTTAGCTTTATTTCTGAAAGAAGCTTGGACATCAGTTAAATCATCCTCAGTCTTTTCATCTTCTTCACTCCAGTGGTAAAAAACACACAAGGAAGATATGCCTTTCATTATTCTGGAAGGGACAGGCATATAATCTCAATTCGTGTTGTTAAGTTGAACACAGTGTCATTAAAAAAGATGTTGCACTCACTTGAACGGAATGCTAGAAACTCTGTTGCACTTCGCCGGTTGTTATTTGCCGTCCTGGCTCTAAAAAAGATAAAAGAGCTGTCGTCACTGTGTTGTACTTCCCAGGACGTAATCATAGAGTTTGTTCCACTCTATCTGTGCAATGGAAATTTGATGATAGAAGCAAAGCGTATACCTGGCGCGTTAAACAACTTATCCCGAATGGCATGGACTTTAGAATGCATCTTGCCAGTGGCGGCTCGCCGAGGGAGTGCTGCGGGGTGGTGAGGCGGGGCGGGGGAGGGGCAGGGAGGGGGGTAGTAAGCTCCGGAATATGGCGCATCGGAGTTAAGTAAATAAATAAATGAATAAAACAACTTACATTGCGCGCACTGCAACGCCAATTCGGCGATGCAGCGCGCGCAATGTAAATTGTTTTATTTATTTACTTAACTCCGTTGCGCCCTATGCCGGAGTTTACTACCCCCACCCTGCCCCTCCTCCGCCCTGCCTCACCGCCTCGCAGCACTCCCTCGGCGAGCCGCCACTGCATCTTGCAAGAGTGAAGCTAACACATGGTGGGCTGCTTTTTACGGTTTAAACAGAAGGGCAAATATGTTTACCGTAAAGTTATTTCAGACAGCAAGAGTCTCCCGCTTACTTGTATAGTGCTGGACTTCAATGCTGTGATTTTCCTTTGGTCCTTTGTGCCATGACTAAAGCTGCAATTCTGTTGAATAAACACAACTCTATTTTATGTTTTATTGATGCTATGTAACTAATAAGGGGGCTTGTGAACCTGGAAAAAAAAATGGAAAAAATTATCTTCAATATTGCGTTACCTCCAGGTGCATTATGGGGTATGTAGTATTGAATAGGGAAGTTTGTGATGTAGTTGAAACCTACCAAGTTTTTTAAATAAATTATCACTAGATGCATGTAGAAATCGAACCTTAACCCCTTCGCTGCTAGGCCTTTTCCCTTCCGGTGCTAAGCATTTTTTTGGCTATTTGGGGTAGTTCACGCTTAGGCCGCTGTAACTTTTTGTCCACAGAAGGTATCCATGCCAAATTTGCGTCCTTTTCTTCCAACTTCATGGGGATTTTCAAAGGCATCCAGGGTTTTTGATTCCCCTGGAGAAGTCCCAGAAATTAGCCAAAATACATCTACATTTTGAGGTTTTTTTTTTTAAATGGGAAAAAAGTGCTGCAGAAAGTGTCTGGTTTTTTCCCTGCAAATGGTATCAACAAAGAGTTTGTGGTGCTGAAATCACCATCTTCCCAGCTTTCAGGGACTGACACACTTTTGTCATAAAACCAACATTTTTTTACACAGTTTTGGCATTTTACTGGAACATAGCCTATTTTTGCTATTTTTTGTGCTTTCAACCTCCTTCCAGTTAATGGTAGAAATGGGTATGAAAGCAATAATGGATCCTGGAAAGCTATACATTTCAGAACAGTAGACACAATTCTGAATTCAGCAAGGAGTCATTTGTGTAGATCCTCCAAGGTTTTTTATCGAAACTAACAGCTGAACATAGGACAAATTGAAAATGAGTCATAAAAAACAGCCATTTGTGCCAACATATTCACCTGTAACTTCTTCTAAGTATGACAGATTTTTTAAAGCAATATACTGTTACATTTACTGGACCCTTCTGGTTGTGGGGATATATAAGACTTGTAGGTTCACCAAGAACCCTAGGAACCCATAGCCAATAACTGAGCAGCATCTTGCAAAGGTTTTTTATTGTGTACCGGTATATAGCAATTCATTTGGGAAAATAAAACAGTGAAAAATCGGTATGAAAGACACCTATTTATTTTCGAAATGGGAAAAAAATGTATAGTTTAGAAACAGTAGTTATTTGCACATCTTCAAAATTACCCACACTAGCATTGTGAATTATAGGACATTTTTCAAAGTGACTTCTTTTTCACACATTGTCTTACATTTGGAAGGCAGAAATGCATTGAAAGTCAATAGGTAATAACAGTTGCTCTACAATACTGTGTTCCCCTAAGTCTCCTGATACAAATGGTACCTCACTTGTGTGGGAAGGCCTAGTGTCCGCGAAAGGAAATGGCCCAAAACGCAGACACTCCACATTTTTACAGTGAAAACAGACCCTATTTTTGCAAAGTGCCTAGCTGTGGATTTTGAACCCTAGCTCAGCCGGCACCTAAGGAAACCAAGCTACACCTATACATTTTTTAAAACTAGACACCCAGAGAAATCTAGGATGGGGTGACTTGTGCAGCTCTCACCATGTTCTGTTACCCAGAGTCCCTTGCAAACCTCAAACTTTGTAAAAATAAAAACACATTTTCCTCACATTTCTGTGACGGAAAGTTCTGGAATCTGCGTGGATCCAAAAATTCCACCCACCCCGCATTCCCCAAAGTCTTCCAAAAAAATGGTACCTCACTTGTGTGGGTAGGCCTAGTGCCCGTGGCAGGAATCGGCCCAAAACCCATGTTAAAACTGACATCCTTTTTTTCAAAGTGCCTAGCTGTGGATTTTGAAAACTAGCTCTTCCGGCACCTAGGGAAACCTAGCAAACCTCTACATTTTCAAAAACTAGACACCAAGGCAAATCCAGGAAGGGTAACTTGTGTGGCTCTCACCAGGTTCTGTTACCCAGAATCCCTTGCAAACCTCAAACTTTGTCCAAAAAAACACATTTACCTCACATTTGTGTGATGGAAAGTCCTGGAATCTGCTTGGATCCACAAAATTTCACCCACACCACATTTCCCAAAGTCTTCTGATAAAAATGGTACCTCACTTGTGTGGGTAGGCCTAGTGCCCGCGACAGTAAACGGCCCAAAACGCAATGTGGACACACCACATTTTTACAGTGAAAACGGACCCCTTTTTTGCAAAGTGCCTAGCTGTAGATTTTGAACTCTAGCTCTGCCGGCACATAGGGAAACCGATCAAACCTATACATTTTTGAAAACTAGACACCCAGCGGAATCCAGGATGGGGTGATTTGTGTGGCTCTCACCAGGTTCTGTTACCCAGAATCCCTTACAAATCTCAAACTTTGTAAAAAAAAAAAAACATTTTCCTCACATTTCTGTGATGGAAAGTTCTGGAATCTGTGTTGCTAAACAAAATTCCACCCGACCCGCATTCCTCAAAGTTTTCCGATAAAAATGGTACCTCACTTGTGTGGGTAGGACTAGTGCCCACGACAGGAAACGGCCCAAAACACAATGTGAACACACCACATTTTTACAGTGAAAACGGACCCCTTTTTTGCAAAGTGCCTAGCTGTAGATTTTGAACCCTAGCTCTGCCGGCACATAGGAAAACCTACCAAACCTACACATCTTTGAAAACTAGACACCCAGGGAAATCCAGGATGGGGTGACTTGTGTGGCTCTCACCAGGTTCTGCTACCCAGAATCCCATGCAAACCTCAAACTTTGTAAAAAAAAAAACTAAAAAAACACACATTTCTGTGATGGAAGGTTCTGGAATCTACGTTGGTCCACAAACTTCCACCCACCCTGCATTCTCCAAATCCTCCCGATAAAAATGGTACCTCACTCGTGTGGGTGGGCCAAGTACCCGCAACAGGCTATCGCCCAAAACGTATTGTGGAAACATCAAAATTACCTATCACAAAACGACCTGTTCTTGCAAGGGGGGTCACCTGAGTTTTTGGCCCTGGGCTCGGCGGCCAGTTAGGGAAACCTTCCAAACCCACACCTTTATGAAAACTAGATACACTGGGGAGTCCAGAGAGGTATGGCTTGCGTGGATCCTCCAACGTTTCCCTACCCAGAATCCCCTGCAAACCTCAAATTTTGCTGAACAATCTAATTTTTCTCAAATTTCTGTGTGGGAAAGCTGTGGGATCACCGGGCTGACACAAATTTCCTACCACCCAGCGTTCCCCCAGGTCTCCTGATAAAATTGGTACCTCACTCGTGTGGGGGGGTCAATACCCACGACAGGTAAGGGCCCTAAACGTATTGTGGAGACTTCAAAATTACCTTTCATAAAACGATCTGGTGTTTGCAGGGGGGGCACCTGGGTTTTTGGCCCCGGGCTCAGAAGCCATCTAGGGAAACTGACTAAACCCACACATTTCTGAAAACTAGACACTTTGGGGAGTCCAGTGAGGTATGACTTGCGTAGATCCCCAATGTTTCCCTATCCAGAATCCTCTGAAAACCTCAAATTTAGCTGGGAAAAATCACCTTTTTCACACTATTTTGCGTGGGATCACCGTGCCAGCAAAATTTCATGGGGGGAGCAAAAGCCCTTGCCCAAGGGGCTGCTCCACCCTCCCTGGTGGCTAGTGGGTGGATCCCAGTTTGGGGATCACCCTCCTGGGGTAATCCCCAAGCAGGGATCCACTAGGGAAGGGTACCATTCGAAAGAGGAGATTCTCCCCTTTCCAACGATACCTCTCCCAAGTGTTTCGGTGCTCGGGGTCTGAGATAGCCCCAGGAGCACTGAAACATTCAAACTGAAACTAAGTTTCAGTTTTGTTTTCAATGTTATGACAACAGCGCGCCATGCGCGCGATCGTCATTACATTGAATATAAGAAACAGGCCTCAGGAGGTTGGGGAAGCTCTTCCCCACCTCCCAAGGCCCCCCCAAAAAAAGGAAATCCCTCTGCTGTTTGCAGAAGAGGGATTTAGTTCACCTGTGCACATGACGGAATGGTTCTGTCATGAGCACAGGAGCACTGGTGCTCATGACGGAACCATTCCGTCATGAGCACCGAAAGGGTTAAAGTGCAAGCAGCGTTATTTTTTTCATTACTTCGCCAACCTCCATTGTCTGTGTATCCTGTGGCAACATCTGTAGTATGGAACAGAGGTTATCTCGTTGACATGTGACAGTGAGTTTTTTTAGGGCTTCTCAGTGTGCTAACGAAACGAGGTCATGTAGACTGTTTGCAAGGTGATTTGCCATTATAGATTATGGAGTTCTGTCATTTCATTCAGCCCGTCTATAACTATCACCTTCAAAGGCACAATTGGGTATAAATACTGGGTCTCTGCCCCCTCCAAATCAGACACCACTGGACCTGTAAAGAAACACTTCCAGGAGGAAGGACTGTTGTGCTGCTACAAGGACTGACACTCTGCTGGACTGTTGCTTTGGAAGAACTCGTTTTCTGCTGTGCTGCTCTGCTGCTTAATACCCTCTGCCCTGCTGAGGAAGAACTGAACTTTTGCTTGAACCCAGAGTGATCTCCAAGGGCATACTGGCTTGTCTTCTGTTCTAAGATTCAGGGATATAAAAGTCTTACCCCTGTTCCTGTTCCTTTGGAAGTGGATCCTGGTGCTTGCTCCAGTGAACCAATGCATCCTGTGCTGTGTGAGGCAAAATTGACACATCGCAGCTGTTGCAGGAGCAGAACCGGTGCATCACACTTGGAACCAGCGCATAGCCATTGGAACCGACACATCAGAACCACTGCATCGCCACTGCTGCAGTGAGAAACGATTGACACATCCCTCAACTGCATGTAGAAAATCTGCAGATAGGCTTCAGAACCAACATATCTCGGTCCTGGCACGTCGTCTTCAGAACCAGCGCATCAGCATCGTTGCGTGGAGAAAATTGATGCATCACCTCAACAGTGGGAT
Organism: Calotriton arnoldi; assembly: GCA_963921515.1. Classification (NCBI taxonomy): domain Eukaryota; kingdom Metazoa; phylum Chordata; class Amphibia; order Caudata; family Salamandridae; genus Calotriton; species Calotriton arnoldi. The sequence goes on from CAWUFW010005442.1 coordinate 168,358, forward strand.
TGACACTGACCCATCTCTCTGCTGCACCCCGCATCTCACTGTTGCGACCAGGATCAAGGATCTTTTGTTCAGCGGGCCTTGCGTGGCTCTTGTATCCGGCCAACGCTCCATTGTGGTTGGCCTGAACTGTTGACTTTGCCCAGGTCCAGCATGACCAGATAACCCCCATAAGCACTTATTGCTTCTAAGCGCTATTTTCACTTTTATTCTTTAAAAATTCATATCTTGAATTCTACGCATTGGATTTTTATTGTTGGATTTTATGTTATTCATAAAATCATATTCTATTTTTCTAAACTGGTGTTGAGTCTTTTTGTGGTGTTTTCACTATGTTTCTGTTTGAAGTGTTGCACAAATATTTCACACATTGCCTCTTAAGTTAAGCCTGCCTGCTCTGTGCCAAGCTACCAGAGGGTAAGCACAGGTTAATTTATGGTGTATATCTAACTTACCCTGACTAGGAGTGTGGTTCCTCCTTGGACAGAGTGCATACCACTGCCAACCAGTCACCCAATTTCTAACAAGAATGTAAAAAATCACCAACTTATCATTCTAGATACCTGTGCTTCAGAAAGGTTGTCACTTAATTTTTGAGATTGAGCAGCATTATCTTAAAAACAAGGCAGACAGGACAGCTTTTTCAAAATATTTAATACTGCCTTTTGTTTGTTACACGTCTCCAGATTCCCATGAGGAAAATATAAATTCAGACGAAAGCACATCCATGATTTATATGCTCCATATTCACTGCAATGAAGTTTCACTGCCAAATCATACCACTTGTTCGAATTGCACTTAGCTGCTTTCTCTTCAGGATTAGCAACTGCTGATATAGATGGAGAAGTTTAAATTGCTAGTTTGACCCAAGCACATTTATTGTTTAGCTGTGTTGCAGCGTGGATGAGATTTGCATTGTGTAGATCTTTGGTGCAAACGCAAGTACAAACTTCACTCAAACGGATAGACATTTAATTCCTGACTGAGGCATTACACCAACAAAACAACAATGATAGTGAAGCATGTTAGGCCCCACAATATTGACGGAGAGTAGCATAACTGCACACTATGAAGGTTTATTAGCAGATTAGCAAAGTTACAAACTCAAATAATTTACTATTTTCAAGAATCAGTAGTTGATTCATGAATGTCAATTTGTATAATGCAAATCAATTCAAAATAGCAAATACAAAAATGCTTACAGTTGTCATAAGCAAATCAATCAAATTGGGCTTCCCATGAAGGACAATTCCCCAACAGGCTAATCTAAGAAAATCAGAAAATTTGTGATAGAATTCAGTCAAGATGTTTCAGCAAAGTAACCTCCAAAAGGCATATTTAAAAGAAGAATCAGTCAGGTAGGTGAGAATGGATTGCTCGGTAGTCCACCTCTTTGAGCAGCAGCAGAGAAAATATCTCTTCCAAAGAGAGTGAAAAGGTTATCTGAATTTAACTAGCCCGGCAAGGCACAATTAATTCATGCAAATGTTCACAGTGGAAACTGACTCCCTACTATTCCTATGAAAAGAACCAATCAGGATTGAACATGTCATGATAAGACTGTTTCAGCCTTATTCCCTGCCATCACCCAATGGAAGTCTCTGCTGCACGACCTTCAAGAGGTATCTCGTAATAGGATGATACATCACGGTCAACACAGGTGTGGACCTCTCCATAGAACACATACAAATATACATTCACACAGAAACATTAAAACAAGAAAATATATTTAATTAAAAGATGGCAGTTACAACTCGGCTCCTGAAACTAGAGAAAGAGAAAAAGTGTACAGCAGCCAAAAGAATATTTCATGTCAGCATGAACCATTTCAACTGAAGCCTACATTAACTATGTTTCAACTTTAACATGAAAATAGCATCTTATATAGTTGAGCATTGAATGCAGATTAATGTAAATGCTGTGCAAAGCCATAAAATAGTGACAAGGCATTATAAGCTGTTTTGGGAAGAGTTAAATTAATTTGAAGAAAATGAAACAGTCCTAAATGAAAGCTCTTGGTCTGATTTAAATTAAGTGGTAATGAAAAGTACTCAGATTTGTGATGAAAGAATTGACTCTTGGGAGAAGCCACTGACAGAATTTGAGCTAACGTATTATTTCCAAATTGCCTAATGTCTGATGGCATAAAGTTGCAAACAGTAAGTGAACATATATCATGTTCTATTGCTTACAGCGTGCTGCGTGATTTAAGAAACTACCCTGCTTCTTGTGGGTGGGCATTGGATGAGATAGTTAACCGAACCTGAAATATGTGTTGGTCAGGAGTATTAGAATCCTCTACACAATTTTGCTTAGTTAACAATATCAACAGAAATTTCATAGCTGTGTTCTTGAAGTGCGGATAACACACATCCATGCATAAACCCTTACAAATAGGACTGCATCAGGGCTGTAAAAATGTACAATAATGACGAGTTATAAGAATTGTATGATGGCATGCAATGTTTTTTACAAAAAGCAGAAAATAAAAGAGACCATTGCATCACTTTAGTTATTTGTCTTGTGTCAGTAAATGCAAGTTCGAGAATAGAAGAGAATAAAAAATATTAAAAACAGGCCAAGTGACGTTACCGGTGGGATAGTCTAATAGATCAAAGCAGCCCATAGTCATAGTTCACAAATACATGTACACACGAGAATTCTTTGCAGTTTTATGTGATTTAAAAGATAGGCATAGTTTCCATCATACTCACCACAATGGTATTTGAACATTGGAGATTCCCTTCATAATTCTGAGCAGAAGCAAGAACGCAAGGACTGATGTACTAATATTATTGCAGTGGCAAATAGCCCAATTCACAGAAAAATCCTTTTTCAAATATACAAAATGCCAAATGGATTTGGTAACTTGTTATTGAATCACAATTTGCATTTGCAATTCGGTATTTGGAAGGGGTGTGTGTAGGGCGTCCCTTCCAAATACCGAATCGGTATAGTATGAATTACTGTTTGCGACTGAATTTTGGACGCAAAGCAGTAATGCTTACCACCAACTTCAAAATGATGTAACCCTTTGGCAAATGGAAAGGGGTCCCCTTGGGACCGCCTTCCACTTTGAGAATGTTACAAAAATATTTTTTAAGAGCAGGCAGTTCTTACAATATGAAACATAAACATTTCATTTACTTTTTTTAACCCAACCTATTTTCCTTTAAGGAAAACGGGCTACATTAAAAAAAAAAAGATTGCTTCATTAAAAAGCAATCACGAATATGATGGTCTTCTGACCCCAGCAGGCCACTTTCTCTGTGATGGTGGCGATTACTTAATGGGTCTCAAATTGTGACCTACCCAATTAATATTCATAAGGTAGATTGATTTGCGACCTACTAGGAATTGCTATTAGGGAATATTAAATTAATTCATTAGGAAAACCAATATCCTAATTGTGATTCTGAGATATTCCCAATTCGGAAATCAGTAGTCCTTATGTTTTACTCCTTGAATTCAGTAGTAAGACAGAAGTTCTACAAGAATAAGTTGTTTGTAAGATACTCTGTCAGGCAGATAAACAGTGGCTCTTACCAGATATTTCTCTCTCTAATACTAGCTGAAGACCATTTCTCATTGAAAGCCTACTCATGCATGTTTTTTCTCAGGTATCACTCATTGTTTCGCAAGGGCGCCTATACTAACATAGGATTCTAAAAAAGTGCTCACAATTTGTGCACTGACTTTTTGTGAAGTCTATGGTATGTTGAAAACTGACCTATGTACTGATAAGTCTGTTCACAAAATACCAAATTGCAGTGGGTCACATTTTAATCTACCTCATGAAAATTAATATCATGAATATTAATATCAAAGGTCACAAACTGAGACTGTTAGATCTGGCATCCTTTGCATGGTTTCCACTGACCTTTTGCCTTCTAATTTCATATCTTGATGACTTTATTTTTGCTGGCTTCAGTATTCTGGGCCTATACCACTGCTGACCAGTGCTAAAGTGCATATGCTCTGTACTATAAACATGGTAACATTGGCTTATCCACAATTGGCATGTTCAATTTACTTGTAGGTCCCTCGTAAAGTGCACTATATGTGCCCAGTGCCTGTAAATTAAATGCTACTAGTGGGACTGTAGCACCAATTGTGCCACCCTCTCAATAACCCTTTAAACATGGCTCAGGCCTGCCACTGCAAAGCCTATGTGTGCAGTTTTAAACTGCCATTTTGACCTGGTAAGTTAACCTACTTGCCAGGCCCAAACCTTCCCTTTTAGTACATATAAGTCACCCCTGAAGTAGACTCAGGCAGCTCTATGGGCAGGGTGCAGTGTATTTAAAAGGTAGGTCATGTACTTTTGAGATTTACATGTCATGGTAGTAAAAAACTACTAAATTCGCTTTTCACTTCGGCATAGGTTAACATTGGGATTGCCTTAAAACATCTTTTAAGTGTAATTTCCAATTGGTAAAAGATAGAGATTTGAAGTTTGGTGTCTCTGGACTCAATCTAAAATCACAACTTATGGTAAAGTTGGATTTAAAAATTGTGAGTCTGAAAACGCCAATTTTAGAAAGTTGGCATTTTCTTACTTTTACCATCCTGTGCCTCATCCTCTCTCTAAATGCACATCTGGTTTGGGTGAAATCTTGGCTTTGTGCCTCCCTCGACAGTCACACAAAGGGAGCTATGGTGTGACATTTGCATCCTAATGGCCCATCACTAGGCTGATAGGCCTTCCTGAGGTAGATTTGGAGGGAGGAGTTGACACTTGCAGCTGAAGAGGGCTGTGCCTTTCCCCCACACAAAGAGCTGTATACCCCCCTGTAGTGAGTCTGGAGTCAAGGCAGGAAAGGCAGGGACATGGTGATCTTCAAACGCCTCGTTCATGTCTCCCCCACTTCAAAGGCACATTGGGTATAAGTACTGGACCCCTGTCTCCACCAAATCAGAACTTTGCTGGAACCAAGAACATTCTGCCTGGAAGAAGAGCTGCTGTGCTGTAGAAGGGAGAGTCACTTTGCTATCTGCATTGCTGTGTTGGCCTACTGCCTGCTGATTGCTGTAATGTGGGAGGGACTGCCACTTTGCTACCTGCTCTGCCGTGTTGGCCTACTGCTTCTTGCCTGGGAATGAGAGGAACTGGACTTGCTCTCTATATCCTTGAACCGAGGTTTCTCCAAGGGACTGTTGGCCTGTCTCCTGTTTCTGAATTCTCAGGTTCACAAAAGACTACTTGCAACTCTGCTGGTGCTGCTGGACTCTGCCATCTTTGAGTCCTGGGCCTCAGAGGTGGGTTCTGCAGCGGTTTTCTGCAAAAATCGACGCAGTGGTCCCTTTGCACCAATCAGAACCGACACAGTGGCTGCTGACACAATGCCGATTAGATGATAACACGGCTCTCGACTGCGAGGTTAAACAGCGATGCAGTACCAATCCGGAGATTATGCTGTGAGGCTCGACTTCAATGCAACGCCGATCCTTCGACTCCGACGGCGAGGCTCGACTCCGACACATGGAATGACTGCATGAATTTGAACCGACGCATCGAGTCTCAGACGTTTACGCCTGCAGCATCAAAAGTACTTTTTCAGCAGGACCTGAGTGGGTCCTGTAGCTGGTCTACCATCCATCGCAGTCCGCCTGAACTTTGGATTTACCTTGGTTTAGTGTGACCTCAAGTAACCTTTTAGTGCTATTGACTTCTAAGCACTGTTTTTAGATTTAATCTTTCAAAATTCATATCTCGAATTCTACGATAGGATTTTTGTCATTTTGGTCTTGTTTTACTAAGATACATATTCTTTATTTTTCTAAACTGGTATGGAGTGTTTTTGTTGTATTTTCACTGTGTTACTGTAACTAAACTGTGCTTCTTAAGTTAAGCCTGACTGCTCTGTGCCAAGCTACAAGAGGGTGAGCACAGGTTAATTTAGGCTGTGTATCTGACTTACCCTGATTAGGATTGTGGCTCCTGCTTGGACAGGGTGTATACTCTACCAACAAGAAAGCTCATTTTCTAACAGCGACCCTGTTGGAAAGTGGGTTATTGGAAGGGATAAGTATGCACCTACAACCAGCAATAAAGCCACTATCACAATATAATGTTCGGTAAAGGTCTCAGTAAATTAGTCCCTTGCTCAAGCCTTGGTAGTTGGCTGCGAGCAATCAGGCTTAACTTTGGAGACAGGTATGTAAAGCATTTGAAAACACCAGTACACTAACTAAGTAAGACACAACACACAAAACAAATAGCACACCAATTTATAAAAATAGCAAATACTTTTATCTTTAAAATTACACTGAATTGACAAACGTCCAATGTAGGGAACCAGAGATTTGATTTTTTTAAAGATGAACCATTTTATGTTTACCTAAAAACATATAACACTCACTTAGGACATCTGGTTCCACTTGACCAGGACAAAGTCAAAGTTTGAGGCTGACTGCGTTGGTGCCCTGGTTGGATACGCTAAGCGGGAGGCTCCGGTCAAAATTTTACCTTCTCAATTAGAAACTTTTCTGTAGCTTTTTCTTCCGATGACGGGCAAGGTACTTCGTAAGGCCAGATTTGGTGTGGGTTCACCGGCTTGAGATTCTGTGAGGCCCTGGTCAAATCCTGAAAGTCTGGAGCTTTCAGTGGGACAAACCTGAAATCCGGGCCAGGTCGCGGTTGAGGGTGACGGTTTTGAATCTCGACGTTGGGTCGGTCACCTTAAGGAGCTTTTTTACCAAAGTTCTTAAAACTTCTCAAACTTCTGGAAGTCCTTTCAGAAGGTCTTCTTGTAGGTTCAAAGTGTCCAAAACACCAATCCAAAGGTCTGTAATCTCTTAGATGGTCTCTGGGATGTCTGTACTACAATTCCCACAATGCACCTGGCCAAATCCTAAAAATGTTCACTGGACGCACTCCAGGTAGGGACTCTTGGTGAAGATGATGCAAGTGGGCTCTGTTAACCTGTTCCTTGCAGGGAGTCCACTCCTTAATCCTTCTTGAAGCAAGGCAAATTCCTTAGGGCTGTAGTACCATATTGTGCAGCATGTGCAGTCTGTCAGAGTGCAGTCCTTTGGGTGCTGATCCAGATTCCAGCAGGGCAGTTCTGCTTCTCCCTGTAGTTTCAGGCAGCTGATCTGAGAGGCTATGCAGCTCTCACATATTTATTCAGCGTTCTGGGGCAACAAGCAAAGGATCACCTCTGTCCAATGAGATGCTGGGGCCATTGAAAAGCACTGTCACTTCCTCCAAAGTGTGGCATATTCTTGTCCCACAAAGCACTGCGCTTCCAAAATCCAACACAGATTAATGCTCTCAAGAGCAGTAAGAGCTGGCTAAACCAACCCAGAGTGTGGCTTGCTTCCATTAGCTCTCCTCCTCCTGCCCTTCTGCAAATTCCTGTCCTAAGCCTAACATCTGGCTGGGGGTCCAGGATGTGATGGTAGGTAGGCCTGGCAATCCTTTACTGACCTCCTCTCTTTGAAGCCCATGGTTTATTACTCATCCCCCTGCCTGGTCTTTGCAGCTGCATAACTCCCACCATCCAATAACCTCTGCTCCAGCCAGGCCACTTATCGCCTAATCAAAGCAGCCTGGCTAAGTCTGTTAGAGTGACCAATCAAGAGAGACTGCTAGAAGGCTGGAATCTGGCTCACAGAAAAGAAAGTCTCATAATGTATTTTCTGTACTAGCTATGACAAATTCAACAGTGGCAATTTGTTGAAGTCATCAATACCAATCTTTTAAAACATTGAATTACATTTTACTCCTTTCTTAGCAATAGTTATACTTAAATAAAATATTGCAATGTTAGCCTATGGAGCTAAGTACCTACAATATGGAAAAAATGAAATGGGTGGTTTTTCTCTCACCAGGGCATCTGAAACATCTTTTATAAGGCCGCTGCTTATAGTTACATCGCCTCTCACTCCGGGACACCTACAGGAGACCTTGGGGGTTCCTAACATGTAAAAATAAGGTAGATTATCAATTTTAAAGAGCCCATACCACCAAAGTCGAAATTGCATACAATTTACTTTTAAAGGCAGTCTGCAAAGCAAGGCTGCCTTTAAAATGACAGCAGGCATACAGCAGTGCACACATTCAAGTGCCGGAAATCTGCTGAGCCTCTTAACCTCCAGGCCCTATTATATACTTGGGACTTATAGGTAGCTTGAACCTCCTGGCCCTATTATATACTAAGGACTTCTAGGGTCTGTCAGTGCCAATTGTAATTAGACTAACTTACCATAACTAAACTTCCCTGCAAGGCAGGGCTGCATTTAGAAGTGACAGTGGGACCACAGCAGCACACACATGCAAGTGCAGGAAATCTGCTGGGCCTCTACACCTCCAAGCCATATTATATACTAGGGATTATAGGCAGTTTGAGCCCCCTGGCCCTATTATCGCCTAGGGACTTAAAGGGGCCTGTCATTGCCAATGCAATCATACCCAAGTACCATACACTTTTAACACAGAGCACAGGCCCTGGATCTGGTTAGCAGAGCCCAGGGCACAGTCAGAGTCAGAAAACCAGCATCTAGTGGTAAAAATGGGGCAAAAAGTTGTGGGGTGCACAGCAAACAGATCCTGATTTCTCACAGACCCACTATGATTTGCTGTCATTACAGGGAAGGTGGCATGCTGGAATCAGCATGCCACAACTTCATGGAACATCACCTGCTCCCCAAATATTTTTGTGGACCATTCACAGGGGGGTGCCGTTGGGGACCCCTTCCCATTTGCAAACGAGTTACCACTACCTTTCAATAGTCTGTAAATATTAATTTTTTGTGACTAGATTTTATTTACAAAACATGAATACACACCTTAAAGAATCGCTATTTGGAAGAGGAGCCCTATGCACGCCCTTTCCAAATAGTGATCTCTATTGGTTTCCTAGACCTGTTTAGTGATTTAGTAACATGTTATCAATTTGCTAAATGGGTTTTGTACATTTGATAAACGCATTTTTTGTTGGCAATCCTAAGATTTACCGCAGTGAGGAGTTTGCGACCAGAACATGTGTTTGTACATATGGCCACTTGTCCATTAATTGGATAGTGGTCCTGGTGTGGAACCCCTTCAAGTGCTATGAAAGGTAACGGAATGTTGTGTTGTTTTCTGCTAAGGAATTATGTGGAAGTCTCAGGGTCTTATTAAAAAACTCGGCTTTGAAACGTCAGAAATCTTCTCTCGTTTCTTCCTACGTTTGGAGTAGATTTCTGAAATCTTTGGGATTCAGTCAAAACAAATGATGGTCTTGAAAAGCCATAACGTGCATTTCAATTGAAAATCCACAATTAACTTTTGTTTCTCAACAGGGAAAAGTGGCTCTCTTTGGGGAAACACCTCTCCTCGTTCCCCATAAAATCTGGTGACTTTCCTTATCCAATTACACCAGGAAGTTACTTCAACCTTTATAAGGGTGGAACTATACAAATTCTATTTGTTGAGAATGGTAGAACAACTGAATATTTGCACCAAACCAGCACTTTATGAACGCAAATTATAGATCCTGATAGTGAGGGGCAGGAACCTTGAAATTTCATATAACTAAGTTGGCCTTACAAAATCATTTGTTACAATCTATCGGAACAAGAAAAACGCCTGAGCATTTTGGCATTTTTCAGATGGTATTGTAAAGATTCAATATTTGCATACATAATGCTGTCCTCCCTACCTTCACTCAAGAGAAAAGTTAACAAGGTTTGGATTCAGTCATATGGACATAGCACATTTAAACAGGTAAATAAGTGAACAGCAAAAAAAGCTAGTTAACCGCCTTTATAATCACGAGATAGCCACATAACTGTAAGATTCCTGGAAACGTTTATTAAGTGGCTGGTGTCAGTGCCGTCTGCTGCTTTGTGGAGAAACCCACACGCACATAAATGAAAAAAAAACAAAAAACGATTAGGGCCGCTGTCTGTAGCGGGGAGACAAGGCGCGTGTCAGAGATGAAGTGTGAGTGGTAAGCGAGAGCAATACATGGCACTGGGATCAAAGACAACATCAATAGTGAAATCAATATCCGGCTACAGGACTGAATGAGGGGGCTGTCACTATACGGGAAGAGGGAGAAAAATGGGAAGGTTTTACGAGCATCGCCATTAGTGTTGACTTAATGAGGGCGGGGCACATAAAGTATTAGCTCTTGTTTTTGTTCTTTCACTTTGTATTTTACTACTGGGCTCAGCATTCTCATATTGTTTTCATTTTTGCCAATCTGTTCTCAATATATATATATATATAGCCCCTACCCTAGCAAAGAGGTGCATATCTTTTCACAAATGCCCTGCTTCTGCTCGGAGAACGTTTTAAGGCATGGACAAATTTGAGCATTGCCAAGGGCCCCCACCGCCCTGGGAAACTGAACTTTCTGTATTTGACCTCTGTCTATTCTATTTCTCTGTCTAAACCACTCTCGCTCCCGTTACCTCTAAACTCTGCATCTCAAAACCAGTGTCATCTTAAGGGCTTTTGGGGTGCCGGCCAAGACATATTGCAGCTGTTTTTGTATGGCGTTGCTAAAATTTAACACAGAATATAGTATTGTTTGGCATTATGTGGACCTAAAAAGGATAGCAAAATTCAAATTTGTTCCATAGAGGGGCTCACAAAATATGTTTTGCCTGGGGCCCCCCACAATCCTTAAGATGACACTGCTTCTGCTGCAGGGATGGGGCTACAGGCTTGGGGCCAGTCCATGGGGGTCTCTCATTGTGCTGCTCAATACAGTTTTTTAGCAAGCCCATGTTAAAGAGGAGTGAAACGAGTGACGATTGGCATGTTGTGCTTCTGTATGTGAAAGGCCATCTCTGCCACTTTCCCACTACTCGGAATCACTTTTCAAAAATGTGAGCTCTCCGTTTGTGAAATTGCGATTGCTTGTTTTACGAGTCACCGTCAACTGCCAGAATGTCACGTCATCGGTGACATCTGAATCCAAGTCTGTATTTTTGGTTTGTATTATACCTATCAAGCGCTGAATAGTATGCCAAGCTTATAGCACTTTCTATCCACACTGCTCACACTGCCCCTGCCCCTTTGTCATCATTCTCCTTACCAGCATGGCTCTACGTCCCACACCACTTTTATTTTTGCACTAAAACCACATGAATAAGTTATTATGTTGAAAGAAAAACGTGCTGAAATGAAAAGACCCGTGCAGTTTCTTTTACGAAATAACTTGTCTCAGCTATTCCGAGCAAGAGAAGTTGTTCAATAGCCCAATTACTGCATATTTTATAATCTGTGTACATATAGGCATTCATTTAAGCGCGGCCAGTAAAGTTGAATCAAGTGCAAATATGTTTTCGTGCCCAACCCATGCATATATTTCACCAGGTTGGATGTAATGCCCAGTACGTCCAACCATACTGGAGTGAGACCCTTTCCTTTAAAAGCAGCCATTAGCAGGTCACCACGGTACCCTGGTAAAGTAGAAACTGTGAGGCAGTCTTATAAGAACATCATAAAAGCAAGGATCGCAGAAATGAGATATAAGACTTGCAAAGACTTGGGACTGGCATGTAGAGTAAAGGATGGTAGGGCTTTTGGAAAATGATAAATCTCCCTTTTTCTGGTGGTAATCCATCTAGGTTTGAGAACCTGATTTCTGTAGACACATGGGAAGAATATTTTTCCAAAACTCTGAAACCAGGTTATGATCCCCATAACTCGCAAACACAGAATGAGAAGCTCTGGGATGAACCGGTGGCACTTGCTTTAAGTGATACGGTGGATGTAAAAGAACTCACTCAAGTAATTGAAAAATAGTCCACTGTAGAAAGTACCAGGGCCAGATAGAGTTCTAGTTGACATTTTTAAAGAAAATCTAACAGTCTGGGCACTAATTGTCGCCAACGTATTGAGAGCTACTATAGTGGGCCTGTTGGTAACCACTTGGAAGGAAGCAGTCAAATTACTGATGTTGAAGGTGACAGGAACTCACCCAATTGTTACCATCCTATTTATTGGATCCCACTGTCAAAATCGTGGAAAGAGTTCTTGCTTTCATTTTGGAAACATGGGTCCAAGACAAAAATACTCCTTTTGAAGTACAGTTTGGTTTCCGTCCTAGTATTGGAACTGTTGAACAATGCCTGAATTTGTATCTTATAATAGAAAAGTATCTCAAGGCCAGAAGAGGAGCCATACACATGGCATTTATGGACTTTTCCTGTGCCTTTGAAACTGTAAATCGAGCCAAACTATGGGAACTTATGGGGAATTTGGGGGTAGAAAACAGTTTAGTAGCTCTACTCAGGTGCTTGTATAGTGATAGTTTTGACAGGCTATGTGCCAATGCCTTCTCTTGTCCATCATTAGAGTTCATTTACTCCCTTTCTCTGTGTGTGTACGTGTTATTTTGACTACTACTGCTGCTGTTTCTTAACTCCCCAAGTGCATGTTTGTATTGCGTATCCTATATCAGTGTGTTTCCTTGTCCCATTGCAAGTGTATATCCTTTTCCAATGTATGTTTAACCCGTTGCGTGTGTCGGACGGCCAGGAGCCGTCTGACGTCACGGTGGGCGTGTGCGTCGGACAGCTCCTGGCCGTCCAAGAACTCACCCACGGGGGAAGCTCTGGTGCTCCCCCGGTGGGCCACCCACCTACGGGACCCCACCAGGGATGGCAGTGGAAGCCCTTCTGCTGCCCCCCAATGTCCCTCCACGTCATCTAATGACATCAGCGTGCACCGCACGCCAACATCATTAGAGGTAATGGGGCGAGCTGAAAGCCATTTTCTTCCAGCGCGTCGGAGGGAGAAGGTACGTTTCTCCCTGGGGAGGGTGGGGGTTTTTAAACATAGAGGCATCGGAGGAAATGAAAGGGTGTTCCTTTCCTCTGATTTCTCTTTGGAGCATTCCTGCTGCACGATTGCGCATGGGGTGCAATCGTGCAGCAGGAATGCCTACTAGACACCAGAGATTTTTTTTGGATCAGTTTTGTGTTTGCGGGGAGCAGCCCCTTGGGCAAGGGGCGCTCCCCTTTGAGTAGCAATTATTTTGGCCATTTATGCCCCCCTGGGGGCAGATCGGCTGATTATTTTGTGTGCCCAACTATGCCAGCAGGGATTTTTTTTTGTAAATCAGTTTTGTGTTTGCGGGCAGCGGCCTCTTGGGCAAAGGTCGCTCCCCTTTGGGAGAAATAATTTTGGCAGTTTTTGTACCCCTGTGGGGCAGATCAGCTGATTATTTTGAAATTTGTGTGCACCACTAGGCCATCAGGGTTTTCTTTTTTTTTGATTTTTTGATGTTGGGCCTTATGGGGCAGATTTACAAGCCCCTTGCGCCACTTTTGCGTCACTTTTAACATGGGAAAAGTGACGCAAAAGTGGCGCAAGGGGCTTGTAAATCTGCCCCTATGTTTTTAGGCCCATCTGCCCCCAAGGAGGGGGTGGGGGAGGCAGAAGCCATTAGACACCAGAGATTTTTTTTATGTTGTTGTTGGGGAGCGGCCCCTTGGGCAAGCGTCACTCCCCATTATGGGGTGATCATTGTGGCCGTTTCTGCCCCATTTGGGGGCAGATTGGCCATTTCTTTTAGGCCCATCTGCCCCAAGGGGTGCAGAAGCCATTAGACACCAGGGATTTTTTTAATGTTGTTGTTGGAGAGCTGCCCCTTGGGCAAGGGTCGCTCCCCTTTATGGAGTGATTATTGTGGCCATTTCTGCCCCCTTTGTGGGCAGATCGGCCATACATTTTTAGGCCCATCTGTCCCCAAGGGGGGAGGGGGCAGAAGTCATTAGAAACCAGGGATTTTTATTTTATATTGTTGTTGGGGAGCGGCCCCTTGGGCAAGGGTCACTCTCCTTTATGGGGTGATCATTGTGGCTGTTTCTGCCCCCTTTAGGGGCAAATCGGCCATATGTTTTTAGGCCCATCTGCCCCAAGGGGTGCAAAAGCCGTTAGACACCAGGGAGTTTTTTGTATGTTGCTGTTGGGGAGCTGCCCCTTGGGCAAGGGTCGCTCCCCTTTATAGGGTGATTATTGTGGCTGTTATATGTTTTTAGGCCCATCTGTCCCCAAGGGTGGCAGAAGCCACTAGACACCAAGATTTTTTAAATGTTGTTGTTGGGGAGTGGCCCCTTGGGCAAGAGTCGCTCCCCTTTTACGTGGGTGAATATTTTGGCTGTTTCTGCCCTCCTTGGGGGCAGATCAGCCTTACATGTTTTGGCCCATATGCCCCCAAGGGGAACAGAGGCCACTAGACACCAGGGATTTTGTCAAAATCTATTTCTGCAATTAGGGGAGTGGCCCCTTGGGCAAGGGTTGCTCGCCTTTTAGGGGGTGATTATTTTGGCTGTTTCTGCCTCCCTTGGCGGCAGATCGGCCTTATGCTTTTAGGCCCATCTGTCCCCCCAGCTTGGCTGGTGGATTGTGTGTGGACTGGTGCATTATTTGCATATGTGATTGTAATGTTTTATTTCTCCTTTTTATTCTAGTGAAAAGCTTTTGATTCTTGTTTGCGGTTTCGGCAGTGATTGATCTGCAGTTTGCGTAGTTGCATGTATTTGGTAAGAAAAACATTTTTGCTGTGTTTACCCCAAATGAGTATTATTGTCATGCATGATTTTTTTGTAAGTGGTGTCATAACAGCAGCATATTTAGTTTATGTTTTGACTGAAATTCTTTTTGGATTTGTGCACGATGTATATTGCGTTGTCTTATGTGTAATTTTCTTTTCTTTTTCTTTTTCAGTGGGATATTGTTGGTCCTTGCAGTGTCTGTGCAGAGTAGGTGGTGGTGAGTCTAGCTGTTTCTGGAAAGTGAGTGCTATCGTTTTGGAGTATATAGGTCTTTGTGATAAAGCCACATTTTGTTTATTACTTATTTTACTAAGTGTTTGTTGTTGTTGACTTGTTTAACAAGTTACCTTCATTAGTAAGGATTATGGCTGGCCACAGAATTACTGCTCAGCAGGTGGTTCGTATGCTTTTTGAATCTCCCTCTGACCATGATTATGAGTCTGAGGCAGAGGAGGAAGTGCAAGATTCTGGCAGTGAGTTTTCTGTCCGCGAGGAATCATCTGATGATGAAGCTACTCTCAGTGCGGATGAAGTGCCTGTTTTAGAGGAGGACACTGATGTGTCAATGGTGCAGCAAGAGACATCTGGATTGCAGCCTAGGGCTGCAAGGCTTCCCATTGGAAGTGCTGGACTCTGGGTTGATCCAAACATGGTGCAGCCGGTGTTGCCTGCCTTTAGTGGTGATGCAGGGTGTAGAGTGAATTGTGAATTTTTTTTGCCTATACAGTTTTTTCAGTTGTTCATGGATGATGTATTTTTGGCTGAGATTGTTGAGCAGACTAATTTGTATGCTGAACAGTATTGGAGGGAAAACAGTGCCAGACGTATGCCCCGCTCTAGAGCTACCCGGTGGACTCCCACAAATCTGGATGACATGAAGAAGTTTTTGGATTTAACTTTTTTGATGGGCTTGATAAGGAAGCCGTCCCAGGCTTCATATTGGTCTACCAGTCCCTTGATGACAACAGCCATATTTCCTGCAGTTATGAGTCATGAACTCTATTTACTTTTGCTTCGGATGCTGCATTTTGTTGATAATGCTTCGGTGTTGCCACAAGATCACCCTGACTGTGACCGCCTTTTTAAGATTCGGCCTGTCCTTGATCCCTTTGTAGATTTTCAGAGATCTATACTCCAGGGAAAGAAATAGCTGTTGATGAGTCTTTGGTCCTGTTCAAGGGCCGTTTGATTTTTAGGCAGTACATTTCTAGCAAGAGGGCACATTATGGAATTAAGATGTATATGTTGTCTGAGAGTAGGACAGGGTATGTCTATAATTTCCGGTTGTACACTGGTAGGGATTCCACTATTGACCCCCTGGTTGTCCGTCCACTTTAGGAGTTTCAGAGAAAATTGTGTGGGAACTTGCTAGAGGACTTTTTAACAAAGGTCATCATTTGTACCTAGATGACTTCTACAATTCTGTGCAATTGTTTAAGGAATTGTTTAAAGTGGACACTCTTACTTGTGGCACAATCCGCTCTAACCGTAAAGGTTACCTAAAAGAGCTTGTTTGCAAAAAGCTTCAGAGGAAACAGTGCAGTGACTTGCATAGTGATGAACTGCTAGCTGTGTAATTTGTGGACAGGAGGGATGTCTACATGCTGACTACCATCCATAATGAAAGTACTTCACGTGTGACTGTTTGGGGTCATGTTGCAAAAGTGCGCAACCTGTGTGCATTGTAGACTACGATAAGCACATGGGTGGTGTAGATAGAGTAGATCAGAGGTTGGAACCTTACACTTCTGTTTGTAAGTCTTACATTTGGTATAAGAAGTTGTCCATCCATCTCTTCAACTTAGCAACTTTTAATGCATTTGTTGTGTTCAAGGAGTGTTCTCCAGCGTCAAGGATGACTTTTTTCAGTTTCTTGAGTCTTTGATAGGCAGCCTTGTTGTAGCGGAGCAGGCAAGTGTTCCTAGATTTGGAGTGGCGGAGGATGTGGCTAGATTGAAATATCGCCATTTAATTCCTCCCATGTCCAAAAAAAACAATCCCTGTAAGAGATGTAAAGTCTGTCTACGAAGAGGTATGCGGAAGGAGAGTTGTATGCGCTATGCTGATTGTCCTTCTAATCCTGGGCTGTGTGTGCCCACACGTTTCAGATTGTATCACACTCCAAAGAGTTCTTGGGAGCAACTGTGAGTCTGATAGTGAACTGCCTCGTCTGTATTGTTTTGTATTTGTAGTTCTGTTTCACGGTTGGCATTAGAATGATGATTTTAGTTACAGCTGTTGTGCTTGTAGTTTTAGTTTTGTATCTAGTTCCAATTCATTTGTGTTTTCGTTCTTCTTAGAAAAAATGTGATGACGGTGTGCATGGACTGGCATTTGGCATGGCGGTGTGCATGAACTGGCTTTTGGCTGGTGGTGTGTGGACTGGCGCTTGGCTGGCAGTGTGCGTGGACTGGCGCTTGGCTGGCGCTGTGCGTGTAGTGGCACTTGGCTGGTGGTGTGCTTGTACTGGCATTTGCCTGGCAGTGTGCGTGGACTGGTGTTTGACTAGCGGTGTGCGTGGGCTGGCATTTGGCTGGCGGTATGCGTGTTTTGGACCTTGACTGGCAGTGTGCGTGGGCTGGTGCTTGGCTGGCGGTGTGTGAGGGCTGGTGCTTGGCTGGCGGTGTGTGAGTAGTGACTTGGTGCTGGTCATTGCACCCACTTCTAGCCAAACGCCACTGCACACACTATGTCAACCACCAGCCGGTGTAATTGCTGTGCCAGTCATGTGGGCGAATGAAAGTGATGGGCCCTTGAATGGCGCTGTCTGTTTATGTGAATGTTGTAATGTGCTGGGCCCGCGACTGGCAGTGTGAATGGTCTTGTGTGTGTCACGTATAAATGGTGTGTGAATGGCCTGTAAAGAGGCTGGTGCCTTGCCGTGGCTTTACATCTGACGAGCTGTGAGTCATTGGTTCAGGTTTTTAACCTTTTAATTATTAACAGAGCATTTCTTTTTTGTGAAATCTCTTGCTAATAAAATGTTATGCCCCGAACCTACACTCACCCTCGTGCCAAATACAACCAATATGTGTGTGTACTTAAGGAATAGTTAGTTTTGAAGTAATATTTGTCTTTTCTGTTTTTCTACCAGGGTGTACATTGTCTCTACATTGTCAGCTGATGTGAGTGTTGTAATGTGCTGGGCTCACAGCTGGTAGTGTGAACGTATGTGTCAAGTATGAAAGGTGTGTGAATGGCCTGTAAAGAGGTTGGTGCCTTGAGGTGGCTTTACATCTCACGAGCTGTGAGTCATTGGTTTAGGTTTTTAACCTTTCAATTATTAACAGTGCATTTCCTTTTTGTGACATCTCTTGTTAATAAAATATACAGTTTGAACCTTTCACTCACCATTGTGTCAAATGTAACCAGTATGTGTGTGTACTTGAGGAACAGATGGATAGGTAGTCATATTTGTCTTGTCTGTCTTTCTGTGGTAAGGTGTAGTTTGTCTCTAGGGAAAATTTAACAACTTTAGATATTTTTGTAAACTAAACATTTTTTTGAGTGCTGGGTGGTGTGCCTCTCAAGGATCCCAAAAAATGTATTTACTCACAATGCCATGCAAACCTCAAAATGTGACTATAGTCACACATTTTCCTTGCATTACTGTGTCATATTCTTCTATTATCAGAAAAACCACAATTTTTCTACCACCCAGCATTGCCCGAGGTCTCCCAATAAAAATGGTACCTCACTTGTGTGGATTGGCCAAGTACCCGCGACAGGCAAGGGCCCAAAACGTATTGTGGAGACATCAAAATTACCTATCACAAAACGACCTGTTTTGCAAGGGGATCACCTGGGTTTTTGGGCCCAGGCTCGGTGGCCATCTAGGGAAACCTACCAAACCCACACATTTCTGAAAACTAGAAACCCAGGGGAGTCCAGGGAGGTATGGCTTGTATGGACACCCCAACGTTTTCCTACCCAGAATCCCCTGCACACCACAAATTTAGCTGAAAAAATAAAAATGTTCTCACATTTCTGTGTGGGAAAGATGTGGGATTACCAGACTGACACAAATTTCCTACCACCCAGCGTTCCCCCAGGTTTCCCAATAAAAATGGTACCTCACTTTTGTGGGTGGGCCAAGTACCTGCGACAGGCAAGGGCCCAAACTTACTGTGGAGACATCAAAATTACCTATCACAAAATGACCTGGTTTTGCAAGGTGGGTCGCAAGGGTTTTTTGCCCGAGCTCGGCGGCCATCTAGGGAAACCTACCAAACCCACAAATTTATGAAAAATAGACACCCAGGGGAGTCCAGGGAGGGATTGCTTGCATGGAACCTCTCAACGTTTTTCTTCCCCAAATCCACTGCAAACCTCAAATTTAGCTGAAAAAATCAAATTTTTCTCACATTTCTGTGTGGGAAAGTTGAGGGATCCCCAGGCTGACACAAATTTCCTACCACCCAGCGTTTCCTCAGGTCTTCCGATAAAAATGATACCTCACTTGTGTGGGTGGGCCAAGCACCCGCCACAGGCAAAGGCCCAAAAAGTATTGTGGAGACATCAAAATTACCTATCAGAAAACGACCTGGTTTTGCAAGGGGGGCAACTGCGTTTTTGGTCCCGGGCTCGGCGGCCATCTATGGAAACCTTCCAAAACCACACATTTCTGAAAACTAGACACCCAGGGAGTGCAGGGATGTGTGGCTCGTGTGGATCCCCCAAAGTTTTCCAACCCAGAATCCCCTGCAAACCTCAAATTTAGCTGAAAAAACCCAAATTGTTCTCACATTTCTGTGTGGGATTACCATGCCGGCACAAATGTCCTAAGCGATACCAAAGGGAATGATGGACGGAGCGTTTGAGCTAATCAAACACTCACCCCCAGTCAACTGATCTGGGTTTAATCCATCATCATTCTTTAGCTCACTCCACCACCCCAGTTCAGACATGGCCATATGCAAATCAGTCTGACCCTGTGCCTCATGGGAACAGTCCAGCCCAAACTGCCAAGCCATGTCTTCCCTGGACCGGAAACAAGCATCCTGGGACCGGTTTCTGGCCATTCAGCTGTCATCAGCCAGGCTAGCTTGAATCCAGTGGCAAAGTGAGCAAGGGACCCACGTCTGGGCATACCCTGCCAACTTAGGGCGAACAAAGCGATACCAAAGGGAATGATGGACGGAGCGTTTGAGCTAATCAAACACTCACCCCCAGTCAACTGATCTGGGTTTAATCCATCATCATTCTTTAGCTCACTCCACCACCCCAGTTCAGACATGGCCATATGCAAATCAGTCTGACCCTGTGCCTCATGGGAACAGTCCAGCCCGAACTGCCAAGCCATGTCTTCCCTGGACCTGAAACAAGCATCCTGGGACCGGTTTCTGGCCATTCAGCCATCATCAGCCAGGCTAGCTTGAATCCAGTGGCAAAGTGAGCAAGGGACCCACGTCTGGGCATACCCTGCCAACTTAGGGTGAACAAAGCGATACCAAAGGGAATGATGGACGGAGCATTTGAGCTAATCAAACACTCACCCCCAGTCAACTGATCTGGGTTTAATCCATCATCATTCTTTAGCTCACTCCACCACCCCAGTTCAGACATGGCCATATGCAAATCAGTCTGACCCTGTGCCTCATGGGAACAGTCCAGCACGAACTGCCAAGCCATGTCTTCCCTGGACCGGAAACAAGCATCCTGGGACCGGTTTCTGGCCATTCAGCCGTCATCAGCCAGGCTAGCTTGAATCCAGTGGCAAAGTGAGCAAGGGACCCACGTCTGGGCATACCCTGCCAACTTAGGGCGAACAAAGCGATACCAAAGGGAATGATGGACGGAGCGTTTGAGCTAATCAAACACTCATCCCCAGTCAACTGATCTGGGTTTAATCCATCATCATTCTTTAGCTCACTCCACCACCCCAGTTCAGACATGGCCATATGCAAATCAGTCTGACCCTGTGCCTCATGGGAACAGTCCAGCCCGAACTGCCAAGCCATGTCTTCCCTGGACCGGAAACAAGCATCCTGGGACCGGTTTCTGGCAATTCAGCCGTCATCAGCCAGGCTAGCTTGAATCCAGTGGCAAAGTGAGCAAGGGACCCACGTCTGGGCATACCCTGCCAACTTAGGGCGAACAAAGCGATACCAAAGGGAATGATGGACGGAGCGTTTGAGCTAATCAAACACTCACCCCCAGTCAACTGATCTGGGTTTAATCCATCATCATTCTTTAGCTCACTCCACCACCCCAGTTCAGACATGGCCATATGCAAATCAGTCTGACCCTGTGCCTCATGGGAACAGTCCAGCCCGAACTGCCAAGCCATGTCTTCCCTGGACCGGAAACAAGCATCCTGGGACCGGTTTCTGGCCATTCAGCCGTCATCAGCCAGGCTAGCTTGAATCCAGTGGCAAAGTGAGCAAGGGACCCACGTCTGGGCATACCCTGCCAACTTAGGGCGAACAAAGCGATACCAAAGGGAATGATGGACGGAGCGTTTGAGCTAATCAAACACTCACCCCCAGTCAACTGATCTGGGTTTAATCCATCATCATTCTTTAGCTCACTCCACCACCCCAGTTCAGACATGGCCATATGCAAATCAGTCTGACCCTGTGCCTCATGGGAACAGTCCAGCCCGAACTGCCAAGCCATGTCTTCCCTGGACCGGAAACAAGCATCCTGGGACCGGTTTCTGGCCATTCAGCCGTCATCAGCCAGGCTAGCTTGAATCCAGTGGCAAAGTGAGCAAGGGACCCACATCTGGGCATACCCTGCAAACTTAGGGCGAACAAAGCGATACCTAAGGGAATGATGGACGGAGCGTTTGAGCTAATCAAACACTCACCCCCAGTCAACTGATCTGGGTTTAATCCATCATCATTCTTTAGCTCACTCCACCACCCCAGTTCAGACATGGCCATATGCAAATCAGTCTGACCCTGTGCCTCATGGGAACAGTCCAGCCCGAACTGCCAAGCCATGTCTTCCCTGGACCGGAAACAAGCATCCTGGGACCGGTTTCTGGCCATTCAGCCGTCATCAGCCAAGCTAGCTTGAATCCAGTGGCAAAGTGAGCAAGGGACCCACATCTGGGCATACCCTGCCAACTTAGGGCGAACAAAGCGATACCAAAGGGAATGATGGACGGAGCGTTTGAGCTAATCAAACACTCACCCCCAGTCAACTGATCTGGGTTTAATCCATCATCATTCTTTAGCTCACTCCACCACCCCAGTTCAGACATGGCCATATGCAAATCAGTCTGACCCTGTGCCTCATGGGAACAGTCCAGCCCGAACTGCCAAGCCATGTCTTCCCTGGACCGGAAACAAGCATCCTGGGACCGGTTTCTGGCCATTCAGCCGTCATCAGCCAGGCTAGCTTGAATCCAGTGGCAAAGTGAGCAAGGGACCCACGTCTGGGCATACCCTGCCAACTTAGGGCGAACAAAGCGATACCAAAGGGAATGATGGACGGAGCGTTTGAGCTAATCAAACACTCACCCCCAGTCAACTGATCTGGGTTTAATCCATCATCATTCTTTAGCTCACTCCACCACCCCAGTTCAGACATGGCCATATGCAAATCAGTCTGACCCTGTGCCTCATGGGAACAATCCAGCCCGAACTGCCAAGCCATGTCTTCCCTGGACCGGAAACAAGCATCCTGGGACCGGTTTCTGGCCATTCAGCCGTCATCAGCCAGGCTAGCTTGAATCCAGTGGCAAAGTGAGCAAGGGACCCACGTCTGGGCATACCCTGCCAACTTAGGGCGAACAAAGCGATACCAAAGGGAATGATGGACGGAGCGTTTGAGCTAATCAAACACTCACCCCCAGTCAACTGATCTGGGTTTAATCCATCATCATTCTTTAGCTCACTCCACCACCCCAGTTCAGACATGGCCATATGCAAATCAGTCTGACCCTGTGCCTCATGGGAACAGTCCAGCCCGAACTGCCAAGCCATGTCTTCCCTGGACCGGAAACAAGCATCCTGGGACCGGTTTCTGGCCATTCAGCCATCATCAGCCAGGCTAGCTTGAATCCGGTGGCAAAGTGAGCAAGGGACCCACGTCTGGGCATACCCTGCCAACTTAGGGCGAACAAAGCGATACCACAGGGAATGATGGACGGAGCATTTGAGCTAATCAAACACTCACCCCCAGTCAACTGATCTGGGTTTAATCCATCATCATTCTTTAGCTCACTCCACCACCCCAGTTCAGACATGGCCATATGCAAATCAGTCTGACCCTGTGCCTCATGGGAACAGTCCAGCCCGAACTGCCAAGCCATGTCTTCCCTGGACCGGAAACAAGCATCCTGGGACCGGTTTCTGGCCATTCAGCCGTCATCAGCCAGGCTAGCTTGAATCCAGTGGCAAAGTGAGCAAGGGACCCACGTCTGGGCATACCCTGCCAACTTAGGGCGAACAAAGCGATACCAAAGGGAATGATGGACGGAGCGTTTGAGCTAATCAAACACTCACCCCCAGTCAACTGATCTGGGTTTAATCCATCATCATTCTTTAGCTCACTCCACCACCCCAGTTCAGACATGGCCATATGCAAATCAGTCTGACCCTGTGCCTCATGGGAACAGTCCAGCCCGAACTGCCAAGCCATGTCTTCCCTGGACCGGAAACAAGCATCCTGGGACCGGTTTCTGGCCATTCAGCCGTCATCAGCCAGGCTAGCTTGAATCCAGTGGCAAAGTGAGCAAGGGACCCACGTCTGGGCATACCCTGCCAACTTAGGGCGAACAAAGCGATACCAAAGGGAATGATGGACGGAGCGTTTGAGCTAATCAAACACTCACCCCCAGTCAACTGATCTGGGTTTAATCCATCATCATTCTTTAGCTCACTCCACCACCCCAGTTCAGACATGGCCATATGCAAATCAGTCTGACCCTGTGCCTCATGGGAACAGTCCAGCCCAAACTGCCAAGCCATGTCTTCCCTGGACCGGAAACAAGCATCCTGGGACCGGTTTCTGGCCATTCAGCCGTCATCAGCCCGGCTAGCTTGAATCCAGTGGCAAAGTGAGCAAGGGACCCACGTCTGGGCATACCCTGCCAACTTAGGGCGAACAAAGCGATACCAAAGGGAATGATGGACGGAGCGTTTGAGCTAATCAAACACTCACTCCCAGTCAACTGATCTGGGTTTAATCCATCATCATTCTTTAGCTCACTCCACCACCCCAGTTCAGACATGGCCATATGCAAATCAGTCTGACCCTGTGCCTCATGGGAACAGTCCAGCCCGAACTGCCAAGCCATGTCTTCCCTGGACCGGAAACAAGCATCCTGGGACCGGTTTCTGGCCATTCAGCCGTCATCAGCCAGGCTAGCTTGAATCCAGTGGCAAAGTGAGCAAGGGACCCACGTCTGGGCATACCCTGCCAACTTAGGGCGATGTCCTATCACACAGTATTTCCCTTGGTCTCCCCCAAAAAATTATACTTCACTTGTGTGGGTGTCCAATGCAGAATTGCCTAAAAACTTATTTTTTAAAAAAAATATAGCGCTTAGAGTTTTCTGTGCTATCCCCTTAATCCCTATGTTTTTGGCCCTTCCCAGTCGCAGGCCCTTGGCCCACCCACACAAGTTGAGTATAATTTTACTCGGGAGACTGAGGGGAACGCTGTGTGATGGGACATTTGTGCCGGGCGGCACGGTGATCCCACACAGAAATGTGAGGAAAATGTGAATTCTTTTAGCTAAATTTGAGGTTTGCAGGGGATTCTGGGTAGGAAAAAGTTGGGGGATCCATGCAAGCCATACCTCCCTGGACTCCCCAGGGAGTCTAGTTTTCAAACATGCCTGGGTTTGGTAGGTTTACCTAGATAGCCGCTGAGCCCAGGCCAAAAACCCAAGTGACCCCCCTTGCAAAAACAGCTTGTTTTGTGATAGGTAATTATGATGTCTCCACAATAAGTTTTGGGCCCTTGCCTGTCCCGGGTATTGGCCCACCCAAACAAGTGAGGTACCATTTTTATCAGGAGACCTGGGGGAATGCTGGGTGGTGAGAAATCTCTGTCAGCCCAGTGATCACACAACTTTCCCACACAGAAATGGGAGGAAAATGTGATTTATTCATTTAAATTTGAGGTTTGCAGGGCATTCTGGGTAGGAAAACTTTGGGGGATCCATGCAAGCCATACCTCCCTGGACTCCCCCAGGTGTCTAGTTTTCAAAAATGTCTGGGTTTGGTAGGTTTACCTAGATAGCCGCTGAGCCCAGGCCAAAAAACCCGGGTGACCCTCCGTGCAAAACCAGGTCGTTTTGTGATAGGCCATTTTGATGTCTCCACAATATGTTTTGGGCCCTTCCCTGCCACGGGCACTTGGCCCAACAATACAAGTGAGGTACCATTTTTATTGGAAGACTTCGGGGGATGCCGGGTGGGTGGAAGTTTGTGGATCCACGCAGATTCCAAAACTTTCCATCACAGAAATGTGAGGAAAATGTGTTTTATTTTTACAAAGTTTGAGGTTTGGAAGGGATTCTGGGTAAAAGAACCTGGTGAGAGCCACACAAGTCAACCCAACCTAGACTCCCCTGGGTGTCTAGTTTTCAGATATGTATAGGTTTGATAGGTTTCTTTAGGAGCCGGCTGAACCAGGGTTCAAAATCCACAGCTAGGCACATAGCCAAAAAAGGGTCAGTTTTCAATGCGTTTTGGGCCGTTTCCTGTTGCGTGCACAAGGCGTACCCACACAAGTGAGGTATGAGGAATACTGAGTGAGTAAAAGTTTGTGGATCCACGCAGATTCCAGAAATTTCCAGCACAGAAATGTGAGGAAAATGTGTTTTTTTTTTACAAAGTTTGAGGTTTGCAAAGGATTCTCTGTAACAGAATCTGGTGAGAGTCACACAAGTCCCCCCATCCTGGTTTTCCCTGGATGTCTAGTTTTAAAAAATGTATAGGCTTGCTAGGTTTCCCTAGGTGCCAGCTGAGCTAGGGTTGAAAATCCACAGCTAGGCTCATTGCAAACAAAGGGTCAGTTTTTACTGGAAAATGGGATGTGTCCACGTTGCGTTTAGGGCCATTTCCTGTCACGGGAACTAGGCCTATCCACACAAGCGAGGTATCATTTTTATTGGGAGACTTTGGGGAATGCTGGGTGTGTGGAAGTTTGTGGATCCACGCAGATTGCAGAACTTTCCATCACAGATATGTGAGGAAAATGTAGTTTTTTTTACAAAGTTTGAGTTTTGCAAAGGATTCTGGGTAACAGGACCTGGTGAGAGCCACACAAGTCACCCCATCCTGGATTCTCCTGGGTGTCTAGTTTTCAAAAATGTATAGGTTCACTAGGTTTCCCTAGGTGCCAGTTGAGCTAGGGTCCAAAATCCACAGCTAGACACATAGCAAAAAAAGTGTCCGTTTTTACTGGAAAAACATGATGTGTTCACGTTGCGTGTTGGGCCGTTTTCTGTCGCAGGCACTAGGCCTACCCACACAAGTGAGGTAGCATTTTTATCACAAGACTTAGGGGAACACAGAATAGTAGAACAAGTGTTATTACCAATTGACTTTCTTTGCATTTATCACTTCCAAATGTAAGACAATTTATAAAAAAAAGAAGTCATTTTGAAAAATGACCTCTAATTCACATGCTTGCATGGGTACTCACAATTTTTGAGATGTGCGAATAACCACTGCTTCTAAACTCTACATGTTGTTTGCATGTCGGAAATATATATACGTTTCCTTGGTACCTATTTTTCAATCTCTATATTTTACCAAATCTATTGCCATATACCCGGTACACAATGAAAAAATATTGCAAGATGCAGCTCAGTTATTGGCTCTGGGTTCCTCAGGTTCTTGGTGAACCTACAAGTTCTATATATCCCCACAACCAGAAGGATCCAGCGGATGTAATGGTATACTGCTTTTGAATCTGTCATATTTAGAAGAAGTTACAGGTAAAAACGTTGCCACAAATGGCTCTTTTTTTCAACTCAATTTCAATATTTTTTATTTTTAACTGTTAGTTTCTATAAAATAAACATGAAGGATCTACACAAATGACCCCTTGCTAAATTCAGAATTTTGTCTGCTGTTCAGAAATGTATAGCTTTCCGGGATCCATTATCGCTTTCACACCCATGTCTACCACTAACTAGAAGGAGATTGAAAGCACAAAAAATAGCAAAAATAGGCTATGTCCCAGTAAAATGCCAAAACAGTGTAGAAAATGTTGATTTTCTGACAAAAGTCTGCCTGTCCCCGAAAGCTGGGAAGATGGTGATTTCAGCACCAAAAACACTTTGTTGATACTTTGCAGGGAAAAAAACAGACACTTTCTTCTGCAGCACTTTTTCCCCATTTTTCCAGAAAAAAACAAACTTTAGCTGTATTTTGGCTAATTTCTGTGTCCCCTCCAGGGGAATCCACAAACTCTGGGTACCTTTAAAATCCTCATGATCTTAGAAGAAAAGGATGCAAATTTGGAGTGGATACCTTGTATGGACAAAAAGTTACAGGGGCCTAAGCGCAAACTACCCCAAATAGCCAAAAAAAGGCTTAGCACAGGGGGGGGCTAGCAGCTAAAGGTTAATTTATATGCCAATGTCATTATTTTGCCCTGTCAGAATGTGTTTATTTCCTGGGATTAGTGGCCTGTCACGTAAAATACAATCCCATTGTATATGTCATCTTGTGTCAGTTTCGAATGCACACCTTTCTGGTGTATGTATCTAATTGTCTATTTTACTTTGGTGCCCATTAGGACCACTCTTACAGTTGCAGAAGCACTGGAAAAGACAGCATTCGTGGACGCCTGTAGTATCTCTCTCCACCACTCAACTTAAGGATAACCTCAGCTAGGCCAATGGATAAGAAAGCTCTTGCCAATACGGACGTCTTTCCCACAATAAATGTACTTACCTTTTGGAAACATAAAGTAAGTGAACTTTGGTGACTTCTTGAACAATCTGCAAATGGCTGATGCACTCTTCCCTGAAAAAGAGCTGACTGTGAAAGTCAAAAAACTTGTCCAGCCAAAAAGTATTCCTCCAAATAATACAAAGGCATCCCTCATCTATTCCAATGAAAGAACCTTTCTATGTCTTCTCTATATTTCTACTGCAGAAAAGTTCACAGAGACTAATTCAGTGAATAGGCCTGCTTCATGCAGGACAGTCGCACTTCATAAGCACAGAGAGACACCCCCCTAATATCTCTTCCTTGTCTTGGTATTCCTCACTAGAGGCTATTGTCCAATAACTTGTTGGTAGAACCAAACAACATTCATTAGAATAATCTAATCAGATATTCTGTTTCTGCACCTGAGAATTCATTATGACCAAAATAAACTTCTTTTTAGTTCAAAGTAATTTTATTCAAGAATAAAAGTACAAAATATGATGAACAAAAAGAATACACAAAGGATAAACTGAATAAAAACAAAAAGTAAAAAATCAAAGAAATTCAATCAATACAATGTAATATGCAAACATGGCGATAATTAATTGAGTAGATAACCAATTAACAATGTAATCAGTAAGATATTACGTTTGATGTACAATGTTTAAGAACTAAAGTAATAAAAGCATATTAATAAGATATAACATATTATTAAAGAGATAGAGAATGTCATGGAGGTCGAGCAACTTCTTGCTGAGAAGGAGTCATGGAGAAAGAGCGCTTAGCATTGGCATCAATAAACATTGTAACAGGCAAATATAGATTTAAACGTTTCATAGCTAAATGAATAGGATGAACAAGCGCTGTGTCTAATCTGTGATTATAGCATACTGCATACCACCATGCCTGAAATGATAATTTGGTCAAATCCTTCCAATTTTTAGTAATTTGCTGAAAAGCGACAGCCAACAGTAAATCAACAATCTTTATGTTAGAAATATGATCATCCCAAATGGGTGATAAGCTACCTAAAAATAAATGAGTAGGAGAAAAAGGGAAATTGGATTTGAAAATAGAATTAATTTGAGACCAAACATTGTTCCAAAAAGTGTGTACCAGTGGGCACCTAAAGAGTAAGTGTGTTAGATCAGCAGATGGGGAAGAGCAAGACCAACAGGTGTCAGGTGTATCAGTGAAACGTTTATGTAAAATAACTGGGTGTAGCAAAAGCCTGTTGTAGGTAAAAATAGCGTTTGTGTGGAGTTGGCCGCCCTAGAGGATTTCCTAATTTTAGACCAGACTTTATTCCATAGAGAAGTTGACCATTCAACTCCAAGATCCTTTTCCCAAGAGAGTTCAACTTTAGTCTTTTCCCTGTCAGACGGTAAAGAGCGTATATGAGTATAGATGGTGGAAGCCTTAGGAACCGAAAGTAGAAGAGTGCATAAGCCATTGACAGGGGGAGGAACAGGGTGAGGATTAGATAGAACTTGAGCGTATGCATTTGAAAGGGCCTGTTTGATAAGGTTATACTTAGAGTGAAATGAAAGGGGCAAATCAAAACGCTGTTTAGCTTCCGAAAGCGATAATAACTCATTTTGAGAAAAGAGTTGAATTCTGATTAAGCCTTTGCTACTCCAAGATTTCCAATAAAAGAGTTTGTCATGAATCAATAAAAACTTATTATGCCAACGTGAAGAATTAATAAAGGAGTTTAGATCATTAGGGGGAGTAATTGGAATAAGGTCAAGAAGCTTACAAGTGTGTCTAAGAATAGGGGTAAAAATAGAATGTGGTCTGCGGGTGAAAGAAAGAAACTCTTTGAAAGAGAAGGGAGAGAGATATGCACGTTCAAGATCTACCCACAAAGGACAATCCAAAAGAGATTCCGGGAGCCATCTCGAAGCTTGACGAAGTAGGAAAGATTTTTGATATGTAGGAAAATCTAGAAAATTAACTCCACCCTCTACTTTTGGTCTTGTTAGTCTCATTAATGACATGCAGGGTTTTTTACTGTTCCATAAAAATGATAATAATATGGAATTGATTTTTTTTTTTAATTTTGAAGGAACAGGAATGTTGGAAAGAGTGTACAAAATTATTGGAGTGAGCATCATTTTAATGGTATCCAGGCGACCCCACCATGAGAGATATAAGGGATGCCATTTAGTTGTTAATGTGGAGATTTTATTCATACACTTTTCAAAACATAAGGAAAGTGTTGTTGACAGTGAAGGGATGAAATAAAGCCCTAAATATTTAATGTGATGAAAATTCCAGGTAAAACCTGAGGAACTAAAATCGTCTTTAAAAGTATGCTTGGTTAAAGGCAAGATCTCACACTTGTCTATATTCATTTTATAACCCGAAACGGAAGCAAAAAGCTTGACTTCTTGAAGAAAGGCAGGGACAGAGGATAGCGGGTTAGAGATAAATAGCAATACATCATCTGCATAAGCTGCCAACTTGATTTGTTTGTCATTGGCTATAAAACCCTGTATTTCACCATTCTGCCGAATTCTGGACAAAAAAGGTTCCAAAGCTAGATTGAAAAGGAACAGAGATAAAGGACATCCCTGGCGAACACCTCTTCTCAGATCAAAATATGGGGATGTTTGACCATTAACAAAAACAGCTGCTCGTGGGTTAGAGTAAAGAATCGAAATGAGGGAGATAATCTTTTGGACCGAAACCAAACCATTTGAGAGTTTGGTATAGGTAAGTCCAATTGGCGCGATCAAACGCTTTCTCAGCGTATAAAGCCACAGCAGCTAATGAATGAGATAAATGATGAGATTTGGATAAGATATCAAAGAATAAGCGAGTGTTATCTGAGATAAGGTGGCCTTTAACAAAACCGGATTGTTCCGCACCCAATAATTGAGGAAGGAAAGTCTCTAGACGAAAGGCCAGGGCCTAAGAGAAAATGTTGTAGTCAATGTTGACAAGTGAAATAGGTCTTTAATTTTTACAGTATTTAAGATCTTTTCCATCTTTAGGGATTAAACAGATTAAGGCTTCTAAAAAAGGACCCAGTAGATTTTCCCGATTGTGAAAAAAAGTTTAAGAGAGTGATTAGCTTGGGAAGAAGAAGTGGAGCAAAGTGTGTAAAATATTCCGCTGTGAAGCCATCTGGCCCTGGGGCTTTATCTTTCTTGAGGGACTGTAGTGCGATGAGAAGTTCTGCGATATCAGATTCTAGGGAAACAAAATCTGGTTGAGTATTTGAGGATTTATGAATACCTGAAAGAAATTGTGAAATATTCGACTCTGATGGTGTAGTTTCAGGTGTGTATAATGTTTTATAAAACAAAAGAAATTCATTCAATATCTCTGAATCTTTGAACCGTAGTGTGTTTTGTTCATCCATGATAGATTCAATATCAAACTTATTATGTTTAATTTTTAAATAGTTTGCCCAAAAGCTTACCGGCTTTGTTTTGACCACCATAGAATTTAGCACTAGATTTTAGCAAAAAAAGTGAGGCATTATCAGTAGATTCCTTATTGAATTGAAATTTTGCTTTAACAAGTTGAGACAGACAATCTTTGGACTTTGAAGAATAATAAGAATGCTCCAATCTCTTTATTTCAGTCAAAAGGTCTTTAGTAACTTTGCGTGCATTTTTTCGTTTTCTAGAAACATAGCCAATAATAAAATCTCTGGCGGTGGCTTTGAAAGCATCCCAAACTACAGAAAAGGGTGAGGTATCATTTTGGTTGAGGGAGAAATAATCATTAAAGAAAGAGACAAAGGAGGAGTTAAAATTAGGGTCTAAAAGGAGTGAGATATTAAAACACCATCTCCTAGGTAAATTGGATTTTGGGACTATGTCTAATTGAATGGAGATGGGAGCATGATCAGATATTAGAATAGATCCAATATCAGCACTTCTAAGTGATTGGGAGATGTTGTGTGAGATAAAAAAATAATCAATACGCAATTGAGTTTGATGGGCCGGAGAGTAAAATGTATATTCCCTCGTAGTGGGATTACAAATTCTCCAGGCGTCTATAAGGTTATATTGCTGAATAGTCTGAATGAAAAATGTATGTGCTTTATGGGGTTTAAAAGAAACCGATGAATTACGATCTATAAAGGGGTCAAATATTTGGTTGCAATCACCTGCAAGGATGAAATTATCATCAATACACAATGAAAGTTGTTGGGATAGATTAGTACAAAATGTGAAATCGCCATTCTTGGGAGCATACATGATAAATAAAGAGATCGGAGCACCCCCAATTTGTAATTTGGTATATAACCATCTACCCCCCTCATCAGAAAGTTGAGAAAGCAACTTAGCATCAATCGACTTATGACAAAGAGTTATTACACCATTGCGTTTACCATCACCCGGTGAAAAAGAGACTTCTCCTACCCAACCCCTTCTCATTTTTAAAGAATCCTTTGCAGATAAATGAGATTCTTGTAAAAGAACAATATCAGCCCCTAATTTAGATAAATGTGATAAAACACGTTGGCATTTGATGGGAGAATTCAAACCTCTGACATGCCATGATATGATCTTCAAAGACATAAAGACAACATGGGAAGAACTAGAACATAAAGGTCAAAACAGACCATCGAAGAACAGAGGATAAAAAATATTACAAATATAACAAACCAACCATGTAAGCATAAGTAAAGACAAACTAGAATATTTAGGAAAAATGAATATAGAAAAGATCGTGAGACAGGGAACCAAAAAGGAATGAAAAGGAAAGAAATGGAATAGAAGGTGGAATAAAACACAGATATAAGAAGAAAAAGGAAAAAGAGGAAACAACAACAAAAAAAAAACAACATACCTACACCTAAGGACATCCAAAGAAGATGGGGGGGATGAGACCACATGGAGTCGATGGCACGCCCAGACTCGATGGGACATAAAACGCGGGAGGACCACATCACTTCATAAAAGGGTGAGGGAGTATTGTATGGACAAAACATAAACAAACCTGGGGGAAGGAGACAAGAAAAGGTGAACAGTAATCATAAGAAATGGATAAAAATTAATAAAAATAATAACAATACATACTATTTGAGAAAAGCTGAAATGAACAAATAGTAAACCTCATAATACTTGTAACCATGTGTTAAAACTTAAAACATTAGAAACGGGAAGAAAATTGCTACTTATAATGAAGACAGCATTACATATTACTAGATGACGAAGCACCAGCAAAGTCCATGGATTTTGATCTACAGGAATTGATGAAGCTCTGTAATTTGATAGGATCTTCATAAGTCGTGGTTGTATTCTTATAAGTAACCTTGAAGAGGCATGGATGGAAAAGGCCGTAGCGAGGTAATCTACCATTACTACGCGTCCACTTCTCCGTATTTACAATTCTACGCATCTTTTACTGCGCATGAACTTTTATTACTGATGTTTTTACTTCGCATTTACTGTTACTTCGCATGCTTCTATTACGCATACCGTTACTTCGCAAAATGGCAGAACGGGCGAGACGGGATTACAAATGCTGCTGACCCCCACTCTCTGTGTGAATTAATTATTTCATCATTTCTGAAAGAACTGGGATGAGATTACTCCCCCACAGGGATGCCTGGGGAGAGACCTCCGGGGATGAATGGTTGTGCAGGCAGAACGGGCGTGACTGGATTACCCCTGCTGACGGACATGGGATGCGATGACTCCCCCACTCTCTGTGTGCATTAATTATTGCCCCTGCTGCCGGATCTGGGATGGGATGACTCCCCCTCTCACTGTGTGATTTTAATAAATGAAAAAGGGAATAACGTTAGTCAGAAAATGAAAATGAGCATTTAGCGAAATATGAAAAAAAAGAGTATTAATGTATAGGTATGATGATGCGGAGAAGAAAGAGAGAATACGGAAGCACGAAAAAAAGTGACTGCTGCAGGGTGCCTGGGAAGAGACCTAAGGGGCTGACTGGTTGCGCGGGCAGAACGGGCGTGACTGGATTACCCCTGCTGCAGGACATGGGATGCGATGACTCCCCCACTCTCTGTGAGCATTCATTTATAACTACTGCTGCCGGAACTGGGATGCGATGACTCCCGCACTCCGGGTGATAATTAAATATTTTCCCACAATTTAACATTTGTTTCAATGGAAACAATTGTCCGTTTTCTATTCCAAATAAAGATCCAAACGTTCACGCATCAACGTCAATACGTCATTCAGAGGAACGGCGAGTGGAGGAAGAGAAGCATACAACATAGCTGAATAGGTAAGGTCAAAAAAGAATATTTAGTAATGTTAGTAGAAATTATAAAGAGCAAAAAACAAGTTATAATGGTATGCGAACTAATTTACTGAGGAGTAAAAGCATTTTCAGAAAATTATTATGCATTTGCGAAGTAAAAGCATTCGCAGTTAAAACATTCGAAGTAATGGTATTTGCGATGTAAAAACATCGCACTAAAAGCATGCTAATAAATGGTTTGCGTAGTATCGACATATATTCCCCTAGCGAGCACCCAGGCACGTAAGTCAGGTCTCATATTGAGAAATTCTTTGCATCTGTTTGCAGTAGCTTTTGCGTAATCTTGAGCAAAGAATAGAGTGGAACCTGACCATGAGAAACGTTGAATTGATTTGACTGCTGAGAGGACTTTAAGTAAGTCAGTGTACTCAAGAAAGTACAAGATGACACCTCTAGGTCTCTGAGAAGTGTTTATCCCTGCGCGTTGGTGACCAAGTCTATGGGCACGTTGAATGTTAAGCAATGTTCCATCTGGTAGATGAAGCAGTTTAGGGAGGAAAGATTTAAAGAAGGAGAGAGGGCCCGAGCCCTCTGAGCCTTCCGGTAGGCCATAAATTCGAAGATTATTTCTTCTATTTTCAAGATCCTCAACCTGCTTTTGGAGTGAGGAAACTTGAAATTGAAGATTATTAACCTTCTCGTTAGGGTGAGCATAGGAGGATACACTTTGTTCCACAGAGGTAAGACGATCGTTCATCTGAGTCCAGTTTTCTGTTAGAAATTGAAGTTTGGTAGTAGTCTCTTCCATGAAGGGACGGAGAGCACGTATCTCTTCCAATAGCATGTCAAGAAAAACAGGAGAAGAAGGCTTTACTGGGGAAGGTGGGTCCTTCTTCAGACGTTTGGTGGTGTTTTTCCCTGCTGTAGGAGAACTAGTGCCTGGAGAAGATGAGGTTTTAGCAATTGAAACCAATGAGTCTTCCATTTTTGAGAACTCAGTAAATAACTTTGAATTCTTAATGAAGGACTGCAAAGAGCTTGACGTCCCATATGAGGTTCAAAATAATGTAGCAAAAAGACTCAAATATAATGAAGAACTTACAAATTTCTTCATGAGTGCAACATTGCACTGAAAAACAATGCCAGCAATGTGTCAGGAAAGTCACAACTGCCCTTCACAGATTGGGAAAACATGCCATGTTGCTCCCAGAGAAGTAGTATGAGGAGTATTCTGACAATTGGCTCATTGGAAGAGATTAAAATAAGACATGAAGGGGCAGCATATACATAAATGTAGTAAAGAGAAGAACATGAGGACAAAATGGCTGGCAGTTGTATACTATAGAATTATAAAATAAATGGACCTCTTTAGTCAAGGAAACTTCCTCCAATTAGGAAACATAGCATTTGTACAGGTAAATCCACCTGAAAAAGCCTGTGCAATGTAGAACAGCAAACTCCTCTCACCAGGCGGGCAACTGAGAGGAAGGAGGAGCGCCTAAAATGGCAGCCGTGGTCAGCGCGGCTCTTCAAGGAGATGCGTCATGCAGGAAACACAGACGCGCGTCTTCAAAAGAGCTCCGAGAATGAGCCCAGAGTGTCAGCGCATCTTCCGCCCTCCAAAACTCCTCACCAAGGACCGGCAAAATGACCTGAAGCCTGGTCCGTCTGCGGCGTCCCCGGGATCCTCACGAAGGCACCGACATTCTCCGATGGAGTCAAGCCACGCCCCCATGACCAAAATAAACTTCTGACTAAAAAAAACAAATTATTAAGATTTAATTCCCCCTAGCTTTACAATAAAAGTGAGAAAAGCAATGCTGAATTATTCATATGTGCAATATACCCTCATGGGCCCCAAAAGCCACAAACCTGCTGCATCGTATGTGGGTGTTGCTTGCTACTGCAAACAAAGGAAAAGCGATTTTCCATTGATCACTTCTGTTTTGTCGTAGGTTTTTGAGGGGCTTGGGTAGGAAACAGCTATTCAATGCTTTGCAACTGCACAAACAGTCTCAAAGCATTGACACAATCTCTTTAGATTTGCAGTGGCAGTGATAAATTCACAAATTCTTGCAAAGGTTTTGAAAGCTGGATATTGAAAATGTTAGTAACGGTTGTAAATTCCAGGACTCATTCTGTACATTGTGAATGGGGTCTTTGTGTCAGGATGAGCTTGTCACAGAATTGTACAACCCGTGGTTATACAGTCAGGGGCATATTCTCAAGGACTTATCGCCGAGTTATCGGCACTTTAGCGCAGCAAAAGTGGCGAAAGAATTATTGCCCCATTCCCAAGCTGGTGCAAACTGACCACATCGCCAGTTTTCCAGCGACAGCTGCCGCAAAAAACATCGCCACGGATGAGAGACAACTAACGCTAATGATATGCAGAGTAGGCGTTCCCATGCAAAAACACACGAAAACACCACTTCGCGACATTCACAACGACCAGCCAGATCTGCGATGCGATCCAAAAACAGGCGATAAGGCGCGTTAGCAGCAGGGATTTAACACCTGCCTTTTACTGGTGTTAAGCAGGATGACAAACTGCAGTAGAAAGGGAGCCCAGCCCAGAGCCACATCTGAAGACTAACAGATGCCATGGAGACAATGATCGTGCAGCCTGGAGACCCAAGAGGGCCACTGTGCCCCAGATCCAAAACTGTAGTAACTGAAATGGGTGTGCACACGGTCATGAAGTCCAGTAGTCAACAGTAGTGTAAAAACAGTCCTTTATTACAAATACAACAATAAACAATACGAAAAGCACAGCCAACGCCCAACGGGGAACTTCATCAGGGCAACATGTGGATTCAAGTAACTGCATATGCTGTGGGAACTCCCCAATACCATTCCATACTCCGGAAGTCAGTATCCAGAAACCTGTTGGACAAATGGTGACAATGGTCAAGTGTCTGTATAGTCACAAACCTAGTCTGGTACAGTGTATAGCACTTGGACAAACCGGAATGCTCACAGGAAAGACGAATCCTGCACAAAAAGACCATAACAGAAATACGTGTGGTCGTAACCTTCGTAGGAAAGAAAAGGAAGGTTACGGTCACACTAACTTCTGTTACGGTCTCATGATGCAGAATTACTCATACCTGTAAGCATCAAAGGTTTGTATCAGCTTGATTCCCCTGCACCTTCACTCCCCCCACCCAGCCACGAGGGCGCCGCCGTGACCGGTGGTGCCTACGCAATCCTGTGCGCCTGCTGCACCCCAGCCCTGGTCCCCAGACCAGTCGCCAACCAGTGATGAGTGCCCACCCCTGCGCACCCAGGCCTCAATGCTCACCTGCTTCCACCGGTGTGTCTCCAAGAGGGCCCACCATGTGCCGGAGCAACCTCCTCAGCCGATCGCTGGATTCCGCGCCACAGGCCCCCAGCGCACCCTGCAGCCTTGCGCCGTGGAGTCATGTCTGTGCAGCCTGCTGCCCTCGGCGTACACTGCGGTCCAGCTGGGATCACAATTCAAATCGAATCTTTATTGGCATGATGGCGTATCGAGGCCTACGCATCATCGCAGGCTGCACACCAGCTCAGCTCTGGTGCCACTAACTCAGTGCACCGCAAGTCATCGCCACGTGGCGGTAGGCCCATGCCGGCCTAAGTACCTCGGATGCCACCAACTCTGTGCATCTCAAGTCATGGGCCCTTTATGATTGAGTCTCGTCGTGCGGACGCCATCATGTCACCTCCGGCAGTGGGGAATGTGATGTGGTAGGGCCCTAGGCCCTCATGCATAAATAATAACCACACTGACACACTCAGCTAGATAGTGGAAATGGCCTCGGGCACGTGCGCCCGGCCCCTTTTATTGGCAGGGTCACATGACCTGTGACGCATGTGCTGGATCGGTGTGGTGTGGGTGTGAACCAGCCCTCAGGGAGTGGGTGTGGCATGCTGACAACTAGACCTGCGATCAGCAGAACACTACAGGGAAGACCTGGGGCATGTAGCATTGTTGTCCCCCCCTGTAAGCGTAAGCGGAGTGGGCTGGCCTGGCGTATGCCAGTCCAGCTTAGGGGTGTGAACGATGACCCCGGCGCTCTGGGCGTGGTTCCGTCCTGGGCTGGACAAGAAGGTGACTAATGCGTGTGTCTCTGATGTGGTGTTGGCGCCACCCGGTCCGCAGTCAGTAATGTTGCACCCTGTGAATCAAGTCCCACAACATGTGCAACATGGACATAAGGAGGAATCACTGACCCGACATTCATCCATACTTCCATACTTGAATGATCATAGACATGACACATCTGTGTGAATTTGATTGTTTAATGCACATTCAGTGGAGTGTCGTAGCTGGAGCTGTACAGGGCCATGCAAACCCCACTTTACATTGTTGGCCCATGGAGGACCAGCCAGAGTCCTTCAGGGAATGACAAGTACATCAGAAGAGGAAGAGTTCAGTCCGCAGTCTGATAGCTGTGTCATTGGTGACCAAACAGAATATGGCAGTCCATGTCGAGGTCCAAGGTGAGTGTCGCAGAGTGCATCGGGGGACAGTGGAATGTGATGATGCAGAGGGCAGAACCAAGCAGAAACAGGCCATATGGCAGAGAAGAATGCTACCGCTTCCTTACTACCAGTAAGGCAGATTCATCCGCATCTTCGTCCTCTGATGTCTCATGTGCCTCACATGTGGGTGGTGGTGTTTTCTCTGCAGCACTGTGTGGCACTGACACATCAGGGGCCGGAGGTGGATTGGCTGCCACACTGTGAGGTACTACTGACACATCAGGGGGCGGAGATATGGATGTCGAAGCAGCAGCAGCATTCATCTGCGCCAGGCCTTGTGGCAGCAATGCCATGATGAGGATCCGCAGGGCATGGTAGATCCCAGCTACATCACGCTGGTGTGTAGCCGTGGCAGCCATTCTTTCCACCTGCACCCGCTCCATGTTCTCCATGGTCCTCCGCATGTGTCCCAACTCCCGGATGACACCGCTGGAGCCACTCTGACTAGACAGTTGTCCTTGTCTCTGAGTCAGGACTCCAGCGATGTCATCCATGGTTCGTTGGAGAGCATGGAGCGGACTGTGGGTGTCCGTCAAGGACTGTAAGTGGTCCCTGATGGGACTTAGACACCCACGTATGGCATCTAGTTTGGCTGCCATGAGGTCAAACCCCACCCGCACCTGATCAGCCATCTTCTCCTGGCACCCTAACACACAGCGTTGGAAGGCCATGTGTTGTTCGTGGTGGTCCTGGGAGACAGCTGTGGTGGTGGGTGTTTCCTGCTGTGTGGTCTGTGCAGCGGGTGGGGTTTCCTCGATGCAGCTGGGCTGCCCTGCTCCTGGAGGTGGGGTGCCGGAGCTGTCCATGAGCCATTGGAGGGCGTCGGTGTCGATGGAGGGGAGGTCCTCTTCATCATCAGTGAAGAGGTGTACCGTCTGCTCGGCAGGAGGTGTTGATTCACCCTCTGCAATGTAAAGGGGAGATGCAGTTTAACATTGTTTTCACATGTATGTTGACGCATTGTACAGGTTTACATACAAACTGCATGACAATGTACATTGTGACTGTTTGGGAGGAGCTGCCTATTTGATGCGGGACAGTGGGCATTTCGACAACATCACGGATGTGTGTTTGTACTTGTGCATGGGTTTGTTGTGAGATTAGTGATGTGTGGGGAGGGCCCCCTCTGGGCACATAGTCGACGGGGGCCTACTTGCCGTTTCTAGGTGTGCTGCAGTGTGCCAAGGGGATCAGGGACATGCTCCAGAGTAATCGTGGGTGTGCACTGTGCTATGCTTAATTGTGCATGTGTGCCATTGTGCCCATCTCCCCCCATCCCCCCAATCCCTGGTCGTTACTCACCCCCTTGCTCTTGTGTCGGCTCCTGTCGAGCAGTGTCCGGTCCCCCAACTCCTGCCACCGTCTCCACACTGATGACTGTGGAGATCATTTCCTCCATCTCGTCCAGCTCCTCCTGTGGCGCTGGACTCCCACCTCCAGTCTGCATTGCTGCCTTCTGATTGTTGGCGAGTTTCTGCTTGGTTTTGCGCTTCACATCATTCCAGCGCCTCTTGACCTCTTCCATTGTCCTCCTCAGCACTCCGATTGCATTCACCTTGTCCACGATGGACTGCCATATTCCATTTTTGTCGCCAATGACACATTGGAGGTGACAAACAGTTGTTGATGGTATTTCATCACCTCCGTTAACAGGATCCTGTTTTCCTGCGGACTGAACCGCGTCTTCCTCTTCTTCCTGTCCTTGCCCTTCCCTGACCCCGAGGTCCCAGCCGGGTCCTCCGGGGGGCTTGTGGGGTTCTGCTCGTCCTCTGTTCCTTCTCCGGCTGCCTCCATTGTGCTTCGCAGTTGTTTTGTTTCTGGGTTTTTTTCTGCTTTTGTAGTGATTTTTCCCGCCTGACGTGTGTGAATTGCAGGCCTGGCGCTGCTTGTCGCAGATTTTTCTATCGCGGTTGGGTCCATCGCAACTTTTTTCACGTTCGGTTTTCCTTTTTTATCGTTGTTGCGGTAGTTGTATCGCAGACATTTGACGCGTTATCGGGAGACTATCGCATGTTACCGCCGTGTTGGGAATACGACGTTGACACAGAGTTATTTTCCTGCGATAGACGGCGATATGAAAACGTGTGTTAGCCTTTTTTGGCAATGATTGTCGCACGTTCTTGAGAATATCCCCCTTAGTTTTTACAAGTACTCTCTGTAGATGTGATAAACTGGTTCTTGTATTTGGACACTATTATTTTCTGCACACCCATTGAGGATTAAATAGGAAACTCACCAATGGCATACAAGTCAGATGTCACATATGAACCTGCAGTGTGGGCTTATACTATCTTTTAGACCTGTCAGCCTTAGGGTGGTCTTCCCTCAAATATTTTGCCTGCTTGCCTCCTATTTTGCTGAATTCCTTTTGTTAGCCTTAGGACTCTGAGCACTTTAGCACTGCCAACCAGTGCTGAAGTGCATGTGCTCTCTCCACTAAACATGGTTTGATTGACCAATCACAACTGGCATATTTAATTTACCTATAAGCCCCTAGTAGAGTGCACTACAGGTGCACTAGGCCTGTAAATTAAAAACTGCTAGTGGGCCTGCAGCACTGATTGTCCCACTGACACCAATAGCACTTTGTGTCTCAGGCCTGTCACTGCAGAGCCTGTGTGTGCAGGTTACACTGCCATGTCAACTTGGCATTTCAATCCACTTGCCTAGCCTTCAACTCCCCTTTTATTACAGATAAGTCACCCCGAATGTAGGCCCTAGGTAGCCCATAGGGCAGGGATGCTGTGTAATCAAAAGGTAGGACATATACTTTTAAATTTTGCATGTCTTGGTAGTGAAAAAAACCCACATTCACTTTTCGCTACTGTGAGGCCTACCTCTCTCATAGGTCAAAATTGGGAATACCTTATTACACTTTAGAAGCTGCAGTTCCTGTCTGAGAAGGAGAAGATCTGCTGTGCTTCATATCACTGGAATGGTAATGATAAATACTCTTTACTGGTAAAGTCACATTTATCACTACCCTTTTGAAAATGCCACTTTTAGAAAGATGGCATTTTTCTTCTCTTAGCCCTGTGTGCCTGCAGCCAGTCTCAAATACATGTCTACGTTGGGTGACAGCTGGACTTTGTACATTCCCTCTAGACAGCCACACACAAAGGGACCTTAGGTGTGGCTGAGTAGGCATCCACATTCTGATGGGCTGTTCCTCGGCGGGATGGGATGCAGGAGCTGCCACCCTTCAATAGGCTGTGTCCTGTCTAAACACAAATGGTTGCATACTCCCCTCCCCCGGAGTGAGTCTGGAGCCAGACCTGGGAGGTAGGACCTCTATGCACTTCAAAGCCCCTCTTTGAAATGACCTCCACTTCAAAGGCACAACTAAAAAAAAGTACTGGATCTCTGATCTCACCAAATCAGACACTACTGACCTGTGGAGAACTCTGCCAGGAGGAAGGACTGCTGTGCTGCTACAAGGTCTG
The DNA here is from genome assembly GCA_963921515.1 of Calotriton arnoldi. Classification (NCBI taxonomy): domain Eukaryota; kingdom Metazoa; phylum Chordata; class Amphibia; order Caudata; family Salamandridae; genus Calotriton; species Calotriton arnoldi. The sequence continues at coordinate 209,873 of CAWUFW010005442.1, forward strand.
CCACTCTGCTGGACTGCTTCTATGGAAGAACTGATTTTCAGCTGTGTTGCTCTGCTGCCTGCTACCCTCTGTCCTGTTGAGGAAGAACTGGACTAACTTACATGAACTCAGACTGATCTCCAAGGGCATGCTGGCTTGCCTCCTGATTTAACATTCAGGGATATCAACGTCTTACCCCCTGCTCCTGTGCCTGGTCTATTGGAAGTGGATCCAGGAGCTTGGTCCAGTGGAACTGACACATTCTCTGCTGAATGAGTAGAACTGACACATCACTACTGCTGCAGGAACAGAACTGGCGCATCGCATTTGGAACCAATGCATCGTCATTTCAACCAAGTCACCCCCACTTCAAAGGAACCACTTGTGAAGAACTCTACCAGGAGGAAGGACTGCTATACTGCTAAAAGGACTGTCGCTCTGCTGCACTGCTGCTCTGGAAGAACTGCTTTTCTGCTGTGCTGCTTCTACCTGCTACCCTCTGCCCTGACTGAGAAGGACTGGACCCACCTCACTTGAACCCAGAGTTACTCCAAGTGCATGCTGGCTTACTCCCAGTTCTAAGTCTCAGGGACATCAAAGACTTCAACTCACCCTGCCAAGTGGTGCCAACCATGTCCTGGGAACTTGGAAGTGGGTATAAAGTGCTGCTCAAACAAGAATCAATGCATCCACGCCATTGTCCCACTCGGAACCGACACATCTCCATCAACACATCACTGCAGCCGTGAGGATTGAATGCCTCACTTCGCCAACTGCTCAACACATCTTGACTTTACACGGCTTGGAACCGGCACATCCCCATTGACCACAATGCATCACTGCAGCTGTGAGGATTAAGTTTATTGCTTTGACAGCTGCTCTCGGCATTGCATTTATCCCCAACTTTGCGCAGCTCGGACCCGATGATTTGCCTCCATCGTAAGGATTGACGCCATTGCATCGCTTCCACTGCTCCCCGCATTGTCCTAGAAGAATTTAAGATACTTTTTCAGTGGGCCAAGGCTGGTCCCTGTATCTGACCCGCACTCCATTGCGGTCAGCCTGAACTGTTGGATTCGACTCAGTCTAAAGCTACTAGATTGCCCCTGGTTGGCTCTATATACTTTTCAGAACCCCAACTTTCTGACTCATCTCAAACTTCTTTCTACTACTCTTTCCAATGCACTACCCTATTTCCCTCCCTATACCTCTATCAATATAACCTCTACATCCACTCTCTCATTTATCCCAAAACCCATACCACTACTATGATCCCCCAAATAACCCTTTCTAGACTCTCCCCTACTCTGTCCCTCCTTGCATCATCTGATACCTCTTTTACCATACCGATCCCCCAAAACAAGCCTTTCTAAACTCTTCCCTCTGACTCTTCCCCTCCACATCCCTTTTTACTCATCCCAAGCCTCCTCCTATTGCTATGACCTCCAAAACAAAGCAAAAAAAGTCTAAATCCGTCACTCTTCTATCCATTTCAATCAAAATAACAGACTAGCATGTTGACTTCTTAAATTTCATATTTCACTATACTAATTCACCACTAATCCTTTATGAGTTCCAGAGTAGCATGCTACTCACCAAAAAAGCGCTTCAACACCTCATCAGGGGTAGCAAACACTATATAAATGCAAACCTTTTTCCCTCTTCTATCCCTCCCCTACCCTTCTCAATCCAAATAACTGACTAACATAACCACCACTCAAATTACTTTCATATTTCACTATACTAATTCAACACCAATCCTTTATGGGTTCCAGAGTAGCGTGCTACTCCCCAAAAAAGCGCTTCAACACCACATCAGGGGTAGCAAGCACTATTTAAATGCAAACCTCTTTCCCTCTTCTATACCGTCGCTTCCCTTCTCTATCCAAATAACTGAATAACATATCCACCACTCAAATTACTTTCATATTTCACTATACTAATTTTCAACACTAATCCCTTATGGGTTCCGGAGTAACGTGCTACTCGCCAAAAAAGCACTTCAACACCACATCAGGGGTAACAAGCTCTATAGAAATGCAAACCTTTTTCCCTCTTCCATCTCTCCCCTACCCTTCTTAATCCAAATAACTGACTAACATATCCACCACTCAAATTCCTTTCATATTTCACTATACTAATTCAACACTAATCCTTGATGGGTTCAGGAGTAGGGTGCTACTCGCCACAAAAGCGCTTCGACACCCCATCAGGATTAACAAGCGCTATATAAATGCAAACCTTTTTCCTCTTCTATCCCTCCACTATCCTTCTCACTCCAAATAACTGTTTAATTTCCGCCACTCAAATTACTTTCATATTTCACTATACTAATTCACCACTAATCCTTTATGTGTTTCCGGAGTAGCGTGCTACTCGCCAAAAAAGAGCTTCAACACCCCATCAGGGGTAACAAGCGCTATATATATATATATATATATATATATATATATATATATATATATATATATATATAAACCTTTTTCCCTCTTCTATCCTTCCGCTATCCTTTTGAATCCAAATTAACTGACTAACCTATCCACCACTCAAATTACTTTCATATTTCACTATACTTATTCAACACTAATCCTTTATAGGTTTCGGAGTAGCGTGTTACTCGCCAAACAAGTGCTTTGACGCCTTGTCAGGGGTAGTAAGCGCTATATAAATGTAATTACAATACATACAATACAATACATATCAGTTTAGTCTTTAAAATTCATAACTCCGGTTATACTCATAGAATTTTTGTTGTTATGGTCTTGTTTTTTTCATAAAAGTAAAAGCTATTTTTCGAAACTGGTGTGGAGTCTTTATATGGTGTTTTCACTGTGTTACTGTTTGAAGTGTTGCACAAATAATTTATCAATTGCCTCTTAAATTAAGCCTGACTAATCTGTGCCAAGCCACCAGAGGGTGAGCACAGGTTAATTTAGGGTGTGCTGTTGACTTACCCTAACTAGGATTGGGGGTCCTGTTTGGACAGGGAGCATACCTCTGCCAACCGAAAACCGAGTTTCTAACAAATTAGAAATGGGGGTCTATAGTTGGCAGAGGTAGGTTCCTTTGTCCAAGTGGGGACCCTTGCTTCTAGTCAGGGTAAGGGGGATACACGCTTCAGATAATCCCTGCTCACTCCCTTGGTAGCTTGGCATGAGCAGACAGGCTTATCCCAAAGACAATGTGCAAAGTATTTGTACTCAAATCACACAGTAAAACAGTGATAACACCAAAAATGGACACAACACCAGTTTAGAAAAATAAAGTGTCTTTGCCTAAACTCAATAAGACCAAAATGACAAAAACCAACATACATGTATCAAATTACGATTTTAAAAGTTGTTGCAAAAATTAAGCTTGTAGAAAACAAATAGCTCCACCTGGGGCTATTACAACATCATGACAGCAATAAATCAAAAGTACGGCGACGACCGCGAGGTGCGCGACGTCGGGCACGGATTCACATGGACCCTCAAACAAACAGTACCTTGTAAAATGTCTATGACGATGCACAGCATCGTGAAGGTAAGGTGTCGTTGCTGAGGTCGAGGCTGGCTCCCTGGCTGCCATGGGGGAGGTGAGGCATTGTGTCCATGAGAAGGCAACATGTCGAATCCAGGGTAGGGGAGGCTTCGGTTCCGGTGAGGCAGTGCGAAGTCGGCGAGTTTGTGCAATCACCCTTTGTGGTTGCAGGCGGTGACGGAGACGGTGCGAGCGCTGGCGTCGGAAAGGCTGATAGCGGCAGGCATTGGCAGCCGTCGAAGGGTGTCGGAGCTGCAGCGCAGGCAGGACGGTGCATCGTGCATTTCATGGCCTCGGTGCAGGTCGTGGCATCACGGCGGCATCACTGACATCGTCAGAGATTGGCTTTCTTGCTTCTCTTAGGTTTCTTCCAGCTCCCAACAGCTGGAACAACCTCAAGAGGCCCAAAACTGGAACAGGGACCTCCTGGCAGGTCAGAACTCTCAGCAGTAGAGTTCAGGTGAGCTGGGGGTGAAGTCTTTGTGTCCCTGAGACTTCAGAACAGGAGGCAAGCACACACAAGCCATTGAAGATTCTTTTTCAATCGGTTCACAGCATAGTTCCAGCATTTATCCTGTTTCTTGGCAGAAGCAGCCACTACAGGCCAACACAGCAAAGCACACAGCAAATGGACAGCACTCCTCCTTACAGCTCTCTTGATCTTCTCCTTGGCAAAGGGTTCCTCTTGAGTCCAGAAGTGATCTAAAGTTCTGGGGTTTAAGGTCCACTACTTATACCCCATTTTGTCTTTGTTCTTATTTGTGCCAGGGCCTCTGAACCCAATCCAAACCAGTTCTGTCCTCACTGGAGCAGTATTGGAACAGGGGAGGGAGACAGCATTGTGCAGGGGAGCATGCCCTATTCAGGTGCAAGGAAAACTTCTACCACTACTCTAAATGCAACCAAGTTCTATTTAGCTCAGCTCCGAGTCATCCAGGAAGGGCCAGGAACACCTTAACCCCCCTAGTGGCTGCCTACAGTGACTGCACATCCCCAACCCCTGTCACTCTAAAACCAGACAGTCAATCCACAACCAGGCAGAGACACACAGAACGGTTAAACAAGAAAATGCCTACTTTCTAAAAGTGGCATTTTCAAACACACAATTTAAAAACCATCTTTTCTAAAAGAAGTGTTATTAAATTCTGAGTCCAGAGAGCCTAAACTAACTCCATTTCTCTATCTTGTCCCAATGAAAAGTTATACTTGTAAGATTTTACAAAGTAACTCCCATGTTAGCCTAAGATACAGATAGACTTTTATAGTGAAGAATGAAATGCACAGTATTTCATTATCAGGACATGTCACACACACCAGTACATGTCCTTCCTTTCACATACACTGCACCCTGACCATGGGGATGCCTGGGCCTACCTGAGGGGTGTCTTCTATGAAAGAAAAGGGAAGGTTAGGGTCTCGCAAGTGGGTGCCCTTGCCAGGGTGACATGGCTGTTAAAACTGCGCACAGACACTGCAGTGGCTGGTCTGAGTTACATTTGCAGGGCTTCTTATGTGGGTGGCACAATCAGTGCTGAAGGCCCACTAGAAGCATTTGATTTACAGGCCCTGGCACGCCAGTGCACTTTACTAGGGACTTACTTGTAAATCAAATATGCCAATCATGGATAACCAATCATAATACCAATTTATACAGGGAGCACTTGCACTTTGACACTGATCAGCAGTGACAAAGAGCCCAAAGCATCTAAGCCAGCAACAACAAGATCAGGCACAGTATCAAAAATACAGGAGGTAGAGGCAAAAAGTCAGGGAAGACCACACCAAGGATGCCAAGTCTAACATAACACTATCCACACAAGTAACTAAAATCATTGGATCAGGGTTTTGACAAAAATGCAGACTGGCTCCAGGCTTATCTGTAGCACACACATGTCAAAATAAATTATTAAAAACCTAACTGCAAGATTAGTTAAATCACCCCAAATAATGCCTTGATTATTATAATGCCTAGATGCATAATCTGTAGAGAATAGTTATGTCATTCATGAGCTTGGCATGCCCCTGTAGTAACGCAATTTAATTGTGCTACTTATTCCACAGGGTTGAACCGAGTCTATATGTTTGCAAAGACTTTCATAAGGCTAAAAAAGACATACTTGCAACTTGGCTTAATGAATGTTTTGAAAATGTGTTTTGGCATTTTTTTTGCTCATTAAAAAGGTAATTCATGAGCGTACAAATGTACTTTAAATACCAAAAAGATATTTTTTATAAAATTTGTCATCGCTGGCTGAACCTGGACAGTCTCTAAACTGATTCTGCCTAGTTTCCACTACATAGTGATTGGAATTATAGTTCTCTACTCCAAAGAGGACGTATGAATGCTACCTGTCTACATCCTTCACAAAAAGCCTTCTGAGGAAGATGCTTGCTGGAAGATACCTGGTGGGAAAGGAGGAGGAGGTTATTACAGAGGCATTCATCTCCACTTATATAAGGAATATCAGGGAGGGCAGGAAGCAGTGACATCAGGTGAATACACAGAGGCCATAAACAAATTCTAATAGTAGCATGTTTATAATCCTCTGGAGTTAGTTTGCCTCTGATGTTTACTTTTTCATGGTCAGGATGGCTCCTGTTACACCAAGATGTGAGACAGACCCAAAACCAAGCATGGTTGTTTTTCAACACTGAAGAGAGGAAGGACTTCACTGTACAAGACCAGGAACTTGAAGCCCGGACAGAGTTCCAACAATGAAAGTGACATTCTCCCAACAGTGAAAGACCTAATGGTTGGAGGGATTTGTTTACAATAAAGTTACAGGGTGTAATTCAATAGAGGGTTGGACTGGGTATGGACAATTTCTTAAGATTGGCTTAAATTCTATCAACACTCATTTGCCAGTGACTACTATAGTAAAGCAACAATTCATAAACTAGAAATCACATCTAGACATGGAAGAACACAATAAAGAGTCAGCTGCTATATGCCTGAGAAATAGCAGAGACCTTGGCTTCTGCTTTCCATTCTACTTAAGCTTTGAAATTGCTTCTTATGGGTCAAACCAGCTGGCATCATGTAATCATAGGAAAATAAAGTACAAAGATGAGCATCTTTGTAGAAGATCCAGCTGACAATAAGGGGCTACACATTGATTCAGCTCCTACTGGAGTGGTTGGTTGAGCCTGTCACTTATTACTATTTGTGGTCTAGTGTATTAGAGGCTCATACCAATAGTCTGGGAGCTTTAGAAGTGACTAAGAGGGAGCTACCCAGCATCCTGCAAAGTAAGGAATTAAAGAATGTCTTCACCTATGGGGGACTAGGACAAGCTGCCAAGGCTACTTGAGAAAGGCACAACCCCAGGAAACAAGATTTCCTGGTTTATAATGCTCAGATGGTTTTGTGACAGGAAATGATTGGGACTTATCAAAGGAGGTACCCAGCCTCATGGAGCCCTGTTCAGATATGTCTCTCAGGCTGGCCCCACTTGAAGATTTGGAGCTCCAGGCCTAGTATTATCAGGAATTATCAAGGGGTTTGGAGACCTGGGATTACCCCTATGAAACGAATCCCTGTAAAATTGTGGTGGACCAGCCTAGAGAGGCTTGGATACCAAGACTACTAGCCTGGGAAAGTCGAGTAGCAGGACTTCTGGGTCACCATAAGCAGGGGTGCTATTTAAACTGTGAATTGTCATTTGGAAGATGACTGACAACTTTCCACATTGCTTTTTCATTTCACTTACCATGACAGTTTATTCACTGTTCCACATGCCACACATTTATTACTTTCTTCCTCTTTGGTTCCCTTGGTTAACCAACTTCTTGCCTGCATTTGACTCGAATTTATGGAACCTGTTTTGGCTTTGTTGCTTTCCTTGTGCCTTGTCTCAATTACCCTTGTTTCCAGGAGATTCCTTGAACTGGCTCATACTACCAGTGGCACAAGCTTCCTTTTGTATTAGTTTAGGTTTACAGTGGTCCACCATTCTGAAGCCAATAAACAAAAAAGTTTACTCTATCCATACCTCTACAGATCTATTGATGTTTGTTAATGGTGCTAAATATATCTGTGCTTTATTTAAGCTTGGCTCATGCCTAACCTGCTTGAGAATGCCAGCCGGTGATCACTCTCTCATGAAAGGCCTGAACCCAAAGAGAGTTGTGTCTGATAACACAGTGGCGCACTAGCTAACTTCTGTCTCTCTCATTCACATGCTCATCCCATGCAGTTTTTCATTCTACTCTCTGGACTTACCTTAGTACAGGAAAAACCACATTCTTGGGAATGGATCCGAATTTCATCAGAATCTGCCGCACAAGATTTGCACATTCTGACAAGTAATGAGCATGATGCAGTGCTTTAACAATGTAGTTGCAGCAATGTAGTTAAGTGCACCATCATATGCCTATAATTATTGACAAGTCACTTGCCTCCAACATTCTACTACTAGAATTAGAGTAGTCATTTATCCACTTTATGAATGCTGTTGAGCGCATTTTTCAAACAAAGCATTTCAATCAAAAGTAGCTAATAGAGTGAACCCTATTTTTAGATTGAATTCATGTTGATATGTTCCTTGTATTAATACACATATCCACCTCAGTTCCTCTGTCAATTCTAATCCTGCATTAGAAGTGTCCAGGAGGTTGATGGTCTCAGTGAAGATCTGATATTGTATGATATCTAGAATTACAGAGGAGTAACCAAGATTAACTGATGCTTTCAACAGTGGGTTGATAGTTGTTTGAAATTGGGGTATTAGTTGTGTGGCCAGAACAAGTAATAGTTCCTCAGTTGTCCTCAGTGGGAACCAATCATCCCATTGTAGTGCTTGACTCTCACAGGGTAGCGAAGCAGAGCAGTCTAAAGCCTACTCAAGGGAGGTTGTGCAGGCTAGGAATGACCAATCATTGGCACGCAATAAACACACATTAAATGACTGTCCAGTCTGTGCTTTTTTTAGAAAAAGGAAAAAGTACATATATTTCACACACACTACTTGATAATATGCAAAAATTTACAAATATACAGAAGCAGATGAAAATACATTTGGATGACAGTGCCTTATCATTGCGGTTTCTCTCAAAGGGAGATTTAAATCAACAAATCACATGTCAAAATCTTTCACTTCGTATGCAGCTGCCATACTTGAAGCAACTTTGAGTGATAGGACTTACTACTGGCAATCAAGCATGCAAACATTGGTCAGGAGTGGCTGTCAGCATCATTAGTCCATGTAAACAGGCGCAAGTAAAATGTATAGGCATGTTTGGCATGAAATAAACATTTGAACTGCAGCCCCTAATGGGCATCACCTTCATAATTACATCACTATGCAATTATAGCAGCATACACTTATAGAACACTCAGCATAAAAATACTACACTTCAAAGATAGCCCCTAAAGGACCTCTCTGTTATAAATGCACACAAGTGCAGTTATCACCTCTCAACACTAGAGGAATTTACCCAACACAGCACCTCACACTAAACAGATCATGCCACAAAAACTGCAACCATAATTTTTGCAATCACCTGTAACAGTTAGAACAACCCCTAAAGGGCATTGCAATTAACCGACATAATGGATATAGACATTGTAATATAACCGTACATTCAGCCCCTAGTGGACACCACTACATGAACAATGCATTACTCATTTTTAAGGCTTTCCAAACCTTCATAAATGTTACCATACACAAACCCCTTAAAAATCAAACAAACCCCAGCTGAAGAGCAAAAGCTCCAACCATAGAAAGCTTTAAAATGCATCAAACAGTGGAAAAGGTGATGATTTTGGGGTACTTCCCAACCTATGATGAGGACCAAGAAGAGAACCTGCAAAGCAAGAGAACGTCGTGCTGAACGAGTTGGTGGTGCCCAATCGGCCTAGGACCACCCCAAGCAAAGATATGGGCAAAAATGCATTTGAAAAGGAATGACCTGCAAAGCATTATGGGGAAAGTTTCCAGAGTGCACTGAATATTAGAACAGCGACTCTCCCGCTGTGCCAGGAGAGCCACGCTGAGGTTTTACTTTGCAGCTTTATAATGTGGCCTCACGCTGCGTTGCTCTGCCTCTTGATAGGGGTGTTCAGTCCCACTTGGGAACCCCCAAAATTGCCACAGTCGGAGGGCAGCTCGGGAGCCCACCACCGGCTGCCCTCATTGGCTCAGCGCACTTGCAGCACTACCGAGTGGTGCCGCGAGTGCCTGGCAGCCTTTCTTGGTGTCCACCCAATCCTGCGGGCAGACTTCTGGGGCTGCCTCCTGCACCCCCAGAGACACGGCACAAGGAGCGGGGAGAGTGGACAATGCAGGGGAGCAGCGGCACTCCTCTGTCCTCTTCCTCCTTAACAGGACCCAGGGATGGGGTCCTGAGCCCCTCCCACCTTTAGAGTGGGGTGCACGATGGCACCCCCAATCCTCAGAATCTCAGAGAAGCGTGATAGTGCTTCCCAGCACCAGAGAGCCCAGGGGGGCCCGGGGATGGGGTCCCAGCCCCCTTTACCTAAATATGCATGGGGATGGGGTCCCCAGGTGAGATTGAGATGGGAAGGGGACCCCACACATGCCCTTTCCCCCAGTGTTGCAAAAGCAACTTTCTTGCACCATCTCCCAGGCCCTGGTCCACCATGAGGGAAATCGATCAAACAGCAGCGGAGCCTCAAGCACTCAGTGAAGGGAAAGGTCAAAGGTCACCAGACTTGAAAATTGCATAACCTGGCCCCTTCGGGCCGATTTGGATGAACTTGGGCTTGTTTTACTCCTGGTGATGAGCTCTATCCATCAGCTGCAGTTGCAGTTGCAGCAACCCTCCTCACCTCCAGAGCAGTGCAGTCCTCCAAAAGCTGGTTTTCCTGTCTCTCTGTGACTGTTCTCCTTTGTGGTTTTGTTGGTGGGTGCAGAAAAGTCCAGGGCTACCCTCAACTGCTCCTCAGAGGGAGTAAGGGGCCAGTGTCACTGGCCCTTGGGGAGACCCACTGGTCCTGGGGTCAACTGAACAGAGTCCTGGGTCCAGAGTGGAGGGTCAGGGGGTTCCTCCTGCCAGTTCTCCATGGCAGTCCCAGGATACAGCAGTGAAGCAGAAAGAAAATTTACAGGCAAGAGAGTGTCTTCCCCTTGTGAAAGAGTTTATAAAGGGGAGAGGGAGGTTCAGAAGACAGGCACCCCTAACCAATACTAGGGTGCAACATCACCTCTCCACCCGTGTCCCAACCTTCCTGCACAGTATGCTGGGACAATCCAAAATGGAGTCATCAAGGAGTCACTGGGCACATCAGCTCCTGGAGCCCCACCCTTCGCTGACATCACTGCCAGGGAGAAGCACACTATAATGTCAAAGGCTGACCCCCTCTGCGTTGGCTTCAGTTGTCTGGACACTCTCCTTTGTTCAGTGGGCTTGGGCAGGCCCTTCCCTGTTGCAGTGTGACAGTTGAGTGATTGATGCAGATGAGTCCGCCCCACCCATTTTCTTCTCAGGAGCTGGGAGAAGTACTGCTATTTGCTCCTTTTGTGTGGTGCAGCCTTGTATTCTGCTGCCAGAGAAAATGCAATTACTGAGAACTACAGTGTAACACAAGGCCTGGGCTCTGATCCTGGGCAGCGCCAGGAAAATATGGAAACTTTGAATTACCCACAAGATGTACAGTTAGCATTTTGGAAGTTACAAATTTGATTTTCCCACACAGTTTACACTCTAATTCAAGACGTCAATAGTCTATGTAGGCCCAGGGAAGGTTAAACTACATTCTAAGGCAGGACCCTCCCTATGTGTATAATGGAGTGTCACTATAGTTGAACAGTAAAGCACACTGACTTTTCATATTAGTGTACACTACCCTCATGAGGCTTATCCCAGGTGAATACCTAACTCTGCAGAGTCCCCATTGCGCCAGGCTACCTGTGTGGTATTACCGGGGTGTGCACAACAGTAGTCGCACATGCACAGCCTGCACATGGGTGCACATACGTGTTCATGTGCAACCAGCCAAGTGCCCCTTATTCTTGCTGAATCGCAGTGACCTTGCCCTAAAAGGCAGACGCTGGTGGTAAACACGGTCTCTCCATTTACCATGTGCTTATAATGGGTGAGACACTGGTAGTGTAGCTCACACACTGCAAAAAGTCCAAAAACTGGATGATCAGAAAAGCAAAAAATCCAGGCGTACTGCTGGGGCAGAACCCAGTGCAACAATAGTGATATCAAACAGACAACAAAAGCAAAGATTGAGTTTTCTATGATAGTTCTTCAACCCAAATTAAATAAAAAATATTTATTCACACTTAAAAGTATAATTTCATGTTATGAATGGCCACACAAATTCAATTCCCCCTACTCTAATTAGCTGTTCAGGGGTAGATGAGTCATGGAGGAGCTAAAGACAATATGGCCTCAGTGCTTAATTGGAGTCGGTGGTTTCCGGTGCTCAGCACCGGCACTTATTCAACACCGGTGCTTTAGGCACAGGGAGATTAAGTGATTTGACCAGAATCAAAGGATGTAGAGCTGAGGCTGAGACTCAAACCTGGTTTCCTAGCCCCGAAGTCGGCAGCTCTGACCATTAACTACATCCTCTCCCCACTTTCATGGTTCTGTTTTAGACGGTTCTAAGAGGAGAAAGGAGCTGATGCCAGCTGCCTACTGACCAAAGCCCTGGCACATATTTTTTTTACAAATGAACCACTGCATGGCCTCACCTGTGCCTGCCCCCAGCTTTATATTATGCCTGGTGTCCTGCACCTCCAATACACTCTGGCATCCAACCCACCCAAATTTTAAATCCATGCTTACCATCCTGGCACTCGCAGACCAAATGCACCTGGTTTCCTTGCACCTGCACCACATCTTTCTTTATTTATCCTCTTCTCCTCCACCTAAATGAAAAACAATATGTGTCCTGTCGCCCACCCACACCACCCTCTCTTTAATAAACCCCCTTCCTCCACCCAAATTAAAAAAAAATACATGGCTTCCCTTCACCTACCCTATCATCCCACTAGCATTTCCTCTCCTCCCCGCCCCCATAGACGCCATGGTTTCTGCTCTCCTGGTGGAGAGAGCAGGTGTTGTGCTGATAGGGTCTCAGAAAGCTGTGTCAGTGTAGTTTTGAAATCTATGCCAGCACGGATCTGCATAAAAAAGTAAATAACAGGTAATACAGTGGCTGGTGAAGGTAGATCGTTGTCTACATTCTCCGGTCTTCTTCAGGTCTGCAGAGAACTGAGAGAGCTGGGAAAAGTATCCATTCTACTGGCTCTTAATTAGAGCCATACATAACAGTTAATTTTCTATCACAGAATCATGATAGGAGAAATTATAGATGACGGAAGTGGCAGTTACAGTGCGGTGAAGAACGTGTCTCTTAGTGAGGTCACTACTGCTTTTCTTAGTGCTTCTGATAGTGCAGAGATCTTATCTCATTTGTAGGGGTGCATCATAATCACACGTAGAGCACACCTGCATATAATCATATGTTGTATTAACGTGAAGAGTTAGAATTGTGAAATGTATTATCATGAAAAGTGATGTATTTTTGTGAAATGTATTATCATGAAAAGTGATGTATTTTAGGCCATTGAAAAGTAACCTGAAGAATCAACGTAGAAAATGAATGTAACTAGCAGAAATCATTATTATGAAGAACATGTGTTGTGCAACTGATCACCGTTTATATATTAAATGTGCTTATAAGTCATGTCATTTCATACGTAGGTAAATGCATCAGTTGAACGTGCCTTAACATTAAGCAAATTCGTAAAGCTTATATGATGCTTTCTTATGTTACCTGAACTTCGTAGGCCTGAAATGCAAGTCCCTGAATACTCTTGCTTTGGAAGTAACAGTTTAAATTTCATGTGTGCTTTGAAATATGTTCTTTCTCACATTTTGTTTTTCAGGTGAAAGAAGCGCTCTCACTAGGTAGAATAATGCCTTTGCTTTACTAGTTATGCCGGGAGAGAAGAAGTTACAATCGTGTGGTTTGAGCCGATAAAAGAAGGTCATTGTGCTTCACACAGGAGAAAGCCTTGGAACCAAGGACAAATTGTATCAAGGAAGATGCACCGCTGTCCTGTGGAAAATCACCTTTACGATTGTACCCAGGGCAGATGGCGTGACTTGCACTGCACTCTGGGAATGCCATCCACGGATACCTTGTTGTTGAAGTTAGGGATAGTGCGCCACTTCTTCCTTGCCTTCAGAAAGAGAGCATCCTAGAACGAGCTCTATCTTTGGTAGCTTTATGCTACTTGACCCATTGATTGTGGAGAGACTTCTTTAGAAGACTCCACGTACGGACACCTTTTATCTTTCCTCTGAAAATGCTTATTTAGGGATGTTCTGTTGGTGCTAGAGTAGGAACAGATTTAATGCTTTTCACTCACCAACCCTCAATGCAGGTAAATTTGGACTCATGCTTCCTGATTTTCTGTATCTTACTTCTTGAAATAATCATATTGCTTATGATGCATCTAAATTGGATGTGCAGATTGGGCTTTATGCTGATTCGCCTGTACTTCTATACTCTGGTGTTGAGGTGTCTTTATGTTCAGCTGTTTTGGGCTTTGTAATAAATTAACTAACCTTAAGTAGTTTTCTATGAGTTATTGTGTACCTAAGGGAATTGTTAGCCAATTCATTGTTTCCCTAATGACTATTCTCCCTTTTACACTTTCATGCTGCAAAAAAGAACCATCGGATTGTGACTCTAGAACAGGTCTAGAGCTTACAGGCCTGGCCCTTTCACTTCCATGACAAGGCCAGAAATAAGAGAAAAGCTGATCAGGCATTGGATCACCACAGCCACAAATTGGTACAAGACTTTCTTTGGTTATTTCCCAAGAAAAATATCGCTGAAAGTGTGCCTAAAAGAACCAAAATGCTGAACTTTCTCTTTTCATGGAGAGAGGATTGGGGTTGGCAATGCCTGTTCTAAGTGGTCTCACAGGTTCTGTAAGAGTTGAACCTTTGGAGAGGGTGAATTCATCAAAAGGCGTAGAAAGGCCTATGTATCAAATGAGTGCATAGTTTGCACTTTTAATTTTTGACCTTATGGGTAGTCAAGGATGCTTTTTTTTTTTAGTGCAGGTCAGAACAACCAAATATTGCGATTGTAATATTTATTTATTGATGTCTTTCATTCTCATGACTAAAAGAGAATCCAAATCGAAAACTGAAGCATGAACTGAAAATCTTCAAATTTGCTCTAGGGTTATTGGTGGGAAGCCTTTATGTAAGGGGGCCATGTTCTTTTGTGAGAGAGTAGGGTAGGCAACACAAAATCAGATTACTTGTATAAGACAACGGTACATATTATTCAATCAATGTGGTTCTTGTACATCCGGAAAATGAGTTAATTAAATTGGTAATAATGTAGGCAAACTGTAAGTAAGTGCTTTCAGAATCATTTATTTGGCACTCTTTCATATGGCACAATACATTAAAAAGAATTGACATCTAAACAGCATTTAAAAAAGCAAATCCAACGATGTAGCTTTGTATCGAAATATATATTATACAAAGGTAAAGGTAGAGGAAATTCTATGAAGACTATCTCAGTAATGTTTACCTTACAGCAAATAATGACATGTATATTTCATAAGAGACATATATAAAGAAAGTAGAGGCATATTGGCCCTCATTACGAGGGTGGAATATTCCCGAGTGGTAACTCAGAGTGGAATTGCACCAATCCCCATTACAAGTGACCTAGCATCTTTGGGCCCAGAATTACTGGGTTTGCAAATTCTGAAACCTGTAATATTGGCTCTGCAAACTAGGTAAATAATGGCCCTGAGGCATCAAACCTTGTGAATTTATAACAAGCTTTAAATGATCTTTTTCCTCTAGACACCCTGCAAAACACGTAAACTGACACAACGTTGGCTCTTTATAGGATGTTACAGGAAGTATCTACATGTTTTCTTAAATGGCATAGCAGTTCATGACTGCACTAATAGTCATGGGAGCCTCCAGGTCCACCTTTAAAAGACACACATGTTTTCTCACTGACTGCATCAGGAACCTCCTGTCACTGATTTCAGAGATAGACATGGCCACAGTAATGGGAGGCTGACGGTTCCCTGGGGCCCTAGTTGTACAACCCACAGCCCTGATCGGCTAATAGGTTTTTAAAATTCCCGGCCTCATGTGGAACTAGGGGACATATTTACAAGGAAATGATGGAGCGTAAAGCTGCGGCAAACTTTGCAGTGCCATTCTCCGCCATTTCCAAAATGCAGGCATGCGCCGTATTTACAATACAGCTCATACATGGGTTTTCCTTAGCTCTGGGGCTAAAAATAGCTGCCTAGTGCCAATGCAGACACCCTTGCAGACATACTTGAAAGGATGTTACAGGAAGTATATACATGGGTTCTTAAATAGTATAGCAGTTCATGACTGCAACCAAAAGTCATGGAGGCCTCCAGGTCCACCTTTAAAAGACACATATGTTGTCTCACTGACTGTCCTTGCAAGTGTGCTTGTGTAGCAGGGATGTTTACTTTGTGAGCAGGAAGGTGTCCCTTCCTGCACATTAACTATCAATAATGGCGATTTAACATTCCTATGTATGCTGCTCTTTGCAGTACACACAGAAGTAGCAAATTGCCATAGATTGATTGATTGTACTTGTGCAGGAAGAGACGCCTTCCTGCCCAATAACATTCTTTGCTGGCATGTAGATCCTGTCATGTGTGTTGCAGATTGCAGTACACATCTGCAGTGCAAACAACTAAGGTAAATAAAGGTGCATATCCTTGTTGCTGCACTCTTAGGCCTGCTATCCCCTGGTGTATGTAATTGGCGCTAGTTATGATTACCTGATACATGTAAATCTGGGGCAATGTCAAAATGAAATTGGTCTTGCATGGATACACCCAAATATTCACACAATGCATGGATCTTACACGCAAACGGATGTGGGGAAAAGGCCGGCATGTACAAGGCAGCATTAAGTCACTGTAAGTGGCTTTGCGCTGCTTAGCAATGTCGACCAGTGTGATGGAACAAAAAAGTTTAAAGACGTTTGCCTCTATCAAATCTCACCATTAAATGAGATTACGGTACTAAATTTGACAAAATGTGCAATACAGAATGATGACGAAAAACATGAGATCCATAACTGCATCGTAAAAGCATGCAGAAATGTGCTGAAATGTAAAAATGTGGCAAATATAGAAAAAGAGAGCAGAGAAATAGTTAAATGTTCATGAAATGTAAACATGTGTTTAAGAAATAAAATGTGGTTAACTTAGAAATGTGCTGCTGATTACCTAACGTAACATAGGGAAAAGAATGCTTATAATAGTGAATAAAAAAAAATGCAATTAAAATGTTAAGCTTAAAGATGGTTAATCATAAAAGTGTTGCCGCAATTACATTAAAGTATGTAAACTATAAACGTAAAGAGTAAAGGTGATACGCATATTAATCTGTTTAAAACTTAAAACGTGTGAAGTGTTTCATTTAGTAGTACCTAATATTGACATGTAACCTTTGAAAATAAGAATAATGAGTGAATATGCTAAGAAAACTGAACTATATATGTGAATGTCTGTTTTATATTAATTTTAATGTGGTAATGGTTTTAACAAGTTTTCGTCTAGGCCTTAAAATGCTTTCTTTCCTTTGTTTTGTGAAGCAGAAACTAGCTGAAGTTGTCATTTCAGACACTATGAGAACTTTCCAGTGTGCTTCTTTTCATGTTTATGAACAATGGGTCTTTTTCTGATACACGAACACTTTTGAAAGAAAATGTATCAATACAATTGCAAACCCAGAGAGGGCGTATGGGAACGGACAGACAGTGACCAAAATGAATTACCTAACTTACGAGGAAAGGATGCAAATTATAATGTGGTTGAAATTGATAATTCGACAAAAGGATTACTTAATGCTTCTGAATTTCTTAGTGAGGTATTGATCAGACCATGAGCAGCCCACTGTGGACAACCAATGGGAAATATAACGTACGACAGAACTGATACTTTGTGGGCGTAAACTGAGAACTTTTGGAAGTATAATTGCCCCCATGGAGGAGGAGTTGTGGCCGGCTATCATTTTCAGTTTCCCTGCCTGACATGCTGTTGGACTGAACTTTGATTGATTCTTATGCCTATCACAAATTGAACTGAACTTTCGAACTGACTCAACCTGTACTTTGCCGGCTGGTAAAGTGTGCAGGTATAACTCTTCAGCTGGATAGTTATGGACTCAATCCAGTGACTCCTCACGTTCCTATCTCTGCATATTTGGTTTGTATAACCTAAATGCTGAAATTGATTTTGCTATGTTCTCTCTCTCTTATTCCCTAGGTAATCAGCACATGCCTATTATATTGAATCTGTATGATATTGTGTGACTAATTGTACTAAATGAAATCCATATACAAAGCCTAAATGTGATTTGTGTTTCTTGACCATTCAAATTGAGGCGTAGATAAATAATATTCATGTGAAATGTATCACTTTGAGTCATTCTTGGCGTGAAGTCCTTATAAAAATTTGCTTACTAAGGTAATAAAAGAAATTGATGTATGCATGAATTTGGCATTTTCTTATTCCAGGTCCTTATAAGGATTTGCCACATGTTCTCTAATATCCAAGTCCCTGTTAGCTCACATAAAAGATTTATCGGAGGATCTATAGTTTGTATGTAGGTTAATTAGATATTGGGCCCAGAGAGGAAATAGATTGAACACTAAGAGGAAGATGAAAGTAATGTGTGTGTAAAAATTTTGATTAACTCTCCGCTGCAACAAGCAGAGCATAGTGCCACCGTATCGTATGTAGAAATGATGCTCAGGTGGCGCAAGCATCCTGTAAGCAAGCCACACACTGGTCTCACAAAGTCTGTGGTAGTGAAATTCGCATGAGATGTTGCTGTACACCCATTCTTGAATTTGCACTGTGCTGGCAGCAGGACATTGGTAAACATAGATTTCTGTAGGAGACATTGAGGAAGGGGCAGGCAGCTGAGTATTAGGGGCTCCCCTACAGCTATGGTGTCTAATTTATGGCCTCTAGTTGTGGTGTTCTTTCACCATACATTTGTGAAATGGTGTGGCCTCAGTGGTGCAAGCTACTTGTCCTTCTGTACCTTTTTGTCGTAAGATTACACACACACACTTGACCTATGCTGCTCATGTGTATGCATTGCTGACATTACTGCTATGCTTTTGGAAGGGACAGCTCTCAGCACCCAGAAACTCCAAGGCAGAGTGAATGAATTGTGAAAGTATGCATTGAAAGTTTTCGCACTTGCAATGTTAAATTACACATGATGATGTACCAATGTCTCTCCTTGCATTGCCTCCCCTGGGTAGTCCATATTAATTGAGGAATGCCATGGCTTACCATGCTCAGGTAACCAGTGAATGCTTTGTATGAAATGATTACAGGTACTTATTAATGAGTCCAATGAGACCGGTATGGCTCTCTGATGTTCACAATGGGTAGGCTGTGCTTATCACTGGCTTGTCTGACTACATACCTCTGCATGGAGCACAAATTACACAAATTGGCTTTGCATGGCCTTATGGAGGTGTTGGTGAAGGCTGACTCACTGGAGCTTCGCTAACATATGTGACTCCAGTTGTACATGTCGAGTGTAAACGAGGCCCTGTGTATGTCAGATATCGTAACACATACATGATACTGTATCTCAGGGTGTGACAGGGAGTATCTTACACATCTAATGAGTGTTGCAATACATGGCATTGTGAAGTGTCAAAATGTGTATCTTAAGTATGCTTGGAAGATGTCTGCATGTCAGCTGGTACTGTGCAGCATTGACATGTACAAAACTGACCTTACAAAGAGCTCAGGTAGTCATGATGTGTGGCATCTGCAGGGGACTCATTTCCTGGTCTCTACTGTGATCTGGGCATGGTTATGGGCAAACCCTTGCACAGATTGGTCTGTGAGTTATGTAGGTCATGCGACTCTTGAGACACAGCTGCCATGGTGACATCTGTCTAGTAATGAGGATGTAGGACTGGATCCAATATTTTCCCTAGAGAACAATGTCCTGAATCATTTATGTTTTTAACACTTCAGCCTGCCTTACCAATATGTAGTGCTCATGATTGTCAACTGTGTCATCTGCTTAAATGCAACCTGATGGGTTACATAATCAATAAGCATGCATGAACTTCACTGCTAATTTGGCATTTTAAAGCTGAATGTATCCCCAGATGACTGATTTGTTTTACATGTCATGTCCTGTTGGCGGACCAGCATCATTCTCATGTGTGGATATGGAGTCGTTCAAGGAAACCAACATCACCAGTGAATGCCTTCGTCTATTCTAATTGTGTTGTGGAAGGAGTGAGTGTTATGTCTGATGCAGTGCAAAATTGGTGAAATTATGTGTATCCCTTGCACTAAGACACCTTTCATTATTTGATGATAGATAAGATGTAGTGGGCCTTGACATTTGCAAGTTAGTCTGCCTCTCAATGATGTCTATGAAGATACATTGACAATCTGTGATGGAACACGTGACAGAGGCCTGACGTGAGAGGCATGACCAAACTGGCTGGATCTGTGATGAATCACATCTGTACATGTCTGTGGATTAGTGAGTTTTGGAATGCATGTCAGTTGCACATAAAAATTATATGGGGAGCATGCAATGACCAGTGGACCTATAACATGCCTGATTGGAGAGGTGCCATATGTGTCTGTGTGATGTGTGTTACAGATTCAGCATCCATTTTTTACATGTGAGGAATGCCATGTGTTCAGTATAGTTAGCAATGTGTCATGATAGGGACATGTAGCTGTGGAAAAAGTCATTCTAAATGATGGCCATTGCAGGATGCAGAAGGCAAACTACTGTTATGTGAGGTTGTGATGTGTACCATACCAATGGTATAAAACAGCATGGTAGCCAAACATTACATGTACTGACATGGTCATACATAGATATGGCAGGAGGCTGCCATTGCTAAGTGCAACATTTGGTATGCCTCTGAGATTTGGCATCAGTGCATATGAGTTGATGTATTTTGAGCATGTGTTTGGTCCCTCTGAGCTGCAAGATGATATTAGGCTGTAGGGGCTGCTACCTTGATGTTGTACACAAAAAGTTGACTCATTGGATCTGTACCTCTTGCTAGTCGCCCTGTCACTAACATCTTTACATTTTATCACCTACAGACAACATTGCACCTGAGCAGTTGCACGCTCAGAGCCTCCAAAAGGACAGGTACCTACATTTCAGGAGATTGGCCAAAGCACACTGGGCTATGAAACACCGTTATGAGGATGAGATGGCATTGGGGAAATGGAACAGCTTCCCTCAGGGATCACCAACAATCTCGAAAGCCAACAAGGACAGAGATACCAAGGCAGGGCAAGGAACAAGCAAGGGAGCTGTGCCGAGTACATCTGGAATGCAACCCTCAAGACCACCTGCCCCTACACTAGAGCACACAGGAGGGCCAAGGTCATTGGACATAAAAATTAAAAAGGACCTCTCGGACCTCAAATTAAAATTGGTTGTGCTGGAGCACAAAATGGACAGGGCCCACATGATGCTGGAGGGGATAAAGCAGCAGGCCCTGTCAAAGCCTTAATGTTGTGTACGTCATGGGAGCGTACCTACCCTTCCACCCAAACCTGGTTTTAATATGTGTTTCATTGATGTTTTTTTTAGATTTGTATAGATTAGTCAGACTAGGGCTCGTTTAGAAGTAGGATTGTTTAGTGATTTTTTAGGGGTGAGTTGGATCTAAGTATTAAGGGGTTTATTGTTATTTAGGGAGTGATAGGGTTGATGTGTTTATATATGTGTTAATAAAATAAATAAAAACAATGTTTTTTTTTTTTTAAATAACAAAAAATAAACAATTGTTTAGAACTATATGTGTAGTTTCTGTTGTCCTTGTGTGTATACATCTCTCAAGGGGGGTTGGGGGGTTGATGTTTTATTATGTTGTGATAAATGTGTAGTGTTATGGATGCTAAGCTAAGGTTAGGTATAGTTAGTACATAGTTATAGGTAGATTAGAGTAGTAGCTTTTTGTAGTTTAGCTTTAGTAGCTAGGTTTATATCTCATTCTGTTGACATTAAATGTCATTGTTTGCAAAAAACAGGTCTACGTCATGATTTAGTGTGTGGGAGTTAGCATGTGTCCTCAGGTAATGTTATGTACATGCATATGTCTTTGCTAGCAGTGTTTTGCAACATGTGTGAGTAGGTGTCTTACCTATGGACATAGATATGTCTGGTTGGCCATGATTTTACATCTTCTGACTATCAGACATTGTTGAGCAGTGGGCGTGGCAATCATGATTGAAAATGCAGACAGTGCAAATCCTGTGTTAACATACAATATCTCTGTGTGGGTACATCATGCAACATGCTGTGGAGGGATGATGTGGTCTAAAGCATTTGGCCAATTAGTGTGTTTTGGACTCACACACAGATTGCTGCCCCGTACCCAGTTACACTTGCAACATTTAATTATCAGCCCAATGTGTGCTTGCAAGTTACCATGGTGGACCTGGCACTTGTGGGGTGACTTAATTCACCATTACCATTGACTGCATGACATCAGTATAACTTAATGCTTGCAACCTAGAGTAGCCATTTGCTAGTCAGAACACAAATAGTGTTTGCAAGTTATGTTACACTCTCACTGCCCAGCATTGTCCCTGACTCCACAAAATTACAAATGTCCCTTTGGCTAATAGTTGCTGTATTTGCCTCACAGAATGTGCAATGGTCCACCAGCTCCTGACTCCTACAGATAGAAAACACACATGCAGCACAAAGTGCATTTATTTACATGTGCAAATGTTGAAGCGGCTCACAGGTAAAGTTCATTGGACAACAACCCCAAAGGATGTTTCGAGCCAGTGGATGTCCAGACAGAGTCCATGTGGGGAACATGTCATGAAACATGTGGAGGAGAGGAGTGCTTCAGTCATGAGGATGACCACAATGTCATTTAGGTGGATAGTCCACCGTGACAGTCCACAAATGGTCAAGGAGAACAGTGTGAAGTAAAAATGAGGACAGTGACAGCAGATGTTCCCAGGCATGTTAATCAGCACAGGGCAAAGGGGAAACTGGGTGTATGGCACAGATGCATGCTACCAGAGACTTTTCTTTGCAAAGAGGTACCTTCCACATCTTCCTCCTCTGATGTGTGTGGTGTCTCCCATGAGGGTGGTATTGTAGATGTGGCAGCCGAGAGAGACACACACATAGATATGGATCTCGTGCCTGCAGCAGCATTCATCTGTGCCAACACATGAGGAGGTAGGAGCTCCTGATATGTGTATGCGGAACAACACATATGTGTTTAGGATCACCCTCACTCACCAACCTAGTTGATGACATGCTTCATCATCGGGTCCCACCCAAGGTACCGAGTGCACCTTGGGTGTGCTTCAACGCCTGGATACAGCGGAGCTGGTTCTGTGCAGTGAGTGTGCAGTGAAAGTGAAATGAGTGTGGCTTAAAAAGCTGTCCGTAGGGTCCCGTTAAACAACAAAAGACTATTTCAATGTATGGGCCCTCGGCAGGGGTTAAAAAAGAGAGGTGGATATCCGTGGAGAAATTTAGGCTCAGATATCCTATGTGGTCAACATGTTTCAGCCAGTCTCTCACTACTGGGCTGGCTTTCTTCAGGACCTTATGTGGGGGAAATTAAAATGGTGGTCTAAAACTAAGTGTGTTGAAGACCATCTATGTGGCGCACTCGCTAAGGTGCGTTATGTGGTAGAGGATGGTTTCCTCTAGCGACCCATTCCTGTTGGTGGGGGTAAGAAATGACAAACAGACATACACACAGATACATTTAGAAGATATCATAAGGCACATCCAATAGTGCGACTCAGGAGTGTAGTGTCCGTGCTCTATGCAGATAAAATACGTAGTGAGGACGGACCGTGGCGTCTTAGTGCATTGTGTTTAAGTCAAAACAATGTATACGCCTCGTTTATATGCGTTACCGTGTGATAATCAATGTGCGGTAATGCGTAGTGATGGTGGTGGATAAAAGAATAAAAATATAAAGAACATGTTCTGCTTACACAGAAATTCTCTGAGAAGTGCCCCATGAGTTCCGTGTGGGGGCCCCGACCTATTGTCACACTCTGTGTGATGAGCAAAGGGAAAGAGAAAGGCACATACAGCGTAATTAACTTGCGTGCCATGTGGCTAGAGGACTCCGTGTCCGTCTTGGGCTGGAACCCCCCCAGAAGCACACCTCACTTACTTCTTCAAGATCAAGGACCCATCTCCGTACCTAGTCTGGCCGCATAGGAACTCCGATGGTGAATGCATGGTGCAAAGCGGGAGTTTAAATACCCTGGAGAATACTGCAGGTGAAATGAGTCTCTGTGACGAGCTCCAGGTGCGTGTGGTCTGCTCCATGCCTTGCACCTGTGAGGGTAGACAGAGAAGAAAGCGAGCGCACGTGTTTGTGTGCTTACGCTGCGTGCCAATAAAGTTTTGTTGAATTATGTGAGAATTCATTAAACTATCGAGTAATTCCCTATGATTTATGGCACAATGTTATAAATATTTTCAATGGAAATGCGGTTAGGTTAAAAGGCTGTGTTACGTGAAAAGCAGGAGATGTTTGTAAAAATAAAGCGCTGGTTAGGTGGAGGGTTTAATGGGGCTGTCTGGGAGTGGGAAGGCAGCGGGAGGTCTCTATACTGTACGCGCAAGTATGCATCCTAGATGATTCAGTTAAAGAAGTCCACGTGGACCGGGTGTACATATGTGGACCCCTAGGTCTGGGGATCGTACATGTGTTAGTCTGTTATGTGAATGGGAGATCCCATGGCTGCTAGCACACTGCACATGTGTAAAGAGAGTATATGTAAAATGCTGGCATTAGTGTCCTCCCATGTCATGGGGTCGTGCTGGAGACGCATTGGTGCATGGGGCTCTAATGGGTTTAGTGACCTATGGCATGGGGGACTCATGAAACATCCCATGATAGTGATGGGAGCTGTACAGGTAGTCAGGCTAAAAGTGAAGGCTGTTCCATGGAATATTATCATTCAGTCCTGTTTTGTTGGTGTCAGGAATCAATTCCCTATTGGAGCCACTATCACGATTCTGCGATTTTTTCCTAAACCCCATGGTGCAGAAGTCGTCCACGTATATCAAGGACACTAAACATCTACTAAACCTGATCCAGACATCGACTTTGATCCCATGTCCCAACTTCTAGTG
Source organism: Calotriton arnoldi (assembly GCA_963921515.1). Taxonomy (NCBI): domain Eukaryota; kingdom Metazoa; phylum Chordata; class Amphibia; order Caudata; family Salamandridae; genus Calotriton; species Calotriton arnoldi. The sequence continues at coordinate 234,548 of CAWUFW010005442.1, forward strand.
GGATTAGACATCGAGAGCTTATACACAAGCCTCCCACAGGACGACACCATCAGGGTTCTCAGAACTATGCTACAAGAATCCACTTGGGAGCACACCACACCAAGAGAATTCATATTGCAATGTGCAACCCTAGCTCTAAAGGAGAACAATTTTGAATTTGAAGGTGAATTCTACTTACAGACGAACGGAGCGTCCATGGCCAGCGTTTGTGCCCCCAGTGTGGCTGGACTTTACGTCTACCACTTTGAGAAGGAACACATCCTACCAGCCACCAACCCATACAGAACCAACATCCAATTCTGGTGTCGATACATAGATGATATCCTTCTGATATGGACAGGATCCAACGATTCCCTTACCACCTTCCTCACATGGTTGAATGAACGGGACCCATTCCTGCGCTTCATCAGCAGTACAAGCAACTCCAATATTGCATTTCTGGATCTCAACATTAAGGCCATGGAGGGCAAACTCCAGACGACTACCTACTACAAACCCACGTCCAGAAACTCCTTGCTTCAATTTGGGAGTTTCCACCCTAGGCCCCTCAGGGAAAACCTCCCCTATGGCCAATTTTTGCGCATACGTCGCAATTGCAGCCACCAACAGGACTACAAAACGCAGTCAACTGCACTGGCTACAAAACTAGAGGAGCGTGGTTACAAAGAAAAAATCATCCGGACTACTAACAAACGGGCACGCAACCAACCAAGAGAAGCCCTTTTGGAAGATAACATATGGGAAAATACCACCACTCCACTAACTTGCGTCACCACATATAATGCAGCCTCCAACCAGGAGGCCAAAATAATCAAGAGAACCTGGCGCATACTAAATACCGGCACTCTCACATGGGACCCCCCACTCTTTGCTTACAAAAAAGCAGGAAGCCTCCGCGACCGTCTTGTCTCCACAAGACCAAAGGAAAGGCCCACTCCTATGACCAACACCATACTTAACGCATGGGGCCTTCCAGGGATAGTGGGTCACTACCCTTGTGGTGATTGCAGCGTCTGTCATTTAACCAAGGCAACCAAAACCCTGGACTTGGAGACAGGCAAAACCTGGTACCAAACCAAGCACACAAACTGTAACTCTACAAACGTTATCTACTTAATTGAATGCCCCTGCAAATTACGCTATTTAGGCATGACCAGCCGCAAAGTAAGGACACGTATCGTGGAACAGCGCAGCACCATACGTTGCAAAAAGAACCTGAGTAGACTAACCGATCACTTCATCACAAAAGGACACACACCTAATGACATCAGGTGGACTGTCATAGAACACATCGTATGTCACAGCACTACCAATGACAAAATACTATTACAAAAGGAACAACGCTGGATATACCGTCTTTCCAACAACAAAACAGGACTGAATGATAATATTCCGTGGAACAGCCTTCACTGTTAGCCTGACTACCTGTTCAGCTCCCATCACTATCATGGGATGTTTCATGAGTCCCCCATGCCATAGGTCACTAAACCCATTAGAGCCCCATGCACCAATGTGTCTCCAGCACAACCCCATGACATGGGAGGACACTAATGCCAGCATTTTACATACACTCTCTTTACACACATGCAGAGTGCTAGCAGCCATGGGATCTCCCATTCACATAACAGACTAACACATGTACGATCCCCAGACCTAGGGGTCCACATATGTACACCCGGTCCACGTGGACTTCTTTAACTGAATCATCTAGGATGCATACTTGCGCGCACAGTATAGAGACCTCCCGCTGCCTTCCCACTCCCAGGCAGCCCCATCAAACGCTCCACATAACCAGCGCTTTATTTTTACAAACATCTCTTGCTTTTCGCGTAACACAGCCTTTTAACCTAACTGCATTTCCATTGAAAATATTTATAACATTGTGCCATAAATCATAGGGAATTACCCGATAGTTTAATGAATTCTCACATAATTCAACAAAACTTTATTGGCACGCAGCGTAAGCACACAAACACGTGCGCTCGCTTTCTTCTCTGTCTACCCTCACAGGTGCAAGGCATGGAGCAGACCACACGCACCTGGAGCTCGTCACAGAGACTCATTTCACCTGCAGTATTCTCCAGGGTATTTAAACTCCCGCTTCGCACCAGGCATTCACCATCGGAGTTCCGATGCGGCCAGACTAGGTACGGAGACGGGTCCTTGATCTTGAAGAAGTAAGTGGGGTGCGCTTTTGGGGGGTTCCAGCCCAAGACGGACACGGAGTCCTCTAGCCACATGGCACGCAAGTTAATTACGCTGAATGTGTCTTTTTCTTTCCCTTTTCTCATCACACAGAGTGTGACAATAGGTCGGGCCCCCACACAGAACTCATGGGGCACTTCTCAGAGAATTTCTGAGTAAGCAGAACATGTTCTTTATATTTTTATTCTTTTATCCTCCACCATCACTATGCATTACCGCACATTGATTATCACACGGTAACGCATATAAACGAGGCGCATACATTGTTTTGACTTAAACACAATGCACTAAGACGCCACGGTCCGTCCTCACTACGTATTTTATCCGCATAGAGCACGGACACTACGCGCCTGAGTCACACTATTGGATGTGCCCTATGATATCTTCTAAATGTATCTGTGTGTATGTCTGTTTGTCGTTTCTTCCCCCCACCAACAGGAATGCGTCGCTAGAGGAAACCACCCTCTACCACATAATGCACCTTAGCAAGTGCACCACATAGATGGTCTTCAACACACCTAGGGGCATATTATCAAGGGCAGTATCGCCACTTTAGCGGCACTTTTTGCCGATAAAGTGGCAATATTTTTATCGCACTATTAGCAAGCTGTCGCTAACAGCTGTTAGCGACAGCTTAATGGCGATAGCGGCTGTTTTGTTGCCGCTTTGCATGTCAGCAATAATTATCGCTAATGACATGCAAAGTAGGCGTTCCCAACTAAAAGCAACTGCAAACAGTCGCAAACACAACTTCCCCCTATTATCAATGCCCGCGAAGCAATAAAAAAAGTCGCGCTAACCACGATTATCGCTGGAATTTAACACCTGATAAAAACTTGACTTAACCATCTTGTCAATGGGAGGTGGATTGTAAGGTTAAGTCCTCACCTGCCTATTAGCAAGCTTTTCATTAGCGCAGTGAATTTATCGCTGGATTTCTCGCGCTATTGCTGGGTTTCGCCGCTATCGCTGGATTTTTTATCGCCTTGGAGATAAGCGTTGATAATAACGCGTTATCTCCGCGATGAAATCCAGCGATAGCCGGCGATAAAAAAAACAGCGCTATGCGCGCTTTGCGATAATTATCGCAAATCCTTGGTAATATGCCCCTTAGTTTTAGACCACCATTTTAATTTCACGCACATAAGGTCCTGAAGAAAGCCAGCCCAGTAGTGAGAGACTGGCTGAAACATGTTGATCACATAGGATATCGGAGCCTAAATATCTCCACGGATATCCACCTCTCTTTTTTAACCCCTGCCGAGGGCCCATACATTAAAATAGTCTTTTGTTGTTTAACGGGACCCTAGGGACAGCTTTTTAAGCCACACTCATTTCACTTTCACTGCACACTCATGGCACAGAACCAGCTCCGCTGTATCCAGGCATTGAAGCACACCCAAGGTGCACTCGGTACCTTGGGTGGGACCCGATGATGAAGCATGTCACCAACTAGGTTGGTGAGTGAGGGTCTTCCTAAACACATATGTGTTGTTCCGCATACACATATCAGGAGCTCCTACTCAGTAGCTAGTTCCCTTAGATACTTGCATATAAACCCAGGGGAAGTGAACTGGCTTCTACCTTTCCTCTCGCTTCATTTTGATTTCAATCAATACATGAGGAGGCACAGCAAGGAGGAGGATCTGCTGGTTTTGCAACACAGAAGCAATGTTGTGGTGGTAGGCAGCCCTGGCAGTTAACTGGGAGTCCTCCTACCTCTACATGGACTCCAAGATGTTTCTTATTGCCACCAGCTGGTTGGCCACCTCGCTGGTGCCACTTTGGCAGGGAATATGTTGATACCTCTGCCTCATGACACCAGCAATGTAAACCAGGGACTGCTGGAGGACATAGAGCGGGGAGTAGGTGATTCTGATGGCAGCAGTGTTTTCCCTATTGGGACCAAGGCACCCACGGACTGCCTCTAGGGTTGCTGCCATAGTCTCCATCCCCTCCTGCATCTGCTCTACCAACTCCCGCTGGACTGCTACCGCACTACATTGGAAGGTAATCTGTGGGTCCTCTGAGTCAAGGGGTGTGGGTGGGGTGGGAGGTGTTGCCTGTTGGTTGGTAGGCAGGATATGTGGAGACGCCACAATGCTGCTGACCCTCCCTGTGTCTGGAGATGGTGTCCCGATGGAGTCCAGGAGTTCTTGGAGGGTGTCAATGGTTGGTATGTTGTCATCATCTTTTCACAAAATTTGACAGAATTGAAAGAAACCCGTCCATGGCAAACTGTGTGTAACAAAGCAATAAATCTCCACTGAAATAGTTAGTAGGAAAGGGTAGTTTTTCCTAGAGACCCCTCACCCACCAGGGTTGCCCCTTGGTGGCATGCTTCATCATTGGGGTTCATCCCAATTCACTGCAGATTGAGGCGTGCTGCAACCAAACGGTTACAGGAGCCTTTACCGGATGGAGTATATGATAAAGACAGTAATGGTGAAAGGAGTGGAAATTAAGTGCTGATAGGTTTAAAAATACCTGGCTAGTAGGTCTATTTGTTTTATTCCCGCCTCTAGCCGGTCTGGTTAAAATCAGGGGTAGTGCCTGAAGGGGTGGACCATAATGAGTCAGTTCTCTTCAGAATTGGTCTGTCAACATGTTTTGAGCCTTTCCCCTATTGGCTCTTCATCAGGACCTCAAGGAAATCTATCCCTATTGGTACCACTCCTCAAGATCCTTTAATAAGGACACAACGGATTGCATGCCATGCGCATACCCCTATTATACATACGGTAACCGAAATCATCAATCCGTATTTGAAAGAAAAAGAACAGTGGAGAATTTTAAAGAACAGCAGGCTCATCAGCCTTGACTGACGAATCCTGGATTATGCAGAAGAAACGCAATGATGTGAAAAACCCTTTTGTGAAGGTGTCTAATAAAACTGCATCATGTGATCACACTGTGCGTGAGGAAATACAAAATTCCCAACATGGCAATATTCACATAGTGGTTAAACGTGACTCAACTCAATTGGTGAGGCATCGTAAGACAGACAAACAAACACATGAACAGCATATTACGTACATTTAAGATGCCTTGCTAAAGCGTCATGGTCTTGCCAGGGAGGAGGGGGCCTGTAGTCAAACCCTACATAAATGGAAAAATACAACATCAAGTCGTGAAAGTAACCCGTATTCAATGGCCAGGGTACAGGAAAAACGAAGGTCGGAGACCGAGTATCTCCACTTGTGGCTATCGGGAGATATGCCACTAAATAATTCCCATGCTTAATTACTTCTTCAAGGCCGCCCTCGGCCTTCTTGCCTAAAAGGTATCCCTGGGGACCGCATCTTACCGATGTGTGTCGCTGGGTTCCTATTCCAACAGGCGCGCAGCGGCTTCTACCGCACACGTGTCTTGCTTGCAAAGAGACTAGACCGTTCAGGGATTATTAGAAAATGGCTGGCCGCTACCGGGCAGAAACGGGGCCATATTGGAGTTGGTCATTCTTGTGTCTATACTAACTCACACAATGGGGAAAGGAGCATGTGTCCTCACATAGTATTAGCTATTACAAACAGCAGTGTTTGTGAAAAAATTGACTTTTTCAACAATCTTAAATGGATATTTCTTGTAAAAAAAAATGTATGCAAAAGTTTAGTTTAGGAATTGCTTCCCGTGATGCAGTACCACTACAAGGGACCACTGGTCATAGTTTGTTTTGAAAGGTTCTAAGTCACAATTACAAAAAATAATCAAAAGAGGAGTAGTCCACTGTGGTATTGGACCACTACAACGGCTAAATAACCCTAAATGGTGGTGATTATGTGCAATTTCAGAAAGCTAGACAGACATCGCTCGTGTGTGTACGTATAGCAGTGTGGGTCCTTATCAAGACTTAGTCAATTGGACATATCACACGTACATATTCTGGATGGTGTAGAATCAAGGAGAAATCAAAGGAAAAGGCCCCAGGGAATATTATCATTAAGTCCTTGGGTATCAGTTCTGAGTTTAAAGACCCATCTCTGCTCCTTTTCTAGGAGCCGTCGTTCACAATTGTCTGTGTTCTTGATGTATTCGAGGATCACCCATTTTAAATCTCATGGTGTATGTTTCAGTTCTTAAAAATGGGGTAGCATCTTTGTTGTGGTACGTTGGCATCTTATATTGCTGCCGTGCTCGCATATCCTAGTTCTAATCTTGCGAGTGGTCATTCCGACATAATTCAAATTGCAGGGGCATGTGATCAAATAAATCACTCCTGCAATGTGTGAGTTTGTGACATTGCACAATTCCCATCTCATTCCATTGTTAAAACACACCGATTTTGTGATCTTGGTGAGATGGCCGACGCTACAATTCCCACAGGGATAGTGGCCCATTGGTGTTGTCCCAGAAATCGATTAGCTCACTGGTCTTGTGTTCGTGAGTCGAGGGCGGGTGTGTACTAGCATATCCCTCAGGCTTTTTTCTTTCCTGTGAGAGAACATAGGTTTTGGTATGTTCGAATTGTCACTGTTCAGAATCCGCCAGTGTTTTTGTATGACTTTGGAGATCCGGTCTGAGGCTATGTTGTATGTAGTTATAGCAGATGGGTCTTTTTTTTTCTTGGACGTCTTGTACTGGGCGGGGTTCCAGTAGATTGTCTCTACGGTTGTTTGAGGCGCTTTTTTTTGCTTTTGACACTATTCGCCTGGAATAGTTCCTTGCTATCAATTTTTTCATTAGTTGGTCTGCCTAACTTCTGAAGTCAATGAGTTCCGTACAGTTTCTCCTGAGTCTTAAAAATTGTCCAAACTAGAGATTTTCTTTTAGATGCCTAGGGTGGAAACTGTCATAGTGTACTAGGCAATTTCTTATTTATTTTCCCCATCATTGGTGAAGTCCAGGACAGTGTGTTGGCCAGGAAATGAGGGTTCATCCTCTGCAATGAGATGGGGAAATGTTATTGATGATGACTCTTAGATGTTGACATGAGTAATGCAGTTGACAGTCAAGGTGGCTAAAACAAACCCCAGAGCTCTCTCACTAAGTAGTTGCTCTTAGTGAAGTTTACAAACTTGATCGTTTAAAAAAAATCGGGTGGTTCACAAAAGTCCAGACATTGCTTACAGCTATAGGCTTGGGGAACTTGTGGGATGTGATGGAGCAAGGTAAATAAGAAATTTTTGAACCCCCTAATATTAATGCTAATAATTAATACTATTAATTATTATGATGATTAATCAACACTTTACGTCTCATATAGACATCTTTTATAAGTGGTAACCGCAATTTATGTGCAAAAGTTAACCTACTTACATTTGTCAACGTGAAATAATATTAACATAATGGTTTGCGTACTCAATTAATAGGCCTGGGAGGTAAATTCCGCTCCGCTCGCGGAATTTGCGGAATTTGGGTAATTTCGCGTTCCGCGGAGAACGCGGAATTGCCAAAATTCCGCGATCCGCGACTTCGCGGAATTTTTTGCTTGTTCGCGCTTTAAAACTGCGTGTTCGTGAGATATTTCCCCCCAAGCGTGCTCGCGGAGATTTTTTTACCGTTTCGCGGAGCTTTGCGTAGCGCGATTACGCAAATTCCGCCCACCCCTACTAATTAAAGTAATGTTGCATGATTTGTGCTATGTAGTAAACTGTATTGTGGCGAAAGTATGCAGATGGTAAGTAAACATAGCTTTACATGTCGCTTTTGCTAGGTAACACCTAATTGGGGTACGTAGAATGACGGGTAGGAAACGAAAAGGCTTATTTTCTTTGTTTTAATTTTGATTGTGTTTGTTTTCATGATAGTTCGTTCGGGCCTGCTAGGCCGCGCTGTAAAAATGGCTGCCGAGGCAGATGGGCTTAATGCGCATGTGCAAAATGGCTTCCAAGTGGAAGAGAGCTGCGGAAATATGTCACGTGATTGCTTTTAGAGCCCAGAATGAAAAGGATCAAGGTCGGCGTGACCTGTCACCAAATGGGTGCCAAAAAGGACTCAGCGAGAATGTATGAGAACCAAAGATGCAGCTGTGAATTAACAATGAACTGTTTAAAATAAGGATACAAAAGAAGATACATGTGAGGAACTGTCAATCGGATTGGTAATGTCCTAAAACCATGTGAAAGGACAAAATTATAAACATTTTCGGAACTGGTTTGAGGAAGGAGGGCAATGAGGAGATGCTTGCCACCCCTCCAATGGACCAATTAGCGTGAATCTCGCCCCCAAATATTGAAACATTTCTGTTTAGTAAGCTAGTAATAGGGTATAAGAGGACCTACTCTAAAGCAGGACGAGCGCTATTCATACATAATTTTTGAGCACTGAACGTTGACGCTGGAGAACTGCTGTTATTTTCTATAGGCCATTTTCTTTTTAATATAATTAATCTTTTTGCTTTCAAATCTGACTGGGAAGGAACGAGATCTTTGCGGGAAACCTGTATAGGTGGTCCGTCGAGGAGGCCTGTTTAGCGGGACAGACAGTCAGTTTTTGGGAGTTCTATGCTGTGATCTGCAATTTATCTGCCGAGGTGAACTTTATTTTCTCATCTAAAAGGGTATGCATAAAATTCTTTTAAAAGTTATTTCTTATAATGATATTAAATGTATTAAACTGATTAATAAAATTGAAACTTATTCATGCATTTAAAAGAGGTAGATAAACTTTATTACAATTAAAACTACGAGTCTGTGGTTCTTTAGCTCAATAATAAGTGTAATGTTTAATGAGTTTAATGTGATTGAGCTGGTCTTAATCACCATCAACTGATTCCTACTAGTTGGTCCATCGACCAAAGAGCGGAATACCTTGATGTTTTAGAAACTGACAGGATTAAAACTGATTATGTATGATATTTGAGAAACCATCTTGTCAAGCTTTAATAGGTATCCCGTTCTCTTCCAGCAATCATTTAACTTTTTCTCCTAGGTAAAGGTGGATGGAATCCAGGGAATATTTGAGTGAGTGAATGTATATGCGGTGTTATGGGCCCCACCGTCATATTGGTATAGTTGTGAAAAAGAGTGTTTTCAACCTGGATGTTATGTCCACAGGAGAAGAAATTATATTAGTAGCGCTGGATCAGATTTCTTGGTAGCAGAGTTATGGTTACTATAGATTAGTTTGGTGATTATTGATTTTTGATTATTTTATGTCTAACACTTCATGTCGAGTTGTATTACGTTATATGTAAGTCGAAAATTTTGAAGCTTCCGGGAAGTAGGAAGTGGACACGTGTGGCAAGAGAAGTCACATGGAATAGAGCATTGTCTGGTTTTTCAAATTGGTGATAACACAGGTTGTGTTATGATAGGGACATTTTCTGTATAAAACGTGTATGAGTGAAATAGCAACCGGTTTTCTTGTGAAACTCTGGCCTTAATTCTCAGGAGCAGTGTAGTCTCCACATGTGTTTTATCCCCAGAGAAACGGGTTTACCCCTTGCTTGAAAGAAGGGTAAGGTAGAGGGAAGTGCTACACTTATCGAACGAAACAGTATTCTTGTAAGATAGAGTAAACTATCACTTTTGTTTAGTGAAAACAGACAATGGAATGTGTTTTATGTTGTAACTAATAAGATTTAGTCAAGAAAAAGAACCGCCAATAAATTTTGTAAAGGAGGGGTCAGGAGCAGAAGTGACGTTGACAAAATGCCGCGCTGGGATTGGCCAGTGCAATAGAAACACGGAAAATGCCCTAATTGGTGCGTTGGTGTGAGACGCGCTGAGATAGGTCTGAAAAGCAGTGACATAGAGGCTTCGGATTGGTGCGTTGGTGTGAGACGCGCTGGGATAGGTCCGGATAGCACATAGAGATCAGAGCAGAGTTACAAGCTTGCAGAAAGGAAAGAAACGTGAAATATGGCTTATTATGAATATGAATATGGTAGAGAGAAACCGTCATGGATGGCGAAGATTAAGAACTTCTTTAAGAAAGACAAAAAGGTAGTGACTTGAGAGGGACAGGTAATTCCTCCTCCGAAAACACCAGCTTCTTATATGATGCTGAAATATGGTTATCATACTTGCATTTGGTTAGAAAATTGGACAAAATATACTCAGAATGATGGAGTATTGGCTTTTTCAGAGAATGGTTCATTTAGTATGGCTGTACTTCGAAATTTGAGAGAGAAAATGATGAAGCTTGAGCCAAAACCTAGACCCACACAGTTTGAAGCGTTAGGCGAATAGGAAGATGAGATGTATGAACGAGAAAGATACAGAGGTGCAAAGAATCATAGTTTAGTCCCTGGAAGGGTATGGGGAGTGAATCATGAGGACAGAATGAAACGTTGGAGATATGCTAACATGACAGAGGGTTTGTTTCCAGCCTTTACAGTTGAAGAGGGTACAGGAAGAAAGTGTACAGAGAAAAAGAAACATACGGTTACAGAGAGATACGGGCATGGAGGTAGCGAGACAGAGGATGAGGAAGATATTTTAAACAGAAATCCACCTCCATATCAACAGAATTCTGCGGTGGTGACACCCACTGCACCACCAATGGAAACTGGGAGGAATAAAAGTCCAGAACGAAGATACGAGATAAATAGGTCAAATGAGCAGTTAAAGACCCCACAAAGCGAAAAGTCTGAGAATGGTAATGCAGCCGAGTTAGCAAAAACTACAAGAGAATTAACGGAGAAAATAAGAGAGTTAACAATGAACATGGAAGCTGTGACTGTGCCAGTGACAATAGGACCAGTAATACCAGTTTTTGAGAACCAGAAAATAGATGAACATTCTTTAGTCATCCCGATGAATTCCAATATGCAAAGAATGAGAGAAGGGATGGACCTAGAAACTGAAGGGGCAAGAAATTTGGTTAGCTCATATAGTCCGAGCCCACCTACTAACCTGACAGTAAATGAGAGTGAGATAAGGAGGATTCCTATGGGAACCGAGTCTGCATCAGAAACACCAGAGAGGAATAGAAATTGGATAGAAATAAATAGCACACCTGTAGGTCCAACTCTGGACGAATTAAGTGAATGGATGAGAAATCTGCAAAAGAAAGAGACAGAACCGAAACCATTAGATGTAATTAGGCTAAAGATAGATATGGAAGAATTAATTTTAGGGACTATTGGTACAGAAAAATTGAAAACGTACCAGGACGACGAGATAATGTTCTTGTGCAAGAGCATTACTTGGAGAGCTAGAAATCTACATGACAAATTGGAAGAGACAGCGAATGAACTAGGAGTGGAATTTATAAAAGTCAGGAGTTTACAGAAACCGTATAGAGTAGATTTTTGTGAGAAAGATATAGAAAATCTGAACACATCAGGACGTTTAACACAGATAAAAGAACTGATTGTTTTATTGAGAAAATGGGGTAATGTGGACAGATGGAGAAGCAGGTGGACTAAAAGGAATGAGAAAATAACAGATAAAGCGTCTTTGGCGTTTGCAGTGACGGACAAGGAACCAGTTGTAAGGGAGTATCCGATGAGAGAAACTCCAGGAGGTAGTTATGTGCATGTCCCTTGGTCCAGACAAGATATACTGTCATTTACAAATGACTTCCCGAAATTGAGAGAAAAACCTGTAGAATGGTACAGACAAGTTGAAAGGTTTGTCAAAGTTTCGAAAGTGTTATGGGTAGATTTGGATGGGTTATTTGACATTGTAGTACCAGCCGATTTATGGACAGAATGTAAAATCACCATTGATTGGCCAACTGTAGAATACCCAAGAGACGCAAAGACAGGAGCGCCAGGACCAGAAGTGATGAGGTAATATGAACAGGTTATTACCTTTCTGAAAAACAAAATTCCACCCAAAGAAACTGATTGGGTAAAAATTGACAGAACCACACAGGAGAGTAAGGAATCTGTACATGCCTACTATGAGAGGCTACTTTTGGTGTTCAAACAGTATAGCGGTTATGAGACTCTGAATGAGAAGGACATGAGTCATTTTGTATATAGATTTGTTTATGGGCTGAAACCAGAGATAAGCGAAATGATTAAACAGCATATGATATGCTGGCAGAACAGTACAGTGGATGAAGTGTTGAGGTATGCCAAGTATTGTAGTGATGACATTGAATGTAGACAGCGTAAATTAAAGGAGAAAGCGATGTGGGCACAAGTGAAAGTTGCAGAAAAACAAGAAGCTCAACTGAATAATCAGGGTAATGAGACAGGACAAACTAAATCCAAACCGAATATAGGTAAAGGTAAGGGCCAAATGAGTATAGAAGAAGCAAAGAAGAAGTGGCCATGCCACAACTGCGGAAAGTTAGGGCATTGGAGAAACGAGTGTAAATTTCCTCCAAAAGCTAATACGGAAAATCAATCATTAAATCCAAAGGTGCAGAGTGAGGTGAGTTACCAACAGCTGCAGCAACCGCAGGTAGTTACTCAGCAGAGTCAGGTGCCACAACCACCACTTCCCAAGAGTGTAAATCCACAGAGATACAGTGCAGAGACAGGATTCTACGGAGGAGAGCAGGTAACACAATTGCCGCGCGCAGCTGCGATATCGCAGTATTGGTTACGACAGGATGGGAATGAGTCGGATGAAAGTTTATGACGGTGCATAGGAGAGGAAGAAGAGTGCGTACTTGGCGCAACTAGAGGTAGATCAGGCAGGTCCATTTGTGGATGGAGAAGTGAATGGTGCAAATGTAACATTCCTTGTGGACACTGGAGCTACCCGTTCTACTGTTAGATCAGTGGAAATTCCAAACCTTCCTCTCTCAGGTGAATATATCCAAGTCGTTGGTGTCTCAAATCAGCAAATTAAGGCGCCACTTACTAAGTTAATAGAAGTAAAAATTGGACCATTCAGAGAAATGCACCGATTTGTGGTGTGTGATTGCAGTCCTGTAAATTTACTTGGACGCAATCTACTTTGCAAAATGAATTGCACCATCTATTGTACTCCGGATGGGATTGCATTTCAGACACCAGATGAAGATGTATTATATAAAATGACAATGGCAGAATTAGAACCAGGAGTGAATGACATGTTTCCTGTGTTCGATGTAGAGAAAATTCCAATTGAATTAAAAGAAACAGTCAAACAAGAGGTATGGGATTTTACAGGTGAAGACATTGGATTAATGAGAGGAGTAGACCCTGTTAAAATTTCTGTAAAAGGAACAAATTACCCAAATACTCCACAGTATAAAATGACGCCAGAAATCATTGAAGGAATAACACCTGTAATAAATAAAATGATTGAACAAGGAATTTTGAAAGAAATAATGAGCAGTCCATGTAATTCGCCTATAATGGGACTGAAAAAGCCGAATGGAACATATAGAATAGTGCAAGATTTACGAAAGGTTAATAAAATTGTCGTTCTTTGTTGTCCAAATGTACCAAACCCTGCTGTAATACTGTATCAGATTACACATGAGACAGAATGGTACACCGTCATTGATTTGTGCCATGCATTTTTCTCTATTCCGTTACATCCAGACAGCCAGCCATTATTTGCGTTCAGGTTCGGAGAGCGTATTTTGGCATGGTGCCGAATTCCTCAGGGGTACACAGAAAGTCCCTCGATCTTTAATCAGATCCTAAAGAAATCGTTGGAAGATTTAAAAATGCCTGAAAAATCTGTGATGGTTCAATATATTGATGACCTATTAGTGGCATCAAAAACCAGAGAAGCATGTGTTACTGACACCATTGCTTTACTGAACCATCTAGCAGGAGGAGGACATAAGGTGTCACCATCAAAATTACAGTTTTGTCAACAAGAAGTTCAATACCTAGGTCATAAAATTGAAAAGGAGTGCGAAAGGTAACGACAGAGAGAATAAAAATTATCCGAGGAATGAGAGCTCCAATGACACAAAGAGAGGTGAGAATGTTCCTGGGAATGGTTGGATATTGTCGACAGTGGATAAGTGGATTTTCACTAATTGCGAAACCATTACAGCGATTGACAAAAAAGGATGTTAAAGATCCGTTTGAATTGAATGATGAAGAAATGAAGGCATTCAGAGAACTAAAAGCGAGACTGTGTGAAGCACCGGCATTGGGAATGCCTGACTATGAGAAAGAATTTGAGCTGTATTGTAGTGAGAGAGATGGATGTGCACTTTCAGTGTTAGTACAAAAACATGGCAATATGAAGAGACCTATTGCATATTTTTCAGCTGTTTTAGACCCGGTAGCAAAAGCGTTGCCTGGATGTCTGAAAGCAGTAGTTGCTACTTGTGTGAGTCTGGAACAAAGTGAAGGCATTGTGATGAGATATCCACTGACAGTATATGTTCCACATTCGGTTGAAATTCTTTTGACAAGAACCAAAACTCAATACATGACACATAGTCGGCTGACTAGGTACGAAAAAGTGATTTTAAGTGCAGACAATGTAATCATTGACAGATGCACAAGCGTGAATCCTTCGACATCATTGCCGGATGAAGAGAGTGTGAAAGACAAAGATGAGGTAGACCATGATTGCTTGAACGTACTTTAATACTATACAAAACCAAGGCCAGATATCAGAGATGAGCCTTTAAAAGAATCAGATTATGTAATGTTTGTGGATGGCTCATGTTTAAGGACAAGTGAAGGAGTTTTGAGTGCAGCATATGCTCTATGTACAGTAGCTGCAGTTATGGAAGCATCTTGTTTGAGAGGGATACGTTCCGCCCAAGTGGCTGAACTGATTGCTCTAATTCAGGCATGCAAACTGGGAAAGAATGTTCGAATCACAGTGATCACGGATAGCCAGTATGGCTTCGGAGTGGTCCATGATTTTGGGCAGATCTGGTCCCAAAGAGGTTTCTTGACGTCTGCAGGAACTCCAATTCGAAATGGTGAGTTTGTAAAGAAATTACTTGAGGCAATACAGCTGCCTAAACAAATTGCCGTGGTGAGGTGTACTGCGCACAAAAATGGGGAAGACTACATAACTGTGGGCAACAAATATGCTGACGAAATAACTCAGTATTGTGCCAAAAATGTAGTCTCGTTGAACAGGAGAAGAGAAAGAGAGCATGTTTCATATCCTTTGCTGTTTACTAACATTATCGAAACATGGGATGAGGTGAGACAATTACAAGAAGCTGCAGATGATGAGGAAAAAGATAGCTGGATAAAAGCAGGATGCAGGAAAAGAGAGGAAGATGAAGTTTGGGTTTATAGAGATGAAAGACCAGTTATGCCTGACAGCATGATTTCCAACATGGCACGGATGTACCATGGACAAGCTCATATTGGAAGGGATGCCATGATCAGACTTTTCAGACAAACATGGTATAACCCAAAATTCAGAGCTATAGCTGAAAGTCTTTGTCAAAGATGTCTTATCTGCCTACAGATAAATCCAGGAAGGAAAACAGTAGTGAGTTTAGGAACAATAGGATGAGAGGGAGGTCCTTTAACGAGGATGCAACTGGATTTCATAGAAATGCCCCCAAGCAATAGACTGAGGTATGTTCTTGTGGTCGTTTGTTTGTTTTCTCGTTGGGTGGAAGCCTATCCGACCAGAAGGAATGATGGGATTACAGTAGCTAAGCTCTTGCTGAGAGAATTCATTCCAAGGTATGGTTTTCGAGTAACGATTGAAACAGATAGAGGAACACATTTTCAAAATGAATTAATTCAACTGATTTGTGAAGCTCTTGGTATTCAACAGAAATTGCACTGTGCATACAGACCAGAGGCTTCTGGAGTTGTAGAACAAGTGAATGGAACAATAAAGAATAGGTTAGGGAAAATGTGTCAAGCCACAGGACTCAAATGGCCAGATGCCCTTCCACTGGTACTAATGACTATCAGAAGCATACCTGATAGAAAAACAGGTCTGAGTCCCCACAAAATAATAATGGGACGAGCAATGAGACAAGCACATGTACCTGTCAACAAACTGCTGACTATAACTGATGATCTCGTGTTGGATTATTGCAAAGGATTGGCTGCTGTGGTACATTCTGTGTTTCATCAGGTTGGACCGGATGCGACCACTCTTGAAAGAAAACCAGCTCATGATTTGAGTCCAGGAGATTGGGTCCGCATAAAAGTCCACAGAAGAAGAAACTGTTTGGTTCCTCGCTGGGACCAACCACGACAAGTGATCCTGGTGACAACAACTGCAGTCAAATGTGCAGGAGTGAAAAACTGGGTACATGCCAGCCACACTATCAGAGTTCCAGATCCTGAAGCTCGACCTGTAAGTCGACATCTGGAGATATCTGATACCAGTTCAGCATCTGATGTAGAAGACGAAACAAACAGGGTTCCAGATCCTGAAGCTCGACCTGTAAGTCGACATCTGGAAGACCCAGGTACAAGTCTAACAACAGGAGAAGACTTGGAAATAGCAAAGGTTCCAGAACTTGAAGATCGACCTGTAAGTCGACATCTGGAAATATCAGACACCAGTTCAGCATCTGATACAGACCAATCAGATTGTGATGAAAAGCTAAAGAAGAAATGGAAAATTGACATCATAAACGAAGAAACTGAACCAAGAGACAGTGACAGTGATCAGCCAAGCACAAGTTATGGTAAAAATCCTTCAAAAATTGTCAAATTAGACAAGGGAGGGATAGATTCAAATAGAGAGATAGAAGAATCGGAAGAACCCCGAGGAGCAATAGGGACAGATCAACAAACAAAAGAACAGGGAAATATAGAAACAGACAGAGAGGTCAACGAAAATTCGGAAGAACCTCGAGGAGGGATAGAAACAAGTGATCAAACAGAAAAGACACAGGAAGAAAAGGAGCTAGACAAAGAAGGTGAAATCATAAAATTCAAAATAAGAGGAAATGAAGTAAGGTCTGAAACAGAATCAGAAGAAAGTGAAGGAGAGAGAAAACAGAGACTAGGACCAAGAAAAAGAACTTGGAGAGCTGAACGAGAAGAAAAAGAAAGTGAACCAAAAAGGCCGAGAAAAGGAGATAATTGGCCCCACAAAGTCAAAAGATTGAGATACAAAATTATAAAGATAAACAGAGATAATGCAGAACAAGTAAATGAGATATCAAGTCAAAAAGAACAAGAAAAATAAAGTGGAGAACAATTGCAGAAAACGAAAAGAGTAAAGAAAGCTAATTTGAAATATAAGTCACCTGAATGGCTATATATCGCATTGACTGATATCAAAGAAGAAGAAATCACTCACGATAACACAGAAGAAAGCTGCAAACCAATGGGTGAAAGTGAAGTGCAACAAGTTTGAAGTAATCAAAAAGAAAAAGCCGGACTGGACACTAAAAACCTGAATAAGACAAGAAAGAGTTCTGAAAAGAACTAAGAGAGTACCAAACAAGACAAAGTGAGAAAGTAGAGTGACTGAAACGTCATTCTGAGGTGTGGTGACACATTTTCTGTACAAATATATATATTTAGGAAATAGAATAAGATGGTAGACACAGAGAATAGATGTGAGTTCTTACGTAGATGGTGTAGAATGTGTTTCTTTTGTACAGGATTATTAATGTTTGTATGGCTTATCTTAGCAATCACCATTCCAATTAGATTAGCCGTAGAAGAAAAGTCCATATTAGAGAACAACACAAAGAAGGATAAGGAAGTTAACATTCAGAATACAGCAACATTAATAGGTAGTGCAGAGTTACATAAGGATAGATCCATAACAGATTTTTCAAAGAATGTTTTCACAAAATTATTATATGAATATGTAGAAACAATGGATGTAAGAGATTGTTATGTTTGTATGCAATTACCTGCGTCTGTTTCAGAAGGTGTGACCTATCATCACCTTCCTTTGACGTATGGAATAACATGTAGTGTTTTAGCTAGTTTGTTTTATAAAACAGGTAGATTAGAATATTATTACACTGACATAAATAAGATTTTTGCAAAAATTCCTATAATTCCTGAATTGAACAAGGTGAAAGTAGCAAAGATGTTTGGTGAATTTTTCTTAGAAAATAAAGAATTGACATTAGATGATGTAGTTAAACACAACCTTACCTGTGAGTTAAAGAAAGAGGAAAAGGTATTTTTAGAGATGGTAGAAAGCAGAAGAGTAAAATTTCAAAGAAAAGTAGTAGAGGAAGAGATGAAAACACCCCTATGGACATTTGAAAGAGAAAGTAATGATAAGAAAAAGACAAATGCAGCTATGACTTTATATTGGCCCCAACAGGGAAAGTTGTGCATTAGTAGAAATAGAACTAGGTATGACAACTATTTTGTGGGTTCCAGTGACTGCCGAGACAATTATAACATTTTAGGAGGATGGTGGATTCAAAGGAGGAAAAGATCCAATATTTCCAGGGATCTATTATATTTGTGGAAACAGAGCTTATTACAGGTTGCCGGACCATTGGTATGGGTCATGCTACTTAGGCCTGGTCTTTCCAAAAATCTTTCATGTAGAAAGAGAAGAAAAGGGAACACACGAAATGGGTGCAACATTCACACGTAGAAAAAGGGAAAGTTTTTCAGAAATAGTGGGTGACATTTTTGGAGCAATGATACCAGCAGTGGGAATATCTTTGAATGCATTTAAAATTCGGAAATTGTCCACAGTAGTAGATCATTTATCAACGAATACTGCTGGAGGGTTCTTGATGGTAAATACTGAGATGGTTGCCATGAGAGCTATGGTGATGCAAAATCGACTTGCCCTTGACATTCTTTTGGCAAAAGAGGGAGGAGTCTGTGGAATGCTGAAAGTCCAACATTGTTGCACTTACATTCCAGATAAAAGTGAAAATATACAAAAGTATATAAAGAATATTACAAATTTGCACAAAGAACTTGTTCCACTGGAGGTTGAAAGTGCTTGGGAGAAACTTGGTAAGAGTTTTTCCTCAATACCAAAATGGTTCACTGAAATAAGTAGTTCTATTGTAGGGACAGTTTTGATATCAGCAACAGTAGTAATTTTAGTGGTGTTATTTGTGAAATTTGTTGTTATATGTATTAAAAGAAGAAAAAGACAAAACAAAATGAAAAGAGAAAATAAGATAAATAAAGAAAGAGAACGAGAATTAGGTGAAATAGAACTGGAAGAACTAAAAGAAAGCATGTATGAGAGAACAAAAAGACAAGATGAAAGGGATACAGATGTGTAAAACTAACAAGAAGCAAATGGACAAGAAACAATGCTATCTGTAAAATTGTGTAACATGGGTTTTTGTGGTGATATTAAAAATCACCAAAGGGGGAATTGATGGAGCAAGGTAAATAAGAAATTTTTGAACCCCCTAATATTAATGCTAATAATTAATACTATTAATTGTTTTGATGATTAATCAACACTTTACGTCTCTTATAGACATCTTTTATAAGTGGTAACCGCAATTTATGTGCAAAAGTTAACCTACTTACATTTGTCAACGTGAAATAATATTAACATAATGGTTTGCGTACTAATTAGAAGTAATGTTGCATGATTTGTGCTATGTAGTAAGCTGTATTGTGGCTAAAGAATGCGGATGGTAAGTAAACATAGCTTTACATGTCGCTTTTGCTAGGTAACACCTAATTGGGGTACGTAGAATGACGGGTGGGAAACGAAAAGGCTTATTTTCTTTGTTTTAATTATGATTGTGTTTGTTTTCATGATAGTTCGTTCGGGCCTGCTAGGCCGCGCTGTAAAAATGGCTGCCGAGGCAGATGGGCTTAATGCGCAAGTGCAAAATGGCTTCCAAGTGGAAGAGAGCTGCGGAAATATGTCACGTGATTGCTTGTAGAGCCCAGAATGAAAAGGATCAAGGTCGGCGTGACCTGTCACCAAATGGGTGCCAAAAAGGACTCAGCGAGAATGTATGAGAACCAAAGATGCAGCTGTGAATTAACAATGAACTGTTTAAAATAAGGATACAAAAGAAGATACATGTGAGGAACTGTCAATCGGATTGGTAATGTCCTAAAACCATGTGAAAGGACAAAATTATAAACATTTTCGGAACTGGTTTGAGCAAGGAGGGCAATGAGGAGATGCTTGCCACCCCTCCAATGGACCAATTAGCGTGAATCTCGCCCCCAAAGATTGAAACATTTCTGTTTAGTAAGCTAGTAATAGGGTATAAGAGGACCTACTCTTAAGTAGGAGGAGCGCTATTCATACATAATTTTTGAGCACTGAACGTTGACGCTGGAGAACTGCTGTTATTTTCTATAGGCCATTTTCTTTTTAATATAATTAATCTTTTGCTTTCAAATCTGACTGGGAAGGAACGAGATCGTTGCGGGAAACCTGTATAGGTGGTCCGTCGAGGAGGCCTGTTTAGCGGGACAGACAGTCAGTTTTTGGGAGTTCTATGCTGTGATCTGCAATTTATCTGCCGAGGTGAACTTTATTTTCTCATCTAAAAGGGTATGCATAAAATTCTTTTAAAAGTTATTTCTTATAATGATATTAAATGTATTAAACTGATTAATAAAATTGAAACTTATTCATGCATTTAAAAGAAGTAGATAAACTTTATTACAATTAAAACTACGAGTCTGTGGTTCTTTAGCTCAATAATAAGTGTAATGTTTAATGAGTTTAATGTGATTGAGCTGGTCTTAATCACCATCAACTGATTCCTACTAGTTGGTCCATCGACCAAAGAGCGGAATACCTTGATGTTTTAGAAACTGACAGGATTAAAACTGATTATGTATGATATTTGAGAAACCATCTTGTCAAGCTTTAACAGGTATCCCGTTCTCTTCCAGCAATCATTTAACTTTTTCTCCTAGGTAAAGGTGGATGGGATCCAGGGAATATTTGAGTGAGTGAATGTATATGCGGTGTTATGGGCCCCACCGTCATATTGGTATAGTTGTGAAAAAGAGTGTTTTCAACCTGGATGTTATGTCCACAGGAGAAGAAATTATATTAGTAGCGCTGGATCAGATTTCTTGGTAGCAGAGTTATGGTTACTATAGATTAGTTTGGTGATTATTGATTTGATTTTGATTATTTCATGTCTAACACTTCATGTCGAGTTGTATTACGTTATATGTAAGTCGAAAATTTTGAAGCTTCCGGGAAGTAGGAAGTGGACACGTGTGGCAAGAGAAGTCACATGGAATAGAGCATTGTCTGGTTTTTCAAATTGGTGATAACACAGGTTGTGTTATGATAGGGACATTTTCTGTATAAAACGTGTATGAGTGAAATAGCAACCGGTTTTCTTGTGAAACTCTGGCCTTAATTCTCAGGAGCAGTGTAGTCTCCACATGTGTTTTATCCCCAGAGAAACGGGTTTACCCCTTGCTTGAAAGAAGGGTAAGGTAGAGGGAAGTGCTACACTTATCGAACGAAACAGTATTCTTGTAAGATAGAGTAAACTATCACTTTTGTTTAGTGAAAACAGACAATGGAAATGTGTTTTATGTTGTAACTAATAAGATTTAGTCAAGAAAAAGAACTGCCGATAAATTTTGTAAAGGAGGGGTCAGGAGTAGAACTGACGTTGACAAAAGACCGCGCTGGGATTGGCCAGTGCAATAGAAACACGGAAAATGCCCTGATTGGTGCGTTGGTGTGAGACGCGCTGAGATAGGTCTGAAAAGCAGTGACGTAGAGGCTTCGGATTGGTGCGTTGGTGTGAGACGCGCTGGGATAGGTCCGGATAGCACATAGAGATCAGAGCAGAGTTACGAGCTTGCAGAAAGGAAAGAAATCGTGAAATATGGCTTATTATGAATATGAATATGGTAGAGAGAAACCGTCATGGATGGCGAAGATTAAGAACTTCTTTAAGAAAGACAAAAAGGTAGTGACTTGAGAGGGACAGGTAATTCCTCCGCCGAAAACACCAGCTTCTTATATGATGCTGAAATATGGTTATCATACTTGCATTTGGTTAGAAAATTGGACAAAATATACTCAGAATGATGGAGTATTGGCTTTTCCAGAGAATGGTTCATTTAGTATGGCTGTACTTCGAAATTTGAGAGAGAAAATGATGAAGCTTGAGCCAAGACCTAGACCCACACAGTTTGAAGCGTTAGGCGAATGGGAAGATGAGATGTATGAACGAGAAAGATACAGAGGTGCAAAGAATCATAGTTTAGTCCCTGGAAGGGTATGGGGAGTGAATCATGAGGACAGAATGAAGCGTTGGAGATATGCTAACATGACAGAGGGTTTGTTTCCAGCTTTTACAGTTGAAGAGGGTACAGGAAGAAAGTGTACAGAGAAAAAGAAACATACAGTTACAGAGAGATACGGGCATGGAGGTAGCGAGACAGAGGATGAATTGCTGGAAGATATTTTAAACAGAAATCCACCTCCATATCAACAGAATTCTGCGGTGGTGACACCCACTGCACCACCAATGGAAACTGGGAGGAATAAAAGTCCAGAACGAAGATACGAGATAAATAGGTCAAATGAGCAGCTAAAGACCCCACAAAGTGAAAAGTCTGAGAATGGTAATGCAGCCGAGTTAGCAAAAACTACAAGAGAATTAACGGAGAAAATAAGAGAGTTAACAATGAACATGGAAGCTGTGACTGTGCCAGTGACAATAGGACCAGTAATACCAGTTTTTGAGAACCAGAAAATAGATGAACATTCTTTAGTCATCCCGATGAATTCCAATATGCAAAGAATGAGAGAAGGGATGGACCTAGAAACTGAAGGGGCAAGAAATTTGGTTAGTTCATATAGTCCGAGCCCACCTACTAACCTGACAGTAAATGAGAGTGAGATAAGGAGGATTCCTATGGGAACCGAGTCTGCATCAGAAACACCAGAGAGGAATAGAAATTGGATAGAAATAAATAGCACACCTGTAGGTCCAACTCTAGACGAATTAAGTGAATGGATGAGAAATCTGCAAAAGAAAGAGACAGAACCGAAACCATTAGATGTAATTAGGCTAAAGATAGATATGGAAGAATTAATTTTAGGGACTATTGGTACAGAAAAATTGAAAACGTACCAGGACGACGAGATAATGTTCTTGTGCAAGAGCATTACTTGGAGAGCTAGAAATCTACATGACAAATTGGAAGAGACAGCGAATGAACTAGGAGTGGAATTTATAAAAGTCAGGAGTTTACAGAAACCGTATAGAGTAGATTTTTGTGAGAAAGATATAGAAAATCTGAACACATCAGGACGTTTAACACAGATAAAAGAACTGATTGTTTTATTGAGAAAATGGGGTGATGTGGACAGATGGAGAAGCAGGTGGACTAAAAGGAATGAGAAAATAACAGATAAAGCGTCTTTGGCGTTTGCAGTGACGGACAAGGAACCAGTTGTAAGGGAGTATCCGATGAGAGAAACTCCAGGAGGTAGTTATGTGCATGTCCCTTGGTCCAGACAAGATATACTGTCATTTACAAATGACTTCCCGAAATTGAGAGAAAAACCTGTAGAATGGTACAGACAAGTTGAAAGGTTTGTCAAAGTTTCGAAAGTGTTATGGGTAGATTTGGATGGGTTATTTGACATTGTAGTACCAGCCGATTTATGGACAGAATGTAAAATCACCATTGATTGGCCAACTGTAGAATACCCAAGAGACGCAAAGACAGGAGCGCCAGGACCAGAAGTGATGAGGTAATATGAACAGGTTATTACCTTTCTGAAAAACAAAATTCCACCCAAAGAAACTGATTGGGTAAAAATTGACAGAACTACACAGGAGAGTAAGGAATCTGTACATGCCTACTATGAGAGGCTACTTTTGGTGTTCAAACAGTATAGCGGTTATGAGACTCTGAATGAGAAGGACATGAGTCATTTTGTATATAGATTTGTTTATGGGCTGAAACCAGAGATAAGCGAAATGATTAAACAGCATATGATATGCTGGCAGAACAGTACAGTGGATGAAGTGTTGAGGTATGCCAAGTATTGTAGTGATGACATTGAATGTAGACAGCGTAAATTAAAGGAGAAAGCGATGTGGGCACAAGTGAAAGTTGCAGAAAAACAAGAAGCTCAACTGAATAATCAGGGTAATGAGACAGGACAAACTAAATCCAAACCGAATATAGGTAAAGGTAAGGGCCAAATGAGTATAGAAGAAGCAAAGAAGAAGTGGCCATGCCACAACTGCGGAAAGTTAGGGCATTGGAGAAACGAGTGTAAATTTCCTCCAAAAGCTAATACGGAAAATCAATCATTAAATCCAAAGGTGCAGAGTGAGGTGAGTTACCAACAGCTGCAGCAACCGCAGGTAGTTACTCAGCAGAGTCAGGTGCCACAACCACCACTTCCCAAGAGTGTAAATCCACAGAGATACAGTGCAGAGACAGGATTCTACGGAGGAGAGCAGGTAACACAATTGCCGCGCGCAGCTGCGATATCGCAGTATTGGTTACGACAGGATGGGAATGAGTCGGATGAAAGTTTATGACGGTGCATAGGAGAGGAAGAAGAGTGCGTACTTGGCGCAACTAGAGGTAGATCAGGCAGGTCCATTTTTGGATGGAGAAGTGAATGGTGCAAATGTAACATTCCTTGTGGACACTGGAGCTACCCGTTCTACTGTTAGATCAGTGGAAATTCCAAACCTTCCTCTCTCAGGTGAATATATCCAAGTCGTTGGTGTCTCAAATCAGCAAATTAAGGCGCCACTTACTAAGTTAATAGAAGTAAAAATTGGACCATTCAGAGAAATGCACCGATTTGTGGTGTGTGATTGCAGTCCTGTAAATTTACTTGGACGCAATCTACTTTGCAAAATGAATTGCACCATCTATTGTACTCCGGATGGGATTGCATTTCAGACACCAGATGAAGATGTATTATATAAAATGACAATGGCAGAATTAGAACCAGGAGTGAATGACATGTTTCCTGTGTTCGATGTAGAGAAAATTCCAATTGAATTAAAAGAAACAGTCA
The DNA here is from genome assembly GCA_963921515.1 of Calotriton arnoldi. Taxonomy (NCBI): domain Eukaryota; kingdom Metazoa; phylum Chordata; class Amphibia; order Caudata; family Salamandridae; genus Calotriton; species Calotriton arnoldi. Next base: position 259,450 of record CAWUFW010005442.1, read on the forward strand.
AACAAGAGGTATGGGATTTTACAGGTGAAGACATTGGATTAATGAGAGGAGTAGACCCTGTTAAAATTTCTGTTAAAGGAACAAATTACCCAAATACTCCACAGTATAAACTGACGCCAGAAATCATTGAAGGAATAACACCTGTAATAAATAAAATGATTGAACAAGGAATTTTGAAAGAAATAATGAGCAGTCCATGTAATTCGCCTATAATGGGACTGAAAAAGCCGAATGGAACATATAGAATAGTGCAAGATTTACGAAAGGTTAATAAAATTGTCGTTCTTTGTTGTCCAAATGTACCAAACCCTGCTGTAATACTGTATCAGATTACACATGAGACAGAATGGTACACCGTCATTGATTTGTGCCATGCATTTTCTCTATTCCGTTACATCCAGACAGCCAGCCATTATTTGCGTTCAGGTTCGGAGAGCGTATTTTGGCATGGTGCCGAATTCCTCAGGGGTACACAGAAAGTCCCTCGATCTTTAATCAGATCCTAAAGAAATCGTTGGAAGATTTAAAAATGCCTGAAAAATCTGTGATGGTTCAATATATTGATGACCTATTAGTGGCATCAAAAACCAGAGAAGCATGTGTTACTGACACCATTGCTTTACTGAACCATCTAGCAGGAGGAGGACATAAGGTGTCACCATCAAAATTACAGTTTTGTCAACAAGAAGTTCAATACCTAGGTCATAAAATTGAAAAGGGAGTGCGAAAGGTAACGACAGAGAGAATAAAAATTATCCGAGGAATGAGAGCTCCAATGACACAAAGAGAGGTGAGAATGTTCCTGGGAATGGTTGGATATTGTCGACAGTGGATAAGTGGATTTTCACTAATTGCGAAACCATTACAGCGATTGACAAAAAAGGATGTTAAAGATCCGTTTGAATTGAATGATGAAGAAATGAAGGCATTCAGAGAACTAAAAGCGAGACTGTGTGAAGCACCGGCATTGGGAATGCCTGACTATGAGAAAGAATTTGAGCTGTATTGTAGTGAGAGAGATGGATGTGCACTTTCAGTGTTAGTACAAAAACATGGCAATATGAAGAGACCTATTGCATATTTTTCAGCTGTTTTAGACCCGGTAGCAAAAGCGTTGCCTGGATGTCTGAAAGCAGTAGCTGCTACTTGTGTGAGTCTGGAACAAAGTGAAGGCATTGTGATGGGATATCCACTGACAGTATATGTTCCACATTCGGTTGAAATTCTTTTGACAAGAACCAAAACTCAATACATGACACATAGTCGGCTGACTAGGTACGAAAAAGTGATTTTAAGTGCAGACAATGTAATCATTGACAGATGCACAAGCGTGAATCCTTCGACATCATTGCCGGATGAAGAGAGTGTGAAAGACAAAGATGAGGTAGACCATGATTGCTTGAACGTACTTGAATACTATACAAAACCAAGGCCAGATATCAGAGATGAGCCTTTAAAAGAATCAGATTATGTAATGTTTGTGGATGGCTCATGTTTAAGGACAAGTGAAGGAGTTTTGAGTGCAGCATATGCTCTATGTACAGTAGCTGCAGTTATGGAAGCATCTTGTTTGAGAGGGATACGTTCCGCCCAAGTGGCTGAACTGATTGCTCTAATTCAGGCATGCAAACTGGGAAAGAATGTTCGAATCACAGTGATCACGGATAGCCAGTATGGCTTCGGAGTGGTCCATGATTTTGGGCAGATCTGGTCCCAAAGAGGTTTCTTGACGTCTGCAGGAACTCCAATTCGAAATGGTGAGTTTGTAAAGAAATTACTTGAGGCAATACAGCTGCCTAAACAAATTGCCGTGGTGAGGTGTACTGCGCACAAAAATGGGGAAGACTACATAACTGTGAGCAACAAATATGCTGACGAAATAACTCAGTATTGTGCCAAAAATGTAGTCTCGTTGAACAGGAGAAGAGAAAGAGAGCATGTTTCATGTCCTTTGCTGTTTACTAACATTATCGAAACATGGGATGAGGTGAGACAATTACAAGAAGCTGCAGATGATGAGGAAAAAGATAGCTGGATAAAAGCAGGATGCAGGAAAAGAGAGGAAGATGAAGTTTGGGTTTATAGAGATGAAAGACCAGTTATGCCTGATAGCATGATTTCCAACATGGCACGGATGTACCATGGACAAGCTCATATTGGAAGGGATGCCATGATCAGACTTTTTAGACAAACATGGTATAACCCAAAATTCAGAGCTATAGCTGAAAGTCTTTGTCAAAGATGTCTTATCTGCCTACAGATAAATCCAGGAAGGAAAACAGTAGTGAGTTTAGGAACAATAGGATGAGAGGGAGGTCCTTTAACGAGGATGCAACTGGATTTCATAGAAATGCCCCCAAGCAATAGACTGAGGTATGTTCTTGTGGTCGTTTGTTTGTTTTCTCGTTGGGTGGAAGCCTATCCGACCAGAAGGAATGATGGGATTACAGTAGCTAAGCTCTTGCTGAGAGAATTCATTCCAAGGTATGGTTTTTGAGTAACGATTGAAACAGATAGAGGAACACATTTTCAAAATGAATTAATTCAACTGATTTGTGAAGCTCTTGGTATTCAACAGAAATTGCACTGTGCATACAGACCAGAGGCTTCTGGAGTTGTAGAACAAGTGAATGGAACAATAAAGGATAGGTTAGGGAAAATGTGTCAAGCCACAGGACTCAAATGGCCAGATGCCCTTCCACTGGTACTAATGACTATCAGAAGCATACCTGATAGAAAAACAGGTCTGAGTCCCCACAAAATAATAATGGGACGAGCAATGAGACAAGCACATGTACCTGTCAACAAACTGCTGACTATAACTGATGATCTCGTGTTGGATTATTGCAAAGGATTGGCTGCTGTGGTACATTCTGTGTTTCATCAGGTTGGACCGGATGCGACCACTCTTGAAAGAAAACCAGCTCATGATTTGAGTCCAGGAGATTGGGTCCGCATAAAAGTCCACAGAAGAAGAAACTGTTTGGTTCCTCGCTGGGACCAACCACGACAAGTGATCCTGGTGACAACAACTGCAGTCAAATGTGCAGGAGTGAAAAACTGGGTACATGCCAGCCACACTATCAGAGTTCCAGATCCTGAAGCTCGACCTGTAAGTCGACATCTGGAGATATCTGATACCAGTTCAGCATCTGATGTAGAAGACGAAACAAACAGGGTTCCAGATCCTGAAGCTCGACCTGTAAGTCGACATCTGGAAGACCCAGGTACAAGTCTAACAACAGGAGAAGACTTGGAAATAGCAAAGGTTCCAGAACTTGAAGATCGACCTGTAAGTCGACATCTGGAAATATCAGACACCAGTTCAGCATCTGATACAGACCAATCAGATTGTGATGAAAAGCTAAAGAAGAAATGGAAAATTGACATCATAAACGAAGAAACTGAACCAAGAGACAGTGACAGTGATCAGCCAAGCACAAGTTATGGTAAAAATCCTTCAAAAATGGTCAAATTAGACAAGGGAGGGATAGATTCAAATAGAGAGATAGAAGAATCGGAAGAACCCCGAGGAGCAATAGGGACAGATCAACAAACAAAAGAACAGGGAAATATAGAAACAGACAGAGAGGTCAACGAAAATTCGGAAGAACCTCGAGGAGGGATAGAAACAAGTGATCAAACAGAAAAGACACAGGAAGAAAAGGAGCTAGACAAAGAAGGTGAAATCATAAAATTCAAAATAAGAGGAAATGAAGTAAGGTCTGAAACAGAATCAGAAGAAAGTGAAGGAGAGAGAAAACAGAGACTAGGACCAAGAAAAAGAACTTGGAGAGCTGAACGAGAAGAAAAGAAAGTGAACCAAAAAGGCCGAGAAAAGGAGATAATTGGCCCCACAAAGTCAAAAGATTGAGATACAAAATTATAAAGATAAACAGAGATAATGCAGAACAAGTAAATGAGATATCAAGTCAAAAAGAACAATAAAAATAAAGTGGAGAACAATTGCAGAAAACGAAAAGAGTAAAGAAAGCTAATTTGAAATATAAGTCACCTGAATGGCTATATATCGCATTGACTGATATCAAAGAAGAAGAAATCACTCACGATAACACAGAAGAAAGCTGCAAACCAATGGGTGAAAGTGAAGTGCAACAAGTTTGAAGTAATCAAAAAGAAAAAGCCGGACTGGACACTAAAACCTGAATAAGACAAGAAAGAGTTCTGAAAAGAACTAAGAGAGTACCAAACAAGACAAAGTGAGAAAGTAGAGTGACTGAAACGTCATTCTGAGGTGTGGTGACACATTTTCTGTACAAATATATATATTTAGGAAATAGAATAAGATGGTAGACACAGAGAATAGATGTGAGTTCTTACGTAGATGGTGTAGAATGTGTTTCTTTTGTACAGGATTATTAATGTTTGTATGGCTTATTTTAGCAATCACCATTCCAATTAGATTAGCCGTAGAAGAAAAGTCCATATTAGAGAACAACACAAAGAAGGATAAGGAAGTTAACATTCAGAATACAGCAACATTAATAGGTAGTGCAGAGTTACATAAGGATAGATCCATAACAGATTTTTCAAAGAATGTTTTCACAAAATTATTATATGAATATGTAGAAACAATGGATGTAAGAGATTGTTATGTTTGTATGCAATTACCTGCGTCTGTTTCAGAAGGTGTGACCTATCATCACCTTCCTTTGACGTATGGAATAACATGTAGTGTTTTAGCTAGTTTGTTTTATAAAACAGGTAGATTACAATATTATTACACTGACATAAATAAGATTTTTGCAAAAATTCCTATAATTCCTGAATTGAACAAGGTGAAAGTAGCAAAGATGTTTGGTGAATTTTTCTTAGAAAATAAAGAATTGACATTAGATGATGTAGTTAAACACAACCTTACCTGTGAGTTAAAGAAAGAGGAAAAGGAATTTTTAGAGATGGTAGAAAGCAGAAGAGTAAAATTTCAAAGAAAAGTAGTAGAGGAAGAGATGAAAACACCCCTATGGACATTTGAAAGAGAAAGTGATGATAAGAAAAAGACAAATGCAGCTATGACTTTATATTGGCCCCAACAGGGAAAGTTGTGCATTAGTAGAAATAGAACTAGGTATGACAACTATTTTGTGGGTTCCAGTGACTGCCGAGACAATTATAACATTTTAGGAGGATGGTGGATTCAAAGGAGGAAAAGATCCAATATTTCCAGGGATCTATTATATTTGTGGAAACAGAGCTTATTACAGGTTGCCGGACCATTGGTATGGGTCATGCTACTTAGGCCTGGTCTTTCCAAAAATATTTCATGTAGAAAGAGAAGAAAAGGGAACACACAAAATGGGTGCAACATTCACACGTAGAAAAAGGGAAAGTTTTTCAGAAATAGTGGGTGACATTTTTGGAGCAATGATACCAGCAGTGGGAATATCTTTGAATGCATTTAAAATTCGGAAATTGTCCACAGTAGTGGATCATTTATCAACGAATACTGCTGGAGGGTTCTTGATGGTAAATACTGAGATGGTTGCCATGAGAGCTATGGTGATGCAAAATCGACTTGCCCTTGACATTCTTTTGGCAAAAGAGGGAGGAGTCTGTGGAATGCTGAAAGTCCAACATTGTTGCACTTACATTCCAGATAAAAGTGAAAATATACAAAAGAATATAAAGAATATTACAAATTTGCACAAAGAACTTGTTCCACTGGAGGTTGAAAGTGCTTGGGAGAAACTTGGTAAGAGTTTTTCCTCAATACCAAAATGGTTCACTGAAATAAGTAGTTCTATTGTAGGGACAGTTTTGATATCAGCAACAGTAGTAATTTTAGTGGTGTTATTTGTGAAATTTGTTGTTATATGTATTAAAAGAAGAAAAAGACAAAACAAAATGAAAAGAGAAAATAAGATAAATAAAGAAAGAGAACGAGAATTAGGCGAAATAGAACTGGAAGAACTAAAAGAAAGCATGTATGAGAGAACAAAAAGACAAGATGAAAGGGATACAGATGTGTAAAACTAACAAGAAGCAAATGGACAAGAAACAATGCTATCTGTAAAATTGTGTAACATGGGTTTTTGTGGTGATATTAAAAATCACCAAAGGGGGGAATTGATGGAGCAAGGTAAATAAGAAATTTTTGAACCCCCTAATATTAATGCTAATAATTAATACTATTAATTATTATGATGATTAATCAACACTTTACGTCTCTTATAGACATCTTTTATAAGTGGTAACCGCAATTTATGTGCAAAAGTTAACCTACTTACATTTGTCAACGTGAAATAATATTAACATAATGGTTTGCGTACTAATTGAAGTAATGTTGCATGATTTGTGCTATGTAGTAAGCTGTATTGTGGCTAAAGTATGCGGATGGTAAGTAAACATAGCTTTACATGTCGCTTTTGCTAGGTAACACCTAATTGGGGTACGTAGAATGACGGGTGGGAAACGAAAAGGCTTATTTTCTTTGTTTTAATTATGATTGTGTTTGTTTTCATGATAGTTCGTTCGGGCCTGCTAGGCCTCGCTGTAAAAATGGCTGCCAAGGCAGATGGGCTTAATGCGCAAGTGCAAAATGGCTTCCAAGTGGAAGAGAGCTGCGGAAATATGTCACGTGATTGCTTGTAGAGCCCAGAATGCAAAGGATCAAGGTCGGCGTGACCTGTCACCAAATGGGTGCCAAAAAGGACTCAGCGAGAATGTATGAGAACCAAAGATGCAGCTGTGAATTAACAATGAACTGTTTAAAATAAGGATACAAAGAAGATACATGTGAGGAACTGTCAATCGGATTGGTAATGTCCTAAAACCGTGTGAAAGGACAAAATTATAAACATTTTCGGAACTGGTTTGAGCAAGGAGGGCAATGAGGAGATGCTTGCCACCCCTCCAATGGACCAATTAGCGTGAATCTCGCCCCCAAAGATTGAAACATTTCTGTTTAGTAAGCTAGTAATAGGGTATAAGAGGACCTACTCTTAAGTAGGAGGAGCGCTATTCATACATAATTTTTGAGCAATGAACGTTGACGCTGGAGAACTGCTGTTATTTTCTATAGGCCATTTTCTTTTTAATATAATTAATCTTTTTGCTTTCAAATCTGACTGGGAAGGAACGAGATCGTTGCGGGAAACCTGTATAGGTGGTCCGTCGAGGAGGCCTGTTTAGCGGGACAGACAGTCAGTTTTTGGGAGTTCTATGCTGTGATCTGCAATTTATCTGCCGAGGTGAACTTTATTTTCTCATCTAAAAGGGTATGCATAAAATTCTTTTAAAAAGTTATTTCTTATAATGATATTAAATGTATTAAACTGATTAATAAAATTGAAACTTATTCATGCATTTAAAAGAGGTAGATAAACTTTATTACAATTAAAACTACGAGTCTGTGGTTCTTTAGCTCAATAATAAGTGTAATGTTTAATGAGTTTAATGTGATTGAGCTGGTCTTAATCACCATCAACTGATTCCTACTAGTTGGTCCATCGACCAAAGAGCGGAATACCTTGATGTTTTAGAAACTGACAGGATTAAAACTGATTATGTATGATATTTGAGAAACCATCTTGTCAAGCTTTAATAGGTATCCCGTTCTCTTCCAGCAATCATTTAACTTTTTCTCCTAGGTAAAGGTGGATGGAATCCAGGGAATATTTGAGTGAGTGAATGTATATGCGGTGTTATGGGCCCCACCGTCATATTGGTATAGTTGTGAAAAAGAGTGTTTTCAACCTGGATGTTATGTCCACAGGAGAAGAAATTATATTAGTAGCGCTGGATCAGATGCAACAGATCCCAGCTTATTGCCAAGTAGAGAACTGGCCAAGCCTCAATATTGAAACTGGGTGGCGCAGTCCACTGTCACCCATTCGTCTGGAGGCCGTCTTACACTAGAATTCATGGAATTAAAGCTGTCAAGTGCATACGAACAATATATGGAGGGTATCATGATTCCACAAAATAGGAAGCTTTACATCCAATTTAGATTCGGCTCCCTCCCTGTGAACTACTTCACAGCAGCATGGCATCGGCCTTCCTCCGCAACACAGTATTGCCCAGGTTGCCTCGGTTCTGTTGAGTCAAATGACCACATTTTCTTTTCTTGCCCAAAGTATAAATCCCCCAGAATCAAATGGCCAGTCCCTGTCTGTAGGCTGTTGGGAACTCGATGCCACCAAGAAGCGCTGCACATTCTAAAATCAGATTCTAGGCCTTTAGTTGTTTGTGCAGTTGCTAAGTTTCTTGGTAAAATGTGGATCATTAGAAGGTACGCAGCAAAGAAGTGATAAGGCGCACCCCCTGAATTTTTATCACCTTTTAAGCCTGCTTTTAGCTAATAATTTTATGTCTCATATTTTAGTTTTTTGCCAATTTTTAACATTGTGAATATAAAGTGGGTCTATTTGTGCAATGGGCTTAACCCATTGACACCACCTTTTTTTTTACCTTTTTAACGGTTGTTTTAAATTCTTACAACTAGCCGGCGCAAATTGAATTGACAGTTGTTGCTATGTATACAATGAATTATCGCCATGCATGTAATATTGTATTTCTGTACTGTATGCACTTGCACCTTTATGGTCGCAATGACCGAAATAAAGTTCTGACTGACTGCAATACATTAAACTTTCAGTTCCTCATTGATGAGTAGAACAGTTGTTACGCAAGAGTATGGATTACAAATAGCACTGTATTTCCCTTTCAGATGACTGGATCTCAGCATTTTTCTCACTACCACTGTGTGCCTACTCTGAGTGGATGGGCCCTGTCATACTAGTCAAATTACTATCGCTGACGTTCAAGCCATTTATTGAGGACCAGATATGGTTATCTGCAGGGTGTCACACACCATGTTAATCAGGCCTATGCACTTGTATGTGTACATGCCTACTCTGCCTTTCCCACATTTTTTCTTGGCAGCTGAATTACAGCCACACAGTAATGGCACCCTGATCATACATTGACAATCATGTGCCTACAACACCTACATTATGCGTGACCAAATCCAATGGACTGACATGGCAGTCTGTTATAAAGAGACATGTGTCAGGTAGCACCCCAGATGGTAGTAGTGCTGGTAAAGGTGACATGTACCCACTAAGGGGCATAGTCACATAGAAATTCCACAAGATGGCAGTGCAAGCACTTTAGCTGCGCCACCCTGCATCACTCCACATACACAGGAAAGAACCGTATTCACAAGGATAAGGTGCACCTCATGTGTTTTCCCTTGCACCGACAAAGATAAAAACTGCCAAGCGCCACCACACACATCCTTGTGCCATGGTGCAAGGCGGCATGCATTGGCACACTTCTGTTCTTTTTGCAGCAGTGCAGTGGTGAGCACAGGGGTGGTACATAGTCTAGAAAATGCAACCCATCCATGCATTGTTGCAATGATGTATCTCAGCACTGCAGATTTGCTTACATCGCTGCACCATTTCACTGTATATATGCCCCCGGTCTTCTGGTGTACATCACTTGCATTCACCCCGACACCCAGTCATATTTCCTAGATGAGAGGAGTTCATGTGGACCATACCATGGCAGCTGACACCTGTGTGGTCTGATCCTGCATGTCAGGATAGCTGTGCACCATGTAGTTTAATCTAGGTGAGTATGGACGCGACTCTTGAAATGTCCCTATGTGTAGGTACTACACCTGGCCCACATATCCTCCACCCCTCAAGTGTGTTGTTTCTCCTGTGCAATACCAATTATATGCTAGGGATTTGGAGGCTATGTTAATGCGCATGGGCTGGGTGAGACAGAGGGGCATCTCTCATAGACATGTGGTGCAGCACAGCGCAAGAAACCATCTTGCTGCACCAAACTGCGTGAATAGGAAAGTGAGTGGTTGCGCTGAGTTTACTACATACAATGCATCCTTGTGCTTTTCTTTATGCTGGTGCACATTCAGCTGGCAAGCACCAACGCCGGTACCCTTGAACCATGGTACTAGGGTGCCTGCCTTGGAGGACGTCTGATGTTTCTTTTGATGTAGTGTAACACAACTAGAAGGCTTGTGATGCTGCCTACGCCAACATGTTATCAAAAAGTCCATGAGCCTCCTATTGATGTCATGTCTAACAGTAGATGAGCCAGGTGCCTATCCTTTGGCCTGCAGACAGTGCCGCAGAGGGCTGGTACATAGCTGCCTAGACTGCACAACATTATGTAGTTACCCACATTTGCCCTTGTTAGAACTTACACTGTTGCTGTTGTGGTTCGTCAAAGTCAGCACTGTCCTGTCCCGCAACTCCACCCACTGACTCCTCAGAGATGACTGCAGACAACTGTAAGAAACTGGCTCTATATATACTGCACCAAAGTGAGGTACAGTGTGTATAGAGTCCAAGAGTTCCCATAGGTAGGCAGAGGTTAAAATTAGATAGAACCTTACTCTCTAATAGTGGTAGCTTGGTCGAGCAGTAAGGTAGTATCAGAGGACAGTGTCAAGCATTTGATGTACACACTCAGTCAGCAAATGAATTCACACACTCAAGAACTGAACTCTAGGCCAATTGTTTTTGTATAAAAATATACTGTTGTTTATTTTTAGAACCAAGCACGCCTGGCACAGGTAAGCATTAAATACTTTTCAGTAATAAGTTACAGGATATAGAACAGTTGAAAAATGCAATAGAAATTGTACTTTGTTTGATTTACAGGGGAGCAGTAGTATGCAACACCTAGCAAATACAGTACAATAGGCTTTTTCAGTAAATTGCAGGTAAGTTACTTTTACGTTACTTTTTCTAACTCAGTGCTGGATGCCTAGATTCAGCACTTGGACATTTCCAGCAAACAGGTGAGAAAACACGTTTTGGTTAATTCTACGATTTTTAAAGAATATCTTTAGTTTTCAAAACTCCACACCGTCGTTTTTTGGAAGAAAAAGTGTCAATGTTATCCTATGGAGGAAAAACAGGTTATCGGTTTGCAGGTAAGTAAACGACTGTGGGAGTTAAGGTTCTGGGGTTAGAACAAGGGTTCCCCCAGGGTCAGTGATGCACTGTTGTTGCACCCTCAGCGACACTAGGGCAGCCGGGTGCAGAGTGTTGAGGCCCAATGTTATCCTATGGAGGATAGGGGGTCTCCGGTTGGTGTCTGCTGGCAAGCAGGCCACTGGGTTGTGGGAGCAAAGTTCCTAGGGTTTAGGTCAGGGCAATTGGGGAAACAAGTTGGCACAAAAAGTGCACCCTCAGCGGCACTGGGGCGGCCGGGTGCAGAGTGCTGTTTCGGCGTCGGGCGCTCTGTTGTTTTCTATGAGAACCTCTGGTTTGAAGAAGCACTGCAGGCTCGGGGACGAGGATCTTCTGGGTGCGACCACCACTTCGAGGGGTAAGTTGGGATGTCTTGGGTTGGTTAGGCACCATTGGTTTGGGCCCACAAGGCCGTGGGGCGCCGGGTGCAGGGGTGCCGGGTGCAGGGGTGCCTTTTAGGGTCGGATTTTCTCACCCACTCTGGTCGCAGTAGAGGGGATCCTCTGGATTGAGGCTGCAGGCGTCGTCTGGAGGCTTGAGGCAGGTCAGGAGTCGCGGGATCTTGGGTCAGGATCGCCGGAGTGACCTCCTCGTGGTGTTTTTCCACTCGAACTCGGGCCGGGTTCGGCGGGTGCAGAGTGGGCTGGATTCGTGGTGTCCGGCCAGAGCCAGAAGCTGCAGTTTAAACACGTCCGGTGTTCACGGGAGAAACAGTCATGGAAGTGAAGGCAGGCAGGTCCTCTGGCATTTGTGAGGTTGCTGGCTGCTGGACACGCCGGGATTTCGCAGGAGCAGGTTTGAGGGGAGACAGGCCTGTAGGGCTGGGGCCAAGTCAGTGGGCGTCGTCCTCTTGTTAGCTCTGCACGGCTCTTCGTCCTGCTTCTTCTTTTCTTCTTGTAGGTAAGCTGGATCTGAGGAAGTAAGGTTCAGGGTGCCCCCTAAATACTAGATTTAGGGGTGTTACAGGTAGGTAAAGGGCAGGGACCAATGGGTCCCTTCCCTGGGGTGGGTACACCCCCTATTCTGCCACTCTCCAGTGGGAGGGGGGCAGGAGCCTTTTCCTGGTTGGCTGGGTCCCTCCATCCTCAAGATGGCGGGGACTCGGAGTTGTGCTTCACCTCGCCTCCCCCACCTGAGGGGTGGAGTTGGCAGAGGTGGGCACACCTCTCACCCTCACTTGTTTTTCCCGCCAGTTCTCCCACCCAAAGTGGAGGGTAGAACCAGTGGGGACCAGTTGCTGAAAGCAGCAATGGGTCTGGAGAGGCTCACAAAGGCGACATGCCTTTGAAGCTTATCCTTCGTGAACCTTGCCCATCCTGGGGGAGGAGGCTTGGCACCTAGTCCCAGGATGTGCATTGTTTCAGGCCCCCGAGAGCAGCAGGCTCTCGACCCAGGGGTCCAGAAACATGTCTGGTGGTGGCAGCTGAAGCAGCCACTCAGCCTGGACACTAGAGGTGGGTTAGGTTTCAGGGGGCATCTTCTAAGATGCCCTCTGTGTGCATTTTTCATTAAATCCCACACTGGCATCAGTGTGGGTTTAATATGCTGAGAAGTTTGATACCAAACGTCCCAGTTTTTAGTGCAGCCATTATGGTGCTGTGGAGTTCGTAATGACAAACTCCCAGCACCATATACTCTTAATGGCAGCACTGCACTTACAATGTCTAAGAATGGACTTAGACACTGTGGGGGTACAGGGCTCATGCACCTATACCCTCACCACTGGTATAGTGCACCCAGCTAGAGGGGTGACTGACCTATGCCAGGGCAGTGGGTTGTAGGCATGGCACACAGAGGTGTGTGCCATGTCGACTCTTCACTTTGTTCTGCACCAAAACACGCAGCCTGCAAAGGCAGTGTGTGTGTGTAAGGTACAGGGCCTCTAAGGGTGACACAATAAGTGCTGCAGCCCTTAGAGGTCTTCCCTGGTCACAGTGCCCTGGGTACCTGTGGTACCATTTACCAGGGGCTGACCTGTGGCCAGAGATGCCAATTGGGTACAGTTTTGGGGAAAGAACACAGGCCCTGGGAACCTGATTGGCAGGGACCCAGGGCACATCAAGTCAAAGTGCATCAGTGGTCTGGCAAAAAGTGGGTGGGGTTACTGCAACAGAAACCCACTTCCTTACAACAACTGGTCCTCCAAGGGATCCAGCTCCTCCTGTGGCGCTGGACTACCAACTCTGGTCTGCGAAGCTGCCTCGATATTGGTTGCCAGTTTTTCCTTAGTTTTGCACTTACATTCATGCCAGCGCTTCTTTCAGTCAGTCACTGTCCTTTTGACTTCGACAATGCAGCTCACCTTGTCCACAATGGTCTGCCATATGGTCATTTTCCTACCTAATGACACTTCTGAGCTGATGAAGAGCTGGTGTTGTTGCTCTGTCATCTCCCTGATCAATATATCATTCTCCTCCTGACTGAACTTGCACTTACTCTACCTCTTCCCCAGGGAATCTGGCTGGTCACCCTAGCCGGTAGTGGGGTTGCTGGGGTTGTTGTCCTGTGCTGTACTCACTCCTGGCTGCTCCATTGCTGCTTTCAGGTAAGTGTAGATCTTTTTTTTGCAAGTAGCAGTGTTATACAGCTAGCGTGAGTTTTCTAGCCACTAATTGGCCAAACACCACTTTGTTTACCGTAGCATGATTTTTTTAATGACTGGACGCACACATTAGCATCAGCTTTTCTTACCGCTAGCTCTTCCTAACACCATGTAGCGCCGTATTGTAAGTAAGGTCCTACCATGGTGTTAGGATCTGTCATACTGCAGTGGTAACATTTTTGGTGCTCTGCTGCGGCCAAACAGCAGCGTGCTAGTTCTTGTAAGTATACCCCTATGCGTGCTGCAGAATGCAGCACACATAGAAAAAGAAAAAACAAGGATAAATAAAAGTATTTCTTCACGTTGCACCATTCTAACGCCTACTATTGCATGGAGTTCGTTTTTGGAGCTGCCTCAGATTTACACCTCCTTGTAAATGTGGGGCAGCATCAAAAAGCAGTGGGTGTTGCGGTGGAACATCCACAGAAACACCCATTACACGCCCTTTTCACACAGATAGCTGTGTGAAAGGGTACCCTAGTCACAAAGTGGCATCAAGCCACGAAGAAGTGGCTTAACAGCACTTTGTAAATATGGTGCAGTGCATTGCGCCACCAGAACGTCAAAAAAGTGATATTCCGATGGCGCAACCCCTCTGTAAATATGCCCCTTGGTTTCCACTGGTATCTGGACCATCAGAGCAACATGCGCTGGGGCAAAGTGCATTTCCGCTTTTAGTACTTGAACTGCACCACAAAATGATGTAATGAGCTTTACAAAACGAGGCTTATGCAAATAATTCCATTACGCTCATCACTGATTGACACAAATTATGCAAAATATTAGAAATTATGCCAATGTGAAATAATTTTGCACCATTTTTTTCTGCAGAGGACTAGTTCGAGCAGAAAGTGCCTCGCAAGAGGCTGATTGTAGCAGAAAATGTGTCACAACGGACACTATCTCTGCGAATCAGCCCCCTTGCTGGTGTCAAGAGTGACTTTTGAATGTGAAGTATGCCCTCATGTATATTTCACTCAAGATACCCCAAAATGCATATCGAATAACGTGTGAGGTGCTCACAATTCCCGAAAAATGACTGAAAAAATAGTCTACAAACTTGCCTCTTAGAAAATAAGTGTGACATATTTTCATGATTCTTTCATTTCTGCCAGTGTTCTAGGCACCAAAGATCGGATTTAATACGGAAGCTGCATTTTAACATTAACAATATAGCTTTCAGTGATCCCAACCACCTTCTAGGAAAATGAAGAGCTTGTCGAAGAGAGAAATTATATGGTCGCCTCATTTGGGTTTGCTGAATCTTTAATATCTTTCAAATATGCAGACAAGATGGATTTAGGGCATTTTCAGCTACATAAAATAGGACAAGCTATTGACATTTATGTGCGCATGTTCAATGAATAATGCAAACCTTAAAGAGAGATGTGTACAATCATTCCCAGCGAGAAGGCTTCATGGCTCAAGGTTCAGTGTAATAAAATTCCAGTAGCAACATTTGAATAGTAAACCATTGTCAGTGGAAGCAATTATATTTTTTCATCAAAAGGTAAACATGTCATAGCAATTTCCTTTTTCATCTTGATAATGGACGCACAGGCAGTATAGTATTAGTAAGAATGGCTAATGACTTATGTTAGCACAATATCTCCGAAGAAATCAACAATCTAACATCGAATGCAGGGGATTTGTTTGAAAGAAAGCTATTTTTTTAACATATTCACGGCTAGCAAAAGAAAGGGAACATTTTAATACATCTAAATTGCTTGACGTCTATTTATCTCTTTATATGTCCGCGATGGAACTAGTGCATTTATTTCACACCACATTGGAGCTCCAAGGAAACACTGCTAGTACATTTAATGCAGTCTTAGGTACAATATTAATGAACCTATTGTTAAGGAGTCCTTATAAACGGTGGGGCTTATTTACAAGCCCCTTGCGCCACCCGTACGTCACTTTTCCCATGTTAAAAATGACGCAAAAGTGGCGCAAGGGGCTTGTAAATCTGCCCCGGTATTTTTAAAAAAATCATATAGCTGTCTTCAACTCGGTATATGTCAGTTTTTTCTATGAACTCTTCGAAGTCACTTGTTGCAAATAGGGCACTTTTTTTTACAAGCACAAAGTTATACGTCACATTGAGCGAGTGAGAGTATGCACCAATGGCAGCACAAAGCACCTGCTAATTTTTAAACGATTAATAATAAGCAGAAAAACAGCCTTCTTAATTTGGGAATTACGACTACTGGAATAGAAATAATGGAAGGGACAATAATTGACGTAAAGAACCGTTCATTTACTCTTCCTTTCTGTAAGTGGCACTTTACCCCACAAGGCACTATCTTTACAACGAAATCAAAGAGATGTTTGTTCAGTGGAATAAAAGAAAGCGGGGTTTGCCTTTTCAGTCATGTGTATTTTCTAGAACAGTTCTAGTGCTGCCGTGTGCAGTTACTTCATTATGTAGAGAAAGGTACCTGCAAGATCTCATAGTACCAAAGAATGAATAAGGGACGGGCTGTACATCAGAATGGGACTAAGCATTGTGCAATGTTATAGGGAAGTGAGAACAATATAATGAAAAGAGAATATTCCAGTAATGAGAAGAATAGGCTGTACTTACGTGCAGGAGTCAGATGTTTTGGATAATTATAGCACAATTTAGAGCTGGGTCCAGGCCCAAAGGCCTATGGCTATTGTGTTACATCTTGTGAAAAGCAAGAAAAGAGGTTCATAAAATGGAAAAGGAAAAATGATAGTCGCTTTCACATTGCATTTGTTGGTCTTCTGAAAAGGCTCTATAACTTCTTGGGTATGTCTTTTTTTGGGCCCCTATAAATTCTCCTCTTTATAGATTACATGAAGCTTATACCCAGAGCAGGTTTTCTAAGTATTGGTTAAATTCCCATTCATGGTTGATGACTATTCATTTGCTATCAGTATCAATCAATCAAGCAAAGACCTTTATTTCGGCTCAAGGCCATAAAAGCACATAAATAAACAAGAATAAAACAAGAACTATTAAAATTCAACAAATACATAATTAAAAAAAACAAAATACACTTAAAAAAAGGCTCTGAAAAAGATAATCATGTGTACAGAAATGGCTGATAGACTTAAGCAAATACACACACAATGAATGAATGTAATTTAAGAAAGAAAGGCTCAGAAAGAGAAAAAAGGGATAGTGTAAAAAATGAAAAATATACATTTTGTTGCGTTTGTGCACATTAACACAGGAATGCCAGTTTACTTGCCATTGGGAACACAGATTTCAGCCCTGATTTTCTACATAGCCTATAGGTAAGGGGAGAGTGCAAAAACCAATGGTTTACTGAGATTGGTTTTTAGTATACCTAGGGCAGAGTGGTGCTCTCTAACACCCGAATTCCGACAAAGAGGAATAATCCAGCACCACCTATTAGTTAAGGTGGCTGGACAAAAAAACATTACATGTTCTAAAGTCTCCTTAGTAGCCCCACATGCCTGTCACTGCCATTCATCCACCGTAGGGCATTTAGCCCATTTGGCAGTAAATGAATGGATGGGCAGAGTCCCATAACAGAACAACAAAAACAGACGCCTCGCTTGGGGGGGGGTTCGATCTCATTCATGAAATCTTCTCTGATATATGAGCCTTTCACCAAAAGGAAGGCAGCAGTCAAAGAGCAGTGCCTAGCCTTGGAGAACATTAAAGAATCACTGTGCTGCCAATATGCTAATTTAATGTTGGACTTAGAGATTAGGCCTATTTTATCTGCAAGGGTTTGCAACCTAAGATCAAGCCCAAGGGGCAGCAATGGCATGCTTACGGGGACGCCCAGTAAAATGCCATATATGAGTTTTCCACCAATTCTAAAGCTGAAACATCCAGATGACCCCATAAATTAATTTCTACTGTTGGGCACCAGCACTCACTGGGCCATCCACTCAAGTAGCCCTGTAAAATATGTCTCAGGCCTGCCACTTCGGCCTGCAGTGCAGTTTTAAACTGCCATTTTGGCATGGCAACATAAACATTTTGCCAGACCAAAACCTTCCTTTTTAATACTTTCAAGTCACCCCTAAGGTAGGCAAAAATGGTTCAAAGGGCATAATGCATAGAATTTGAAAAGTAGGACGAGTCCTCAAGTTTTACATGTCCTGACATTAAAAAACTCCTAAACTCATTTTTAAATGTAGCAAGGTTATCTCTCCCTCAGGCTAACACTGGGAAACCTTATTACACTAAATAGGTGATAACTTTGGTTTGGGAACAGATACAGACATACTCTTTCCACTCATTTGAATTGTAATTTAAAACTCTATTAAATGGTAACGTCGAATTTTAAGTTACTATTCTGAAAATGGCGCTTTTAAAGTTGACATTTTCTGCCTAAACCAAATGTGCCTTTTGGCAAGGGTCCAGGGTCACATGGCTGTGAATGGGTATCCTAAGCTGTTTTGTGAATTCCTTCCAGACATGGGGAAGGAAGGGCCTTGAGTGTGGGGCAGAATGGCGTGGGGATGATACTTAGCCCTTCCTGGGATGCGAAGGGTAGCCTGAGGTCTGTGCTTAACAACCTTCCTGACTTCTAAAGCTTCCTGCCATATCACTAACAAATGCAGCTCATAACTAAGTCCTACCTGCCTTTGTCCTCCTAGACAGATTAGAGCGAAAAACAGGAAAAAGGGAAGGTTAGACAAAGGGGGCATTCCCACCCACAGACTGACACTGGATATAAGAGTCGAAAAAAGAGACAAGGGCACCCTTGTAATCAAAAGGGACCAAGGGTAATGGTAACTTCTACGAGACAGTGGTCCCTTATAACATCAGTTAACATAAATAGCCACAACATTACAATCAAGATTGGGTCTGCTTTTGTCTGAATAGACAATATTTTATATTAGATAGATACAAAAATAGACCAACAAAACAATATACAAACAGTGAGTGAGCAGGGCGTGAAAGGGTAAAGGGAAATCAGCCGATTTCCTTACTACAGGCAGGTGACTTAAATGTGACTTGCGAAGTGAAATGCAAATTAGTAGAAGTCACAATGAGAATAACATCTAGTACTCAACAATTACATTAATTAATAGTGATGAGTTTAAGATGTAAGTGTCGACGACGTTTCGATCCCCAAGCAGGTTATGGGATCATCATCAGGACTTAAGCATAAAGCAGGTGCCTGGGAAGTTGCCTGGGTAAGCATGGGAGAGGGGAAAATGGGAAGGGGAGTGGGGAGAACAAGGGAAAAAGTTAAAATATGCTTGAGGTATGAACACATACTAAATCTATTGCGTTGAATTCCATACTTAGATAGTCATATAGGGAATTACATAAATTGTGGAGCCCCAGTGTGGCAATAATACAGTACAATTGAGCGATTGGAGCGGTGAACAGTGCAACTATTTAGACTGTCCGGAAGTGGACCACCAAGAGAGTTTATAATGACAAACCGCTGCGCAATGGTCGGAATAATATGTAATACGTAGCGCAGAAGGATGTGCCTGGGGAGCAACCCCTAAATGAGCGCGTTGCAACCAACCGAGAAAAGTGAATGCTCTGGCGTGATTGTAAGGAGAACCGTGGGGGAGAGAGACTTACTCAGATTAAGCTACCGAAGGACGGTCCCACGTGGTAGCAGGGTGGGAGATAATCACCGGGAACACGCGAAGAGTAGGTGGGATAAGGTGGCTTCAACCAGCTGGCCTAAAAAGGAGGAAGAGAGGGTGAGGAGACCAGTGGTCGGGTGAACCGGCTACAGGGGGCACCGTGGGCAGCAGTAACTTACCTGTAGGATAAGGATACTGATGTAGGGCCGAGCCTGGTGAATTGGCAGAAGGGGTGGTCTCCAAGGTAGGACCTTGCAGCGGGGGTCCTAGGGAGGGTGTAGTCAATGTGGGAATGATGTCGGTTCAGGCACTGGTACGGAGTCCCGACTTGGAGAGTCCCGGGTGGGCCCAGGAGGACACGGCCTTAAATGAAAGGGGAATATATGGAGACCAAGGAGAAGTGGGCTTGTTGAAGTCCCGTGCCTGAAAGAAAGAGAGCACAAGGTTGGGGCATGGGGGTGGAGGTGGAGTCAGGTCAGACCGGGGTCCCTGGGACCGGGTACTTACTAGAAATCAGCGGGGAAGGGTCTCGGAGGGCATGGTGTCCGCGCTGCAGTAATGTGAGCGACGCTCTGCGGCGACTTCCGGTGTTGCTAATGAGTGTGATTGGCCAATGTCTCTTAAATAGAACACGATGAGGAAAATGTGCATGCGTGGGGAGAGCAACTAGACCAAGCAGTTCTGGTCATGGTACAGCCCGGTGTGGCGGGGTGCATGCACGGGGAAAGATGAACTAGACCGGACCATGTCAGAGTGTGAGTAAAAAACGGGTCCGACATGTTGAAGGTAAAAAAGGGGGTTAGGTCAATTACGAGGAAGAGATAGTACTGTAAATGTGGGCCAGGAAACTGAAGGGAGAAAGAGAAAAAGAAAAAATAGAAGGAGAGCCCTTAGTAAGAAAGCAAGAAACCCATAACATAAAGGTCATAGTGAATAGGTACAGTAATGCGGCATACTGCGCACAGGACGTATGCTTGGTAGGTAAGGTTCAAGAACAAAAACAATAAGCTTGCCTAAGCAATACAAAGGGAACAGTCCATAAAAGCAGTGAAAAAGGCACATGTGGACACAAGGGTATTGGCGGCCAGCAGTGATGCAACTTTAAGCAGTAGTCACTTTAAGGAGGAAATTAACCTATTATAACAGATTAGTTCAATCCTCCATGCGATTAAGGCCTGTATGGAGGCTGTCCCTACGTATTATCCATTTTAGCTCCTCTTTGTTAAGGATGCCAGCAATGTTGGAGTTCCTGGGGGGCTGATGGATCACAGTGATTACTTGCCAGCGTAGCTCATCTTCAGTGTGGTCATGATTGGTGAAATGTTCTACCAAGGGTGCATTTTGAGTTCTGCAACGCACTTGGCTTCTGTGTTGGCAAATCCTGATTCAGATTTTTTGCGTCGTTTGCCCAATATAGATCAGATCGCACGGGCACGTGATTGCATATATAACATTTTGGGTATTACAGTTGGAAAAATTAGTCAGAGTCACATCTATATTCGCATGCACAAACTTTTTAGTATCAGTTGTTAAATGACAGACACTACAACCCCCACATTTATAATGCCCCTTGGTGGGAGGGAGACCCCACATCTCTGTTATAGTTTGCGTTGTTTTTTTGCTTGCAAGGGCTGCCCTTACCAGATGGTCTTTGATACTTTTGCTTTTCTTGAAAGCAAAAAGAGGACGTTCCACCGGCATTAACTATGGGCCAATGCTTCAAAATAGATTTTTTCACTGCATTAGAGACAGGGGAAAATGTGGTGACACAGACAGTCTTGTCCCCATTGCTTCTTATTTTAGGGCTCAAAAGTGTTTCACGTGGACAATACCACGCTCGTTTGAGGGAATTCCTGACCAGCTTGCAGGGGTAACCTCTACCTGTCAGTTTTTTAGATAGAATTTTGGCCTCACTGAAATAGTCCTCCTTGCGACGTCGAATACGGAGAAATTGTGAATACGGTATTTATTCCCGTAAGGCTCGTGGATGAGATCATCTTCAGGACAGAGTGTTCGTGAAAGACCCAAATTCTATAAAATCTGATAGTGTAGTCATAGCTCACTTGTATCAATCTAATTATAAATGTAGTAGCTATTATCACTATTAATTGCAGACAATTTTGAATATAATCAAGGAAAGCTGTAGTGAATACTTCAACCATAGGCTTCCTCAGGAACTGATCAATAAGCTTTTGTCATACGCACAATATAATTGTGTACTTTTAAATGGTGAAAAGATAAACTAATAACACTAGAGCAAGCATTAGCTGTTATTCAAAAATGAGGACTAGAGCTTTTCCAGTAGTGTGTGCTTGTAAATAAATATTTTAATATGAGGTTGTTACAGAAGCTTTGACCAGCAATACTGAACATAACATCTATCAACATGGATGAGAACAGTCAGATATCTATGCCTGCATTGGCAGATAATGTAAGAAGCAGAACAGGATGTCTTTTTTTCTGTTCTGTAGGTTTTTTGTGCACCATCATAGCAACCAGATGGCTCCAGGTTTAAAAGGAGTAAGGAAAGAGGCCAAGCGCTGTATACACCTAATTGGTGGTTTGAAATGGAGGGTTAATCTAGCATAGATGGTTGAGCTTATTCTGAGGCAAATGTTTCCCTACATAGAAACTGACCTTCAAGAATAAGCCTTGACTGATGGACCTCAATACTTCATATACGTCAAGGCCAAAGAGGAGGTAGTTAGCAGTTCAGTGACCTCACAGTAGTATCTGGATTCTTTGATCCAGGGAGATTAGCAATACTAGTTACAAGGTGTTTCTAGTTACCCCTGAGTTGCCAAGACCACAGAGAACTAACCTGACATGTTTCTCTGTATTTCTTTTATTTTGAATTTTGGGATTAGCAGTTTGGCTTTCAAGGCCTAAAATGTAAGGCAAAAAGAAGATTGGTGTAACAAACATCTAATGTCCCATGGCACAAATGCAAAGTGCATGTTTTTCCTAGCAATGCCCACCTGCAGCATTGTGTTTTGTTGCTGTGCTGTGGGTTGGGAGCCTGTACTTAGATCTGTCTTGTATTGGCCACCGGCACTCATTTTGTGTGATCCAGCAGACTTTTACCATGGCGAGAGAAAAAATGGGGGAAATGAGATAACAGTGATACAAGACAAATATAGGAAAACACTGAGAAAAGGTGAAAGAAGGAATAAAAAGTAGTAAAAGTGAAATAAAGAGGCAAGAAGTATAGGGTGTGGAAATAAAGTGGCTTAAGGAGCAATCAAGACTAAGCAGCCTTGAAAGTTGACTAATCTTGGCATTCAAACACGCATAAGATGATGGGAGGAAAATGGGAGAAATGCTTGCGACTTGTCTAACCACTGGCACTAATCACTAAAACCAGAACACAAGCAACCCAAGATTGGTGTTGACCTGAAATGGCTTGTCTAAACTGAGGTGGCATGGTGTGGAAAATAATCATGGTTCGGAATGCTACCCCAAGCGGTTGCCAGTAGTTAAACAAATTGCAAGCACTTCTCCCATCACCTCTTGCATATTTGATGTCCTGCCCTAAGTGGCTATGGTATGCCCAGATGTGGGTTGCATACTCACTGGGACACTGGAAACAAGCCACACTTGAATGAAGAGCCTCAATCACTGCTAAACCAGGCCAGGCCAGGGTTGTGTTGAAACACAAGCATGGTAAAACGTTTCTGTACTCTTACTCTTCTTACTGTCCTAACAGTACTCTGCCCTTTACAATTAGACAATCTGCAGCATTTCCATTAACCGCAGAGGCAATGATCCTCTGATGAATCTTTCTCTGCCGATAGGAGGCGTGGAAAATAGGATGAACAAAATACCAAGTTAGCTGTTGAATGAGGACCATAAATTGACAGCTAACTCACAAATTTGAAATCAGGTTAAGTACACCACTTTCAAGACCATACTGTAGAAATAAAGAATTGCAACAGGAAGACCCAACATCCTAAAGTAGTTAAGTCAGACTAGAATTATACAGACCAAAAGTTCTGATACGGATACACAGAATAATAGAAGCAGAGCTCGATTTCCCGTAAAAGATTGCTGATTCTCCATACAACACATTTAAATAATTGGAGAAATAGCACAGTTTCAATGGAAAAGTCAACAAGACCCAATAATAGACTCAGACAGATATTAAATTAATTTGGTTATTGTATTAAAGATTCAAAATTCATTGTAATAAGCAGCCTTTTAAGCAATCCTGTTAAAAGTATCACAGCTTGCAATATAATGCCAAACATTTATGCCAAGTTTCAAAGGATAATTATCTCATA
Source organism: Calotriton arnoldi (assembly GCA_963921515.1). NCBI lineage: Eukaryota > Metazoa > Chordata > Amphibia > Caudata > Salamandridae > Calotriton > Calotriton arnoldi. The sequence continues at coordinate 282,864 of CAWUFW010005442.1, forward strand.
AATAGTTTTACAGAGTCCTACTACCATCAAAGGCAGAAGGATAGTTCATTTATCTAACAGCTCCCAATCCTAAAGAAGAAGGTAAAAGGATTCAGATGTAAAGTCCACTAAGAGCAAGTCCATTAGCATGTAACAAAAGGGAAACAAAGAAAATGAAAATGTTCGGCAAAGAAGGTTTTCCGTCCATCTACTACTGACTGTAGCATCAGCAAAGGCAGTCCAAAAGTAAAAAGCAAAATCGATCAGCATAGCTTTCTGGTCTCAAAGTAGGAAAAAATCAGAAAGGTGTTGATTGAGAGGCAAAAATCTAGTGGCATTGCCCCTCCTTTGTAGTTTCTTCTTATAATGTCTCTGTTACAGTCCTAGTGATGCACCATCTCACCACTGCCATATGATTGCCATGTGGTCCGATACACATAATGTCACCTAGGACATTAGTAACTATAAGATGGTTTCCCATGGTTGTCATGAGAAACGAAAAATGTAAAGTACTCATAGGTCTAACAACATTAAAAAAGAATACAAAATATCAGTCTGGAGTAGCAGCTGAAAACCTCGTTCCCACAGAACATTTCACTGCGAACGTTAAAGAAACATTTAGGAATGTCGAACATTTCACATGTACTTGAACAAATAAAGTAATATTTACTAAGCTACAACAGACCATTGTATTATACTTAGGAATAAGGCAGCTTTAAAGAAAGAGCACATTTGGAAAAGGCCTTACGTTTGCATCTCAATTTTAATGAAATAAACTTTAAATCTATATCAAATATAATTAGGGATCCCGGTTTTCCGTTTTTACAGATAATTACAGACAGAAAACATAGTGTTTCCTGTCTGTATTTATTTTTAAAAGTGGAAAAATGCAGAAAAAGTATGCTTCTTGTGCGCGACTCTCCATGCTGTTTTTCGTGATTTCTAGGACAACAGCTAAGCAGATAGGCAGCATGGGAAGTTAAAAATAGCTTGAGATTTCCCTAAATGCAGGTGTATGGTAACTTATATTTGTATTATAATGCTCATATTTACCTGAAGTTGTAGTGTTTTGCTATATGTGGCTGCTTAATTTGCTAAAAAGCGACAGGCAGAAAAGTTTGAGTGCATGTTTATCAGTTAAATAAATGTGGAAATATACCATTTTATGACTCCATATATTTGCAAAACACAAAATAAATATGGATAAATACCAATAAGATGGGCAAAAAATAAATAAGGATAAATGCGAATGGAAATGTTAAAAAACATAAATACCATAAAACCGGGAGCCCTAAATATAATGCACTAAAATCATTTCATATAGGGAATGAAGTAGAATATTCACCAAGTATTATCATATGAAAATAACTAGTTTTAAAAATAGCCTACTACCACAATGTTTCCCAACTTTCATGTGTATTTAATTTTCTAAGTTCATGTAACAAAAATGGTTTTTAACTTTTTATAGACTATAGAATGTCTAGTATTATCAGTTTGAATTTCAAGTTCTTATCTAGTATTTTCACAGATTTGCACCAACTTTTCTACATGATGCATTCTAATGGAAAGCATTAGAAATACTAGGCCATTTTATTAATAGCTCATTATTTTATCAGTAAATGTCAATAAACAACATTTACATAAGTAATCTCTTTAATGCAACTCATTTATAAGAATTAGCATTGTATTGTACATATGTTTCTTCATCTTTCATTTCAAAGCACACTTTTACAGTGCTTCTACTACACTTTTTTCAGTTTCATGTGTTACTATGTCTAACGTGTGCAAGTTGCAATTTCAGCTTTTCGTGTCTTAAATCAGTAAATCTGTCTTATATTGTGATTTTTCATATCTTGCGTCATCAGTTACTTGTGGTCCGGATTATGGAGGACACGGCATGGTGGCAGTTTGGGCGGAACTCTTCCTATTGGCTCAGGGCCCAGACTGATTTGCATGTGGCTGGGCTCAAACTGAGGTGGCATGGTGGGAAAAAAAGAACAATGTGTTTGAACGCTACCTAAGCAATTGCCAGCGGTTAGACAAATTTCAAGCATTCCTCCATCACCTTTTCGAAGTTTGAAATCTCAGGATTTGCCAGCATCGGTGGAAGGATTGCAAGAAAACTTTGGGGCCCTGCACTTATTGCTCCACAAACCCAACACTAGTAAAGCCCATGAGATGTTTGTGACATGGTCCTTCCCCTAATACAATAGGTGGTGCATGCACAGTTTGGAAATTCGTACTTCTAACTTCTCTACTTGGCCCCCTTCCTTTTCGGACTTGCCTGCAGTGTCTGTATGTACTAATCACAGCAGGAAGTGGTGGTGACTGGAGGCCATGTGATGGCCATCGTAGCACATATAATCTGATGATGTCCCTACCAGGTTGTAATAAGTAATTACAAGCTAATACTGATACACATCTTAATACCGGCGCATTCTGATGCCAGAACATGCTTGGATTACAAAAGAATAATTTATAAGTTTATATAGGAAGATTATCTTTTCCCACTTATACAATTATTAACAACTAGACCTCCACTCCGATAGTCATTACCAGCTTCATGATGCATTACCTCTGCCTTTGAATGTTATTGGAACCGGTTTTGAACTGTGATTCATCGATGGGGAGGGGCAAGTCATCATTATGCTGAACATATTCTTTATGCAAACAATTCTAGCCTCGTTTTCAATCAGAACATTGCACGACCTCTTGTACTGGGGGTTGCTGCAGTTAATTGTTTCCACAATAAATAGTCAATCCGCTACTGGTTTCACAAATTGGCTGACAGTTCAGATCACCGAGTACAGAACGAACTACACCGAAGGATCTACCAGAGTCAAACATTACCCAGTAAGCAAGTCAGCTGTCGGTACTGATTTTATAATTCAGATCACAGTGAAGGTCATCTAAAGGTAAAGGAAGAATGAATGCACAGAAGGTATGGTATGAGGAACAGTTATTCGCCTCAGCCTTTTGCTTCCAGTGATTTGGACATTGAGTGGCTGTGTCTGCGCTATAAGATGTTTTCCATTTTCATAAATGCGTAATAAGAAACACATCTTTTCCATTCCTCTTAATTATTTATGTGTTCTGCTGGAATCGGCTGCGCGCCACCGCATAATTTAATTGTCTTGTGTTTTTAAGGCCGTCTGCCAGTTTGTTTTCTAAAACAAAACACTCTTTTTGTAATTCTTTGTAGTTTCAATAGTATAACTTCGCTTTACTTACCGAGTGTAAATAATTAAACACTTTTTTTTCACTTCAAACACCTCTTTTTTTGGCTGTGTAGATGAAAGGTGGAAAGAAACCTCTGAGAAGAAATGATTCGGTCATCCATTTGAAGACTTACTCACCTGTCTCTTTCGCTCCAATTTGTCTGGTGACGTATGTCAAACCCTGTTACATCTATACTCCGCAGATCCTTGAACTACATCAGATCCAATTCTGCAATATTCATTATTCGAATGCTGAACATGCTTTGAGGAGTCCGGATAGATGAGGTTTGAGATCTCAATTTCTCTGTCTGCTTGATTCTGTGTTCACTATGTTAAAGGAAATTTGCAATCACGACAATGCAGTGACTAATAGCATTGCGCGGGTCTCAGTAAATAAACATTTATTGGTAGCTCTCTGTTTTGCTCTCCCTAATCCATTTCCTTAGATTATGATGTACAGATCTGGGTCTTGTAATGGACAGGCCGGAAAGTAAACTTTGTATTTGTACAAAACAGTAGTATGGCAAATCCATTAAAAACAATTTTACTGTTTTGTTGTTAGGAGAGAAGCTGTTGCATAAACGGAGTCTTTGGCTAAGACCTACTAGGTTTTTTTTCACACCCATGGAGTGACACGAGTGAACTTAGTTCAATGCACCAACGGTGAATGCGAAAGACAGATTATTGTAGCCCTTCAGAATCCCACACAATAATACATTAATGAGGAGGTGTCAATCTTTTTTGGGTTACTAACAGGGAGCAGTGGTAATCCAAATGATCATTCATTATTGATTTACACACTCAAGAGCACTAGAAACTGAATACGTATGTAAACATATTTATTTTAAAATAATTATTTTAAAATGCCGAGATCTAGCACACATAATATTGGTAACATCACATAATATAAGAATTAAAAGCAGCTAAGCTTTTCAATAACAATGAAAAAAGGGAAAAATCATAATATCACAATTTATAGCCCTTAAAGTCTTCTCTGTGCTGTCTCTAAGTGCTACACTAGTTCTAGCAGATGAATACGTTTCAGAGGTGGTGTGTATACCTGGAGAACAAGGATTGTTGTCTATTTGGAATAGCTTGTCAGCTACTTCAAGTACAAAGCCAAGAGCTAATAGATTGCGTCTGTGTAAGAACACAATCCTGGCACCAGTTCATGAAGATAAGATTGGAATGCTTTGCAGAGCCTCTGAGAGTCTTGCTTGAGGCTTCTTCTGTAAAGATGGAATGTGGTGCTGTGTTCCTCTAGATCTGCTATCTGTATCTGTGACCTGGGTAAAAGTTTCTCTCCTGACAAGTGGTCAAGTGGCAGCCCTTTTATACTGTGTCTTATCTAAGATGGAATTTCCAACATTACCTCAGGAATATCTTGAAATAATTATATACTTCAGTGGATGTTCTAGTAAGGTAAAAATACTTCAATGTAGACTACAGTACTCGGGTTAAGGGTGTTATTTTACCTTAAATTAGGCACCTGTCCCAGACTGTTTCGACCTGGGGGGTTTTGCCTATGCCATTGGCAGGAGGATATGATACATTTAGAGGTCAAAAGGATGTGTCATATTTACAGTTCCTCCAGAAGATTAAGGCCACCATGTTTTAGACCTAGGAAGTTAAAGACCACCATTACCTAGACAGGTCTATAACAAAATGGAGCCATGGCCTGTGAAAATGGAGTTTGCATTTATGTGTTCAAGAGCTTAAAACTAAAATAAGTAAGTCTAAAAGCAAGTGATTAAAATAGATAAAATAATGGAGGGAAACAGATTTATGACATGAAACAATTTCTAAACTAAATAGTCACTAAATTACCACTAAATCTGTTTTTGATTGATATTGCTTATCAAGCATATTCATGATGCATTTATAGAATAAAAACACATGCCAGAAAGGTGCATTTGATGAAATAGCAATTCATCAATTGTTGCATGTTCAATAACACATCTTCAAAATGATATGGAAAAGGGGTTTCTCTGCTGGCAGACATGATCCTTACAAGAAAGCAAACAGAGAAGTACTGCTCCATTGTCTCAAGTAGGAAGACTCAACCTGCTTGCCTTGAACCCAGAATATCCCGCAGCGAATCCAAGGGTCAGTTGGCTGACCCCCTGTTTAAACTACTGGAACACAAAATGCTTCCAGAGGCCTTCGCTGCAACTGTGCAGCTGTTCAGCACCAACAAAACCTGCTTGAACCCTGCTTCTGGCCTCTGCTAGAGTGAGTCCTGATCCCTAAGAGGTGCCCTTCATGTCCTGGGCTCTTGATTGGCATCGGAGTGCTCTCCTCCAACTTCAAAAATGAGCTGCAGTTGAATATCTAGAGGTTTAGGGCTCTTTGCAACCTTAAGCATGATCCATTCATCTGCAACAATCACTGTGTCTCCTGAAGGAGCACTATGCCATTCTTACTGTTTATCCTGCAATTAATCTTTTAGTTGCCTGAGAAGTAAAGGGAGTTAACATCAATAAAACAATTCAATTTACAGTGTAGCTTATTTGGCCACACAGTAAGAACCAGGAATTGATAAATAAAGTTAAATGAGTTGTATTACAATTCAAAGGCCAAACTGATACATATGAATCTCAAGGATGTTCTTTAGATACAGAATCACCAAAGGTAAATTGAAACAAATGAAATTAAGTCTTAATAGTATAAGGTATACAAGAAATTCTGTTGCAGCACTGCAAAAGAAAAGAAATAGGATTTGATGATCAATGTACAGGTTTCGATCCTCCTGTCTATGTATGAATAAATCTAAAGTCGCCTAAACTAGCCCTAAACTAAATTGGGGAAAACTGGGGAAAACTGCAGTGACGACTCCAACACAGTCAAAGTGCCAAAGAGTGAGTTTTATTGACAATCTGCCTTATACGTGGCTCCCCTCTTCCCAGCACAAATCCAACTGTCAATAGTAGAATCCACATATCAGAAGGCTTTATAATGAGATCAACTCAAGAACATTCCCAAGGGATGCCTTATAGTTATAACATGTCTCCCTCCTTTCCAATAACAGAAAATACAGATAAGAAAACTCAAGGTACAACTAAAAACAAAAATAAGGATAAAGGAACTTAAAGACCAAAGCTCTAAACAACGAGTATCCAAACAATGAAAAAGATTATCACTTTACATAATCACTTAAGTGCATTGGCAATCTACAATTTCTTTGACTCCTGTTCAACATCATATCTCTCCTTTCACCACCTCCATCAACTTCACCCCTTCTTTCCGCATTTTCATTTCCAACTATGTCACTATCTTCTGTCAACATAAAACCACTAATGTCATTATCGTCATGGCATGAGGATGGAATGCACTCACTCCCTTCTGGTATACTGGAACTCTCCTCTTATTCCATTTATCCCCATTCTCAAACACTACATGCCAATTGTGAACCGACGTGTCTTTTCTTGACCGTGACCCAATCTCCGGCTTCCACTTTGGTTTTTTTACTGCACACAATTCCCTCCTCCAATTTATCCATACACCCATTCAGTAATAACCATGCAGGAAGCAACTGAGTTCCCAACTTCCTTCCTCTCATGCGTTCAAAGGGAGACATTTGAATGGCCATATTCTCTGTACACCGATAAGCCCACACCATATCCTCAACCATTCTCTCAACGTCCTTTCCACTTTGTAGGCCCATCAAGATGGTACCCTTTATCAACTGGTTGGTCCTCTCTACAAGGTCATTGCCTTGCAGGTTGTACAGAGTTGTGGGTCTGTGTTTGATGCCTTACTTCTCTAAAAATGCTTTCTTCTCCAATGATGTGAGTTGTGTGCCATTATCAGTAATGAGAATCCTGGAAAAAACTCCTCTCTAAAAGCTCTCTTTAAAACTGATATGGCATTCTTTGCTGTCATTTCCTTCATAAATTTTACTACCAGCCATTTCGTATATACATCCATCATCACCAAAGCATAACTCAACTCAGGTTTCAAGCCTTGCATCGGACCAATAAAATCCATGCAAACAATAAACCATGATTTACTCTGATTTGCAATATGACCACCTTCTGATTGTACTCCAGTATTAAGTCTTTTCTCACTCTCCTTCCAGCCTTGGCAGCTAACAACCCAACTTGTTACTTCATCGTCCATCCAAGGCTACCAAGATTTTCCTCGTAACCTTTTTTTAGTTAAACTATGCCCAAGATACTCTTCATGAGCCAATGTTATCATTCACTTCCTCAGTCCTTTCATAGGCACAACCATGTCCAATCTCATCACAACCTTATGTCCGCATAAGGAAAATTCCTCCAAAATGTCAACATAAGGTCTAAAGCAGGAAAACACAGTATTTTCACTCCTTCCACGTCATACTATCATTTCTTTTACTTCCCTTAAGACTTCATCAGCTTCTATTTCTCTCTCCCATTCCTCCATGGTAAATGCTCCCCAGTTGTCCTTTTCAATGTCCTCTAACCACGCCACAGCTCCTTCCTGTTCTTTTGTCATTACGGCCTCCTCATCTATATCTCTCCAATCCAATGAAAGCCAGGATAAGCAATCTGCTTGAGCATTCTTCCATACGGTGATATATTAGAACTTGAACCAGTTCTTTTGCAACCTTGCTGCCAACCTTGCTAGTTTAAAGGATCAGATGATGGACGGATTGCAGAACAAATAAAACATACACCCCCAGTAACAGATCTGGGTTAAATCCATCATTTTTTTGCATGCCACACCATTCCAGTTTGGACCCAGCCATATGCAAATCAGTCTTGACCCTGCTCCTCATGGGAACAGTCCAGCCCGAAACTCTAGGTGAGGTCCTCCCTGGAACAGAAACAAGCATCCTGGGACTGGTTTCAGGGTATCACCCCTCATCAGCCAGTCTAGCTTGAATCCAATGGCATAGGTAGCACAGGACCCACGTCTGTGCATACCCTTCCCACTTAGGGTGACAAATGCAAAAAGAACAGATGATGGACGAATGCTGAACAAATCAAACATTCACCCGCCGTCATAAATCTGGGTTTAATCCATTATTATTTTGCTCCCCACGCCATTCCAGTTTGGACCCAGCAATATGCAAACCAGTCTTAACCCTGCTCCCCATGGGAACAGTCCAGTCCGAACTGCCAGGCCAGGTCCTCCTTAGACCAGAAACAAGCATACTAGAACCGGTCTCAGGGTATCACCACTCATCAGCCAGGCTAGCCTGAATCCGGTGGCATAGCGTGCACGGGACCCACGTCTGGGCATACCCCTCGCACTTATGGCAACAAATGCAAAAAGAACAGATGATGGATGAATTGCTGAACATATCAACCATTCACCCTGTCACAGATTAGGGTTAAATCCATTGTTTTTTTGCTTGCCACGATATTTCAATTTGGACCCAACCATATGCAAATGAGCATTGACCCTGATCCCCATGGGACCAGTACAGCCCGAACTGCCAGGCTAGGTCCTGCCTGGACCAGAAACAAGCATTCTGGGTCCAGTTTCGGGGTCTCACCCCTCATCAGCAAGGCAAGCTTGAATCCAGTGGCATAGAGAGCCCAGGACCCACATCTGGGCATACCCTACCCACTTAGGGCAATAAATACAAAAATAACAGATGATGGATGGTATGCTGAACAAATCAAAATGTTGCCCTCAGTCACAGATCCATTGTTTTTTTGATTGCCACGCTACTCCAGTTTGGATCCAGCCATATGCAAATCAGTCTTGACCCTGCTCCCATGGGAACAGAACTGAGTGATTGCCAGTGCTGAGATTAATTCAAGCATCCTAGTTCGCACCTCTAGCTACAAGAAACTAACTAATGGTTTCAACATCATTTCATACTCTAACTGCAACTGTATACCTTTCATATTGTAACATCAGGCAGTTAAACATCCCCTATGCGGTCCCCAAAATGTCCATGGTATACCACAGATAATACTGTTAACAGCACCAAAAGCAGTATTTAATGCCAATGAATGCCAAATAGATTTGTTCCAAATTGGCATGAAGTGCTGTTGATACCAGTAAATAGAAATTTATTGACTGGTCTGTGATAATATTTTTGGGCTTGAAAACCTTACTAGTGTAAAGCTAATATGTCCTTTTTCTCTATTAATTTGAGGATTCTACCATGTATCATATTAATGAAAATGTTTGCATGCATACTGAAAAGGGAAAGTGGGCTGTAACACTCCGTGCTATTTCCATTTTATGTCTGAAAATAGGTACATTCTCTGCTTTATTCCAATATTAGGGTCAAATTGAGTTAAAATTACAAAAGTAAAATCTATGCAAAAAATAAATAAAAGGTCCTGCAGTACAATTGCTGAAATATCCAGTAAGCATTTTGATAATTGGGTCCAACTACCTTTCCAATCTTTAGCTCCTTTATTGCATTCTCATCCTCCTATATGAAAAAAAAACATAATATGGAAGTAGTATCTAGCATGACTGAGTAGGGTCATCATAATCAATATCAGCCTCTTGGAATGTAATCTCTACTTGATCCTCTTCATACATGGGGTCAAATTATGCATACTGATATCCTGCAGTTTCTTGGGCAATCCTTCCACTCATTAGAGCCTTTTGCTACAAACCTTTAAATTCATCTGGGGTCATAACTAAACACTGCATCCAAAGATCACATTTTCTTTCTAATTTCCCTTTTTCCCATTGTATTAATCCTTTATAGGAATATCACAGTCTTCTTTTTGGTATCCACTATTGGCCCCTTCTGTTTTTCTCAGTGTAACCTCAACATTGTTGTTTCCATCAGGCTAGTTTCCTATACAGAAAGTGCTATCTTATATATTTCTTTTATTTATTTGAGGAGTTTTATATAGCGCAAACATGACCCATATGGATATCAGAGCGCTGTACAAAAAGCAGGCATGTTAAACAAGCATAGATGTAAATAGTAAATCCTGTACATATAACAAACAGTTAGGCATACAAATGAGAAAAGGTACAATATAAAACATTATAAATATAAAGTAACAAAATTGCATAGTAGATTGGGAGTCCAGAGATGTATACACAAAATAATAGTCAACTTGAGTGGCTTCAGGTCTATTGTTTTAGGTATTTATTCAGCAACAAAAGTTTGACTTCTGTTTCGAATGAGGTGGTCGAAGGGTTAGATCTGGTTTCATGAGGAAGGGTGTTCCATATTCTAGGGGCAAGACCGGAGAAGGAGCAGTTAAAAGTTCTCTTCTTTTTGAATTTCTGTGGTTTCAACAGTAGAGAGTTAGAACTTCTTAGGGACCGACTCATACTAGATAGCTCGAGTTGTTTTGCCTGGCAAATGGGAGAGTTATGATGAACAGCTTTGTGTGTCAAACAGGCTATTTTCAACTGAATCCTTGCTTCAGGAGAGAGCCTTTTGAATTGTATTAGATCTGGTGTGATGTGATCGTGTTTTCTTCCCGTGATGAATCTTGCAGCTGAGTTCAGTGTAGCCCTTAAAGGTCCAGCCTAGCTTTGGGTAAGTTACCCTGCCAGGGTCATACTCCAGTAATCTAAATGGGAGATAACTAGAGATTGTACTGTTAACTGAAAGTATTCTGGAGGCAGGAACGATTTGATTTTCCTTAGTGTGTTCAGATGGTGATTTGCTCCTTTGGTGGTTGCACTGATGAGATCTTGCATATGCAGATATTTGTCCAGAGTTATGCCAAATGATCTAGTGGACTCAACAACTTGTGGGGTGCAGTTGAGCAGCATTAGTTGTTTAAGCCATTCTTCTATGGGGGCAGAGTGGTTGTGGGGTGGTCAGGAGAAATTCCATCTTGAGTGTGTTTAGCATAAGGTTATTGTGTGTTAACCATTTTTGGGGTTTCTTCAGTTCAAAGATAAATAGTTCCTGAACTTTTTTTTCAATCTAATATCTTTCCTTTTGTGGGATACTATGAACAATGCTCTTCATCCCTGCTTACAAAACTAGATATGGGCAAAATATATCTTTCTATTTTACAAACCAATGAGCCATGGTTAATTTATGGTTTGCAAAACACCTCTAATTCTTTTGTCATACTGCACTTCTCAATAATTAAATTGATACAATCAAGCAGTTTATCCTTTACTGAATGGCAGAATGTAAAATTCACAGATGTATTGCAGAGAAATTTACCATTCACTATTATCAACGCACATACTGTCTTTAAACCAGTTAGATTATGCCCTTGTTGATCACTACTCACTTGCGGACATTGGAAAGGATGAATGTCCCAACCTTTTCTTCTAACATTGTCTACCTCATGTTTGTTGGGGGATTTCAATTTCAGATTTTTAGCTTTACATTGTCCAACTTGTTAAGCAATTTACAGATTTACAGATTTCATCATCATTTTCCACATACTCCAAACTTTCTTAATTCCTCCTTCCAACACTGTAACAGTTTCTCAAATTGACTTCACAATTTCCAAGAACACCTCTCACTGACAAGACCTTTTTGGATGCTAACCTTGATGTCCTTCCATTTGCAACCCGAGGCATTTGTCATCCAGAATATTAATCCTTCAAATGTTCTACCTTTTTTACCTTTCTCAGCTAGTTTTTCAAATGTTACATAGCTTGGTCTGGAAATTGCCTCCATGCAAATGTTTCTGGTAAAGCACATATATCATAGTTATCCATCCATTCGTTCCATCCCTCATCGCATATTTTGATGAAAGAACTGCGATATACTATTATGTTACTTGTTAACTCCTCTATTTCTTCTATACTATCTCTTCTCCTTCTATGTCTAACATTAGTAACATTAATAACATCTTCCAATAGAGTTATAACCTCAGTTTGGCATTCCAACTGGTTATATCAGTCTGATCCAGCTCAGAGTCAACTGCTACCACAGGTTCTTTTTCCTTAACATATACCTTTAACAGTACAAACATCAGGTTTCTGGCAGTCCACTCCAATTTTCAACTGATAGAGAAATGTTATATTTGACATATCTGTCCTGCTTCTGTTGAAGCCTGATATTCTACTTTCACCCCTATTTGCGTTTGTTTGTGGTGAAGATAATTTTTTTCTTAACTATAACCTTTCTATTATTGCTTTCGCTTGGAGTCTCTTCAGAAATGGGGGTATTGATGATGTTTCCTCACAATCTTTATAACCTTGAATCTCCATGAATCCTAGCCTCAAAAGTGGTTAAATCATGTTGGGATAAAAGATACAAAGTGGTATACCATTATACATGAAGGAGGCAATCGAACTCCCACCAAAGTATTAATACTATCCAGCATTGTTGAGAGTTCTCTTTATAGGATTACCTCTACATAATATTTTTATTGTAGCCCACCATTTCTTTCCTTTGCACAGTAGATGTCATGTGCAGTAAGGCTTTGAACTTTTAATATGCGTTTGGGTTGCAATTTAGAATCTCTAGAGTTGCAGTATTTGTGACTATTTTGCAATTACTTAAAATCTAGCCAGAATTCAAACACACATCAATTATCATTATGTACACATGTATATCTAGATTCACACGCACACAACTATTATAATACTAAAGCTAGTGAATAAACATTCCTAATTCTAATACTATGATTTAATTCTAAACATGTCAACTGTGATAAACTTTAATTTTAATCTCTGAATGTGTAAATTATAATAAGTAAATGTCAAACTGATAAATATTCTTAAAACATTGTACTAATAGAGATGGAATTTTTGTAATGCAATACAATGTAAATTTGAGCATTGAGTTCAACACTTAATTGTCCATAAATACTTGGCACATTTTAAGAGTGCCTATTAAAGTAGTGCGCAAACAAATGCCACTGACCCACCTTCTATGCAACACCCAACAGTGCATTTTAGTAAATGTCCATGGACTCATGCCGTGGGGGTGATTCAGCAGTCCGGCGAACTCCCAGCTGCAACTAGCTGGGGGCCAGAGGGAAGAAAGTCAAGGAGGCATAGGTGTGCTCGGTAAGAACATCAGGATCTTAATGGGACTGTCACTGCCACACCTCCGCCACCCCAATATAACCTCCAACTGGCATGGCAATATTTATCTCAGGTTTAGACCCTCTTACCCGGAGTAGTAGAACAAGAACAGCGGTCCATATGTGCATCTCCTCCACAAACTTCATAATGTGATTGAGGACCAGCTTTTTCCATGGGCTAGTTCCTCCTCAGGTGCAAACTCAGTCTGCGTGTCATCACCGAATCATCTCTCATGGAGGTTTCATTAAGTTAATCGTTATCGCTGAGGTGCTCTGCACCTACTCCACTTGAAGCTGGTGAGGAGCTCCCTGTCTTTACCGGGATAGTCTTGGCAAACTTTGCCGCCATCTTGGAGTCTGTGAAATTGTGGGTCTTGCCCTGGTGGAGTATGCACAGCTTAGCAGGATACAACAGAGAATATTTAGCATCCGTGCGCTGAAGGAAGTGCTTTACTGATAGGAAGTCTCTTCTAGTGGCCTGCATCGCCATTGTGAAGTCCGGATATAATGAAACTTTGTTTCCCTGGTATTGAAATGGGCGTCTCTCACTTGCCAGACACAAGACCACATTGCAATCCCAATAATTTAACAGGCGAGCAATAATGTGTTGAGCAGGTGTCCCGGATGGGGGTCTCTGTCCAAGGGATCGGTGTGTGTGCCCCATCGAGAACATAGCAGAGAGTGCTTCTCCAAAAAGAACTCGAAGCGTCCCTTCCACATAGTCCTTCATTTTGCTCACGGCCATGGATTTCGGCACTCCAAGAATACGAAGTTTGTTCCTTCTTGACCTCACCTCAAGCTCTTCCTTTTTGTTACATATGACCTCTTAAACTTTCCCTATGCATAGGAGTTCTTTACCGTGTACTGACTGACAATCTGCAATGTCTGATGTCCGATGCTCAAGCTGCTCAATCAGGTCATTATGCTTGTCTACTTTTTCTTTAAGGCGGTCAAACCTATCTGCAAGGAGGTTCATTTTCATGCCAATCGCCATGAGGCTCTGTTTCAAATCCAGGAACATGAATCTGATATCCAGCTCCAGGGCCAGGGAAGGCTAGCCCACCCAGCCCCTGTGGGAGGTGATCAGTAGCGGGATCCATTGTGCATTTCTGCCACCGGTTCTCAAATGAGAGGTTCGCTCATTTCGCATCAGCTTTACCCATCATCCAATTGACGAAACACTGCAGGCACCACTCCTTGTAACTCACTGGATGTGTAGCCTGAGTTCCTGCGAGCCCCAGCCGCCGCTAGGGTCCCACCACTCCCCAGCTGTGATATAGCAGGGGGGCAGAAGCAGACCCCCGGCACTCTCAAAGCATGTAACTGTCTCAGGTTTAGAATGTTTTTAGTGGGAATAACCAACCAATCCGTTAACCTTTCCTCACCCCGGCTCCCCAGGGGCATGAGTAGGTCCAGGGCCCTCTGTCTAAAGGTAAGGAGGCTCCTGGGTGCTTTATAGGCCGCATGCAATGCGCAAGTCACCCACCGTGGTAGAAGCATCCAAGTAGGGCCAGAGCCTGTATTAGTTAAGGGTGAAAGGGTATAGAAATTCCAGCTTTACCAGTGTGAGGGCAAATTATAGTCAGCAAGCAACCCTGAATAACAACAACTATATTATACAGTCAATGCAGATCTACTTGGGGTTCACCTATCATGTAGCACACATGCTCCTTGCGGCACCCTAGCAGTGAGCAATCCAGGGACATTCCTGCAACCTCAATGCATGACTTCTACACTGCTGGTCTCTAGGCGTGGCTTAAGGATTTTTGGCAAGATGATACTATTTGGCCAGACATTAAAGGTTACCAATACATCTGATTCATTTGCTGTTCCATTTCTCATAGTAATGACCTTGGCCTGAAAGAAGTACTCAGTTTATTGCAGAATATTTGAGATAGGGCAATTTCAGGAGAAACTCTGCTGGTATCAGGCAGTTCTTTACTAATTTGCAAGCTTCTTTCTTTAAAATCGAAGCGCTAGTTATCTTGTTGGTCCAACAGACCTGCTTGCCTCCTGAAGTAGTTGTTTGTAGGCCGCTAGTCCTAATTTGAACTAGCCTTCAGAAAGTTCATAGGCCCCGCTGCAGTACCCTTTCAATCCCTCTCACAGTTATTTCGGGCCCACTCGGGCCTACTGTACAGCCGTGTCCACAGTAGGGTGGCCAAGCCCTCCATTCCGCCCACCACCACATCCATTTAGGTGCTCCATGGGGTCCAGTCGACATGGGGCAAAGAATAGTCCCGACCTCGGGCCTCCACCACACTATCTCCCGCTCCCCCGGGCCCAGCCTCAATCATTTGGCTCCCGGTTGTTGGCCGCGCACTTCACCTGCTGCCCCTGTGCCAGTGGCTTTGGCCCACAGTATCTCAGCTGCAGTGGAGGAATCTCCCCGAATGTGTCCTTGTGTCCCAGGCAGGCCCTGCGTCAGCTCTCGTCAGTGCACCCGGGTCGGCCCATCGGTCCATCAGGTCAGGGAGCTCCGAGAGGGCAAGGCACTCGAGCACATGTTTAAATCTCTCCACAGGGACTGGGCCAACAGACCTAAAGCATGATCATAGTGGGGGAAGCTGGCTGGAACAGTATTTTACACTAGGTCTCAATAGATCGGGTCCGACAGCGTTCCCATTTCTCTGACAGGCCCAAATGAGAGCAGCATGGCCATGCATCCAGGCCCTGTCAATCAGCACAGCAAAGTTTGCTTTCCCTGCATAGTTTTAGGGACAAACTGGCAGCGTGCACAGCGCGACACCAGAAGAACTGTCCAGGAGTTTTTGCACATAGATGGCTCGATTTATGCAGGATAAATGCTGGATTAAGCGCTCCAGCCAGCAGAACCTCACAGGTTGTCTGCCATCTATAGGCCGGGCTGTCTAGCGCCCCCTCAAAATGGCATTTTAGAACTGCACATACAAGCTTCAATGGCAGGCATGAAATAGGTTTAAAGGGCTACTTAAGTGGGTGGCACAATCAGTGCTGCAGGCTCAGTAGTAGCATTTAATATACAGGCCCTAGGCACATGTAGTACCACTTTACTAAGAGTGTACAAGTAAATTAAATAGGCCACTTGGGTGTAAGTCACGGTTGCCATGTTTTAGGGAGAGAGCACAAGCACTTTAGCATTGGTTAGCAGTGGTAGACTGTACAGAGTCCTAAGGTCAGCAAAAGCAAATTCAGCAAAAGTGGAGGGGAAAGGCAAAAAGTCAGAGGTTGAAATGTGTCAAAGTAGGTCTCAGAGGATTAGTATCAATACCATGCTAAAAAGGTAAGTGTTCACAGTCAGTTTGATGGTCTGAATTCTGCCCCACCTTGAGACATAGAGATGATTCAATTTTGATTGTTGGGTATCAGAGGTTGGATGTTGTCCTCAACCATTGTCTCCAAGACTCTGTTGACATTGATCCCCAAGTATCTTAGTACATGGTGAACTTATCAGTGTAGTCTTGTCACTGTGGTGATGATATGGGGCATAGGAAAGACCACACACTTCTCCAAATTATTTTATAACCAGAGAATGAGTTTAAGTGAGGCCTCATTTCAGGAAGGGTTCTGTTGAGGTTAGTCAGTGTGAAGAAGATATTGTAAGTGTATAAAAATGCCCTGATGTGACCTACTGATGGGTAAACCTCATACCTTTCCACGAAAAGACAGATCACAGCTGCTAGGGGTTACAAGGATATGAGAAAGAGAAGGTGGCATAGGGCCAGCTCTGAACTGTTCCTCTCTTGATCACAATGGGGCAAAAGGAAATCCCACTGCAACTCAACATTGAGAAAAGAGAGTCATACAGCCAACACATCTTAGAGAAGATGCCATGTCTGAGGCTAGCCTTCTTGGGGGTGCAGTAAAGACATCCATACTCCATGTGATCGAAGACCTTCACTGCATCCAGAGAAAGGACTCTTCCAATGAGTCTTTCATCTGCCACAACATGTGTGTAAGCTTTCTCAGAGGTTTGTCAGATAATCTATCAAGCACAAACCCCAGTTATGGGGGTTACTCTAGGGAGGGGACAGAGGTGTTCCAGCTGCTGCAGCCAAAGTCACATGAAATTTAACTGGCCTGAATCTCCATGCTGTAAAATTGACTCCAGTGTTCTCGCTCCTGGGAAAACAAGGTGCTGGAATGCTGGGCCAGTCATAATGAGGCAGAGCAATATCGCATCCGGGAATATCTCTCTACCTAACGCGTATTGAGGGCTATGGTGGTGTAACACAACTTTGTTACACTACTAGATACAGATACGGGTAGAAACCGTATCTCAAGTCATCCGGTGCCAGGTAAGTTGATGCAGTTTATTCACTAATTTTGGTACATTTCGTTTTTGCATTACCCTTTAGAAATGCAGAGCAATAGTCCCAGGATGCAACAGAAAAATCAGAATGATGATTGCATACCCATAATATCAAATAAATGCAGGTATCATGAGCAATGTATGCCTGTGAAACACTTGGTGTGCACCCCTACTTTTGCGTACGTGCATAGTTATGATTGGCATGACAACCTACCTGTAAGCCTCTAGTATGTGGTAGGACTAGGAACCCAGTAGATTTAATGCACTTAAGTGTGCACTACTGTGATGCCAACAGTCATTTTAAAAGCCAGCCCTGCCTCACAGGCTGCTTTTAAACCTAAAATATATGCAAATTCGATTTTGGAATTAAAGGTACTTCAAAAGTCGCAAACTACCTTATTTTTACATATAAGTCACCCATAAGGTCTGCCTTGTAACTATAAACATGTGTTATACGCCCTGGTGGAAAAAAAACCGACCAATTTTATTTTTCCTCATTGTAGCCAATTGACTCCATAGGTTAACAAGGGAATACTTTTATAAAGTATAACTACTGAAAGAAAGGATCTAAAATAAACTTCAAAGTATCAAAATGAGAGTTAGAATAAATCCAACAACTTGCCACTTAAAATGTATTATAACTATCACAGAAAAGAAGTTATGAAACTTTATTTTCTGTAAACCAAAATCCAGCCTTCCAGCAGCCCTGCTCTGATTGGTCAGCCTCTGCCAAGCTGAGCCAAACTGTGTTAATGAGGTGTGAAGTGGTCTGACTAGAGACAAAGGATTTCCTGTGGGAGGAGAAATGCAAGCTGCAGAGCAAAAGGCAGGATGCGGTTGGAGTAGCCAAACTGATCTTCAAAGAGGCAATGACAGTTTAGGGCAGCACAGGCTCACCCCCACATCCTGCACCCCCAGCCTGATAGGAGCCCAAGTAAATGATTAGCAGAGGGGCTGGAAGGGGGATCTTAGGGAAACGTAGCCACACCAGTTGGGTGGCTAAGTCAGATCTTAACCTCCAGGAGAGAGTTACTCCATTTTGGATTTTAGAAGTAAAGTGCTTTCTGGGTCAAGAATATGCCACACTTTGGAAGAAGTGGTCATACCCCAGGGTGGCACCCTGCACCCAATTGGTCGGGGGTGCCCCCCTGCTTGTCACCCAGGAACTGTGAATAAATATGGGAGCATGCCAAGCAACTTAGATCCCTCTCTGAAACTACAATGAGAAGAAGGACTGCATTGCTGGAACCCTGGCCTGCACCCTACAGGATTGCACTTTGAATGAATGCACCTGCTGAACACTTGAAACTACAACCCTAAGGACTTTGCATTGCTTCAAGAAGTGAAGGAGTGGACTCCATGAAATCAGCAGGTTAAAAGAGCTCCACCTGCACGATCTCCACCAAGAAGATCCCAGCTGGAAGGCATCCAGGAGACATTTAAGAAGCTGTCCAAGTGCATTTTTGGAAACATAGTCCAAAAACCCCCAAAGACCATCTCAGAGCTTCTAGACCCTTGAACTTGTGTTGTGGATACTTTTGAATCCTAAAAGGACCTTCTGGAAGGAGCTCCAGATGTTTGAGGAAGTTTGGAGCATTTTTGTCAAAAAACTCCATGAGGTGACCGACCCATCAACGAGAGTCAAGCTGCCGACGTTGAACCAGCCTGGAATTCAGGTACATCCCGCTGAAAGCTCCGGAGCTAAAGACTTCCAGGATTTCACTGAGGCCTTGCGCTGAACCAAGCTGCAGTTCTCAACTCAAAACACTGCCTGACGAGGAGCCTCTCTCGAAGGCAATAGAAAAAGCTCCAGAAAAACGATTAAGTGAGAAGGTAAAAAATTGACCTGGGCCACCCACTTAGTGTATTGGACCAGAGCTTCATCGTGGTCAGCCTCAAACTTTGACTTTGTCCAGGTCAAGCACGATCAGATGTCCCAAAGCGGCGATTTGGGCTTTTTAGGCACTAGAAACTCTTTATTCTTTAAAAATTCACCTTTCCGGTTCCCTACTTGGATTTTTGTCATATTGGTGTCTATTTGTTCATAAAAATATAACCTATTTTTATAAATTGGTGTTGGAGTTTTATTGTGTGTTTACTTATTTAATGTATTGGTGTTTTTAAATGCTTTACACACCTGTCTTCTAAGTTAAGCCTACCTGCTCATTGCCGTACAAAAGGGGATGATGGACGGAACGTTTGAGCCAGTCAAACACTCACCCCCAGTCAACTGATCTGGGTTTAATCCATCATCACTCTTTAGCTCACTCCACCACCCCAGTTCAGACATGGCCATATGCAAATCAGTCTGACCCTGTGCCTCATGGGAACAGTCCAGCCCGAACTGCCAAGCCATGTCTTCCCTGGACCGGAAACAAGCATCCTAGGACCGGTTTCTGGCATTCCAGCCGTCATCAGCCAGGCTTGCTTGAATCCAGTGGCAAAGTGAGCAAGGACCCACGTCTGGGCATACCCCCGCCAACTTAGGGCGAACAAGCGATACAAAGGGATGATGGACGGAGCGTTTGAGCCAATCAAACACTCACCCCAGTCAACTGATCTGGGTTTAATCCATCATCATTCTTTAGCTCACTCCACCACCCCAGTTCAGACATGGCCATATGCAAATCAGTCTGACCCTGTGCCTCATGGGAACAGTCCAGCCCGAACTGCCAAGCCATGTCTTCCCTGGACCGGAAACAAGCATCCTAGGACCGGTTTCTGGCATTCCAGCCGTCATCAGCCAGGCTTGCTTGAATCCAGTGGCAAAGTGAGCAAGGGACCCACGTCTGGGCATACCCCGCCAACTTAGGGCGAACAAAGCGATACAAAAGGGGATGATAGACGGAACGTTTGAGCCAATCAAACACTCACCCCCAATCAACTGATCTGGGTTTAATCCATCATCATTCTTTAGCTCACTCCACCACCCCAGTTCAGTTGGCGGGGGTATGCCCAGACGTGGGTCCCTTGCTCACTTTGCCACTGGATTCAAGCAAGCCTGGCTGATGATGGCTGGAATGCCAGAAACCGGTCCTAGGATGCTTGTTTCCGGTCCAGGGAAGACATGGCTTGGCAGTTCGTGCTGGACTGTTCCCATGAGGCACAGGGTCAGACTGATTTGCATATGGCCATGTCTGAACTGGGGTGGTGGAGTGAGCTAAAGAATGATGATGGATTAAACCCAGATCAGTTGACTGAGGGTGAGTGTTTGATTGGCTCAAGCGTTCCGTCCATCATCCCCTTTGTATCGCTTTGTTCGCCCTAAGTTGGCGGAGATATGCCCAGACGTGGGTCCCTTGCTCACTTTGCCACTGGATTCAAGCAAGCCTGGCTGATGACGGCTGGAATGCCAGAAACCGGTCCTAGGATGCTTGTTTCCGGTCCAGGAAGACATGGCTTGGCAGTTCGTGCTGGACTGTTCCCATGAGGCACAGGGTCAGACTGATTTGCATATGGCCATGTCTGAACTGGGGTGGTGGAGTGAGCTAAAGAATGATGATGGATTAAACCCAGATCAGTTGACTGGGGGTGAGTGTTTGATTGGCTCAAGCGTTCCGTCCATCATCCCCTTTTGTATCGCTTTGTTCGCCCTAAGTTGGCGGGGGTATGCCAGACGTGGGTCCCTTGCTCACTTTGCCACTGGATTCAAGCAAGCCTGTCTGATGACGGCTGGAATGCCAGAAACCGGTCCTAGGATGCTTGTTTCCGGTCCAGGGAAGACATGGCTTGGCAGTTCGTGCTGGACTGTTCCCATGAGGCACAGGGTCAGACTGATTTGCATATGGCCATGTCTGAACTGGGGCGGTGGAGTGAGCTAAAGAATGATGATGGATTAAACCCAGATCAGTTGACTGGGGTGAGTGTTTGATTGGCTCAAACGTTCCGTCCATCATCCCCTTTTGTATCGCTTTGTTCGCCCTAAGTTGGCGGGGGTATGCCCAGACGTGGGTCCCTTGCTCACTTTGCCACTGGATTCAAGCAAGCCTGGCTGATGACGGCTGGAATGCCAGAAACCGGTCCTAGGATGCTTGTTTCCGGTCCAGGGAAGACATGGCTTGGCAGTTCGTGCTGGACTGTTCCCATGAGGCACAGGGTCAGACTGATTTGCATATGGCCATGTCTGAACTGGGGTGGTGGAGTGAGCTAAAGAATGATGATGGATTAAACCCAGATCAGTTGACTGGGGGTGAGTGTTTGATTGGCTCAAACGTTCCGTCCATCATCCCCTTTTGTATTGCTTTGTTCGCCCTAAGTTGGCGGGGGTATGCCCAGACGTGGGTCCCTTGCTCACTTTGCCACTGGATTCAAGCAAGCCTGGCTGATGAAGGCTGGAATGCCAGAAACCGGTCCTAGGATGCTTGTTTCCGGTCCAGGGAAGACATGGCTTGGCAGTTCGTGCTGGACTGTTCCCATGAGGCACAGGGTCAGACTGATTTGCATATGGCCATGTCTGAACTGGGGTGGTGGAGTGAGCTAAAGAATGATGATGGATTAAACCCAGATCAGTTGACTGGGGGTGAGTGTTTGATTGGCTCAAACGTTCCGTCCATCATCCCCTTTTGTATACCTGCTCATTGCCAGCTACTAAGGGTTGAGCAAGGGAATTATTTATTGAGACTTTGACTGAACTTATTACTAGTGGTAGGTCCTTATTTATCACTACTAATAAACCACTTTTCAACATGTATGTACCCACCTTTGTCATTTGCAGAGGTGCATTCAGCACAAGTAATGACTGGAATGAAAATGTGCTTAAACTAAGTCTGAAGTATATTTTTGTTCATGATGCATCCTTTAAAGTGGTCTGCTTACTTAGTTTGCAATGCTTTTAGACAGACAGCACATTTAGAGAGCGGTTAATATGTATACTGCAGTGATTTACAAATTAAAATGTATTCTACAGAGGAGCCTGGTTCTGGAGCTTATGTTTTGTTTTCCTGCATGATGCATGCTGAGGGGAAGTCTCAGTCTAGCTTGTAGTGTTTTCTATGCAAAAGGCATACTCCAGGCAGGTTTGCCTCTTTGAAACTTGTAGCAGATCACTTGCACAATTCATGCTGCTAGGAGATTTGGCAGTTCAAGCTACGGTACTTCCTGTGAAAGAGCACCACTGCAGGAAGGCCTAGCTCTGCAGCAGGATGCAGTGTACAGGGATGTTTGTTCCTGCCACATACAGGAAATTTCTTGAAAGATCTGAACCCAAAATAAGTGGGAGTCCACGGATAGCAACTTAAGCATATTTTGAAATTGATGAAAGGGTAAGAATGGAAAGTGCTAACATCATTCATCTTATTCCGTTAAGGCTGCCTACAGCTTGTGTCTTTTTCAGTGTAAGTACGGCTAGCAATTTTAACCAAATTGTACCTGCAGCCAATCATTTGCTGTGCCAGCCTCAGGGATGAAGCAGACAGCCAACATATCAAGAACAAGATCTCTGAGATAGGCGGATAGGCCTTTGGGGGAACTAAGGAAACACATGAGAAATACATCTGAAATGCCTGTAGATCTAGGACTCGTTTAGGTGCAGGACACAGAGCCTGAACGTTTGATTAATCCTTCCCGCCTTTCAGGAGCACCATCCTGAAAGATTTATAGCATTGCCCCTATATTCAATCTGCTTTTGGATTTTGCTGTGGCCCGGGAGAGGCAGATTTTGAAAGCCTGCTGACCACTGTAACAAGTACCACTGTGGAAATCATGTAGAGGGCTAGGATCCAGAAACATTTGGGTGGAAGCGGAGATACCTTACTCAATATCCTGAGAGGTGCTGCTAGGTAAAGTGGATTTAGGGTATGTGGAAAATACACTTTTCAGACTATTTAAAACACATTTTCAGGTTAATCATACTTCTAAAAAAAAACATGCATATGCCACATTTCCCACTTTTTAATGCTCATCCTAACTACTTGTAAATCATCAATGTCTCTGAGTGCAAATTACACAATTTCTTAGTATGCCCCTAGGTGTGAAACAGCCCTTGTGTTGTCTTTCCTGTAGTCAAACAATTCCCTTTTTGGCACTTTATCTCCTGGGATGAATGAACAGTTTCCATACACTTTCTTGTAGCACAGGCGCTGTCTCTACAGTTCGCCAGATCACTCCATGTTGGCAGGGCAACAATATTACATTTTCAGTTAACTATCAGCTAATTCTGGCATTTGTAATGCTTGCTTCAATTAAAAAAAATTGAGTGGCACGTGGGATAGCAATCATTTATAAAATAAAAGCCAGGCCTAGAAAAGTGGCGATGCTCTGTCAACAGTTCCCTCAACTTTCCCAGAAATTCCTTCATCAAAGGGGTCCACTGCACTTAGCATTTAAAACTCGACCTGAACTAAGAGAGCCTGTGTTGGGCATTAAAGATCATTGATGTGCATATGGTTACTGTTCAGGGTGTTTGAAACTAAACATGCTCATTGGGACGTGAGATTGCTCATTTGTGGCTGTAACAAAAGAAGAAGAGGCTGCACAGAGACCTTAGGGGTCCCTTGTGCATGATGAGGCTGTTCTGTCTGCTTCAGATTGCATCTGCACAGGGGGTGGTTTACTCTGTAGTCAAGGACATGCTTATTTATGGTGAGAAATCGCTAGACATTTGAGGCTATACTTGACTGGACTGAGATGTGAAGGGCCTATTCAACTGGGATGTAGCGTTTAAGGCAGTACTGACACTTATGATGCCTCATTCGGCATAGTCGACTGCACTTGACAATGCGAGGATATACCTTTGCATGTTGTGAGTTTACATGGACCTCTCATGAATACGGATGGGTGGTTGAGGTGCTCCAGGCATTGGGGGTAACAGAGTAGCTGTAACGGCGTATGAATATTAAGCCTGCAATAGCTGTACGAAAGCAGGTAGTGGCTCTGCCTTGGCGTCATCGGCGGCCGGGACTGATTGGGGATTGAGGGCGGCTGCGGAGGGGGGAGGTTAAATAAAAAAAATGTATTTAACTTACCTGCTTGCCGCGTCCTCCTTGCTGCTCCTCCTAGACGCGTCTCTCCTCCTTCCACCGGCAGTAACAGGAAGCAGCCTGGAAGCACCCAGGCTCCCCTGAGATAATCACAATGCTGCAATGAAGCATTGTAATTGGCCTGAGCGCCGTGGCTCGGCACTCAGACTGGGCATGGGGGACTGGACATGTTCTACACTCAGGCTGTAATGCAGCCTGGGTGGAGGAGAGGGAAAGTGTGTATGACTGTTATGGTCGGCCCGAGCGGACTGGCCAAACAGTCATTGCTCACTTGGGAGTGGGGGCAAACCACTCCTTGGCTGCTCTTTCAACCTCACCCCGCTTCACCTCGCAAAGGTGCCTCGCAAAAAGGAAAAAATAAAATGATAATAACTGAGTTGTCATTGTATTTTTTTCTTATACTGCTGAAAAAACAGTGGGGCAACGCTCCTCCACCTTAGAGGAGGAGCCGCCACTGATCGACATATGGTGCTTGCAATCAGATATATCATGACAGTAACAGTACAGTAATATGAATTTGGTAACAAAAAGAGACATTCATCTGCTTAAGTAGTGTTTTGTGATTTTACTTATTGAACCTATCATTTTTACTTCAGTGATATCACATACTGTGATGTTGTGAGGCTCAAAGGTGGCATGACATCTTGGCATGTCATCAGGTCAAGGGTCATGTAATGTCACTTCCTATCATGTAAGGGAGAGTGGTTTCACTTCTGTTATCCCTGACACATTAAAAAAAAAACAGCGTCCATTAAGTGTGCAATTTATATAAGAGAATTCGGGCCAAAGCGAAAGTTCCAAACCTGCGCGGATTTGGTAAAAAAGACGGTTTAGCTCAGAAAAAATAAGCATAGTCGTAAAATTACATTGTTTGTGGGAAACGTATTTTAAACATAAAAATCCTGGGGCTTATTTATGAGCCCTTGCGTCACTTTTACGCTGCCGGTGCGTCACTTTTTGTGACACACCAGCAGTGTAAAAAATGCGCCATGGTGCGTCATATTTACAAAGTGACGCATCTAGGTAGATGCGTCACTTTGTAAACCCCTGCGCCACATTATACCTGCGCCAGGTATAATGTATGCAGGGGGGGCGTTCCGACGCCAGAAAGGGTCGTAGAAGTGACGCAGTGAAATCTATAAGATTTCACTGCGCCATTTCTTTGACCCTAATGCGTCAATATCTTACGCCTGCCTCATAGCGGGCGTAAGACTGACGCAGGCCCTTTCACATGGGGCTTGCCCCATGTGAAAGGACACATTGCTGGAGTTGCGTCACTTTTGTGACACACTCCAGCAATGCGTCATTTTTGCGCCTACAGATACGTCAGAAATACTGACGTATCTGTAACTCCTTGCGACATGATGAGTCATACTGTAAATATGACGCATCATTGGTGTCGCAAGGAGAGCGCAATGAAAAGTGACGCATCGCTGTTTTCACGCAGAGATGCGTCACTTTTCATAAATGAGGCCCCCTGTTTCTTTTAAAAACTGTTCAAAGAACGGATCTGCCCTTGGACCATGGTCCCGTAACGTTCTTCAACAATCCCAGCTAAATGCATATTAATAACACGAGAGCTGTGAAAGCTGGATGACACCGTGAGGAATGATTCGTAGGTCTAAACAGGTTTGTACATTTTCGCAAGCTAAATATTTCAAGCCAATACCCTGTCATTATTGATAAATGAAGTGACGACACTTGGATAGTGTGTCGGATAATGACTGCGATTTTATGGGATTTTTATTTCAAACCTTTTGCTTGTTGTTGGGGATTTCTTCCAGATAAATACCATTATCAGTAATAACTATGCAAAGAGTGCCAGAATGGGCAATTGACTTTCAAATTAGCACAAACGTTTCCACTCTTAGGGCAGTATCATTGTAGCCTTTTTCTAACCTTTGCGTGGAAAGCAAATTAAATTGTTCATAGAAACGATAAAAGCTTTAGTTTCTTGAAGGCAGACAGGGAGCAGCAATTTGAAAATCCAAGATAAACATTTGCTCTAGATGAGATCTGATGAATATTCATGGCTCATTTTCTATGATAAAATTAAAAGTATTGTACAGCAATTATTAAGGAAAAAGATTTCACCCTTAGCCGAGGGGAAACAGTGGATTGTATTGTTCACTGAAAATGACAAAATTGAGAGTGACAATTAGTAGATAACAAAAAAGCAATGCTCATTTTTAGCCAAGATATTTCTAAGAAGTTTGCGGGCGATTAATAGTAAATCTTAATAAAAAAAATGCAAAGCATGTGCTGGGCAGATGGTTACATGGTAGACGTGGTTAAATTAGGACTGCAGTGTACAAGCTTCAGATTTGTGGGGATGGATTATTTTTCACAAAAGAGGGAAATTATTATGTAAAAGATGAATGAATACAAATCTGTATCTACAGGTATGCTAGGTAATGCATGCAGAATTAGAGGGCCTTTATTTAAAAACAACACTGGGGAGAGACAGTGCATGTTTCTCATTTTTCCTTTGTAGCGTGATGTATCCCAGAACTTATTTATCCTTTCCACAGAAGGTCTGAGAATCATATAAATAGAACATGACAATGTTATTAACCAGTGAGTGTATGCGACCGGAATGTGTCTGCAAGGTTCATCTCTGGTTCACATCTTTAACATCCTTACCTTCCTCTTTGACTGGAAGACTTCTTTCTAACTCAACCTAAATACTGCTCACTCATTATCCTGGTTGATGGTAGCTCACTGCTATTGGTCCAGTCGTTACTTCAACATATTTCACCTTTTGACTTTGTCTCCACTCTTTTTTCTTTTGCTAAAACTACTGTATTCAAAATCACTTTCCATGTATCTTTTCAAGATCATATTACCAGGGCTAGCTTTTATCAAATACCTCCTGTCCTTTGAAGATTACCAGACTGAATTTCATGTCCTAGCCTTTTTTTACCTTAGTGGAGAAAAAGCCATAATTCCTACTCTATCAAAAACCCTCTACACATCCATTATCCCTATTTTATACTTATACATTCAATACATAAAACAACATGGTTATTTCTACCCTGAACCGCCCTTTCATGATTGTATTTCATAGTATTTGCTTATTTGTAAAGCACCAGGTGGCTCAAAGAGAACCATGAAGCTAGAAGAACACAGGGAGAGGGCAGAAAAGGAAGAGACAACAATGAAAATATTTTACCAGATAACAAACAAAAAGAAATATCTTAACACCCTTCTAAAAAATGATTGTCTGTAGCAATTGGGTCCTGCCCATTCAGTACGCCCATATATTTTGCTTTTTGGATCACCCACGGTAATCACATGCCAAATGGACTGGGCGCGCTAACAGCCAGTGTCCGCCTTTTAAGATAAGGCCACTGTGATGCTGCAAGGGTAAGAGGCGCTTGGCTGGTTACACGTGAAGACATGTACACAAGTGTGTGCACACATGTGCGGGCTGCGTATGGGAGAATACTGTGTGCGCAGCCCAGTAACTGCTCATAGGTTGCCTGGCGCAGTGGGGCTCTGCAGGATTAGATGTTGATATTGGGTAGGCCTTATAATATTAGTGTGCACTAATAGGTAAAGTCAGTGTGATTTACTGTTTTGTCTATAGTGACACTTTATTATACATACAGGGAGAAAACTGCTTTAGTGTGCAGTTTTGCTTCCCTTTGGCTTATAAAGATCAGTGATGCATCACATTGGGGTATACCCTGTTTGAGAAAATCAAATCTGCAAATTCCACAATGATATCTGTACAACTTATGGCTCATTCATTATTGCCATATTCCCTGGCTAAGCTCAGGGTCAGAGTCTTTTGTCATCCTGCTGTGCCAGGTTAATTATATTTCTCTACATCGGTAGGAACAAAGGCTTCCCAACACATAGGGAGCGATAACAGTGCTTCAACAAAGTAGGGGGCTCCACCTTGAAAATCTAGTGTGAAAGGCCCTGGCAGTGATGTCGGCGAGGGGCAGAGCTGAGGACCCGAGAGTATAAGTGACTAGTGACTTCTGGTTGAATTGCACCAGCATGCTGTGCAGGAGGGTTGGGACTGGGGTGTAGAGGTGACATGGCACCCTAGGATTGACCGGGGGTTCCTGGCTTCTGAAACCTTCCACTCCCCTTTAAAAAACTCGTGCACATGGGAAAAGACTTTCTCTTGCCAAGTCATATCTCTGCGCTTCACTGCCAGAAACTGGGACCGCCATGGGGAACTGGAAGGAGGAACCCAATGATGCCCGGAAAGGACTAAGGACTCTGCCCAGTTGACCCCAGGACCAGTGGGTCTCTCCAACGGCCAGTGAGGCTGGCTTCCTTGCACCATCTGATGACCAGTTGGGGGAGAGCCCTGGACTTCTGCAGCCAGAAACGAAGACTAGGAGGCATGCTGGCGCAGGGAGCCAGGAGAACTCGTTCCCTGAGGACTGCCCCACTTTGGAGGTGAGGAGGACTGCTGCAACTGCACCGAGTTGCTAGAGCTCACCACCAGCAGTAAAAGGAGCCCAAGATCATGAACATCGGCCAAACAGGGTCCGAGTTATGGCATATTGAAATTTGGCAACCTTTGACCTTTTCTGTGATGAAGTGCATGGGGCTCTGCCGCCATTTCTTAATCTATCCCTGGGGTGGGCCAGGGCCCAGGGGTCTGCGCAGGATTTATTAATTTAATTGCACCAGGGAGGGGCATGTGTAAAGCCCCCACCCCGTCTTCACTTTTGCCCCCAGGGCCTCCATCTCCTCGGGGACACAACAGTCCTGGGGGAGCGCCGTCATTCCTCCCAAATAGCAGTGGCCCTGCCCCCACTACCCGTGCCGGTGTCTGAGTGGAGCTGGATTACCACTGCATCACACACTCCCTACCCACATGGAGCTGCCAGATCCCACAGCAGCAAAGGAGCGAGGCTGCTGTGAGGAGCTGGTGAGGCAGACATGGGTGGGCTTCCTAGGTTTCCTCCAATGTGGGGAGCATGTGGTTGCCCGGGTCTGACAAGACACCTGCAAAAAAGACAAGAAAACAAAACAAAAAGCTCCCTGGCATAACCGCTCCTTAAATATTCTGTTCTCCAACTGGAGCGCCACATAATGCCCTGCGGGGCTTTGTCAGTTTTACATCTTCCTTCATGGTGGCCCTAGGATGGCAGGTGCACCACCAATGTACTAAAGGAAGCTTGGACAGGCTGCAGGAGTGCAGCAGCTCTCACCTAAACAAGTTCTCAAATAGGACTGACCCTAAGTTTGCTGGGTCATCAAAAGAAAGACCAAGCCAGAAGTTTACCTTTTAAAGCACTCCTGTGGCTGGAGTTTCTGCTCAACAGATGGGAGTGCTGCGCCTTTTAGGGGCTTACTTTATGGCTGGAGTTTCTGCTCAACAGATGGGAGTGCTGCGCCTTTTAGGGGCTTACTTTATGGTTTCATTTATTGTTGTCTAAAGTTGTGATAAGGAAGGACATATGTTGAAGAGTTCTCTATGGTTGCAGGATTATGTAATCTAAATATAATGCCTTCTACGGGCTGCTTTTATGATTGCATTTTCATGGTTTAAAAGTCTACAAAAGCAAAAAGACATGTTTTGTTTATTTGAAAATGTTTTATTGACATAATAATGTTGACAATAATTATTGATCACAGTAAATATGCTTTATTGACATTCATAAGTGCATTTACACTTGCTGATTATTATCGATGATTCGATTGATGTATAAAATGATGTCTTTAATATGTAGCTTGTTCATCTTGACCCTTTGGCCAAGCCAATAGATCTACTTATAGGTTTGCATGATCCATTTAGGAGGTCAAAGGTTATTCTGCACATTCATCTATGGTGTTTTCCATCTGCCTATGTACATATTTGTAAATGAATGCATAGTATTTAGTAGGCTGCGTGTAATAGATGTACTTCTCCTTTTTCTAAAGAAAATGTACTGACTGGACAATCATTTATTGAGTGTTCCTATTGCGTGCCAGTGAATGATGATTGCTAGCCCACATCATCTCCCCTGAGTAAGACTTGAAAATCAAGAATGCCAATGGGATGTTTGTTTCTCATTAAGTAGAATGGTGAACCTATTACTTGTGCAGGCCACACAGCTAATAATCCATTTTCCTACATTGCCTAACAGAGGTTAAGAGGGAGATTATTCCACATTTTGGGATCAGCGTAATGCAGGTATCACCTACCTATGTGTGCCAGCCTGAATCTAGGAACCTGCACTGGTAACTACTAGAGACCTGGCATTTAGAGGGTTTACCCCTAGATATTTTTGCATTTTTACCTCCCCTTTTTTACCTATTTTCCATTGAATTTGGGACACTTTAAAGCTGCTGTTCAGAGCTACAATGCATATGCTCTCCATGTATGTAAATTGTGTTACTGATTGGTATATCCATGATTGGCCCTATTTGATTTACTAATAAGTCCCTAGTAATGTTCACAGGTGTGCCCAAGGCCTGCGAATCAAACGCTACAAGTGGGCCTGCAGCACTGGTTGTGCCACCCAAACAAGTAGCCTTTAAAAGCTGTCTCAGATCTGCCACTGCAGTGTGTGCACAGTTTTTACTGCCATGTTGACCTGGAAAATGCACCCACTTGCCAGGCCCTAACCTTCCCTTTTCTTACATGTAAGTCACCTCTAAGGTAGGCCCAAGGTAGCCCCATGGGCAAGATGCAGTGTATGTGAAAGGTAGGGCATGTGGTAGTGTGTTTTACATGTCCTGATAGTGAAATACTGTGCAGTTCGTTTTTCACAATTGAAAGGCTGTCTATCCCATAGGTTAACAAGAGAGCTGCCTTGTAACATCTTACAAGTGTAACTTTCCATTGTGACAAGATTAAGAAATGGAGTTCAGGCTCTCTGAACTCAGAATTTAATAACACATCTTTTAGTAAAGGTGGTTTTTAAATTGTGTGTTTGAAAACGCCACTTTTAGAAAGTGGGCATTTTCTTACTTAACCATCCTATGTACCTCTACCTGTTTGTGTATTCACCGTCTGGTTTTGGAGTGACAGGAGCTGGGGATGTGCATTCAGATTAGACAGTCACAAGGGGGCATGAGGTGTGTCCTGCCTTTCCTGAGTGACACATATCCAGGGTGAATAGAACTTTCTGCATTTAGAGTGGTGGGAGGAGATTTCACTAGCACCTGAATAGGCTGTGTCTGCTCTGCACAATGCTGTCTCCACCTTCTGAAGTGAAGCTGAACTGGAGAGGACAGAACTGGTTTCTAGTGAACTCAGAGACTTTCGTCCTAAAACCTCAAAGGGAAAAGTAGTATAAATATTGGGGCCCTGGCCCTAGAATTTTAGTACTCTTTTGGACTAAGGAACCTGCCAAGAAGAAGAGCTGGAGAAGCTGTTAGGAGGAACTACCACTTTGCTGTGTGCTTGGCTGTGTTGGCCTCCTGCAGTAGCTGCTTCTGTCTTGGGCAGTGAAAGGATTGGACTGGACTTTCTGAACTTATTTTCCTGAGTTTCTCCAAGGGCTTGAGGTAGAGCTTGCCCCTTTTTTGAAGAAGACTCAGGAACAGCAAAGACTTCAGGATCATCTGCCACCAGCACTAGGAACTGTGTGTTTTGTGCTGCAATAGAAGAAAAAGCAACCCAACGCCATCAATGACGCGGCGGTCGGCTCCATGATCTGTTGCCACTGCAGAGAGCACCACCCCGCTTCGCACCTCAAACCTGGTCTCACTGATGACGACACCCGATACCGCCACCGAGCCGTTGCTTGCACCGTGACTTGAGGGCACCGCACTTCACACCGCCTCGCTTCACATCGTCGCCCTAGTATCCCCGGCGACAATGCTCCATGCCGACATTAATGCCACTGCCTGCACCATGGCCTGAGGGAACTGAATACCACACAGCTACACTTTGCAACACAGCTCCGATGTCTGCCGACGCCGGCGCACCTGGCTTCAACCTAATGGAGTGTGTGACTTTAAGGACTTAACAACTCCTGTACGACCTCGACTCTTGTATGACCTCTGGTACCAACACCTGTAGACGCCGCCTCTTCGGAGCTCATCGCAATGTCCATGACGCCCTGCTTTTCCAAGGCACTGTTTATTAACCCTGGGCAGAGTTCGCAGAGTTGCACTACGCGGAACACCGCGAAGTGCATAAAAAACTCTGTCGCACCACGCAGAGCTCCGCGAGCGGCGGAGTATGATAGAAAAATGCTGTTCGCAGTGATTGCACAGTGCCGGATGCTTGTCCGCACTGTCCAATCATTGCGAACGGCACCATGCACAGCGCAAGCTTTCCTTTTCTGCCGCTCGAGTAGATTTTTACTCGAGCAGCAGCTTTCTCAACGTGAACGGGCAGTTTCTCAAAGCGAGCGGTCACGAGCATACGCGACCACTTCTTAATGAGAAACCTGACCCCCCCGCATTGAGAAATCTTGCCGGTATGTTGATTTTCCATGCTCGCGCTCGCCAACTTGATGTTGACGATCGCGAACGAGGAAAAATCTTGCCGGGATGTTGATTTTCCATGCTCGCGCTCGCCAACTTGATGTTGACGATCGCGAGCGAGGAAAAAAACTCCGCTCCGCACCGTGAAGCGGAGTTTTTCGGAACTTCGCCAACTCCGCATAACGCGGAGTGCAGAAAACTCTGCAAACTCCGCAAGCGGAGCAGAGTTCACCACCCAGGCCTACTGTTTATGGGTCTTCCTGACACCATAGCTGGCCCACGAGGTAGCGGTCAGCCTGAACTGTTGGATTTGTTTGCTCACTATGCCGTGATAGCTCTGTACGGAGCTTTCGACTTCAAGGAACTGTATTTTAAGTCTATTTTTCCAATATTTGTATTTTGATTACTTTATTTGGGATTTTTATCTTTTTGGTCTTGTTTTACACAGATAAATATTGACTATTTTTCTAAAACTGGTGTTGTGTCCTGTTGTAGTGCTTTCACTGTATTACTGTATGTTAGGTGCAAATGCGCTTTACACATTGCCTTTGAGATAAGCCTGACTGCTCGTGCCAAGCTACAAAGAGGGTGAGCTTTCAGAAGTGTAATTCCCCTTACCCTGACTAGAAGGAAGGGTCCATACTTGGACAAGGTGCATAGCCCTGCCAACTAGAGACCCCAATTTCTAACAGTAACTGTGAGCTATAACTCTGTAGTCATGTGGTGTCAAATTTAATAACTCTTTCCTTGAAACAAGGCTTGTCCACCAGTGCATGATAAAGATTAATGTACCACATCATAGAATAAGAGAGAGTGGGGGGGACAACAGTAACCTTAGTCATATATATTTATGGCAAATTGGTGAACCAAATGACAAAAAGATTAAAGAGTGTGAAACAATGGAGGCCTAATTTATAACGCGGAACCAGTAAAGTCATCCTGGGTAAATATTCCCATGTCACCTTTAGGAAGTTTAAAAAGATCTGATTTTAGTCCGGTTTGACAAGCAGCACTCACATAAAAATGCTGAAGTTAATACTTTTACCTGAGCTAAATCACAGGAAAATTGAGTGCTTGTTGCCATTAAAAAAGACAACCCTTTTTAAAACTTAGGGGCATATTTATGAGAGGAGTTGCATGACTCTTGCAAGAGCGACACAAGTCCAAAATGAGATTTATGATGCCATGCAAGGCCCCCATGCGTGGCCCGAGTGGTTTCTGAAATACAGAGTAAAGCAAGGCAGTGCAAATCACTGCGTTGCCTTACCATGGAGCAAGGGTGCGTGTGTTGGGGCTAGGCAGTCAAAATGGCACCGGCACAGGGGAAAAGGCTGGAATGTGTTGTATTGCCTTAAAAATGGCACATCCCTGCCCTTTGCCTATCATGCATTAATATTATTTGTATAATCCCTTACTTTATAATGTGCCTGTGTTTAATTTAAAACAGTACTCTACCATTGATGGCGAAGTATGCACTATAAAAATACATGTGTAGAAAACTAAATATTGCTAAATGTGTGC
Organism: Calotriton arnoldi; assembly: GCA_963921515.1. Taxonomy (NCBI): domain Eukaryota; kingdom Metazoa; phylum Chordata; class Amphibia; order Caudata; family Salamandridae; genus Calotriton; species Calotriton arnoldi. Next base: position 317,164 of record CAWUFW010005442.1, read on the forward strand.
TGTTTTCAATTCTTATGGTGGAGATTTACTTTAGTAGGTATATTACTGAATGTTTAACCAGAACAGTGTGTTAAAAAATGTTTCTTTGCTTCCCCAAATTTAGTGATTCTGGGCAAATCACCTTAATATCCTTCATGTCCCTCTTCTTGCATATTTGAAAACACTTATAAAGAACACCAGCATTAAAAATCTATAAGTAGGTTCTTTATCTGTTTTAATGCTCCATGAAGAGAAAACATGTTGTCCACAAAACAACACTTGGAAAAAACAAAATTGAAATAGGGGAGTCTGGGAAGGCCATTCATTATACACCCAGCAGAATATTGCCATTTTTATGCTTTAGGGAAATTTCACAAAAGCATATGTGTTTGTAAAATAGTACCACAGGAATACTACTTTACTTACTCCAAAATGTATTTGTGAATAGCCTCATGTTTACATCTCTGCTGGATATTGGACAATTGAAATCTATGGAGTTTAGATTGATGTACTTACTGACATGACCTTATAAAGCCCAAGGGGCAGTGCAGCAAGCCACCTTGCTGTGCTGTGATGCACGAAAGGGAACGGGCATGACTGCGCTGTAGTTAACATTATATGGTGCATTCCTGTCCTTTTCTTGCTCTGGTGCCCTTTTAGCTGACTAGCGCCATTATAGGCCCCTGTGTGCCATAGTGCAAGGGTGCCTGCATTGTAGGCATGATTGTTTTTGTGCAGGAAGGACATCTTCTTCCTGCACAAAAACAATCCTCAGCGGCATTTTCCTCAGCACACCTAGAAAGAGGAAACAATGAGGAGAAATAAAGATATTTCACCTTGTTGAATCTATCTGGGGAGGAGTAGCATTTTGATGCATTCCCAGGTTTACCAGTGTTGGTAAATCTAGGAATGCACCAAAATCAATGGATGAAATGCCCACGGTCCACCCATGGAAGGCCTCCTGGCGCAGAGTAACGCAATGCAGCAATATGTGCTGCATTGCTTTTCTCCAGACTTATCAAGCCATGCAGGGTCTTGCAAGGTGGCCTTCCGTGGCTTGATAAATCTTACTTTAGGGTTGCATCACCCTTTCCCCCCCTTGCGTGGCACAAGGACGACACAACACATTGATACATATACCCCAAAGTATATAGCTTCATATATCCAGCTGAGCACTACAAAGTTGTTTCCATGATAGACAAGGCGTTGACGCTACTGAGGGTCTGCTGTAAGGGGCTGAGTTAAAGAAGAGTGACATGACATTAAGTGCATCTTTTGCTGCCTTTGCTATCACCTGGCACAATATTTACCTGTTAGGTATTCAGTTTTGGTAAAGTGTCTTTGAGAAAGGCAACAGCATTGGTTTTGCAATATTGTAATTATTGAAAAATAGTTAACCTATATTTTTTCAGATATGAGTCACAGTAAACCAGTAGTGCTGGAACAATTATTTGACTGGAGATGCTGGCCATGGACATTAACTCAATAAAATTATAGAGGTTCTAAAATCCTGGCATTACTGAACGAGAACATGCAGCAAATGAGAAAAAAACTTTAAGTGGGGATCATGTGATTGTGGGAGGGGAGAAGGTGAATGAGATGGTCGTCCAAGACATTTTGTGCAAAAATGTGATTCAATGCCACATTACAATGCAATATTCTTAAACATATGACTACATTGGGGTAGATTTTCGAAAGATTTGTGCTAGGGTAGCATCACAAAAGTGACGTTAACCAGCACAAAATGTTTTTTTACCAATTTACTTTTCAGCGCAAAACTTGTTTTGCTTGGAAAATAACCTGCAAGTAATGCAAAGCAGCGCAAAGTATTGCTTTGCGTTACTTAGCGCTGAGGGACGTTATATGGGTGGTACATGGGCGTTTCCATGCAACCACCCATGTCTTTTGATGCAAAACCCTATTTACAAACAATTAAAGACAGGGTTTAGCGCCAACAGTTAACGCCATCTGAAAAGAGGAGTTAAGAGGAGAAATGTTTTAATTTCTCCTTTCTTTTCCTACTTTCCATGCATGCTGCACTGTGCAGTACACATACAAAGTGGGATAAGTGTTTGAACTTGTCTAGGCATAGTATTAGATATGGCGTTCTCCTTCTCTCTCCCTGTCAAGCAAGACAGTGCAGCCTCTTTGAGGGCTGCGTTGCGTTGAGTGTCTTTTTAAAAAAAAAATCTGCCCCATTGTGTCAATTCCTCTTCAAAAGAGAGGCATTTAAAATTGACCATTAATAAATCAAAATTGTATTAGACATGCATGCATACAAGGGCATTTGTTTGCTTTCTCACCTTTCTTTAAAATGTACCTACTATAACATTCCACAACTTAAACTCCTAAATGAAAATGAGCCAGTTGTATGATGGAACCACGCATGCGTTTACCACGCATGCCGTTTCCATGCAGGCTGAACAACAATATTCTTAATCATGAATATGCCTTTACCACACATGCCTTAACAACTAATCATGTGTTGTTAAGGCATATATGGTAAACACATATCCGTGGTTAAGATTTTACAGGTAAGTCTTTACCCCTCGACCCCTGCCCCCGGCCTGAGTTCCTAAACTACCCCACTTCCTCCCAGCCCTAGTAACTTTTTCTCCCCGCCCTCCCCATATCCCTAAAAGCTACCCCCAAGCCCTAGACACAACCCTGGTCCCCTAAGACCTAAAAAGAATTTCTATCTCTGCCCCTTGCCCTGAGCCCTAAAACGGCCCCAAGCCCTGAAAACTATCCTGAACCCCCCAGCCCTGAAAACTTCCCTGAACTCACGCCCCCTGCCCAGAAAACTTCCTCGTTCCGCCCCAGCCCAGAAAATTACTCCTGACCAACCCCCAGCCCAGAAATCTACCCCAACCCACCCTCAGCCCACAAAACAACCCTGACCCATCCCCCAGCGCCACTTAATATTGCCCCGAACCATCCCCAGCCCACAAAACATTCCAGACCCACCCCCAGCCCATAAAACAACCCCTGCCCCCCCAGCCCACAGAACTAACCCGACCCTGCCCGACTTTAAAACAACCCCGACACCCCAGCCCCATTTAAAACAACCCGGACCCCCAGCCCCACTTAAAACAACCCCGACTCCCCTAGCCCACTAAAAATAACCCCGACCCCCCCGAACCCCCCAGCCCCACTTACCTCACTGCAATCTCTTCCTGCTTCTGTCCGTCTGCAAGCCCTACAGCGCAAATGCCTTAACCACGCACCTGCGTGGTTAAGGCATATGCGCGGTAGTGCTTGGGTAGTTCAGCCTTGTTGTTTAGGCTGTTCGTTGTTCAGCCTTCATGGTAAAGGCTGTTTTCCAAATGAGCCTGATTGTTAATATTTGTTAACTTTAAAAAGAAGTGTTTTTTTTTTTTTTTTTACATTGGTGCCTTCCATGGGCCTCATATATTTATGCTTGATATGACGCTATTACAAGAGTGAAAAAATTCTGTTAGCAAATGCCATCTCTTTGAAGCCACATAATGTAAATTTAGAAAAACACGGCAAGCAAAAGTTCAATAATTTATTTAAAGTTGTTCGCTGTGCCATTGACCTTTCACTGCATTGGAACAACAGTTAAAGTTACATGAAATGAAAAATGATTGAAGGCCTGGTTTGTTTTCCATTGTCTTTCTGATCTGCGTCTAGGTCTGAGGGTGCTATAGCACCTGCCACACCCCTTGTTTCAGTGCCCCTGCACCAAGTGCTACACTACCTATATCTTTTTGCTATGTTCCAGCAGTTCGAGTACAGAGCATAACTCTGTCATAAGAGAAGAATGAGGGATTGTCAACAGTACTGATTCTTTAGAGATGAGAGCTGCGTTTAACAGTGATGTCGTTTATATTTCCGTGGAGTAAGCTGTGTGTTTGAAGGGTACAGTGAACGCATTTTTAGCAAACGAATTGGAGTTGAGAAACAGTTGTATGTAAGGCGATGACAATTAGAAGAAATCTTCACAAAAGCATGATTTTAGTGCTGGAATCGGCATCACAGGACCTTGTCACAAAAACATTTATGAGTATGGGAAGTGCTACTAGAGAAGTACTCTTTTACATACTGTAACATGCGTTTGCGAATCAGCAGTGAATGTTTGATTCACTACTAATGAAAGTGCAAAGAGGGCACAATCTTTTTTAATTGTACTAACTATAAAAAAATGTTTATTCCCCGATCATTCCTAATGTATTTCAATTTGAAATGCTTTGGGGCCCAGTCACAGAGGTATGTTAAGAGTACATAAAACGCTGCTGTTAGAGTACTACATTACATACTTCAAAATGCCCTTCTGAATATTTCCCCTTGCATCACAGGCTAGGTATTTCCATTAGGACCAAGGAGGATTTTGAGGGGTGCGGTGAATTGCTAGATAAATAGCATGGGGTATTTATGTTGGCACTGAGCAAACACAATGGTAAAAGCAATGGTAATATTTTTACAAACATGGCAGGTGCCTTGGGGGTTGCCAGTCATTGAGACAAGAGTTATAGCCAAATGATTGCAGAGAAGTAGGCAACTACATCACATTTTTAAAATTATTTCCAGTGCTGTTCATAATTAAGGTATGGGAACCTGCTTTCTTTTGGGTCAAAAGCGTGAGGGTCACTGTGACTAGGGCAACTGTGGCAGTTAGAGAAAATAAAAGACAAGCAAAGTTTTACTGTTATTAAAGTCACTAACGGCGTTTGAGCTGTAAAAAAATGGAGGGGCAGATTTACAATAACTGGCGCATCCCTGCATATTAGCAGGGATGCGCCAGTAATTTTGCTTGACGTAAAAAAAACCTTGCGCCACCATGGATGCGTCGCATTTACAATGCGGCGCACCGTGGCGCAAGGATCAACAGATGCGTGATGCATCTGTCGGCATAAAGGTGACGCAGTGCTGGAGTCATGTCGCAAGCGCGACGCAACTCCAGCACTGCTCAGGGGCGACCTATACTTATTGTGCTGCGTCACTCCTTACGCCTGCTACAAGCAGGCGTAAGGTTTTGACGCAGCAGCGTCATAAAAGTGACTCAGTGAAATCTTGTAGATTTCACTGCGTCACTTTTACAATGCTTTCTTGCGACGGAACGCCCACCCTGCATACATTATACCTGACGCAGGTATAATGTAGCGCAGGGCTTTACAACGTGACCCATCTCCCTAGATGCGTCACGTTGTAAATATGTCGCAACGTGGCGCATTGTTTACAACGCTGCTGCGTCACAGAAGTGACGCAACGGCGGCGCAAATGTGTCGCAAGGAGCTTGTAAATCTGCCCCAGAATGTGTAGTTCTTGGTTTTGTTTATACCTGGGTGGGAGAATTGTGTTGTTGAGGCATCCAAAAGTACAGAAAATCTATGTTAAGGCAACAAAGGATGTTTAGAAGTTAAATAAGTAAATTAAGTACAGCCGGTTGAGAGTTCAATAGAAAAATCTATAAGAGGATGAAATAGGCAGGCCTAGAAGGAAGGTTTGAAAAAAGATCTAGACACACCAGCTGGAAATACATAGTGGTAAAGAATACTGGTGTAATATGACAAAATATTTGCTCAACCTGGTCAGGAGGCATATGGCCACAGCAAATGTTGTTAGCCTTTTAATGAGGATGGTTTTGAGAACACAGGCAATGAGCAGATAGAAATGGAATACAGAACATTAAAAGAATGGAGAAAAAAAGGTAGACCAAGCAGGATAATGGGAAGCTGTGACTGTCATGAGGAAAGTTTTATGAAATGTTGGGTTCTTACTGATAAGTGTAATGTACCCAATTATTTCGAATTTCAGTACACAGTGTTCCAGGCTGGAATCGAAAGAGAGGAACTTAAGAAAGCGGGCCCACATTTGGGGAAATGACTGCCCAAAATATTTCTTATCCATGAAAATTCTTCTTAGTTTTATATAAAAGAAGGCTCATGCCTGTATATGTGGAAACCCATTTTCTTAATGTTATTTGATAACATGTAGTTACCTTACGAAGTTCATCTTATTATTCACCCTGCATAATGTATTTCAATTTCTCCTGAATGAGAACTTCTCTAGTAAAAGGTACGTTCACACACTGGGTCTTTTCCAATCATTTAAGATTACTTAATAATAGATGGCGATCTATGCAGGTTATAGCATTGAGTCAGTGGTGATGCAAGTGCTGCTGTAATTTTGAGTCCTTTTAAATGTTGTAATTTTGGATTATGAGAACATTAACCTGTCAAAAGCGAGAAGACCTGAATCTTTGGTGACATATGTCATCTTCCATCTTTGAGTGTTGGAAGTGCTGCTCTCAAACATTCCATGCATACTTTTATAATTCAGTTGCAGCTGGAGGTTATGAAGCAGAAGCAGCTTAGAAGTGATAGCTGAGGTGAAATGCTTTTAACTAAATAAAAGCCCTTGAATCTTCATTGGTTTGTGCTATCTTTACTACACTGGTGATGACTGGCAAGAACATTCACCTTGTTTTCAGCTCAAATGTCATCAAAATTCCAAAACAGATATTGACAAGATACGAGTAGTGTAGTAAGGTCAGAAGTATCTGAAATGATAAAAGTTTTAAGGAAGTTGTTTTAGATGTGGGTCATTTGGACACTTGGTAAACAACAAAGACTGTATGTGGTGGAAAGCTGTTTGGAAGCCTTGCGGAAGGAAAGGACATTTTTTCAAAATGCTGTAGAAGTGTCAATCAGAGAAAGAAAGTCAGAGAGTCTAGATATGGTGAAGAGCAAGAATGTGATGACATAGCTTTCCAAGTTATAGACAATGTATGAACAGTCCAGTTGAGGAAGTTGAAATTGAAAATGTGCTGACACAAATGTTATTTAATTATGTGGTAAGCAATTACCCTAATACCTAGGAAACTTTTGAAAAAGATTTGAGAGGAAAGGAACTGTAGATAAGCTCGATCTTTGTCCCAAATTTACAGAGGGAAATCCATAAAGTTGTTGGGTTATTTTATAGGCTGCAGTGATTTTAAAGGTAGGTAAACCACAGGGAAAATATTTGTCTCAGTAAAAGAAGACTCCTTGATAATTTGGTTTCATCAGAAAGACTTAATGATGTACATGGACTCAAAGATGTCCCAGCAGTTACAGTGATGAAAAAGAACATATTTGACAAGTTGTTGTGGAAAGAGCATAGTATGAGAAATAATTTTCTGAGTTGTTTCAGGATGAGTTGGTGCTGTCTGAAAGTATAGGTTCATAAAAGAAAATTCAGAACTAAATGTAAGTAAAGTTTAGTAATGTACCCATTATGATAAGTGATGCAATTTGTGAAGAACTAGAAAAGCTGAAAGGTAATGAGATAATTGAAGAGGTAGAAGCAACAGAGTGGCTGCCTCCTGGTGTTATGGCATGTGAGGCCAATGATGTAACCAGGCTATGTGATGACTTGCGAGTGCTAAATAAATGTGTTGTAGTTGATCACTACCCACTTCCTAACATAATGGAAATAATGTCCATGTTAGAGGGTGTAACATACTTTTCCTTACTGGATCTAACATTTACTTATCACCAAGTGAGACTGCATCATGAGTCTCTGGATCAAACAGCATTTGGGATCCCTTTTGAGACATTTTGGTTTCTGAGGATGCATTTCAGTCTAACATCGGCAACTTCTGTGTACCAGAGAGCCATGGAAAGTATGTTGAAGGAAGTACAGTGTGGAGACATATCAGGACGAGGTTTTGGAAATTGGGAGCAGCATTTGTGAGCATGATCACAGAGTATGTGAGGTACTATTGCGGTTGGAAGAGTGTGGTTTAAAGTTAAAAGGTAATAATTGCAAGTTTAATTTGACAGAGTTAGAATACCTGGGACATAACATTACATCAACAGGTTTTGAACCTACTCAAGAATTATTAAGAACAATAGGTGACATGCCAACTCCCAGCTGCAAAGATGAAGTGGTCACATTCTTAGGTATGACTGAGTATTATAGCAAATTCATTCCTAACTTTGCTGACAAAAGCAAAAATATGATAAGCCTGTTAAAGAAAGGAGCTGTGTTTCAGTGGGATGTGGAGCACAAGAATTAGTACAAGAAGTTGTAACTGTTTTTGAAAAAAAATGCAAAGCTTCAAACCTGGTGATAACATGGTAACAATGACCAATGCTAGTTCTAAGGGTCTAGGAGCTGTGTTATTGCAGGGGCTCCAACCTTTTTGTAATCAGAGCTACTTATGTTCAATGAAAATCATCCCGAGCTACTAACATTATTAGTGTTGTAATATTGACCACATCATACACAATTACATTAGTAGCCACCATATGCAAGATTACCAGCAGTGATCACTTCAGTGCATCAGGCAGGGTTATCAGCACTAATGTAAAAAGTCTTTGTCTATTTGGAATGCCTCTACATGAGTAATATATAACACCCAAAGCAGCAGTGCACCACGCACCAACTTAATAATATTAGGTATAAGTCTTCACAATGCCACATGATTTATAATTCAAATATTACATTTAAATATATTTTGGAAATGTAGCCATGTTTCATGAAACCTTAATCCATGAGTTCTGAAAATATACACATTTTTGTCTCAAATACACTCTCTTAATGTTGGTATACATATTATTTCAACCAAGTAAAAGCTTCTAATTTAGTAGACTGGGCTGTGCACAGGAGAGCTACTCACAGGTAGCAGGAGAGCTACCAGTAGCTCACAAGCTACTCATTGGAGAAGCCTGTGTTATTGCAACATGACAGTGGCGTTCAGTGAACCATTCTATTTATTACTCAAGGTTTGAAATATGCTGAATTAAACTATTCAGTAATAGAGAAAGAGCCCTTTGCTACTCATTAGGCAATAAGGAAGTTAAGAAAAATTGTTTAGTGCAGCAGATTCAAATTCAAAATGGACCATAAACTTTTGAAGGAGGTGTTAAAAATAACAAATATTGATGCCATCTCAAGGGGAATCAGAAAATGGGTGGCTTCTCTTCAAGAATTTGAGTTTGATGTAATATAAGATAAGAATCACACAAGCGTGTGTGTGTACAGTCAAAGAAGGCATTATAAAGGTAGAAGTATGATTTAGGGAGATATGTAATGATTCAGTATTTCAAAAAGTAATTTGGAGACTAAAACGTGGATGGAAAGATGATGAGAAATATAATGCTTAGTGCAAAGGTTTTTGGAATATTATAGATGACCCTTTGCAGAAGGATGGATTTTTTTACGTGGGTCAACGTTAGTTACCCCCCCCCTAAGTTATTCTGGGGAAATATTAATTCGATATTACACATGAAAGTCATTTGGGAATTTCTAAAACTAAAGAGAGGAATGTATTGGTGGCCAGGAATGGACATACTGATTGAGAGATCTGTCAGAGAATGTGTGCAATGTGACAATCTTGACAAAATTCCAAAATGTAGAGTACAGCCTATGGTAATAAGAAGGTTATCTAAGAATCCTTGGGATGCATTTTGGTTTGGACATTGTAGGAGCTATCAGATATTTTGTAGTGTAGTTAAGTACTTAATTGTCCTATTAGATATGTATTTGTGATGGGCTGAAGTTAACATTACCAATTCTGTAAAAACACATTGTGTGATTAGAGTCTTAGAGTAGATTTTTAGCAAGGTTGGTTTTCCTGCTACCATCTTAACAGACAGTGGGTACAGCTAGTGTAGAAGGAAATGGAATAGTATTTCCTAGTCAAGTGCATTAAGCACAAGAGAACTGCTCTGTACCACCCAGAAGTGAACGGCATGGTGGAAAGCTTTAGAAAAGCATTAAAAGAAAAAATTTGAGGAGCAGTCTCAAATAAAATGTGTTGCAAAAAGGAATTGAAAAAATTGAAGATGTGTAGATTGACTTATCATTCCACCACTGGTGTTGCTCTGTGTAAACTTTTTAGGAAGAGGAAAGTTAATAATATGGTGGGCCTATCTTGGATGAAAGCAAAATTCATGAATGTGTGGATGATTGGAGGGATGTGGAAAAGGAAAAGGTGAAGTAAAAAAAGGAAAGGTTTGATAATCGCAAGGCTCCTCAGAGTCCTAAAGTAGAAATTGGTAACAAAGTGAATGTTAGAAATGCGGGAAAGAGCAATATACAATTTCTTGACTATTATAAAAGTAATTAAGGTTTTTAGGAATGCTGTAAAGCTGGAATGTCATATGGAATGTGAACATGAGGGTGAAGCTGCATTTTGGGACAAGGTATTATGTAGAGAAAGTAAGGTTGATGGTACTGAGAGTTCCAAAGATAATTGTGGAGGAGAGAGAGGTGCATCTGAAAGACTATCTGTGAACTCTCCTTGTATATAGAAGGGTTTCTCACATTGTTACCAAGATGGAAAAAACTGTGAATGGATAATTGTACCCCATTGTATGTAGTTAATGTGGTGCCTTGTGAGTTAGAGATGATAGGACCCTTTTGGTTCCTGATGGTCTCTGTAGAACAGGGACATAAGGGTGTGGGTTTGGGTGATAGAATTCTCAATGTATAATGTTCAGTTAGCAGTTACATGCTGAAGAATAAAGACGTGTAATACCGAGCTCCGTGTGTAGCGTGATCATTTACAAATACCCAGGCTCGGGTAGGATGCTACAACAGGCGACAAGATAGGGGAATACGTAAACCCCTGTGACCCAAAGAACCGCAAGTGCTCTCCCGGAGAGTTTGCCATGGGCCAGCAAACTACTTGTGTGTGCCACGTGTGCCTCCGTTGAAGTGACAATAGACAGATGAAGTATGTGTAGTCAAAGTGACACTCCAGCCAGTGCAAGGTCTATGAAGAAAGCGAAGTCCTTATAGAAAGTGTGTTTGCCATCACTAGAAATTTGCTGATGAAGTCGAGACAAGAGGTACTGCGCTAAAACTTGATGCCAAATTGTCATTCATACGGTACGATAACGGTAAAGACAGCGACAATCAGGTACCGAGACGCGATAGAGGCTGTGCTAGGCCAGTACAAGTAAACGCTAAAAGCAGAGACATTTCTAACATCAAGAAACAATGAAGGCAGATAAACATTAGAAGCAGGGACAACCAAACATAAACAGAACACATTCACACTTACAAGAACTTGAGTAAAGAGAGCCATCATACCAAAGCCTTTGGGCCAGGGGTTCTGAATACGGAGCCGGTGATCCCCGCAACAGACACCACAGAAGGTGTTGGGTGCATTCTATACAACTTGAAAGTCCTTCAGACATTGAATAGCTCAAATGGCAACGCGAAAGGAAGACACACAAGTTCAAAATGCCCATAATGATCCTGAAGCCAGCACGTCGCAAGGACTTACTGATGGTATGAATGGTGCAAGTCCAAGTGAACAGAACATACTCTCGTCAGTCAGGGCCATAACTGGTTATAATGCCTCTGTTTTCTTAAAACCACTGCTTCCCTTCAATACCTCCAAAAAACTGAATATTTGTGACAGATGGAGTGCCTGTGTCAAAAGCTTTGATGATTTCATTGATGCACTGGAAGAAGCAACTGACAAAAGGATCATTAAATATCTTAAGAATTTGGCATGTGACGGATTAAAAGAAGTGATAAAGAAAATACCACAAGTTGATGTATTGACTTACCATCAAATCAAAGAGGCACTAAACACCAAGTTCAATTCAATGCTGAATGTCGACTATGAAAGGTACATTTTCAGTCAGGAAATACAGAGAGCTGGGGAAACAATGAATGAGTTTGTAGAAAGACTTGATTTGCTCATAAAGCATTGCAATTTCAGTGAGTTTAACGATGAAGAGGAAATGTATCTCAGAGTTATAGATGGTTGCCTCTCCGATTCCTTCAGACGACAAATGTAGAAAGAGACACTCAGCTTGTAGTAAGTACTCATGGCTGTCAGAGCAGAGGAGAGAGTTGACAAACAGGCAGTAAACATGGAGGCCAGTTTATCTCCGTCGAAAACCAAAATGTTTACGTGGGCTGCTTCAACACCACTGCAAAGTCAAGGTTCATTCATATCCACTGGGAAGCATAAAGATACAAAAGTACAAGAACCAATTCATGTCTTGCCAGGCACTTCATCGAGCGCATGTTTACTCAGTTTCAGTACTGCTGCTGACATGGGGCTGATTTCTATGAACTACAATGTCAATGCCTAGCATGAGATGGTGAATCAGTTTCCATCTTAGTTTCATGGATTAGCAAGGCTTAAGACCATGAAAGTGCAACTTCACATAAATGAGGACATTCATCCTGTTGGTCAACGAGTTCAAATTGCATTCCATTTACATGAGACTTTTGAGAAAGAACTTGACACAAAGTATTTTCCCGCCTTGATTTGAACAAAGGGTATCACCAACTCGAACTGGAAGAGAATTGCAGGTACATTACTACCCTTTCAACTTATGTTGGTTTGTTTCGATATAAAATGCTACGTTTCGGAGTGTCATCAGCTGCCAAACTTTTTCAAGATGTCTTCCATTGCATAATATAGCCAGTCACAAATGTTTTCAATTACAGTGATGACATACTAGTTTTTGGGGCCACACGAAAGGAACATGATAAGCCTGTTACACAAGTGTGTCATATATCTGCTGATGCTGATCTCACTTTAAATGTGTCAAAGTATGAGTTTCATCAAACCAAACTAATGTTCTTTGGCCAAGTCTTTTCTGATAGGGTAATGACTCCAGACCTGAACAAAGTATAAGCCTTGTCATCTACTTCTCCCACACAGGATGTAACTATGCTGAGATCCTTCCTTGGTTTGGCCAGTTACTGTTCAAGATATATAAGTGATTTTGCCACTGTAAGTGCCCCATTGAGATACTTCACCGAACAAAATTTTCAAGTTCCAAGAAAATCAGGTATGCAATTGAGAACACAATTGAAATGGCATACTTTTATCCAAAATTGCAGACAAAGGATATTGTTGATGCAAGCCCAGTGGGGTTAGGTGCCATCTCTGCCCAACACACTGGACATCCTAATGCTCCAAGACACATGGTGGCTTATGTTAGCCAAAGTTTGTCTACGATGGAACATGCTTATTCACAGCCTGAGAAAGAAAGCCTAGCTGTAGTGTGGGCTTGTCAACATTTTAATGTGTTTCTGTATGGAAAACTGACCACCAAGCATTGCTTACCATTTTCAGCAATCCTAAAGCCAAGATGCGCCCTTGCATTAAGATGTGAGGGTTGCGATTGCATGAGTATTATTACACAACTGTGCATCGTCCAGGAAAAGATCAAAGCACTGCTGACTACTTCTCACGTGTGCCAATGCAGTGTCATGGCACTACTTCTAAAGCGGCTGATGCCTATGTTAATTTCATTGTGAAGTCCAGTACTCCTGCTGCCATATCAGTAGAACAAATCATTGCTGCCGCGAGTACTGACAGGGATTTGCTAATACTCAAAGACATTATTACACACCAATTTTGGCAAACACATCCTCAACCTCGTAATGATGACCTTGAATGCCAGAAATTCAAAAATGTGCAAGAGGAACTTTCAGTTATTCCAAAAAGCAACATCTTACAAGGGACGAGAATTGTCATACCTGAAAGTCTGAGACAACAAGTTATTGAACTGGCCCATTAGGAAGACTGTGGGGTTGTTGCTACGAAACAAGCTTTACTGGACCGAGTGTGGATCCCCTGTCTTGATGAAAGAGTTGAAAAAGAGTTAAAGGCATGTCATTTGTGAAAGTGTTTGTCATCTAAGACAACTGCACGTCCGTTAAACATGTCTGATCTCGCAAAGCATGCATGGGAGAAGATTGTAATTTATTTCTTTGGACCCCTTGACAGTGGACATCATCTACTAGTACTTGTTGATGAATATTCCTGGTTTCCTCAATTGGCAGATCTGTTGTCAACTACTCATGACAGAGTCATTGAGAGACTAGAAAGTATTTTTGCGAGTTGGGGTGTTACGGCAATTTTGAAATCTGACTATGTCCCACCTTTCAATGGTCGGGAACTCAAAGACTTTCTCACTCATTTAAATATCAAGCATCAGAAAAGCACGCCTCTCTGGCCACAGGTGAATGCTGCGGTCAAGAGATTTATGAATACCCTCAAGAAGACTATTCAATGTGCTGCGCTGGAAAAGCTTGAATGCAAATTAGTTCTTCTGTCTCAGCTTCGTACATACAGATAAACTCTGCATTCTACCACAGGTGAAAGCCCTGCCAACTTAATGTTTGGGAGAGCCATGGACACCAAGTTGCCGCACTGGAACAATGAGAGATCTATTGACATGAATAAACTTCAAACCACTGATTCATCTCAGAAATGCTAAATATAGACCTATGCGGACAGACGCTGATGTGCTCAAAGCACTGTGTTCAACAGAGGAAACCAGGTCATTGTCAGACAGAAACGGAAACACAAGTCTGATGCTTCTTTTGATGCTGACCCACTGAGGGTTGTAACCAGTAAAGGACACATTGTGTCTGCGCACCATCCTGGAAAGTCCATTACACAATATTCTTTGCATTTCATTAAGCAATATTCTTTGCATTTCACGCACCTGCCTCGATCTTTGCCAACTCCATATGTGAGGAGTGAGACTTGTCTGCCTGAGAATCCATGGAGCCCAATGACTGTAGCAGTGTCTCTGTCATTAGTGCCAGTCATGAACACTTTTCCTGTGATTCCCCAACCTCACAAGACCAGATCTTGGTGATTCATTCGAGCACCAAAATGACTTATTGAAGAGTTGTAATGAATATATGTATTATGTATTGTAATGAATGTATGTATTATGTATTGTAATGAATATATGTATTATGAGCACTTTTAGTTTAACAAAGGGGGATATGTAGTGTCTTGTGAGTTAGAGATGACAAGGCCCTTTTGGTTCCTGACAGGCTCCGTAGAACAGTGACGTAAGTGCATGAGTGATGGTTATACGCTGAGGAATAAAGACGTGTAATACCTAGCTCTGTGTGTGGTGTGATCATTTACAAGTACCCAGGCTGGGGTAGGACACTTCTGTTAAGATGTTAGGATATATTATTACCCGTACACATGTCTTTTTCTCTCATTTTTTTGTAAAGCATAATAGTTTAACAATTTTAGTGTGTAGTGTTAGAGCTGCCAGCCTTAGGGTGGTTTCTCCTCAATTTTTGCCTTCCTCCTCCATTTTTCTTATCTAGTTTTTGCTGTCCTTAGGACTCCGTACACTTCACCACTGCTAACCAGTTCCAAAGTGTTTGTGCTCTCTCCTCTAAACATGGTAACATTGGCTTATCCAAAATTGGCATATTTAATTTACTAATAAGTCCCTAGTAAAGTAGTACTACCTATACCCAGGGACTGTAAAGTAAATGCTACCAGTGGGCCTGCAGCATTGATTGTGCCACCCGCTTATGTAGCCCTTTAAACATGTCTCAGACCTGCCATTGCAGAGCCTGTGTGTGCAGTTTTAAACTGCCATTTCGACCTGTCACAATAAACCTTTTTGCTAAGCCAAAACCTACCTTTTATAATGCATCTAAGTCACCCCTAAGGTAGGCCTGGACAGCCCAGGAGGCAGGGTGCAATATATCTAAAAAGTAGGACATGTACTTTTAAGTTTTACATGTTCTGGTAGTGAAAAACTCTTAACTGTGTTTTTCACTACTGCAAGGCCTATCTCTTTCCAAATGATAACATTGGAATTGCTATATTACATGTTGTAAGTGTAATTTCCAAACGGGAAGTGAAACCAGTTCCTGTTTTGTGTCTCTTGAATCACAATTTAAAATCCTAACTTATGGTGAAGTTGGATTTTAAATTGTAATTCTGCAAATGCCACTTTTGAAAAGTCCTCTTCTTCATAGATTTCAGAGATAAATCTACGTTTTATTATTATTATTACTTGTCCTGAAGAAGATGGAGAGAAAAAAAGACCACCAAAATGTTGCGTCAATATTTTGAGAGATAACTTGGAGGAGCTTTTGTTATTCAAATATTTGTGTTTTTGTATTATTGGTTTTAATTTATTGTCCACTGGATTAGTGTTTAGTCAAAAGTTATTTAGACTGATATGAAATGGTTGTTTTTTAATATCTAGACACCCACTGGGGGTGTTTTTTACATACGAAAGGACTAAATGTTCTTCCTTTCTTTTTTAATCAAGTGGAATTTTGAATTGTGTATACGCTGTTAAAATTTGTAACAAGGAAAATTGTGTGATATATTTGACTTTTTTGCGTAAATCAGGGATCAGTGTTTTAAAAAATGTTTAGCATGAGCAAATTGGTAAGAAAGTTTTTAAGTAGTTTGAATGATTGATATGAGTCAGTGAATGAGGTGAAAAGAAAGGGAGTTTTTGCTATTAGAGAATTCACTTTGAGATCCTGTCCCTTTCTCAAACAGGGCACCTCTCCCATTTTTGTGGAGTTTAAAGAGTGGAGGGCCAAAGACTCTTCTGGTCTAATTAATGTCATCAAATGTTGCCTTTAGAGATCAGGTGGGTGTGTCTAGCAGGGAATATGTCTCTTTACCACGCAGTACCATTACAACGCAAGTCGTTATAGCGACTTGCTCTAGATGGCACGCTGGACTGCGGAATAGTATAATTTACTATTCCAACTCCAGTGTGTGCAACAGTAGGGAAGGTGTTGGAATAGTAAATTATACTATTGCTCAGTTTAGAGAGTCATCTAGAGCAAGTCGTTGTAACGACCACGTTGTAAAGGTATCGCAGTGTAATGACCGCATTGTAAAGGTTGTTTCCCATCTAACAGGATAGAAGAACCTTGCGGGGAGTACCCGGTAGCCAGGCAAATATTGGCTAGTAAATACAGAGGAGCAAACAAGGATGTGAAAAAACCCAGTTCAATTCATTCAATGGTATGTCGTTGTTCAGCCCTTTGGTGTTTGTGGAAAGGCAGCAACCCAGGTTGTTCTTTCTTGAACACCGGTTGTTGGCCTCTAGGATGGTCCATTTGAGAGAATCTGGGTAATGGCGGTTTTCAAGGAATTGGACACTCCTCTTGGTGGTGCTACGCTGACACCGAATGTTGCTCCGGTGGTCCACGATTCTGGTCTAGATTGCTCTGGCACTCATTCCTATGTAGCAGAATGAGAAAGGGAAGTGTATGAGGTATACACAATTCTTTTTATTACAGTTTGAGTAGACTCTTTGGATCCAGGTGTCTGTGTCACCTAATGCAATCTCCTTAGATGTCTCCCTGAAGTGGCAGACAGTGCAGGAGCCACAGGGCAAGTTTCCAATGACTGGGAAGAGGTTCAGGAGTGTACTTTGTACCACCAAAGCGAAACTTAGGTGAACCCGTCTATTCGCACTACAGTGACTGGCAGCGACTACCGGCAACGCAAGATCTGCACTTTGCACTACTGCATCGATGGACCATAGTGACCCGAAGCTCCAGCAACGACTGTCCACAATGCCTGACAGAATCTTCGCTCCACAGCGATAACCATTCATGATGCCCGGATTGCTCTTCAAGCGGCAGCGACAACCATCCACAACTCTCTACTTTCTCCTCGTGGCCTCCTCTACTGTGAACTGGATCCTTCGTGCCGGACTTTGAGAAGGTAACTTTTTCAGAGGGACTAACCTGGTCCCTATATCTGGCCCTCGCTCCATCGCAGTCGGCCTGAACTAGTGACATTCACCCGGCCTCGCACAACCAGATAACCGCAAGTAGTGCTTTTATGTGCTCCACTTACCTGAACTCTTTGAAATTGTGTATCTCCAGTTCTACTGATTGGATTTTTGTCATTTTGGTATCAAATATTTTATTAAATTTAACTTTTAAAAAAAAATTAGTGTGGGATTTTTCTTGTGTTGTGTTTGTGCTTTATTACTGTTTAAGTGCTGCATAAATACTTTACACCGTGCCTCTAAATTAAGCCTGACTGCCTTTGTGCCAAGCTACCAGAGGGTCAAGCACAGATTAATTTAGTGACTTTTGTGGTTCACCTTGACAAGGATTGTGGCTGTTGCTTGAGAAGGACTTACACCCCCCTCAACCAACAACCCAGTTTCTCACAGATACCATACATTAAAAAATAACTCAGCACTTTGTGAACGGTAACCACATTGGCCACACAGATTATTGTAGCCATAATCACAATGGGAGCTTTACATGGGACAGGACAATTAATGTAGTAATGTGGCAAATTTCAGGCTAACATCTAATGAAAAGAGATTTATCATCAGCATATGTGAATCAGTGTGGCTACTAAATTGCTCTATCTTTTAAATTAAAATTATGTTTCCTTAAATTTCGCGCTAGGCGATGATAAAAAAAATTAATTTTGCAAAACAATTAGATTCTACTTGGGTTGTGAACCAAAGTTGTGTTAAAGATATTCATTGTGAAGTAGGATGGTTGTTCACAGAGCACTTACCTCAGGTACTGGAACATTTAAATATCAGTGTAGTTTTCCTTGGTGATTATAAAGCTTTCTTTTTAATTCCAGCCGACAGCTTGTCTGTTGTCCAGAAGTCTTGTTTCCACTACATATAGGGGTCGATTCCGATCTCGGTCGGTAGGGCTCCGAATCGGATTTGGCTTTACCGGATCCAAGTCGGAGGCTTTGTTTCCGACCGATTCGTACAGTCGTCCGAGCGAGCAAGTACGATGCGAGTGAACGTGAAATCGCTGACCAACTCGTTTCCATGTCCGACCCGCTCCGTCCGACTCGGTCGCACTCGATTTGTGGCGCGCAATGGAGACGTTTTCCGACCGAGCCAGTACGATGGACGCGTCGGACAGCCGGATCGAGTCGGAGCGTCCAGCTCGAAAAAGCACCCGGAGTCGAACCCAAGGGTCCCCCCTACACATGCGTGTACGGTGCGGATGGCACCAACGTGTACCCACTACAGGGGGCCCCCTTGTTCGCAACATACCCATTGAGTCAATGGGAGCCCATGTACGCGTCGTACGACCGGCTCCCATTGACTTCAATGAGAGTCCAACCGAATCGAGTCCGGCAGTATGCAGCCGCATCGTACTCGCTCGGTCGGACTGCAGGAGTCCGGCTCGGTCGGAAATCTCTCCGGATCCGGCTCGGTCGGAGAGTTTTCCGACCCAGATCAGAATCGGCCCCATAGAGTGAACTTTGGGCCTGCACCTTCCCAAATTTTTGTCTTTCTCAGTTGTCTCCATTTGATACAGTAGCTTTTCTTCTTATTAATGTGTTAGTCCAGCTGAGGAGTATATTGATTGACTTGTATCCTTCCACTGCTGACATTGCATACATTCAGGGAACGCATTTTTCTTCATTTTAAGCAGTCCACGGGAGTGCATGTGTTTTCTTGCTCTATCCCCACCCAGTGTGTCTCTTCCCCTTTACTTTCCTCTACACTGTCCATTTTGCTTCCCACACTCCCCAAGCTTGTGTGTTGCTAATTGTTTTTTTAAATATTCCTGTCCATAACCACTGTCCTTATTTCCTCCTCTATCTCTTCTCACTTGGTGCCCCTTTTCCTCTCCGGTTTAACTTGTTTGTAATCTGCAACACAAGCATCTTTCTCAAGCTACCACATACAAGACAAATTACCTATAATGAAACCCTGCAAGAGTGCTTGATAAACCTGAAGCTACACTAGGAGTAGGAGCTGAATGAAACCATGTGCTGGAGGCAGATACTGAAAGGGCCCATCTGGCCACAGTCCCACCCAGATGAAATTTACCTAAAGTCAGCTATGCAGCTTATCCCTGGACAACACTGCGAGCAGCAACTGGAGGAGGGTGCGGTGTCCATCCAGTCATGAGCAGTCTGTTAGGTTCATCATAAATACTCTCCCTGGTTCCCAGAGTTCTGCCTACTGTACATGCTTTCTGCGGTCTTCGGTTTAGGTAAGCAGAACTGTCTATCTCATAGTAAACTTAAAACACACACCAGATGTTTTGTGCTGGTGATGGAATGGCTGCACAGTAGCATCAATGCATTGAAGTCACAGCTACAGATTTGTAAAGCTGTGTGCCAAAAAACTGGCCACTCCAGTACCGATATTTTGCTTCATAAGCGGGTGGTGTAGTGATCTGCTGGACACAGCCTAGTGTTCCAGCATATGCCCTATGTAACCAGCCACTCCCCGAGGGCTGGCCTGTACACTCACCCCACACTCATCCATCACAGGTGTCAACAGTCAGGTGAGCCTGCTAATAAAAGGGGCTGGGCAAACGGGCCCTGGGTCAGTTCCAGTACTATACTCTTGGTGTCTGTGTGGTCATTCTTCCTGCATGAGAGCCTAGCACCCTAAACTTTACAATGGTGATGAGCGCGTCTGACCCGCATGTAGGCTGGCTGCAACTCTGAAGTTCTGCGTCGGGGAGATAAAATAGCCCATGCCTAGGGCACCCCATGCGCTTGCTGCCAGCAACCGGGAGCAGTGACAGGGTGAGGCGTCCCCGCAAGTACCAGGATCGAGATGCCTGCAGGCCGTCAACCTACACTGCGATAGGCAGTCCCCACATCTGCAATGCCCGTGAGGAGCTAGAGAACGGCACCCAAGTGCAGACAACAAGGGGGGAGTAGAGCTAGCCTTGGATGTGCCCTGGTCCATCAAGGTAGGTCGGGCCCACATGTGCTCCCTTCGTAATGCAGCACAAGTGAGCTGATCCAGGGTGAAAGGAAGGGCCCTCCCAATGTAACTGACTGTAAATGATGTGCCGCAGTGACCCTTACCAGTGAGACTGCCACAGGGGTATTGCTGATGCCTGCAACGGCAGCCGTGGACTGCCCAAGCCAGTCGTCCATGTACCGGTGGGGAGGTGCGGTGTGGGGCGGCGTCCGACCACGGAGGGATCCGCCTGACATGTTGGGGAGCGGGAGGAGTTGTCTGGACTGGCTTTGCCCCGAGTGGTGTACACAGGTACAGACAGCAGCGCCTGAGAGGCGGCTGTAGACTGTGTGGAAGGTGGCTGCACTGCTGTATTGTTAGAAATGGGATTTCTGGTTGGCTAGGGCAAGCGTCTGAGCCAGGCAGAAACCACCACTCTAGTCAGGGCAATGGAGTTACACACTGAAGATAACCCCTGCTCACCCCCTTGGTAGCTTGGCATGAGCAGTCAGGCCTATCCCAGAGGCAATGTGTAAAGCGTTTGCGCAACACACTCACACAGCAGCAACACCCTAGGCACACCACAAAAAAAACTCCACCACAAGGTTATATATGAAATAGCCTTTGTATTACTCATAAAACACATCAGAGCATAATCACATATGTACACTGTGCCACTTGGCACTAGGTATTACTTTACAGGGGATTATATACATTACAGGGCCAATCGGGCCACTGTCATCACCATTACAACACACAATTAGTGAAAATCACAACCAGTAACTACTGGTAACATTGCATGTAGTATACACACATTATGCACACATCACCTTACGGACTTATGCCACACCAAAACACAAGGTGACCTCCAAGCCAACTGGCCTTCCTTGGGGGCCCGTCTGGGCTGTCCCACAATGCCCTCTGTCCAAAGGTTATGGCTCTCTGCGCTTGTGGCTTTCGTCTGCCACCAGGCTGCCAATGCAGCAGGGTACGGGCCCCAACAGGCCGGTACCAATAATGGGGGCGAGGGTGCAGCTCACCAGTGTCTCCCTATGACACCAAAATGCCCCCCCCCCACGTTGCAGCTGCGGTAATATGGAGGTGCAGCTGTGTAAATTGCAACCAGCACCAACAGTGCCTTAGGAGCTCCCTCACCGGGCTCCTCCTGGTGCAACTAGCAGGCACCAACCATGTGCCCTCTCAGCCCCACTCACCGGGGCTTCTATTGTGGGTCAAGTGACCCAGCATGCTGGATGCGGTCGCCGGAGGGAAAATGATAGGGGAGCTCAGCCCCACTCACCGGGGCCTCTCTAGACTCTTCTGGTCTCCTCGCCGTGCCCTGCGATCTCCGGGGGAACCCTCAACTCCGGCCACACACAGGCTCTCTCCGCAGGTTTCTCTGGGACTGGCATGCACAGAGCGAAGTCTCCTCCTCGCCCCTTCTTGGGCCACGAGCACGGGGTCTCCAGCGGCTTCCCCTATCCATGGCAGGCACGCGGGGCACGTCTCTCCTCAGCCAGTCACGCTTCGTTCCTGCCTGACTGCCGGCATTGCTCCTCACGCTGCCGCACTCTGGCAGCTTACAGTGGGTGCAAGCCCACGAGGCTCAGTTTCGCTTGTCGTCAGGGCCCCGCCCACAACCAGGCAGCCCGCCTGGCTTCCTGGACGCCGTTCGTGGTGTGGCTGCTCTTGCCGTTTCCACCACAAGAGCCCTCTCCTCAGGCACAATGAGCAGCGGGTGCAGCATCCGCTATGCCCCTCGGGTGGGGGCACAGTGATGTGGGGCAAATAGCAGCCCCCCTTGCTTGCCATTGGTTCCTGGGCCCAGCCAAAGCGTGCCACGACACCGCAATCAGTGAGATTAGGCAGAAGCACAGCTCTCCCCAGTCCAGAGGCCAGAAACCGAAGCAGGGACATGAATCACACGCTCACCATGTGCTGGATTTTAGGCCACACAGGGCAGAGCTGGGCACAGGCAGGCCAGCATGTAGGGACCCCCAGGAAACAGCAGCTGGGTCCCACAGCAGTTCCTCCTGATGACCAGCAGTCCTTCAGCTCCAAGCAGGTACAACAAACATGGGGTCACAGCCCCAATATTTATACTATGAGTGTCTTTTGTTCTCCCCCTGGCACAGGGCTCAGTGTCCGGTCCAAACCAGTTCTGGGGGGCACTTAACATTTTATTTTCAGTGCACAACAACCTCCTTTGCAAGTGTAGGCTCTGGCCCCAGACACTCCACAGGGGGCCGGAGCCAGCATTGTACAAGGCAGGCACAGATCTATTCAGGGTCAGGGGCTACTCCTCCCACTACTCCAAATGCATATCAGCCTATTCAGCCTAGCGCTGACTCACCCAGCCCCTCTGGAGCCACTGCACCTCCCCAGTCTCTGTCACTCCAGAGTCAGACATGCAATACACAACAGGCAGGCACAAAGACACATAGCACACAGAAATGCCAACTTCTAAAAGTGGCATTTCTAAAATAGTGATACTAAATCTGCGAACACCATCACACAGCATTTATTACCACTATTCCAAACATACCAAACTTGATCACGCTACTCCTCTCAGATCAGGAATTACCACTGAAACACATATCAGGGAATCCCCAATGCATTCCTATGAGAGGGCAGCCTCACTATATTGAGAAACTAAAATGGCTGTTTGTCACTACCAGGACATGCCACACAGTTAAGGCACATGTCCTACCTTTTACCTACAGCGCACCCTGCCCAAAGGGCTAGCTAGGGCCTACCTTAGGGGTGACTGATATATAGTAAAAAGGGGAGTTACAGACGTGGCACCCACTTTATGTGCCACGTCACAGCGGCAGTAAACTGCGCGCGCAGGCCCTGCAGTGGCAGATGCCTGAGACAGGTTTGAAAGGCTACATTGGTGGGTGGCGCAAGCAGCACTGCAAGCCCACCAGTATCATTTAATTCACTGGCCCTGGGTATCTCAGATACCACTTTAGAAGGGACTGATAGGTAAATTAAATACGCCGAAGAGGTGTAGACCAATCTTACCACGTTTACCATAGAGAGCACATGCCCTTTACACTGGACAGCAGTGATAAAGTGCCCAGAGTCCCAAAACCAACAACACCAGGTCAGAAAAAATGCCAGGAGGAAGGCAAAGTAGTTCAGGGATGACCCTGCAAAAAGGGCCAAGTCCAACACAACCCCCTTCCAGCCTAAAGCCAGGGTAGACCAATAAAAACCTTGATGGGCTTCCCTGCTTGGGGCGATAGAACACGGACACAGGCCCACAACTGCAGGGGCACACTCCAGGTCTACACCAATCTGAATCCATGTGGTTCCCTCTGTCTAAGCTCCCAGGACCAACTAAGCTACCCCACTGGGACTCCCTAGCTGTCTGCAGCCAGTACCAGGCCCTAGGCCAACCAGATGTCTCTGGTCCTTGCCATCTCACAGAGTGGGGGGCAGTAACCCATGGTACATAGTATCCATTCTCCACTCTATCTCTCATCAGTGCAGTTCTAAACTGCCACTGATCCTCCAACCCAGGGTCTGTACCCTCAGGCTGACCAGGAGGCACGGGTGAGGCTCTCCTTCCCCTACCTCTCCTTCTTGGGTTCTGCACTCTCCTCCTGGGAGAGGCACCCTCAGAACACAACTCATCCACCAGTTCAGGACCTCTCTCCTGCAACTGGTCTCCCAACCTAGGATCTAAACCCTCAGGTTGAACCGGGGCCAGAGGCGAGGACTCCCTCCCTCTGCACCCCCTTCCAGAGTTCTGCACCCTCCCACCTGGAGTTGTACCCCCAGAAGACAAAACGGTAAGGACACTGGTTACAGATGTCCTTCCCTCCAGGTTAGGGAGAATCTGAACCTGGCCTCCCAATCCAGGGACTGCACCCTACGGCTGAGCACCCGCCTGGCGCCCCAGGACTTCCTGGAGAGCACGCATGCCCCCCCAAGGGTAACAAGTAACTCATGTGTTGCGTGACAGTCTGCCTGACGCTGATCTCCCGACCCCTGTCCATCTGACAGTGTGCAAAGACCCCCCAGGACAGAAGTGGTGTCACCATGGGCACTCCTAGAAGGCTCAACCCTTATGGCTGGCCCCTGACCCACTGGTTCTCCCACTGGGGACTCTTTTCCCCTCTCACCCCTCCATCTGGACTCCTGCACCCTCCACTCAGGAGCGGCACCGCCAGACAGCAGAATTGATGGAGCTCCGCTTACAGACGCTCCAAGTTCTCCTGACACTAGGAGATCCCCCTCTACGGACGGCCTACCAGTACAGCCTAGGCTCCCCACCTGGTGTTCCCTTAGGGAACCCTCCAGCTTTAGACTGCTTTTCGGGCACCTTGGGACGCATCCCATCCTCACTCCTTCTCTGCGGAGACAGGACGTGAGCCCCTACACCCCTCCCAGTACACCGGGACCTATCTGGGCTACTAAGAATCTTTCCCACCACCCTGGGCTGGGAAATACCTGAGCCACTCCTCTTAGGGTCACTCCCCAATGCCTCCTCAGACCCTCTCGCACTCACCCAGAGGTCTGCCTTCCGTGCAAGCTCCCTGGGATCAGAGAACTCACACTCCAACAGGTGTTGGCGTAGCCCTGGAAAACAACAACGGAACATGTGCTCTCTGACAATCAGATTGAACAGCCCTTCAAAATTGTTTGCCATGCTGCCCTTCACCCAACCTTCCAGTGCATCACAACATTCATCCACAAACTCCCCCCAAGACTGGCGAGACAGTTTCCTACTGCCCCTGAACCTCAACCTGCACACTTCAGGTGTGATACCCTCTTCCTGGGAACTAGGTACCATGTTCTGGGATCTAGGAGTGGAACATCCTACACTGGACTCACTTTTGCTGCCACCACTGGACCCCACCCTCACTGGTGAATCCAGACCACTAGAACTACAGTCAGGGGATAACCTATCCTTCCGAGCTAGCTTCTCTCTGGTGAAGGCCCTCTCTGCCTCCGCCATCCTCTCCTGCGCTAGGACCCTTTCAGTCTCTAGCTTTTTCTCCTCCACCGCTAGCCACGCTAGCTCTGCACCCAGCTTGGCATGCTCCAGTTTGAGCTTCTCTAGCTCCAGCTGGTGCTCCCTTTCTTCCCTCCTATCCACCCACTCCTCTGGGGACAGGGAAAGGGATGGGGCACTGCCCCAAGCACTGGACCCAGCAAGGGACTCCCTCTCTACGGGGTCCTCACTATCTACTGTCGTCCCTGCCCTGTCATTTTCTCTCTCCTGCGCAGACTCTTCAGGGTCTCCCCCAGACCCAATACCCGCTTGGTATGCGGACTGGGAACCCTCCCTCTCATGGTCCTCCCATGCCCATAAATTCTCTAGCCATAGGAGTAGGGTCTCCTGAAGATCTAGCTGGGTGTCTGACCCCTTCACTACTAGATTTCTCTCTTCACAGAACCCTCTCAACTCCAACATACTGTAGGCACTCCCTTACCTTAAAGGCAGATTCAATTTTTGGCAAGGCACTAAGACACAAGTGCAACACGGGAGACCTAGGCGTATGAGCTGAAGCAAGAGTACACAATTCAAAAATGACACTTTGAGGAGAAATAAAACAATCAGGAGAAACAAATCCCCAAACATGTGATTAGTCTAAATTGTAGAGCTTGTAGTGCAACCAGGTGTCGCTGTGGTACTGCGCAAATGCAAGTCCTAGCCTCACCGCTGACAACCAACGTTAGAAATGGGATTTCTGGTTGGCTAGGGCAAGCGCCTAAGCCAGGCAGAAACCACCACTCTAGTCAGGGCAAGGAAGATACACACTGAAGATAACCCCTGCTCACCCCCTTGGTAGCTTGGCAAGAGCAGTCAGGCCTATCCCAGAGGCATTTTGTAAAGCGTTTGCGCAACACACTCACACAGCAGCGACACACTAGGCACACCACAAAAGAAACTCCACACAAGGTCATATAAAAAAAAAGCCTCTGTATTACTCATAAAACACATCAGAGCATAATCACATATGTACACTGTGCCGCTTGGCACTAGGTATTACTTTACAGGGGATTATATACATTACAGGGCCAATTGGGCCACCGTCATCACCAATAGAACACATCATTAGTGAAAATCACAACTAGCAACTACTGGTAACATTGCATGTAGTATACACACATTATGCACACACCACCTTAGGGCCTTATGCCCCACCAGAACACAAGGTGACCTCCAAGCCAACTGGCCTTCCTCGGGGGCCCGTCTGGGCTGTCCCACAATGCCTTCTGTCCAAAAGTTAGGGCTCTCCGAGCACGTGGCTTTGGTCTGCCACCAGGCTGCCAATGCAGCAGGGTACGGGCCCCAACAGGCCGGTACCAATAATGGGGGTGAGGGTGCAGCTCACCTGTGTCTCCTTACGACACTAAAATGCTCCCCCCCATGTTGCAGCTGCCGCGATCTGGCGGTGCATCTGTGTAAATTGCAATCGGCACCAACAGTGCCTTGGGAGCCCCCCCTCACCAGGCTCCTCCTGGTGCAACTACCAGGCACCAACCATGTGCCCTCTCAGCCCCACTCACCGGGGATTCTATTGTGGGCCAAGTGACCCAGCAGACTGGATGTTGTAGCCGGGGGGAAAATGACAGGGGAGCTCAGCCCCACTCACCGGGGCCTCTCTAGACTCTTCCGGTCTCCTCGCCGTGCCCTGCTATCTCAGGTGGAGCCCTCAACTCCGGCCACACACAGGCTCTCTCCGCAGGTCCCTCGGGGATGGGCATGCATGGAGCGAAGTCTCCTCCTCACCTCTTCTTGGGTCACGAACGCGGGGTCTCCGGCGGCTTCTCCCTGCCACGGCAGTCACGTGGGGCTTGTCTCTCTGCAGCCAGTCACGCCCCTGGTCAAGCTTTGTTCTTGCCTGACTTCCGGCATTGCTCCTCACGCCGCCGCACTCTGGAAGCTTACAGTGGGTGCGAGCCCACGAGGCTCAGTTTTGCTCATTGTTGGGGCCCCGCCCACAACCAGGCTGCCCGCCTGGCTTCCTGGACACCGTTCGTGGTGCGGTTGCTCTCGCAGTTTCCACCACAAGAGTCCTCTCCTCAGGGTCAATGAGCAGTGGGTGCAGCATCAGCTACTCCGCAGGGGTGGGGGCACAGCGATGTGGGGCAAATAGCAGCCCCCCATCCTTGCCTTTGGTTCCTGGGCCCAGCCAAAGCATGCCACGACACCGCAATCAGTGAGAGGAGGCAGCAGCACAGCGCTCCCCTTGTGAAGATCTCTTCCCATGAATCACGCGCTCACCATGCGCTGGATTTTAGGCCACACAGGGCAGAGCTGGGCACAGGCATGCCAGCACGTAGGGAACCCCAGGAGGCAGCATCTGGGTTACACTGCAGTTCCTCCTGATGCCCAGCAGTCCTTCAGCTCCAAGCAGGTACAACAAACATGGGGTCACAGCCCCAATATTTATACTATGAGTGTATTTTGTTCTCCCCCTGGCACAGGGCTCAGTGCCTGGTCCAAACCAGTTCTGGGGGGCACGTAACATTTTATTTTCAGTGCACAACAACCTCCTTTGCAAGTGTAGGCTCTGGCCCCAGACACACCACAGGGGGGCGGAGCCAGCATTGTACAAGGCAGGCACAGATCTATTCAGGGTCAAGGGCTACTCCTCCCACTACTCCAGATGCAGATCAGCCTATTCAGCCTAGCGCTGACTCACCCAGCCCCTCTGGAGCCACTGCACCTCCCCAGTCTCTGTCACTCAAGAGCCAGACATGCAATACACAACAGGCAGGCACAAAGACACATAGCACACAGAAATGCCAACTTCTAAAAGTGGCATTTCTAAAATAGTGATAATAAATCTGCGAACACCATCACGCAGCATTTATTACCACTATTCCAAACATACCAAACTTGACCACTCTACTCCTCTCAGATCAGGAATTACCACTGAAGCACATATCAGGGAATCCCCAATGCATTCCTATGAGAGGGCAGCCTCACTATAGTGAGAAACCAAAATGGCTGTTTGTCACAACCAGGACATGCCACACAGTTAAGGCACATGTCCTACCTTTTACCTACAACGCACCCTGCCCATAGGGCTAGCTAGGGCATACTTTAGGGGTGACTGATATGTAGTAAAAAGGGGAGTCACAGATGTGGCACCCACTTTATGTGCCATGTCACAGTGGCAGTAAACTGCGCGTGGAGGCCCTGCAATGGCAGAGGCCTGAGACAGGTTTGAAAGGCTACATTGGTGGGTGGCGCAAGCAGTGCTGCAAGCCCACCAGTAGTATTTAATTTGCTGGCCCTGGGTATCTGAGATACCACTTTACAAGGGACTGATAGGTAAATTAAATATGCCAAACAGGTGTAGACCAATCTTACCACGTTTACCATAGAGAGCACATGCACTTTACACTGGACAGCAGTGATAAAGGACCCAGAGTCCTAAAACCATCAACACCAGGTCAGAAAAAATACCAGGAGGAAGGCAAAAAGTTCAGGGATGTCCCTGCAAAAGGGCCAAGTCCAACACCAATGAAGGACATGAGTGCTACGCCCCGAACTGGACAAAAGTGTTGGCACCAATAAACCACCCAGCCACAGTCCACATGTTGAAAACCCCCCGTATTTGCATGGACAGTAGTAAGCGCTGCACTTGCTTTGCATGCCCTCCCATTTACCTCCTCTGGATGCCCGCTGCAGTGAGGGTGGCCTCCCCTCTCAGCAAGGAAAGCACCATCAGAGAAAGAGAGAGGGAGCAATGAGGCCTGCAACCTCAGGAAAGCTAATGGGGCCTAGGACTAAAGCTGCAGTGACACCTAGTGGCCATAGGTGGTTACTGCACCAGTTTCAAGCAAACATTGTTCAGAGACACGGGCAGCAGTGCTACAAAAGCTGCAGTGGCTCCCAGTCAAGGTGGTTGGCAGCATCAACTGTATGAACTGCTACGAGAAGAGACTGCAATGCAGAAAGAGACTGGCCAAAACTGCGACACACCCCCCTGGTGGGCTGCCAAGTGTTTTGAAGGGGGAGACTGTGCGCCCTGTAGAAGGAGAACCCCAAGTAGCCCTAAGCTGCTCCTTTCAAGAAAGCTGCCAAGAGGACAGTGAAAACAAACTGAGGGAAACCAAAGGCAACACCCAAGAAGACGAAAGGAAGTAGAGCGGCAGAAGTGGGTGTTCACCCATGCAAGGCCCTGATCATCAACCTATAAGTACTGCCTGAGTTTTCTGTTGCCTGAGAAGGCTGAGTGCAAGTTGACCTGAGAGAAGAGGCCCACAACAGGTAGAAAAAGGTCCCAAAGAGAGAGGACTGGGCATGCAGAGGGTTCCTATGGAGAAAGACTGAGAGAACATGGTCAGAGGTACGCAGAGGGCCGCACTAGGAAATCTGACAGCAGGGCAGGAGCATGGGAGAGAGAGAGAGAGCCCTCTGAGAGTAAGAAGCAGAGGCCGCACCAGTCGGCTACCCCACCACAGAATTGCCACCGTTGGCCCACCGGGCATTTCACATGGAGTGACCAACCTTGACAAGCATGCCAGCACTTGGGCAGGACCAAGTGCCTCGAAAGCGTAGTCCTGAGATGCAAGCAGTGCATTCTCAAGTGAAGAAGAGGTGAAGGAAGAAGGGTGACCCTCCGGGCAGGGAGTGGAGCACCAAGAAGATCCCTGAGGGAAGGGATAGGACTTGTGAGATGTCCATGAGGAGAAAGAAGCCCAGTGAGAGGTCCACAAGAAGAAGGGTAATATCCTATCAACAGGACAAGAGTCAGGTCCTACAGAGAGGACAAGACGTGACCAGGGAGGTCCCTGTGAAGAGAAATTCACAGCGAGAGGCCTGGTCAGGAGACAGAGGAGAAGAGAATCAATCCTAGGAGTAGGACATGACCAAGGAGTGTATGTCACATCGAGAGGCCTGGTCAAAAGGGAGAAGGGTGTGGCACAATGCCACATCGGGGAAGAGCAAAAGGAAAAGAGTGTGGCAAAATGTCATGATGCCACATCACGAAGAAGAAGAGCAAAGAGGAGAAGAAGAGTGTCATGATGCCACGTCATACATATTAGCGATGAGCAGAAGAGTGCGGCAAAAGGCCACAGTACCACATCGCAAAGAAGAACATGAAAGAAGAGGAGAGAAAAGAGTGTGATAAACTCGTCACACGGAAGATCACTGACAGTCATCAGCAATTGTCATCCTTATCAAGTGCATCATATAAGTCACCTATCGAGCATTGCACCAGCAGAGTGGAACCATATGTCTGCAAAACAGCCATATGTTAACAAGGCATCCTTGGCGTCATGGGAGACTGGCCACCCAGAAAACTTCTGTGATACCCAGTGAACCTGGAGCCTGCTGAAGAGAGTATACTCGACCATTTGTACCATCCACCTTTGGGGCTGCATGAGAGACTTGGTCGTGGTCCTGTTCGGACTTCCTCAGTCACCTCGGATGTGGGGCCCATAAGAGGCTCGTAATAATCCACAAAGGCCCATGGCAATTCACAGGAAAGGGCCTTAAGGAATTCTGGTGAGAGCAGAATCCGAACGCAAGAGATTCATCTGCAGCAGCCATGGCAGGCACCAGGTCGCGGACGGAGACTGGTCACCCAGAGGCAGCCCGGCCAAAAGGACCTCAAAGAAATTCCAGTGAAAGAGGAATCCTGGCATGAGAGAGAAACCTGAAACTCATAAACCAGCAGGTACCAGGAAGCACCACGGCCGCCAAGGATGAAACCACCACCCTGTCGTCCTCCATCTTTCCAGATTGGCCATCCAGGTAGACACCGTGTTTTTAAAGATATCTCTGCTCCTGATGCACCATCCAGGTGAACTGTGTAAATAGATTCCAACATCATGAGACCTGGTGGGACAGAGCAACATTGCCCATGCGAACTGCCTGAAGAGACTCAGTGATGTTTTGCTTTGTTGTTTGTTCTTTCCCAAAGTTTGGACTTTGTTTATTTCTTTTTCAATAACGTTTGGGAGGGATGTAGTGATCTGCTGGACATGGCCTAGTGTTCCAGCATATGCCCTATGTAAACACCCACTCCCCGAGGGAGGGCCTGTACACTCACCCCACACCCATCCATCCATCACAGGTGTCACCGGTCAGGTGACCCTGCTAATAAAAGCGGCCGGGCACACGTGCCCTGGGCCAGTTCCAGTACTATACTCATGGTGTCTCTGCTGTCATTTGTGGTGCATGAGGGCCTAGGGCGCTAAACATTACAGATGGGTTTAGTTTTGTCAGTTTACTTACTTGATTTAAAGGATTTTTCAATAAAGAATTACTGAGATATTTAAAAGAAAAAAATGTAAATAACAACAGTTTGATTATAAAAGAGGGTGTCTTCCTCTAGAGCTAGAGATCCGAATACTGTGCTGACATTTATACCCGCCTCCTTCGATGAGACTATTCATGTAACTTTAGGGAAGGTCGACATTCAGTTTTCACGTCTCTCTGCAAACCATCACAGAAAGGCATTTTGTATGACACTTTATTTATGGCAATTTCCCACAGGGCTGAGATTTCCCACTAGTCTCTCCATGTCTTATGTACATGTTGTGAATACTGTGTGTATACCTTGCTGCCAAGGTACATGAGTATGCCTTATAAATAAACCTTAAGTGATGAATGCTGATATCCAGGAAATGTAGCGAAAACCATGATGAATAGAGCTTTTTTCACCTACTAAGCACATGTTGGTTCTATTCTTGGCACACTTCATTTATACTATACATATTTTTTCTAAGCACCATTATGTTAAATGGCAAAATATTGAATTATAAAGTTAAGAACATTACACCAATAAGATGATGCAGCCAAAGTTAGATGTTGGGAACAATAAAGTTGGGTCATTAAGCTTTTCATCATTAGCCAACCAGATGATTCAGCAAGTTAAGTGCTAGCCTATATAAAGTTCATATCTTAAAATATCTTACTTAGCCGCTCATGCTTCATAAAGTATACAAAGTGAGCAAATTCAGGCAGGACTGTCCTCATTGGAGCAGGGTCAAGACAGATTTACATTTAGCTGGGTCCAAACTAAAGTGACGTGATGGGAGAAAATTGATGGACTGAGATGCGGCCTGAGTGATTGCCAGTGGCTATGATTAATTGAAGAATTCCATCCATCACCTTGGTTTTGATGCCCTAAGTGTGAGGGGTATGTGGCATGAGCCATTTCCAGTGGCAGAGATCAATTCAAGCATTCCATCCATCACCTTGTTATTGATGCCCTAGGTGTGACGGGTATACCCAGTCATGGGTCCCGTGATAACTGTACCAGTAGAACCAAGCAATACCTGGCTAATGAGCCCTAAGAAGGGAAAAAGTGGTTCTGTGTTGTTTGTGTTTCTGTTTCAGGGAGGATCTGGCCTGGCAGATCTGGCTGAACAGTTTCCATTGGTGCAGGGTCAAGACTGATTTGCATATGGTTTGGTCCAAGCTGAGGTGGCATGGTGAGCAAAAGAAAGTTGGATTAGGATGTGGCCCGAGCTATTACCAGTGACTGAGATGAATTCAATAATTCAATCCATCACCTTGTTTTTGATGCCCTAAGTGTGACGGGTATGCCCAGACGTGGGGCCAATGCTCAATGTGCCACTGGAACCAAGCTATACCTTGCTGATGAGCCCTAATAAGGTAAAAACAGTCCAGGATTGCTTGTGTTCTGGTTCACAGAGGAGCTGACCAGGCAGTTCAAGCAGCACTGTTCTCATTGGAGCAGGGTCGAAACTTATTTGCATATGGCTGGGTCCAAACTGAGGTGGCATGGTGTGTGAACAATGATGGATTGGGTTGCGGCTTGAGCGATCGCCAGTGGCTGATTTTAATTCAAGCATGCCATCCATCCTCTTGTTTTAGGTGCCCTAAATGTGACAGGTATACCCAGACGTGGGTTCTGTGCTCACTATGCCACTGGAACCAAGCTATCCCTGGCTGATGAGCCCTAATAAGGACAAAAGTGCTTCTGTGATGTTTGTGTTACTATTTCAGGGAGGACCTGGCCTGGCAGTTCTGGCTGGACAGTTTACATTGGAGCAGGTTAAAGACTAATATGCATATGGCTGGGTCCAAACTGAGGTGGCATGGTGGGCAAAACAAATTTGGATTGGGATGGAACCTGAGCGATTACCAGTGGCTGAGGTTAATTCAATAATTCCATTCATCACCATGTTTTCGATACCTTAAGTGTGATGGGTATGCCCAGGCATGGGGCCCATGCTCAATGTGCCACTGAAACCAAGCTATACCTGGCTGATGAGCCCCTATAAGGGGCAAAAGTGGTCCTGTGTTGTTTGTGTTGCATTTTAGGGAGGACCTGGCTTGGCAGTTTGGGCTAGACAGTTCACATTGGAGCAGTTTCAAGATTGATTTGCATATGGCTTGGTCCCAACTGAGGTGGCATGGTGGGCAAGAAATAATGGATTTGGATGCAGCCAGAGCAATTGCCAGTGGCAGAGATTAATTTCAGCATTTCATCCATCACCTTGTTTTTGATGCCCAAGTGTGACATGTATGTCTAAACGTGTGTCCCTTGCTCACTGTGTCACTGGAACTAAGCTAACCCTGGCTGATGAGCCCTAAAATGGTGAAAACAGTCCAGGGTTCTTTCTGCTCCGGTTCATGGAGGAGTTGGCCAGGCAGTTCAGGCTGGACTGTTCTCGTTTGAGCAGGGTCAAGACTGATTTTCATATGACTGGGTCCAAACTGAGGCGGCATGACGGGTGAAAAATGATGGTTTGGGATGCAGCCCGAGTGCTTGCCAGTAGATTAAATTAATTCAAGCATTCCATCCATCATCTTGTTTTTGGTACCTTAAGTGTGAAAGGTATGCCCAGGTGAGAGTCCCGTGCTCACTATGCCACTGTAACCAAGCTAAACCTTGCTGATAACCCCAAATAAGAGTGAAACTGCTCAGGGTTGCTTGTGTTCCAGTTCAGGAAGGAACTGGCCTGGCAGTTCATACCAGACTGTTCCCATTACAGCAGGGTCAAGACTGTTTTGCATATGACTGGGTACAAACTGGGGTGGTATAGTGGGTGCAAAATGACGGAATGGGATGCAGCCGAGCGATTGCCAGTGGCTGATATTAATTCAAGCATTCCATCCATCACCATTTCTGATGCTCTCATGCATCCAGGGTAGATACGTTGAGTGTCATTACATTGGGTAATAAAATGATCTGCTATTTACAATGCTTAAAAATTGAAAGAAACATTCTTATTGTACATTATATGAAACAGATTGCTAATTAAACTCACGAGAAACCTTTGAGTTCACTGGAAATGTTGGACTTAAGGGATAGCCTTAGGCTGGAATTAACAGAATGTATGTTTGAGTTGAGTGTGGAGCTAGAAAAAAAACGTAGGGTCTGATTCATAAAGGTGAATTTAGACCTGAAGTCAAACTTTAGATCGGAAGTCTGAATGCCCAGTTCACAAAGTTAAGGTCTAAATTTACCTTTGTGAATTGGACCCTGAGTGGCCTACATTAATACACCTTTTTTCATTCATTGTAGGTCAGAGTATTTAAATATTTGTTTTTGGGTCTCAGTTACAGACTAATTTGGGTGTTCCTAGGCAGATCTATTGTTTCTAATACATAACATCGACTTTGAGTAGACTTTGGGTTACTCCTTTGCTCATAATTGGTTGGCTTTCCTGTCTGTCTCACTCCTGATAAATTGTCTTTTCTCACTACTCTTGTAGGGGTTTGTCCCACCCACGAGCATTTTGGTTTTCATGTGTTCTGATTAGTTGTACCCTTCCACTGTATATCTGAGGTGACTGTTTGTTATACTTCACATTTAGCACTCCAAGGGTTTGCATGTGTTTCCTACCTTTCTTCATCCCCCCTGCTTCTTGATCGTTCCACCCACTTTCCACTCCTCTTTTTACCAATATTTGTTTTCTTTAGTGAGGGCCTGGCAGCTGCAAAGCACTGCCTTGCCTCTTCCTCTTTTTGTTATGACTTATTTTTCCTTTTTTTCATTTTAACTTACCAGTCTAGCATGGCGGTCCACCTTGTTAGATTGGTAAATTAAATATGCCTGCCTGCCTCATGAAACAAAACATGCACACGCAGGAATCATGACACATGCAATTGCACCAGACGATAGCTTTGAATAGATTTCTTTGAGAACCCATTCCCACATTGTGATACACGTGTGTGAATGCATCCTACTGCATGTGTCCACATGTGTTTTTAAAAAGGCATTGGCAAAGCTAGCAGCTCTGGGGCATATTCTCAAGGAGTTATCGCCGATTTATCGGCACTTTAGCGCCGCAAAAGTGGCGATAGATATATTGCCCCATTCACAAGCCGGTGCAAACTGCCGACATCGCCAGTTTTCCTGCGATAGCAACCGCAAAAAACATCGCCACGGATGAGTGCGACAACTAACGCTAATGATATGCAGAGTAGGGGTTCCCGTGCAAAAACACACGAAAACACCACTTCGCGAGATTCTCAACGACCAGTCAGATCTGCGATGTGAACCAAGAACAGGCGATAAGTCGCGTTAGCAGCAGGGATTTAACACCTGCCTTTTGCTGGTGTTAAGCAGGACGACTACCTGCAGTATGAAAGGGAGCCCAGCCCAGAGCCACATCTGAAGACCAACAGATGCCATGGAGCTACTGATCATGCAGCTCGGAGAACCTAGAGGGCCACAACACCCACCGCCACCACTCCCAGGCCCCCCCCCGGACCACCCCCCCCCCAGATTACCACCTAGGCAGTGCAGGACAGCGGATGACCCTAAAACGCACCAGCCCCAGAGACTCAACGCCAGAGGAAGCCATTGGCCAACACAGGCTCAAAAGGACAACCATTGTTGGAAACGGGGTAGCGTGGTGCAGAGCGGCCGGGCCAAACTCCGGAGGAATTGCGTAAAGCATCCGCGCAGCACACACAATCGACACACCAGGCACACTACAAACGGAGACCACACCAGTTTAGGTGAAAAACAGCATCTGTATTATGCAGAACTCAGCAACAATAATCACAGTGGTGTACACGGCGCCAACTGGCACCAGACAGTCATATACACGGGGACTATTTACAGGGCAGTAACGAGCATAAACAACAGCCTATTCAGGCCCATTCAATTAATCAGAAAGCAGATGCAGGTAGGCATCAAACCTATGAACATTAGAAGCAGAGCAATTACTTCCATGAGGCTTAATACATTTAGATGCATTCAATTCCTGTAACTAACGCAGAGCAGGTAGGCCTACAACAGAGGAACATTTCCACTCTTGGCAGGTGGACACAGAGGCTCAATTCATGTAGGTACCTTCAACTCACTGGAGGCCGTAATGTAGATTAACCACACAACATGGGACGCACTTCCCTCACTAGGAGACTTAATGCAAATACCCCCACTCCCTTAGACACATAGCGGGAGCATTAACCTAGGCAGGTGTGTAATCACTGTAGGCATCATAGGTGAACACCCTCAGGCAGAGGTTAAACACTGCTAATCACTCGGGTGCAGGAATCATCAGTGTAAACACGATAGGCCTTACAAGCCTGGCATGCCCCTCGTTGCAGATTAGCCTGTGCGCCACTGCGCCTGGAGGGACCCCTCTCTGGAGAGCCCCCTCTCTGGGACTCTAAGTTGCTGCTGCCCCACTTTACACAGGGGAGCCCGACTCCCGGGCCCCTGGCAAAACAATGCCTCTCAACGTTGCAGCTGCCCACTGTTATACGGGGCAGCTGTAAAGTCAGCGCCACACAGGGGGGAGGCGGGCACCGACAATGTACCCCGACACCAACCCCCCCCACCAAGTTAAGGGCGGGGTCCCCACTCCAGGGCTACTAGTTCAGTACTGCCCAAACCGCTGCAGCTGCCCGCTATCAAGTGGGGCAGCTGGGAAGTAAAATGGGTCCGGGTCCCGGGGCGGGTACCGGAAATGTGCCCCGACACACCCCCCAACCACTAACAGACTGGGCCCCACTCACCAGCTCCCGGGGCAGGCTCCTCTGGCAGCTGGACTCCTTCCCGCAGGGGACAGGCACCGGTATGTGCCTCGACAGTCCCCTGCTCTCCCCGGACCTCTCCTGACGGCTTCCTTGCTTCACCCGGGCCCCCCTCCTGGGACCCGGGGCTTCAACTCGGAGCCCGCAAGGCTCCAGCAGGCTCCCTCCGCACCTCTTCGGCGCCAGCCCCTGTCTTCACCCGGGGCTGCTGATGCGGCGGCTCACGGGGGCACGGACCGGCCGGGTGGGCTCCCGCTCCGGTTTCCTCCCTCTCTCCAGCCGCTCTTCACCCGGGCCTCCCCTCGTGGGGCCCGGGACTTCAGCACGGAGCCCGCAAGGATCCTGACGGCACTCCTCCACTGGCGGAGACCCAGACCGGCGGGGTGGGCTCCCGCTCCGGTCTTCTCCGCAACTCGGGTCTCTCTTCACCCGGGCCTCCCCTCGTGGGGCCCGGGACTTCGTCACGGAGCCCGCAAGGCTCCCGACAGCTTCCTGTCTCTTCTCTGGCCCAGCCAGCGCGGGGTAGGCTCCCGCCTGGCTTCCTTCCCGCAGCTCCGACCACCTCCAGGCAGTCCTCCGGGCACTCGCGTCGCGTCGGCGGCGCCTCTTCTCTCCGGGCTGCGGCGGTGATCTTGGGCAGATGGAGAGCGCGGGGTGGGCTCCCGCTGCGCTCCTTGCTCCTTGGTGCCACGAGGCGGCACCCACGCGGGGTAGGCACCCGCTTCTTCCGTAGGCAGCAGGGTGGGCTCCTGCTGTCTTTCACAAGGCACAGCTTCTTCCGGCCAGATGCGGGGTGGGCTCCCGATGGCTTACAAAGCTCAGGGGGGATCCCCCACTCCGGGATCTCCTCGGCACACAGCTGTAGCGCCTTAGCAGCACGACGCTTCTTCTCTCTAGCGCACAGGGGCTGCGGCAGTGACTTCTGGGCACAATTTGAGTGCGCTATGCAGCGCTCCACCGGACAGCAGTTTCCTTCAGGGCAGCACCTCGTGGGCAGCAGGAGACTCCGGCAGGATAGCGCAGGGAAGGTCACAGCGCTTCTTCAGGCACGCAGCGCTTCTGGGCAGCATACAGCGCTTTCAGGATTCAGGGCACAGCGCTAGGGTGAAGGCATCAGCTCCTCTTCATGCAGGCAGGCAACAGGCAGCGCTCCCACCTTCAGAGTCCCACAGGATAAGCAGCGCTCTGGCAGGCCAGCGCTGCAGGCACCCTCCCCCTTCTTCTGGCACCGCAGATATAGCGCCCCCCAGGCGCTAGGGTGCAGGCAGTCCAAATATGGCGGTCACTAGGCGCTAGAGGCCAGGGGACAAGTAGTGCAGGGCGAGATCAGAGGATAGCAGGGCGGCTCACCAGTCCTGAAGCAGCAGCTCCTCAGAACGGTCATCCTCCAGTATGGTGGCAATCCTGCCAGCACAGCAGCCTCCACTCCGGCAATGTCCCTCTTACTGGCCCTGGGGACAACAGAGGGGTGCAGATGGGCACAGGGGCCAGCACACAGGCCCAATGTGGCGGTACCTCCTGGCAGAGTTCCCCTTCTCTGTCTGGACTGCTCTTGCCTGACTCTGACTCTTCACTGAGCACATGGCAGCCCAGCCCTCCTATATGTATCCCTCTCACCCCACCTACCAGACAGGGCTGGAAGCTTCCAGAAGGTTCCCTGGGAAACCAGTCTAAACTGGTTTAGGGGGAGGAGTAGAGCACCCTGGGTGCGAAGTTTCCCTCCAACAGCAGGGGTGCTGGGAAACGAACAACTAGCCTGCCACCCCACCTCAGTCAGGCGTCACATGGGCAGGCAGGCATAGTGTCCATTTTAACAGTGACATTTTATCCAAGTGCACTTCTAAAATGGTGGAGCTAACAGTGTGTACAACATTGCACAGAATTTATTATTCTCTGTTCAGACACACCATGTTTTATTGTTACACAAGCGAAAAAATTCAGGGCAAAAGGGCCAAGTCCAACATGACCCCCTCCCAGCCAAAAGCCAGGGTAGACCGATCAATGCCTTGATGGGCTTCCCTGCTTAGGGCGAGAGAACTTGGACGCGGGCCCACACCTGCAGGAACACCCACAGGTTCTTCTCCACTCTGGAACACGATGGTTCCCTCTCTCAACTCCTCCTGACCCAACTAGGCCACCCCACTGGTGCTCCCTAGTTGGCTGCAGCCAGGACCGGGCCCTAGGCCATCCAGATGTCTCTGGCCCTGGCTGTCTCACAGAGTGGGGGGCAGTAGCCCCAGGCCCGTAGTACCCTTTGACCACTCTCCCTCTCCTCCGTGCAGTCCCAAACTGCCAATGGTCTTCCCACCTAGGGACCACACTCTCACACTGTCCACCAGGTAGGGGCGAGGCTCTCCTCCCCCTACCTCTCCTTCTGGGGTTCCGCCCTCTCCTCCTATGCGGGGCACCCTCAGAACACCACTCTCTCCCTCTCCCAGGGCCGTGACCCTGCATCCGATCCACCAACCCAGGGTCTAAACCCTTAGGTTGTCCCGGTGCCAGGGGCGAGTCCTCCCTCCCCCTGCACACCCTCCCAGAGTTCCGCACCCTCCCACTTGGAGAAGTACCCCTGGAAGACAACTCCGGGGGGACACTGCTTACAGACGTCCCTCCTGCCAGGTCAGGCAGTACCTGTCCCTGGCCTCCCAACCCAGGATCTAAGCCCTGTTGTTGAGCCGGTGCCAGAGGCGAGTCCTTCCTCCCTCGGCACCCCCTTCCAGAGTTCCGCACCCTCCCACCTGGAGAAGTACCCCTGGAAGTCAAACCGGTAGGGACCTTGACTACAAGTGCCCCTCCCTCCAGGTCAGGCAGCCCCTGAACCTGGCACCCCAGCCCAGGATCTAAACCCTGTGGCTGGGCAGACCTCAGAACCCCTGGAGCTCTGAATACAGACGCCCGGGTTCTCCTGACACTGGGCGATCCCCTTTCATGGACGGCCCATCGGGACAGCCTAGGCTCCCAACCTGGGGTTCCCTTATGGAACTCTCCAGGCCCTGAGACTGCGGTTGGGGCACCTCGGGACACCTCCCCGTCTCACTCCTTCCTATAGATAGGATGTGAGGCCCTACAACCCTCTCACTATCCTGGGACCTAGCTGGGCTATTCTCCACCTCTCCCACCTCGCTGGGTTGGAAGATCCCTGCACCACTCCCTTCAGGATCACTACCCAATGCCCTCTCAGACTCCTTGGCACTCACCCAAAGGTCTGCCTCCCGTGCAAGCTCCCTGGGGTCGGAGAGCCCGCACTGCAACAGGTGGTGGCGCAACCTGGGAAGACAACTCTTGAGCACAGGCTCCCTGATAATCAGGCGGAACAGCTCTTCCCCATCTGTCACCGCGCCACACACCATCCACTCCTCCAGTGCGGTCCAACACACGTCCACATACTCCCCCCAAGACTGGTGGGACAGTTTCTTGCCGC
The DNA here is from genome assembly GCA_963921515.1 of Calotriton arnoldi. NCBI lineage: Eukaryota > Metazoa > Chordata > Amphibia > Caudata > Salamandridae > Calotriton > Calotriton arnoldi. Next base: position 357,950 of record CAWUFW010005442.1, read on the forward strand.
CGCTAAATTCTAACCTGCCCCCCTCCTCCTGGGGATCAGGCACCATCTTCCGGGCTCTGGGAGTGGGACTTCCTGCACTGGCTTCACTCTCGCTGCCACCACTGGATCCCACCCACACTGGTGAATCCAGACCACAGACACCACTCTCAGGGGACAACCTACCCCCCTGAGCTAGTCTCTCCCTGGCGAAGGCCCTCTCCGCCTCAGCCATTCTCTCCTGTGCTAGGACCCTCTCGGTCTCTAGCCTCTTTTCTTCAACTCTCAGCTGCGCTAGCTCCACTCTGAGCCTTTCCAGCGCCAGCTGATGCTCCCTTTCTTCCCTCCTATCTACCCACTCTTCTGGGGACAGGGAAAGGGGTGGGGAAGTGCCCCCAGGGCTGGACCCAGCACGGGACTCCCTCTCTATGGTGTCCTCATTCGCTACCGGTGTCTCTGCCCTAACATCTTCCTCCTCAAAGTCACCCCCCTCCACGGTTATGGACTGGGACCCCTCACTCTCAGAGTCCTCCCCACGGTCTCTACCAAATCCATCCCTTAAATATGCGGAGGGGTAATCGGAAAGGTCCCCGCAGGGCTCTAAGGGTTCCCCCCTTCTCAGGGCCTCATAGAGGAACTACTTCCTGCGGGTGTTGCCTACTGTGGGTATCCATCTCTCTCTGCAGAGGTCTATCACCTACTGCTCCGTGTACTCCCACAGGTCATCCTCATTGTAGAGTAACCCCATCCTGGCGAGATACACCCGGGATACACCACCCACAGTGCAACAGGGAGACACAATCCCAAAACACACCACTTTTAGGAGGAAAGTACAATCAGGAAAAATAATCCCCAAATCTGTGATTTTCTAAGTGTTCAATTTGCAGTGCAACCAGTTGTCGCTGTGGTACTTCGCAAACACAAGTCCTATCTCACCACTGAGCACCAATGTTGGAAACGGGGTAGCGTGGTGCAGAGCGGGCGGGCCAAACTCCGGAGGAATTGCGTAAAGCATCCGCGCAGCACACACAGGCGACACACCAGGCACACTACAAACGGAGACCACACCAGTTTAGGTGAAAAACAGCATCTGTATTATGCAGAACTCAGCACCAATAATGACAGTGGTGTACACGGCGCCAACTGGCACCAGACAGTCATATACACGGGGACTATTTACAGGGCAGTAATGAGCATAAACAACAGCCTATTCAGGCCCATTCAATTAATCAGAAAGCAGATGCAGGTAGGCATCAAACCTATGAACATTAGAAGCACAGCAATTACTTCCATGAGGCTTAATACATTTAGATGCATTCAATTCCTGTAACTAACGCAGAGCAGGTAGGCATACAACAGAGGAACATTTCCACTCTTGGCAGGTGGACACAGAGGCTCAATTCATGTAGGTACCTTCAACTCACTGGAGGCCGTAATGTAGATTAACCACACAACATGGGACGCACTTCCCTCACTAGGAGACTTAATGCAAATACCCCCACTCCCTTAGACACATAGCGGGAGCATTAACCTAGGCAGGTGTGTAATCACTGTAGGCATCATAGGTGAACACCCTCAGGCAGAGGTTAAACACTGCTAATCACTCGGGTGCAGGAATCATCAGTGTAAACACGATAGGCCTTACAAGCCTGGCATGCCCCTCGTTGCAGATTAGCCTGTGCGCCACTGCTCCTGGAGGGACCCCTCTCTGGAGAGCCCCTCTCTGGGACTCTAAGTTGCTGCTGCCCCACTTTACACAGGGAGCCCGACTCCCGGGCCCCTGGCAAAACAATGCCTCTCAACGTTGCAGCTGCCCACTGTTATACGGGGCAGCTGTAAAGTCAGCGCCACACAGGGGGAGGCGGGCACCGACAATGTACCCTGACACCAACCCCCCACCAAGTTAAGGGCGGGGTCCCCACTCCAGGGCTACTAGTTCAGTACTGCCCAAACCGCTGCAGCTGCCCGCTATCAAGTGGGGCAGCTGGGAAGTAAAATGGGTCCGGGTCCCGGGGCGGGCACCGGCAATGTGCCCTGACACACCCCCCAACCACTAACAGACTGGGCCCCACTCACCGGCTCCCGGGGCAGGCTCCTCTGGCCGCTGGACTCCTTCCCGCAGGGGACAGGCACCGGTATGTGCCTCGACAGTCCCCTGCTCTCCCCGGACCTCTCCTGACGGCTTCCTCGCTTCACCCGGGCCCCCCTCCTGGGACCCGGGGCTTCAACTCGGAGCCCGCAAGGCTCCAGCAGGCTCCCTCCGCACCTCTTTGGCGCCAGCCCCTGTCGTCACCCGGGGCTGTTGATGCGGCGGCCCACGGGGGCACGGACCGGCGGGGTGGGCTCCCGCTCCGGTTTCCTCCCTCTCGCCAGCCGCTCTTCACCCGGGCCTCCCCTCGTTGGGCCCGGGACTTTAGCACAGAGCCCGCGAGGCTCCTAACGGCACTCCTCCACTGGCGGAGACCCAGACCGGCGGGGTGGGCTCCCGCTCCGGTCTTCTCCGCAACTCGGGTCTCTCTTCACCCGGGCCTCCCCTCGTGGGGCCCGGGACTTTGTCACGGAGCCCGCAAGGCTCCCGACAGCTTCCTGTCTCTTCTCTGGCCCAGCCAGCGCGGGGTAGGCTCCCGCCTGGCTTCCTTCCCACAGCTCCGCCCACCTCCAGGCAGTCCTCCGGGCACTCGCGTCGCGTCGGCGGCGCCTCTTCTCTCCGGGCTGCGGCGGTGATCTTGGGCAGATGGAGAGCGCGGGGTGGGCTCCCGCTGCGCTCCTTGCTCCTTGGTGCCACGAGGCGGCACCCACGCGGGGTAGGCACCCGCTTCTTCCGTAGGCAGCAGGGTGGGCTCCTGCTGTCTTTCACAAGGCACAGCTTCTTCCGGCCAGATGCGGGGTGGGCTCCCGATGGCTTACAAAGCTCAGGGGGGATCCCCCACTCCGGGATCTCCTCGGCACACAGCTGTAGTGCCTTAGCAGCACGGCGCTTCTTCTCACTAGTGCACAGGGGCTGCGGCAGTGACTTCTGGGCACAATTTGAGTGCGCTATGCAGCGCTCCACCGGACAGCAGTTTCCTTCAGGGCAGAACCTCGTGGGCAGCAGGAGACTCCGGCAGGATAGCGCAGGGAAGGTCACAGCGCTTCTTCAGGCACGCAGCGCTTCTGGGCAGCATACAGCACTTTCAGGATTCAGGGCACAGCGCTAGGGTGCAGGCATCAGCTCCTCTTCATGCAGGCAGGCAACAGGCAGCGCTCCTACCTTCAGGGTCCCACAGGATAAGCAGCGCTCTGGCAGTCCAGCGCTGCAGGCACCCTCTCCCTTCTTCTGGCACCGCAGATATAGCGCCCCCCAGGCGCTAGGGTGCAGGCAGTCCAAATATGGCGGTCACTAGGTGCTAGAGGCCAGGGGACAAGTAGTGCAGGGCGAGATCTGAGGCTAGCAGGGCGGCTCACCAGTCCTGAAGCAGCAGCTCCTCAGAACGGTCATCCTCCAGTATGGTGGCAATCCTGCCAGCACAGCAGCCTCCACTCCGGCAATGTCCCTCTTACTGGCCCTGGGGACAACAGAGGGGTGCAGATGGGCACAGGGGCCAGCACACAGGCCCAATGTGGCGGTACCTCCTGGCAGAGTTCCCCTTCTCTGTCTGGACTGCTCTTGCCTGACTCTGACTCTTCACTGAGCACATGGCAGCCCAGCCCTCCTATATGTATCCCCCTCACCCCACCTACCAGACAGGGCTGGAAGCTTCCAGAAGGTTCCCTGGGAAACCGGTCTAAACTGGTTTAGGGGGAGGAGTAGAGCACCCTGGGTGCGAAGTTTCCCTCCAACAGCAGGGGTGCTGGGAAACGAACAACTAGCCTGCCACCCCACCTCAGTCAGGCGTCACATGGGCAGGCAGGCATCGTGTCCATTTTAACAGTGACATTTTATCCAAGTGCACTTCTAAAATGGTGGAGCTAACAGTGTGTACAACATTGCACAGCATTTATTATTCTCTGTTCAGACACACCATGTTTTATTGTTACACATGCGAAAAAATTCAGGGCAAAAGGGCCAAGTCCAACAACCATCCTCCGCATCCTGACCCACATTGCCCACAGGCTGACGGTACCAACACAGCGGACAACCTACATCCCCCCGCAGACAAAACTGCTGGCTGTGCTGCACCTGTTGGCCCCTGGTACCTCCCAACGAACAACTGGCAGAGTCAGGGGAGTCTCACAGCCAGCCCCATCAAACTCCCTCACACATGTCATGGATGCATGTCCACAAAAGCAACGGCGGGCCCCTGTATCCGCACCACACGATAGTTCCAATTCGTAGTGTACCTGCACAACCAACCCCAACGCCAGCCGTGCTAGATGCCTCCGTGCCCCAGACCCAAGATCGTAGTAACTGAAATGTGGGTGCACCAGGTCATGAAGTCCAGTAGTCAACAGTAGTGTAAAAACAGAACTTTATTACAAATACACAAACAAACAAAACGAAAAGCTCAGCCAACGCGTTCCATTCCCAACGGGGAACTTCAACAGGGCAACGTGTCTTCAGAAACCTGTGGGAGAAATGGTGACAATGGTCAAACTCCTGTATAGTCACATGCCTAATCTGGTACAGTGTACTGCACTTGGACAACCCGGAATGCTCACAGGCATGATAAATCATGCATGAGAAGACCCTAACAGAAGTTTGTGTGGCCGTAACCATCGTAGGAATGAAGAGGAAGGTAACGACCACACGAACTGCTATTACGGTCACATCATGCAGGACTCATCATACCTGAAAGCATCACGGTGTGTGTCAGCTTGACACCCCTGCCCCTCACTCCCCCCACACTGCGCAGGAACATCTTGAGACCATGCAAGGGAACTACGCCATAGCTGGCGTCACGCACGTGTTGGGGGCAATTCACAGCACATGTGTACGACTTGTGCCCCCTGCCGACACTGCACACAATCACCACAACAGCAGCCACAAACATGCCATTGATGGAGCAGGGAAAATAAAAAAAATTAAAAAAATTTTTTTTAACCCCTAACAAATTATATAATGAATTAATTAAAAATGTTCGTTTAAATGTATTAATCAACATTGTATATGTGGGAATGGTAATATGCCAATGTATGTGCTAAATAATCTATTAATGAATGTCCGTGTGTCTAATCATAACGTAAGAATAAAAAGCGTACTAAATAAAATAAATGCATGTTTGTGCTTCATAGAAATAAAATGTGTCGTTGCAAAAACAATAGTGATGGTAAGTAAGGAGCAGCTTAAATGTCGCTTTTTGCTAGGTAACAACTAATTGGGGTACGTAGACGGGAGGGAAACGAAAGGGATATTTTTCTCTATTTTAATTATGTTTTATTTGCCTCAAATTAGTGCTTCTAAAGTAGAACCGAGTGGCGAGATAAAATGGCCGCCAGTGGGAAGATGTGCGCAGGCGCAAGGGGACACGTGGTACGGGATGAGATTGAAGAAATCTGGAGCCTCGTGATGTCTCTGAGAGGCTAGGATGCAAGAAATGGTCAAGGCTGGTGTGACCTAATTGAACTGATAGTGTGCCGTGATGATCAGGAGAGAGTCCGTGGGAAAGGAGCCCAAGAGAAAGGACAATGACTGCGGAGTTCTTGAATGTGTCAAAAGAAGATACAAATGGACTGATCGAATCGGATGGAAATGTTTAAGCGTATGGGAAAGGAAATGATCCAAGGACCCTTGAATCCAAGAGAACTTGATTAAAGAATGAATAAGCTGACATGCATGGACCAATGAAAGAAAAGCGTGATATTAATGTTGCAACAGTTAGTTAGCAAAGTTAGAATTGGGGTATAAGAGGGCCTACTCTTAGTGGGAGGGGGTCAGTTCCAGGGAAGTTCCAGAGAGTTCCAGTCAGAGTTCCAAGCAGTTCGAGAGTCGTGGTTGCAGTAGAGGAGACGGGTTGCAGGTAGCTGATGCTGACGAGCTGAAGTTGCTGTTGCTGTCTTAACATTACAGTTGAGTATGAGAATCAGGCTATTTCTAATCCCAAAGTTAGGTTAGAAATCATTAGGCTAAATTAGGAAGCTAGGCAGGTAACTAGGGTTTTTGGCTTCATGACAACATTTCCTTTTCTGCAATAAATTGGTTATGCTTAATAAAAATTGTGAATTTAAAAATGAATAATTGAATAAAGTATTAAATTCTTTTCCATGCTTTTAAAATTATATAAAATTTAAGATTCTTTAAACCCAAAATGACTCAGTGGTTATTTTCCTAAATAATTGTGACATGAGTAATTGGTTGATTGTGATTCAGCTGGTCTTAATCACTATGAACTAATTTCTTAAATGAATGATTCATCGACAAAACAATGAGCAGGAATATCTTAAGAAATAACTAAAAGAAAGTGACAAATTAAGGTAAATAGATATCCTTGCTCTTCCAGCGGTACACAAAATGGTGTTCTCCATTTAGTTCTCATGCTTCTCCTAGGAGTACAGAATTTCATACAGGTGTAAAAGGAAATCCAGGTGTGTGTGTGTGTGTGTGTGTGTTAGGCGATGTTTATGGGCCCCATCGTCATGAGGATATGAGAAATATAGTTTACCCCTGGATGACCTATAAGTAACCTGGGAGGAGAATAGTTTTCATTGTACGCGCTGCATCAGATTTCTTGGTAGCAGAGTTATGGTTTTCTATAGATTAGTTTAGTGATTATTGTTTATTGATTATTGATTATTTGATGACTAACACTATATGTTGAGTCGCGTTATGTTATATGTAAGTTTTCACGCTTCTGGGATGTAGGAAGTGGAACACGTGTGGCAAGAGAAGTCACATGGAATTTGGTACATGGTCTGAATTCAGTTTGGTTATAACACAGGTTGTGTTATGTCAGGGATTTCGGTGTGAAAAGTGTGTAAATGAAATAGCAAATCACGTTTACTTGTGAAACTTTGGCCTTAATTCTCAGGAGCCTAGTCTCCACATGTGTCTTATCCCCAGAGAAACGAGTAAATTGTTTGTTTGAAAGAAGGGTAAGGTAGAGGGAAGTGCTACTTTATCGGCGAAAGTAAATAATTCTGTGGTAGGGTAGAGGTAAGCGCTGCCTACTGGAAAAACAGGATTCTTGTGTAAAAGGACAAGGCTGTCACTTTGTTTAGCGAATCAGACTATGGAATTGTTTATTTGTTGTAACTAACGAAGAAAAACAGTAAAAAGAAAAATTGCCGATAAATTTTGTAAAGGAGGGGTAAAGAGTAGAAGTGACGTGGAAAAGTGCCGCGCTAGGATTGGTTAGTGCACTAGTCACGTGAATACAGAGCAGGAGTGACGTAGAAAAAGTGCCGCGCTAGGATTGGTTGGTTCGCGGACGGTGGAAATTTTTCTAATTGGTACGTTAGTGTGAATCGCGCTGTAATTGGACGAAGTTCCGTACACAGAAACAGCGTTAGAGTAAAGAGAAAACAAATAGAAAACATGCCGTATTACAAGTATGAAAGGGAGAGAACGTCATGGACAACAAAATTAAAGAATTTCTTTAAGAAAGACAAAAAGGTTGTGACTAGAGAGGGACAGGTAATTCCTCCGCCGAAATCAGCAGCTTCACATATGATGCTGAAATATGGATATCATACGTGCATATGGTTGGATAATTGGGTAAAATATACAAAGAATGATGGAGCATTGGCTTTTCCTGAAAATGGTTCTTTTAATGTAGCGATTTTACGGAATTTAAAAGAAAAGATGCTTAAATTGGAACCTAGACCTAGACCGACACAGTTTGAGGCTTTAACAGAATGGGAAGATGAGATGTACGAGAAAGAAAGATTCAGAGGTATGAAAGGTTATGAGTTCGTGCCCGGAAGATTGTGGGGAATGAATCATGAGGACAGAATAAAACGATGGAGATGTGCTAACATGACAGGAGGTTTGTTTCCAGCTTTTACAGTTGAGGAAGGGACTAAGAAAAAACGGACTGAGAAAAAGAAACATTTAGAGAGAGAAAAGTATATGCATGAGAGCGAAACGGATGATGAGTTGCTGGAAGATATATTAAATAAAAATCCACCTCCGTATCAGCAGAATTCTACAGTGGTGACACCAAATGCGCCACCAATAGAAACTATGCGAAATAAAAGTCCAGAAAAAAGACAAGAAATAAATAGGTCACAAGAACAAATAAGAACTTCCCAAAATGAGGGAATAGAAAATGATAGTGCAAGAGAATTGGCAAGGACAACAAAAGAATGAACTGAGAAAATTAGAGAATTAACCAAGAATATGGAAGCAGTTACCGTACCCGTAACAATAGGTCCAGTAATACCAGTTTTCGAGAATCAGAAAATTGATGAACGATCTTTGGTGATTCCCTTGAGTTCGCAATTCCAAAGAGAAAAGGAAAGAATGGAAACAAGTCCAGGAACGAGCAATTTGACTAGTGCTTACAGACCAAGTCCACCTGAAAATTTGACAGTGAATGAGTGTAGCGGTAGGAAAATGCCTATGGTAACTGAATCTGCAACAGTGACACCTGAAAAGAGTGGAAATTGGACAGAAATAAATAGTACTCCTATAGGTCCGACTCCTGATGAGTTAAATGAGTGGATAAAAGCTTTTAAAATAAAAGAAACAGAAGAAAAACCATTAGATGTGATCAGATTGAAAATTGACATGGAAGAATTAATTCTAGGAACGATTGGTACAGAAAAGATAAAGAATTATCAGGATGATGAAATAATGTTTCTGTGCAAAAGTATAACATGGAGGGCAAAGAATTTACATGACAAACTAGAAGAAGTGGCCGGTGAGATTGGAATAGATTTTGCAAAAGTAAAAACGTTGCAGAAACCATACAGAGTAGATTTTTGTGAAAAAGATATTGAAAATTGGAATACAGCAGGAAGGTTGACACAGATAAAAGAGTTGATTGTTTTGTTGAGAAAATGGGGTGATGTAGACAGATGGAAGGTTAGATGGACAAAGAAGAATGAGAAAAGCGTAGACAAAGGTTCATTGGCTTTTATGATAACAGAAAAGGAACATGTTGTTAAAGAGTACCCTATGAGAGAAACTCCAGGTGGTAGTTATGTGCATGTTCCCTGGACTAGGCAGGACATCCTGTCATTTACAAATGACTTTCCAAAGTTAAGAGAAAAGCCAGTTGAGTGGTACCGACAGGTAGAAAGGTTTGTAAAGGTCTCGAAAGTGTTGTGGATAGATTTGGATGGATTGTTTGACATAGTGGTACCAACGGATCTGTGGTCAGAATGTAAGATTACAGTTGACTGGCCAACTACAGAATATCCAAGAGATCCTAAGACAGGAGCTCCAGGACCAGATGTGATGAAGAAATACGACAAGGTGATTACCTTTTTGAAAAATAAGATTCCTCCAAAAGAAACAGATTGGGTTAAGATTGATAGAACTACACAGGAAAATAAGGAGAGTGTACATGCATATTATGAGCGATTGTTGTTGGTTTTCAAACAGTATAGTGGTTATGAGGAATTAAGTGAGAAGGATATGAGTCATTTTGTATACCGATTTGTATTTGGCTTGAAACAAGAAATAAGCGATATGATTAAGCAACATATGATAAACTGGCAGAATGCAAGTGTAGATGAGGTGCTGAGGTATGCTAAGTATTGTAGTGATGAAATAGAGAGTAAACAGCGTAAGTTGAAAGAAAAAGCAATGTGGGCACAAGTGAAAGTGGCAGAAAAACAAGAAGCCCAATTGGATAATAATAATGGAAACGAATCAGGACAGAATAAGATGCGACCAAATATAGGTAAAGGAAAAGGACAAGTGAGTCTAGAAGAGGCAAAGAAGAAATGGCCATGTCATAATTGCGGAAAATTAGGGCATTGGAGAAATGAGTGTAAGTTCCCACCTAAACCTAATCCGGAACATCAATCATTAACTCCACAGGTGCAGAATGAGGTAGTTGTTCAACAAAGTCAGGTGCCACAACCACCACTTCCCAACACTGTTAACCAGCAAAGATACAGTACAGAAACAGGATTCTACGGAGGAGAGCAGGTAACACAGTTGCCGAGAGCAGCTAACATTTCCCAGTATTGGTTGCATCAGAGTGAGGATGACCCGGATGAAAGTTTCTGACGGTGCGCAAGAGAGGGGAAAGAGTGCGTGCTTGGCGCAACTCTAGAGGTAGATCAGTCTGGTCCCTTTGTGGATGGAGAAGTGAATGGAGCAAACGTAACATTCCTTGTCGATACTGGAGCTACCCGTTCTACTGTTAGGTCAGTGGAAATTCCGAACCTTCCTCTCTCAGGTGAATGCATCCAAGTGGTAGGAGTAGCCAATCAGCAGATTAAAACCCCACTTACTGAATTGGTAGAAGTAAAAATTGGTTCTTTTAGAAAAATGCATAAATTTGTAGTGTGCGATTGTAGTCCTGTAAATCTTCTAGGTCGTGACCTTTGTGTAAAATGAATTGCACGATTTATTGTACACCAGAAGGAATAGGTTTTCAGACTTCGGATGAAGATGTTTTGTATAAAGTAACTTTGATGAATCAAGAACCTGAAACGAATGGTTTATTTCCTGCATTTGATGCAGAAAAACTTCCAGAAGAACTAAAAGGTGCAGTAAAAGAAAGTGTGTGGGATTTTACAGGAGAGGACATTGGATTAATGAGAGAAGTTGATCCCGTAAAAGTGACAGTGAAAGAAGGGATAAGTTATCCAAACACGCCACAGTACAAATTAACTCCAGAAATAATTGAAGGAATAACTCCTGTGATAAATAAGATGATTGAACAGGGAATTCTGAAAGAAATCATGAGCAGTCCATGTAATTCACCTATTATGGGACTGAAAAAGCCAAATGGAACATACAGAATAGTACAGGATTTGAGAAAGATCAACAAAATAGTTGTACCATGCTGTCCAATAGTGCCAAACCCTGCAGTGATTCTATATCAAATTCCGCATGAAGCTGAGTGGTACACTGTGATAGATTTGTGTCATGCATTTTTCTCTATTCCTTTGCATCCAGATAGCCAGCCATTATTTGCATTCCGTTTCGGAGAGCGTATTTTGGCATGGTGCCGAATTCCACAGGGGTATACAGAAAGCCCCTCAATTTTTAATCAGATTCTAAAGAGATCTCTGGAAGATTTAAAAATGCCAGAAAAATCAGTGATGGTGCAGTATATCGATGACCTATTGGTAGCATCGAAAACCAAAGAGGCATGTGTAAGTGACACAATTGCTTTACTGAACCATTTGGAGAAAAGAGGACATAAGGTGTCCCCTTCAAAATTACAGTTTTGTCAGAAAGAAGTCCAGTATTTAGGGCATAAAATTGAGAAAGGAGTGCGGAAAATAGCGACAGAAAGAGTAAGAATGATTCAAGGAATGAGAGCACCAATGACTCAAAGAGAGGTAAGAATGTTTTTGGGAATGGTTGGATATTGTCGACAATGGATAAGTGGATTTTCTTTGATTGCAAAACCATTACAAAAACTGACAAAGAAAGATGTAAAAGACCCTTTTGAGTTAAACAAAGAAGAAATGAAATCTTTCAAAGAATTGAAAAAGAAACTGTGTGAGGCCCCTGCATTAGGCATGCCTGATTATGAGAAGGATTTTGAGTTATACTGCAGTGAAAGAGATGGATGTGCATTTTCAGTATTGGTACAAAAACACGGCACCATGAAGAGGCCTATAGCTTACTTTTCAGCTGTTTTAGATCCTATAGCAAAAGCATTGCCTGGATGTTTGAAAGCAGTTGCTGCTACTTGTGTAAGTCTGGAACAAAGTGAAGGTATAGTGATGGGGTATCCACTGAGAGTATATGTTCCCCATTCAGTAGAAATTCTTTTGACAAGAACAAAAACACAGTACATGACACATAGTCGGCTGACTAAGTACGAAAAAGTCATCTTGAGTGCAGAAAATGTGACCATAGATAGATGCATAAATGTAAATCCTTCGACATCATTGCCAGATGAAGAGAGTATAATTGAACAAGATGAAGTAGATCATGATTGTCTGAATGTGCTGGAATATTGCACAAAACCAAGAGCTGACATAAAAGATGAACCGTTAAAGGAATCCGATTATGTCATGTTTGTAGATGGTTCATGTTTACGCACAAAGGAAGGAGTGTTAAGCGCAGCTTATGCAGTATGCACAGTGGCAACTGTGATGGAAGCGTCTTGTCTGAAAGGAGTTAGGTCAGCCCAAGTTGCGGAACTAATTGCTTTGATTCAAGCATGTAAATTGGGAAAAAATGTACGAATCACGATTGTGACCGATAGCCAATATGGTTTCGGCATTGTACATGATTTTGGCCAGATTTGGTCACAAAGAGGATTTTTGACATCTGCAGGAACACCTATCAGAAATGGAGATTATGTTAAAAAACTGCTTGAGGCGATACAGCTGCCTAAACAAATAGCTGTAGTGAAGTGCAAGGCGCATAAGAAAAACGAAGACTACATAGCGGTCGGCAATAATTATGCTGATGAGATCGCTAGATATTGTGCGGAAAACATGGCGTCCCTGAACAAAAATAGAGAAAGGGAGCATGTCTCTTGTCCTTTGCTTTTCACTAACGCAGTCGAAACATGGGATGAAGTAAGGCAGTTACAAGAAACAGCAAGAGATGAGGAAAAGGATTACTGGATTAAAGCAGGATGTAGAAGACAGGAAGATAATGGAGTGTGGGTATACAGAGATGAAAGACCAGTTATGCCTGATAGCATGATTGCAGACATGGCACGGATGTACCATGGACAAGCTCATATTGGGAGAGATGCAATGATCAGACTTTTTAGACAGACCTGGTATAACCCAAAATTCAGAGCCATTGCTGAAAGTCTTTGTCAAAGATGTCTTATTTGTCAACAGTTTAACCCAGGAAGGAAAACCGTAGTGAGTCTAGGAACAATAGGACGAGAAGGAGGTCCATTCACAAGGATACAGATGGATTTCATTGAGATGCCCCCTAGTAACAGATTAAGATATGTTCTGGTGGTCGTCTGTTTGTTCTCTCGTTGGGTGGAGGCATACCCCACAAGAAGGAATGATGGAACAACAGTGGCAAAACTTATGCTACGAGAGTTCATTCCGAGGTATGGTTTTCCAGTCACAGTTGAGACAGATAGAGGAACACATTTTCAAAATGAGTTGATCCAATTGATTTGTGAAGCACTGAGTATTAAACAAAAATTACATTGTGCTTACAGACCAGAGGCTTCTGGGGTAGTAGAGCAGATAAATGGAACAATTAAAAACAGATTGGGAAAAATGTGTCAAGCTACAGGACTCAAATGGCCAGATGCACTGCCTCTTGTTCTGATGACTATCAGAAGCATCCCTGAAAAGAAAACGGGACTCAGTCCTCATGAAATGATCATGGGACGAGCAATGAGACAAGCCCACGTACCAGTCAACAAGTTATTAACAATAACTGATGATCTAATACTGGATTATTGCAAAGGACTGGCTGATGTGGTGCGTTCTGTGTTTCATCAGGTTGGACCGGATGCGACCACTCTTGAAAGAAAACCAGCCCACGACTTGAATCCAGGAGACTGGGTCCGTATTAAAGTCCACAGGAGAAGAAACTGTCTAGTTCCGCGTTGGGATGAGCCAAGACAGGTAATCCTAGTAACAACGACTGCTGTCAAGTGTGCAGGAGTGAAGAACTGGGTTCATGCCAGCCACACAATCAGAATTCCAGAACCTACAGATCGACATGTGAGTCGGCGTCTGGAAGTGTGGGATAAAAGTTTAACGGCGGGAACAACCAAGATAAAAGAAAGGGTGCCAGAACTTGAAGATCGACCTGAAAGTCGACATCTGGAGACCCCAACGGAAAACACCTCTATAGAAGAAGAGGAACAAGAAGAAGAAGAAGAAAGAAATTCAGAAGTTCCAGAACTTGAAGATCGACCTGTAAGTCGACATCTGGAAATATCTGACACAACTTCAGGATCTGATGATTCAGCTGCAAATTGGGAAGAATTCCGAAAGAGAACTTGGGGTTATAAACCAATTAGAGAAGAAACTGAGCAAGAAATTGAGTTAGATGAACAACCAAGTACAAGTTATGGTGGAAATCATTCAGAAACAATATTAATAGATGAAGTAGGGAAAGAAGTACACAAAAAGTTAGAAAATCGAGAAGAACCCCGAGGAGCAATAGGGATAGATAGAAAAACAGGAGAACAGGGAAATTCAGAAACAGATAAGGAGGAAAACACCAAATCGGAAGAACCCCGAGGAGGGACAGGGATAAGGGAAAAGAAAAAGGAGAAGACAGATCCACCAGTAGGAGATGACGAGATTATAAGTTTCAAAATAAGAGACAATAGTGAGACAGTTGAAACAGAAACAGAAGAAAGTGGAGGAGAGGAAAAAGCAAAGACTGAGTCAAGAAAAAGAAATTGGAAATCAGAAAGAGAAGAAAGAGAAGGTGAAGCCAAAAGGCCAAGAAAAGGAGATAATTGGCCCAACAGCTATGTAAGAAAATTGAGATATAGAATAATAAGAGCAGAGGATGAAGATGCTGAACAAGTAAATGAGGTGACAAGTCAAAAGGGACAAGAAAAACCCAGTGGAAAAAGATTACAAAAGTCCAAAAGGACAAAGAAAGTGAATTCAAAATTTAAGTCACCTGAGTGGCTGTATATTGCATTAACTGATTACAAAGAAGAAGAAGAAAACACTCACGGAAACCAGAGACTGAGAAGTCGGATGGGAAAAGGTGAGATGCAACGAAACTGAAGTGAAGACTTATAGTGCTTCTGCCGGACGTGACAAATTTACTGGACGTGACAAATCACCGGATGTGACAACGAGAGAATTCTGGAGAGAATTAAAGAAAGTACCAAGCAAAGACTTTTTGAAAGCAGAGTGGCGTCTAAGTCATCTTGAGGTGTAGTGACACAATTTTCTGAAACTTAACAAATAGAAAAAGCAAAATGGAAAATAATAGCGATAGAAGAGATAAATGTGAATTTATAAAGAGATGGTGCAAAATGTGCTGCTTTTGTACAGGGTTATTAATGACCATATGGATAGTTTTAGCAATCACAATTCCTATTAGTGTAGCTGTGATAGAAGCAAAGAATGATACTAAACAAGAAAAAGAAACTAATATTAAAGAACAAGTTGTTTTAAGAAGTAGTGCAGAGTTGCATAAGGATAGGTCAGTAACAGATTTCTCAAAGAATGTTTTTACAAAGTTGTTGTATGAGTACGTAAAAACAATGGAAGTAAGAGATTGTTATGTTTGTATGCAGTTGCCTGCATCAGTATCGGAAGGTGTGACTTATCATCACTTACCTTTGACTTATGGAATAACATGTAGTGTAATAGCAAGTTTATTTTATAAAACAGGTAGATTAGAATCTTATTATACTGATATAGATAAGATATTTGCAAACATTCCCGTAGTACCAGAACTTAACAAAGTAAAACCAGCAAAAGTTTTAGGAGAATTCTTTTTAGAACATAGAAAATTAACGTTAGAAGAAATAGTTAGTAACAACCTTACCTGTGAGTTAAAGAAAGAAGAAAAAGTATTTTTGGATATGGTTGAAGAAAGAAGAATGAAATTTCAAAAAGAAGCAATAAAGGAGGAAGGAAAACGTTTATGGACGTTTGAGGAAGGAAATCATGAAGGGAAAAGGATAAATGCAGCAATGACTTTAGATTGGCCACAAACAGGAAAGTTGTGCATTAAGAGAAATAAGACAGTCTATGACAATTACTTTGTAGGTTCCAGTATCTGCCATGACAATTATCAAATTCTGGGAGGTTGGGGATTCAAAGGTGGAAAGGACCCAATATTTCCAGGTATCTATTATATTTGTGGGAATAGAGCTTATTACAGGTTACCGGACCATTGGTATGGAACTTGCTATGTAGGCCTGGTCTTTCCAAAGATTTTTCACATGGACAGAGAAGAAAAGGGAACATACAAGATGATTAATAGATTTACACGTAGAAAAAGGGAAAGTTTTTCAGAAATTGTAGGTGATATTTTTGGAGCATTAATACCAGCAGTGGGAATATCTTTGAATGCATTTAAAATTCGGAAGTTATCCACAGTAGTAGATCGTTTGTCTACAGATACTGCGGGAGGGTTCTTAATGGTAAATACCGAAATGGTTGCCATGAGAGCTATGGTGATGCAAAATCGGCTTGCCCTTGATATTCTTTTGGCAAAAGAGGGTGGAGTCTGTGGAATGTTGAAAGTCCAACATTGTTGTACTTACATTCCGGATAACAGTGAAAATATACAGAAGTATATTACAAATATTACAAGTCTGCACAAAGAATTAGTTCCACTGGAGGTTGAAAGTGTTTTGGGAAAACTTGGTAGAGGGTTTTCCTCAGTAGCAAATTGGTTAACTAGGATGAGTAAACTAATAATAGGGAAAGTTATAATAGTAGCAACTATAGTGATATTGTTAGCAATGACATTGAAAATAGTAATAACATGTATAAAGAGAAAAGTAAGACAGAATAAGATAAGAAGAAATAACAGAATAATGAGAGAGAGAGAGAGAGAAATGGGTGAAATTGAGTTGGAGAAAATGAAAGAAAGCATGTATAAAGAGACTAAAAGGCAAGATGAAGAAGAGACAGAGATATGAATAACAGAAAGTAAAGGATGAAAGACATGCTGCCTGAAAAGAAGTATGACTTGGGTTTTATGTGGTGATTTAAAAATCACCAAAGGGGGAGTTGATGGAGCAGGGAAAATAAAAAAATAAAAATATATTTTTTTTTAACCCCTAACAAATTATATAATTAATTAATTAAAAATGTTCGTTTAAATGTATTAATCAACATTGTATATGTGGGAATGGTAATATGCCAATGTATGTGCTAAATAATCTATTAATGAATGTCCGTGTGTCTAATCATAACGTAAGAATAAAAAGCGTACTAAATAAAATAAATGCATGTTTGTGCTTCATAGAAATAAAATGTGTCGTTGCAAAAACAATAGTGATGGTAAGTAAGGAGCAGCTTAAATGTCGCTTTTTGCTAGGTAACAACTAATTGGGGTACGTAGACGGGAGGGAAACGAAAGGGATATTTTTCTCTATTTTAATTATGTTTTATTTGCCTCAAATTAGTGCTTCTAAAGTAGAACCGAGTGGCGAGATAAAATGGCCGCCAGTGGGAAGATGTGCGCAGGCGCAAGGGGACACGTGGTACGGGATGAGATTGAAGAAATCTGGAGCCTCGTGATGTCTCTGAGAGGCTAGGATGCAAGAAATGGTCAAGGCTGGTGTGACCTAATTGAACTGATAGTGTGCCGTGATGATCAGGAGAGAGTCCGTGGGAAAGGAGCCCAAGAGAAAGGACAATGACTGCGGAGTTCTTGAATGTGTCAAAAGAAGATACAAATGGACTGATCGAATCGGATGGAAATGTTTAAGCGTATGGGAAAGGAAATGATCCAAGGACCCTTGAATCCAAGAGAACTTGATTAAAGAATGAATAAGCTGACATGCATGGACCAATGAAAGAAAAGCGTGATATTAATGTTGCAACAGTTAGTTAGCAAAGTTAGAATTGGGGTATAAGAGGGCCTACTCTTAGTGGGAGGGGGTCAGTTCCAGGGAAGTTCCAGAGAGTTCCAGTCAGAGTTCCAAGCAGTTCGAGAGTCGTGGTTGCAGTAGAGGAGACGGGTTGCAGGTAGCTGATGCTGACGAGCTGAAGTTGCTGTTGCTGTCTTAACTTTACAGTTGAGTATGAGAATCAGGCTATTTCTAATCCCAAAGTTAGGTTAGAAATCATTAGGCTAAATTAGGAAGCTAGGCAGGTAACTAGGGTTTTTGGCTTCATGACAAAATTTCCTTTTCTGCAATAAATTGGTTATGCTTAATAAAAATTGTGAATTTAAAAATGAATAATTGAATAAAGTATTAAATTCTTTTCCATGCTTTTAAAATTATATAAAATTTAAGATTCTTTAAACCCAAAATGACTCAGTGGTTATTTTCCTAAATAATTGTGACATGAGTAATTGGTTGATTGTGATTCAGCTGGTCTTAATCACTATGAACTAATTTCTTAAATGAATGATTCATCGACAAAACAATGAGCAGGAATATCTTAAGAAATAACTAAAAGAAAGTGACAAATTAAGGTAAATAGATATCCTTGCTCTTCCAGCGGTACACAAAATGGTGTTCTCCATTTAGTTCTCATGCTTCTCCTAGGAGTACAGAATTTCATACAGGTGTAAAAGGAAATCCAGGTGTGTGTGTGTGTGTGTGTTAGGCGATGTTTATGGGCCCCATCGTCATGAGGATATGAGAAATATAGTTTACCCCTGGATGACCTATAAGTAACCTGGGAGGAGAATAGTTTTCATTGTACGCGCTGCATCACCATCAATGTGCATACAAAAGTGGACCACCATGGCCTGTCCACCAATGTCGACGCAATCTCCCCAGGCAGTGTGCATGATTCCAACATGTCGCAAGTCCGCCACCAACCAGCGCTTTGAGGATGGCCCCCATGGAAATGCACTGCCCATCGGCAAGTGCCAACTGAACACACCACATACCTCAACACCACAATCCCCAACTCACAACTGTGGGAATGCACACGTCACAAATCCACCACCAAAGTGACTACTGCGTGTGTCTCAGTCTCCGCCACAACCTGTCCATAGGCCTACACACACGTGGCCGACCACCTTCAACGGGCACATTCACACTGGAGACGAGGTGGCTACGTCCCAAACCAACCCGCGCACATCACGTCCTCGCATGCAGGGTCGAGTCAGTCAGGGCGGCGCCCCCACCCAGCCACGAGTCCGCCACCGTGACCGGTGGTGCCTGCGCGATCCTGTGCACCTGCTGCACCCCAGCCCTGGTCCCCAGACTGGTCCTCCGCCCAGCGATGACTGGCCGCCCCTGCGCACCCAGGCCTCAATGCTCCACTTCCGCCACCGGCGTGTCTCCAAGAGGGCCCACCACGTGCCGGTGCATCCTCCTCAGCCGATCGCTGGATTCCGCGCCACAGGCCCCCAGTGCACCCTGCGGCACCGCACCGCGGAGTCATGTGTGTGCTGACTGCTGCCTTCAGCGTGCACCACGGTCCAGCAGGGCTCACAATTCAAATCGAACCACAATTAGCAGATGGCTCATCGAGGCCTACGCATCATCGCAGGCTGCACACCCGCTCAGCTCTTCAGGTGCCACTAACCCTGTGCAACGCAAGTCATCGTCACGTGGTGGTAGGCCCCTGCCAGCCGCAGTGCAGCGGGTGCCACTAACCCTGTGCAACGCAAGTCATCGTCACGTGGCTGTAGGCCCCTGCCAGCTGCAGTGCAGCAGGTGCCACTAACCCTGTGCAACGCAAGTCATTGTCCCGTGGCGGTAGGCCTGTGCCGGCCGCAGTGCATCGGGTGCCATTAACCCAGTATGCCACAAGTCATGGACCCTTCATGATTGAGTCTCGTGGTGCGGATGCCATCATGTCAT
This sequence comes from Calotriton arnoldi, assembly GCA_963921515.1. Taxonomy (NCBI): domain Eukaryota; kingdom Metazoa; phylum Chordata; class Amphibia; order Caudata; family Salamandridae; genus Calotriton; species Calotriton arnoldi. Next base: position 377,389 of record CAWUFW010005442.1, read on the forward strand.
CTCTGGCAGTGGAGAATGTGATGTGCTAGGCCCCTTTTATTGGCAGGGTCACATGTCCTGTGACGCCTGTGCTGGATGGCTGTGGTGTGGGTGTTAACCAGCCCTCAGGGAGTGGCTGTGGCATGCTGACAACTAGAACCGTGATCAGCAGATCACTACAGGGAAGACCTGGGACATGTAGCTTTGTCGTCCCCCCCCCTCTGAGCGTAAGCGGAGTGGACTGGCCTGGCGTATGGCAGGCCAGCGTAGGGGTGGGAACAATGAGCCCGGGGCTCTGGGCGTGCTTCAGTTCTGGGCTGGACAAGGAAGTAACTGATGCTTGTGTCTCTGTTGTAGTGTCTATGCCAATCGGCCCACAATCGGCAATGTTGCACCCTGTGACTCACGTCCCATGACATGAGCAACATGGACGTAAGGGGGAATCACTGACCCTACATTCATCCATACTTTCATACTTGAATGATCAATGACATGAAACATCTGTGCGATTCTGAATGTTTAATTCACATCCAGTGGAGTGTTGCAGCTGGAGCAGTACAGGGCCATGCAAACCCCACTTCACATTATTGGCCCGTGGAGGGCCAGCCAGGGTCCTTCAGGGAATGACAAGTACATCGGAAGAGGAAGAGTTCAGTCCGCAGTCTGATCGCTGTGTCATTGGTAACCAAACAGAAAATGGCAGTCCATGTCGAGGTCCAAGGTGTCGTAGAGTGTATCGGGGGACAGTGGAAGGTGATGATGCAAAGGACCGAACCAAGCAGAAACAGGCCATATGGCGGAGATGAATGCTACTGCCTCCTCCTTACCAGTAAGGTTGATTCACCCGCATCTTCGTCCTCTGATGTCACATGTGCCTCACACGTGGGTGGTGGTGGAATGTCGGCTGCACTGTGTGCCACTGACACATCGGGGGCCGGAGGTGGATTGCCTGCCTCACAGTGTCCAATGATACATCAGGGGCCGGAGGTGGATTGCCTGCCGCACTGTGTGTCACTGGCACATCAGGGGCCGGAGGTGGATTGCCTGCCGCACTGTGAGGCACTGACACATCAGGGGGCAGAGATGTGGATATAGAAGCAGCAGCAGCATTCATCTGCACAAGGCCTTGAGGCAGCAATGCCATGACGATGTGCTGCAGGGCATGGAAGGTCCCAGCCACAACTCGCTGGTGTGCAGCCATGGCAGCCATTCTTTCTGCCATCATCCGCTCCATGTTCTCCATGAGCCCCCGCATCTATCCCAACTCCCGGCTGACATCGCTGGAGCCACTCTGACTGGACAGTTGTTCTTGTCTCAGTATCATGACTCCAGCGATGTCAGCCATGGATCGTTGGAGAGCATGGAGCGGACTGTGGGTGTCCGGTAGGGACTGTAAGTGATCCCTGATGGGAATCAGACACCCATGTATGGCATCAAGTTTGGCTGCCATGAGGTCGAACCCCACACGCACCTGATCAGCCATCTTCTCCTGGACCTCTAACACACGGTGTTCCAAGGCCATGTGTTGTTCGTGGGGGTCCTGGGAGACAGACGGGGTGGTAGGTGCTTCCTGCTGTGTGGTCTGTGCAGGGGGTGGGGTCTCCTCGATGCAGCTGGGCTGGGCTGCCCTGCTCCTGGAGGTGGGGTGCCGAAGCTGTCAATGAGGATTTGGAGGGCTTCGGTGTCGATGTTGGGGATGTCCTCATCGTCATCAGTGAAGAGTTGTTGGGGCTGTTCTGCAGGAGGTGTTGATGTGTTGTATTCCTCTTAGGGTGTCCATAAACGGGCTTTCCAGTATCATGTCCTTATATAGGCACAATTCGCCCTGCCCTTATATAGGCATAAAATCCCAGCCCTTATTTAGGCATTAACCGTGCACTCCAAATACAGGCATGGTCTCTGACATCCGTCCACCCTAACGTCACAACGAGTTCTTGAAGAACAGACCCTTAGGCTGCGGGAGTTTCCCTAGTCCAGGACTACTGATTTCTTCAAGGACTCATATATTATGCATGAACCATTATTCCTTAGGGGTTCATTCATGACGTCTTTCGCTGTCCGACTCACATCAATACTAAACATTCCTAGGTACTCTCAGGTATAAATATACCTTCCCTAGCCCCTGTAAATCAGAGGAGACCTCGACTTCAGAGGAGCCCGTTTCCCGGCCTGACGCACTGAGAAGACGCTGTCATCCCTGCATGCAGAGAGTCCAGCTTCCAGTGATCTGACTTCCCTTGCAGGGTGTTGGAGTTCGAGTCTGGCAAAGAGATTCCAAACTCTCTCATTCTTCAGGTATGGAGCAGACTAGAACCTAGAGGGACTCTTGGCATACTAGGCATACTGGGGTTAGCGTACTCTTAGTATACCATAGTAAGGAATACTTCACCTACTTCATACCTCGTCCTAACCTAGGTTAGGTTAGGTACATTGGGGTAGAACTAGATTAGAAACGCATCGTATGAGTACTCGCATTTTTAGTCTCTGTTATTTATGTAACAGCATATGTACTAAAAGATAATGCTCTCGCAGTATTATTTATTTTTACTGCTCACACTGTACATTATTTATCTCGCATACTGTCTTGTGATCATAACAGCACATTTTACTTACACCAGAAACAAGACTGTTCAATAAATCTTTTATTGAAACGCCCGTCTATTTCTTTCTGTGTAACTTGGAGAAAACTAAGCATGCACGACTGAGCTGAGTGAAATAGTTATCTATTGTTTCCACGACTCTGGGACACGTTCTGATTCTAAAGGGAAACACAGTGGTCATGTTTTGCGGCTGCCAGAAACTACTCCCTTCTTGTTGTCAAGGAGTTTCTAGTGGCCTCTGAGCTAGCTGGCACAAGTAATTAAGTTTAATATACTCGATAGGGACATACTGACCTTAGTCCTATGTCAAACCTATAGGATATATTATTCCAATGCGCAGAGCCTATTAGGGAAATAGGAGCTACACTACATGGCGCCCAACGGTTTGGTAAGGCAGTAATTCAACGTTAGATACTGAGTAACTCAGCCGTGCTTTTTCTCTCAAGACCCCTACCCATATACTCCAAAAGACGTCTGGAGTGGGCAGGGTTTAGTATCCGCCACGGCTACATAGGGCAGTACCCTATATATTAGCTGTTTGGTTTGCTCAACGTTGAAGGATACAGTGTTCCAAAATATTGTGCACCTTATCTTTGTTTCCTTGAAACTTGTTCTACATTTTTCAAAAACAAAATGACTGAAGACACCGGAAACGGTGGAGCTGCAGCTGATCCAGCCCAAGCAGCAGGCTTTAACATTACAGGTTTAAATGAAACCGAGGAGGGTGTCATAAACATCGCTCCAAACTTAAGAAGAGCCATTACTCTAAAACTTATAAAACATGGCCTACCACCAAGAGGCGGTAGAGCAGTTTTCGTGATAGAGGCACATGAATCCTTTCAGACAGAGGTATTCTATTCATGGGTAATATTTCCTGAATCCAATTCAGTAACACACATGTTTCACTTCTACAAAGAAGATGAACCACCAGAGAAATACATTCCTTTCGAGGATATAGAAATTCCATTAACATACCAGGAGCATCAGCTCTGGTTTAAAGGCGCCCTAAAGCATCACAAAAACATTACTAGGCTCTGTCCACTAGGTAGACCAGGAGCAACATGGCCGATTCTAGCCGGCTACACACCTCATCCTGACATTGAAGAGATGTCAGACGAGGATTTACTTACTCAACTCACAGAGTTAATAAAAATCTACAGACAATTGGTCCAATATGTCATGCGGACTTTCACAGTCCAACCACCATTGACAATTCCAAATCCAACTCCCCAACAGGGGAATACACTAAAAATTACACCACAGACTCTATACGCAGTCATGGGTAAAATGCCCACAAAACGTGAGCAAATTCCTTTCTGGATAGCTCAAAAAATTACTCAAATCGAAGCAGTATTTCCAAATACTAGCCCATATGAGAAACACAGAATACTGACAATCAGTTTACCAATGGGGATCACACCACAACTGGAAGACTGCACCACTTGGGGCTCAGTCTTTGCTGCCATCTATACCAAAACACATGGCATTCCGTCAATTGCGGTAATACCTGATGTCCTGAAACAAATTCAAAAGGACTACGGGGCAGAGCCTGCTCTAAATTTAGGTATGAAATTACTGAAAAATTTCGACCAGGTCTCAACAATAATATTATCTAATATTAAAGGGGAGGCAGCAGCAGTGGCGATCCGCCAACGATTAAGGGAATTCGATGTTACAGAACATCAAACTGAGCTACCCAGAATAATAGAACAATCTTATGCAGAATTAGGCAGAGATAGTTTGGGTGGAAGACCAGTGAAGCCGAAGCTATCTAAAAGTCCTGAGAAGGACTCAATTAAACAAACTCCTACATCTTCTAAAAAGAAGTGGGAGTATAATAAACAAAAATCAAACGAGAAACGTTCTCAATCCCGAGGTAGGTCTCCTCAAAAGGAGCCCTCTGAAAGGAGGTATAACCTCAGGAATAGGGATAATTTGAGAAAACCTGATAGGTATCAAGATACTGATACACGTTCCTCTCGTCCCTTTCAGATCTCATCACAGACTTCGGAAAGAAGAGGACGAACAGAACATAGAGAAGAACGCGTGAAATCGAAAGACGAAAAGCACGCTCCAAAAACTAAAGCAAAACCTCAATTCTCCAAAAAGAAAGTAGCAGGTCTAACGATCAGACATGCCGAGAATACTGAGATCACAACTCAAGAACAGAGAATGGGCTCAGACAATGCTGGACAGTGCAGCAGAAGTCACAATAGTTCGCCAGAACCTGAAGGAACTTCTGGAGATAGTGGACTTGAATGAGTACATCACAGTTGAGACTGTAGACACCAGGGTTAGTACTCCACAAAAGTTATATGAAATAACACTCCGGATGGAGGGAGACAAACCTAGACAGGTGAAAGCACTTTTTTGGGAAAGACTATCAAAGGGCTATGACATACTTCTAGCAGAAAAAGACTGGCCACCACAATTTGTAAGGGAGTGCCCACATGGCGAGGACATAATTATGCCTGCCTTCTCCAACCATATACCAATGCATCTGAGATATACATATGCCAGACAATGGGCAGTGGCCCAGGCCCCAGCGTTATATAAAAATCATGTAGGATGGGATGAGGACTCACCTCACCATAAAATACATCTGAAACATGAACCAACTGCACAAAGGCAGTACCCAATAAAGCAAGAAGCTAAAAAACAGGTCAGGGAGATCTTAGATCAACTTGAATATCAAGGGGTGATTGAAACATGCACCTCCTCAATGAACAATCCTTTGTTTCCTGTCTCCAAACCAGACAATACATATCGTCTAGTTTTGGACTACAGACACTTAAACACTTGTTCTAAAACTTTTGCAGTGCAAATGCACATAGCACAGCATTAATGAATAACATTGTGCGTAAAAAATATAAAACAACATTAGACATCTCAAATGGTTTCTTTTGTCAAAACATAGCACCTGAAAGCAGGTACTTAACAGCATTCTCCATAATGGGGACCCAGCGTCACTTTTGTCGACTCCCACAAGGGTTCAAGAACAGCCCAGGTTTATTCTCAGCGAGGGTAACGGAGTTACTACAAATTTATGACAATGAGGCATTGTCCTATGTCGATGACATCTATCTGACAGACGATGACCTGGAAAAACACTTGAACAGGGTGAGCACCATTATACTGGGATTCGCCTCTGAGGGCTACAAGTTCAACTTTAAAAAGTCCCGAATTGCCCATCTCAATGTCCTATTTTTGGGATATGAGCTTTCAAGTGAAGGCAAGAGCTTGGCAGCTAACTTTCTAGAGAAATGTGCGCTGCTCCAACCTCCAAAAACGCAAAAAACTTACAATCCATCCTGGGTTTCCTAAATTTTGGAAGAACATACATTCTATATTACGCAGAAAGGGTTAAATCTCTCTACGCATTAATCAAACCTGATTTTTCGATCAGAAACTGGACACAGGAACACACAGAAATCTTGCATTCAATCCAGGCTAACATGTTAGCAACAAATCACTTACAAACACGCGTAAGTCAACGCAACCTAGTGATCCGAATAATTTCGGGTCAATGCGGATTCACCTACTTAACATTTAATGAGGGTGAAAAAATACCAATCGCATACAAATCCCATTTGTACACACAAGCGGAAATGCGCTTCAGTTCAATTGAAAAAATTCTGACAGCAGTTCAAACCGCTGTAGCAAAAAAAAGAGCCTTAGCCCAAGGGAAACGCATTATTGTCGTAACCCCGGTACCAGCTTTAGAAGCTGTCACAAAAGCTAGCATTCCAAATGCTAAAGCATTACATCCAAGATGGATACAATGGGTTAATTCTCTTGCTGCAACAGATGTTGAATATGTTTTTGATCCAGATTTAAAAACACAAGCATTCCTGCAATATGAACATGAATGTCCTCTGCCTACTGAAATTCTGCCTCTCGATCAGTACGAATTCATAATTTACAATGACGGATCCGCACAGCCCACAACAGGGAGTAAGCAAGCTTACAGTGCAGCGTGTGCAATCGTTAAAGATCGCATGCGAAATGGCATCTTCAGACCCATGGTCACAAAAACTCAATCTCTAGGAGATTGTATAGCTCAGTGAGCTGAACTGCAAGCATTCAAACTGGCACTTGAAAGTACAGATCGAGAATTCCCCACACTGATAGTGTGCGATTCCTTTGACTGTGTTCAGTCGTATAATGACTATATACAAAACTGGCTTGAAAATGGTTTCAAAGATGCGAAAGGTGGCACAATAAAGCATAAACTGCTTTGGGAACAAGTAGTTCAGTTGAAAAACGAACTACCAAAGGCTCACGTGATCCACACACTGAGTCATCAACGTGATGGCGTTCACGTTGCAGGAATTCATTGGCTGATGAAGCCGCAAAGGGGCTGTGCAGACGGCTTCCGTAGCTGCGATCACTCGTTCAAAAACAAAAATAGACGGTGAGATAATGTTGGCTGTCAATGCTTCAAGCAAAGGCAGCAGTGCAGCGTTACCAAAAAGTTTCCACTCAAGTACTCTTATGTAATTGATGCGAACAACGTTCCTTTGCTCGAATCCCTGGAGTGGGGGATAGGGTAATTCCAAACATGGAACGTAGAGCAGCCTTGATTTATGAAACACATTTGGGGGAGGGTCTGTCACATCAAGGGATCTCTAAAACAATTTTGACGTTAAAAGAGATGTACTGGTGGCCTGGAATGAATACAGAAATTCACATATTCATCAACAACTGCTTAGACTGTAAATTACAGCGGGAGAGCCACCAGACACCATGCTGCGAATGCGGCAACCCAGTACAGACACCATTGTTAGACAGCATTCGACTATCTACGCGCCTGCGTCCTACTGGACAAAGGCATTCCCACAAATACTGAATTTAGGTTCCTATGGTTATGGCCTCAGCGCTCAGCTGACGCTCGAACTGTTATAAAAGATTTGCGAGTCTTTATCGGCATATACGCAATAGGCACGCTACATTCTGACCAGGGTCCTGCGTTTAGCTCTAGGGCTTACAAAGAAGCCATGGCCAGTCTGGGCGTTGCATTGCAGTACTCCTCTCCATTCCATCCTGAGGGAAATTCTGTTGTGGAAAGGAAAAACCGGGACATAAAGCAGTCTATAACAGCTAGGGTATTAGGTTCGGGTGATGGGTGGGTCAAACACCTTAGTGGGGTACAACGCTCATTGAACAACCTGCCAAGAAGTTCTCTAGGGGGTCACTCCATATGAGGTCCTATTTGGGACAAGAATGTGGGTACCAGACCTTGAACACGTAGGCACAGTGGTGGAAAATAAACCCTTTGATATCAAAGATCGTTTGGCTGTTTTACAGGACTTAAACAAGTTAAGATCGCAACAAAGCAACGTATTCCTACAGCCAACCACCACTGGGGATCAACCGGCTGTCCCAGCAAGGCCTGTCTGGATTCCAAAAGTTGGGGATCTAGTCAGAGAAAATATTGTGGACAAGAAGGAATTTGGACCTTCTTACAGACAACCAGTACCTGTCCTAGCAGTTCAAGGAACAAGAACAGTACTTCTGCCGCCCCTTGCTGGAAGAAAGGAGAAAAGATTTGTGTCCATCGACCTGATAAAACCACAGTATGTGGCCAATACTAAATAGTAGGCCTCGTGGACTCCGACCTAGTAGCAGACGCACTCCTCTCGCTACTCTCCAAGAGGTTCAGACTGAAAGACTGATAACAATCGAGAATTCAGCTGTAACTGATGGAGGACTATGCAACAACGCTATGGAACTCGTCCCTCTTGAACACCAAGTAACAGTTCGTCCAAATACACCTGTCTACACCAACGTGGCAGGTGATGAACTGGTTCCAGTGATTTCTACAAATCCTGATGCAATTCCAACAATTGATAGGACTGCTTCTGGCTATTTCGTTAACTTTGATACGTTCTCAGAAGATCCGAGTGAACCTGAAACGACGCCAGCATCATTCAAATTCAAGCAGCAAGTACAAGACTTTCTTCACTTTCTGAAAAAGACTTATTCGGTTTCTCCATGGATTGAACTCTGGATTATATCTGGACTTTTTTTTTTTTCCTGCTCTGGCTAGCTTTGGTTACAACTGTGAGCGTGCTTATAAGTGGCAGATACATCCATGTGAACACTGAAGGAAAAGACGTGAACGTACTTTTGAAACCTCATAAATCTTCCCATCGTGAAGCAAGAGACTTGTCATCAGTGAACATCACAGCTGTTCCTATACAGGATGGTATAGTGTGGGACAAAACAGATTTTGACGTCTTCGGCCCGACGGAACAATTGAACATTCCACATTTGTTTAAAATTTCACTAAGTGATCTAATTACGTCCAGTACCTATTCAGATGATTGGGACTTTGAGACTGTCAATGATATAATGTTTGACCTAGAAAAATCTGCTGCATTTTCTAAACATGAATATTTAGAGGGTTCATCAGACTATGAACAAATGTATTGTTTTAACCACTATAGACATCATTATTTGCATAAATCTGCATATCCAAGAAATGTGTTTATGTTTAACCAATGGGAACATTGTCCTACACCACCTAAAGGTAGTTCAAAAACATTTGCTAGTAAGTTTCCATATTTTTCAGGATACAACACATCTGAACCAGAAATGTTTTACTAGAAAAATGTAGACAAGACAGGACTGAAAATTATGTTAACAAATACAAAACAGATTTACTCTGCGTTATTTAATGCCCAACTGTCTAGACAGGGTTTCGACTTTTGGAAAGACACAATAGACACCAAAACAGTCTGGGGTACTAAAGAATGGCAAGTGCAGGGGATAGAAGCTTTATTTAGAGCCTGCATCATCCCTGAACAAATAATGTTTTCGAATGAAACCATCCAGCAAACGTCTTGTCTTGGATTAGCCAAGATCAAAGAGATGAACACACCTTCTGTACCAACACCTGCCAGTGAGAATGATACACAGGCAGTGGTGACAGTTGACAATATACTACAACTCAACAGATCTAATCCTGATTGGAAAAAATGGTTGATCTGGCCCACAGACACGAATAACTGTCAGGAAAGATTCCTGAATAAAACTCAGGGCTTTACTATTAATAGGCCAGACCCAAGATACGTCCAAAGACAACATCCGGGGGTAGTAACAACATACAGTGTAGGAAAATTATGCCTCGATTGGCTGCATAAGTCTACACTACAGGATGTGAAACAACACTTAACCTTACTTAAAAAGGACGCAGACCTTAGGGAATTCTTGCTTGGACCAAGAAAACCGCGTCAAAAACGTTTCATATATGCCGGCATTTATGCTGCTTATAATGAAGCATGGAAAGTATCACAGATGGAGGCTGCAGAACAAATACGTGAACTTGATCGTATTAATTTAGAGAAAACACTCTCTGTGGTCGACAATGGGTTAACAACTTTGTCCTCCAGAATATATTCATTGGATGGCATTGTATCCTCTGCTATCGACACTAGAACAAGATTTGGCGATGTTACAGCAAGGCCAGTCTCAATTATGTTCTATTATGTTATTAAGCTGGACGCTGCAATCTTTGCGAGCGGGCTATGTGCCTTGGCGTTTCATCAACACATCGGCTCTGTTTGCAGAATACAATCTAACTGATAAACAGATCGAATTGGCACAAAGAGGAGCAAGGTATACAGTGCTGAGCATTGAAAAACTGGAAAAGTTACCATTCACAGTTGCAGAAAAACCAGCTACAGAATGGCTTATTCATGGCAAAATAACATTACCTGTGAGTACTTTTCAGTTTCAGTATTGCCTCAGACAAATGCAAGCAGGCAAATATGAAAGGTTGGGTAAGGAATACATTAAGACATCTTGGGATTTACCGTATACATATAGATGTTGGAGTGGGGATCGTGAAGTGTTTTTGAGCGGTACAAACTGTAATCTTACACTAAGCGGTTCGCTTATATGTCAGGACATTTCTTTACACGGGGCTTGTAATGGTTCTGTGGCAAATTTGTCTTGCCATCAGCAGGGTACACCAGCTGCTGTGATTAATCCAACGTTTGGACAACTTTCTAATGGGAGTTACCTCATGTTGAATGATCAGAGTTGCTGCAGCATGTTGCCAGGCATCCCATATCTAGTAACGTTCAACTCCAGGGTCACTTGCTGTATGCAAGTATTGTTTGCCCCAATAGACACAGTCAGGGAGTCGCCTCTATGGCCTTCGCTGAACGTCTCTTTTATAAGATTTGATACTTTAAGCAGAATGAAATCCATGCTTTTACAGCAAACAGTGCCTTTGACCTCGGCCAAAGAAACCTATGATCTACAAGTTGCAAGGACTTCGGCTGAGATACAGACTTTAATACGTACAAACTGCCCTATACATTTCGTAGAAATGATATCACGTATCTTCAACATGTCTGATACAACTGGCATTATACATGTATTTAAGAGCATCTGCTCCGGTCTGTTAGCACCTTTCCAGGCAATACTCGGAATCATCCCGAACTTTGCACATTCGGTGTTTGGTGGCATACCATTAATTTTAGCACTTGTTGCCGGAATTCTATTTCTCTTCCTGCTATTGCGCTATGGCCAGCCTATTCGCAGACATCACTCCGAGCGAAATGGAGAAAGCTCTCCTTGAACGAAAGTGCAGTGAGCGAATAGTACAGCTATTGGGCATGACTTGTCTACGGGACCTTAATACAACTTGGTTCCTGTCATTCAGACCAATCTGGCAAGATTGCATCTTACCTGTTCTACGATGCCTGCTATGCGGTGAAGAATGCGTGTTGGACACCTGTCTAACATTTCCATCAGCTACGCCAACGGATGTCGATACTCTGCTGGACCCGATAACGGCCCATGCTCTGTGTTGTCCCCAGAGGCTTCCTATCCTGATGTCAGCATTCATTGAGATCTCACAGACGCTTCCGGCTGCTGCTGAGGTACGAGAAAGATCTACAGGCACACAGGTAACAACGGACGCGAACATTGCTGCAGCGACCAATGCTGAAAGCGATGCTTCACATCTCTGTGCGATTAACCTGCTACACGAGGTGTTCCAACTGACACCAACTACAGTGGACGATGTTTTGTCTATAGAAGTAGATGATCTCATGTTTACACCAGACCCGTAAACTGACTCTGATTCAGCATACAGTGTTCCAGAGATGCAGTAACAATTTGGCCTTCATTTTTTCAAAACAACTTGGAACTATACCAAAATTGAACTCTTTCCCATTTTTCGAACGAAAATGGCACTACAATCTGCTTAAAGTAGAACTAGCCTTATAATACAGACTTCAAGGTACTTCCACGGACACTTAGTCATCTTGTGTGTCTAAAACAGTTAATTAATTTTCATGACATGAAATGACTTTGATTTTTAAGAAACTTATCAATCATTTTTTTGTCACATGTAAATATTACTGTTTCTTTCATTCATATTGCATTTTATTTTAAATATATGCCTGAAATGAAAAGCAATGCTTCAAATGTACAGTACCTTTTGCATTCTTATAGGTTTTTTAAATGCCTTTTTTAAATGGTTTTATGAAATATTTTAGAAATATGCGGTACTCCATTTTAATGTTTAGCATTTTAAATGTTTAGCATTTTAGTATTATCGTACACACGAAAGTGGAGTGGGTGTTGTATTCCTCTTAGGGTGTCCATAAACGGGCTTTCCAGTATCATGTCCTTATATAGGCACAATTCGCCCTGCCCTTATATAGGCATAAAATCCCAGCCCTTATTTAGGCATTAATCGTGCACTCCAAATACAGGCATGGTCTCTGACATCCGTCCACCCTAATGTCACAACGAGTTCTTGAAGAACAGACCCTTAGGCTGCGGGAGTTTCCCTAGTCCAGGACTATTGATTTCTTCAAGGACTCATATATTATGCATGAACCATTATTCCTTAGGGGTTCATTCATGACGTCTTTCGCTGTCCAACTCACATCAATACTAAACATTCCTAGGTACTCTCAGGTATAAATATACCTTCCCTAGCCCCTGTAAATCAGAGGAGACCTCGACTTCAGAGGAGCCCGTTTCCCGGCCTGACGCACTGAGAAGACGCTGTCATCCCTGCACGCAGAGAGTCCAGCTTCCAGTGATCTGACTTCCCTTGCGGGGTGTTGGAGTTCGAGTCTGGCAAAGAGATTCCAAACTCTCTCATTCTTCAGGTATGGAGCAGACTAGAACCTAGAGGGACTCTTGGCATACTAGGCATACTGGGGTTAGCGTACTCTTAGTATACCATAGTATGGAATACTTCACCTACTTCATACCTCGTCCTATACCTAGGTTAGGTTAGGTACATTGGGGTAGAACTAGATTAGAAACGCATCGTATGAGTACTCGCATTTTTAGTCTGTGTTATTTATGTAACAGCATATGTACTAAAAGATAATGCTCTCGCAGTATTATTTATTTTTACTGCTCACACTGTACGTTATTTATCTCGCATACTGTCTTGTGATCGTAACAGCACATTTTACTTACACCAGAAACAAGACTGTTCAATAAATCTTTTATTGAAACGCCCGTCTATTTCTTTCGGTGTAACTTGGAGAAAACTAAGCATGCACGACTGAGCTGAGTGAAATGGTTATCTATTGTTTCCACGACTCTGGGACACGTTCTGATTCTAAAGGGAAACACAGTGGTCATGTTTTGCGGCTGCCAGAAACTACTCTCTTCTTGTTGTCAAGGAGTTTCTAGTGGCCTCTGAGCTAGCTGGCACAAGTAATTAAGTTTAATATACTCGATAGGGACATACTGACCTTAGTCCTATGTCAAACCTATAGGATATATTATTCCAATGCGCAGAGCCTATTAGGGAAATAGGAGCTACACTACAGATGCTCCTTCTGCAATGTGAAGGGGAGATGCAGTATTACATTGTGTTCACATGTATGTTGACGCATTGTACAAGTTCACATACAGACTGCATGACAATGTACATTGTGACTGTTTGGGAGGAGCTGCCTATTTGATGCGGGACAGTGGACATTTCGACGACATCACGGATATGTGCTTGTACTCATTGACATCTCACATTTCCCTGCTATGCCAAATGTGATTGGCCAGTTTCTTCACACAAGCGGCACCTGTTGTGTCCTCTGTCCTGTTGTAAACTTATTGCAGTTTGTACCACATTGTTGTCAATGTTGATGTGCTCTGAATGTCATGTGTGTGCTGCATTTTTGGAGAGTCGCCCCTGCAGCTCTGATTTTGCTGCCCCTTGTCCCTTTCAGGTAGTGTGCCTTTGACTTCTGTGCCCATACAGTGCTGAGATGTTGCAGACTTGGGTGAATTTGGGTCTTGGTGGGAGTTGGGACTCTGGGGCATGGTTTGTCCGCAGATGTGTTGTTGACGTCAGGGGTTGTTTGTGCAGGTGGATGTGTCAGAGTGTGACCTGCTCCTTTACGGATGTGGTCCACACTCAGCCACCTCAGTGTGGTGGCGTGCACCATGTCATGATGATCGGACTGCAGCCATGCTAATCGTCATGCAGTGTCACTTGCATTGTCAGTTTGGCTCACGGACCCGCAGCTTTGCTGGGTTCAGCACATGTGCATGGGTTGGTTGTGAGATAAGTGATGTGTGGGTGGGCCTCCTCTGGGCACATAGTCGACGGGGGCCTACGTGCTGTTTCTATGTGTGCTGCAGTGTGCCAAGGGGATCAGGTACATGATCCAGAGTCATTGTGGGTGTGCACTGTGCTCCGCTTGATTGTGCATGTGTGCCATTGTGCCCATCTCCCCCCGTCCCCCTAGTCCCTGGTCGTTACTCACCCTGTTGCTGTTGTGTCAGGTCATGTTGAGCAGTGTCCGGTCCCCCAACTCCTGCCACAGTCTCCCCACTGATGACTGTGGACACCATTTCCTCCATCTCATCCAGCTCCTCCTGTGGCGCTGGACTCCCACCTCCAGTCTGCATTGCTGCCTTCTGGTTGTTGCCGAGTTTCTGCCTGGTCTTGCGCTTCACATCATTCCAGCGCCTTTTGAGCTCTTCCATTGTCCTCCTCAGCACTCCGACTGCATTCACCTTGTCCACGATGGACTGCCATGTTGCATTTTTTGTTGCCAATGACAGTGGAGGCGATGAACAGTTGTTGATGGTGTTCTATCACCTCCGTGATCAGGATCCTGTTTTCCTGCGGACTGAACCGCGTCTTCCTCTTCTTCTTGTCCTTGCCCTTCCCTGTCCCCAAGGTCCCAGGCTGCTCATCCGGGGGGCTTGTGGGGTTCTGGCCGTCTTCTGTACCTGCTCCGGCTGCCTCCATTGTGCTTCGCTGTAGTTTGGTTTTTGTTTGTGTTTTTTTTTTCTGCTTTTGTAGTGATTTTTCCCGCCTGACGTGTGTGATTTGCAGGCCTGGTGCTGCTTTTCGCTAATTGTCTTATCGTGATTGGGCCCATCGCAACTTTTTTCGCGTTCGGGTTTGCATTTTCATCGCCGTCCCGGTAATGTTATCGCGGACATTTGACGCGTTATCGGGAGACTATCGCATGTTACAGCCGTGTTGAAAATACGACGTTGACTCTGAGTTATTTTCCCACGATAGACGGCGATATGGAAACTTGCGTTAACCTATTTTGGCGATGTTTATTGCACGTTCTTGAGAATATCCCCCTCTGTCTTTTAGAGCTGAGACAAATTGATTTTGTCAATGTTTGTTTATTTTTTATTAAACTTATCATATAGGTAGGTGATATTAATTTTTGAAAATTGTTCTTTTTTGTCATTCTAGGTAGATAACGATCAATAAACATGTCCCCAAATTTTCCATTTGAGAAGATTTTAGATGGATGTATAAATTATATCTCATATTTAAATTTATGTCATTTGTCCGAACTTTTTATCTCAAGATAAGGCCCCTATTAACACAATAATGGTATACTGGTCCCCAAAACAATATGGAAAATCAATTTTCATCATTTTGCTATTTTTGTGCTTCAGAGTGGAGCAAATGTCGCAGCTGGACAAAGCATTTTAAAATGATGTCATACTGTTTCGGTCTTTAAATAAAACATCTGTGATAAAGTACGTCGTATATTCCCTTAATCATAAACATACGTGTTGCACGTATTTTCAAAACCCAGTTTCTTCATTTTTGCTCTTGCATAAAAATCTTTCAGTAATATGGGCAGCTGCAATATTTGTTTGCACTATTACATATCACCTATGTAGCGTGGTGCAAATACATATGCTCTTTTGCTTCGTTTGCGTTCCCCTAGAGCTTCTGTTATGTGGCTGTGCACGCTTATGGGAATTCAGAAAGGACTTTTAAGGGAAGTCGTAGTAATAGGATGAATTAGTCTGGAGCAGATGGGAAAATCTCTGAAACCGGTTAAAAATAATGCAGGTCTGGAAAAAAATTACCTCAGGCACTGAGCTAAAGGCATCGGTTCTATTCCCTTGTGCAAGGCTACGATAAGAGGAAGGTTGAGAATGGGGCATTGCATTACTGTTCGCGAGTGCGAATGTATGTTCCAGTTAAACTAGTGATGTGTCTTGAGAACTCCTCCAGCACTTCCAAAGAAATCGATTTAACACCGAAGGACATTGCACTACACCACTTACAGCTCTGATCCCTTGGCCAATACGTAAAGCTGTCTATTTGTGTACAACTGCTGTAGGGAAACAAATCATGTCTGCTGCCGAGCAGAAGACAAACCAGGGATCAAGAGAAAGTGTTATGTCCACAGGCGGAGAATCTGAACACATCTTATGAAGCAAGCTCCGTTCACTGCTGTTGATAACTGAAACACTGCTGCGAGGGTCGGGAATTGCTGTTTCCAATCCAGCACTTTAATTAGAGAGTTTATTTCTGAAACTATCCGCTTCCACGTTTTACTCAATCAAGTGAGGTCTTGATTTAAGACTCAGGTTCGCTATATGATATTTGATGCAAAAATAGCCAAAATATTTTTTAAGGTTTTCTGGCATATGAGAACCACATATAGAACAGGGCTCCCTCAGTACCAGATCCTTAGTCCATCTCGGCACCCTTCTTTTATTGCCCACATTCTTACTTCAATAATTTAAAACGTGGCCCAGGAGAAGGATTTCTTTTATTTGCATGGGACAACATCCGTATTCAAAAGAGAATGCGCTGTTTGAATATGTGCCTACTAAACAAAACAACAAAAGTAAAAAAAATTGATGGCGCAGATGAGTTAAAAATGAGGAATTGTAGACTGTTTTCTAAGTAGTCATCACAAACAAATGCGTAACAGGGGACTAGTCACAAACTTGAATTCAGTCATTTTAGACAGGTATTTATAACAATGCACCCTTTTTAGACCTCCAGGAATTAAAAAAAGTGATCCCTGTCAGGCGTGAACCCATTTGCGGTGGTGACATTCTCTGCGTGACATTCATGAGTGCAGAGATCTCTGAAGACACAAATCATACTCCAGGGGGTTGAAGTGGGCCTTCTAAGGCATGATTAACTTTGAGAATGCCTATTTGTTCGTATTCCTAAACTCCTCTTGCTTACCTTTCCACCCTGGAAGGATCATGTTTTCACTTCAGCATAGGGCCTCTGTTAATCCCTTTCCAGGTTGGGAAGGGGAATGGTTCACCCCAGATTTGCTGGGGGTTTTAGAGGAACGTCATTCTCCACTAGGAAAACTATTTTCCCTGAGGTGAAGTAAAAATGTGCATAGGCAGAGCCCATTCTAATCCTCATGTGTAGAATTCTCATCCATGCAGAACTCCCTATATTAGGACTATAGGCCAGCTGCAAAGGTCATGTTGTCGTGTAGTTCCTATACAACCTATACAGGATCTGCACGTTTAGACAACATACACTGCGGACTTGGTGTCCAAACTGATTCCAGACACCCCTACCAAGTATGTTGGCCTGTATACCAGCTAGCTCACAGTGCCACTAAAAACTGCTCTCACCAAGGAGAGAATAGTTCTTGGCAACTATCGAGCATGACAACCCTGATCCCTCAGAATCGTGGAAACAGTGCTATACTTTTCACTCAGTCACTCGTGCTCACTTGGTCTCAGAGAGATACACAGAATAAACGATATGGACGTTTTTCAATAAGCATTTATTGAACACTCGTCATTCTGGTGTAAAATAGGTGTGCTGAAACAACCACTGGACAGAAACAGATATACATGATTAGAAGCACTAAGAAGGTGAAAGGATGGTAGATCTCTACCATTCTGCTATAATCATGAAAATAGGCAAGTATATAAAATACATGACAATAAAATGTGTACTCCTATGATGCTACCCTAACTAGATGTGCCTAAGTGTACCTAGCATGTATGTAGGTGTTAAGCCAAGAATCCCTCTAGGATAGAGTCAACCCCATTACCTGAAGTGAGAGACTGTGGGACCCCATCTTGGTCTCGAGTTGGACACCCCGCAAGAGATGTTCAGACCACTGCGAGCTGGAGTATCTGCATGCAGGAACCTCAGCATCTTGCATCAGTGTGTCAGGATGGAAGTTGTGATCTCCTCTCCCTATCTCAGCATGATGTGATGTGTATATACCCAAAGGTATCCCCAGGGGTACTACCTTGCTGTGCCACTGTCGGACTTAGGATGACGTCGGGAATGAATCTTGTACATAGTTATTATACAGGAGATGGTAGTCCTGCTGAGTTTCCTAGAATCCAAGGATCCTCATGCATAATGTATGAGGTTATTGTTCAGAGAAAAACCCCACGTTCTGTGTGCAGTACTGTAACTAGGTAAAAGGTCAGTCCTAGCAGCCCGTTATGTATGTAATGTAGGGACGAATATAGGTGAAAGGTTGGGATGTTACCCGAGCCTATATTGGGGTACCTATATGGAATATAACACCCACTCCTCATCCGACTGGACGACATAATCTAATTCTAACATACTACCTGTCTAGGTACTCGTACACAAACATATTTAGTAAAACAATAGTTCTGCTAAAAAATGTTAAAAACTCTAAAAAAGTGCTAAAACAGAAGAATTGTCACTCAAGCAATAGCTCTACTGTGTCTGTATATAGTTCGAACAACTAAAAGCATCAGAAAGTCATGCAGGTCATAAAAAGTGTCAATTTTGCTTTGGAGTTCCAATTTGGAGCTTGTTTAAAAAAGGCCACATTTTTCCCAGCACACGATGAGCTAAATGTTTATGTGTCCTGGCTGGTAGACGCAACATCGCTGTTGCCTGCCTTCGCAGACGACGATCCCTGTAACACTTCGCAGATTACGTCAATTGAGCACAGATGATCTTCCATACTGCCTGCAGCCGATGCTGGGGCAGCCTCTGCGCCATCCAAAGCCTGGGTGTTAGTGGAGGAGCCGGTATCCATTCCAACAGGAGCAGAGAGTAGGAGTACGCTGGGGACACTACAGAACATGGGCCGTTATTGGGTCCAGCAATGCATCAACGTCCAGGTGCGCAACTGATGGAAGTGTTAGACAGAGATCCAACACGCATTCTTCTCCACAGAACAGGCATCGGAGAATAGGTAAGATGCAGTCCATCCAGACTGGTCTAAATGACAAGAACTAAGATGCACTCAGCTCTCGTAGGCGAGGTGTGCCCAGATGTTGTACCATGCGATCACGGTATTTGCGCTCTTGGAGTGCTTTTTCCATCTCATTGGTGACTGGGACGTCCATTGCGTAGCAGAAAAATTACAATCAGGATACCTGCTATTAGAAACAGGATCAGCGGAAGTCCTCCAAAAAAGCTTCAGAAGACGGAGTGTATAAAGTTTGGTATAACTCCGAGGACCGTCTGAAAGGTGCTTAACAGTCCTGAACCTATGGTCTTAAATAGGTGTACTATACCCATCGTATCAGACATGTTAAAGATACATTTAACATTTCTGCGAAATGGAAGGGGCAGTTCGTACGTATTAGTGCCTGTATCTCGGCCGAGGACCTTGCGATCTGGAGATCAAAGTCTCCCGGGCGGAGGTTAAGGGCACGGTTTTCTGTAGAAGCATGGCTTTCAGTCTGCTCAGAGTATCAAACCGTATAAGAGAAACATTCAATAAAGGCCATAGCGGCGCCTCCCTGACTGTATGTGTCAGTGGAAACACTACTTGCATACAGCAAGTAACCCTGGAGCTCACAGTGACTAGATATGCGATGCCCGGAAGCATCCCACAACAACCTTGATCGTTCAGCATCAAGGAAATCTCATTTGAAAGTAGCCTGAATACCGAAGTAATCACGGCTGCCGGGGTACCCCTCAAGTGACAGGATAGGTTCGCTACTGAACCCTTGCAGGCCCGTGCAGCATAATATCCTGGCATATGAGAGATCCACTCAAAGTGTTCTCACAGTTTGTACCGCTTAGAAACACTCCCCACTCCTGCATCAAAATCTATACGGTAATTCCCAAGATTCCTTGATGAATTCCTTACCCATTTCTTCATATCTGCTCGCCTGTTGTTGTTTATCTAGGCAATACTGAAACTGGAAAGTTGTGACCGGTAATGTTATATGGCCATGGATTAACCATTCTGTGGACGGTGATTCTGCCACAGTAAAAGGTAATCTGTCCAGTTTTTCAATACGCAGCATTGTATATGTTGCTCCCCTCTGTGCCATTTTCATCTGTTTTTCCATTAGATTGTATGGAGAAAACAGTGACTTACTGTTGATAAAACGCCAAGGCACATAACCTGCGTGCAATGATTGCAGCGTCCAGCTCAGTAACATAATAGAACTTAATTGTGATTGCCCGTGCTGTAGTATGGACAAATCCTGTTCTAGTACATCAATAGCAGAAGATACAATGTTGCCCAGTGAATAAAGCCTGGAAGTTAACGTAGTCATACCATTGTCAACTACAGCTAACAATTTTTCTAAGTTAATCCTATTTCTCGAATTCTCTCAGCCTCTTCTTGTTGGGAGATTATCCAAATTTCATTATAACCAGTATAATAGAAACGTTTTTGACGTGGTTACCTGGGCCCTAAAAAAAAATTGTGTAGGTCCACATCCTCTGTTAGCAAGGATAAGTGCTGTTTCACCTGTTGTAGTGTTGAGGTCTTTAGCCAATCGAGACATAACTTCCCAACACTGTATGATGTCACCACCCCCAAATGTTCTCTTTGTACATAGCGTGGGTCTGGCCTATGGATACTGAACCCTTCGGTGGTACCCCTGAATCTTTCCTGACATCTGTTAGTGTCAGTGGGCCAAACCAACCGTCCCTTCCAATTGGGATCTGATGTATTGTATTGTAAGATGTAATCTAATGTATCCCCTTTCAGTGATGTATAATTACTGTCGGCCTGTGATGGTGTTGGAATCCGACGTGTGTTCAAATCCTTGTTCTTGGCTATTCCAAGGCAGGAAGTCTGTTGCACTGTTTCATTTAGAAATATCATCTGCTGAGGAATGAGGCATGCTCTAAATAGCACTTCTGTTCCCTGGATTTGCCAGTCTCTAGAACTCCAGACTGATTTTAAGTCTATAGTGTCTTTCCATAAGTCGAAACCTTTTTCAGACAGTTGGGTAATAAAGGAAGCAGAGTAAATCTGTTTGGTGTTAGTCAACATATTTTTCTGTGCAGGTGTAGGTGCAACCTTATAATAATATGAGGTTGGGTCTGAAATATTAAACCCTGAAAAATATGAACATTTTTGTTCAAAGGTTTTCGAACTGCTTTTTGGCGGCGTTGGGCAATGTTCCCATTGGTGATATGTTGAAAACATTTCTAGGGTTACTAGATTTGTGTAGAAAATGATGACCATAATGCTGATAACAATACATTATGTTAAAGTCTGATGTGTCTTCTAACATATCATTGCTAGAAAATGCGGCAGATTGTTCTAAATAATTCGTTTCCCCTGAGCCAGTGCTCTTTCTCTCACTACAGCAGCCTGTACCGCTGTCAGGATTTTTTCTGTAGATGCAAAACGCATCTCAACGTTTGTGTACAGATGTAATTTGTATGCTATTGGGACAGTTTCACCTTCATTGTATGTTAAGTAGGTGTACCAAGATTGACCCACAACTATACAGATCACTAGATTGCGGACAATTACGCATGCCTGTAAGTGTTTGGATGCTATCATGTTAGCTTGTAGGGACCGAAGGATATCTGTGTGTTCCTGTGTCCATTGCCTAACTGAGAAATCAGGTCTTATGAGGTCGTAGAAAGGTTTAACCCTTTCTGCATAATCCAAAATGTATGTTCTGCCATAAATATAGGAATCCCAGTATGGACTATAAATCTTTCAATGATTTTGGAGGTTAGAGCAGCGCGCATTTTTCTAAAAAGTTGGCTGCCAAGCTTTTCCCTTCACTTGAAAGCTCATATCCCAAAAATAGGACATTGAGATGGACTATTTTTGATTTTTTAAAGTTAAACTTGTAGCCCTGAGAGGCGAATCCCAAAATTATAGTGCTCACCCTGGTCAAGTGTTCCTCCAGGTCATCGTCTGTCAGATAAATATCATCTACATAGGACAATGCCGCCTCGTCCATATTCTGTAGTAACTCAGTTACCCTTGCTGAAAACAACCCCGGGCTGTTCTTATACTCCTGGGAGAGTCGCCAAAATTGCCACTGGGACCCCAGCACTGAGAATGCTGTCAAGTATCTGCTCTCAGGCGCTATATTTTGGCAGAAAAATCCATTTGAGATATCTAGTGTTGCTTTGTATTTTTTCCGCACAATGTTATTCATTAATGCGGCACTATGTGCATTTTGTACTGCAAATGTTTTTGTGCATGAGTTCTGTAATCTAAAACTAGATTATATGAATTGTCGGGTTTCATTATGGGATTATTCATTGAAGAGGTGCAAGTTTCAATCACACCTTGGTATTCAAGTTGATCTAAGATCTAGCTGACCTGGTTTTTAGCTTCCTGTTTTATTGGATACTGTCTCTGTGGAGTTGGAGTAGATTTTAGTGGTATCACGTGGTGAGTTGATTCTTCATCCCACCCAACATGGTTGCAATATAATGCAGGAGCAAGGGCTACTGCCCACTCCCGTGCATATGTTCATTTTAAGTATTGGGGAACCAGGTCGGAAAAAGCTGGCATAATTACCGTTTCTCCCTTTGGGCATTCCATAACAATAGTAGGCGGCCAATCTCTCTCAGCTAAATGGATGTCGTAGCCAAAAGTCAGGTTCTCCCAAAAGAGACCTTTAATTTTTCTGGGCTTGTCCGCCTCCATCCGGAGCGTTATCTCATGTAACCTATGTGGGACACCTACCCTAGTATCAGGTGTTTCCACCGTGATATACTCACTCAACTCCGCTGTCGGTATGTCATCTTCAACATAATAATGAAATGTTTTTGTTAGTGCATTTGCCTGTGGGAATCGAATCCATGAATAGAATACTTCTGTTCTAAATGATTTGTGTGCCTCAATCACGAAAGTTACTTGCCCACCTCTAGATGTAACGCTGTATGCTACTAGTTTTAGGGTGTTGGCATTTCTATCATTTTCTGCAATGTGTATTGCGTCTGCATCTTCTTCCTCGGCTGAGAGATTTGGTTCATGTACAACATCTCCCGGCTCAGTCATTGTTTTTAGTAAGAAGAGCTTTTAAAGGAAACTGAGATAAGGTGTTATGCACAATTGGAACAATGTATCCTTCAAACTTGATTAAACCAACAGCCAATGCATAGGATTTTTCCTACTCAGCTGTGGCGGATTTTTGTTCACTCCCACTCCAGACGTCTCTGGGGTAATGTGAGTAGGGGTCTCTGAGAATAGCACGACTGAACTACTCAGATTTGATGTTAAATAGGTACCCAACCAAAATTGGCGGCGCCATGTCGTGTAGTTCCTATAAAACCTATACAGGATCTGCACGTTTAGACAACATACACTGCGGGCTTGTGTATCCAAACTGATTCCAGACACCCCCCATTAAGTATGTTGGCCTGTATACCAGCTAGCTCACAGTGCCACTAAAAACTCCTCTTACCAAGGAGAGAATAGTTCTTGGCAACTACCGAACATGACAACCCTGATCCCTCAGAATCGTGGAAACAGTGCAATATTTTTCGCTCAGTCACTTGTGCTCACATGGTCTCAGAGAGATACACAGAATAAACGATATGGATGTTTTTCAATAAGCATTTATTGAACACTCGTCATTCTAGTGTAAAATAGGTGTTCTGAAACAACCACTAGACAGAAACAGATATAAATGATTAGAAGCACTAAGAAGGTGAAAGGATGGTAGATCCCTACCATTCTGCTATAATCATGAACATAGGCAAGTGTATAAAATACATGACAATAAAATGCGTACTCCTACGATGCCGCCCTAACTAGATGTGCCTAAGTGTACCTAGCATGTATGTAGGTGTTAAGCCAAGAATCCCTCTAGGATAGAATCAACCCCATTACCTGAAGTGAGAGACTATGGGACCCCGTCTTGGTCTCGAGTTGGACACCCCGCAAGGGATGTTCAGACCACTGCGAGCTGGAGTATCTGCATGCAGGAACCTCTGCGTCTCGCGTCAGTGTGTTGGCATGGAAGTCATGATCTCCTCTCCCTATCTCAGCAAGATGTGATGTTTATATATCTGAAGGTATCCCCAGGGGTTCTACCTTGCTGTGCCACTGTCGGACTTAGGATGACGTCAGGAATGAACCTTGTATATAGTTATTACACAGGAGATGGTAGTCCTGCTGAGTTTCCAAGAATGCAATGATCCTTATGCATAATGTATGAGGCTATTGTTCAGGGAAAACCCCATGTTCTGTGTGCAGTACTGTGACTAGGTAAAAGGTCAGTCCTAGCAGCCCGTTATGTATGTAATGTAGGGACGAATATAGGTGAAAGGTTGGGATGTTACCCGAGCCTATATTGGGGTACCTATCTGGAATATAACAATGTGACATCCACTAGAGTTCACCTTGAAACACGTGGCTGGCTCAGCTTTTCAGGCATAATCGTCAGAATGTTGGTCTATATGTAAACGTTTACGTGCAGGTGGAGGTGGATTTGGAGATATCTGCACTTGCGCTTCCTGATTTTTTTTGTGAATAGCAACTTTGACAAAATAACTGAGCACAAAGAAAATAAAATGCTACAATGCTATAATTATAGAAGGTTGAATACTTCAGCAGTTTTTAAACACATTTTGCAGCAGGAAGTCACGTTTTTGCAAATCAGAGTTACACAAACTCTGACTGTTTTGCTTCCACTTGCTGTGCAGGAGAGTGTATTTAGCATCCAAGTGCCTGGAGTCTAAGGGTCATGTTACTGTTGCAACCACTGCTCCACAAATTGTGATTGCTATCTGTCTTGCTAAAGCGCTCCTATGGGAACAAAATGACTAAGGGCCTGATTAAGAGTTTGGAGGTGTGGCAGCAGGCCGCCATGACAGTGCCCTGCTGCCACACCGCCAAACCTGTACTGAGACCGCCTGCCGTATTCCGAGTGGAATACAGGTCAGGTGATCCTGCAGCAGCTGGCTTATAGCGCTGCCTTTCAAAGGCTGATCGGAGAGCATTAGAAAGGCAGCGCCATGGGACTGCCACAGCATGGACTGTAAAGTCCATACCGTTCTGGAACAGGGGGTGCATGCACACAGGGGGGCACAACATGTGCCCCACTGCATGCATCCCCGGGAAATGAGGGAGCGGGGGCCCTGTAGGGCCCCTTTTGTTTCCTCACTGCCATCATTTCCAATCCAGGATCACATCCATGGTTATGGTTGCAGTGAGGAAACTCGTAATATGCTTAGCAGTGCTGCCGCGGCACCGCCAAGCATATTGTGGCCTCAAGAACACCGCATCAGCGCCAGGGATCGTGGATCCCTGGCAGCTGCGGCAGTCCCATGGCGGTCCGACAACCAAAGTTGTAATACGACGGCCAGAACGCCGGTGCTCAAGGTCACCGCCAAACTCAGAATCAGGCCCTAATTCACAGTACGAAACTGTCAGTACAGTGACCTTGATAACCAGCAGTAGTTAGACTCATGCAGAGCTACACTTATGGTAATATGCTTACCAAGGGAGTACCCAGGGAAATAAAATACCCCCCTATTTGAACCCTATCACAAATGACACTGAGTGAGTGAGTGCATGGGTGAGTTTGTGAGGTGAGCAAACATGCACTCATTTGGTTGCTTCCCGAGGAAATCTTGAAAATTATGTGACCAAATCGAACCATCTACATCTTCATTTTCACTGAATTTGTACATACATCGATCTGTCCATTCTCTCTGCCCTTCCTTCCTACTCTCATCCATTATTCTTTCTCTCATACATACATACATCTCTCCATCCACCCTTCCATCCATCTTTGCTTCTCTTCATCAATCTACCATCCTTATTTTTCCCTTCCTTTCTTCAACCCACCCTTTGTTTCATTCATCTGTCCTACTCTCCACCATTTCACCCATGCAGCCTTCACCCATCCACCCATTCTTAAACCGTCATACCTTCATCCACCTCTTTATCCACCAACTTATCTATCTTCTCTAAATCCATCCCTCACTTCCTTCTTGCTCTCCTCTTGTTTTCTCCTATTGCATTGTATTCCTCCCCACAGCTCCTGCATTTTACTCCTCCCCACAGCTCCATAGTACTTTTCCCTCCAGACTCTCCGATCAAAATCAAAGTGAACAAAATAAATATTTTAAATGTGTTATTTCAGACACAATGCTAAGTGCCCCCCCACACACACACCCTGCTCAAACTGCTAAAGGGGGGGCATGTCATCCCCGATGGTGACTCATAGGCTGATTTAGAAATGAGTGGTATGGAGGAGCATGAGCGGCACCAACCAAGATGGCCACCTGATCCGCGGTTCAAACATCTTCTCCTCTTTGAAACTGAGATATTCTCATGTCGGAAGACCCCCTGTGTGGGTTTATTATGCCGGTATGATTCCTCTCTCCTTCTGCTTAGAGGAATATTGATAAATACAGCAGCTACTTTGCGGCCGCCATTTTGAATTTCCTTCAATGGCGTTTTTTCCTCAGATACATTACTTATGAAGGGATCTTTAATATAACAAAATATATAGCTTATTTTTTCCTGCATAATTAATTATCTACTCCCTTCTTCTTTTATTTTTGGACCAGTGGCATCTGAAGGCTGTATAACTTCACTGCAGTTACTGATTTTAATATTTTTGAACAACTTTAACCTGCACTGCAGCTCTCATCTTGCGAAGAATATTATTGGAGTGTTTCTAGACACTTCATTGTGCATGTTTGTGACCTCTCTTGTTCCTGTGGCCTTTTCTCTTCCTTGACTTATGGGTAGGAGTAAAAAATTGCTGCTTACTAACAAGAAATTTACCGCTCACGCTCCTGAATCTGACTCCTCCCATACTGGCTCTTCTCTGCACAATAATAGCAATATGGCACGTTCTAGTTCTTCACGACCAATGGCTTTGCCAACCTCTTCATTCAAATTGCAAACTCCATCTTCTGCCAATAAGCGTCTTAAACAAGACCCTCCTTCTCCACTGAAGTCTGTATCCCCGGTATCTTTGGACACTGTTTTAGAGGAAATATGTGCTTTATGTCCATTCATTGAGGAAACCAATTCCTGCCTGCAAGTTCTGGATACTAAATGGTCGTTTATGGAATCCCATATTACCGTAGTGGCACAGCATGTTGGTGAATTACAAGATGTATCCACTAAATTGGTCACCTTCGAGAAGTATGTCCTCCTGTTAAAGAAATCTGCTGAAGACCTTGAAAATAGAAATAGATGCAATAATCTCCGCTTATATGGTCTTCAGGAGGTTTGGAAGGTGATGATCCCGTTCACTTTTTCACTACCTTTCTTCCAAAGCTTCTTGATTTTCCTACATCTCCAAATCTGAATATTCAACGGCTCATAGATTGGGTCCCCGCTTGTCTTCTTCATCTGCTCCCTCGAAGCTATGGGGTGTGATTCTTTTATTTCTGAAATTTACTGACCTTCTACAGGTCTTAAATGAAGCTAAACTTAAAAAACAGCTTGTTTGATCGGATTCTAAATTATTTATCTCCCAGGATGTCTGTTCAGCAACAGCCAAATGACGGAAGGAATTCCTTGAACTTCGTCCAGCTTTACGTTCACTTGGTGCACGCTATGGGTTATTCCACCCATGCTTGTTTCAGGTTACTTTTCAAAACAGCACTTCTACTTTTGATGATCCGGTAGATCTGAGGAAATTTATTCAATCACACTCCACATCGTCTATGGAAACTTCTGGTCCTTCTTCTGTGACTTCCTTACCTTGAGTTTTCTTCTTTTTATTGCAGGCATGTTTGGTTTACTTGGATTCATCTACTGTTTTCTTTTGCAGGTTATTTTTAATAACTGTCTCATAACATGTTAACCTTATTCTTTTTCCCTTTATATCCATACAGGTTTTCTTTTTGGGATCTCTTTTTATCCGTTTCCTACTCGTCTTATATGGTTCTCCGCTGTGGTGCTTTCTCCCTGGTTGGATGTGTCATCTTCTTCTGTGTGTCCCACTCCTTGTGTCTCTCTTCCTGTTCTTCCTTGAAGGCACGTATTACAGTCATCAGTCCTTTTTTATTCTCATTTGTAGTCATATATTTTGTCAGTTGTTGGCATGTACTGTATTCTCTAAACGTATTATCTATCACCCTTTCCTTTCTCCTATTTTTCTTCTATATTACCTTTCTTTCCACAGCTCTTTCTCCTTTTTTCACTGTTTCATCTCCCTGTGGTTATTACTGTTGATCGTGTTACTTCATATATCATTCAATGTGTATACATTCAGAGTTATATCTTGGAATGTGAAAGGTTTTCTTAATCCCATAAAAAGGCAGAGAATACTATCTCATTTAGCCTCCTATAACCCAGATTTAGTTCTCTTACAAGAAAGCCATTTGACGGAGACAGAGGCTTTGAAGCTCAAACGAAGCTGGGTTGGCTTAGTCCTTGTTTCTCCTACCCCAATAAGAAAAATTGTATAATTATCCTATGTCACAAAAAGTTGAATTGTTCTGTTATCTCTCAAGACATAGATTCAGAAGGTAGGTGGTTATTAGTTAAGTTACTTGTTAACAATATATCTTTGACTGTATTTAATGCTTATGGTCCGACTCAACAGGACTACTCTTTTTGGCCCAATAATAAAAAATGTTATCCGGTATAAAGATTAATTTTTATTCTAGGAGGCGACTGCAATCAGATTATAAACCCATTTATTGACCGCCAATCTCAAATTCGTTTCATCCCTCATAAATCTCACAAACAATTTCACAACACAATTTCTCAGACACACCTTGTTGATGCTTGGCGTTTATGTAACCCAGATGTAAAAGAATTTTCTTTTTTCTCCCCCCCTCATGGCTCTCTCACTCGATTAGATTACATTTTCCTCTCAAAACCTTCTTCCCAGAATCTCATCTCCTCCTCAATTGAACCTATTGTAATTTCTGATCATGTCCCGGTTGTTGCAGATTTTTATCTGCTCCGACCACAGCCCAGATCTTCCAGATGGAGGTCTAATAATTTTCTTTTACAAGATCCATTTTTCTCTTCTTCTCTAATTTCTTTTGCTGAGGAGTTTTTCTCCTTGAATGCAGATCCAAATTCTTCCCCCTCATTGATTTGGGATACATTCAAAGCAGCTGGCCGTGGTTTCATTATAAATTTTGTTTCCAGGAAAAATAAAAAATCACTCAATCAATATCATAGTTTATTAGCTAACATCAAACATCTAGAACATCAATTTTATTCTTCCTCTTCTGGTTCCACTTTAGAGGAACTTGTTCGTGCGAAACTAGATTTTAACAAATTAACCACGGATAGCACTTTATCTATTCTTTTATGTAGCAGTGCCAGCTATTATGGCAGACGAAATAAAGCAGGTACATTTTTGGCTAATTACCTCAAAGCTCGAAAAGAGCGCGTATTAATAGATTCCATTCAATTGTCAGAAGGTAAACATCTTTTTAAAGAACAAGATGTCTTAGAAGAATTTGTGAAATTTTATAAAACTTTATATACACCGGAATCCCCTGCATCTACCTGTTTAATTGATTCCTACCTTGCTCAATCTACTCCCTCTTCACATGAAAATCTGGACTTCAATGCTCTTGAGTCGGATATATCAATTACAGAAATATCTAAATCTTTGAATCTTCTTAAAAAAGAGAAAACTCTGGGTCCAGATGGGTTCACGGTAGAATTTTATTTACATTTTTCAAACTTACAACTCCCAAAACTTTTACATCTTTTCCAACATTTTTGCACTATTGGTAAGGCGGATGGTACTTTTTTAGAAGCCACAATATGCTTAATTCATAAGAAAGGTTGTGATCCTAAATTATGTAAGAACTACCGCCCTATATCCCTTGTAAATGTCGATTAAAAAATCTTTGCTAAATTACTCGCTCTACGTCTCGAACCTCTTCTGCCTGCTTTAATTGGCCCAGAGCAATGTGTCTTCGTTAAAGGTAGATTAACATCTGATAATTCTCTATTGTTTTTTAACTTTCTAAATAAGGCTTCCACTCTTTCCTATTCTTTAGCTGCAGCCTCTATCGATGCAGAGAGGGCATTTGATAAAGTTGATTGGTCTTTTTTATTTAAAGCCCTTCATTGGCATGGTTTTGGTCCCAAATTTATCTCCCTTATTTCTTTGCTCTATACGAATCCCAGTGCTTCTGTCTTAATTAATGGTCTTATTTCTCAATTTTTTCCATTGCAAAGAGGTGTACGTCAAGGGTGTCC
The DNA here is from genome assembly GCA_963921515.1 of Calotriton arnoldi. Lineage (NCBI taxonomy): Eukaryota > Metazoa > Chordata > Amphibia > Caudata > Salamandridae > Calotriton > Calotriton arnoldi. Next base: position 407,585 of record CAWUFW010005442.1, read on the forward strand.
TTTATCCCCTCTCTTATTAGTTTTATCTATTGAACCCTTTTTGTCACGTATCCGTCAAAATGCTTCTATATCTGGATTTCTTTATGGAGATTCTCATTTGAAGCTATCAGCTTATGCAGACAATATTTTGCTTTTCATTTCTAATCCTGAAACCTCTATTCCTCTTCATGGCAAGAGTTCTTGGATTTTTCTATGGTCTCTGGTTACAAAATTAATCCTGATAAGACAGAAATTCTGCCCACTACCAAATTTTGTCTTGAACAACATTTTGATTTGACTGGTTTCTGATGGAATAATTCTAAAATTAAATACTTAGGAATTTGGTTCAATAATTCCATATTATATTCGGTTAAAATCAATATGAAGGAAAGTCTTGATCGTATATCTAAACTTCTTTCCTCCTGGAACCCTCTTTTTCTTTCATGGTGGGGTCGTCTCGATTCCATTAAGATGATGATTACCCCTATTTTGTTGTACATTTTTTCAATGATACCCATTTGCGTTCCCTCCATGTATTTTAAAAAATTTGACTCCCTTCTTTCTAAATTTTTATGGCACGATAAGAAACCTAGAATGTTATTGAAACATCTCAGGAAACCAAAGTCTAACAGGGGAGTAAAATTTCCTGACTTCAATCTTTACCATAAGGCTTTTTGCTCGAAGATGGCATCTAAATGGCTTCTTACAGACATCTTCCCTTTTACACCTTTATGGGTTAGAGTGGAACGTTCTTTGATTGCACCTTTTTCTGTAAAAGAAATTCTTGCCTTTACTGCAAAAGCAAACATCACGTCCTCTCCATTATTTCATCACACATGCTCCTTATTAAGACCTCATTGTCAACCAAAGATCTCTACTAGAGATTCTTTTCTTCAATCTCCTCTTTGGTGTAACCACCTTATTACTATTATTAATAGACCATTATATTGGAAATCTTGGCGACTTTGAGGAATAGTTTGGGTCCGAGATATGTTTGATGGCATCACCCCTTGTTCTTTCCCTCATTTTCAAGCTACTTTTAAGTGTCTGCGCTCTTTCTGGCAGAAATTTTCAACACTTATGGAGTTAATTTTGGATGTCTTTTATTCCATCCCGTCTGATACCTCTACATCCTCAGAAGATCCACTTTTAAAAATGTTGATATTGTTTCCAAAAGCTTCCTTGATCTATAAACATCTTTTCACCCCGGACCCTTCCTGCTCTAAAACTAATTTGGAATTGGCCTGGGAGATGGATTTGGGCTGTGTATGGAGTGTTGACTTCTGGAACAAGATCTGGGCAAGATCGTTAAAAATCTCTAGATCCGCTTCTACCACTCAATCTATGTTTTTTCTTTATCATAGGTTGTATTTTACTCCCCTATCAATATCTAATATTTCACATATTAATAACAACTCCTGCTGAACCTGTAAATTCCCTCTAGCTGATTTGTTCCATCTTTTGTTTTCCTGTCCCAATGTAACCTCCTTCTGGGTGAATATATGGTCTCTTATATAAACATTTTTTAATTTACATACTCCTTTATCTAATGTTACTCTTTCTGCAGGGAGTTTGATAGAATCTTTGGGTTTATCTTTCCATGATAAGGGTTATTTGACCTAATGTTGGCTTTAGCTTTTCAGCAAATTACACTAAACTGCAAATGTTGCACTAAACTTTCAGTTAAGTCTTGGTTGAATAATGTTTGTCATTCTAATAGATTGGACATTGCTTTTGCCTCCTCTTACAATTCACTTGCTAATAGAGATTTGTATTGGTTACCATTATCTAATTATTTAAACTAAGTTGCAGAAATGCATGTATCTTTCAAAAGTTCTGAAAATGTAAAACCTCCATAAGTTGTTATTTCTCTGCTTCTTTACTCTATGTTATTTCTCAGCATTACATCGTTTTTAGGTACTATTTCTTTCTCTATTATTATTGTGTAATGATACACGATCTTCAGTTGTAGAATTATATTCTATCCTCTCTCCCCTCCCTCCTTATGAAAATGTCAAAATGTGAAATGCTTTCTACTTTGTTTAGTATTTGCCTTCTCTATTTTAGTTTTAAGATAATTCATAAGGCTTACTCTTTGTAATTGTGTTTTATTTCAAATAAAGATTTTAAACTTAAGAAATGAGTGGTATTTTCACTTTGCAAAACAAACCAGCAGAACTTATCTTTGCACTCCTCAGCATTCCCCCACCATTTTATGAGAGTGGGTGCTGGTGGCCTCATGAGGATTGACTATTACAGGCTTACCAATGCCCAATTTTACATTGTTATTTTATTACTTTTTAGGCCTTGCCTGCAGACGGTACGAAAGTGCTGTTGCTTGGCGACAATCTATTGTTCTTAAAAATAAATAACAAAATCTAAAAAGTGGGGTTTAGCCTGCCTATTATTTACCACTGGTTGGCATAGTCACTCTTGTTTTCCTGATTCTCATTAATCAGTGCATGCAGGCGTCACTTACTCTGTCTGCATTTGCCTTTTGGTGAAGCATGGATTTAGTACTGATTAATGTCCTTATTGGTGTCCTCCCCTACTTGGGTTCTGTTTGAGGTACTTTTGGTTTTCTTCCCCCATCATTAATAACCACCGTCTTTGATGTTTATCGTCCTCAGCTTACTCTTTTGTTGATTCTTCCCCCCTTCCTCCCTGCTTGTTTAATTTAACTGTTGGCATAGAAAGTTGCACGTGTTTTGCCTGCTTTATTTCTCAAGATGTAAACCGCGCTACTAGAGTTTTAAGTGATTACTTTCAGCTTTCTAAAAATGCAATAATGCATACGTGTAAGTAAGTGCACAGGTAGCTGCAGCCCATTAAGATCTGCAGGGTGGTGGGATGTGTGCCCTGCCGGGTGAGGGCCATATACTTGGCAGTGCTTTCCTGCTCCATATCTTCCTCCCTTCCATGGAACTACTTTGGGGCCTTGGTTCCCCTTGCTTCCTCAGCCATCCGTGATGCAGGAATATGTCCCATCTACTCAGCATGCAGTTCACCATAGAAACTGTTTTTTTTTTTTTAACAGTAACCACAGTATTGTAATTACACTCTGCCTCCTTTCATTAGAAAACAGAAAAACTGTGAGGAATTTAAATGTTTGACTAGTGAAACAAAACAAAGTGAGAACTGTTAAAACTATTGCGCCGACAAGATGCTTGTTCAAAATTGAGACTTTTGGCTTGAAGCGAGGTATGCGAAGCTGGCTATGCACGGTCCGTCTTTGTTAAATGCTGCATCAAATATAGTTTATTTCAGTACACAGGGTAGAATTTAAGCATTTGAAATACAGCAGGTGCTATCCTGCTGATGTATTTTCTGGTTTTATTTTAATTTTGCAAGTTGTACTGACACAAATAGGAGTAATAAATAAACACAGGAAGAAACCTTCATGATTTTGAAATTGATTATTTTAATTGTTTGGCTATATATATCTATAGATACATAAATAGATAGGTAGGTAGATAGATAGATAGATAGATAGATAGATAGATAGATAGATAGATAGCCATACTAATTTTATATATTACCTACTGGGTAAGTACTTATAGTTAGGACCTAGTTAGTTAGGACCTAGTTTCCACAGGAAAAGCATTTTTTGTTTTGCTAATAACTTCGGTGCCGTTTGACGAATTTTAATGAAAACTAGTTTGACAATCATTGCAGCTGCTGCCTGAAAAGTTCTGGGGTGATTCGTCAAGCGGGGACCAAGAAAAATGGGGGCCCCAAAACACCTTTTCCCTATGCAATTCCACCATAGGGATTTTGGACACGACTAACACCCCAACTACTGAATGAATTTACATCAAATCTGGCAGAAAACTTGAATTTGGTCCAGAAAGAGTGCTTTTTGCAATTTGGTGTGAATATGTTCAGTAGTTTTGGAGTTATTAAAGGAAAAAGATTTATGTATATCTAGAGGCACGGATCCTCCGCAGATCCACCGCTGTGGATCTGGGGATCTATGCGCAAACAGCAATGCCTTGATTGGCTGGCCTTAACTTGAGAGAAAAGTTGCAGTCGCCATTTTGTGATTCGGGACACGGTTCCCTTGGGGGGGGATAAAGTAGAAATAGGATATAAGGGGTCAGGATAGAGGTATCCTGCCCCCAAGGGACAGATGGAGGGGTCTGTGAGGGACCCTCATGGGGAAGAAATTATGGGAAATGTTTTATTTGGGTACATGAGGATCTGTGGATCATACACCTACCCATCACACACTCACTTTCTCACTTACACTCCCACATAACCACTCACACAGCCATACAGCCACTCACACATTATCTCAGAGACCTAGAAAACACTCACACACCCATACAGACACTCACATACCCAGTCACATGTATACAGCCACTCACACAGCTTCTCACACACCCATACAGTCACTGACAAATCCACTCAGATAATCACTTAACCACTTGCACACTCACTCACAGACCCATATAGGTACTCACACACCCACTCTCATGCCTACTTACTTAGCCACACAACCACTCACACACCTTCCCACATACACATACAGTCACTCACATACTCCAATCAGAGACCCACAACACCATTCACACACCCATACAGCAACTCACACACCCAGAGACCCAGAAACCACTCACACACCCATTTTCAAACTCATACAGCCTTTCACACACCCACTTACAAACCCAGATAAACACTCATACATATACTCACAGACCCAAACAGCCCCTCACATACCCAGTTACTTACACAGCTACTCACACACCCACACACAGGCAATAATACAGTTATATAAATTGTAATAGGATGTATTTGAATTCAATTTATTGTTGTTTTGTTTTGAATGTGTGCTTTTGGTTGGGAATTGATCTGTGGATCAGCCTGAAACATAGCCAGCAGACCCCTTATTTAGCCAAGAAACCATAGCAGATACGTGGATCTGAGTGAGAAATTAGAAAAAAAGGATTTGAAAACAAAAAGAACCAGTGTTTGGGAAAAGGGTTGGCTCTGAAAAGAGCCTTTATGTTTATGGTGTATAGATGATAACTACACATAGAACAGGATGCAGTCTTTTAAGTTGCTGAGGGACACCCTGTTGCCTGTGATATGGGCTCCATCTTTTGATATATTCCTTCCATGTCAAAGCATAAGTTGTTATGGTATGTAGAGTCCATGTTGTAGTCTCGCAGAAATGCAGAAACAGCTTTATTAAAAAGTTTCTTGGTTTTCTATATCTGTGGACAAAATTGGTTTGACCACTACCACTTTTGTCTTTGACATAGTAGTAGAACAGCAAGGCACTATGTGGGAAAAGTGAAATAATTGTGCCAAATGTATGCTTCATTACGATTTCCAGTCCTACCCCAGTAATTGAGCCTAGGCCATTGCCACCACAGTACACAATCATGAGGTCTGGTTGTTGACAAGCCAAAATGCTTTCAAACAAAGGCAACAATTGATGTCACTTTAACCCTCTTTGGCTAACCCAAGTATTATCTACATAAGATAAACTCTCTGGCCCATAATGCAAAACAATGGCCCACAATCCAGACTCTGACTATTTGGATTCTAGCTGGAGTAGCACACAGGAAAAGTCTGCAGCAGATTGAGGCAGTTTTGAAGTTGAAAGGCAGCTACAATGGAGGACAGCGAGTAAAATATAACAGAACATATCTGATTGAATTGTGAAGATGTGCAGGAAGCTAAAATTAGGTTGTGACTTCAAGAAAAAAAGTACCCAACTCTGTGATTGGCTTGGGAGAAACAGAAACAAGTTATGTTATTTGGAATATGCTCGGACTTGCTAACAGTCAACCACATCTGCTACAGTGAATGAGTATGCTGTTTACAGAATGTTTAGTGAACTTTTGACCTACTGGTTAGTATGGAAACAGAGCTAAAGAGTGTGGGGGAAGGGAACAAAAGAGACAGCAGTATGAAACGGAAAAGCAGATTAGTGTACAAAAATTGCTCAATGGGTCTTGTAGGTCTCAATGGTATGTCTTGTAGTTGACAATATTTTACAGAATAATATATAAATGAAAAACATAAACAGCGGATTGTTGAATGCTTCTAAGCACTTCTGTGTAGCATCGTGGATCTGCCACGGATTCACCCGGGGGTCACACTGAGCACCGTGGCAGACCCGCGAAAAACCTACCAAATTGGGCTTCTTTACAGGAAACATGGAAAGGGTTATAAAATTGTGACCATTTAGAAGTGGTAATTCAAAAATAAAAGATGAAAGGAAGTCTGTTATTTGCTAAGTACAGGAGTATGAGTTAGAGCACAGTGGGAAGGGTAGCAATTTTAGGTACCTTTCTACTAAGTATGGTGGAGCATTACTATATTTATGGCTTGAGATTTGCAGTGGAAAACAGATGTCAACAGATATTAAATTAAAAGTTGGGCAACATCAAAGAGATTTTACAGGTATGTTAATTAGGTTGTACTATAAAAAAGCATATTTAAAATAGCAGCAAAAGACAAACTAGAGGGGAGGTTTGATGAGAACGTTAACTAAAATAGAGTGAGCAGCAAAGGAGGATGAGAAATTGCTATACTGAAAATATAGTTATCTTATTACACCCGTATGAATGAATGTGTTTGAAATTAGATATGGGCGCTTGCTTATAGTATTTAATTTAGTATTGTGTAATTTGAACCCACTCTCATAGTCAGGCAGACACTTACACACCCAGTTACACTCCCACAAAAGCACTTTGTACCCACCACTCACATAGCCCGACAGTTATTGACACACTCAGTCGCACATGCATAAAACCATTCACACACCCATTTACTCCCCTATATAGCCACTCACATAGTTATTCAAATACCCATACAGGCACTGTCAAACCCACTCACACACCTATACAGAATTTCATGTACCCAGCACAGACAGTTAAATACGCACTTACACATCCACACACCCAGCTATTCATCCAGTCACCCACCAATACATCCACTCACATACCTATTTAAAAAGCAATACAGCCACTCACGCACCCAGTCAGACAGCATCAGAGACACTGACACATCCACTCACATACCCACACAGAACATAAATATCCACCACTAACAGAGCTACTTTCACAAACATTTACAAACCCACACACCCACTAACACAGTCAGTTACCAATCCATACAACACTTTACATACCCTTTTAAACACCCACACAGTCACTACCTGTTAGAAATGGTGGTCTCTGGTTGGCAGGTTTTTACCCTGTCCAAGTAGCGACCCTTTCTTCTAGTCAGGGTAAGGGGGATTACACTTCTAAAATAACCGTTGCTCACCCCCTTGGTAGATTGGCACGAGCAGTCAGGCTTATCTCAGAGGCAATGTGTATAGCATCTGCACATAACACACAGTAATATAGTGGAAACACTACAAAAGGACACCACACCAGATTTAGAAAAATAGCCAATATTTATCTGTGTAAACAAGACCAAAATGATAAAAATCCAACATACAGTTACCACAATATGAATATTGCAAAAATAGACTTAAAATACAGTTCCTTTAAGTTGATAGCTCCACCCTGTGCTATCACGGCATCATGAACAAACAAATCCAACAGTTCAGGCCAACCGCTGTGTCGCGGGACAGCTATGGTGTCGGGGAGACCCACAAACAGTATCTTGGAAATGCAGGGCGTCGTGGACCTTGCGATGAGATCTGAACATGCGGCATTGACAGGCATCGGCTTCTGAGGTCTGTGCAGGAGTCGTTGGGCCCTTGAAGTCACAAGTGTTGCAGATCGAACTGTGCTTTTCCAAATATAAATAAAGAAATCTAAGGTCATGTTTATTTAGTAAGATGTCCCTCATGCATAAGTAAAGATGCGTTTGAATCACACAACGACCTGATATTGTATTGTGTTTACACTTTCTAGAAGTGGCATTTGCAAACACCCATTTTGAAAACCATCTTAACTAAATGGTGTGTTATTAAATTCTGAGCTCAGGGAGCCTAAACTCAATCTCTCTCTCCTTTCCCAGTTGAAAGTTACACTTGTAAAATGTTACATGGCAGCTCCAATGACCACCTGTGGGATCATTTTTCAATAGTGAAAAATGAAATCAACAGTATTTCACTACCAGGACATGTAAAACTTACCAACATATGTCCTACCTTTCACACACACTGCACCCTGACACTGGGGTACCTTGGGCCAACCTTAAGGGTAACTAACAAGTAAGAAATGGGAAGGTTAGGGCAGACAAGTGGGTGCGCTTGCCAGGTCGACATGGCAGTAACAAACTGCATGCAGACACTGCAGTGGCAGGTCTGAGACACCTGTGACAGGCTACTTGTGTTGTCAGCACAACCAGCTCTGCAGGCCCACTAGTAGCATTTGATTGACAGGCCCTGGGCAAACACAGTGCACTGTAGTACGAACGTACTAGTAAATCAAATATACCAAATATGGAAAACCGATCATAACACAATTTACAGTAGGAGCACTGGCACTTTAGTACTAAATAGTAGTGAAAAGGTGAGCAAAGACACTAAACCAGTAAAAAATGAAGTCCACCATACCATCAAAAACAGGAGGTCAGAAAGCAAAAAGTCAGGGGAAACACCACAAAAAATGCAAGGTCTAACACTAACACACCCAGTCACACACTGGCACAGCTACTTACATATCAGTGATCACCCTCAGAGGCACTGATACACTCACTCACATATCCACTGAATCCCTCACACACCCAGACAACCAGGCACACAGCCACTCATATACCCATTTAGATACCCATGCTCAGCCATTTACACAGCATCTTACATACTGACATAACCACTTATGTAGCTACTCACTTGCTTATAGCATGTGATCCAATAGTATGTAATGTAAAGTTAAATGTATTCTAGAGTTGCTTTTCAGATATCTACTTGTGTTTAAAGAGGAATGGAAGATGAAACAGTGAGGTGAAAAAAACAACAATTATGCTTGTTGACAGCATCCATAAAGTGGACAACAGATTACATTTTTAGTGCAACTGGCATATGGTATTTGCAGCAATGAGTGACCATGTCTTGCAGTTTTGGTCAAACAGCAGGGATGGTAACCATCTTGTCAGGAGGTAAGGGTCCCACAGACAGTCCAGTTGCTGCTGATGATACACCACCTCCCCTCTCTCTTATCATCCTCTGATACGTCTTTCTATGTATGGTTTTTGGGTGTTTCCAAATAGAGGATGTGCTATGTGAATACTTCTTCACCATACCGCTTGACAGTTTTTTGCTGCATAGATTGCATTGGAAATATTTTGGAAGAACTTTCTTTTCTCCTGAAGGGATGGAGAAATATTTTCAAATGTCAAAGGAATTCTTTGGATGTGGTAAGTCTTCTTCTTCTTCGTCCTGCTCTTTCCCTTCTCTTGTATCTACAGCAGATGGCATCTTAACTTTGAAATTCGCTTATTTAGAAGGAAAGCCAGAAAAACAATGGAGCTGTGGTTGTCAGACTGTCCTCAGAGAGATGTAAAACCCAAATAACTGATTTAGGGTGTGGTTCCCAATGTGGATGCATGGAGACTTCCTGTATTCAATGAGAAGTTGAAGTTTGCGTGTGTTCCTGGATTTGTGATGGATTCGTGTTGGCATCGCAGAGGATCCACAAATCCATAAAATGAATACAAAAAAGAGAAAGACTTGCTGTATTGCACTTATAGAAAGTTTACATAAGTTACATTGCTTTGTTAATTGTTACTTTTAAAATGTATAGTAAGAATAAACGTGTGAATAAATTGTATTTATAAACTTGTAAAAATGTTTCCTGAATTAAACTTATAGGTGAATTGTAGTACAATTTATATTAAAAGAACTGTGAAATTCATTAAAAAAACAAAGGTTATAGGGACATTTTAGTTAGGAAATAGAATGAAAAAGCCTTAGAAATTCACTGAAAAAAGCAAAGGGTACAGGGATGTTATAATTAGGCTCAGATTTTGCACACACAAAACCATAGAAATTCAGCTATTACAGTTAGCTGAGCTAACTATAATTTAAGCTCCCGCAATGCACTGCATCTGACCTTACATATTACATCACTCATGACATGGTCAGTGACATCACTGATGACATCGCAGATGATATCCCTGATGACATCACTGATGACATAATCCATCAAGGTAAACTTCAATATACTTCATAAAATACCATTTACATTTTATAAGAAGACGGCACAGGTGAGAGACATACAGCACAGAGCTCAATGTAATCTTATCAACTACTACACTCACTTACTACCTAGGAGACAGTTCTCAGCATCGAGTCCTGCTTTTCCTGAACTACTACTCTAAACACTAATGACCAAAGTAAAAAATATAACTGTATAGGCTAGTCTATTGCAAACCACAACAATGTCATTTGTGAACCTGGGCAGAGGATTTAGTGCGTATGTCAAATTTACACAAACCACTACAACATACAACCAGCAGAGTGGTCTTAGCAGACAAAAGGTGTGAGCAGAGAGGTGAGTCTGTTGTAAATGTCTACCACACTGAGCCATCACCCTAGAGAAAGGTGTTAGTGAACAGATTAATTTTTGCCCCTTGGCTGCTGAGGGTCCTTGGGGGTGAACAATCTCTCCTGTTACCTCCAGTAAGTCCCACACAGCGGAATTGCTAAGAGGTCTTTGGAGACCACACCCCCTTTCTCTACCACTCTGCAAGCGCATCTCCTGTCGCACTACTGGTTGGGGAATGAAGTCCTCTTGGATGCTGAGGAACCTTGGAGGCCAAAAAGCCCTCCTGGTACTGTCTGTAAGTCCTATACAGTGGGATTCCTGAGAGCTGGTCAGAGGCCCTGCCCACTTTCTCCACCACTATGCAAACGCCATTACTACTTAAAAAACCATAGACATTTACTGAAAAAAACAAAGGTTACAGGGACATTAAGGTTAGGAATTAGCATTCAAAAAACCTTAGAAATTCACTGAAAAAACTAAAGGTTACAGGGACATTATAGTTAGGAAATGGAATTTAAAAAACGTAGAAATTCACTGAAAAACCAAAGGTTGCAGGGACGTTATAGTTAGGCTCAGGTTTCACTCGTGCAAAACTAGAGAACTTCAGCAGTTATAGTTGAAGAATTCAGCAGTTATAGTTACCTGAGCTAACGATGACTCATGCCCCCACAATGCACTGCTTATGACCTCACATATTACATCACTTATGACATGATCAGTCCCATCACTAATGACATCACTGATGACATCTCAAATGACATCACTGATGACATCATACACAGAATCTGACGCACCCACTCATAATGTTTCAGGGACATTATAGTTAGGCTCACATTTCACTCATACAAAACCAAAGAACTTCAGCAGTTGTAGTTGAGAAATTCAGCAGTTATAGTTGCCTGAGCTAACTCTAACTTATGCACTCACAGTCCACTGCTTATGACCTCATATATTATATCACTCATGACATGGTCAGTGACATTACAGATTACATCACTGATGACATCTCAAATGACATCACTGATGACATCATCCACAAAATCACTAACGCACCCACTCAGACCCCATAGAACCTTTCATACACCCCCTTCCACATAACCATTCACAAACCCATTCACATACTCTTACCAGAACTTATACACCCACTCACTGATTCATAGATCTAGACACACACATCCACTCACTCACTCATGTAGCCACTCATACACCAACTCACTCACTAATACAGACATTGACATATCCACTCATACACCCATACAGCCGCTCACAACCTGAGTCAGTCACCCATAGAGCTACTCACATACCTACTCTCTTACACATAAACTCACCCATACAGTCAACCACACAGTCAGTTACTCACCCATACAGTTACACACACACCCACATACTTACTCATACAGATACTAACAAGAACTCACTCACCTATACAGTCACTGAAACAAGCAAAAACTCACCCATACAGCCACTCACCCATACAGTCACTCATATACCCCATCACTCACATATACTGCATTTCACATACCCAGTTACTCACCTATTTACCACTGACACATCCACTTACCCACACAGCCATACACACACTAACACACCGATACAGCCCCCCCACAAACTCATTAAACCATACGGCCACTGACTCACCCATTCACCCATGCATACAGTTAGCTCAGCTAACTATAACTGCTGAATTTCACTTGTTTTGTATGAGTGAAACCTGAGCCTAACTATAACATCCCTGTAACCTTTGTTTTTTTCAGTGAATTTCTAAGTTTTTTAAATTCCATTTTCTAACTATAACGTCCCTTTATCATTTTATTAAAAATCCAATGCACTTTGGTCTCTTCTCAGCCCTTGATCAAGGTCTGAGAGGAGACCGAAATGTGTTGGGTTTTTGTTTGTGCTCACCAGTAAACAAATAAAAAGCAAAGCAAACTTTCCTGAGAGTACGCTCCTTCATTCTGGTGCTGCGGTGCCAGGCTTTGGAAATATTGACCAGCGTGGTTCTGCTGGTGGAGAAACGCACCGCTGACATTGAGAGAGCCTTTCTTGCCCAACTGGAACCAACACAGCGAATATATACATTTATATATATACGGTTCACTTTTCCGTTAAAGCCACTGCTAGCCTCATAGTGGGTGCCACGACTCACGAGGATAGTCTTGTGTAGTTATCGCAAATCCAAAGAAGATGTCTTGCACTTGAAAGCTGTTTATCAATTTTATTCTTAGCTTGCAAACAAACAATGACAAACGTGTTTCAACCTCTTGGCCTTTCTCAATGTCAATTAACCCATTTGTTCAGTTACATTATATCATGAACAAAAACAAGGTTCATTGGGCAACTGTCTTGTCATAGACATTAATGATGGACTACAGATCAGGCTATTTCTGCTTGTTGCCAGCCTCTATTTTGCCTCTTTCTGCTCGTTACTGGCCTCTATTTTGCCTCTTTCTGCAAAGACCTTGCCCCCTTTCTCCACCACTCTGCAAATGCACCTCCTGGTGCACTACTAGTTGGGGGATGAAGTTCCCTTGGCTCTTTAGGGTCCTTGACGGCCAACTAGCCATCCTGTTGCCTCCAGTAAGAACCACATAGCTGCATTGCTATGAGGTCATCAGAGGCCATGCCCCTGTCTCTACTACTCTGCAAACACGGCTCCTTGTGCACTACTTCTTTGGGGAGGAAGTCCACTTTAGTCCTGAGGCCCTCAAGAGGCAAGGGGACCTCACTCCCCTACCAGCAGTGCGCAGAGATGTGTGTTTGCAGAGTGGTGGAGAAAGAGGGCATGGCCTCTGACCACCTCTCAGCAATTCCACTGTGTGGTATGTACTGGAGGTAACAGGAGGGTTTGTTGGCTCCTAAGGACCCTCAACAGCCAAGGGGACTTCTTCTCCCAACTAGGAGCACGCCAGGAGGCGTGCTTGCAGAATAGTGGAAAAAGGGGGTGGGACCTCACACAAATTGCGAGCTTTTTTTTCATTTTTAGGAAGGAGGGGCTGTGTGGCCCCCTTCCCTTGACCATTTTGGGCCTCGGGGACCCCATCCTCGGGGTCTGACCCTTTTAAAGAAAATGTATCAAAAAAACAGGAGGGGGCTGTGTAGCCCCCTCCTAGGCTGATTTCTGCAACGGGGAACCCATCCTCCGGGGCCTGGCCTTTTTTTTATTTTATACACTTCAAAGGGAGGGAGGCCGAGTGGCACACTTCCCGGGCCATTTTCTGACCCAGGGAAGCGACCCCCTGGGCCTGTCCCTTTTTAAAAATTATTTAGTTTACAAGAGAGGGGGCCACGCGGCCCCCCTCCTGAGGCCGAATTCAGCATGAGGATCCCATACCCCGGGGTCAGGCCTTTATATTTTTTTTTAAAAGGCGAGGGGAGCCGCACAGCCCCCCTCTCCAGGCCTCTTTCAGCCCGGGACCCTCATTCCCCAAGCTAGTCCTTCATAATATTTATTTTAAATAGGGAGGGGGGCCCACACAGCCACCTTCCCTGTGCCGATTTTGTCCCAGTTACCCGATCCCTCGGGGCATGGCCACCTCGCTGAGGACCGCGGAGGGAGCCTGAAGGCCCCCGCAGTCCCTGCCGGCTCCCCGCATCCTGTTGGGGCCGGTATTACTTTTGGACAGATAGAGCTGCTGAACATGCAGCTCCCTCTGTCCAAAAGTAATTTTGCTCCACTTCATGCGAGCAAAAGCATTTTTGCTCTTGCTTGCACAAAGCAGACCCGAGTTTGCTATGACTTGGTGGGAGCGGTGCTCCCGCCAAGACATAGCAAACTGCAGTGTCCTGGGGTGGGCACCCATGGACATTGCTGAGCTAGCCCTGGGGGGTGGCAGTCCCCAGGGCCATGTAGGGCTCCTGGAGGTGGGCCACACGACCCCCTCTTTATTCAACTTTGCCTCAGGGAGGTGGTGGTCCCCCGGGCTGGGCTTCTGCAATGGACCCCCTTAATTATTATATTTGTGCTCCAGGGTTGTGGCGGTCCCCAGGGCAGTGGCGGCAGCTGTAGGGCCCCCCCACATTGGTTTTTTTAATAAAGTATGCGCCCTGGGGAGGTGCGTCCCTGGGGCAGCGGGGAAGGCCCTATGGCCTCCCTGCATTACTTTAAAAAAAAAAAACAGTGTGGTGGTTCCCGGGGCGGTGGGATCCACATGGCTGCCCTATATTATTGAAATTAGCCCCGGGGAGGTGGCGGTCCCCAGGGAAGGGGGTTCACGAGGCCAGGCATATTGTTTTAATGAGCCTGTGGAGGTGGTGATCCTCGGGGAAAGGGGGGTCCACAAGGCCCCCCACATAATTGGAAATAGCCCCGGGGAGGTGCAGTCTCTGGGACTTTGATAAGCCCTAGGAGGGGAGCCCTGTACACCCCTCCTATAGTCATTGTATGCCCCCGGGACCTGACCCATCCGAGGGTTATTTAACAGAAAGCATGGAAGCCTGCACTTCATGTTTTAAAAAACATTTTGCCGCAAATTCGCGAATATCATGATTTTGCAGCAAATATTTATGTTAATGCTTTTATGTCGTGGCGGGGTCCCAGGGGGACCCCAAGGCCATGGCTTGGGAGTCAGGGTATTCTTACCCTGCCCCCTTTTCTTTATTTTCACTTTTTTGGGGGGACTCTGCTAAGCCGAGTCCCAAGATGGCTGCCAACACTTCCTGGTTGAAATGTTGGCAGCCAATCAGAGCAGTGCATTTCCCTGCATGAGCACTTCTTTTTTCGCAACGGCTTCGTGACCAGAGATATCACTATAATTTTCAACTTAAATTTCTGAAAAACTACTGAACGGATTTACACCAAATAACAAAAAGCACAATCTGCGTAAGAATATCTACCTTTCTGCCAAATTTGGTGTAAATCCGTCCAGCAGTTCGGGCTGTAGGTTTTGCAACACGTTCCTATGGAAACTAACATTAAAAACAGTCTCTTATTTTGTGCCCCTTTTCCTCAGTCCTCACTGCATGGATCACCTCCAAACTTTCCATGACATAGAACCTACTTTGACACTTTGTTTGCAAAATTTCACGAAAATTAGTCAAACTACACCAAAGTTATAGGCAAGTCAAAAACTACTTTTTCTATGGAAACTAGGTCCTAACTATAACTACCTATTGGTGACCGCCAGTAAGTAATATATAGATATATATGGTGGTCGCCAGTATGCAGTTATAGTTAGGGCCATATATATATACATCACTCAAATCCACTTTTTCGATATTGCGGGGGCATAAGTTATAGTTAGCTCAGATAACTATAACTGCTGAATTTTTCTGGTTTTGTACAAGTGAAATCTGAGCCAAACTATAAGGTCCCTGTAACCTTTGTTTTTCAGTGAATTTCTAAGGATTTTAAATCCTATTTCCTAACTATGACTTCCGTGTAACCTTAGTTTTTATCAGTGAATTTCTATGTTTTTAAAATTCTATTTCCTAACTATAATGTCTCTGTAATCTTTGGGTTTAACAGTGAATTTCTAAGGTTTTTCTAGCATTTTTTCCATGATTGAAACCTGTAATGTTTCACAGTGGATGTGTGAGCACATGAGTGGAAGTGTGGCAGTGGGTATCTGAAGTGGTCTATGAATGCCTAAGTGGGTCTGTAAGTGACTGTGAATACTTCTGTTGGTTTGTCACTGGTTATGCCTGAGCCTTTGTGTGTCTGTGAGTGGCAGTGCAAGTGCTGCTTCGTATATTTGGGTGTGTATGTTAGTGTGTTTATGGGTGTATGAGTAGGTGTGTGAGTGGTGTCATTGTTTTTGCTAATTTTCATACTAAGTATCTTTAAATGACAAAACCATGCTCTCTGCTCTTACAAGGAGATGTCATTGAAGAATTCATTCTTCACACTCCGATGTATTTATGATGCATTCACTTCTGTTAAGGATTTCAAATCTCTTTTCATTATGGATTCTTAGAGGGAACTTTTTGCTTTCCATTGGCCCAGCCTAAGAAGACAGATTTGTTTCCATTTTTCTCAAGTGGAGCTTTACCTGGGGCATGTGCTATGTTTATATTTGTAAATGTTTCATGTAGAGGTTTAATTAAACTAAAATGAGCATGAGGATCTGAATGGAATCACATTTTTTTTTAAAAGAGTCCACTGTTTTCTGGAAAGTGTGGACTCATTTACATTACTTTGTACCTGGAAATTACTTACTATTTTGTCATTGTGCAAGTGTCTACTGCATATTATACACTACACCTGCATAATGGACCACTCATTTATTTATTTCTCTGTGTCATTCCTTCTCATTTGTTTCATTGGATTATTAAATTGTGTTTAAAAAAAATAATCATATTCATGAATTCATCGCAAATTATCGTAATACATATGTTCCAGTTTCGTGGAAAAGTCGTGAGGACAAACAAATATATACACATATTGTAATTAATGTTTGACAATAGGTGTTTACTAATATAGTATTTAAACTTCTAGTTTTGAAATCATTTTTAATTTAAAGCACTTTTAAATTGTATTTCCCATCTTCAAGACGACGACGGTTTTTGCGATGACGTCAGTATTCGTGAAGACCATGTGACTATGTAAGAAAGAGATTTGGTTGGAGAAGACAGTTTTCATTAATCTTCAAAGAAAGTTCCCACCTATTTCTTTCTTTTTGAATCTTCGATTTATTTTGGATCATTCTTTGGAGATGTCCTGTGCTTGTAGTACAGAACTCTGATTAGAGCTTTTGTTTTGTCATTTTCTATCATCTAAGATGGCAACAGGAGGCAGTGACCTGCAGGAGGTGCCACTGAAGCCAGAGGAGCAGGAGGTAGAACAGAAAGACTTTGGTGATGAGGGGCCTGCACCAAAAAGGCAAAGTATTGTACAGGATTTTTTTTTGATCCCTCTGGAGAGTCCAAGACTGAGGTGAAATTTGTAAAATGCAGTTTGTGTGAGAAGTCCCTCTCAAGAGGAACAAGCAAAAAACATTCCTGTGGTACAACTTCTATGTTGTAGCACTTAAAGACCTACATAGGAACAGCTTGAAGAGGGCACAGAAGGAGAGAGATGGAGAGGGCACATCTACATCTACAGCTGCACCATCTGTCCCTGGAGAGAGTGTCTACTGAAGTGGAGAGGCGTCGTCCAAAAATGGCACCAGAGTTAAGGCGTGTCAGCACATATTGCCTTGACTGCAGCACCATGCTCACAGCTGGCGAGCAGTCTGTTGATGCCATCCTAGAAGCCGCAAGGCAACATACTTTTTGTGCTTCTGGTTGCAAGTTTTTTAACCCCCTCGTTGCCATTTTGTTTGATAAAAAATACAAATAAATACAAAATGTTAGAAAATCATTCAATTAAAATCCACACTTGAAGAAAAAAGGTTCTTTTCAGAACCACCTTTTATGGTTAAAAAAAGATAAAATTTAGGTTGACTTGGAAGGATTTCCTCTTACGGAGCGAGCGAGGCAGAGTGAGCAGAGCAGAGCGGGCGGCGGCTGCTGCGTCCCAGCAGCAGCAAGCAAGCAAGCAGCCATAGCAAGATAGATGGGCAGCGGAGAAGCGTGGAGACAGCAACGGGAGCTGTGTAGCCCGAAGCCCGAAGCAGCAAGAGGTGGTCTGGGGCTGTGGCGGAAAAATGGCAGAAAATTGGCTGCACTACGCGCCGTGTGCTCCTTAACCACGAGCGCAGAGAAGGGGGCTGGCGGAAGCCGAGCAGAGCCGAGTAGACCCAGGTGAGCTGTGTAGGCAGAGCGGGCAGAGAGATGGTGAGTGGCTGAGCAGGTGGGGGTCGAGGTGAGTAAGCCCATTGCCTGGAGGAGGCATCTCAGCCAGCCCTAGCTGGGCTGGGCATTTCCGCGGATTGCAGGAGGCTCGTAATCGGCGCCTGCATGCCTGGCTCCTAATCTTTTAACCTCTTAATCTCGTAGCCTCGCCACCCCGCTCATTTTTTTTTCTTTCTCTCTCTCTGTGCTCTCTCTGTGCCCCCGCTGTAGTGGCAGTAGTAGCCCCGCCCTCAATTCCAAAATACTGCACTCCACAGCCTTCAGACAGCGCAGCAGCGTAATAAGCTGTCATAACCAAAAAGACTCCTAGATATTAAAGGAGCAGTGCTTCCATCTCCACCACACCACTGTCAAGAGACAGGAAAGACCGTGAGCTGGCTCTGTTGCTACAATATAATATAGCACAAATCCCCACAAGGAGGGTGTTAGACCTGGCATCCTTGGCGTGGGGCTCCCTTCCATTTTTTCATAATGCCTCCACTGTTGTCGATATGTTTTTGCTGGACTAGATGTTCATGGGCAATTTGCCACTGCTAATCAGTGCCAAAGTGCAAGTGCTCCCTATTGTAAATTGTGTGATGAATTAGTGACTCCATGTTTGGCTTATTTGAATTACTGTCAGACCCTAGTACAGTGCACTGAGTGTGCCCAGGGCTTGTAAATCAAATGCTGCTGGTGGGCTTGCAGCACTGGTTGTGCCACCCACGGAAGCAGCTTGTAAAGTGTGTCTCAGGCCTGCCATTGCAGAGCCTGTGTGCAGTCTGTGACTGCCATGTCGACTTGGCAACTGCACCCACTTGCCAGTCCCTAAACCTTCCCATATCTTCATATCAGACACCTCTAAGGT
Source organism: Calotriton arnoldi (assembly GCA_963921515.1). NCBI lineage: Eukaryota > Metazoa > Chordata > Amphibia > Caudata > Salamandridae > Calotriton > Calotriton arnoldi. Next base: position 426,599 of record CAWUFW010005442.1, read on the forward strand.
AGGCCCAAGGGCAGGGTGCATTGTAAGTATAAGGTAGGACATGCCCTGGTGTGTGTGGCATGTCCTAATAGTGAATTACAGCCATTTTCGTTTTTCACTATTGCAAGGCTACTTGTTCCCCATAGGCCAGAATGAGCAGTTTGATTATAACATCTTATAATCCTAACTGACTCAGGGAACTAGGTAGAAATTCGAGTTTAGTATGCCTGAACTCAGAATGATAAAATGCATCTTTTAGTGAAGTTGGTTTTAACATTCTGTGTTTGAAAATACCACTTTTAGAAAGTAGGTATTTTCTTGCCTAACTATCCAAGCCTGCCTCTGCTAGGTTGTGTATTCCTTGTCGGGAGTTTGAGTGACAGGGGCTGGGGGTGGCTACAGGAGACAGGGTGAGTCAGCACAGGGCTGAATAGAGAGATCTGCATCCAGAGTGGAGGGAGGAGTTGCACCTGGGTCTGAATAGGGCTGTGCCTGCCTTCCACAATGCTGGCTCCACCTCCTGCCGGGCGTCTGAGTACCCTGCCCCACATTTTGAAAGGAAAGAAGGAGACATGTACACAGAGTGCTCCAAAGCTGCACAGAACTGGTTTGAACTAGGCAAAGGCCTCTCTGCCTCCAGAGAACAAAGAGAATCAGGGTATAAGAGGGGCACCCAGACCCCAAGAATTTAGATCACTTTTTGGGAACAAGAAGAAACCTTTGCTGAGGAGCGGTACCAAGAGGAAACTGAGGAGAGACTATCCCTAAGCCTGAAGTTCTGCTTGGGGGATTGGCCTGCAGTGGTTTGCCTGACTGCCAAAGAAAGGCGAAAGGAACTTTTGCTTTGCTGTGACTTTCATCAACTTGTGAAGGATCTCCAAGGGCTTGAGAGAGAGCTTGCCCCCTGACCGAAGTCCCAGGACCAGTGGACTTCACCAGCCTTGTGAATTGCTGCTGGAAACGCTGTTTCAGTGGCTACAGGGTTAGGGAGCTGTGACCGACTCTGACGACCGGCTCGGTGTCCTGTAAGCACCGCATCGAAGCACCGTCTTGCCCTGCCACGCACGGCCCTGGTCTCACCGACTCCGTCAACGAGCCGCTGCCTGCACCGCATCGAGGGACAACGCGTCCTGCAACACTTCGCTACGCCGAAACGAATTGGTCCGACCGACACGGTCACTGCTGCTGAGTTTGAGTCCTGTGACCGCACCGGATTTGGGCACCGCTCGCATGCTTCGCGACGCACCGCCCGACTCGCACCGCCGTCCGGACTGTTCGACGCCAGCTCCCGAATCCGGCTCCGTTGCCGCACCGCAACCTGCCAGCACCGCATCGAAGCACCGTCTCGCCCTGCAACGCACAGCCCTGGTCTCACCAACTCCGTCTCGACGACGTCAACCAGCCGCTGCCTGCACCACATTGAGGGACAACGCGTCCTGCAACGCTTCCATTTTGCATCGCGACCGCGACGTACAGCCATCCGGCTCGCACGCCCGTGCCTGCCGCTTCAAGTAAAAGGTACTGTGACCGAGTCTGTCTACGCTGTGTTGACTCGTCTCGACGCGGTCAGCTGGATTTGTTAGACTCTGTTTGTTCTTGACATCGCCGTAGCCGGAGGAGGCTACCGACTCGCACAGAACCTTGAATTAAGCCTTTTTGATCAGAACTAAGCATTCTTGACAGTATTGTGGATTATTTTTGTCGTTTATGGTCTTGTGATAAATCTATTTAAAGTATACCTATTTTTATAAATATATAACCTATGTGGTGTCCATTTGTAGTGTTGTCACTTGATCACTGTATGTGTTCACAAATGCTTTACACACTGCCTCTGAACTAAGCCTGCCTGCTCGTGCCAAGCTACCAAGAGGGTGAGCAGGGGTTATTTCAGGAGTGTACCTACTTTCCCTGACTAGACGCAAGGGTCCCTATTTGGACAAAGGTATCTACCTCTGCCAACTAGAGACCCCCAATTCTAACATTGGTGGTCAGCGGTGGGGATTCTGGACTAGCATTTGTGACTCATGTACAGTAATTGGTGAACACTACCTAGTGAGTGCAGACCAAGACGCAACCACATACTCTTTGATAGCATTTTTTCTGGGATTTCCTATTTTTGCAACTGCCAAGTTTAAATCACCATGGATAACGCACCATCTGAAGCATCTGTTGATTGTGATTGGGAGGAGGAGAAACTGGAGTGCTACACCCTCAAACAGCTCAAGCAATTCTGCAGGAAGTTTAAAGTCTCCATGACCGGGCTCACCAAGAAGGATGAGCACCAAAAGGTGCTGAGGGCCTGGGTTGAAGCAAGGAGCACACCTATACCTATGGAGGAGGCTGAGAATGCAGGAGGGCAATTGGAGCTAGGGGAAAGGAGGCCACCTTCCCCCAGGGGTAGCAGTGTTTCTGCCAGAGGTCTGTCCCCAGAGGAGCTGGAGGACAGAGCCAAGAGCAGGATGCATGAGATGGAAATGGCGAAACTTAAATTGAATGGGCAGATGGAAATGGAGAATAGGAAATTAGCCCTAGAAGAGAAGAAAATGCAGTTTGAGCATGAAAGAAGTTTGAGGGAGCTAGATTTGGAAGCCAGGAGCTTAGAAATTACTCCCTCTGGTGGCAGTGTACTGTCTGTGCCTGTTGAAGCTAGGGTGTATATTCCCAAAGATGTGGTGAAGGAATTTTTTTAAAATGATGACATTGGGCAGTGGTTCAAAGCCTATGAGGTAGCCATGTCTTCCCACCGGGTCCCTGAGAAGGATTGAGGAGCGGGGTTGTGGGGGCGGTTCCTGAGTGAAGGACGGGATACCTTGTTGGATTTGCCCTCTGAAGTCTATAATTCATACAGCCACATGAAGGATGCTTTAATGACTAGGTATGGTTTGACCCCTGAGCTTTATAGGCAGAGGTTCAGGAACTGTAAGAAGATTGAAGGCAGTACCTGGGTTGAATATGTGACCTTTTTTTTCAGAGCCTTGGATGGTTGGGTAAAGGGTAGCAAAGCGACTGATTTTCAGGCGCTCTTTGATTTGATTGCATGGGAGCACTTGTCCAGTAATTGTTTTCCTGAGCTATGCCAGCACCTGATTGATAGTAAGCTGACTAACCCTAGGCATCTTGTTGAGGAGGCGGACCGCTGGGTGAGTACCCGGGTCCACAAGGGTCACGTGGGAGACTCCGCCAAGGGTGGGCAGGGTCCCCAGCAGAAGAGTGGGGGGACAAGGGTAAACAGAGGGAGTTCCATAAAGGGCCCCAAAGTAGACCCCAAGGGAACCAAGGAAAGGTTCCCAGCCTCCCCTGAGAAGAAGCCAGTGGCCCTGACAGGCCCCCCTGTTCACCAGGGACCACTGGTGTGTTACAAGTGTGGCGCCCCTGGCCACAAGGCAAATGATCCTCGTTGCCCTTTGTTTGGAAAACCAGCACCCTCTGGTGCAGCCCCCGGCAGTTGGCTAGTGTAGCCCTGGGGGAGGAGTTGGGTGCCCAAGGTGGGTGGGATCCCACCGTGTTTTCCCTTGTCTCATTAGGAGACTCTGAGATGGTCCTTAGGACCCAGCTGCCTGAGAACACTAAAAAATACAGGCAGTGGGTGACCATCAATGACCATAGGGTGGAGGCTCTGAGAGACACAGGAGCCAGTGTGACAGCTGTCAAGTGTCACCTGGTGTCTAAAAAGCAGGTTGTCCCCGATGCATTCTATCCAGTTGTTGCCGCTGACAACACCGAGAGTCACTGCAAGGTGGCTCAGGTTCCCTTTGAGTGGGGGGGGGTCTCGGGTACTCTTCAAGTAGCTGTGAGGCCAGCCATGCCTGTTGACTGTTTGTTAGGGAACGATTTGGAGAGCTCACCTTGGGCTAAGGTGGAGGGGAGTGCGCAATTAGAAATGTTGGTCGCGGCTCCATCACAACGCTTTACTGAGGCACCGCGGTGGAGTCGAGACTACAGAAAATCAGTCTGGGCATTTTTAGAAGACAGTTGGTAAGGGTTAATATGTCTAACCAATAGAAGTGTGTTTCACAATTTGAATTAATGTAGGAAGGAATGTGATTTGTTACTTACATTTATTTGTGTGGAGAAAGAGAGGGAACGTTTGTCATTACTGGTTTTACCTTGTTGAGAGTGGTGCATTACATTGATTGTGTGCAAAATAAAATCTTTTATGAGTTTATGATATTTCATATTCTACAATACTATTTGAAAAGTGAGTTACAAATTTGTGAGATGTATTATGTATTAGCTTAATTTTCTAACTGTAAAAATTATTGAAGAACTGTGATGTTTGAAATATGTTATTAAATTAAATGTAGACATGTGTATTGTAGCTTGTTAGCATTTAGAGAGGTCTGCATGGTCTTGTGTCTGAAGTATGTCTCTACTTACACAGGTATTCTGATATGTGTTATCCATCTGAAGATGCTAGACATGTAAAACACAGGGTATGCTTCTTTTATATGTGGTGTCACTAGCAAAAGGTACACACACATATATGCATGCTTTTAGAAATATGGAGAGACTTACAACAGAGACATGTGATGGGTTGCTGCTTTATATTTGGCTAGGCCTAACACTCTGAGAAGTCGCAGAATGGCGAGGTGCAGCACAAAAGTGAGGTTTAAGACATGTTAGGAGAGGGATTAGTGATTAGGCTACTTTGTATGAGTCTGTGGAAAGGTACACTTTAAATATACCGTATAATTTTCAGTGTCTGCTTGAAATGTGAAGTGCAGTCTGTCACGTTTTAAGGTCTTCATGGTCTTGCGACTGAGGTATGTCTCTACTTGCAGATGTATTCTGATATGTGTTATGCATCTGAAGATGCTAGACGTATAAAACACAGGTATACATCTATTTGTATATTTCTTTTATATATGATGCTGCTGGCAAAAGGTACAGACATATGCACGCATGCTTTCAGGAAGATGGTGTGACTTACAGCTGAGACATGTGATGGGTTGCTGCTTTATATTTGGCTAGGCCTAACACTCTGAGTAGTCGCAGAATGGTGAGGTGCAGCACAAAAGTGAGGTTTAAGACATGTTAGGAGAGGGATTAGTGATTAGGCTGCTTTGTATGAGTCTCTGGAAAGGTACACTTAAAATATACCGCATAATTTTCTGTGTCTGCCTGAAATGTGAAGTGCAGTCTGTCACGTTTTAAGGCCTTCCTGGTCTTGTGACTGAGGTATGTCTCTACTTGCACATGTATTCTGATATGTGTTATGCATATGAAGATGCTAGATGTATAATACACAGGTATACATCTATTTGTAGATTTCTTTTATATACGATGCTGCTAGCAAAAGGTACAGACATATGCAAGCATGGTTTCAGGAATATGGTGAGACTTACAGCTGAGACATATGATATGTTGCTGCTTTATATTTGGCTAGGCCCAACACTCTAAGTAGTTGGAAAATGGTGAGGTGCAGCACAAAAGTGAGCTTTAAGACATGTTAGAAAACGCATTAGTGATTAGGCTAGTTTGTATGAGTGTGTGGAAAGGTACACTTAAAGTATGCCGAATAAATGTAGGTGTCTGCTTGAAATATGCAGTCTCTCAAGTTTTAAGGTCTCCATGGTGTTCTGACTGAAGTATATCTCGGTTTCCACATATATTCTGATATGTGTTATCCATCTGAAGATGCTAGACATGTAAAACACAGGTATACATCCATTTCAATGCTTCTTTTATATATGGTGTCACTAGCACTGTACTAGGTACAGACACATGCATGCATGCTTTTAGAAATATGGGGAGACTTATAGCAGAGGCATGTGAAGGGTGGCTGCTTTGTTCTTAGCTATGCTCAATACCTGAGTAGTAGTACAATGGTGAAGCAGAAGCAGCAGAAAAGTGTTGTTTAAGATATGTTAGGTAAGAAATTAGTGATAATGGTACTTTGTAAGAATCTGTGGAAATGTTCACTTGAAGTATGCCACATAAATCTAGGTGTCTGTTTGAAATGTGAAGTGCAGTCTGTCAAGTTTTAAGATAAGGATGGTCTTGTAACTGAGGTATGTCTCTACTGCAAAAGAAATGTGGAAGAAGTAATAAGTGAAGAAGTTCAAGGGAGACGTATATAAGCTCCAGTGTATAAGTGTGATTGTTGTAGCATTTGTAGTATTCAACAGGAGTCTATCGATATATTACGAATTTTCTTACGAGAATATGCAAAAGAAAAGAGTTAAACAGAAGATTAAGATGTTGCAAGGACTAGATCCTTGTAAAGTGAGAAAATATACTAAATTGCAGGGTCATTCGATGGTGTTTCACAGTCATATCAGAGAGGCAGTAGCGCGGTCTCGCGAGGACACGGGGGAACATGGCGGCTACTAGCTAGACTCTAGCGGGCGCCATTAGGGGGGAGATATTGCTGGGAGAGCGGTAGATCTGCAAAGAAAATTGGCATAAGCGGGGAAAGCGGAAAAAGGAAGCCTATACCTACAGAGCCACAGGGAGATTGGTGATGGTCCCGGAGTGCACTTCCTCGCTGGGAAGGAGCTGGAGACCGGAGCGTGGTCCCCCGGGGACGCGCTGGAGTGAGGCAGCGGGAAGCCTCCAGCGGATCTGGCGGGTTGGAATTGGAGGCAGAGTCAGAACAAGCAGAGCTTGCCTGTAGCATGCGGAAAAGGTGGGGGCTGAGGAGAAAGGACGGAGCAGAGCTGAGAAACGGCAGAAGCACCTGAAGTTTGGAGGGTTGAGAAGGAGTAGGGGGTGACTTCTGCATATGGAGACAGGAAAAAACAAGGAAGGTGAGGCCCCCTCCAGATACACGCTAAGGACTAGGAACATAGGAGGTAAGCCAAATCCTCTTCCCATATCACCAGACGCCTTGCCTGAATTACCACAAGGAGTCAAGATCACTATTAAGGCAAAGAGGGGGCGACAAGGAGCAAGCTCACAAGGAAGGGGGTCAGGAAAGATAATAGGTGGGAAAACTAACGAGGGGAAAGGCGCAAAAAAATCTGGTCTCCTGCCCACGAGAGTTAAAGTTACCCCCTCGCTTAAATCTTTCTTTCGAGTACTTCCAAGCATGCAGAAAAACGGTGTAGGGAGTTCAAGCCCCAGTCCAGAAGAGCGTACCCCTGAGTGTACCCCTGAGTGTACATCAGAGAAGTCTGGGAGAAACACTAACACAGTAAACACCGCTATTAACCCGGAACCCGGACAAGGGTGCTAATGGCACCGACGACTTGGTGGAATTGAGCACGCCGAGGGGTGAGAGCAAGACCCCCCAGGGAGATATTATAACAGTTCCAGTAAGTAATAGGTTCGCAGTGCTGGCACCATCAGAAGAACAGGAAGTCCTGCTCCCAGAAGTAAATAAGGACAGGCAGAATAGCCCGGCGTAACTTAGGTGGGGGATTGTCTGAAGCAAGTAAACAGGCAGAAATCTCGCTGGCAGGCATATTATTGGATTTGAAGAATGACATTAAGAAGCACTTTGAGGTATCTGAGGCCAATCAATTGGGGATACAAGCTTCTTGTTCTGAGCTAACGCAGAAGCTGGATGAAGTTACCTTACGTACCAAGAAGTTGGAGGAAGAAGTTTGCGCAGTGAAACAGGATGTCGAGAAAAATGTAACTGAGATTTCCAAACTTGGAAGACAAAATCAAATCCTAAGAGAAGATTTAGAGAGAGTCAAGAACCATTCTCGAAGGAATAACCTAAGATTTCTAAATATTCCTGAAACTGAGGAAGTGTCAGACATGAAGGGTTTCATAATTTCGCTCCTACGTAAAACGATCCTGAAAGATAAGGAAGGGATAAATCTCGAGCATGAAATCCAGAGGGCACATAGAGAGCGCTTTCGGCGTAATCTACAAAGAACCAAACCCAGGAAGATCTTGGTAAATTTTCTCTCCTACACTATTAAGGAGGAGATACTCAGTAGTGCTTTAAAAAATGGGCCCTATGTGATGAATGGTTATTCCCTGCTTGTTAGATCTGATGTGTGCAAGGCCACAGAACAGAGGCAGTGGGAGTTAGGTGGAAAAATGGAGGAGCTCCGCAAGTTGGGAGCAAAAGTCCAGTTAAAATTCCCCGCAATGCTTCGTATTATGTGGAATAATCAGATGTACAATTTTCGTTCGGTGGAAGATGTGGAAACATTAATTGATAGAATTAGCAAGGGAAATATTTCTAAATGACCGACAGGGTATAGGATAGATCGCCCTCTAAAAATCAGAAATGTATTATAACCCTGGGCAAAGCACTACGCTACGCTCGCGTAGTTTGCGCTACTTCGCACAACGCGAATTGCACGTAGCACAGTGCAAACACGCGTAGCGTAGTGCAGCGGTCATTTTTTGCTTGCTCGCGGTCCTCAACGTCAAGTTGGCGACCGCGAGCAAGCAAAATGACATCCCGGCGAGACTTTTTCCTCGTTCGCGATCAGCAACATCAAGTTGCCGATCGCGAGCGTGGAAAATAAACCTCCCGGCGAGATTCTCAACGCGGGGAGGTCAGGTTTCTCATTGCGAGTGGTCGCGTATGCTCGCGACCGCTCGCGATGAGAAACTACCAGTCCGCGTTGAGAAAGCTGCCGCTCGAGTAAAAATCTACTCGAGCGGCAGTAAAAGACAGCTCGCACTGTGCAAGATGCCATTTTCAATGATTGCACAGTGCGGACAAGCATCCGGCACTGTGCAATCATTGCGAACAGTGCACTACGCAGGTCGCGTAGTGCTACGCGTAGCTCGCGTAGTGCGAACTGCACTTTGCGTAGCTTCGCATAGCGCTACTTCGCGAACTATGCCCAGGCTTAATGTATTAGAGGAATTCCCCTGATGGTATGCCCATAGGCATTGTTATGCCTAACAAGATAGGGTGGGTATAGGAGCAGGAGGGTGCGGTGGGAGGGTGGTGGGGGATCACGGGTGGGGAGCAGTGGGGAAAAAAAACAAAAAAAGTCCTCAGCACCCCTTATACAGGAATATTCCAATAATATAGGTATGAAGCAAGGTACAAAATATCTCGGGAAGCAGTATGGCTATGGTTAACATTCCGAGTATCAAAATTCTCACATGGAATGTGAATAGTCTTAGGTCCAAACCCAGACAGAGGAAAGTAATGGAATATTTAAAAATAGTCAAGCGCAAATTATAATTTTACAGGAAACACATCTAGTAGCAAATGAAAGTAAGGAGCTATTTGGAAGGTATGGCTGGGTCCAAAATGTTATTGTTTCAGATCAACCACAATGTTGTAAGGGAGTTGCAATTCTAGTTAGGAGTGGTTCCGGGATAGAAACTAAGGAGTCGAGTACGGACAGCTCGGGCAGATGGGCTCTAGCTCGCTTAAAGTGGGCAGACAGGGATTTCTTATGTGTGGGATTTTACGGGCCCAATGAGGATAACCCTCAACATATTGTAGATTTAGAACTGAGGCTGGCGGGAATTTCAGCTCCTGCAATTGTGGGTGGGGATTTTAATGTGTTGATGGATCCTGTGCTGGACCGTTCGACAAGAAGGGAGAGTGCATATGTTCCTAGAATGAGAAATGCTCTGAAAAGTATGATACGAGACCTTGATTTAGTGGATGTCTGGAGACATTTGAAGGGTAAGACGAGGGGGTATAAGTATCACAGTAAGAAGCATCACCATTTCTCCAGACTAGATTATTTTTTAGCTGATAGATCTTTTGTAATGAATATTAGAAAGATCAAACATCTCCCTGCTCATATCTCAGATCACTCACCGGTAATGGTAACCTTACAAGCCTTAGGACCACAGCCACCTAAGAGATGGACCCTAAAGCGTGCCTTGCTTTTGGAAGAGGGGGTGGAGATAGCTTTGAAGGAAGCAGTAACCGAGTATTTTGTCAGTAACAAAGATTCTGCCTCCCCTGGAATTGTATGGGATGCCTTTAAGGCATATATACGGGGGATCTTAAAAAGCCTCACCTTTGTAAAAAATCGGGAAGAACGGACAGAACTAGAGAATATGGAAAAGGAGATTGGGATTTTAGAGGAGGCTTTGTACCCTATGAGCGAGTGGGAGGAAAAGGAGAAGATCGAAAGGAGGTTAGAAGAGGTACAATTAGAATTTATAATCAGGATTGATTGAAAGTGTAAGGCAAGATGGCAAGCAGCGAATATAAAGGATTTTGAATATGGAGAGAAAGCAGGAGCGTTGCTTGCTTGGAAAGCTAGGGTGGAGAGATCAAGAAATGATATAAAGGAGCTAAAAAGCGATGTAGGAGAGAAGCTGGATAGCTGGGAAACTATGCAGGAACATATAGTAGCATTGTTTTCCCAGCTTTATACGGAAAATATCACCTCTGACTCTGAAAAGTTAAGAAGCTGGCTTAGCTCGCTTGGCCTTCCGGTAATGAATGAAGCAGGAAAAGAAATGATGGAAGCCCCAATTACACAGGAAGAGACAAAGGGAGAACTTAAAAGATCTAAAACTGGGAAGGCGGCAGGGCTCGACGCTATCCCATCAGAAGTATATAAAATGGTAACAGAAGAAATATTACCGGTCTGGGAAAGTCTGTTTAACATGATCTATAGAGGGGATGCGCAGGTCCCAGAATCTTGGAGGGAGGCTTCCATAGTTCTGATATTAAAACCTGCTAAGGACCCGGTTAAGGCGGAATCGTATCGGCCGATATCCCTGCTAAATGCTGACTATAAGATCTTTGTCAGTATTTTAGCAGGGAGGCTATCTAGAGTAATATCTCAACTGATGCATGAAGATCAGAAGGGGTTTATTCCTGGGAGACAAATGTGCGAGCTGACCCAGCAATTAATAGGGTGTATTGATATAGCTACAGAGAGATCTGCTCCTTTGGCGGTGACCACATTGGACGCCGCCAAGGCGTTCGACTGAGTTTTCTGGGAGTATCTATGGGTAGTTCTGGAGACTATGGGGTTTGGGCCCTTCTTTTTAACTACATTAAAAGCACTATATTATCGTTCCACGTCAAGGACTTTTTAAAATGGAGCTCTCACTATGAGTTTTATGATAACTAGAGGGACGAGAAAGGGCTGCCCCATTTCACCCTTGCTGTTCAATATATATATTGAGCCATTTGCCCAGGCGCTCCGCCAAGATGATCAGGTTAAGGCCTTTCGTGTGGGAGCATTTGAAAAAAAATCACCTTATATGCGGACGACCTAATTATCTACACAGCAGATCCTGCCACCACAATCCCAAGAGTAGAACAATTGGCAGAAGAATACGGGGCCTTGTCAGGATATCTAGTAAATAGGGAGAAAACCGGGATTATGTGCTGGAATATCCCAGATTGGAGGGGGAGTGTTCAGAGAGAGATCAGATATTTGGGAATTAATGTTCTTAATTCATTGCGGGACATACCACAACATAATCTTGAGAGAATTACTAAGGATATTGAGAAAGTATTAATTAGGTGGAAAAATCTCCCATTAACAGTATATGGAAGGGTTAATCTGATAAAATTGGTGCTATTGCCGAAGCTTACATTTCTTTTTAATTGTATACCTCTCACTTTCCCGAGCAGCCTAATAGATAAAATACAGGGCAAACTGGGCAGTTTCATCTGGGCAGATAGGGGAGCACGTATGTCCTGGAAGAAACTGCGGCGCAAACTAGCTGATGGAGGGCTCGCATTACCAGATTTAAAGTTATACTGTATGGCATTTCAGTTTAAGAATTGTAGAGTCCTATTATGTATACCGAGGCACAGGGTGTGGGGTGGCTTGCTTGAGGAGATGATTAAAGAGTGGGGCGGGAAAGGGTTTTTGTTTAAATTCGGGGCAATTTTTTTTTTTTTTAAAGTAAAATTAAAGACGTTGAAGGCAGCACTAATTTTGTGGGTCAGAATCAGGAATATACTAGGAATCGGATATTACTCTGGAGGGGCACCAATTTGGGATTCACCTGGCACGCCGGAATGCTTGCAAGACCAATTGAGTATCCCACTTAGGAGGGCAGGAATAGAGTTTTGGGGGGAGCTTCTGGGGATGAATGAGGTAGTGCCATGGGAAATACTTTGGATTAAGACAGGGGGATCCCTTTCAAGGTTTAAGTATTTTCAGTTGTTGTCCTGGGGGGAGGCGAATAGGCACGAGACTGAAGGTTTTTGGGAGTTCGAAAAAAAACTACAAAACGAAACTACAATGAAGAAGGAAGTAAGTGGATGGTATCAGACATTACTGACTTCCGAGGAGGAAAAAATCAAAGCACCTTATGAGATATGGGATGATGCGATGCAGGTTTCTGAGCCACAAAAACTGTGGCATCTTTCTTTTAAGCTGCTTTATAAAGTAGTTAAACCATCGAACTTAAAAAGAAATCACTTCTTTACGGCTAACAGGCTCTATTGGACACCACGTAAATTAGCAAAGTTTGTAACAGATGCCCCCCCAAAATGTCGCAGATGTGGTGTACTGAGTGCCGACGACAGGCATATGTTCTACGAATGCCCTTCGTTAGAGGAGTACTGGTCTACAGTAGAAAAGACTATAAATTAAATTTTATCTACTAACATAAAAATAAGCTTACTATTAATAATGTTGGGAGTAGAAGATAAGCTGAGTCGGCCCCGTACTAGTGACAAGCAGGCCCTGCTCTTTTATCTAGTTCTCCTCGCTAGGCGAGAAATTTGTAAAAAGTGGATTGAAGCTGCCCCACCCCTTGGGATAGATTGGCTACAGGCAGTAAAAAGTATTTGTAAAATGGATACTGATTTGGAGAGTAATACACATTCTAAGATTTGTGAGGCTTTCCAGAACTGGAGTGGTACTATAAGAACCTAAAACCTAACTCTATCAGTCCTATGATTACACCTGCATGATTCGTGTAACCAGGGCACTGGATGGGCACGTGCGCAGGGCTATTGAACTATCGCAAAAGCCTAGGGAGGTACAGAACGGCTGGCAGGCTGTTATTTGCATACAATGGTGGTATGAGGACACAAAAAAAAGAAACTGCAGGGTCATTCTCTTGCTTGTCTTTCTAGAAAAGTGTGTCGAAGTACTTTTCATCATTTAGGAATGTTAGCAGTACATCAGTACATCACTCAGAAATGCGGAAGTTAGTAAGGAGATTGTACTACGTAAAAAGTCCTTCATTATCTTTAAGTGAAATGAACACAGCTCTTTTGCATGGTTCAGTATCGGATGTAAAAAATGTTTGTGATGATATACAGTTTCATTATTTTGGTTCACAAGAGGAGTGTAGAGAAAGTGAGAGCTTGATAAGTGTAGGTGTTGAAGAACAGGTGGAAAATATTAGTACTGAGAAGTTTGAAAAAGAAAAAAATACAAAGTTTAAGATACTTTCATGTGAAAAACCAAACTATGTTTGTATTTGTTGTCGACGTACTCACTATAGAAGTCAAACTAGGAATATTGATGTGTATTTAAAAAGTGAAAAGTAAAACAATGATAAGTGGGAGCAATTTGGTGCTTATTTGTTGGTGGAAGGTCGTTTTGAGTTGGGTACTGATCAACGTATTTGTAAATATTGTTACAACAAATTAGAAGAGAGCAAAATGCCAGCTAGAGCAGTACATAACAACTTAGAGTTGGTAGCTATTCCTCCGGAACTGGCAGCTTTACATACATATGAGTCCATTTTTATTCAATCTGTGCACCCGTTTCAGGCTATAGTTCGTATGGAGCCTAAAACAGGTAAGCTGCCTCCAACAGATTTACAAAGAGGTATGTGTACTAACCTTTAGATTTTAAGAAAAATATTGAAACTGTTGGTAGAGAGAGAGAGGAAACTGAGCCTGTAGTTATTCTAGTTAATGGTGTACCAACAAAGAGTCGAAAAATATGGCAAGAGTTAGTAGATGCCTCCAAACTTCAAAAGGCTACATTATATCTTGTACAGAACAATATTTATTATAAAACTGTAAATGTGGAAGAACAGGAAATATGTTTAGAAGATGAAACAGAAATTTCAACTGGCCAAATAGAAAAAGTGGACAAGTCCAGGAGTGAAGAGATTTACGAACATTACAGTATACATTCTCTACATTCAAAAGAAGTGATTGGAAACACTATTGAATTATTTCAAATGAAGAAAGCAAAGCGAACTCCCATGAGTGTATGGGAAAAAAGTTTAGAAGCTCATTGTTTTCCACAGCTGTTCCCCTCTGGAGAAGGTGGACGATATGATGAACGAGCAGTACAGATTCCAGCTTCAGAATACCGCTCGACAAGATTGTACTCAGACGATCCAAGATTTCGACAGTGCATTCCATATATATTTCATCTTCTGTTTGAAAGTGACTTGTCTGGACTTTCATATGCAGTGAATCACATATTAAAAACAGGAGTTCATCTTACACATGTTTCTGCAAAGAAATTTATGGACAAAGTTCAAGAAAGAGACGATCATTTAGAATCTCAGTTAATTAATTTGATGGCGTGTCAATGTGGTTCTAATGAGTATTGGTATTGTCGTCACGGAGAACTTAAATGTACGTTAAGAAACTTAGGTACCCCTACGTGGTTTCTAACACTTAGCTGTGCTCAATATGCTTGGGACGATTTACTTGAATTTCTACGACAAGCAAATTCATATGTAAAAAATATTAAATTGAAGGCAGCTGGAGAACTGTGTTCCTTGGATCCTGTGAATGTGTGCAGATATTTTAATCATAGGTTTCAAGCTATGATGTCTTTTATCTGCAATACAAATAATCCACCTCCTGGAGAAGTTACTGATTTCTTTTGGAGAAAGGAGTACCAAACCAGAGGTGCTCCTCATAAACACATGCTATTATGGATCAAGAATGCACCAAAATTTGGAATTGATACTGATGAAAGTGTTTTGTCTTTCATCGAAGAGTATGTTACCTGTGCCATTCTAAAAAAAGGAGGAGAAAACAGCTTGAGACAACAAGTTTTATGGTTTCAAAGTCAACGATGTGGAAAATATTGTCGCCGAAAATACAAGTCAAAGGGAAAATGTTATACAAAATTATGTTTTGGATTCCCAAGTCCAATAATTTCAAAAGGAAGAGTCAAAAGTTTTATGTCAGCAGTAAGGCGTACTATAACTCGAAAATCTCTGAAGAATACATACAACTTAAAAAGAACTGAAGATTCAAAGTATATTAATGACTACAATCCAGTGATTTTGACAATGTGGAATGCAAACATGGATATCCAGTATGTTGTAGATAATTCAATTGCTGTTGCTTGCTATGTTACATCATATATAACCAAATCTGAAAAGACAGAGTTGAAAGAAATGTGGGAAGAAATTTCACAAGAGAAGAATCTTAGTAAGAAATTGTACAGCTTTAGTTTGAAGATGCTTTCCCATCGAGAGATTGGATCCTATGAATGTTCGGATCGGTTGATCTCTGCCAGTTTATATTCAAAGTCAAGAGGAATCATTTGGGTAAGTCTAGGTCTTGCTGCAACATGAAATAGAGTATTGAAATCTCTACAAGAAATTGAATTCTTAGTTTTGAATGAACCAGAAAGTACAGATATTGTTAAAACCAATATGTTGAATATGTACTATCCCAAAAGGAGTCCACATCTGGAAAACCTATGTCTCTATGAAGTACTGCAACATTACAGCTTTAAGAGAAATGTTACAGAAAATATAAAGAAGAAAATATGCAGTAATTGGATGTGACGCATGTTTGGTAAAACATGCCAAAGGAAATCTTGTTAACCACAGAAAACTCAGTTGCGGAACTCCAGATAAAAGAGAATTTTTCTATTTAGCACTTCTGCAACTCTTCAAGCCTTGGCGTAATGAAATGGAATTACTTGGAGATTTCGACTGCTATGAAGATTCTTTTAATGCATGCAAAGATAGCATTCAATGCACAATTTTCCCAACTTATCTACAAATGTTAAATGAGGAGATTGATCAAGAAACTACTATTGCAGCTGAAATAGCTAGAGACAGTTCTCAAGATAGTTAAAGTTCTGCTCCACTAAGTCAAGTTCCACTAGAACAACCAATTATTGAAAATGAAGCAGCAATAGCCATGAATGAAGTAGAAACAGCAATGCAACAAGCACAACAGGATATTAGTCAGTTGGGAAAGTTGGAAGAAGAACTAAATATTGAACAAAAAGAAATATATCAGCAAGTGACAGAACAGATACAGCATGGTTTGCTGCATGAAAAAAAAGAATGCTAACGCACATCATTTAAACCTATTCTAATGTACAACAGTGGTCAAACTGGAACAGGAAAATGTTTCTTAATTAAAGTTTTGACCAGTTATCTACACAAAACTACTGAATCAAATTTATCTTGTGTTGTAACAGCTCCAACTGGATAAGCAGCACACAACATTAAAGGGATTCCTTACATCAATTACTTATGCAACCAGTTGAACATGAAAATACATTGGAATATCAGAAGCTATCTGGAGAAGCTTGATATGAAGTTTCAAGAGTACTGAAGGAAATGAAACTTCTAATCATTGATGAGGTGAGCATGGTCTCAATCTTAATGCTTGCCTTTGTAGATTTAAGAATGCAACAGATATTAAAAACAGATTATGATGTTCTGTTTGGAGGAAAACATGTAATTGTATTCGGCGATCTACTACAACTTGCTCCTGTAAACGGGCAACCAGTTTTCAAAACACTTGTCCATGAAGACACTAGGAATCTTTGGGAAGTATTGGAAATGTGAATATGTGGTTACAATTTGAATATAAAGAACTTATTAAGAATATGCGACAAGCAAGTGATGAAGATTATGGAAATATTCTTAAAGATATAAGAATTGTTTGACGAAACATGGTAAACAAGCTTTACAAAGTCGTCTACTAAGGAACTTGTTTACAACCGAAAACACAGCACCTGAAATAATGCACTAAACAATTGTAGAAAAGAAGTCTATAGTTTGCCTAATGCCTACACTGCAAGAGTGTTCTACATTCAATCAAGACCTTTTGAAACTGGAAAAACAACCAATAGTGAAAATCGAAGCTATTGATAAAATGGAACACCAAGGAGTGACTATTCTTCTCTCAGAGAAATTACAGTCAAAATTGGATTCTTTGGAAAAGTCTGTGTGTAAGACTGCAGGTTTAGAAAAGACTTTACATGTTTTTATAAACTGTCAGGTAATTTTACGCCGTAATTTGAATGTAGAAGAAGGTTTAGTAAATGGAGCAATGACAAAACTTGTTGATTTTGTAAATTTTCAGAACAGAGATCGAATTGAATTTTTGAAGATTAAATTTGATCAGATTGAAGAAGTAAGAAAGATTGGGCGTTGTGCTGTATGTTTTTTGCTTGTAAAAGACTTGTATGTTCGTTGTAAACAGTTTCCTCTGTCTTTAGCTTATGCAGTAACTATTCATAAATCTCAAGGTTTAAGTGTAGACAGTGCTTTGGTAAATATTGGAAGTACAGTGGTTAAAAAGGGAATGGCATATGGTGCATTGTCTCGAGTAAGAACATTATCTGGTTTGTATTTGATTGATTTTGATGAGAAAAAGATTAGTGCTGATGCAAATTGTGTAAGAGAGTACAATCGGTTAAGAAGACTTTATGCTCCTAAATTAGGTGAATATCTCATATATGAGAAACGTGTAGTGTGTCCAAAACAGAAATATGATAAACATTCTACTGAGATTCAAAAAAGAAAACAATTGAAGAGAATCATGAAGGTGCAAAGAAAAAGTAAATGGACACTGTTGATGATATTGTAGGATACCAGTTAGAAAATACTTCAGGTATCAACTGCTATGCTAATGTATCTACAAGATCTTCATCATGAAATTATGGAAATTCGTGAAAAAATATTTTGTTCTTTACTACATTATGTATTTCAAAAGTTGGAAACTGACAGAAGTAAAATCCATACTGCTTCTGGCATTCAGCATCTTCTGGATATATGTACTGGTTCTCTGAAATTTACACTCAATATACAACAAGATGCACAAGAATTTCTAATCCTTATGCGTGGTGTATTGGAAGATGAAGGAATAGAAATTGAAAATTTATTTGGACTAAGTTACAGATGGGTTCATAAATGTGAAGAGTGTTCATTTTCTTCTACCAATTAAATAGACACTGAACGATTCATATACTTGATGACACCAGATTGCAAATCAGTATCTTTTAACAAATTAGTTAAAACAGCTAATCAAGATATGAAATGTTCTCATTGTAAATCAGAAATGTTGTCAACAATATATATAGAAAGATTTGGAAAATACGTAATTTTAATGCTACAGCGTTGTAGAGCAAATGGAAGAAAATTAGAAACCAAAATTAACAATTTTGTGGCAAGTCAAGTATCAATTTCAGGAAGAACCTTTAAAGTAGTGGCTATTTCTTTCCATGATGGACCTACTACAACATCTGGACACTATACTGTGTATTTAAAGAGCAATTAAGGATGGACACATTGCAATGATGCCCATTTGGAATTCAAATCTAGGTTGCCTTACGAATTACCAAATTTATATCTGATATTTTTGATGCCAAAGTTTTGAACACAGTACAATAGAGAAATGGTTGCAATAGCTATCAAAATTTAAAAGTACACATAAAAAAGGAGAAAGCATTCACAAAGACCTAGTCATAGGTATGCAGTCAATGCCTTTTTATTCTCAAAACCATCAAAATCAATTGTTGAAGACATCACAATTGTCTAACCACTTATGAGAATGGTGCTCAGGGTGAAAAAAAGAAGTAAAGTGCTCAGGGTAAAGGTGCGTTGGTGAGGGTTGAGAGAAAAGGAGAGGTAATGTGTCATATATACATTATATTTACATAATGAAAACCTGTCCAGCCTACAGAAGGCAAATTATTTATAGTAACAACATAGCAATCTATGGACGCTGAAAAGAAATCTCAGTCATGTATGCTTGTTATTGAGAGACACACAAAAAAAAGTCAACGTTTCTAACCCTTCCCAAAATCAAGGTTGTTGAATCCTTAGTGTGGGGTCTTCATCCGGGCAAAAAGGTAGTGTGCCAAGTCAGAATCCAGAACGGAAAAACAGGCTGGATAGAAGGGCTCCTTAAAGCTCCTAAAAACTCCTTCTGGCGACCGTCCAAGGGGCGCCGTAGTGACAAATCGAAGGGTTTCACATAGGGAGGCCTTGGCCGGCGTATCCGGTAGCCTGGCCAACAGAGCTCAATCCAAACAATGGTGCGGAGGGTCCCACTGTACCTTGAGGGCGACGTGGTTAATCTTCGTTGGTGAGTAAAGTCAGAACAAACAGCAGAGTTCATTCCCCGTCACTTGTCAGGAACGAAGGACTTTGTCAGTCATTCCTGACAAGTGACAGGGAACGAACATTGCAGTTTGCTCTGACTTGACTCGCGAACGAAGATTAACCACGTCGCCCTCAAGGTACAGTTGGACCCTCTGTACCATTCTTTGGTTTGAGCTCTGTTGGCCAGGCTACTGGATATGCCGGCCAAGGCCTCCCTATGTGAAACCCTTTGATTTGTCACTACGGCGCCCCTTGGACGGTCGCTGGAAGGAATTTTTAGGAGCTTCAAGGAGCCCTTCTATCCAGCCTGTTTTTCCATTCTGGATTCTGACTTGGCGCTCTACCTTTTTGTCCTGATGAAGACCCCACACTAAGGATTCAACAACCTTGATTTTGGGAAGGAGTCGAAATGTTGACTTTTTTTTTTGTGACCCTCAATAACAAGCATACACGACTGAGATTTGTTTTCAGTGTCCATAGATTGCTATGTTGTTACTATAAATAATTTGCCTTCTGTAGGCTGGACAGGTTTTCATTATGTAAATATAATGTATATATGGCATATTACCTCTCCTTTTCTCTCAACCTTCGCCAACGCACCTTTACCCTGAGCACTTTACTTCTTTTTTTCACCCTTAGCACCATTCTCATAAGTGGTTAGACAATTGTGATGTCTTCAACAATTGATTTTGGCGGTTTTGAGAATAAAAGGCATTGACTGCATACCTATGACTAGGTCTTTGTGAATGCTTTCTCCTTTTTACGTGTACTTTTAAGTTTTGATTGCTATTGCAACCATTTCTCTATTGTACTGTTGTAACTACCCGGGTCCAGTTAGCATTACGGGTTACCCCATTGATACTTAACTAAAGTTTTGAATACATCATTCGGGCCTATTGGGAAGATGTGAACATGAATTAACGAGTTTATTTTGGATATTTTCAATGCAAATGTTTCGGAAACATTATTCGGCCTGTTGGGAAGATGTGAACAATTAGTGTATGGATTATTGTTTGTGCTAATTCATATTGTATTCTGAAAATTGAGTTTAGAAACAAATAGTTTATATATTTGTTATCTATATTATACGAGATGTAAATGAGAGTGTACATTTTACAAAATGTACTTGAGAGAAATAAAAGACTCAATGTACTTGAAGAATGTAATTAAGATACTGTAGATAGGTAAACACATAGCTACACATATTCTAAATAATGCTCAACGCTGATTTGTTTTTTTTTTACAATCTCGTTGATTGTTTTTTTCCCCCGCTGTTGTATGATGATACTACATTAAAATCACTGTGTATGGTGAAATTAAGTAGAATCTGAGAACCTCAAAAAAGGGAAACTGAAAATGTTATGTAATTTCAAAATTATGTTGTGTTCTTAAAAGTCTAATATTATATTCGATAACAGTTTTTCTTCTTCTTTTTTACAGAAGGTAATGGTGAAGTTTGAAAAGATTTTTATTTCAGTTTACAACAAAACTACTCTAAAATAGCTCCACTGAGTTTTGTATCTACATTAGTAAAAAAGGTAAGAACAAATAATGTAATATGCATGATAACTAACCCTGGGCAAAGCACTACGCTACGCTCGCGTAGTTTGCGCTACTTCGCACAACGCGAATTGCACGTAGCACAGTGCAAACACGCGTAGCGTAGCGTAGTGCAGCGGTCATTTTTTGCTTGCTCGCGGTCCTCAACGTCAAGTTGGCGACCGCGAGCAAGCAAAATGACATCCCGGCGAGACTTTTTCCTCGTTCGCGATCAGCAACATCAAGTTGCCGATCGCGAGCGTGGAAAATAAACCTCCCGGCGAGATTCTCAACGCGGGGAGACCAGGTTTCTCATTGCGAGTGGTCACGTATGCTCGCGACCGCTCGCGATGAGAAACTACCAGTCTGCGTTGAGAAAGCTGCCGCTCGAGTAAAAATCTACTCGAGCTGCAGTAAAAGACAGCTCGCACTGTGCAAGATGCCGTTTTCAATGATTGCACAGTGCGGACAAGCATCCGGCACTGTGCAATCATTGCGAACAGTGCACTACGCAGTTCGCGTAGTGCTACGCGTAGCTCGCGTAGTGCGAACTGCACTTTGCGTAGCTTCGCGTGGCGCTTCTTCGCGAACTACGCCCAGGCTTAATGATAACGTGAAATTATTTTTAGAGGCACTTTTACTACACTCATCCATTCCCTCAAACACTACCCATGTACTCTTCCATGCACTCAGGCACTACTCCTGCACTCATCCAATTTATCTAGGCACTACCCTTGTACTGCTACAATCACTCAGGCACTACCCCTGAACTTATGTAATCACTGAGGCACTACTGTTGCACTCATCCATTCACCCAGGCACTACTCATGCACTCATCTATGCATTCAGGCACTATTCATGCACTTATCCATGCACTCAAGCACTACCTCTGCACTCATGCAATCAGCCAGTCACTATCCAAGCACTCCTCCAATTACCCAGCCACTACCCTTGCACTTATGCAAACACCCAGGCACTACCTATGCACTCCTCCAATCACCCAGGCACTACCAATGCACTCATGTAATAACCCAGCCACTACCCTTGCACTCATGCAAACACCCAGGCACTACCTATGCACTCCTCCAATCACCCAAGCACTACCCCTGCACTCATGCAATCACTCAGGCACTACCCAAGCACTCCTTCAATAACACAGGCACTACCCCTGCACTCATGCAATCAACCAGGGACTAACCATGTACTCCTCCAATCTCCCAGGCACTACCCATGCACATATAAAATCACCCAGGCACTACCCATGCACTCCTTCAATCACTCAGGCACTACCCATGCACTCATGCAATCACTCAGGCACAACCCATGCACACACCCATGCACTCAGGCACTACACCTGCATTCATGCAATCACTCAGGCAGTACACATGCACTCCTCGATTCAATTTACCTAGGCACTACCCATACACTGCTAGAATCACCCAGGCACTACCCATGCACTCATGCAATAACCCAGGCACTACACCTGCACCCCTCCAATCAACCAGGCACTACCCATGCACTCATGCAATAACCCAGGCACTACCCTTGCACTCCTCCAATCACCCATGCACTACCCATGCACTCATCCATGCACTGAGGCACTACGTATGCACTCCTTCAATTATCCAGGCACTACCTCTGCACTCATGTAATCACACAGGCACTACCCATGCACTCCTTCAATAACCCAGGCACTACCCCTGCACTCATGCAATCACACAGGCACTACCCATGTACTCCTCCAATCACCTAGCACTACCCATGCACTCATGCAATCACTCAGGCACTACCCAAGCACTCCTTCAATAACCCAGGCACTACCCCTGCACTCATGCAATCAACCAGGGACTAACCATGTACTCCTCCAATCTCCCAGGCACTACCCATGCACTCATAAAATCACACAGGCACTACCCATGCACTCATGCAATCACTCAGGCACTAACCATGCACACACCCATGCACTCAGGCACTACACCTGCATTCATGCAATCACTCAGGCAGTACACATGCACTCCTCCAATCACCCAGGCAATACCCATGCACTCATGGAATCACGCAGGAACTACCCATGCAGTCATCCTCGCACTGAGGCACTAGTCCTGCACTCATTCAATTTACCTAGGCACTACCCATACACTGCTAGAATCACCCAGGCACTACCCATGCACTCATGCAATAACCCAGGCACTACCCTTGCACCCCTCCAATCAACCAGGCACTACCCATGCACTCATTCATGCAATGAGGCAGTATGTATGCACTCCTTCAATTATCCAGGCACAACCCCTGCACTCATGTAATCACACAGGCACTACCCATGCACTCCTTCAATAACCCAGGCACTACCCCTGCACTCATGCAATCACACAGGCACTACCCATGCACTCCTCCAATCACCCAGGCACTACCCATGCACTCCTGCAATAACCCAGGCACTACCCTTGCACTCCTCCAATCACCCATGCACTACCCATGCACTCATCCATGCACTGAGGCGCTACGTATGCACTCCTTCAATCAGCCAGGCACTACCACTACAGTCATGCGATCACTCAGGCACTATCCATGCACTCCTTCAATAACCCGGGCACTACCCCTGCACTCATACAATCACCCTGGCACTACCCATGCACTCCTCAAATCACCCAGGCACTACCAATGCACTCCTAAAATCACCCATTCACTACCAATGCATTCCTCCAATCACCCAGGCACTACCCCTGCACTCATGCAATCACCCAGGCACTACTCCTGCACTCCTCCAATCACCCTGGCACTACCCATGCACTCATCCATGCACTCAGGCAATACTCCTGCACTTATGCAATCACACTGGCACTACCCATGCACTCCTAAAATCACACAGGCACTACCCCTGCACTCATGCAATCACACAGGCACTACCCATGCACTCCTCCAATCACCCAGGCATTACCCCTGTACTCATGCAATCACCCAGGCACTACCCATGCACTCCTTTAATCACTCAGGCACTACCCATGCACTCCTCCAATCACCCAGACATTACCCTTGCACTCATGCAAACACCCAGGCACTACCTATGCACTCATCCAATCACTCAGGCACTACCCATGCACTCATGCATTCAACCAGGCACTACCCCTGCACTCATGCAATCACCCAGGCACTACCCATGCACTCATCCATGCACTGAGGCCCTATGTATACACTTCTTAATCAGCCAGGCACTACCTCTGCACTCATGCAATCACTCAGACTCTACCCATGCACTCCTTCAATAACCCAGGCACTACCCCAGCACTCATGCAATCACCCAGGAACTACCCATGCACTCCTCCAATCACCAAGGCACTACCCATGCACTCCTCCAATCACCCAGGTGTTACCCATGCACTCCTTAAATCACTCAGGCACTACTGTTGCACTTATTTATTCACTCAGACACTACTCATGCACTCATCTATGCACTCAGGCACTACTGTTGCAGTCAACCAATCACCCAGGATTATCCATGCACTCCTCTAATCACCGAGGCACTACCCCTGCACTCATGCAATCACCCAGGCACTACCTATGCAGTCATTCAATAACTCAGGCACTACTGTTGTACTCATCCATTCACCCAGGCACTACTAATGCACTCATCTATGCACTCAGGCACCACCTATGCACTAATCCATTCCCTCAAACACTATCCATGCACTCATCAATGCACTCAGGTACTACACATGCACTGCTATAATCAGCCACTACCCCTGCACTCATGCAATCAGCCAGGCACTACCCATGCACTCATCCATTCAGTCAGGCACTACCCGTACACTCCTCCAATCATCCAGACACTAACCATGCACTCATGCAACCACTCAAGCACTACTGTTACACTCATCCATTGACACAGGCAGTACCCATGGCTCATCTATGCACTCAGGCACTACCCATTCACTCCTCCAATCACCCAGGCACTACCCCTGGACTCATGCCATCACACAGGCACTACCCATGTACTCCCTCAATCACCCAGGCACTACCCATACACTCATACAATCACTCAGGCACTACCTATGCACTCAGGCACTACCCTTGCAATCATCCAATCACCCAGGCACTACCCATACACTCATCCAATCACCCATGCACTACCCATGCACTCATACAATCACCCAGGCACTACCCATGCACTCATCCATGTACTCAGGCACTACCCCTGCACTCATGCAATCACCCAAGCACTAACCATGCAGTTCTCCAATGATCCAGGCACTACCCCTGCACTCATGAAATCACTCAGGTACTACCCATGCACTCCTCCAATTATCCAGGCACTACCCATGCACTCCCCATGCACTCAGACACTACCCATGCGCTCCTCCAATCACCCAGGCACTCATACAATCACCCAGGCACTATCCCTGGACTCATGCCATCACACAGGCACTACCCATGTACTCCCTCAATCACCCAGGCACTACCCATACACTCATACAATCACTCAGGCACTACCTATGCACTCAGGCACTACCCTTGCAATCATCCAATCACCCAGGCACTACCCATACACTCATCCAATCACCCATGCACTACCCATGCACTCATACAATCACCCAGGCACTACCCATGCACTCATCCATGTACTCAGGCACTACCCCTGCACTCATGCAATCACCCAAGCACTAACCATGCAGTTCTCCAATGATCCAGGCACTACCCCAGCACTCATGAAATCACTCAGGTACTACCCATGCACTCCTCTAATCACCCAGGCACTACCCATGCACTCATCCAATCACCCAGGTACTACCCATGCACTCCTCCAATCACCCAGGCACTACCCAAGCACTCATGCAATTACTCAGGCACTACCCATGCACTCATCCATGCACTCAGGCACTACCCCTGCACTCATGCAATCACTCAGGAAGTACACATGCACTCCTCCAATCACCACTACCCTTGCACTCCTCCAATCACCCAGGTACTACCCATGCACTGATCCATGCACTGAGGCACTATGTATGCACTCCTTCAATCAGCCAGGCACTACATCTGCAGTCATGCAATTACCCTGTCACTACCCATGCACTCCTCCAATCACACAGGCACTATCCCTGCACTCATGCAATCACAGAGGCACTACCCATGCACTCCTCCAACCACCCAGGCATTACCCCTGTTCTCATACAATCACTCAGGCACTACCCATGCACTCCTTAAATCACTCAGGCACTACCCATGCACTCCTCCAATCACCCAGGCACTACCCCTGCACTCATGCAAACACCCAGACACTACCCATGCACTAATCCAATCACCCATGCACTACCCATACACTCATGCAATCACCCAGGCATGACCCCTGTACTCATGCAATCACCCAGGCACTACCCATGCACTCATCCATGCACTGAGGCAATATGTATGCACTTCTTCAATCAGACAGGCACTACCCCTGCACTCATGCAATCACTCAGGCACTACCCATGCTCTCCTTCAATAACCCAGGCACTACACCTGCACTCATCTAGTCACCCAGGCACTACCCATGCACTCCTCCAATCACCCAGGCACTACCCATGCACTCCTCTAATCACTCAGGCACTACCCATGCACTCCTTAAATGACTCAGGCACTACTCTTGCACTCATTTATTCACCCAGACACTATTCATGCACTCATCTATGCACTCAGGCACTACTGTTGCAGTCAACCATTCACCCAGGCATTATCCATGCACTCCTCTAATCACTGAGGCACTACCCATGTACTCATGCAATCACCCAGGCACTACCCATGCCCTTATGCAATAACTAAGGCACTACTGTTGTACTCATCCATTCACCAAGGCACTACTCATGCACTCATCTATGCACTCAGCCACTACCTATGCACTCTTCCATTCCCTGAAACACTATCCATGCACTCATCTATGCACTCAGATACTACTCATGCACTGCTACAATCAGCCATCACCCCTGCACTCATGCAATCAGCCAGGCACTACCCATGCACTCATCCATTCAGCCAGGCACTACCCGCACACTCCTCCAATCACCCAGGCACTACCCATGCACTCATGTAATCACGCAAGCACTACTGTTACACTCATCCATTGACAGAGGCAGTACCCATACACTCATCAATGCACTCAGGCACTACCCATGCACTCCACCAATCACCCATGCACTACCCCTACACTCATGCAATCACACAGGCACTAACCATGCACTCCTCCAACCACCCAGGCACTACCCATGCACTCCTCCAATAACCCAGACACTACACATGCACTCATCCATATACTCAGGCACTACCCCTGCACACATGCAATCACTCAGGCACTACCCATTCACTCTTCCATGCACTCAGGCACTACCCCTGCACTCATGCAATCACTCAGGTCGTACACATTCACTCGTCCAATCACCCAGGCACTACCCTTGCTCTCCGCCAATCACCCAGGCACTACCCATGCACTCATCCATGCAATGAGGCACTATGTATGCACTCCTTCAATCAGCCAGGCACTACCCCTGCAGTCATGCAATCACCCAAGCACCACCCATACAGTCCTCCAATGATCCAGGCACTACCACTCACTCATGCAATTACTCAGGCACAACCCATGCACTCTTCCATGCACCCAGGCACTACCCCTGCACTCACGCAATCACTCAGGTAGTACACATGCACTCCTCCAATCACCCAGGCACTACCCATGCACTCATCCATGCAATGAGGCACTATGTATGCACTCCTTCAATCATCCAGGCACTACCCCTGCAGTCATGCAATCACTCAGGCACTACCCATGCACTCCTTAAATGACTCAGGCACTACTCTTGCACACATGTATGCACTCAGGCACTACTGTTGCAGTCAACCATTCACCCAGGCATTATCCATGCACTCCTTTAATCACTGAGGCACTACCCCTGCACTCATGCAATCACCCAGGCACTACCAATACCCTTATTCAATAACTCAGGCACTATTATTGTACTCATCCATTTACCCAGGCACTACTAATGCACTCATCTATGCACTCAGGCACTACCTATCCACTCATCCATTCCCTGAAACATTATCCATGCACTCATCTATGCACTCAGGTACTACTCAAGCACTGCTACAATAAGCCACCAACCCTGTATTCATGCAATCAGCCAGGCACTACCCATGCACTCATCCATTCAGTCAGGCACTACCCTTAAACTCCTTCAATCAGCCAGGCACTACCCCTGCAGTCATGCAATCACTCAGGCACTACCCATGCACTCCTTAAATGACTCAGGCACTACTCTTGCACACATTTATGCACTCAGGCACTACTGTTGCAGTCAACCATTCACCCAGGCATTATCCATGCACTCCTTTAATCACTGAGGCACTACCCCTACACTCATGCTATCACCCAGGCACTACCAATACCCTTATTCAATAACTCAGGCACTATTATTGTACTCATCCATTTACCCAGGCACTACTCATGCACTCATCTATGCACTCAGGCACTACCTATCCACTCATCCATTCCCTGAAACATTATCCATGCACTCATCTATGCACTCAGGTACTACTCAAGCACTGCTACAATCAGCCACCACCCCTGTATTCATGCAATCAGCCAGGCACTACCCATGCACTCAACCATTCAGTCAGGCACTAACCTTACACTCCTCCAATCACCCAGGCACTACCCATGCACTCATGAAATCACGCAAGCACTATTGTTACACTCATCCATTGACAGAGGTAGTACCCATATACTCATCTATGCACTCTGGCACTACCCATGCACTCCTCCAATCACCCAGGCACTACCCCTACACTCATGGAATCACACAGGCACTACCCATGCATTCCTCCAATCACCCAGGCACTACCCATGCACTCATCCATGTACTCAGGCACTACCCCTGCATACATGCAATCACCCAAGCACCACCCATGCAGTCCTCCAATGATTCAGGCACTACCACTGCACTCATGCAATCACTCAGGTACTACCCATGCACTCCTCCAATCACCCAGGCACTACCCATGCATTCCTCCATGCACCCAGACACTACCCATGCACTCCTCCAATCACCCATGCACTCATGCAATTACACAGGCACAACCCATGCACTCATCCAATCACCCAGGTACTACCCATGCACTCCTCCAATCACGCAGGCACTACCCATGCACTCATGCAATTACTCAGGCACTACCCATGCACTCATCCATGCACTCAGGCACTATCCTGGACCCATGCAATCACTCGGGTAGTACACATGCACTCCTCCCATCACCGAGGCACGACCCTTGCACTCCTCCAATCACCCAGGCACTACCCATGCACTCATCCATGCAATGAGGCACTCCTTCAAGGAGCCAGGCACTACCCCTGCAGTCATCCTATCACTCAGGCACTATCCATGCACTCCTTCAAAAACCCAGGCACTACCCCTGCACTCAGGAAATCACCCAGGTACTACCCATGCACTTCTCCAGTCACCCAGGCACTACCCATGCACTCATGCAATCACCCAGGCACTACCTATGCACTCCTCCAATCACCCAGGCACTACTCCTGCACCCATGAAATCACCCAGGCAGTACCCTTGCACTCCTCCAATTACCCTGACACTACCCATGCAATCATCCATGCACTCAGGCAGTACTCCTGCACTTTTTCAATCACCCTGGCACTACCCAGGCACTCCTCCAACCACACAGGCACTACCCATGCACTGCTCCAATCACCCAGGCATTACCCCTGTTATCATGCAATCACTCAGGCACTACCCATGCACTCCTTCAATCACTCAGGCACTAACCATGCACTCCTCCAATGTCCCAGGCACTACCCCTGTACTCATGCAATCACCCAGGCACTACCCATGCACTCATCCATGCACTGAGGAACTATAAATGCACTTCTTCAATCAGCCAGGCACTACCCATGCAATCCTTAAATCACTCAGGCACTACTGTTGCACTCATTTATTCACCTAGACTCTACTCATGCACTAATCTATGCACTCAGGCACTACTGCTGCAGTCAACCATTCACCCAGGCATTATCCATGTACTGCACTAATCACTGAGGCACTAACCCTTCACTCATGCAATCACCCAGGCACTACCCATGCACTCATTCAATAACTCAGGCACTAATGTTGCACTCATTCATTCACCCAGGCACTACTCATGCACTCATCTATGCACTCAGGCACTACCTATGCACTCATCTTTTCCCTCAAACACTATCCATGCACTCATCTATGCGCTCAGGTACTACTCATGCACTGCTATAATCAGCCACTACCTCTGCACTCATGCAATCAGCCAGGCACTACCCATGCACTCATCCATTCAGTCAGGCACTACCCGTACACTCCTCCAATCACCCAGGCACTACCCATGCACTCATGTTATCATGCAAGCACTACTGATACACTCATCCATTGACAGAGGCAGTACCCATACGCTCATCAATGCACTCAGGCACTACCCATGCACTCCTGAATCACCCAGGCACTACCCCTGCACTCATGCAATAACACAGGCACTACCCATGCACTCCTCCAATCACCCAGGCACTACCCATGCACTCCTCCAATCACCCAGACACTACACATGCACTCATCCATGTACTCAGGCACTACCCCTGCACTCATGCAATCACTCAGGTAGTACACATGCACTCCTCCAATCACCCAGGCACTACCCATGCACTCATCCATGCAATGAGGCACTATGTATGCACTCCTTCAATCAGCCAGGCACTACCCCTGCAGTCATGCAATCACTCAGGCACTACCCATGCACTCCTTAAATGACTCAGGCACTACTCTTGCACTCATTTATGCACTCAGGCACTACTGTTGCAGTCAACCATTCACCCAGGCATTATCCATGCACTCCTTTAATAACTGAGGCACTATTGTTGTACTCATCCATTTACCCAGGCATTACTCATGCACTCATCTATGCACTCAGGCACTACCTATGCACTCATCCATTCCCTGAAACACTATCCATGCACTCATCTATGCACTCAGGTACTACTCATGCACTGCTACAATCAGCCACCACCCCTGTACTCATGCAATCAGCCAGACACTACCCATACACTCATCCATTCAGTCAGGCACTACCCGTACACTCCTCCAATCACCCAGGCACTACCCATGCACTCATGCAATCATGCAAGCACTACTGTTACACTCATCCATTAATAAAGGCAGTACCCATACACTCATCTATGCACTCAGGCACTACCCATGCACTCCTCCAATCACCCAGGCACTACCCCTGCACTCATGAAATCAGCCAGGCACTACCCATACACTCATCCATTCAGTCAGGCACTACCCGTACACTCCTCCAATCACCCAGGCACTACCCATGCACTCATGCAATCATGCAAGCACTACTGTTACACTCATCCATTAATAAAGGCAGTACCCATACACTCATCTATGCACTCAGGCACTACCCATGCACTCCTCCAATCACCCAGGCACTACCCCTGCACTCATACAATCACACAGGCACTACCCATGCAGTCCTCCAATCACCCAGGCACTACCCATGCACTCATCCATGTACTCAGGCACTACCCCTATACACATGCAATCACCCAAGCACCAACCATGCAGTCCTCCAATTATCCAGGCACTACCACTGCACTCATGCAATCCCTCAGGTACTACCCATGCATTCCTCCAATCACCAAGGCAGATCCCATGCACTCCTCCATGCACCCAGACACTACCCATGCACTCCTCCAATCACCCATGCACTCATGCAATTACTCAGGCACTATCCATGCACTCATCCAATCACCCAGGTACTACCCATGCACTCCTCCAATCACCCAGGCACTACCCATGCACTCATGCAATTACTCAGGCACTACCCATGCACTCATCCATGCACTCAGGCACTATCCTGCACCCATGCAATCACTCAGGTAGTACACATGCACTCCTCCCATCACCGAGGCACGACCCTTGCACTCCTCCAATCACCCAGGCACTACCCATGCACTCATCCATGCAATGAGGCACTCCTTCAATGAGCCAGGCACTACCCCTGCAGTCATGCAATCACTCAGGCACTATCCATGCACTCCTTCAAAAACCCAGGCACTACCCCTGCACTCATGAAATCACCCAGGCACTACCCATGCACTTCTCCAGTCACCCAGGCACTACTCATGCACTCATAAAATCACCCAGGCACTACCCATGTACTCCTCCAATTATCCAGGCACTACCCCTGCACTCATGCA
Organism: Calotriton arnoldi; assembly: GCA_963921515.1. NCBI lineage: Eukaryota > Metazoa > Chordata > Amphibia > Caudata > Salamandridae > Calotriton > Calotriton arnoldi. The sequence continues at coordinate 458,535 of CAWUFW010005442.1, forward strand.
ATAACCCAGGCACTACCTATGCACTCCTCCAATCACCCAGGCACTACTCCTGCACTCATACAATTACCCTGGCACTACCCTTGCACTCCTCCAATGACCCTGGCACTACCCATGCAATCATCCATGCACTCAGGCAGTACTCCTGCACTTTTTCAATCACCCTGGCACTACCCATGCACTCCTCCATGTACTCAGGCACTACCCCTGCACGCATGCAATCACCCAAGCACTACCCATGCAGTCCTCCAATGATCCAGGCACTACATCTGCACTGATGCAGTCAATCAGGTACTACCCATGCACTCCTCCAATCAACCAGGCACTACCCATGCACTCCTCCAATCAACCAGGCACTACCATGCACTCATGCAATTACTCAGGCACTACCCAAGCACTCATCTATTCACCCATGCCCTACCCATGCACCCCTCCAATCACCCAGGCACTACCAATGCACTCATGCAATTACTCAGGCATTACCCATGCACTCATCCATGCACTCAGACACTACCCCTGCACTCATGCAATCACTCAGGCAGTACACATGCACTTCTCCCACCACCCATGCACTATCCATGCACTCATACAATCACTGAGGCACTACCCATGCATTCCACCATGTACTCAGGCACTACCCCTGCACTCATGCAATCACCCAAGCACTACCCATTCAGTCCTCCAATCATCCAGGCACTACCCCTGTAATCATGCAATCACCCAGGTACTACCCATGCATTCTTCCAATCACCCAGGCACTACCCAGGCACTCCTCCATGCACCCAGGCACTACTCATGCACTCTTCCAATCAGCCAGGCACCATCCATGCACTCCTCCAATAATCCAGGCACTACCCCTGCATTCATGTAATCCCCCAGGCACTACCCATGTACTCCTTCAATCACTCAGGCACTACCCATGCACGCCTCCAATCACCCACGCACTACCTCTGCACTCATGCAAACACCCAGGCACTACACATGCACTCCTCCAATCACCCAGGCACTACCCATGCACTTATGCAATCACCCATGCACTACTCATGCGCTCCTCCAATCACCCAGGCACTACCCATTCACTCCTTAAATCACTCAGGCACTACTGATGAACTAATTTATTCACCCAGACTACTTGTGCACTCATCTATGCACTCATGCACTACTGCTGCACTTAACCATTCACCCAGGCATTATCCATGCACTCCTCCAATCACCGAGGCACTACCTCTGCACTCATGAAATCACCCAGGCACTACCCATGCACTCATCCAATCTCCCAGGCACTACCCATGCACTCATTCAATAACTCAGGCACTACTGTTGAACTCATTCATTCACCCAGGCACTACCCATGCACTCATCCATGCACTCAGGCACTACCCCTGCACTCATGCAATCACTCAGGCAGTACACATGCACTCCTCCAATCACCACTACCCTTGCACTCCTCCAATCACCCAGGTACTACCCATGCACTGATCCATGCACTGAGGCACTATGTATGCACTCCTTCAATCACCCAGGCACTACCCATGCACTCATCCATGCACTCAGGCACTACCCATGCACTCCTACAATAACTAAGGCACTACCCATGCACTCCTCCAATCATCCAGGAACTACCCCTGCACTCATCCATGCACTCAGGCAGTACTCCTGCACTTATGCAATCACCCTGGCACTTCCCATGTACTCCTCCAATCACACAGGCACTATCCCTGCACTCATGCAATCACAGAGGCACTACCCATGCACTCCTCCAACCACCCAGGCTTTACCCCTGTTCTCATACAATCACTCAGGCACTACCCATGCACTCCTTCAATCACTCAGGCACTACCCATGCACTCCTCCAATCACCCAGGCACTACCCCTGCACTCATGCAAACCCCCAAACACTACCCATGCACTCGTCCAATCACCCAGGCACTACCCATACACTCATGCAATCACCCAGGCATGACCCCTGTACTCATGCAATCACCCAGGCACTACCCATGCACTCATCCATGCACTGAGGCAATATGTATACACTTCTTCAATCAGCCAGGCACTACCCCTGCACTCATGCAATCACTCAGGCTCTACCCATGCTCTCCTTCAATAACCCAGGCACTACACCTGCACTCATCTAGTCACCCAGGCACTACCCATGCACTCCTCCAATCACCCAGGCACTACCCATGCACTCCTCCAATCACTCAGGCACTACCCATGCACTCCTTAAATGACTCAGGCACTACTCTTGCACTCATTTATTCACCCAGACACTATTCAAGCACTCATCTATGCACTCAGGCACTACTGTTGCAGTCAACCATTCACCCAGGCATTATCCATGCACTCCTCTAATCACTGAGGCACTACCCATGTACTCATGCAATCACCCAGGCACTACCCATGCCCTTATGCAATAACTAAGGCACTACTGTTGTACTCATCCATTCACCAAGGCACTACTCATGCACTCATCTATGCACTCAGCCACTACCTATGCACTCTTCCATTCCCTGAAACACTATCCATGCACTCATCTATGCACTCAGGTACTACTCATGCACTGCTACAATCAGCCATCACCACTGCACTCATGCAATCAGCCAGGCACTACCCATGCACTCATCCATTCAGTCAGGCACTACCCGCACACTCCTCCAATCACCCAGGCACTACCCATGCACTCATGTAATCATCAAGCACTACTGTTACACTCATCCATTGACAGAGGCAGTACCCATACACTCATCAATGCACTCAGGCACTACCCATGCACTCCACCAATCACCCATGCACTACCACTACACTCATGCAATCACACAGGCACTACCCATGCACTCCTCCAATCACCCAGGCACTACCCATGCACTCCTCCAATAACCCAGACACTACACATGCACTCATCCATATACTCAGGCACTACCCCTGCACACATGCAATCACTCAGGCACTACCCATTCACTCTTCCATGCACTCAGGCACTACCCCTGCACTCATGCAATCACTCAGGTCATACACATTCACTCGTCCAATCACCCAGGCACTACCCTTGCACTCCGCCAATCACCCAGGCACTACCCATGCACTCATCCATGCAATGAGGCACTATGTATGCACTCCTTCAATCAGCCAGGCACTACCCCTGCAGTCATGCAATCACCCAAGCACCACCCATACAGTCCTCCAATGATCCAGGCACTACCACTGCACTCATGCAATTACTCAGGCACAACCCATGCACTCTTCCATGCACCCAGGCAATACCCCTGCACTCACGCAATCACTCAGGTAGTACACATGCACTCCTCCAATCACCCAGGCACTACCCTTGCACTCCTCCAATCACCCAGGCACTACCCATGCACTCATCCATGCAATGAGGCACTATGTATGCACTCCTTCAATCAGCCAGGCACTACCCCTGCAGTCATGCAATCTCTCAGGCACTACCCATGCACTCCTTAAATGACTCAGGCACTACTCTTGCACACATTTATGCACTCAGGCACTACTGTTGCAGTCAACCATTCACCCAGGCATTATCCATGCACTCCTTTAATCACTGAGGCACTACCCCTGCACTCATGCAATCACCCAGGCACTACCAATACCCTTATTCAATAACTCAGGCACTATTATTGTACTCATCCATTTACCCAGGCACTACTCATGCACTCATCTATGCACTCAGGCACTACCTATCCACTCATCCATTCCCTGAAACATTATCCATGCACTCATCTATGCACTCAGGTACTACTCAAGCACTGCTACAATCAGCCACCACCCCTGTATTCATGCAATCAGCCAGGCACTACCCATGCACTCATCCATTCAGTCAGGCACTACCCTTACACTCCTTCAATCAGCCAGGCACTACCCCTGCAGTCATGCAATCACTCAGGCACTACCCATGCACTCTTTAAATGACCCAGGCACTACTCTTGCACACATTTATGCACTCAGGCACTACTGTTGCAGTCAACCATTCACCCAGGCATTATCCATGCACTCCTTTAATCACTGAGGCACTACCCCTGCACTCATGCAATCACCCAGGCACTACCAATACCCTTATTCAATAACTCTGGCACTATTATTGTACTCATCCATTTACCCAGGCACTACTCATGCACTCATCTATGCACTCAGGCACTACCTATCCACTCATCCATTCCCTGAAACATTATCCATGCACTCATCTATGCACTCAGGTACAACTCAAGCACTGCTACAATCAGCCACCACCCCTGTATTCATGCAATCACCCAGGCACTACCCATGCACTCATGAAATCACGCAAGCACTATTGTTTCACTCATCCATTGACAGAGGCAGTACCCATATACTCATCTATGCACTCAGGCACTACCCATGCACTCCTCCAATCACCCAGGCACTACCCCTATACTCATGCAATCACACAGGCACTACCCATGCATTCCTCCAATCACCCAGGCACTCATCCATGTACTCAGGCACTACCCCTGCACACATGCAATCACCCAAGCACCACCCATGCAGTCCTCCAATGATTCAGGCACTACCACTGCACTCATGCAATCACTCAGGTACTACCCATGCACTCCTCCAATCACCCAGGCACTACCCATGCATTCCTCCATGCACCCAGACACAACCCATGCACTCCTCCAATCACCCATGCACTCATGCAATTACACAGGCACAACCCATGCACTCATCCAATCACCCAGGTACTACCCATGCACTCCTCCAATCACGCAGGCACTACCCATGCACTCATGCAATTACGCAGGCACTACCCATGCACTCATCCATGCACTGAGGCAATACCCTGCACCCATACAATCACTCAGGTAGTACACATGCACTCTTCCCATCACCCAGGCACTACCCTTGCACTCCTCTAATCACCCAGGCACTACCCATGCACTCATCCATGCAATGAGGCACTATGTCTGCAATCCTTCAATCACCCAGGCACTACCCCTACAGTCATGCAATCACTCAGACACTATCCATGCACTCCTTCAAAAACCCAGGCACTACCCCTGCACTCAGGAAATCACCCAGGTACTACCCATGCACTTCTCCAGGCACTACCCATGCACTCATAAAATCACCCAGGCACTACCCATGCACTCCTCCAATCATCCAGGCACTACCCCTGCACTCATGCAATCACCCAGGCACTACCTATGCACTCCTCCAATCACCCAGGCACTACTCCTGCACCCATGCAATCACCCAGGCAGTACCCTTGCACTCCTCCAATGACCCTGACACTACCCATGCAATCATCCATGCACTCAGGCAGTACTCCTGCACTTTTTCAATCACCCTGGCACTACCCAGGCACTCCTCCAACCACACAGGCACTACCCATGCACTCCTCCAATCACCCAGGCATTACCCCTGTTCTCATGCAATCACTCAGGCACTACCCATGCACTCCTTCAATCACTCAGGCACTAACCATGCACTCCTCCAATCTCCCAGGCACTACCCCTGTACTCATGCAATCACCCAGGCACTACCCATGCACTCATCCATGCACTGATGAACTATAAATGCACTTCTTCAATCAGCCAGGCACTACCCATGCAATCCTTAAATCACTCAGGCACTACTGTTGGACTCATTTATTCACCTAGACTCTACTCATGCACTAATCTATGCACTCAGGCACTACTGCTGCAGTCAACCATTCACCCAGGCATTATCCATGCACTGCACTAATCACTGAGGCACTAACCCTTCACTCATGCAATCACCCAGGCACTACCCATGCACTCATTCAATAACTCAGGCACTACTGTTGCACTCATTCATTCACCCAGGCACTACTCATGCACTCATCTATGCACTCAGGCACTTCCTTTGCCCTCATCTTTTCCCTCAAACACTATCCATGCACTCATCTATGCGCTCAGGTACTACTCATGCACTGCTACAATCAGCCACTACCCCTGCACTCATGCAATCAGCCAGGCACTACCCATGCACTCATCCATTCAGTCAGGCACTACCCGTACACTCCTCCAATCACCCAGGCACTACCCATGCACTCATGTTATCACGCAAGCACTACTGATACACTCATCCATTGACAGAGGCAGTACCCATACGCTCATCAATGCACTCACCATTAAGATATAATGGGGTAACCCATAGAAGTCAATGGACCTGGGTAATAATTGGTATAGAAAAACAATGGTCCTAGACTTATGTTAAATTTTAGTTGTCTGAAACAATCATAAACAGCATGAGGTACATATATAGTTTAAATCAATAATGTACCATTAACTTATTTAAAGAGCATTCAAATATATCCTCAAAATTCAAAGAAGGCACACACTATTGCTTTTTTGGTGACTCCTATTTTATTCGGTCACTTTTCATAAAATATTATCATATTCAATGTTCAAGATAAAGGGGTGGTTGCTCCAAGGAAAAATGTGAAGAAAGAAAGTGCTCGTGAAGTAAGATAGAATAAACAAGAGGGGGATCCAATCAAGCAAAACAATGATTCATCATTATTTACATTACAATCTCATAAGCAAAACTGGTCGTGATTCATGATTGCACCAGTTCTACATTAGGGCCTGTCCAATGGTTTATTCATAGTTATTCTTTATGTTCTTTCTCAAAAGTTAGCAAACAACGTTCGTCTGTAAGCAAGTAGGGCTGGGATAGTATACAGTACAGGCCCCGAACAGGGGAGAGTGTCGACGTTTCGACCCTAGTGCAATGAGGGCAGTTTGTATCCTCTGCGAACGGGTCTTCCTCAAGACAGAAAGGAGGGATGGGGGAGCAACTGATCATGGGTGATGCACAGTAAAAGTGCCGCCCCTAGTTATGGATTTAAAGGTCTATCCTGCACCCATGCAATCACTCGGGTAGTACACATGCACTCCTCCCATCACCCAGGCACGACCCTTGCACTCCTCCAATCACCCAGGTACTACCCATGCACTCATCCATGCAATGAGGCACTCCTTCAATGAGCCAGGCACTACCCCTGCAGTCATGCAATCACTCAGGCACTCTCCATGCACTCCTTCAAAAACCCAGGCACTATCCCTGCACTCATGAAATCACCCAGGCACTACCCATGCACTTCTCCAGTCACCCAGGCACTACCCATGCACTCATAAAATCACCCAGGCACTACCCATGTACTCCTCCAATCATCCAGGCACTACCCCTGCACTCATGCAATAACCCAGGCACTACCTATGCACTCCTCCAATCACCCAGGCACTACTCCTGCACTCATGCAATTACCCTGGCACTACCCTTGCACTCCTCCAATGACCCTGGCACTACCCATGCAATCATCCATGCACTCAGGCAGTACTCCTGCACTTTTTCAATCACCCTGGCACGACCCATGCACTCCTCCATGTACTCAGGCACTACCCCTGCACGCATGCAATCACCCAAGCACTACCCATGCAGTCCTCCAATGATCCAGGCACTACATCTGCACTGATGCAATCAATCAGGTACTACCCATGCACTCCTCCAATCACCCAGGCACTACCCATGCACTCCTCCAATCAACCAGGCACTACCCATGCACTCATGCAATTACTCAGGCACTACCCAAGCACTCATCTATTCACCCATGCCCTACCCATGCACTCCTCCAATCACCCAGGCACTACCAATGCACTCATGCAATTACTCAGGCATTACCCATGCACTCATCCATGCACTCAGACACTACCCCTGCACTCATGCAATCACTCAGGCAGTACACATGCACTTCTCCAACCACCCATGCACTATCCATGCACTCATACAATCACCGAGGCACTACCCATGCATTCCACCATGTACTCAGGCACTACCCCTGCACTCATGCAATCACCCAAGCACTACCCATGCAGTCCTCCAATCATCCAGGCACTACCCCTGTAATCATGCAATCACCCAGGTACTACCCATGCATTCTTCCAATCACCCAGGCACTACCCAGGCACTCCTCCATGCACCCAGGCACTACTCATGCACTCTTCCAATCATCCAGGCACCATCCATGCACTCCTCCAATAATCCAGGCACTACCCCTGCACTCATGTAATCCCCCAGGCACTACCCATGTACTCCTTCAATCACTCAGGCACTACCCATGCACGCCTCCAATCACCCACACACTACCCCTGCACTCATGCAAACACCCAGGCACTACACATGCACTCCTCCAATCACTCAGGCACTACCCATGCACTTATGCAATCACCCATGCACTACTCATGCGCTCCTCCAATCACCCAGGCACTACCCATTCACTCCTTAAATCACTCAGGCACTAATGATGAACTCATTTATTCACCCAGACTACTTGTGCACTCATCTATGCACTCATGCACTACTGCTGCACTTAACCATTCACCCAGGCATTATCCATGCACTCCTCCAATCACCGAGGCACTACCCCAGCACTCATGAAATCACCCAGGCACTACCCATGCACTCATCCAATCTCCCAGGCACTACCCATGCACTCATTCAATAACTCAGGCACTACTGTTGAACTCATTCATTCACCCAGGCACTACCCATGCACTCATCCATTCAGTCAGGCACTACCCGTAAACTCCTCCAATCACCCAGGTACTACCCATGCACTCATGCAATCACTCACTCAAGCACTACTGTTACACTCATCCATTGACACAGGCAGTACCCATGCACTCATCTATGCACTCAGGCGCTACCCATTCACTCCTCCAATAACCCAGGCACAACCCTGCACTCATGCCATCACACAGGCACTACCCATGCACACCTCTAAATACCCAGGCACTACCCATGCACTCCCTCAATCACCCAGGCACTACCCATACACTCATACAATCAATCAGGCACTACCTATGCACTCAGGCACTACCAATGCAATCATGCAATCACTCAGGCAGTACACATGCACTCCTCCAATCACCCAGGCACTACCCATGCACTCATACAATCACCCAGGCACTACCCATGCACTCATCCATGTACTCAGGCACTACCCCTGCACTCATGCAATCACCCAACCACTACCCATGCAGTTCTCCAATGATCCAGGCACTACACCTACACTCATGAAATCACTCAGGTACTACCCATGCACTCCTCCAATCACCCAGGCACTACCCATGCACTCCTCCATGCACCCAGACACTACCCATGCACTCCTCTAATCACCAAGGCATTCATGCAAATGCTCAGGCACTACCCATGTACTCATCCAATCACCTAGGTACTACCCATGCACTCCTCCAGTCACCCAGGCACTACCCAAGCACTCATGCAATTACTGAGGCACTACCCATGCACTCATCCATGCACTCAGGCACTACCCCTGCACTCATGCAATCACTTATGCAGTACACATGCACTCCTCCAATCACCACTACCCTTGCACTCCTCCAATCACCCAGGCACTACCCATGCACTCATCCATGCACTGAGGCACTATGTATGCACTCCTTCAATCAGCCAGGCACTACCTCTGCAGTCATGCAATTACTCAGGCACTATCCATGCACTCCTTAAATAACCCAGGCACTACCCCTGCACTCATGCAATCAGCCTGTCACTACCCATGCACTCATAAAATCACCCAGGCACTACCCATGCACTCCTCCAATCACCCAGACACCACCTATATACTCCTCCAATCACCCAAGCTCTACTTCTGCACTCATGCAATCACCCAGGCACTACCCTTGTACTCCTCCAATCACCCTGACACTACCCATGCACTCATCCATGCACTCAGGCAGTACTCCTGCACTTATGCAATCACCCTGGCACTACCCATGCACTCCTCCAACCACCCAGGCATTACCCCTGTTCTCATACAATCACTCAGGCACTACCCATGCACTCCTTCAATCACTCAGGCACTACCCATGTACTCCTCCAATCACCCAGACACTACCTCTGCACTCATGTAGTCATACAGGCATGACCCATGAACTCCTCCAATCACCCAGGCACTACCCATGCACTCCTCCAATCACCCAGGCACTACACATGCACTCATACAATCACTCAGGTACTACCTATGCACTCATCCATGTACTCAGGCCTTACCCCTGCACTCATGCAATCACTCAGGCAGTAAACATGCACTCCTCCAATCACCCAGGTACTACCTATGCACTCACACAATCACCCAGGCACTACCCATGCACTCATCCATGTACTCAGGCACTACCCCTGCACTCATGCAATCACTCATGTACTACCCATGCACTCCTCTAATCACCCAGGCACTACCCATGCACTCCTCCAATCACCCAGGCACTACATATGCACTCATGCAATTACTCATGCACTACCCATGCATTCATCCAATCACCCATGCACTACTCATGCACTCATGCAATTACTTAGGCACTACCCATGTACTCATCCATTCACTTAGGCACTACCCCTGCACTCATGCAACCACTCAGGCACTACTCCTGCACTCATGCAATCACTCAGGCAGTACACATGCACTCATACAATCACCCTAGCGCTACCCATGCATTCATCCATGCACCCAGTCACTACCCATGCATTCATCCATGCACTCAGGCACTACCCATGCAGTCCTCCAATCATCCAAGCACTACCCATGCAGTCCTCCAATCATGCAGGCACTACCCCTGCACTCATGCAATCGCCCAGGTACTACCCATGTACTCCTTCAATCACCCAGGTGCTACTTATGCACTCCTCCATGCACACAGGCACTACTCATGCACTCTTCCAATCAGCCAGGTACTATCCATGCACTCCTCCAATAACCCAGGCACTACCCCTGCACTCATGCAATCACCCAGGCACTACCCATGGACTCCTTCAATCACTCAGGCACTACCCATGCATGCATGCAAATACCCAAGCACTACCCCTGCATGCATGCAAACACCCAGGCACTACTCATGCACTCCTAACATCACCAAGGCACTACCCATGCACTCATGCAATCACCCAGGCACTACCCATGCACTCCTCCAATTTCCCAGGCACTACTGTTGCACTCATTTATTCACCCAGACTACTTGTGCACTCATCTATGCACTCAGGCACTACTGTTGCACTCAACCATTCCCCCAGGCATTATCCATGCACTCCTCCAATCACTGAGGCACTACCCCTGCACTCTTGCAATCACCCAGGCACTACCCATGCACTCATCCAATCTCCCAGGCACTACCCATGCACTCATAAAATTACCCAGGCACTACCCATGTACTCCTTCAATCACTAAGGCACTACCCATGCACTCATGTAATCACTCAGGCACTACCCATGCAATCATCCATGCACTCAGGCACTACACCTTCATTCATGCAATCACTCAGGCAGTACACATGCACTCCTTCAATCACACAGGCACTACCCATGCACTCATACAATCACCCAGGCACTACCCATGCACTCATCCATGCACTCAGGCACTACCCATGCGCTCATACAATCACCCAAGCACTACTCCAGTCATGCAGGCGCTACCCCTGCACTCATGCAATCACTCACGCACTACCCAGGTGCTCCTCCATATATTACACTTGCCGCAATTCATACATCACATAGAAGTTTGTCTACTTTTAACCAAATAGGCGGTTCTAAAAAGAACCATTTTGTTTCTTCTTTTTAATTTTTGTGTGTTTTTTTAACTCTTTTATGTATTTTTTGGGTGTTTTTTTCTTTAAATGTAAAAATCAACAGAATGAACTGAGAAAACTTTCTCAAATATTTTGCAATTAAAAACTCATTGCAAAAACAAAAAAAAACAGAAAAAATTAACAACGGTCGTTTTTCTCAGCAACCACAACAGCATCCACAGATTGCTCTCCAAAACAAAGAACTTTCTTGCACTTAATGCACCGCTGCTCAAGTCCAGCAAACTCAGGGATTATTTGGGCTCTTTGGGTCGATGCAGAGGAACCTGCGAAGGTGCTAGGCCCTGTGACCTGATCATCTTTCTGACATTTTTTTTCTGTAGCTCTGCACGATGTTGCTCTCGCGCAAGATGACGTAGATGCATTGTCTGCAGGTGCTTCATCATAGATGAAGTGCCACAGGAGTATTTTTTGTCTGATCCACGCGAGAGGACCCTTTGACATATAGTGCAGGTCACCTTGAGTGCATGCACCTTTTTTTCACCTGCTGGAATTGAAAAAAAAGCCCACACGACACTTTCATAATACTGCTTAAATGGTTCTTTCAAATCTTCTTCTCCAGGAAAGTCCTGTGGTGGAATTGAAGAAGCCATTTTTCCAGTGGAGTGAAAAAAACACCAATAAAATGCATGAAAGAAGAACAGAAAACACAAGAGCTGTGTCTTCTGAAGATGTTCTTGGAAGAATGAAAAATTTGGGTGGGGTCCTGCAAGTTCTAGAATAAAAAGCTTCTTAACCAATAAAATGCTTTCTTTTGAAGTCACATGGGATTTGCGCACCCGACGCACAACCGGCATGCACCAGACGCGATTCCCGAAAATTATATTTAACAGTAATATATCTTTATTCCAGTTACAAATCTATAATATTTACAAATGTGTATGTTAATCTCTTGGTATAATATACATAATAAAGTTATATATATATACTTTTAAAACTAAATAACTTGCGCTGGATTCGCGCACCTGACGCGACCCCAGAAATACGTATGGTTTTTTCAGTGAATTTCAAAGGTTTTTAAATGCTTATTTCTAACTTTAACGTCCCTGAAACCTATGTTTTTTTCAGTGAATATATATATATATAGATATATATAGATATATATATATGTATATATTTCTGTAAAAAGTATTTTTTATTTAACAAAGGGGGAGATGTAGTATCTTGTGAGTTACCGATGATGGGACCTTTTTGGTTCCTGATGGACTCCATAGAACTATGACGTAAGTGTTCGGGTGTGGTGAATAGAGTTCATGTTTAGAATGTTGAGTTCACAGTTATAAGCTGAGGAATAAGAACGTGTAATACTAAAGTCCATGTGTGGTGTATTCATTTACGAGTTCCCGGCTGGAGGGGACACTTCAATAGCTATTTGGGTGTCATTCGCATAGGTCACTATTGAGAGACAGAAGGCTTGTACGATCTCCGTTAAAGGGCGCGAATAAAGATTAAATAGAGTCAGACTCAACAAAGAGTCCTGCCCTTAAGAAATGATGGAAGCCAGTTTAAAGGAAAATCACTTACACCCACATTTTCAAGTCTCTGTATAAGGACTGGGTGGGCTACAGTCTTGGTACTGTGTCCCAATCTGAAACTCATTTGTGTGGGGTGAAGGATCTTATTAATTTCCACAAATAGTAATAAATATTGATTGATGTGTTTCTACAACTTCTACACAACCCCCAACAGTAAAGAGACTGGTCTGCAGTTTTCAGGTAACAGTGGATCCAGAGTGGATTTTTTTAGTAATGGTTTTACCACTGCATGATTCCAAGCAAGTGGAAGTACTCCACCCCTTAAAGAAAGGTTAAGCAGCTCTTGTAACACTGGAAAGATTACTTCCATCCCCTGCTTCAAAATAAGTAGTGGAGCAGGGTCTAGTTGAAAGCATGTAGATCTTCTGCACTGATAGACGGAAAAGATGAAAGGAGTTCCCTGGGATGCCTAGGTTGCCAAGGAGGGATAAATAACTGTGGATGCTTAACCTTATCAGAAAGCAATAGGTATATATCTGTGATTTTATTTTTACAAAAGCCCACCTTATTCATTGTTTCCATCAATATTTTTCACATTTTTACAGCTTCATTTCTAAGGCAATAAGTAGTCTAAGAATGCCTAAAATTTAAGCTACTTCACATTTCCAAAATCAAAATGTATTTGTCAGCCTACAGTTGTGGATTCCTAACAAATGGGCACTTTTAAGGGCAGATAGGTCAGAATATCATCCTTGTATTTATTGAGCACAGCATTGTAGATGATGTCAGTACCTGTCCCATTTTAATTGGTACAGAGTGGGACCCTTATTCTTTCCTGTTTGTCTGAGCTTCAAAAGCTCCCCTCCACTTTTTCAAAATGACTTTTCTCTCTAGCAGCATTGGACGAAACTGACCCAGCCCTTTCTGCTGTTTTTTCCCTGGAAATGTTTGTACACTTTGGTTCATGAAGGCCCTGGTTATTCCGGTTTGCAAGGCTGGGTGCCTCCACTCCACTAACATATCTACTTTGCTGAACAGTCTTATCCTGTATAGGTCTCACTTGTGACAGTTCATGCACTCATGCATAAGTGACATAGGGCCAGATGTAGGTAAAATCAATTTTGCAGAGCCTTAATAGCGAATTTTACCGATTCGATATTAAGGACTCGCAAAATTGAATGTAGGTAGGAATCGCTAAAATATTAGCTATTCCTTAATATTCCTTAATAGCGAATCGCAAAATGAGATTCGCTAATAAGGAATACCTACCCATTCATTCCTATGGGCTAGGAGGCCCAAAGGAATGAATGGGAAGACATTCCCAATTTGCGATTCGCTATTAGAGAATCGCAAATTGCGGGCGCAATTTCAAGGGTGTCAGGGTGTCAAAAGGACACCCTGTTGCACCCCTGAAATGTGCATGTGTGCACATGTGGCGCACATACATGCCCTAAGGGCATGTATGTGTGCCACATGGCACTTTGAAAAAAGCCAAAAAGTGCTTTTTGAATTGAAATCGCAAAATACCACCAACTTGAAGTAGGTAGTATTTTGCGATTCCTTAGGGCTAAATCGCAATTTGCGATGCCTACCAGCATAGCATTTAGGGAATCGCAATTTGCGATCCTCTAAATGCTGGCGCAAAATAAGGAATCGCAATTTTGCGATTCCTTATTTTGCGAGTAGGTTTACACTTACCTACATTGCTCGCAGCCAAATAGCGAATTTCAGCGTTTGCGCTCGCTATTTAGCTTCCTACATCTGGCCCATAGTGTTTACTAGAAGGGACATGGAGCTCGCCCATTGCCTACAATTTGTGGGCTTCATTGTCACTCTAATATGCAGCCTTTCTAATTCCGCAGCATGTCCCAGATTCACTTCATCTTCCTTTGTCTGGAGCATTGACCAAATACTGATGGCTTCATTTTGCGTAGAGTCCTTCCCCTTCTGGCACTGTGACTGAGGTACTATATTTCTTTTAATTTCCCCTGTCATTCTTGTTGATGCTTCCCTTCCATCCCCATTGTCTGTGCCTCTTCTTCTCTCCTACCCCCATGCTCCAGTTATCTGTGTTGCATCTTCCCTTCCAACCCCCCACTCTCCCGTGGTAAGTAGTCAGAATATCGAGTATATAATATCGTTTTGACATAATATCGAGTAAAAAATATCGTTAGTATTAAATATCAATGTAAAAAATATCTATGTCTATAATATCGATTTTGTGTGTTGTAAAAATATTGTTGTAAAAAATATCGATTGTTAAAATATCGTTAGTAAAATATATTGTTTTAGTATTTTGTTTTTATTTTGTAAAATGTTTGTAAATGATATAATTATTGTTAAATACATTTTTTTTTAAATGTATGCCTATTTTTAGGAGCAGGATGTTGGGTGTATAGGGGATAAGGGTGGGTAGTGTTTAAAAAAAAATGGTGACAATTTTAAAATGTATTTAAATTGAATGTATAATATGTTTTGGGGGGCGGGATGTTGGGTTTATAGGGGATAATGGTGGGGAATGTTTTAAAAAAATTAGGGAAAAATTTAAAATGTATTTAAAAATTTAAATTAAATGTATAATATTTTTTTAGGTGCTGGATGTTGGGTTTATAGGGGATAAGGGTGGGGAGTGTTTTTAAAATTTGAAATTTAAAATATTTTAAATTTAATTTTTTTTTAAAGAAATTGTAATTTTTTTTAGGAGTGGGATGTTGGGTTTATAGGGATTAAGGGTGGGTAGTGTTTTAAAAATTCGAAAATTAAATTAAAAAAAATTTAAAATATTTTTAAATTAATTTAAAAATTTAATTTTTAGGTTTGGGATTTTGGCTTTATAGGGGATAAGGGTGGGGACTTTTAAAATGTATTTTTAAGAAATTTTTAAAAAAATGTAAAAATTAAAATTATGTTAAAACAATATATAAAAGTGGAATTTTGTATTAATAGGGGATAAGGGTGAGTATTTTTTGTTACTACATTTTCAAAAAATTATAACATTTTTGAATTTGCATTAAAAATCAAGAAAAATTAATTTATGAGTGTAATATTGCATTTATTGAGTTTAAAGGTGGTGAGTGTTTTTAAAATGTATTGTTCATAGTTTTTAAAAATTTAAAATTAATTTTTTTAATTTAACTATTGTAGTACTGGGATATTGTGTTTATAGTTGTTGAAGTTGACTATGTTTTAAGTTTATTAAAATTTAATTTTCTAAAATGTAATTTTAAAATTATTTTTGAAATTTTAATTTATTCATGAGAGTTATTATTTTGTTTTTAATTGGTTATATTTTTGTATTTGGTTAACATTTTAAAATATTTATTGGCAAATTTTATTATATTTTTGGGATATTATTATGTTTGAGATATTTTAACAGACATGTTTAAACAAAAAAAATACTATGCAATGTATATTTAATTATGGATACATACATATGTTTAGTGTGTAGTATTTTACAAGAGTTAATATCATTGTTATTAGGAATATTAAGTTATATATGTTAAGGGGCCGATTCCGATCTCGCTGGGAAAGCCCTACGGCCGACTGGCACCCGTAGAGCTTCCCGACCGACTCGTGCTCCGAGGCTCCGACTGCCTGAGTACGATGCGAACAAGTGCTGACGGACACGGTTCGCTCGGAGCCCCATTGAAGTCAATGGGAGCCTGTTGTACGACGCGTACATAGGCTCCCATTGAAGGTACGTTGCGCACAAGGGCGCCCCTGTAGTGGGGACGCATCTGTGCCACCCACACCGTACATGCATGTGATCGACTCGTAAGGCTACGGGTGAAGGGGGGTCCGGCACAGACCCCCGAAGTCCGCTTCCCGGAGCGTTGACGTGTCGGAGGCTCCGACTCGTTCCGGCTGTCCGAATCGTGCATCGTACTGGCTCGGTCTGAAATCGCCTCCATTGCATGGCACAGTTTGCTTACGGACGAGACGTACGGAGCGGTTCGGACGCGGAAATGAGTCGGTCGGCGATTTTGCGTTCCTCGCATCGTACTTGCTCGCTCGTACAGCTGTACGCGTCGGTCGGAAAACACGCGTACGGCTCATACTTTTTCCACCCGGATCGCGTTCGGAACCCTTCCGAGCGACATCGGAATCGGCCCCTTAGTGTCCAGCACCTTCCCTGATTTAATGTTGTTTGCAGTTGGAATAGTAAATTATATATGTTTAGTGTCCAGCACCTTCCCTGATTTCATGTGGTTTGGAGTTGGAATAGTAAATTATATATGTTTAGTGTCCAGCACCTTCCCTGGTTTATGTTTGGAGTTGGAATAGTAATTTATATATGTTTAGTGTCCAGCACCTTCCCTGATTTAATGTGGTTTGGAGATGGAATAGTAAATTATATATGTTTAGTGTCCAGCACCTTCCTTGATTTAATGTGGTTTGGAGTTGGAATAGTAAATTATATATGTTATGGGGCCTATTAGGATGGCGGGCGCACTTCCGTCTGCCCGCCGCCCTAGCGGTGCTGGGACCGGCCGCCAGAGGTGCGGCGGTCCCGCACCAGTGATTAGGATGCCACCACCACCGTGGCATCCTCCATTCCCAGCATTGTGGCGGGCAGTGCACACAGCACCGCCCGCCACAATGCTGGGAATGCACTGTGTGCATTGGCATGCACAAGGTGGCAGGCACCGCGGGGTGCCTGCCACCTTGTGCATGCCAATGTTGGGGGTACCATGGGTACCCCCAAGTGCAGCCCCCACCCCCCACCCCCAGGGGGCCCGCAACGGGCCCCCAAAGGCATTCTCTGCATGCCTTTCCATGGCGGAGTCTCCGCCATGGAAAGGCATGTGACCGCCCTCACCCTAATATGGATGGCGGTGCCTGCAAGGCACCACCTCCATATTGCAGGCCTTTTCCGCCCGGTAGGCAATCGGGCGGATTGCCTACCGGGGGAAAACCGGCGGACGGTCTTTCCGTCCGCCTGGGTCCCCACCGCCATACTAATATGGCGGTGGGGAAATGTGAGGCGGGTGGTGGGAAATGGCGGGCGGATCGCCACCGCCATATGGGTGGTGGTGATCCGCCCGTTATCATAATGGGCCCCTTAGTGTCCAGCACCTTCCCTGATTTAATTTTGTTTGGAGTTGGAATAGTAATTTATATATGTTTAGTGTCCAGCACCTTCCCTGATTTAATGTGGTTTGGATTTGGAATAGTAAATTATATATGGTTAGTGTCCAGCACCTTCTCTGTTTTAATGTGGTTTGGAGTTGGAATAGTAAATTATATATGGTTAGTGTCCAGCACCTTCCCTGATTTAATGTGGTTTGGAGTGGGAATAGTAAATTATATAAGGTTAGTCTCCAGATCCTTCTTGACTTAATATAAATTAGTAGTAAATTATAATGTTTGCTATTTAACAACTTTCCTGAGTTAATGTACTTTATAGTGGGTAAAGTGAAGAAATAAAAATATATTATGGTGTAAGGATAAAGATATAGTTATAAATGTTTGGACAAATATAATAGTTTTCAAAAGTACATTGATACAATATAACATTTTTATTATAGATATAATATTTCATAACGTAAAAAAACACAGAAACATCTTTATATTTTATTTATATTTTTATTTATAATGAGACATTGATAATAAAAAATTTGAAAAAGTTTTTTTTTTTTTAAGTATCTTTATTTTTATTGATTTAACCAGGAAAAAAACATTTTGTTAATTGTTTATACATTACATATTTGGTAACTATTAAATAATTACATATAACATTTTGGAAATAAATAGTATTAGAAATTGTTGTTTTATTACATTATTCAGTTGTTTATTTTTGGACAACGAAAAAGAAGGTATTACTCACTTTTTGTACAATATTTAAAACATATAATGATTTGGGTAACAGTAGATAAATTGAATTTTTACATTATAGATAATTTTGTACATTCATACACATAGTGAATATTATTAACATTATATGTAGTTTGACAAAAACAAATTGAAAACATATTAATAATTGTTTGCATTTTTTAACATATAGGGCCCGATTCCGATCTCGCAAAAAAAGCCTTCCCAATGCTATTCGTAGGCTTACCTCATGACCGACTCGTATCCGGAGCTTTTTTCTACAAATGAGCAACTACGATGCGTATTACAGGCAAATTTCCGACCCAATCGTCCGCTCCGATTCATGCCCTATTTCACGACCGAACAGGCTCAGGAAAAACGGAAATCGAGTCGTACGGAGGCGTTTCCCAACCAGTTTCCAGACACACAAGTACGATGCGTTTTTTCTACCCGTCGTACAGGGCGCCGCTTCCAGCACGTCACAGCATTCGGACGAGGCGTATTGAAGCTCCGATTCGCGCCAGTACACGATCAACGGGGACGAGACGGAGCAGCCCTCTATCCAATCGCACATGTCTTCCCTATACTGTACGCCTACCGTTATCGACGCACACGACGCAGAAGGTGAGTCAGACACCTACCACACACCAAAATGTCACGAGCACACGAAAGGAAACCCCACCATAGGGGGGTGGATGCCCATCACTCCCAGCATTGTCCACCCCATGGGGGGTGGATGCCTACCACTCCTAGCATTGTCCACCCCATAGGGGGGTGGATGCCTACCACTACTAGCATATCCGAACCATAGGGGTGGATGACTATCACTCCCAGCATTGTCCACCCCATAGGGGGGTGGATGCCTATCACTACTACCATATCCTAACTATAGGGGGGTGGATGCCTATCACCACTAGCATATCCTAACTATAGGGGGGTGGATGCCTATCACTACTAGCATATCATAACCATAGGGGAGTGGATGCCTATCACTACCAGCATTGTCCACCCCATTGGGGGGTGGATGCCTACCACTCCCAGCATTGTCCACCCCATAGGGGGGTGGATGCCTACCACTACTAGCATATCCTAACTATAGGGGGTGGATGCCTATCACTACTAGCATATCCTAACCATAGGGGTAGATGACTATCACTCCCAGCATTGTCCACCCCATAGGGGGTGGATGCCTATCACTACTAGCATATCCTAACTATAGGGGTGGATGCCTATCACTACTAGCATATCCTAACCATAGGGGGTGGATGCCTATCACTACTAGCATAACCTAACTATAGGGGGTGGATGCCTATCACTACCAGCATTGTCCACGCCATAGGGGGGTGGATGCCTACCCCTCCCAGCATTGTCCACCCCATAGGGGGTGGATGCCTACCACTACTAGCATATCCTTACCATAGGGGTGGATGACTATCACTCCCAGCATTGTCCACCCCATAGGGGGGTGGATGCCTATCACTACTAGCATATCCTAACTATAGGGGGGTGGATGCATATCACTACTAGCATATCCTAACTATAGGGGGGTGGATGCCTATCACCACTAGCATATCCTAACTATATGGGGGTGGATGCCTATCACTACTAGCATATCCTAACCATAGGGGGATGGATGCCTATCACTACCAGCATTGTCCACCCCATAGGGGGGTGGATGCCTATCACTCCCAGCATTGTCCACCCCATAGGGGGATGGATGCCTACCGCTACTAGCATATCCTAACTATAGGGGGGTAGATGTCTATCACTACTAGCATATCCTAACCATAGGGGTGGATGACTATCACTCCCAGCATTGTCCACCCCATAGGATGCCTATCACTACTAGCATATCCTAACTATAGGGGGGGTGGATGCCTATCACTACTAGCATATCCTAACCATAGGGGGGTGGATGCCTATCACTAATAGCATAACCTAACTATAGGGGGGTGGATGCCTATCACTACCAGCATTGTCCAGCCCATGGGAGTGCATGCCTACCACTCCCAGCATTGTCCACCCCATAGGGGGTGGATGCCTACCACTACTAGCATATCCTAACCATAGGGGTGGATGACTATCACTCCCAGCATTGTCCACCCGATAGGGAGTGGATGCCTATCACTACTAGCATATCCTAACTATAGGGGGTGGATGCCTATCACTACTAGCATATCCTAACCATAGGGGGTGGATGCCTATCACTACCAGCATTGTCCACCCCATAGGGGGTGGATGCCTACCACTCCCAGCATTGTCCACCACATAGGGGGGTGGATGCCTACCACTACTAGCATATCCTAACCATAGGGGTGGATGACTATCACTCCCAGCATTGTCCACCCCATAGGGGGGTGGATGCGTCTCACTACTAGCAAATCCTAACTATAGGGGGTGGATGCCTATCACCACTAGCATATCCTAACCATAGGGGGATGGTTGCCTATCACTACCAGCATTGTCCACCCCATAGGGGGGTGGATGCCTATCACTCCCAGCATTGTCCACCACATAGGGCAATGGATGCCTACCGCTACTAGCATATCCTAACTATAGGGGGGTACATGCCTATCACTACTAGCATATCCTAACCATAGGGGTGGATGACTATCACTCCCAGCATTGTCCACCCCATAGGGGGGTGGATGCCTACCACTCCCAGCATTGTCCACCACATAGGGGGGTGGATGCCTACCACTACTAGCATATCCTAACCATAGGGGTGGATGACTATCACTCCCAGCATTGTCCACCCCATAGGGGGTGGATGCGTCTCACTACTAGCATATCCTAACTATAGGGGGTTGGATGCCTATCACCACTAGCATATCCTAACTATAGGAGGGTGGATGCCTATCACTACTAGCATATCCTAACCATAGGGGGTGGATGCCTATCACTACCAGCATTGTCCACCCCATAGGGGGGTGGATGCCTACCACTCCCGGCATTGTCCACCCCATAGGGGGGTGGATGCCTACCACTACTAGCATATCCTAACTATAGGGGGTGGATGCCTATCACTACTAGCATATCCTAACCATAGGGGTGGATGACTATCACTCCCAGTATTGTCCACCCCATAGGGGGGTGGATGCCTATCACTACTAGCATATCCTAACTATAGGGGGGTGGATGCCTATCACTACTAGCATATCCTAACCGTAGGGGGGTGGATGCCTATCACTACTAGCATAACCTAACTATAGGGAGGTGGATGCCTATCACTACCAGCATTGTCCACCCCATGGGGGGTGGATGCCTACCACTCCCAGCATTGTCCACCCCATAGGGGGTTGGATGCCTACCACTACTAGCATATCCTAACCATAGGGGTGGATGGCTATCACTCCCAGCATTGTCCACCCCATAGGGGGGTGGATGCCTATCACTACTAGCATATCCTAACTATAGGGGTGGATGCCTATCACTACTAGCATATCCTAACCATAGGGGGTGGATGCCTATCACTACCAGCATTGTCCACCCCATAGGGAGTGGATGCCTACCACTCCCAGCATTGTCCACCCCATAGGGGGTGGATGCCTACCACTACTAGCATATCCTAACCATAGGGGTGGATGACTATCACTCCCAGCATTGTCCACCCGACAGGGGGTGGATGCCTATCACTACTAGCATATCCTAACTATAGGGGGGTGGATGCCTATCACTACTAGCATATCCTAACCATAGGGGGGGATGCCTATCACTACCAGCATTGTCCACCCCATAGGGGGGTGGATGCCTACCACTCCCAGCATTGTCCACCACATAGGGGGGTGGATGCCTACCACTACTAGCATATCCTAACCATAGGGGTAGATGACTATCACTCCCAGCATTGTCCACCCCATAGGGGGGTGGATGCGTCTCACTACTAGCATATCCTAACTATAGGGGGTTGGATGCCTATCACCACTAGCATATCCTAACCATAGGGGGATGGATGCCTATCACTACCAGCATTGTCCACCCCATAGGGGGGTGGATGCCTATCACTCCCAGCATTGTCCACCACATAGGGGGATGGATGCCTACCGCTACTAGCATATCCTAACTATAGGGGGGTAGATGCCTATCACTACTAGCATATCCTAACCATAGGGGTGGATGACTATCACTCCCAGCATTGTCCACCCCATAGGGGGGTGGATGCCTATCACTACTAGCATATCCTAACCATAGGGGGGGGTGGATGCCTATCACTACTAGCATATCCTAACCATAGGGGGGTGGATGCCTATCACTACTAGCATAACCTAACTATAGGGGGGTGGATGCCTATCACTACCAGCATTGTCCAGCCCATGGGGGGTGCATGCCTACCACTCCCAGCATTGTCCACCCCATAGGGGGGTGGATGCCTACCACTACTAGCATATCCTAACCATAGGGGTGGATGACTATCACTCCCAGCATTGTCCACCCGATAGAGGGTGGATGCCTATCACTACTAGCATATCATAACTATAGGGGGGTGGATGCCTATCACTACTAGCATATCCTAACCATAGGGGGGTGGATGCCTATCACTACCAGCATTGTCTACCCCATAGGGGGGTGGATGCCTACCACTCCCAGCATTGTCCACCACATTGGGGGGTGGATGCCTACCACTACTAGCATATCCTAACCATAGGGGTGGATGACTATCACTCCCAGCATTGTCCACCCCATAGGGGGGTGGATGTGTCTCACTACTAGCATATCCTAACTATAGGGGGGTGGATGCCTATCACCACTAGCATATCCTAACTATAGGGGGGTAGTGCCTATCATTACTAGCATATCCTAACCATAGGGGTGGATGCCTATCACTACCAGCATTGTCCACCCCATAGGGGGTGGATGCCTACCACTCCCAGCATTGTCCACCCCATAGGGGTGGATGCCTACCACTACTAGCATATCCTAACTATAGGGGGTGGATGCCTATCACTACTAGCATATCCTAACCATAGGGGTGGATGACTATCACTCCCAGTATTGTCCACCCCATAGGGGGTGGATGCCTATCACTACTAGCATATCCTAACTATAGGGGGTGGATGCCTATCACTACTAGCATATCCTAACCATAGGGGGTGGATGCCTATCACTACTAGCATAACCTAACTATAGGGGGTGGATGCCTATCACTACCAGCATTGTCCACCCCATGGGGAGTGGATGCCTACCACTCCCAGCATTGTCCACCCCATAGGGGGTTGGATGCCTACCACTACTAGCATATCCTAACCATAGGGGGGGTGGATGCCTATCACTACTAGCATAACCTAACTATAGGGGGGTGGATGCCTATCACTACCAGCATTCTCTGACTATAGGGTGTGGAGTCAGAACACTCCCCCACTGCCGTAATGTCAAAATTGTGTATTTGTGTGTAAACGGGCAGCAAAATTGACACATAAAGAAAATTATTTGTCAAAGCACCATCACTATAATGACAAAGATGTGAGTGTGTGGTTCAATCCCCCAGCATTGTCAAGCACATAGGTGTCATGGGGTATAACCCCCATCACAGTAGTGACAAAAAGTTGAGGGTGGGGTTCAATACCCCAGCATTGTCAAGCACATAGGTGTCATGGGGCAAAAGCCCCCCCTCACTATAGTGAAAACATGGGAATGTGTGTTACACCCCCCCAGCATGTTCAACAAAACATGTATGTTTCTGGGCCTAAAGACACAAGCTATGTATTGATAAAGTAATGATTGTGTGCCAAACAAACACAGAACTGTTGAGGCAAAGATTTTTGTGTGTGCAAAAATACCCTCCGCTATATGCAGCCAATCACTGCTATTGGGGGCTAACACTGCCACAAATTTACAATTGGACAATGTAAGATGTGACCATCAAAATGCCTATATAATAATGGGGTAACCCAATAATAGTCTGTAGGACCTGGGTGTCGATAGATACTATAAACAATGGTCCTAGACCTTTTTTTTGACGATTGGTTAAATCAAACAACAATCACTTATTTGGATATTTTTAAGCATGAGCTGATGTTACGCATGCTTAAAAATATCAAAATGCCTAGGCACACATATTGTTACACAAACATACACAAATACAAAGGATTCCGTCTGAAACTACAGTTGTGCTGAGATCCAGTTACACATTGTGGCACCAATGGCAATTTCGAAACAGAAGGAATGTTCAGACTGAAGATGTAGGAGTCCCAGGGCCAGTAGAGAAAACAACTCAACAAAACATCCACCACATGCCCTTCAAAGAAAGTTGAAATACATGGGTGAAGATGCACAAAGACAAACAACCAGCCACACACTGCAGAACAAACACAACATGTGTGTGTGTAAGTGTCTCTAGGCTGGGCCAACACACACAATGGGGGGCAGAACTCCACTGAGACATATGCGTGTTGAGTACAATCCCGAAGTATTTCATTAATTGGGATAGTGAATGTGGGCAATCAGGCATTGTTTCATAAGTGGGTGCATAACTGTCACTAGCGTAACAAGCTTGGTGGAACAACAAACAATACAACAAGAGACTGACTCTCTTCCGCAGTACCCTCAAGGCCACAACACTGTGGTGACAGTATCCTGTCTGCTGACCCTCTGTGAAGATAAATTAGGATGTAGGCCATACATTTCAGCACACTCACTCTTTCGCACTGTGTAACGTACCTTGCAACAACAACTGTCATCTCACATACCCAAACATGACTCACAGGGCATGGCCTGTAATGTAAGGCCACATTTCAGGTAGGGGCCTTGCCAAGAGACAACTCAAATTTGGCCAGTCTAAACACAACACACCCTGATCTGCAGCAATGTGCCACATCTTTTTTTTTTTTTTTTATATATTTTTTATTTCATCATGAAGAAAAATACAGCTGAAGCATAATATAACAATACTTATAGTACCAAATATGTGTCTATATATAACTAATAAAAGCCATTATCAATTAAGACCATATACAAAAAAAACCCAGAGCAACATTTTGGGGTCGATTCCGATTCGGGCCGGAAAAAGCACCGACCGACTCGGATCCGGAAAAAATACCGACCGACACGTACCCGTGGCGCACGACACGCCAAGTACGATGCAAGGCGCGAAAAATCCGACCGACACGTACCGAAACAAAGTCGACCGACCGAGCCGCACGGAAAGCAGCAATCCGGCCGGAAAAACACGCGAATCCAACCGACCGACACGCACCCGGAACAAATCCGACCGAAGCGTACACGCGAACTCCAAACCGCAAAGTACGATGCAAGGCGCGAAAACCACGCCCGAGTCGGACGGAGGACAAGCCGTACGACCGACACGCATACAAAACCGAGCCGAAGCAACACAATACACCGCGACCGACGCGTACGCAGCATAGAAAACTGCACAAACACAGCGTGAACGAAGCGGAGAACACCGTGCGAGACCAATGCAGGGTCCGACTCGGTCACAAGAACGTTTCCAACATACACAAACAGCACAAAGGAAAAATCACCCAAAAAAGGCCAAACAAGCAATTACCAAGCCAATAAATACTGGGGGTGGGGACAGAGAACAAAGACACACCCACAACTCCACCTATATAAAGGACACAAATCACTACCATGAGCCTTTGCAAATGCCATTCCACTGCCAGCACCCAAGAGAAAGCAACCACACACCCACAGCTCATCCCTCACACAAGCCACACACCATCAGCACACCAACAAATACCTACCTCACATACACCCAGCAAAACACACACTCACACACCCTCACCTGCACACCAACACACACATCACCCACCATCACCACCCATCACCATGCCCCCCAAGAAGAATCCCAAGTTCCTAGATAGTGAATTGGAAGTCATGGTAGACGAGATCCTCAGGGTGGAGCCACAGCTGTTTGGCACATTGGTCCAACAGACCCCATGTCGCAGAAAACCAAGATGTGGGAGAGGATCATCAACAGGGTGAACGCCCAATCACCATGTCGGCGCACAAAGACCGACATCCAGAACAGGTGGTATGACGTGCGCAGGAGGGTACGGAAAATGCTGAAGCAAGACTACATCAACAGCCAACACACCGGCAGTGGCCCTCCTGCCAAGCCAATATACCTCAGGCCCTGGGAGGAGAAGGTGCGGGCCATCCTTCCGCCAGTGAGCGTATATGGACTAGAGGACATCCCAGAGCCTGTTGAGTACACAACAAATGTACACAATATACTGCCACAAAACACACACACATCACTGTCAAGGGGAGAGTCAAACCATGCACTCATAGCAATTACACAGCAACCAGAACAGAATCATCCCAAAATGTGTATGTCAGTCAGATAAACACAACACATGCCATCAAAAAAGTCACATCCAACTGTGCCAACACATGTACAAACACAACCACAACTACAGCTAGGCAGTGGCACAAATAGAACTAACAAACACATCCAGACATGTAGCCACCACAACAACACCAACACACAGTGAAGACCACTAAAAGGAAGGAATTCTGTGTATGCTGGCCAAGTCAGTGTAGCCAATAGCATCATGGGAGTCGCAGTCACACATATTGCCCCCCCCACAACTGTCCCATCAACACCACCATGAACAATGCGCACATCACAGGGAGTAGAGAAGGACTCACAAGATGGCTGACACTGGCTACTGCTGTGGGGAGCACAAGGCCCTGCTGGCAACTGTGCACCAACAAACAGCAGGACACCACTGACTGACATCCTGAGAGACAACTTACACTCCCTGCAATGCAAGCACGTTCCATGGTGGGATAACTGGCTGGCTGGCTGGGTGGGAAGGAGGACTTGCAGCACTGACCATAGTCACAAGCACCTCCCCTCACACACCCCCAACACAAACTCCACAGAACCCACCTGGTAGAATGCAATGCCCCCCATCCTAACACAAGATCCCACAAAGAACCACCACCCTGGGTTATGTTGTGTGAAGCACAGGGACACTCTTGGGACTCTTAGCCAAACAACTGCCAGGACAACACTCCCAGCCATCCTGTCAGCACAGCCACCCCACCCCACAGGGAAGCAGAATCAAAAGGAAGGAAGCATGGGCATGCTGGGAAGGGGGTGGAGGCAATAGCATGATGGGAGTCATAGTCACTGATATTGGTCACCCCCACAACTGTCCCATCAACACCACCCTGAACCATGCTCACATCACAGGAAGTGGAGAAGGACTCACAAGATGGCTGACACTGGCTACTGCTGTGGGGAGCACAAGGCCCTGCTGGCAAATGTGCACCAACAAACAGCAGGACACCACTGACTGACATCCTGAGAGACAACTTACACTCCCTGCAACACAAGCACGTTCCATGGTGGGATAACTGACTGGCTGGGTGGGTGGGAAGGAGGTCCGGCTGTCAACCAAACACAACCAATGCAGACCATGTTCACACCCCAGAAAATACATAGAAATGCCCAAATAATGCAGGACAATGTGCCACACCAATATCAACCCTTGACTGTGACGACTCAGGACAATGCAATGTACAGGCCCGCACCCAGAGGCACAGTCACAACTGTAATGTGTGTCAACCATTGATGCCTGCAGAAACATGACATACATTGTTTGTGTCTCCCAAAAACAGGTGATGATGGGGACACAGCAGCAGACGCTGAGGAGTCCCAGTCCCAGTCTCAAGAGGATGCCGAGCTCACTGGCGTCGTAAAGCCTCTGTCCTCCTCGGACGATGAAGAACAACCTGGCACATCCGGTGCAAGTCAACATGCAGCACCAGCAGGACCACCAGCTGCAGCACCAGCAGGACCACCAGCTGCACCCCCTGCACCCACCCCTACAACGACTGTCACCACGAATACCATCCCTGCCGACATGGACAGAATAAGGAGCAACACCAGCACAGTGACCCTGGACCAACCTGGGGCCATGGACACCACCACCACCACCAACCCCAAGGTGGACCAGGGTTATCTGTGCGTGCCACTGCACACACTGCACATGTCAGCAGGGGTGGTGGGAGGGGTGGGAGACAGAGGCCGCTGCTTGCAGACGTTGCTGGTGTGCATGATGACCCACAACTGGTACGCATAGCTGATGCGTACCAGTCCAGCATCGGAGAGCTCAGCCAGGTAGTGGGGCTCCTCAGAGACATTAAACAGCAGCAGGCTGCCCATCATGCCCGCTTGGACTCCCACATGTCCCACGTGGAGTCACACATGTCCTGTGTGGACTCACACATGTCCCGCGTGGATTGGGATGCACTGCATGAGATGACGGCGGTGCACAGGGACATTTTACAATGCCTCCGCCAGATGAACAGCAACCAGTCCACACCTCCCTGTGTGCCAACAACATCTGGTGCCGAACAAACTGCAACTGCCACAGGGAGGGAGGAGGACTCTGGCGGAGAGTCCCCTGCACCGCAGCAGCCTGCACTTGAGGGCCCCCCCAAGAAGAGGGGTCGTCCGAGGAGGGAAAAGTGAGAGGCCGATGGCCAAGCGCAACTCCCAGGAAGCCTGAACCTGTTCTGGATGTTCGCCTTTGTGCACAGACTGTTCACCCTGTTGACGGCAACACTACTCCCACACATTGCATGGGGAGTACAAGTTGGAGCAATGTGTCAGACAACTGTGGCCCCGATACTGGGGATCCTGTCTACCCGGACTTTCAATTCACCTAGGAACTTGGGATTGCAAGATTCATGTACAGCACAACCCATCCTATGCACTATTAACACAAATGTATCACAATAAACACACTAATACACCATACTTGCCTCTGTCGTGATTCCAACGTGGGTGCTGTTATGGGGATGATGAACTGCAAAATTACACTGTGTATGCGAACTGCAACAGCAAGGACAACACAGGCATGTGAGTACAGGAAACGTGACACACATGAGGGAGACACACCACCAGGGCTACACGACACATACACACCTAGGCCATCTGACTCATTTCCTACACTGATGTTGCCAGGGAAGACGGTGCAATGCACAGACACCACACCCATTCCCAGTTGTAGTCAAGTAGCCCACAGGTGCAGTAAGCAAATGGCAGTCAAATGTGTGACCACAGACAACGCACATCACAAAGTGAAGCACAGGTTTATTACACAGTTGCAACATGCCGTAACCACTACAGATGCAAGGTAACCCCACCTGGCAGCGGGCACACAGTCAACAACTGTAGACGGAAGGAAGTCCATGGGTGTGGCGCACATCACCTGTAGGGACACAACAGCTACCAGCCTGGATGTGCAATCACGTCGTCGGTGGACACAGTTGACCAAACGAATCTGAAAGTACCCTGTGAAGGACAGAAATGACACACAGTCAAAAGCAATGGAGTACAGGACAGAACAGCAAAACACATGCACAATACATGTTACAAGATACCCACCCAGAACCAAGTTAGCATGTCAACACTGTTGGGGAGTACAGCCCACCTGTCACCACACATCGCAACACACATCCAGTCAAGTGGCCCATGGACACACTCCAACAGCACCAGAGCACCACCCACACATCATGCCAACTCACATCATTGACATGACCCCTCAGGATACTCACATTCAGCTAAAGAAGTTGGTGATGAGCTGTGTGCGGACATCACCATCACCATCATCATCATCATCGTCACTGGCATCGTGGTCCAGGCCAGGATCCTCCACAGGTGGCGGATGTTGGTCATTGTCATCCTGGATGAGAGGCAACTCCTTCCGCACTGCCAGGTTGTGGAGCATGCAGCAGACGATGATAATCTTGCACACTTTCGCAGGGGCATATGGGAGGGACCCTCCGGTCTTGTCCAGGCAGCGGAAGCGGCTCTTCAGGAGACCAAAGGTCAGCTCAATCACTCTCCTGTTCCGACCATGTGCCTCATTGTAGCGCATCTGGGCAGGTGTCACAGGGTTCCTGAGGGGTGTCAGCAACCACAGCATGTTGGGGTATCCCGAGTCACCTACGGACAGACAAGTGCACATTAGCTGACTTGGAAAAGTGGGCGGAATACTACAGATCAGATCACACACAATGGCACAAAGTCAGTACACACCGACAAGCCAGGCACGCTGGTTCTGCATCTGTGCCATCATCCTGGGGATGCGACTACTCCTCATCACAAAGGCATCGTGTGCTGAACCAGGGAAACGGGCACACACGTGTGTGATGGTCATGTCTGCAAGACACACCACCAGTGCATTGACCGAGTGGTAGTGCTTGCGGTTCCTGTAGGCCTGCTCCTGGGCCTGTGGTGGTACCAAAGCCACATGTGTCCCATCAATGGAGCCAATTACATGCGGCATCCTCCCCAGGGCATAAAAGTCACTCTTCACGTCAGTGAGTCGTCGCAGTCTAGGGAAATAGATGTACCGGTTCAGGAAGAGCAACATTGCCGCCAAAACATCGCGGAGCACACGGCTGAACATGGTCTGTGACATCCCACCAGCAGTCGCCACAGTATGTTGGAAGGTACCAGTGGCAAAGAAGTGTAGGGCTGCCATCACCTTCACCTTGGGGGTCAGCGCTGTAGGATTCGGCCGGCCAGGCTGCAAATGTGGGGACAACTGCACTGCCAAATCCTCAATCAGCTGCCTGGTGAAGCGGTACCGTCGGATGCTGTCCCGTTCCACCATCGTTGCCAGGTCTTGGAATGGCCGATGGACAGCAGGAGCCCTGCAGTGCAGAGGAGAAGAGCAAGATTGTCAGTCACCCCACATATGCGGCATTGAACACACTCAAGATCCCAACATACATCATTATGAGGCACAACTACATGAAGTGTGCAGTACCGGAAGGACATGTATGGTACATACATGGCCAACATCTGTCAACACGGTCCAACAGGTGGCATCAATTAGTCCCAGGTTGGCCCATTGGATATCATGAGGCCGTGTCACAGTTCCCATCTCCTGCTGCAGTGTCACAATAACCCCCCACAGGGACATGTGAGGACAGATGTGCCCCAGGCACCACAGCTCAACGACAGGTACATTCCCAGGGACCCTGTAATGCCACATGGACACTGGCATTACATGGAGTATCATGTATACACCACAACAAAACAACCATGACCCCCACAGGTAGTGGCCCCACTTGCCACGGCAGGACAGACATGGACGTCTGTGACACACACGCACAACATCAGAGTCCATGCACACACAACGTGGATGTGGAGACTGTCTCCCATTGTGCACATGAAATCAGAGACATTGTAAACACCACATGCACAAAGACTGTGGAGGACCATCACTATTGTGCCACTGGGACACCCTGGCTCAAACATACCGTCCCACATGGGACTCACGGGGTATGTGACATGACATACACATACACCACTGTGAAATGTGACCATGGCACATGCACAGATATGAACAGTTGCACATCACAGTGGTCACGTACACGTAACACCCAGGATCCTGTCCCCATGAACACGTGCACAGCCTGGGGGTGGCTGCCCACAGGTGACACCCACAGGACAAGATGTACACCAACATACACACAATAGGAAATGCAGCCTTACATGCCTTATGATAAAGTTTGGACAGGCTGTCGTGATGTAGGTGTGCCCCTCACTCCCTGGGAGCTATCTGTGGCTGGCATATGTCCATCTGAGACAGGCATGCTGACATATGCCAGTCACATGTACAGTGATGCGTTGAACAGCAATGGACCGATCGGTGCCTCCGGCCGGCCCATTGCTTTCAATGTGTGCGGGTACGGGTTGTACCCCTGTGCGCGTTGAACAGCAATGGACCGATCGGTGCCTCCGGCCGGCCCATTGCTTTCAATGTGTGCGGGTACGCGTTGTACCCCTGTGCGCGTTGAACTGCAATGGACCGATCGGTGCCTCCGGCCGGCCCATTGCTTTCAATGTGTGCGGGTACGCGTTGTACCCCTGTGCGCATTGTACCGCAATGGACCGATCGGTGCGCACCCATTGACAATGGGCTTGCCTGGCAACGGACGCGTTTTCGAATTTCGAACGAGTCGGTTGCTGGAAAATCAGTTGGTCACCCACAACAATGTTGCAAAATCATGTATGTCATGAAGTTGAAGATTTGAAGGATGCTGTGGGCGTGTTTTGGTGCTGCTATTCCATGGATTGGCCAGATTCAGAAGATGCAAACGACTTGGACCTACAACTTTGGACACAAGGGACAGTATCTGCCTCTCCAGCACATATATATTGCTGGCTGTTCCCCTGAGAGCCCACTTGCCTGCACTACATGCTCCAGGACGACATCTGCCACTGCACTGCTGCTGTCTCTGCCCCTCTGGACCCTGCAATGGCACGTACTGTGGAGAGAGTCCCAGCCTTCAGCCTTGAAGAGAACCAGGCCCTGCTGGACAGCCTACTTCCACAGTACAGCAAGCTGTATGGGACACCAGGGGAGCAGGTGAGTGTTCTGTGCACTGCCTTTCTGAATGTGCATTTTGTCTGACTAGCAAGGCTGAGAGTCTGCACGCCACTGGCTAGCAGGCTCACTGAGTAGTTGTCACCCCCATAGTGTGTAGTGACTTGCACTGGACAGGTATGGTGCAGTGACAGTGCATTTGAACATGGTTTTACTTCCCATGCAATGATACCATGTAGTGACGTCTGGCAAACTGTCCATGGGCAGCTTTGCACTGCCTGTGTACATCATGTGCCCCTGTGATTGAGACATGTATATACAACTGTGTCATGCACGGATATGTTGCATGTGTGGTAATGGCCTTTTCACTTTGTCATCCTGACAGGTTAATGCCCATCGGAAGCAGGAAATCTGGAAGGACATCGTCCGGGCTGTCCGGTCCGTGGGGGTCTACAAGCGCCGGATCCGCAACTGCCAGAAGAGGTGGCAGGACCTTCGGGGCTGGACCCGGAGGATTGCACGGGTCCAGCTGAAGCTGTCGCCTCCTCGCAGGAGGGGCGGAACACGGACCCTGACCCCCACATGCTCCAGATCCTGGCGGTGGTGTTTCCAGACCTGGATGGGCAGCTGAAGGCCAGACAGCAGCAAGGAGGGGGTGAGTCAAAGACTGCACTGTGAACTCTGTATTACATGCTTTGTGCCCTCCTCTGGCCTGGTTCAACTGCCACAGTGCAGCAGTCATGTTGTCCAGGAGCCATGTCCCTCTATTGTGCACTGCCCACTGCTCATCTGATACCCAGGTGTGGCCCTTACAGTCAGGGAATTGTGTCACTTGGGACTGTGTCCTTGCAGTTTGCTTCACTAAAGGTGGGGGACAG
The DNA here is from genome assembly GCA_963921515.1 of Calotriton arnoldi. Classification (NCBI taxonomy): domain Eukaryota; kingdom Metazoa; phylum Chordata; class Amphibia; order Caudata; family Salamandridae; genus Calotriton; species Calotriton arnoldi. Next base: position 492,668 of record CAWUFW010005442.1, read on the forward strand.
CATCTGTTTCCCTAACTCTGTTGTGGGCATCATGGGTGGGTCCATTGTTCACACAACACCTGGGTTTGGACATGTGATCTGAGTGTTGCTTTGATATGCGGTCCACTTGCTGAGCTGAGCCACCACATGTGCCTGGGGTATGTGGCACACGCCCATGCAGCGGGTGGGAACAATGTTTGTGCCCCAGGAGTGTGCAGATTACGTGTGTCACACATACATAGCCAGCTATCCACTGTCCAGGGCACATCCCTCATTCATGTGGAGCAGGACAGTCATGCCTACTCCAGGCCATGCAATGCACTCTGTACTCCCACTCCCGTGTATCAGCTGACACATTGTGCACAGTGATTTGACCCCTCCGGTGTCTGCCTCTGTGTCAGTGTGCTGTGGATTAGTTGCCAGGACTGCTGGGGTGTTTCTTGGTAGGGGCTCAGCATGCCCCTGGAGATGTGACCATAGGAGACGATACTTGTGTGTCACATAGGTGTTTGATCAGCTGCCCGTGCAGACTGGGGTATGCAAATGTGATGTTCAGGCAGCTGTTCCCCATTCACAGCAAATTGTGAGGGGCTCAGGTTCAGAGGGTAGTGTCACAGGTCTCCCATATGTCCAATAGGTGTGGCCTGGACAGATGAGGGTTGAGATGATGTGTTGTGTGGGGGATGTACATGTGCACTTGTGCAGCTCCAGGACTTGCATTCCCCATGACCTACTATTGTGACACAGTGCATAGTGTTGTTGTCTGGCTGCCAAGTCATACATCACTGAGACAGTGATGTATGACTTAGCAGTCATGCCTCTGCCATGGCATGTGTCAACTTATTTGTGGTCCTGCAGGGGAGTGACATGTGCTACATGCACACCATAGTGGCGCTGGCTATCAGGACATGGGTGCATCATGGTGTCTGTCGCTGGTATGCATCACATGCATTTCCTATTTGACTCTGGGCATCCCTTTCATCCGGAAACCTGTACTCACTCAGTGGCAAGAGCTGTGATGTGTCCACACCGTGTCCTCTGCACTGTCCAACTACTGTGTACTTGGTGCATGTGTCCACACTGGGGTGTTGCAATCCAACAGACACCAGACAGATGGGTGCAAGGCCATGTGGGATGTGAGTGCCATGCTTGGCATCAGACTGACAATTGGCTTCTCCTGTTCAGTTAGGGCACTTTTAGCAATGTACAACTAATGATGCCAGGGCTTGCTCTGTGATGTGCTGTGCTCACAGTGGTGTGTGCGTTTGGTGCAGGTGACTGATGTCTGTCTGTTTCCCCATTGTTTGCAGATACATCCACGGCCACGGAAGGGGACAGCTCCACGGACCAGGAGGAGCCAGAGAGCCAGACTGGGTCAGCAGCCGAGGAGTGGTCGGAGGGACCCAGTGGCACGGAGGGCGAGGGAGCCACACCGAGGAATCCTCAGCACCATCCACATCAGCTAAGGACCAGAGCAACTCGGAGGATGACTCCCTTGTGGAGGCGGGTGTCAGCAGCCACCACACCCCAGCTAGTGTTGCTGTCCCCGCCACCACCAGCACCACCACCGCCCTCCCATCGGCTCCCATTCCCAAGGTCCGTGGAGGCTCCCATGTTCGGGAGCGTGTCTCCTTTGGCCCAGGCACCGCACCCCCTGCCCCTGTGTCCCCTGCTGCCCTGAGTGAGGAGTCTGTGTACCTCCTTCGCCAGCTCCATGTAGGGCAGACAGCCATGCTGAGTGTCCTCCATGCGCACACCGCACTGTTGACTCAGCTGGTGTCGTTCATGGAGGGCATCTCATCGGGCATGTCTGACCTACAGAGGGGCAACAGGTCCATGGACTCCTCCCTGACGGCAGCAGTGTCCCTCCTCAGACAGTCCCTCACCCCTCCTGCCTCTGCTCCATCCACACTCCCCAGCACCTTGCCCGTCCCAAGCACACACACACCGGCACAGGCACACACCAGCACACACACATCCAGCACACAGACACACACGCCACAAACTAAACGCACACGCACGCACAGTCAGGGGACTGAAACCAGACTCACAGGGGATGGGGCCCTGGTACACACACACGCATCCACGGGCACTGCACAGTCCTCAGTTGCCTCTCCCTCCAAAGCACCCTCCCTTGCCTCACCTGCAACCCCAAAGACCCAGCGCCTCTTCCTCAGTGACCTCGGCCTCTTCCCCTCCGATCCAGCTGCCCCAGCATCCAGGGGAAGAGGAAGCCCCCACACGGAGCAGAGTGCCCCTCGCCCCCAGACACCCTCCCCCAGGTGCAGACAGACTGAGGCCCCCACCCGCAAGTCCCCCGGAGTGGTAAGAGCAAGACCCCGCCGCCGCCCTGCAGCTCAAGCACCAGGTCACCTTCCTCCATCCCTCAGGCCCCCACTCCACAGGTGCCCCCGCCACACCCTGCCCCAGGTTCCCCCACCCACAGATATACCATCCCCAAGAGGCTCCGGCCTTCTCCCCCTGCCACTTGCTCTCCCGGCACCACACCCCCGCTGCGCTTGTCTGTGCCACTGATGTGGTGAGGGTGTCCTCCCCCTCTGTCCAGCCCACCTTGCCTGTTCCCCATTCTCCTCCCCTGGTGGTAGGCACTGCAGTGGAGTCCACTACCACCCTGTCTGACTTGGGCACTGCAGTGGCGGACCTGTCCACTCCATCTGCAGGGTCCACTGCAGTCGTGCCGGCACCCACAACATCTGAGCCATGCCCCCAGTTGTGCCGGCACACACCATGTCAGACACCTCCACTGCAGTTGTCAGTGGCTCTCCAGCACCCACCACCCCTTCCCTGCTTCCTCCTGGTGAGCCCTGATCCTGTCCCTGCAGTGCCTGGCCTACCCCCCGGTTGCCCCTCCTAGTGAATTGTCCCTGGTTTTGTGCAGGCATGTGTAGGGTGGCATCTGCCACTGTCACCCACTTGTGACTTTGTTGATGGACTGGCCATTGGCCTTTGTTTATGTTCTACCGGACTTCTACTTTTAATGCCACATATGCTGAATAAAGCAACTTTCTGTTCTCTAGTGCTTTTGCTTCTGATGTACATGATGTTGATGATGCTAAAAATGCCCTTGCTGCAGTGATGGTGATATTTGGTCTCATGATAATGAAGTGTTATTGTGCAGGAACCCATGTGGTCCAGGGGTTATGTGTCCTATCCTGTGGTGTATCCATGTCATCCATAGCAGCATCTGAAGGTGTCATGTGTTCAGTATTTGGCAATGAGATTTCCTACTTAGATTGGCAACTTCACATCTGTGGCTTCCACCCCTGCACATCTGTTGTGCCTGCCATTGTTCTATTCGTCTACTTCCCTGACCGTGTGGCCATCTCCAGTGAACATGCAGGTTTGGGCATCAATGGGGACGGCTCATCTGTGTTGTCAGTGCAACATTGCTATACAAGTGTGTTGGATCTGTGCTGATGATTCCGTTGGCACTTCCATGACCAGGCTGATGGGACGGGAGCCCTCATTTGTTGCTAATTGTTGATTGTGTGTCCCATTGCTGCCATGGTATGGTATCTGTTCGCCTCACATCTGCAGTCTCCACAGGGTATCTGCATGTGTGTGCCCATTGGTGCAAATATGTGGGTCTGCATTCGGATGGTCACTTCTGTCATTGTGTCATTGATGATTGTTGACGGTGTCAGCCCCCATGGGTGTTGTTTGTCTGCACATGGCCAAAGTTATGTCTTATTTGCACTGCAGGATTTGGCTCCCCCAATTTATGTTGCAATGGGACACATACACTACTTTGCCACTGATGTGTTTGTTGTTCTGTGACCAGGAATCATCCATGCAGTTTGGCAGTTGCACCTCTTACTTTGTCAACACTTGCCTTTTGGTCACTGTGATGATGGGGGTTTGGACCCCATTGCCACAATGTTCAAAATGTGCTGCAGCTATGGACCCCACACTTGCCTTTTGGTCACTGTGATGATGGGGGTTTGGACCCCATTGCCACAATGTTCAATATGTGCTGTAGCTATGGACCCCACACTTGCCTTTTGGTCACTGTGATGATGGGGGTTTGGACCCCATTGCCACAATGTTCAAAATGTGCTGCAGCTATGGACCCCACACTTGCCTTTTGGTCACTGTGATGATGGGGGTTTGGACCCCATTGCCACAATGTTCAAGATGTGCTGCAGCTATGGACCCCACACTTGCCTTTTGGTCACTGTGATGATGGGGGTTTGGACCCCATTGCCACAATGTTCAAAATGTGCTGCAGCTATGGACCCCACACTTGCCTTTTGGTCACTGTGATGATGGGGGTTTGGACCCCATTGCCACAATGGTCATGGCCTGCTTGCGTTGTGTGTGCCACACACATATTTGTGTGGCACATGTGCTAGGGGATCACATTGTATGTTAGAAGTCATGTTTGGTGTTGTAGGCATTTGACACAGTCTACACACGCTTGTCATGGTGTTGGGAAGATGTCTTCTTCTTGCATTCCCTAGGTTGTGGTGTGCTGGTTGTGTCATGCATTGTCCATCCTATGGGTGGGGGTGGTAGTGGTGGTAGGCATCCTGCCCCCCTGGGTGGGGGTGGTAGTGGTGGTAGGCATCCTGCCCCCTGGGTGAGGGTGGTAGTAGTGGTGGGCATCCTGCCCCCTGGGTGAGGGTGGTAGTAGTGGTAAGCATCCTGCCCCCTGGCTAAGGGTGGTAGTAGTGGTAGGCATCCTGCCCCCCTGGGTGAGGGTGGTAGTAGTGGTGGGCATCCTGCCCCCTGGGTGAGGGTGGTAGCAGTGGTAGGCATCCTGCCCCCCTGGGTGAGGGTGGTACTAGTGGTAGGCATCCTGCCCCCCTGGGTGAGGGTGGTAGTAGTGGTGGGCATCCTGCCCCCCTGGCTGAGGGTGGTAGTAGTGGTAAGCACCTGCCCCCTGGCTAAGGGTGGTAGTAGTGGTAGGCATCCTGCCCCCTGGGTGAGGGTGGTAGTAGTGGTGGGCATCCTGCCCCCTGGGTGAGGGTGGTAGTAGTGGTGGGCATCCTGCCCCCTGGGTGAGGGTGGTAGTAGTGGTAAGCATCCTGCCCCCTGGCTAAGGGTGGTAGTAGTGGTAGGCATCCTGCCCCCCTGGGTGAGGGTGGTAGTAGTGGTGGGCATCCTGCCCCCTGGGTGAGGGTGGTAGTAGTGGTGGGCATCCTGCCCCCTGGCTGAGGGTGGTAGTAGTGGTAGGCATCCTGCCCCCTGGCTAAGGGTGGTAGTAGTGGTAGGCATCCTGCCCACCCTGGGTGAGGGTGGTAGTAGTGGTGGGCATCCTGCCCCCTGGGTGAGGGTGGTAGTAGTGGTGGGCATCCTGCCCCCTGGGTGAGGGTGGTAGTAGTGGTAAGCATCCTGCCCCCTGGCTAAGGGTGGTAGTAGTGGTAGGCATCCTGCCCCCCTGGGTGAGGGTGGTAGTAGTGGTGGGCATCCTGCCCCCTGGGTGAGGGTGGTAGTAGTGGTGGGCATCCTGCCCCCCTGGCTGAGGGTGGTAGTAGTGGTAGGCATCCTGCCCCCTGGCTAAGGGTGGTAGTAGTGGTAGGCATCCTGCCCCCTGGGTGAGGGTGGTACTAGTGGTAGGCATCCTGCCCCCTGGGTGAGGGTGGTAGTAGTGGTAGGCATCCTGCCCCCTGGCTAAGGGTGGTAGTAGTGGTAGGCATCCTGCCCCCTGGGTGAGGGTGGTACTAGTGGTAGGCATCCTGCCCCCTGGGTGAGGGTGGTAGTAGTGGTAGGCATCCTGCCCCCTGGCTAAGGGTGGTAGTAGTGGTAAGCATCCTGCCCCCGGCTAAGGGTGGTAGTAGTGGTAGGCATCCTGCCCCCCTGGGTGAGGGTGGTAGTTGTGGTAAGCATCCTGCCCCCTGGCTAAGGGTGGTAGTAGTGGTAGGCATCCTGCCCCCTGGGTGAGGGTGGTAGTGGTGGTAGGCATCATGCCACCCCTGGGTAGGGGTGGTGGTGCGCATTCAGGCCCCTGTGTGCATATGTGGCATTGGTGATGGGCATCCCGCCCCTATGGTGCTGCTGTTGCTGGTGTAAGTATATTCTGCATCCCTGTGTGTGTGTGTGATGTGTCGTGTACGTGTTGTATGTGTTTTGTGGTTGGTGTCTGGCTTACCTTCTGCGCCGTACGCGTCCGTGCCTGTTCCGGTAGTAAATGTAGAATATTGGTATGATCGGGACGAAGGGATTCATGGTTGGTTCGTGTCGTTCGTCCTTCTCGTTGCTTCGCGTCGTCCTCGTCGCTTCGCCTCGTCCTCGTCGCTTCGCGTCGTCCTCGTCGCTGCCGTGTTCGTCTCGGAGCCGTGGATCGTGTTGTGGTGCGAATCGGAGCTTATGTGCGCCTCTCCCGGATGCTTTGACGTGCCGTGCGTAGCGACGGGTTCGGCGCGTACGGAAAGCACATCGTACTTGTCCGGCCGGACGGGGCTGCATTTTTCCTTCCGTGCGACTAGATTCGGCGTTTCCGGATTCGCCTCGGTCGGAGAACAGGACCTGGTTTGGGTGAGTACGGCTCGGCCGGATTCTTTGCTGTTGTGCGCATCGTACTTGCTCGTTCGGATCGATGTACGGATCGGTCGGGAAACAGGCTTTCGCATGGCTTTTTTCCCAACCGAATGGTATTGGGTTCGCCTCCGACCGAGATCGGAATCGGCCCCGAAGTCTATATACAGGCAATAAATAATTTTAGAGGTTTAAGACATTTACGTTTGACTCTTCTGATAAACAGAGCTACATACAATAAAAGGATAAAAGGCAGACACAGCAGCAGCAGCATTTCATAACAATTATAGCCATACATTTCATTCTGCCTGGATAAATGGAGTGATCCAGTTTGTGAACGGGCCCCAGATCTTTTTCCCTTTTATCCTACCCTTTCTCCCTCTTTGCTCATAAAGTGCTTTTTCTAAGTTATAAATGTGCAAAAATCGACCGTTCCACTGTTGAAAAGTCGGAGGTTGCGGATCCAGCCAGGCAGAGGCAACACAAAGGGGCCGATTCCGATCTCGGCCGGTAGGGCACCGAATCGGATTCGGCTTAACCGGATCCAATTCGGAGCCCTCTTTTCCGACCGATTCGTACGTGCGTCCGGCCGAGCGAGTACGATGCGAGCGCACGCGAAATCGCCGACCGACTCGTACGCGGGTCCGAACCGCTCCGACCAACTCGCACGGACACGACTCGCACCGCGCAATGGAGACGTTCCCCGGCCGGGCAAGTACGATGCGCGCCGTGAGCAGTCCGACTGACTCGCGCCGTCCGGCTCGAAAGAGCTGTCGGAGCCGGACTTTGGGGGTCCGTGTCAGACCCCCCTGTACGCGTAGCCGCGCGAGTCGCACACAGGGGGGACCCATGGGTCCCCCCTACCTGTGCATGTACGGCGCGATCCACATCGACGCGTACCCTCTGTAGGGGGCGCCCTTGTTCGCCTCGCACCCATTGAGTCAATGGGAGCCCGCGTACACGTTTTATGACCGGCTCCCATTGACTTCAATGGGAGTCTGACCGAATCGAGTCCGATAGCATGCGTACGCATCGTACTCGTTCGGTCGGACTGCCAGAGTCCGATTCGGTCGGAATTCTCTCCGAGTCCGGCTCGGTCGGAGAGATTTCCGGCCCGAATCGGAATCGGCCCCAAAGTCTTAAAACTGCCATCGCGATAAAAATCAGCTCTTCTCCCTTTTTCCCTATTGATTCGTTCACCCCCAATAACATAAGATAAGATGTGGTGACAGAGGAACATCCTCTTTTAAAACAAGTTGCAAAAAAACAGTTATTTCTTGACCAAGTGACTCAATGCCGGGGCAGGTGGAAAAGATGTGTATTATATCCACAGCATGTGCCTTACACCTAAAACAAAGGATTCCTTCCACACCTCCCCATTTCGAGATTTTCGTGGGCGTGATATATAAGTCAAACAAGGTCTTAAAATGTTGTGATTTCAGATTAGCTGTGCACAGCACAGAGTTCCCCAATTCAACTGACTTAAGGAAACGGGAGTCCAAAACCCCCAATTTATCCTGCCATCTTTGCCTGTGCTTATCTAGATCGTCTGGCAACCCCTCCAACAGGCAGCTATAAAGTTGTGAGATTGAGGAACCTGAACTGCGAGTCAGCCATTCAATTAATGCCACCTGCCCAAAGCCTGCAGCACCGCCCACTTTTTTAAGAAGGAAATCCCTTAACTGTAGATATTTTAAAAAGTCTCAGGGACCTATACTAAATCTTTCCCGAATTATATCAAAGGGAGCTATGTGATCCCCTTCCAAAAAAGCCGCAATCCTATAAAAGCCACTCCTGCCCCATCTTGCCAAGCACTCATCTTGTAGGACAATAGGGAGCTGATCATTCCCGATCAGGGGGCTATACCTGTTAAACCTGCCTACTCCTAATTTTTTCCTTATACCAACCCAGTTACGAAAGGCAGCAATTAAAACCTTAAATCTGGGTTTTTTGAAGTAGCTGGCTTCATAAAATTTTAATAGGCAGCTGTTAGCCCGAGTATCAATCAGGATTTCAAATATTGAGGGGATATAACTAGGATCATTTCCCTCCCTAGCCTTGACTCCAAGGAGAGGCCCATAATATTGCAGGGCTGCAGCTAAGTAATATAGCTTAAAATGTGGGAGTCCCCATCCCCCTCTCTCCCTTGGGAGGGATAGGAATGCATTAGCTCTCCTTGTTCTGCCATATGACCAGATAAATCTCGCTACCTCCCTCTCGATTAAGCGAAACCAAAAATTGTGTATTTCCAGAGGAATTGTGCGGAAGATATACAACAACTTTGGGAGGATAATCATTTTGATAATATTACACCTCCCCATTATTGACAGCTTCAGGTTGTCCCAATGCTGGAGGTCATTTTTTATTTTCCCCAATATAGGAGCCATATTTCACTCTACAATATCCTCAACCTTAGCTGTAATACAAACCCCTAAATAAACCGCTTTCTCAACAATTCGAGTGTCCGAAGCTGTGACAAATCTATTTGTCAGGATCTGAGTTTTAGCTCTATTCAGCAAAAAGCCTGAATAAGTCCCAAAGTCTTCCGCTATACTTTCTACGGCTCGCATTGCTCCATCGGGGTCAGAAGTGATTATAGCCACATCGTCAGCATACGCCAGGAGCTTAGTGTCCCAGCCGTGTAGACTTACCGGAATAATGCGTGACGAGGCCTCCAGCCGTCTAAGAAAGGGGTCTATATATAATGCGAACAGCAAGGGGCAGGACGGGCAACCCTGCCTGGTCCCCCTGCTGATTGAAAAAGCCTCCGATTCCTCCCCCATTATTCTTAATCGTGCAATGGGTTTTATGTACAAAACCCGTAATGCATTAATGAATGAAACCCCCAGGCCGTTGGACTCCAAGACCTTCCATAAATAGTCCCATGCTACACGATCGAACGCCTTCTCGGCGTCCAAGAAGGCAACCCCCATAGGCTTTGGAAAGGACTTCAGTAGCATCAAAGAGTGAAATTACCCATCTGACGTGGTCTTCCGTCCCCCTTCCCTGTATAAATCTGTGCTGCCTAACTGAGACTAGTTGATACATCACAGAATTCAGCCTAGTGGCTAAAATCTTTGAGTACAGTTTAGCATCACTATTGAGCAGCGTTATGGGCCTATATGAACCCAGACTGATAGGATCTTTACCCTTCTTTAAGAAGATGACAATATTGGCTGTGCCCCAAGAGCCAGGTGGTAGAGCTCCCTCCCTAACCTCCTTAAATAAGCTGAGCAAAACCTGACAGATCTCTAAAAAAAAAACTTATATAAAACTCTATTGGGATACAATCGGTGCCCGTAGCCTTACCTGCAGGTAGGGCTTGAATTGCACAATATAGCTCCTCTTGCGATATAGCCAGCCCCGATTGTATACCCTCCTCCTGAGATACCTTTCCACTCGGGAGAAATTCCGAAACATCCTCCTCCAGAAGGGTAGCAGAGGGAGAGGCAGCAATGTGCCACATCTAAGCCTACATTGACTGGTGACATTGTACAGGCACCCATTACAACTCCAGGGGTGGTGGTGGGATCTGTGTTTAACAAACACAATACACATAGCTAGTCATCACACATGGTGAAATTTGTTCCACCGTTTAGGATGGAGTACATGTGCAGAACGTGAAATGTTTGGGACACATTTGGAACATTAAGACTGTTTCATAATAATGAAACACTCAAGGAGACCCACAAATAAGACATGTTGCCATCAGGCTACAGGGAACGGTACAATCTGCTGAGTGTGAGCAGTCATACACACATACAAGTGCCAAACTCACAAAAACAGATGACATATCAAAAACATCCTGATGTTGCTAGCACAAATGTGACTCAGGAAATAATAAATGTGCCACATGTGACTTTGCCCAGAGTGCAGGCCCTCATCTCAACCCAACCAGGGATGACGCCATAATGACACCATTGTACTGGTGCACCCACATCCCGGACACTCAAAGTCAACTCGGTTGAAAAAGAACTGTACTACTCAGCACACAGCAAGCTTCTCAAACAGGAACATCTGCAGGGACTACAGTCTTGGTATGAAATGGCGTTTGAACACAGAGATTAATGCTCACATGACACACACCATGGGCTCAGGATATGTCACAGATTAACACACAGCCATGAGGTGATATCACTACTGTGGAAGGTCAGCTGTGGCAAGCTTGGTCTTGGCAGGGGTCTACCATGTCAGAATGACACTCGGACATGGATCCAAAGATTACAATACACAGAATACTTTGTTTCCATGAGCCTCTGTACATCTGTTTCTCCAAAGTCAACAGCACGTTGTCAAACTCCATGTATAACAAGTTGTACTGATGAGACCGATGACTTTTTTCATCATCAATGCGCCATTCTGCATGTCCACCATAGACGGTTGTACCATTAAAAACATGTACAATGTGTACAAATGTCAGCACAACCTATGTGCAAAAGTGTAAGTCAAAGATGGGATTGTGTCAAAAGCATGTCACTTTCCTTGTCCAAAACATTGTGGATCCTGACAACCTGCAATTGCAGTCAATTATAACTCTGATACATACTGTAATAGGACACATATACCATGGACCACATGCAGTCCATCACATAGCTAATTCATTATTTTCATAAAACAAGATTCCAACAGCAATTACATTAGGATAATTAAGCAAATTAGGTACACAAAATGCAAATCTTCTAAATAAATGAAATAATGCTTTATTCAGCCTTTGCCTTTGTAAATCTCAACAGGAGAAAGATAAGGCCAATGGCCAGTCCATTAGATGTAGTCCTTTAGGGGGGAATACAAAGAAATCTTGCTCCCTCGCTTGCCTGCACTGCTACGACTAGGGGACATCTCCCCTTGGATGGGCATCTTTAGGGGCATGCCAGGCAATGCAGCGACAGGATCAGGGGACAGCAGAATGGGGCAGGGGAGGGGTGGTGGGTGTAGGAGTGTCGCTGGCAACTGCAGTGGAGGTGTCTGACACAGTGTGCGCCGTCACCACTGCCGGGCCCAAGTCAGATGTGGTGGGTGCCGTCACCACTGCAGGGCTCAAGTCAGATGGGGTGGTTGCCGGCACCACTGCAGTGGGCAGGACAGATGGTGTGGACGGGGTCTCCACTGCAGTGCCCAAGTCAGACGGGGTGGATGTGCTCCCTACTGCAGTGCCAATCTCAAGAGGAGTGAAATGGGGTTCAGATGAGGTGGGCAGGACAGAGGGGGAGACACGGTCTCCACACCAGTGGCAGGAACAGGCTGAGCATGTGAGGTGGGGTGGAAGTGCATGTGGTAGCGGGGGAGGGCCTAAGCATTCTGGGGATGTGGTATCGGTGTGTGGGTGAACCTGGGGCAGGGAATGGCTGTGGGACCTGTGGAGTGGTGGCCTGGGGGCTGCAGGACGGAGTCTGTGTGGTGGAAGTGCATGGTTTTGGTGGGGTCTTGCCCTTCCTGGTCTGGGGGGATTTGCGGATGGGGCCTCAGTGTCTGCGCCTTGGGGAGGGTGTCCATGTGGCAGGGGAACTCCCCTCTGTGCGTGGTGACTTCCTCTTCCCCTTGTAAGTTGGAGCAGATGGATCGGTGGGGAAGAGGCCAAGGTCACAGAGGAAGAGCTGCTTGGAAGGGGGGGTTTTAGGTGAGGCAAGGGAAGGTGTTTTGGAGGGAGAGGCATCTGAGGACTGCAGAGTGCTTGTGGATGCCTGTTTGTGTGTTTGTGACCCATCCCCTGGGTGTGTGCCATCAGTCCCCGGAGTGTGCGTGCTTGTGTGTCTGGATTTTGTCTTGCGTGTCTGTGTGCTGCTTGTGTCTGATGTGGTGTGTGCATGTGCCGGTGTGTGTGTTTGTTGGACAGGCAGGGTAGTGGGGATTGTGGATGTGGCAGAGGTAGGAGGGGTGAGGGCCTGTTGGAGGAGGGACACTGCTGCCGTCTGTGTGGAGGCCATGGACTGAATGGTCCGATGTAGGGCAGACATGTTCGATGAGATGCCCTCCATGAAGGACACCAGTTGTGTCAATAGACTGGTGTGAGAATGGAGGACACTCAGCATTGTGGTCTGCCCTACATGGATCTGCTTAAGTAAGTCCACATATTCCACACTCAGGGCAGCAGGGGAGACAGGGGCAGGGGGTGCGGTGCCTGGCACGAAGGAGACATGCTCCCTTACACGGGAGCCTCCACGGACATCTGAGATGGAAGCAGATGTGAGGGTGGAGATGGTGGTGGTGGTGGGGACAGACTCGCTAGGTGTTGTCTGGGGTCTGCTGACACCTGCATCCACAAGGGAGTCATCACTGAAGCTGCTGTGTTCCTCAGCCGAGGTGGTTGTAGCTGAGGTCTCCTCAGTGTGGCTCCCCTCACCCTCCGTGCCACTGGGTCCCTCCGACTCCTCTGCAGCGGACCCTGTCTGCCTCTGCGGCTCCTCCTGGTCCGTGGAGCTGTCTCCTCCAGTATCCGTAGATGTAACTGCAAATAAACAGGGTAAACAGATCCACATCAGTCACCTGTATTGACCTCACACATCACAGTCAGTACAGCACATTACAGCGCACGGCTGAGCATCATTTGCAGTATATTGGCAAAAGTGCTGACACATATTTGAAAAAGACACATGTCAGTCTGCCAGTCAACCATGCCCCTCATATCCTACCTGTCCATGGACCCATCAGTCTGGTGCATGTAGTTAGCCACTACTCATATGTGCACACATGCACCACATAGACAGTTGTCTGGACTGCAGGATTAGTGATGGAAATGTGCCAGAACACACATATCCCATATCCTGCCAGTACAGTACTCAGTACATGTGTCAGCATAAGGGATGGCCAAAGTCATTGTCAGTAATATGGATATGCTTCCTTTACCAGACACCATGATGTGCACATGTATTGATGGCCGATGCCACAATTGAGTGCATGCAGGACAACTGACATTACTGCAGGATACACATTTGCAAGTGGCATACCATGCTACAGGCCAGTCTGAGTAATCAGTCATTACTGGCTTCAGTCACAGGGGCAGTGCATCTGAGAACAAACAGTCTGCACTGTATCACAATCATGTATTTGTGGTGCAGGTAAGCCCTGCAGCTGTCAAGTGCACATGTTCCCCCACTGCTACCCACATTTTAAGGCTACTGATGATCCCACCTCATACAAATGCCACAGTTGAGAGACAGCAAGCACAAGTCTGTCAACATGGTCACATCACAGTCTGATGAGAATGAATTATAGCTGCCTGCACTTAAATGTCGAATACACCATTAGGCAGAGTCAAGTGATTACACACCTATGTTAGACCCCATTGTGATGATCCAACACCCACATCTCAGCTAGCTGCCCACCCCAAACTGTTTGACACCCCAGGAGTCTAAAAAGCTAGGCCACTCCACAATGACACAGAGACTGACACCTGATTGCACAGTTCACAATGCACTAAATGTAGGTTGACACACATGAGTAGGAGAACAGAGTGTACTTCATGTCTGGAGTAGGCATACCTGACCTGGTTCATGTGCAACATGGGATTACCCTGAACACTAGGCATGTGTCTATGCATGTGTGACACACATGATGTACATACTTCAGAGGCCCCAACATTGTCCCACCTGCTGCATGGATGTGTGGTAAATACCCCAGACACATATGGTGAGGCAGAGCAGCAATCAGGACACGTATTAATGGCCCACACAGAGTACATGTTAGATATCTGGCAATGTGCAGACACATGTCAATCAATTGCCCCACTCATGAAGGCCAAAATATTGTACCGGTAGCAGATGCTGTTTCCCACCTCAACCTTGGACAACAGCAGGGACACACAGCCCAAGTGAGACAAGTCACAGATTGAAAGGGCCACACCTGTGTATCAGATGAGGAAGGGCCATAACCTAATTTATGCACATGACTCTTGTTCGAGCAGACAGACGAACTGTGGTAGCGTAACCAGGCTGAGGGAGTGCAAAGATCATGTTAGACACAGTTCACAGACAAGGCATGCACTTACCCCCTCCTTGCTGCTGTCTGGCCTTTAACTGCCCATCCAGGTCAGGGAAGACCACTGTCAGAATCCGGAGCATGTGGTGGGTCAGAGTCCGGTGTCTGCCCCTTCTGCGAGGAGGCGACAGCTTCAGCTGGACTCTTGCAATCTGACGGGTCCAGCCACGTAGGTCCTGCCACCTCTTCTGGCAGTTGCGGATGCGGCGCCTGTGGACCCCCACAGATCGAACTGCCCGGGCAATGGTCAGTCAGATCTCATTTTTCTGATGGGCATCAACCTGTGAGGATGACAAAGTTAAAAGACCATTACTACACATGCAACATGTTTGTGCATCACACAGTTGGATATACATGTTGTTTTCACAAGGGCATCTGATTCACACAGGTTGTGCAACTATGGTGAGGGACACTTGTCCTGCATCAACAACATGGAACCAGTGCCTGGGTATCATAACCGTGTAAAAATGCACTTTCCCAGCGCAGTACCTGGTCACTACAGGTACCTACACACATTCGGGGTAACAACTACTCAGTGAGCATGCTAGCCACTGGTGTACACAATGCCATTAGTGCTAGTCAGGCAACATGCACAATGAGAGAGGATGTGGACTGCACACTCACCTGCTCCCCTGGTTTCCCATACAGCTTGCTGTACTGTGGGAGGAGGCTCTCCAGCAGGGCCTTGTTCTCGTCCTCTGTGAAGGCTGGGGCCCTCTCCACAGTACGTGCCATTCTTGGAGCCAGAGGATACAGAGACAGCAGCAGTGGTAGCAGAGATGTCAATCTGGAGCATGTAGTGCAGGCAAGTGAGCTCTCAGGGGAAGAGACAGCCTTATATCTGTGCTGCAGAGGCAGATTCTGTCCCATGCGGCCAAAGCGATAGGTCGGAGTCGTTCGTATCCTATGAATTAGTCCAATCCATGAGATAGCAATCATCGGACACGCCTACCGCAACGTTCAAAATATCTGCATCATGACAGTTTTGATTTTGATACATTTGTGTAACATCTAAACGGAATCGTACCGCACGCGAATCGTGCACGATGCAAAATGCGCGTCTGTCACCATGACGACCAACAGCCAATCTGGCAGTCCTGCTCGGTCAGGATGCGGCAGACGCGTATTTTGAAAACTCACCCGCGTCGAACACCATTGAATCAAGCATGCAACCTGTCAGTCCTGCTCGGTCAGGATGCGGCAGATCCGTATTTTGAAAACTCACCCGTGTCGAACACCATTGAATCAAGCATGCAATCTGGCAGTCCTGCTCGGTCAGGATGCGGCAGACGCGTATTTTGAAAACTCACCCGCGTCGAACACCATTGAATCAAGCATGCAATCTGGCAGTCCTGCTCGGTCAGGATGCGGCAGACGCGTATTTTGAAAACTCACCCGCGTCGAAAACCATTGAATCAAGCATGCAATCTGGCAGTCCTGCTCGGTCAGGATGCGGCAGACGCGTATTTTGAAAACTCATCCGCGTCGAACACCATTGAATCAAGCATGCAATCTGGCAGTCCGGCTCAGTCAGGATGTGGCTCACGCGTCCATGCAATACTCACTCAACATGTCAGACAGTATATGTAAGATTCATGTCATGCTGTATGCCCTGTGTGGATGGAGTGAAGCACATGTCAAATGTTACACAGACAAAGACAAGACTACTCCCATTATGATCCTAGCTTACAGTGCAACTATTGCATTGTTTGTGAGGAACATGACAAGTGTGAGTGACCACTTCACAGATCATCCTCCTATGCTTGGACACAGTCCCAGGGGATCATTGTGTTTA
The DNA here is from genome assembly GCA_963921515.1 of Calotriton arnoldi. Classification (NCBI taxonomy): domain Eukaryota; kingdom Metazoa; phylum Chordata; class Amphibia; order Caudata; family Salamandridae; genus Calotriton; species Calotriton arnoldi. Next base: position 508,914 of record CAWUFW010005442.1, read on the forward strand.
CACAGGTTACATCCACACATAATCACCGCATCATCTGATTATGTATTAAAGTCCGATGTGTGAATTCCTTTTGACTGTGTCCACAGTATGTGAGACTTGTACAACACCAAAACTGAGTTTTGAAAGTTTTAACAGTATGTTAACATACCTCATCTTGTATTTGACATGTGAGTTGCTGTTGTGTCTATGTGTCACTGAATTACATGTATGCATGTCAAATACATATGTGCTACACATCATCAATGTTCTGTGTATGTGATAGGACATGTAGGTCTGACATCACATCATGACAATGTCCACACCATGACAGTGGTGTGCATGGTGACAAGCTGTCTGTATCTAGTGTTGTTGCTAGGTTGCAATACATGATCCATGTCTGAGTACCTTTAGAACATGTGCTAGTTGACCTTGACATCTATGTTTGATACTCAATTAGGTGTGTGTTGTGTATGTTACGATTGATCACATGGAGAGTGACAGACAACAGTGAATAGTCACAGTACAACACTGTATCCGTTGAAGATCCATGACAAAATTGAGTGTATGTTCAGGCTCACATAGCTGTCATTTGTGGATTAGCTCAACCTCATACATCTGACTTCACTGTGTCTTTATTGAAAGTGTAATGTGATATGTCGAGTCTAGATTACGTGATTTGTATTTGTAATAATAATATGTGTACATACTTTGTCATATGTTCCGCAGGAGACCAAATGTCCACAGACCCTTCCCTGATCTTGTGACCATGGTGGAACGTGAGTGCATGAGGAAATACAGGTTCACGAGGCAATTCATTTCTGAATTGACAGACCAGTTGTCACCACACTTGCAACCTGGACGCACATATCCCTTTGCCCTGACCCCCAAGGTGAAGGTGAATGGCGGCACTACATTATTTTGCGACTGGATTGTTCCAGTTTACTGTGGCTGATGCTGGTGGGATGTCGCAGACGATGTTTAGTCGAGTGCTCCGGGATGTGTGTGAGGCCATGTTGGGGTTCCTCAACCTGTACATACAGTTTCCTACACCGCCACAGTTCCGTGCCATTAAAGATGACTTCTATGCTCTGGGACACATGCCACATGTGATTGGATCGATTGATGGGACACATGTGGGTTTGGTCGCACCACGAGCCCATGAACAGGTTTACAGAAATCGTAGACAATTTCATTCGATCAATGCCCTTGTGGTATGTCTGGCGGACCAGATCATCTCCCATGTATGTGTGCGTTTCCCGGGATCTGCCCACGATGCATACATAATGAGGATGAGTCGGATACCCCAGCTGATGTCCCAGCTCAGGAATGAGCGTGCGTGGCTTGTTGGTGAGTCATTTTGTCAGTTTCAGTTGTGTGTTCATTGTCTGTCATGTTGTACCCTGTTTTTGCTCAACTGATCATTTATATTTGATAAATGTAGGAGACTCTGGATACCCCAACATGCCCTGGTTGCTGACACCACTCAGGAACCCGGTCACCCCAGCCGATGTCCGTTACAACGAGGCACATGGGCGGACCAAGCGAGTGATAGAGCGCACATTTGGGCTGCTGAAGACCAGATTTCGCTGCCTTGACCAGACAGGAGGTACCCTTCAATATTCCCCGGCTAAGGTGTGCAAGATCATAATCGTGTGCTGCATGCTTCACAACTTGGCTGTGAGGAATGAGCTACCGCTCATCCAGGATGACAGGGACCAACAGCCTCCATCAAGGGAGGATCCAGGCCTGGGGCACGTTGCCAGTGATGAGGAGGAGGAGGTGGATGTCAGGTGACAGCTCATTAACAAATTTTTTACATGAGTGTAAGTATGCAAAGATGTTTGATGATGCCTTTCATAAGCGTGATGTGTGTATGTAGAACAATATGTTGTGATACGTGTGTGTATGCTAATTTACAGGGTCATTGTTGTTGTACAGTGTATGTTAAGTTATGATGGTCACCACTACATTGTTGAATTTACTCCTAGCTTGTGTTCAGAAGTTACAATGGACAATAGTGAATCAATTATTGGATATGTCATCATAGCAAGTTGTAAATAAGACTGTACTATGTCTCTCCTTCACAGGCTCCTTTGGCTGTTGTGTGGGTACACACAATACTGTTCCATGATGGAATTTCAATTTGGAACAGTACTCTCTGACAGACAATGTTTTAGGTCAGATTTTCATTTCTTTTGTTTATTAGAATATTTGGAACTGTAATCAGTTTGCTTTTGTGTTGAGCAGAGCTTGTGCCTGTGTAATAAACCTGTTACACACATTGATGTTTGCCTTGTCTGTTTCCACACATGCTACAATCGTTTATATACTGTATTTATGCCATGGTGTTCATTTCATTAGACAATGGTCATTGTTTGTGCGGTTCAATGGTTTAATTGGACAACAGTGTGCAATGTTTAAATGTTGCATGTGCTATGTGTGTTGTGGTGACCTTGCGTGTCTATCTCTGGTATGTGTCATGTGACGGTAGATGAATTGTTAGCTGGTCCCTAGGATCATGCTGGATTATGCTAAGTTACCCTGAGCCAAGCTTACATTTTAGCTTTGTGTCTTACATTTTGGCGCACATTCTTTCTCTGCTTGTTGTGCAAGATGCCTTTGAGTCCACATGAGATCATTTTGGTACTGTTCAAGCGCTGCGCCACAAGGTTGAAAAACAAGACTCTTTGTAATGGAAGATCTAGTCAGCACGTATGGTTTATCCATGAAATGCTACACTTTTTGACACAAAAGAGAAATACTTGCATTACATTGACGCACAAGGGATTCATCTACACAGATGGAAGTTTCCTTCTACGAACCAGAGCTTTGCTGTGCATATGCTGTAACCAGTACTCCTAGTTTCTAAGGTGAGCGGTTCACCCGATTTGGCACAGAGATCTTCATTAGTATGATAAATATGTCACCATCACAGGAAGGGTGGTGATTTCCACACTGTTCATAGAAACACATTTCACCTTTTGTCTTCTATGGAATTGTGAAAATGAATTTTGTTTGATTATCATGTATTATGCTGCTGGTGTGAGCTCGTATACTGCATTGTAGGACAACGGACAGAGATTGTTCTATCTTAAACGTAACATTTTAATCTTTACATAGACTCTGCATTATATATTTGTGGACAAGCATGGGTGAGTGAGCGAGAAGGTGTGCATTGCTACGGCGACTCTGAGAGGTTGATAGTACTGTGTTCTGGGTGGTAGAAACATTGTGTATCTTCTGTATGTTTAGTTGAGCTAATGAGACACTAGAGGTAGTGGGTCTTTGGATTGTGGGTTCTGATGTGCAAGGAATGTCCAAGCATCTTTCAACAACGGCCTATTTTATTGTGCATAGTCCCGTATGTGCAGATTCCCTACCACAGAACTCATGCACCTCATTTGGAGACAGTGCCAGGTTATACTGATCATAATTTCAATTGTGGGTACAGTGTATCATTCACAGATGACACAGGGATTGTGTGAATATGATTTTATTAATGTGCATATGATCAATTTAACAGTTAAGGGTAATTGCATTCCAAAGTTTTAAATCCAAAGTTCATAGAGGAGTTGGAAGTGTTGTTAGATGGAAATCTTCCAAGCAAAGTCCACAGTAATTTTAGCAAGTAGTCCAACTTACACACTCCATCCCATGTGAGAGAGTCCAGGGACTGTCAACAAAGTGAATGTTTTGCACACAATGGAGGATATCCAGAGCATTTCTTTCCTCCTGGGGGGATGCATGGCCATCAGTCTCTCACTTGCCAGTCTTCCTTGGACAGCCCCTCCTCTTCGGAGGGGGGACCCTCAGTATCAGGCTGCTGCAGTGGAGGGGACTCTATGCCAGACTCCTCATCCCTCACTTTGGCAGTTGCAGATGTTGAGTCAACAGGTGTGGAGTGCACACGGGGAGGTGGGGTAATGTTGGTAGTTATCTGGCGTAGGTATGTGAGAATGTCCCTATGCACCACTGTGAGGTCGTCTATTTTCGACCAGTTGGACTCCATACGGTCCATGTGTTGGTCCATACGGTCCATGTGTTGGTCCATACGGTCCATATGGTGGTCCATCCGGTCAAAATGTGCAGCCTGCTGATGTTTGATGTCCCTGAGGATCCCAACAACCTGGCCAAAGTCTCCGGTGCATTCGCGATATACATCATATATGCGTTGCAAGTCGGGGTCAACTTGATCTCCGACACCAGCTGTGGGACGTGCCCTCCCACCACGCACCCTCACACCACTCCTAACCCTACCCGCACGGACATTGCCTTGTGTTGCATGCACTGACAGCTCCTGTCCTCCTTCATTGTTGACAGGGCTGGTGTTTCCTGCCAACTCCAGAGTGGCCTGTGTTGCTGTGTTCCCAGGGTTTTGCTGTCTGGGTGTGTCCGTGGGGATCCTGGGCGTCTGGATTTTCACAGATGTTGCAGGAGTGGTCGCTGGTGCTGCTGATCGTACTGGTGCAGCATGCTGGCCCACACATCGGAGGTGCCAGGTTGGTCCCCATCGCCCGAGGAGGTGTGAGAGTCATCCCCACTGGAGGTCTCAGTGTCCGACGTAGTGCTGGAGGTGCTGGTGGACTCTGAATCGTGTCCAGATGCTGACCTCAGTTCAGGAGTGCCTATGGGTAGAAGAGAGACACAATATTAGTTGTGTATTTTCACATGTTATGGTGTCATACACAGACAAATGTGAAGAAGTTGTGGATAATGTAGCGTTTCCTTCAAATTTATACTCATCAATCGTCACAGACACTGGGATATTTGTTCATGGAACATTGTGATTTTGTAAAGATGTGCTTTGCTGAGCATGTCCAACTCTGTGCATCGTTGTGCATGTATTTTTATCCTTGACTGTACGAAGAAATTGGTTGTCAAGTGTCACACTGTGCATGACCCAGGTGTGTTGTTATTTCACACATCAGTGTTTTCACTATGACATACATACTGTAACAATTCTGATGTTTAGCAAGATTTGTGCATCTGTGCTTGCCTTTGTGCATGTTTGTAACTGTCACATTGCTGAGGTGACATGCAAACTCACTCTCCTGAATCTGTGTGAGCATTTACAAATTTAGCTTGGATGAATGTGTTGATGTGAACCATCAATGACATCACATGTGTGACATCGAATGCAATTGCAACGCGTTTGTTATGAAAAATGGATTGTTACATGGCAGTCCATTGGGATACAAGTCATTACATTGACATGCAGTAGGGGAGTCGCTAACATGAGTTGTTGTATAATCTGATATTTGTATGGTCTGACATTCCCTACTGTTGCACACACTGGGCTTGTAATGGTGAATTGTATCAGTTCGTAATCCTACGCAGAGCCTACACCAAGTTTGTGTGATGTTTTGCGTTGTGATGTTCTGCAATGTAACAACACGGTTGTTGTTATGCCTGTGTTGTTTTTGCATGGTTTGTAAAAGTATGCAATGTGAGAAGACATATTTGTGTTGATATTTATCATCACTTTGCACACATGTGAATATCTTTCTGTAGTTGATTTTGTCGCTGGTTACTTTTGGGCATGTTCACTTCATGTACAATCTACTTGTTCTCCATGGACAGAGGAGTTTCCCAAGGATGATCAGCTGCCTTTTCATGGTCAGAGCTGTGAGGTACAGTGTGTTTAGTGCTTGAGTTAGGCTGCGTTGACTTCTACCCCTCTTCCCAATGGCAAACAGACCAGCTTACTCATCATTGACAGAGGATCAATGACAGTGAGGGTAGTGTAGTTCAAGGATGCTGACACCGCTGACTGATGTTGAAGTACAATGCAAAACAAAACAATGCCTTGTGCACATGACACAACGCAAGAGTGTCAGTCATCTTGCATTGCACCTCACATCTACTGTCAGATGGGCATTGTCCCTGATGTGTGGTTTTATTGTGTGTGGTTTGTGTTATGTGGTGTGACTGCTAATTAGACTGTGTCCTGTCCTCAACGCAAGTTTTTAGCATGCACAGTGAGAGCACATGTGACTAATCTTTACCTGTCAGTGTGTGGAATGTACAGTTAAGGTTATGGTCTGTAGTTGTGTGAGTAGGCCAAGAACTGGCTGTCAGTTTTTCCAAATACATACATGATGCCCCTGTGTAGCCATCTTGACAGGACATTTGCATTCACTCTCAGGGACAGCATAGTGACAGGTTTGTTATTGTGGGAGTGGGGTGTGTGTGTGTGACAAGTGGGTGCTGGTGGCAGTAGTCATAGCTTCCACTCCTCCTCCCACCCAGACCAAATGGGCCAGCATGTACCATGGTTCCATGACAGTGAGTACAAAGTTACATTCAAGATGTTTGGCTGTGATGTCTGTGGCTGTGTATTTGAAGTAATTTTAGACTATTTGGACATGTACTCACCAGGTTCCGGTATTCCAGCTAATCCAGTTATGGCCTCCGGTGGGAGGAGGTCCCGCACCTTCACCTCCCAGGTGGTGAAACGCACCGGTTTATGACGGCCACCGCCAGTCTTGTTGCTCAGGGCATGTTCTGGCAATAAGCTTCTTAACCCTCCTTCGTACATCATAGTACTGGTTCCGGATATCCTCCTTTGTGCGCAAGGTAGGTGATTGGGCATTCACCTTATTGACAATCCTCTCCCACATCTTGGTTCTCTGGGACTGGGAGGTCTGTTGGGCCAAGGTGCCAAATAACTGTGGCTCAACTCGAATGATTTCATCTATCATGACTTCCATCTCAGCAGCTAAGAACTTTGGATTCTTCTTTGGGGGCATGGTGATGGGTGGTGGTGGAGATGTATGTGTGTGTGAAGGTGAGGGTGAGTGAGTGTGAGTGGAGGTGTGTTTCTGTCGTGCTAGTTTTGTGGCGGTTGTGTGGTGGATGAGTTGTGTGTGTTTGTAGTGGGTAGATGAGTTGTCTGTGTAGTAGTCTGGTCTGCTTGCATGTCTGTCGAAGTAGCAAATGGTGTTGGGAAGTTTTTGCTCCTTAATATAGGTTGAGTTGTGGGTGTGTCTTAATATTTAATTTTAGTTTTTTTGGAGGTGACAATGCATTTTTTGGTAGTCTTTTTTCTGTTTCTATTGTATTATTTTTTCAAATTATGTAAGTCGTTTTGACGGTACATGATGCTTGTTCTTGTGTTATTTGTTTTGTCCAAGTCTGTTCCATTCATACTAGGCTATGTGGCATCGTTCGCGTATGAGTCTGTCACGTCGTGTATGTGCTTGGCTGTGTAGAATCGTTTGCGTACGTGTCTATTGGGTTGTGTTAATGCTGGAGTATGTGGCATCGTTCGCATCCGAGTCTGTCGTGTCGTGTTGATGCTTGGCTACATGGAGTCGTTCGCGTACGTGTCTGTTGCGTCGGGTTGACACTTGGCTATCTCGAATATTGCGCGTACGGGTCTATCGCGTCAGGCTCCTTTCCGGCCGACTCGGCCGTAAAAAAAAAATTCCGGCCGAGTCGGTTGTAAATTTCAAGCATTGCATCGTACTCAGCCATTTGGAAGGTGTGTGTACGGTTCGGTCAGAAAATATGACGGGTCCGTGTCGGGAACAACATTTTCCAGCCGAAATCGGATTCGACCCCATAATGTTTTATTTTTGGTAACATTATTCATATTCTTTATGTAAATAATATTAATTAGTACATAAGTTATTTTGTAAACACATTTTTTTTATAACATTATTACATTTCTTTCACATTAGTAAAACATATAAACATTTTTAAATATACATTAAACATTACGGGGCCGATTCCGATCTCGGCCGGTAGGGCTCCGAATCAGATTCGGCTTAACCGGATCCGATTCGGAGCCCTATTTCCCGACCGATTCGTACGCGCGTCCGGGCGGCGAGTACGATGCGTATTCGCCGACCGACTCGTCCGGGCGTCCCGACCGCTCCGACCGACTCGTTCCCGGGTCGAACCGCACCGACCGACTCGCTCGGACTCGACTCGCACCGCGCAATGGAGACGTTCCCCGGCCGGGTAAGTACGATGCGCGCCGCGGTGCAGTCCGACCGACACGCGCACTCCGGCTCGAAAGAGCTGTCGGAGCCGTACTTTGGGGGTCCGTGTCGGACCCCCCTGTACGCGTAGCCGCGTGAGTCGCACACAGGGGGGACCCATGGGTCCCCCCTACCTGTGCATGTACGGCGCGAATCGCTTCGCCGCGTACACGCTGTAGGGGGCGCCCTTGTCCGCCTCGCACCCATTGAGTGAATGGGAGCCCGCGTACGCGTTGTACGACAGGCTCCCATTGACTTCAATGGGAGTCCGACCGACTTCGAGTCCGATGGCATACTTGCGCATCGTACTCGTTCGGTCGGACTGCTACGAGTCGATTCGGTTGGAAATCTCTCCGGGTCCGGCTCGGTCGGAGAGATTTCCGGCCCGAATCGGAATCGGCCCCTACATGTATATTTTTTAATTATAATAATAAATATTAATTTTCTTATAATATTTATTATTATAAATGTTACATTATAAATAATATGTCAAACTTTTTTTATATTTAAGTCATATTTTGTAGTATTTTTTAAAAATTTACAGTAAAGCTTTTGTAATATATAACATTTGCAATAATGAAAATGAATAATATTTATTATTCAAGGTAGCCATTTTTAACCAAAAGTTGTATTTTGTAGGCTATCGGTTTTGTTTTGGGTCATTTGTGAGGGGAGAAGCTCGCGGTTGGAAGCTGCGTCGCATCGGTTAAGGTAAGATTAATTTTCTTTAATTAAACTTTAATATATGTGTAATTTGAAGGTAGTCTAGTACTATATAGTGTATGTAGTGTTAGGTTTTGTAATTTTAGGTGAGTTGTGTGTTTAACTTAGATGTTTGCGAAATGCGGTTGGTTTGTTAAACGCTCTGGGGCCGATTCCGATCTCGCTTGGAAAGCCCTACGACCGACTCTGTCCCGTAGAGCTTTCCGACCGACTCGTGCTCCGGGGCTCCGAGCGACAGAGTACGATGCGCTGCAGCGCTGACGGACTCGGGTCGCTCGGAGCCCCATTGAAGTCAATGGGAGCCTGCTGTACGTCGCGTACATAGGCTCCCATCGTGAAAAACGTACGTCTTCGAAAATGGCACCCCCTGTCGCGTGTTTGCATCGGTGCCCCCCGCGACGTACATGCATGGGTGAGGGGGACCCCTGGGTCACCCCGCTGTCCGAGTCATAGGGCCCCGGGTGAAGGGGGGTCCGGCGCGGACCCCCGAAGTACGCTTCCCAGATCTTTTTCGAGCCGGAGGCTCCGACTCGCACCGGCTGCTCACAACGCGCATCATACTTGCCCGGCCGGAAATCGAACGCATTGCGCCGTACGCATCGGACATCTTTGAGTCACCCGGGAGGCATCGCTGACGGGTACGAGTCGGTCGGAGCACGAGGCAATTATCGCATCATACTTGCTCGCTCGTACAGCTGTACGAGTCACACGGAAATCACACGTATGACTCGGACTCGCTACTGGCGGATGCCGCTAGGAGCACTTCCGAGTGAGATCGGAATCGGCCCCTCTGTGTTAGAGTTTGAAAGGTATGTGTAATTATATTTAAAATTTGATGTTAGTACTGTATTTATTTGTAATACTATATAGTGTATATGCATTTTTTTGCAGGAGGGATTGTTTTATTTCCTAATAGGTTTTTGTTGGTTGGACGTTATCGTCGGGAGAAGAGTGCGTTTTTTTTTTAAGGGAGTGTGTATTAGTTTTAATAAACTAATGATTATTTTACACTTCCTTAATTTTATGAGTTTCCTGGAGCGTTTCTTTTTTTAAATATTTTTTTCTGGGTTTTTATGGATTATTGTTGGTGGACCTTTTGCTGATGGATACATTTTTATACAGCTGTATTTTTCCTATTATTTTTTTAAATATTAATTTTTTAAACAACTGTGGATTTTATTATTAAAGTTTGGACTACTCTTCTTCAGCAACGAAAACTGTAAATAAGTTTAAAGTATTTATAGTGGGAGGGAAATGTTTATAATGTAATTGTTACAGTTAGTTGTTTTATATAAAATATAATTATTATGTCAGTTTATTTTTACAATTTTAGTTCAAATCATTGACAAAATAATTATATTTTTGGAGTTGGAAAAGAAACTTTTTTGACTGTTTGTTTTTAGATTAATTTTTTTTGTGGTTTGGAGGTAGATTTATTTAAAGTAGGCTTTTAGCTATTGTTTCTAGATACTCTAATCCTTTAGTCGTTGGGTAGAGTCTTACTTTGAATTGTAAGTACTCAAACATTTGTTTAGTTTGCTTGGTTAGTTTTGGGCCTAGTTGAATTATAGATTGTTCCATTCTTAGTTGTTGGTAGCTTTGTTCTTTTTGGATACATTCCAAACGTTTTTGGAGAGTTGGTGTAGTTCTGCCTGTTGTGGCTTGGAAGGCGTTATGCCATCCTTCCACAGCACTGTTAGTTTTGGCTTCTTTATTTAGGGTACTGTTATATACATTCCACCATGAAATGTGATATTTAGGTTGTCTTCTGTGTCCAGATCTGTGTAGCCTTCCCACCCAGGTATCCTCAAAGTAGTCAAGTAGGGGACTTAATTTTTGCTCGTTTTGTTGGTAGTAGGGTCTTTCAATTAATAAATTGTAGTGCTCAGCTACGTCAGTAATAGGTACATATGCTAGTGCAATTAATTTTTTTATTTGATATGCTAAGCTACTATTTGTTGCATATTCTACACTTAGGGCCCGATTCTGGTCTCCCTAGGAAAGCCCTCCGTACGACTCAGATCCAGAGGGCTTTCCGAGCGAGACGTGCTCCGGGAGTCCGAATGAGCGAGTACGATGCTGCTGTATGCCTACAGACTCGGTTCGCTCAGTCTGCCATTGAACTCTATGGGAGCCCGTGTACAGATGCGTACACAGGCTCCCATAGCAGAAAAGGGGTGGGTGGGGAAAAGCATACACCCTGTGCCGGGCATCCCTTGGTGCCCCCTACACTGTGCATGCTTGGATCGGGGGGGCCCATGGGCACCCCGCCGAGATAGATTTGGAGTGCCGCAGGTGAAGGGGGGCCTGGTACAGCCCCCAAAGTACGCTTCCGACAGCTGTTTCGTCTTGCTGAGACCGAGGCACAGCGGCTGTCTGAATCGTGCATCGTAGTCGCACGGTCGGAAATCGGCTCCATTGCGCAGCACTATACGTCTACAAACGAGTCGTACGGAGCGGTTTGGGTCCGGAAACGATTCGGTCGGCGCTTACGCAATCTTCGCATCGTACTTGGTCGTTCGGACTTGTGTACGATTCGGTCATAAACAAGGGCTACGAATCGGATCCGGTAAAGTCAAATCCGATTCGGAGGCCTTTCGAACGACATCGGAATCGTGTCCTTAATGTAGATTTTTGGAGGTGCCTCCAAATGCATTGGGAAAAGTGATAGTAGCAACTTTGAATTGCTGTGTGAGGGTAGTTTTTTAGTATCCCTATTATCATTGACTGCTCGGAGTCTACTATTATTTTTTGGGGAAAATAATTGTTAGTTTCTTGCTTTACTTTGCTTAAAAGTTCAACATAGGTTGCTGTTTGCTTGTTTGGCAGTAGAGCATATATGAAGGGGATGTTTATATGCTGAAATAGTCCATGTATTGTATAAAGCTGGTAAAATGGTTTGGGACATATTTTAAAAGTCCCATCCATCATTCATTTCTCACAGTTTTGTAATTTTAGTAAACTTGTGGGAGTCCCAAATATTATTATTCTTTTTTCAGCTGATTTATTGTCATAGAGAAGAAATTGTTCTTCAGTATGTGTAACTGTGAGTTCAGGTGGTATTTCTACTTCAGCAAAGGTTTTGGGGATAGGTTTGGTGGTAGCGGTAGCTTTTTTAGTTCTAGGTATAGTTCTTTTTAATGAGGATATTGAGGGCATTTGGCCAGTTGCATGCTCAGGAACTCTGGGAAGCATTTGTTTAAGGATTTCTGTTGTGGGCTTTTGAGATTGAGTACTAATTTCTTTAATATTTTCAATAGCATTTCTAACTTCAATTTCAGCTACGTTAGGGGGGTGGTTATGTTCTCTAACATATAATATAGTTGTTTCCTTTGTAGCAGTCCTTCCATAACATTTGATAGAATAATATTTGCTACATTTCCAGTTGACGTTGTCCCCTGTTTGCTTTTCTTGGGTGTACACATACCCCATATAACATAATAATAATTTTCCTTTTTGGGAAGTAGTGAATTGGGCCCCTTCTGTCATGGTGGTGCTTCAAATGCTAAGAGAAATGTATATAAAAATTAATAAAATATTTACTGGTATGTTTTATTTTCTGAAAGTGAACATTGTCAATTTTATACTTACAATGTTGAATTTGAAGACTTTTTTCAATGTTGATTGTTTTTCTCTGCTTTTTGGCTTTGGTTTTTCTGTAGAGATTCCTGTTAAAAAGAGTAATTTTAATTAATCTGTTTTATTGTGTTTTTATCTGGGAGGGAGTTGTGGTTAGGTAGTTCTTCTGTTTGGTATTTAACAAAATAGTTAATCTCAGAGTAATACTTGCCTTATTTGTAATTTGACTTTTCACACTGTTCTGCTGTTCTTTGAGGTTGTTCAGAATTATCTGTAGAGGAGATATAATTTAAAAAGTACATATTAATTATTTTGTTCATACAAAATAATTTTGACAGCATTTTTAGTAGCAGTTGTTTTAAAATGCTTTTTAACTTACTTTGTGGAGATGTAATCCGAGTTTTCTGTAATGCAGTTCAGTGTTGGGTCAGCAATCCGGCAGAGTTTCTCCTTATTGTTTCTTTTTTGGTTGCAAGGTAAAATAATGTTGAATTTCTGTGTGTTTATAGAGTGTCTTATTAATTATTCTTTCAATCTTATTGGGTTATTTCAATTGTATGTGTAATTAATTGGTTGTTAGCTGTTTGTTTTAATTAATTTGTCAGTTGTTTTCTATATATGGAAAACGCTTATTAAGTTTCAGTTACTTTTTAAATTTAAAAAAATGGTGTACTATATTATTTGATATTTATAGGTTTTTTAATGTTAAAGAGTTACATTTTATTTCTAATATTATGTTTGCAGTAGTAAATAATATTTGTGTATTTATAAATGTTGAAGAAATTGTTTTGATTTTTTAAAAATATGTGTTAAGTGATTTATAACGTTTGTTAAATGAGTTATTGCTATTTTTATATTTTGGGGGTATGTATTGACTTATAAATTATTTAACTTGTCGATATTTTTTTAACGATAATTTTGTTGTCTATATTTTTGTTATCGATATTTTTGTTATTTTGTATGTTTATTTAATGTATTCGATATTACTTATCTCGATATTTTTGTGTTCGATAATGTTGAAAACTATATAAATGTTTGACGATATTTTGTAGTCGATATTTGTGTTTTTTTTTTATTAAGTAAAGGAAGTCAATATTAGTGTAATCGATATTTTTGTCACAATATTTTGGTAGGTCGATATTGTGTCTGTCGATATTATGTCAGTGATCCCTCTCCCGTTGCCTCTGTTGCCTCTTCCCACCCCTACCCCCATCCTATTGTTGTCTGTGTTACCTCTTCCCTCCCACATCCCACCTTCCCGTTGTATGTGTTGCCCCCACCTACCATAAGAAAAAAAAGCAAAATGACCGAGGCAGCCCATATCACAGTGCTCTTTTAGCTTCCAGTCCTATACTGCCACTTATACCTTGGCCAACTGGTGTCATGTGAATACTGGAATCATACCCCAGGCTTGGAGTTATGTTTCAAGCACCCTCCTAGTCTGGTTGTAATTCCACCATGTTGCTGGAAACTGGCGAAACTACATTGACAGACTTTCCATGGAGGCAATACTGCCATTGCAGTAGTAGTCAACTTGGCAAAACTGTCTGCCACTGAGGTGGAATCATTTATTTGTAATTGCATTAATATAGTGTTTACTCCCCCTGACGAGGCAATGGGACAGACTTTCCTTCACACCTATGGCAGAAATGTTTTCTTTACAAGAAGACCACTAAATTGTCTTGCTCCCAATCGTTAAATTACTTCTTTTCTTGCTGCAGGCCCAGTTGATGAACACAAATGGTGCCCCACCTTCACCAAACATCACTTCTTCTTATGAACCTCTGCTAAGTTAAACCAAATATAAATAACAATACTCTCCGAAATCATACACTTATGATGTAAAGTATGGCTAAAATTCTCCTACACAAAAGGTTCCATTGGGGTAGTCTCACTACTGCAAATAGTCACACCTCTACAAATGACTCTGCACCAGTTTCTTTTTTACCCTGGAGTTATTTTATATATGTAATTATTTATTTAACAGTTCATGAAGCTCATGGCACTGAGAGGTATAAGTGCTCTATACATAGTAACAATAATGACACAAAGGTCTCACAATTATTAAGGAATGGGACAAACAAGCAGAGGAATTGGGAGAAGAATAAAAGGATAGTGATAACACTGAAGCAAAGCACAGAGAGTGGTAAACAAGAGAGAAGAAGAGGAAAGAGCAGGGGTGGGGGTGGCATAGAAAGGAGAGGGTGGGTGAGGAACAAAGTGAGTGAGTTAGTGAAAGATGAGGGAACAAGATACTGAGGGAGAAGTTTACAGGGAGAGAGAGAAATTGGTGACAAGAGAGAAAAGGAAATGAGGTAGAATGCAGAGAAAGAATGTGGAGGTTAGGAGTAGAGCAAAAGAGCAGTAATGAGAAATAAAATAGGTAGGAACAAGGGATGGGGCAGAACGGAGGGAACGTGAAGGGAGAGCACAAGACAGAGGGAAGGAGGGGGGAGAAAAGTAGTCAGGGAATGATAGAAGGAAGAGGAAAGAAATCAGGAAGGAAGAACTTGCAGGAGGAGTGAGTGTGGAGATGAAGGATAGAGGGAGAAGAGGCAGAGGGGAAAGGGAGGTGTGCCAAAGATAAGTGAAGTTGAAAGGGGTCAGCTGTAGAGGGTAGCTGGAAAAAGTAGGGGGCATGGGGAAGGAAGAAAGCAAAGGATGGAGTAAGGATGGACGGGAGATGAGGGGAAGAAATGGAATGTGAGAAAGGGGGATAGATTAGGGAGGGGATGAGAATTGAGTGAGGGGGGTTTGTGGGGGTGGAGAAGGGAGGGAAACTGAGAGGAGGATGACAGGTAGAGATGGAAGATGTATGAAAGTATGGAAGCAAGAGGTGGTCGTACCGTGGGGGATCTGAGGAGGTTGCAATTTAGTGGTAGGAATGGAGAAAGAGTATAAACGCAGGTTACCACATTACAGGAAGAATAAACCATAGTGGGGCATAGGGACATCAGCAACTCTGTTACAGTGGAGTGAATGGGTCAGGCAAGTCTGCGCAGATGAGTCTTTAGAAGATTGCAGAAAGACTGAAGGGTAGGTTTGGTCTTAATTTCTGCAGAGAGAGGTGGAACCAGAAAGGAACTGATACAAAGAATGAGAGGTTCGGAAGTTAGGGATTTTGATAAGAAGGTTTATTTTGCTCCTGAGGTATTTCATGCAGCCAGATAGCTTAAGTAGATTAGCAGGAAAGAAGGGAATCTAGAATGAACTGATTTATGTACTAGACAACTCAGTTTACATTTGGTTCGAGCCTCGGTGTGAAGTCTGTGTAACCCAAC
This sequence comes from Calotriton arnoldi, assembly GCA_963921515.1. Lineage (NCBI taxonomy): Eukaryota > Metazoa > Chordata > Amphibia > Caudata > Salamandridae > Calotriton > Calotriton arnoldi. The sequence continues at coordinate 524,461 of CAWUFW010005442.1, forward strand.
TAGTATTGGAATCATGTGGTCATATTTCATTGATGAAGACAGAAGTATGGCTATCGCATTCAAGATGAATTTAAGAGTCATAATGGCAGATAGAGAGGCACCCACCAGAATTTTTCTTCAGAAGGCCAGACATGATAGAATTAGTGCGTGAGCTACAACGTTTTCGAGAGCAGAAGGCAAAAGGGGTTCTATCTTTTTCAGAACCTGGAAGTGAAATTTGGCCAATTGAGCGATTTTGTTTAACTAGGGTATCATAGATAAGGGAGTGTCCAGAATGATTCTAAGAGATGAGACAGAGAGTGACAGAAATGGAGATAATTCTGCAATGTTTTATTGCTGCAGCAGATGAGGATTGAATGACTGTTTTTGTTTAGTGAAGAACAGGCTGAATTTAATCTTTCTTGGATTGAGAGTGAGAAGATTCTCCTTCATCCAGGTCTGAATGTTCAGAAAGACTATTTGAAGAGTGAAAATGACCTAGAGTGCCATTGTATTCAAACAGATTTGTGTGTCATCTGAGGATTGGTGGGAGAAATCGGGTTAATGTTTGAGGGGGTGAAACCCTATTCAAGCAGCAACCACAATCCTTGTCAGGTTGAGGCACAAGCAAAACCAAAATTAACCTGTGCTCAACCATCTAGTAGCTTGGCACAGAGCAGTCAGAAGCTTAATTTAGAGGCAATGTGTAAAGTATTTATGCAGCACTTTAAACAGTAATAAAGTTAGAACACAACAAAGACACATCACACATCAATTTAGAACAACAGAGCAAAATTTAATAAATACATCAAGACCAAAATGAATAAACTCCAATCAGTAGAACCATGCCATTTTGAAGATTTAAGTGAAAATATTGCAAAAAAGCCCACAGCACCACTTGTGGTCGGGCGAGACAGGGAGAAAGTCACAAGTTCATTCCAATCATGGTGATGTACCGGACGGATACAGGGATCCGGTTAGACCAGCTGAAAAATTACATTCTCAGTCCAGCACAAAGAGTCCTGTTACCAGTAGACGGGGCCGTGAGGAGCAGGGTGAGTTTCATAGACGGTCCTCGAAGTAGCTTGAAGAGCAGACCTGGTGTTATGGAAAGTCGGCACTGTAACACAAAGATCCTGTTGTTGATACGAATGGTTGTGCCAGAGCTTCTCTGTGGCACTCCCCATGAGTGGTCGATGATGTAGCATGGAGAGTCGGGTTGATGGAACTTCTCATTGGCAGCCATGGTGAGTGACAAGGTTTTGGCACCAATGGGCCCATTTACGTTTGAAAGGGCCCACAAACTTCAATTTAGCTTTGCCGATGCCACACCAAATGTCCAGGACCTGAGGGACACCACTTAGGGGTCAGAGGCCTGCTCTAGCTGGATCTGGATGCTGGTTGAGGTGGTTGGGAGCCTGATATCTACCTGTGGGTCTGAACAGGAGACCAGCAGACTAGCCCTTGGAGTCACTCTGGGAGTCCTGATTTCAGGTGCAGGGCTAATCACTTTGACTCAGGTAGGAGGACAGCAGGGCAACAGGGCAGCAGGGCAACAGGGCAGCAGGGCATAAATCCAGCAAGGCAGCGGTCCAGCAAGGCAGTAGTCCAGCAGGGCAGCAGTCCAGCAGAGTGGCAGTCCTTCTTCCTGGCAGAGTCTTCACAGGTCAAGATGTGTACTGAAAAGTTGGTGTCTGAGGTCCAATATTTATACCAGGTGCCTCCCTTCAATTGGGAGAAGCTTCTAGATATTTCCCTTTAAAGAGCACAGGTTTCCTGGCTCCTCCGCCCTGGCTCCAGACTAACTACAGGGGGGTATGCAACCCTTGGTGTTGGTGAAGGACACATCTTGTTCAAGAGTAAGTAGGTCTGTGCTCAGCTCCGCCCTCCCATCCTCCCACTAATGGCCCATTCAGGCACACCTAAGCTCTCTATTGTGTGTGGCTGTCTAGGAGGAATACAAAAAGCCCTACTGTCAGCTACAACCAGTCATGTGCCCCAGAGACAGGCCGTAGACACTAAGGGGCCGATTCCGATTCAGGCCGGAAATCACTCCGACCGAGCCGGACCCGGAGAGATTTCCGACCGAATCGGACTCTAGCAGCCCGACCGAACGAGTACGATGCGTACGCATGCAATCGGACTCGATTCGGTCGGACTCCCAGTGAAGTCAATGGGAGCCGGTCGTACTAACGCGTACGCGGGCTCCCTTTGACTTAATGGGTGCGAGGCGAACAGGGCGCCCCCTACAGCGGGTACGCGTTGATGCGAATCGTGCCGTACATGCACAGGTAGGGGGGACCCATGGGTCCCCCCTGTGTGCGACTCGCGTGGCTACGCGTACAGGGGGGTCTGACACGGACCCCCAAAGTCCGGCTCCGACTGCCCTTTGGAGCCGGACGGCGCGAGTCAGTCGGACTGCTCGAGGCGCGCATCGTACTTGCCCGGCTGGGGAATGTCTCCATTGCGCGGTGCGAGTCATTTCCGTGCGAGTCGGTCAGAGCGGTTCGGACCCGCGAACGAGTCAGTCGGCGATTTCGCGTGCGCTCGCATCGTACTCGCTCGCCCGGACGCACGTTCGAATCGGTCGGGAAAGAGGGCTCCGAATCGGATCCGGTTAAGCCGAATCCGATTCGGTGCCCTATCGGCCGAGATCGGAATCGGCCCCTAAAAGGCTAAGGTAGGAAAATGGCAACTTTCTAAAAGTGGCATTTTCAAATTTGTAATTTAAAATCCGACTTTATCAAAAGAGAGGATTTTTCATTACAATTCCAAAGACATCAAAAATGAACTTTTTACCTGTTCCCATTTGGAAGTTACAGCTTACTAAATGTAATAAGGTACCTCAAATGTTTTCCTATGGAAGAGGTAGGCCTTGCAGTATTGAGAAATAAATAAACAAACTTTTCACTAACAGAAAATGTAAATATTAAAAGTACATGTCCAGCTTTTTAAATACACTGCACACTGCCATCTAGACTGGCCAGGGCCTACCCTAGGGGTGACCTATGTGTATTAAAAATGAAGTTTTGGGCCTAGCAAAAGGTTTCTTTTGCCAGGTGGAAATGGCAGTTAAAAACTGCTCACACAGGCTGTAATGGTTGGCCTGAGACATGTTTAATGAGCTACTCAAGTGGGTGGCACAATCAGTGCTGCAGGTTTCTCACTACGCCACTGGAGTCAAGCTATCCTGGCTGATGAAGGCTGATAGCCTGAAACCGGTCCTAGGATGCTTGATTCTGGTCCAGGGAAGACATGGCTTGGCAGTTCGGTCTGGACTGTTCCCATGAGGCACAGGGTCAAGACTGATTTGCATATGGCTATGTCTGAACTGGGGTGGCGTGGTGAAGCAAAATAACGATGGATTAAACCCAGATCTGTGACTGGGGGTGAATGTTTGCCAATGTGCAGCATTCCGTCCATCATCTTGTGTGTTTTGCAGGTTTACTAGTAGCACTTAATTTACAGGCCCTGGGTACACATGGTATCACTTTACTAAGGATTTACAAGTAAATTAAGTATGCCAGTTGGTTATAAGTCAATTCTGTCAGGTTTTAAAGATCTCATATGTAAATTTGAGAATGTGCAGAAGTTGGTTTTGCACTCGTCAAAAGAATTACTCATGGACTGATATTTGTGACAGAAAATCTACGCACATGAGCAAAGGTTTTATGTAAGTAATTCTACTCACATGGGGGGTTAGTAGGCAGGAATGGGCTATGTTAATCAGCCCCCCCAGGCGTTACCATCATCAGTTCATCAGACAATTAAAGCGTATGCCTCTCTGTTTCCCCTTCCAGCATTGCACCTGGTTTAGCTACATAGAAGCATAAGAAGCATTCTAAAATTTGGTTTTGAAGTGTTATCAAAAAGTGGCGTCCTGGGAAAAATGCCAATATATCAAGAGGGCAAAACGGTGGCAGAAGATTATTTTTGCCAAAGTCTTCCAGTCTAGTATGTTTGAATTTTTGTACAACAGCCGAGTAACTCAGGCCTCTCCATTGTGACTCATAGCTTCGTTGTAACTACATAGCCCTATGCTGCTATAAGTTAGTGACTACAAATACTTGGGTTCCATGAAAATCGATCGATTTGATATGTTTCAATAACATAATGCATGGAGTCGTGCATTGCATTTTCCTGACATAGGGGCCGATTCCGATTCGGGCCGGAAAACATACCGACCGACTCAGTACGGGAATGTTGTCCGACCAACACGTACCGGCGCTGCCCGACCCGCGTAGTACGATGAAATGCATGTGAATCACGGCCAACTCGTACGGAACACAAGCCGAACGACCGAACCGCACGGAAACCAGCTATCCGGCCGGGAAACTACGCGAATCGAACCGACCGACATGCACCAGGAATGAACCTGACAGAAACGCACCCGCGAACTCCGACCCGCGCAGTATGATGCAATGCGTGTAAAACCAGACCGAGTCGCACGGAGCCCAAGCCTGTACGACCGACACGCATACAAAACCGAGCCGAAGCAACCCAATACTCCGCGACCGATGCGTACGCCGCACATGAAACCCATCAGGAACACAGCTTGAAAGAGTCGGAGAAGCCCGCACAAGCCAACTGCAGCGTCCTACTCGGTCACAAGAACGTCTCCTACATGCCTAAAAAACACAAAGGAAAAAAAAAAAAAAAGGCCAAATAAGCAATGACAAAGTCCATAAATACAGGGGGAAAAAACATGGAACAAGGACACACCCCCAACTCCACCCATATAAAGGCCACAAATCCCTACCATGATCCTTTGCAAATTCAACTGACCTGCCAGCACAGAACACCATCAGACAGCAACCACAGACACACTCACAACTCATCCATCACACAAGCCACACACCATTAGCACCTCACAAATAGCACCCTCACATACACCCAGCAAAACCGACACTCACCCACCCTCATTTGCACACTCACACACATATCAATCCCCACCACCACCCATCACCATGCCTCCAAAGAAGAATCCAAAGTTCCTAGACAGTGAATTGGAAGTCCTGGTAGATGAGATCCTCAGGGTAGAGCCACAGTTGTTTGGTACATTGGTCCAAAAGACCCCCATGTCGCAGAAAACCAAGATGTGGGAGAGGATCGTCGACAGGGTGAACACACAATCACCATGTTTGCGCACAAAGGAAGACATCCAGAACAGGTGGTATGATGTGCGCAGGAGGGTCAAAGACCTACTCAAGAAGGATTACGCCTTGAGTAATCGCACCAGCAGTGGCCCTCCTGCCAAACCAGTATACCTCAGGCCCTGGGAGGAGAAGGTGCGGGCCATCCTACCACCAGTGAGCGTATATGGACTATCAAACATCCCAGAGCCTGGTGAGTACACAACCAATATACACAATATTGTGTGACAATACACACACATCACTGTCAAGGGATAGTCAAACCATGCACCCTTAGCAAATCCACAGCAACCAAAAGATAATCATCCCAAGATGTGTATGTTAGTCAGATAAACACAATACATGCCATCTCATAGTGATATGTAACTGTGTCATGACAAGTACAAACCTAACAACAGATAGAGCAAGGCAGTGGCACAAATCTAACCAACAAACACAGTCAGATATTTTGCCACCACTAGAACACCACCTCACAGGGAAGCTCACTGAAAGGAAGGAATTCTGTGTATGCTGGTGAAGTGAGTGTAGGCAATAGCATAATGGGAGTTGTAGTCACAGATATTGGTCACCCTCACAATTGGCCCATCAACACCACTCTGAACCATGCTCACATCACAGGGAGTGGAAAAGAACTGACAAGATGGCTGACACTGGGTACTGCTGTGGGGAGCACAAGGCTCTGCTGGGAACTGTGCAACAACCAACAGCATGACACCACTGACTGACATCCTGAAAGCCAACTTGCACTCCCTGCAATGGAAGCACGTTCCATGGTGGGATATCTGGCTGGGTGGGAAGGAGGACTGACAGCTCTGACCATAGTTACCAGCAGCTTTTCTCACACACCCCCTTAACACAAACTCCACACAACTCACCTGGGAGAATGCAATGCCTCACACTCTAATTAAATATCCCACAAAGAACAACCACACTGGGTTATGCTGTGTGAAGCACAGGGACACTTTTGGGACTTGTAGCCAAACAAACGCCAGGACAACACTGTCAGCCATCCTGTCAGCACAGGCACACTACCCCACAGGAAGCAGAGTCAAAAGGAAGGAAGTATGGGCATGCTGGGAAGGGGGTGTAGGCAATAGCATGATGGGAGTGGTAGTCACAGCTCAACATCCCCCACCCACATGGCCCAGCAAGCTCACAATGAAGCATGCACACCTCACAGGGAGTGAAAAGCCACTTCAAAGATGTCTGACACTGGCCTCAGCTGTGGGGAGCACAAGGCCCTGCTGGGAACTGTGCACCAACAAACAACAGGACCACACTGTCAGCCATCTTGCCATTGCTGTCACACTCACACACAGTGAAGTCGACTCAAAAGGAAGGAAGTATGGGCATGCTGGGAAGGGGGTGTAGGCAATAGCATGATGGGAGTGGTAGTCACAGATATTGGTCACCCTCACAATTGGCCCATCAACACCACTCTGAACCATGCTCACATCACAGGGAGTGGAAAAGAAATGACAAGATGGCTGACACTGGGTACTGCTGTGGGGAGCACAAGGCCCTGCTGGGAACTGTGCACCAACAAACAACAGGACCACACTGTCAGCCATCTTGCCATTGCTGTCACACTCACACACAGTGAAGTCGACTCAAAAGGAAGGAAGTATGGGCATGCTGGGAAGGGGGTGTAGGCAATAGCATGATGGGAGTGGTAGTCACAGCTCAACATCCCCCACCCACATGGCCCAGCAAGCTCACACTGAAGCATGCACACCTCACAGGGAGTGAAAAGCCACTTCAAAGATGTCTGACAATGGTGCTCTTTTGTGGGGAGCACAAGGCCCTGCTGGGAACTGTGCACCAACCAACAGCAGGACACCACTGACTGACATCCTGAGAGTTAACCTGCACCCACTGCAAGGGTGGCATGCTTCATGGTGGGATAAGTGGGCTGGGGGGAGAAGGAGGTCCGGATGTCAACCAAATACCGCCAATGCTGGTCATGCACACACCTCAACATCCACATTGAAAGGCATCAGGTTGGCAGGACAATGAGCCACACCAATATCAACCTCTGACTGTGACAACTTAGGACAATGCAATGTACAGGGCCGCATCCAGAGGTACAGTCACAACTGTCATGTGTTTGAACCATTGATGCCTGCAGAAACATAACATACATTGTGTGTCTCTTCCAAAAACAGGTGATGATGGGGACACAGCAGCAGATGAGGAGGACTCCCTGTCCCAGGCTCCGGGGGACCCTGAGCTCTCTGGTCTGGAACAGCCTCTGCCCTCTTCGGATGGCGAAGACCAACCTGGCACCTCCGGTGTGAGTCATCATGCAGCACCAGCAGGACCACCATCTGCACCCCCTGCACCCATTCCTCCAACAACTGCCAACACACAGGCCACTCACCCCAACACAGACAGACCAAGGACACTGAATGACAACAGCACAGGGACCCCAGCCCACCGTGAAGCAACGGACAACAACCCCAGTACCAACCCCCAAGGGGGCCTAGGGTCACCTGTGCGTGCCACCGCAGGTCCCGCACGTGTGGCCAGGGGTGGTGGGAGGGGTGGTAGTCAGAGGTCGCTGTTTGCAGAGGGGTCTGGACTGCATGATGACCCACAACTGGCACGCATTGCTTATGGGTACCAGAATAGCACCGGAGAGGTCAGCCAGGTAGTGGGGATCCTCAAGGACATTCAACAGCAGCAGGGTGCCCATCATGCCCGCTTGGACTCCCACATGTCCCGTGTGGAGACACACATGTCCCATGTGGAGACACACATGTCTGGCATGGAGTCCAAGAAGGGCACATTGGAGGAACTGACAGCGGTGCAGAGGGACATATTGACATGCCTCTGCCAGATTAGCACCAACATGTCCACACCTCCCTGTGTGCCCACAACATCTGGTGCCGCAACAACTGCAACTGCCACAGGGAGGGAGGACGACTCTGGTGGAGAGTTCTCTGCACCGCAGCGGCCTGCACGTGAGGGTCCCCCCAGAAAGAAGAGGGGTCGCCCGAGGAAGGACAACTGAGAGGCCGATGGCCATGTACATCCCCCAGGAACCCAACACCTGTTCTGGAAATTCTCCTTTGTGTGCAAACTGTTCACCCTGTCGAAATCAACCCAACTCTCCCACATGACATGGGGAGTTTAATTTGGACTAATGTATCAGATGACTGTGGACTTTACTCAGGACATTACTGCTACCAACACTTCCAACTCATCTGGGAACTTTGGATTCCAATCCCAATGTACAGCACCCACCATCCTGTGCACTATCCTCACACATGTATGTAAATAAACTCACTAATACACCATACTTGCCTCTGTTGTGATTCCAACGTTGTTTTTGTCATGGAGATGTTGATCTGTTAAATGACACTGTGCATGCTAACTGCTACAGCAAGTTCAACACCGTCATGTGAGTCATGGCGACGTGACACATATGAGGGAGAAACACCACTAGGGCTACACAACACATAGACACCAGGGCCATCTGACTCATCGCCTACACTGATGTTGCCAGGAAATACAGTGGAATGCACAAACACCACACCTATTCAGAGTCTGTGTTAACTAGCCCACATGTGCAGTAAGCAAATGTCAGTCAGATGTGTGACCACAGACAACGCACAACCCAAAGTGAAGCACAGGTTTATTAGACATTTGCAACATGTTGTTTCCACTACAAATGCAAGGTAATCCCATGTGGCAGTGGCCACACAGTCAACAAGTGTAGAAGAAATAAAGTCCAGGGGTGTGTGGCACATCATCTGTAGGGAAACGACTGCTTCCACCCTGAAAGCTGAATCATGGTGTCGGGGGATCCGAGTTGACCAAACAACTCTGAAAGTACCCTGTGAAGGACAGACATGACACACAGTCAAAAGCACTGAAGAACAGGACTGAACTGCAATACTCATGCCGAATACATGTCACAAGATACCTACACAAAACCAAGTTAGCATGTCAACACTGTTGGGGAGTACAGACTACCTGTAAGGACACATCGCTGCACGCATCCAGTCAAGTAGCACATGGCCACACTCAAACAGCACCAGAGCACCACCAACACATATCTTGCAAACTCACATCATTGACATGACATCTCTGGATACTCACATTCAGCTGAAGAAGTTGGTGATGAGCTGTGTGCGGACATCACCCTCATCATCATCATCATCACTGGCATCGTGGCCCAAGCCAGGATCCTCCACAGGTGGCGGATGTTGGTCATCGTCATCCAGGATGAGAGGCAACTCCTTCTGCACTGCCAGGTTGTGTAGCATGCAGCAGACGATGACAATCTTGCACACCTTTGCTGGGGCATATGGGAGGGCCCCTCCTGTCTTGTCAAGGCAGCGAAAGAGGCTCTTCAGGAGACCAAATGTCCGCTCGATCACTCTCCTGGTCCGACCATGTGCCTCCTTGTAGCGCATCTGGGCTGGTGTCACATGGTTCCTGAGGGGTGTCAGCAACCACAGCATGTTGGGGTATCCGGAGTCACCTACATACAGACAATTGCACATTAGCTGAGTTGGAAAAGAGGGTGGAATACAACATTGCAGAACACACACAATGGTACAAAGTCAGTAATCACCGACAAGCCAGGCACGCTGGTTCTGCATCTGTGACATCATCCTCGGGATGCGACTACTCCTCATCATGTAGGCATCGTGTGCCGAACCGGGGAAACGGGCACACACATGTGAGATGCTCATATCTGCAAGACATACCACCAGAGCATTTATAGAATGGTAATGTTTCCTGTTCCTTTATGCCTGCTCATGTGCCTGTGGTGGTACCAAAGCCACATGTGTCCCATCAATGGAGCCAATGACATGTGGCATCCTCCCAGGGCATAGAAGTCACTCTTGACATCAGTGAGTTGTTGACGTTTATGGAAATAGATGTACTGGTTCAGGTATCTCAACATTGCCTCCAAAACATCGCGTAGCACACGGCTGAACATGGTCTGTGACATCCCACCAGCAGACGCCACAGTGTGTTGAAAGGTACCGGTGGCAAAGAAGTGTAGAGCTGCCATCACCTTCACCTTGGGGGTCAGCGCTGTAGGGTTTGGCCGGCCAGGTTGCAAATGTGGGGCCAACCGCACCGCCAATTCCTCAATCAGCGCCCTGTTGAAGCGGTACCGTCGGATGCAGTCACGTTCAACCATGGTTGCAAGGTCAGGGAATGGTCTATGGACAGCTGGTGCCCTGCAGTGCATAGGTGAAGAAAGAAAGATTGTCAGTCACCCCACATATGTGGCATTGACCATACTCAATATCACATGATACATCATTACGAGACACAAGTACCTGATGTGTGTGCCATTCTGTATGGACATTTATGGCACCTACATGGCCAACATCTAACATCACAGTTCAACATGTGTTGACAACAAGTTCCAGGTTGTGCTATGGGAAATCATTAGGCTGTGTCACAGTACCCATGTACTGCTGTCACATTCCAAACACACACCACAGTGACATGTGAGGACAGATGTGCCACAGGCATCACAGCTCATTGACAGGTAGATTCCCAGGGACCCTGTACTGCCACATGGACACTGGCATGACATGGCGTATCATGTACACATCAGCAAATCAACCATGACTGCCACAGGAAGTGGCCCCTGTTGCCTCTGCAGGACAGACATGGACGTCTGTGACACACACACGCACAACATCAAAGTCCATGCACAAACAACGTGGATGTGGAGACTGTCTCGCATTGTGCACATGGAATCAGAGATATCGGAAACACAACATGCACACAGACTGTGGAGGGCCATCACTATTGTGGCAATGGGTCACCCTGTGACGTACATACCTTCTCACATGGGACTCAGGGTGTATGTGACATGACATACACATACACAACCAGGAAATGTGACCATGCCACATGCTCTGAACTGAACAGTTGCACATCACAGTGGTCATGTGCACAACACACAAAGGATTCTGTCCCCATGAACACGTGCACAGCCTGGGAGTGGCTGCCCCCAAGTGCCACCAAAAAAAACACATGTTGACCCCCATACACACACAGGTAATGCAGCCTTACATGCCTTAGGATACAGTGTGGACAGGCTGTGGTGTTGTAGGTGTGCCCCTGAGTCCCTGGCAAGAAAATGTGGCTGGCATACGTTCACCAGTGACAACCATGGCAACATATGCGAGTGACTTGTACAGGGACGCGTCGTACAGCAATGGACCGATCCGTGTGCACGCATTGGCCATTGCATATGATGTGGGCGGATGCGTGTTGTCATCCGAAATACGCATCGTACAGCAATGGACCGATCGTTGCGCACGCATTGGCCATTGCATATGATGTGGACGGATGCGTGTTGTCATCCAAAATACGCGTTGTACAGCAATGGACGATCGGTGCGCACGCATTGGCCATTGCATATGATGTGGACAGATGCGTGTTGTCATCCGAAATACGCGTTGTACAGCAATGGACCGATCAGTGCGCACGCATTGGCCATTGCATATGATGTGAACGGATGCGTGTTGTTTTTCGAAATACGCGTCGTACAGCAATGGTCCGATCGGTGCGCACGCATTGGCTATGGCCTGACATGGTAGCGGACGTGTTTTCGAAGCTTTAACGAGTCGGATGCAGTGAATTCAGTTGGCCACCCACAACAATGTTGCAAATTCATGGGTGTCATGAAGTTGAACTTTTGAAGGATGCTGTGGGCGTGTATAAGTGGTGCAATTCCATGGATTGGCCAGATTCAGAAGATGCAAACGACTTGGACCTATCACTTTGGACACATGGGACAGTATCTGCCTCTGCAGCACACATATAATGCTGGCTGTTCCCCTGAGAGCTCACTTGCCTGCACTACATGCTCCAGGACAACATCTGCCACCACCACTGCTGCTGTCTCTGCATCCTCTTGCTACTGCATTGGCACGTACTGTGGATAGAGCCCCAGCCTTCAGCACTGAGGAGAACCAGGCCCTGCTGGACAGCCTCCTTTCACAGTACAGCAAGCTGTATGGGAAACCAGGGGAGCAGGTGCGTGTGCTGTCCACTGCCTTACTAATTGTGCATGTTGTCTGACTAGCAAGACGTACAGTGTGTACACCAGTGGCTAGCATGCTCACTGAGTAGTTGTCACCCCCCAAAGTGTGTAGACACATGCACTGAACAGGTATAGTGCAGTAACAGTGCATTCCAACAAGGTTTGACTTCCCAGGCAATGATACCATTTAGTAACTGCTGGCAAACTGTTCATAGCCATAGTTGCACTACCTGTGTAGATCATATGCTCCTGTGATTGAGACATGTATGTCCAACTGTGTGATGCACGGAAATGTTGCATGTGTAGTAATGGCCTTTTCACTTTGTCATCCTCACAGGTTGATGCCCACCAGAAGCAGGAGATCTGGCTGACCATCGTCCGGGCAGTACGATCTGTGGGGGTCTACAGGCGCAGGATCCGCAACTGCCAGAAGAGGTGGCAGGACCTTCGGGGCTGGACCCGGAGGATCGCAAGTGTCCAGCTGAAGCTGTCGCCTCCTCGCAGGAGGGCGGACACCGGACCCTGACCCCCACATGCTCCGGATCCTGGCGGTGGTCTTCCCTGACCTGGATGGGCAGCTGAAGGCCAGACAGCAGCAAGGAGGGGGTAAGTGCTAGCCTCAACTGTGTACTATGACTGACATGCTCTATGCACTCCTTTAGCCTGGTTCCACTTCCACAGTACAACTGTCATGTCGTCCTGGACTCATGTCTCTCACTTGTGTCACGCCCCCTCCTCATCTGATACACAGGTGTGGCCCTTACAGTCTGTGACTTAGGTCACTTGGGTACTGTGTACTTGCAGTTACCTGTGGTTCAAGTTGGGGACAGCATCAGTTACAGGAACTTTGTGGTGGGCTGCATGGGTGGTACAATTGCTCACAATGCCTGTGATCTGACATGTACTCTGGGTATGGCTTTAATATGTGTTCCAATTGCTGCTCTGACTCACCACATGTCTGGGGTATGTGCCACACACCCATGCTGCTGCAGAGACCAAGGTAGGAGCCTCAGAAGTATGTACATCATGTGTGTGACACATGCATAGCCACCTGCCTAGTGTTCAGGGTAATACCATGTTGCACATGGACCAGGACTGTAATGCCTACTCCGTACATCGAAGGCACTCTGTTCTCCCACTCCCGTGTGTCAGCATACATATTGGGCATTGTGAATGTGAGAAGTTGGCCTGGCATATGCTGTCCACTAATTATAGTGGGCACCTTGCACCAGTCCAAACAACCCCTTATTGGAGATAGGTTAAAGACAACCTTATTGAAAGCTATCCTAGTGGTAGCTATGGAGAGCAGCCTTCAGGCTAAGTCTTGAAGGAATGTAAAGCAGCTTGTTTTACCAGTCTATATTCTCTTGAGTGACCAAATGAAAGAGGACCACACCAGGTATATATTCAAAATATATGTATTTATTACTAAACACACCCCTCTAGTCTCTTTATGAGGCTAGAGTTCGAAAGCTACATACGTTACGAGTTAGTTATCTACAGTAATAGCACAAATACACGTTTGAGCCCCAGGGCGTACCAAACCATATACCAATAAAGTGGTATAAGAACCACGACTGAGCTAGACACAAGGCCTAGAGCTTGTAGAAGTGCTTGGACCACAAGGAACTACCCAAGGCAGTGACACAGGGGACCCACGGGGGACGCGTGCAGTGTATGAACACAGCCGCGAACCACCGTTAACTTCTATGGGGAAAGTCGCGATTAGAATTTAAAAGAAAAGGGACACTTAGATGAGGACTTGGAGCAAACCCTTTGAGAACTAGGCTGTTCTAGTGTCAATACCTACGAGGAGCACCAGAGTACTCGAGTTACCTCACCCAGGAAGCCGGGTGCATAGGTGTCTTTCGGGGTCGGGTTTCGTCGTCGCTTTCAATGGCGATCTGCTGCAAAGTGCTGCTGGCGGCCAAGTCGAAAGTGTTCGGGTGGATCCAAAGGTGGATCGAAGATCTGAAGGACCTGAAAGCAGAGGGGACAGAGTCTGGGTCACTAGCCAGTGACCAGGAAGGCGATGAGCAGATGCCCACTGATGTCGAGTGCTTCAGGTAGGTTGACAGTCATCTTGACTCTTCAGCCACGAGGTCCAGGAGATGTTGACGACAACCAGGAGCTGGATTCGAGCTGTCCCACAACGTTTGTTGATTGCAGGGGTATCAGCGACCGGATTGGACCCAACAAGCCTTGGCAACGGCAAGTCTCGTGGAAATCGAAGAAGGATGATGTTGCAGACCAGCAAGGTCTGGGAGACTCACCCAGCAAGGATAAGTCAGGGCATACCTGGAGCAACCAGGGAGCCCAAGCAGAAAAAGATTGGCCTTCGGGAGGGCCTACTAGCCAACGGACTAGCGACTGCAAAGGAGCCTCAAGACGGTGCACGTGGAGCTGGCTCACAGGATACTTGTGGAGTGGAGGCCAGTGATATTCAGGGCAGTTGGTGCTGGAGGCTGGGGCTACTCAGAGCCCAAAGCACAACTTCGTGGGAGACCCAGAAGAGGATGCACTTGCAAATGTAATCAGTGTCCAGGGGTCACGGTTCCACGTTACCCACGACAGCTATGGGCCTCAGCTTTGCTGGGAACTCAGGGCAGCCTCGGGGAAGTCTGGAAATCCACCTCTGGTGATGCAAAGACTTCGGCGTCCAACTGGAGCTTCAGCGATGCAGACCGGACAATTGCTTCTTTGGTGCCTGCCAAGCAGGGGAGTCACTCCTTGACCCCAAGGGAGATTCTTCAGTCCTCTAATCTTAAAGTAGAGCGTCGAAGGTCCAGGATTCTGTATCAGAGTTTCGTCCAGGTAAATCTAAAGTCCTAAGGACTGGGTTCCCCTACTTATACTAAGGTAGGGGGTTGGACATACTCTGTGACCCCACCTATGGGAGGGTCAGGGCAGAGGGGTGGTTACACCCCTTTCCCTTTGTCCAGTTTCACGCCAGAGCAGGGGCTGGAAGCCCCTGAGCCGGTTTGAACTGGGGTATGCACAGGGACACCAAGTGTGCCCCCAGTGCAGGACTTCAAAGCACCAGAGAGTGCTCCCGCCCAGCCCCAATACACACTATCCTGTCTGGGGAGGTGGTCACACCTCCCTGGGACAGGAAACCTATTGTCCAGGCCTCCCCTGCTGGAGTTTCGGTCAGCAGCAGGAGGCCAGACTCGTGTCTGTGGCAGCGGCATCCATTTTGTGATGCCAGGGCTCTGGAAAGTCAATACCGGGCATACCGGTGTGTACATGTCTTTCCCTCCAGAAGGGTGGAATGCTACCCCCGCTGCCAGAACTGGTGGGGGGTAGTATTCCAAGATGTTTGACACCAAACACGACATGTTTCCGTGCAGCCATCCCAAAGTTAGCATTTAACGCGAGGTTATAATGCGCTTAGAGTATATGGTCGGGCTGCACTACAAACAGCATCAGAGAAGGGTCTCCGAACGCTGCAGAGGGGCCCAGCTCATGCAGGGGCACCCTCTCACATAGGAACCACGCACTCTGCCTTCAGGATTGATAAGGCCTGCCATAGGAGTGACTTATAGGTTTATATGTGTGTATGTATGTAGTGATATAGGTAGCCTATATCACAGTAAGAGTGCATGCACCAACTTACCCAGGCTGCAGTAGAAGACCTGTGGTGTCCTTTTGGCTGGCCTTCCAGGGGTGGCACAATACATGCTGCAGCCCCTGGTAGGCCTCTGAGGTACCTATGCCCTGGGTACATAGTATACCATATACTAGGGACTTATAAGGGCACTCCAGATTCCAATCAGAGATGTGCCTAAGGCACATGGAAACCATTTTATAGAGGAAGCAGATAGACTGGGGCCCTGAATAGCAGGATCCCAGTCCAACTAAGTCATAAACCAGCAAAACACCAGGAAAAAAGTGGGGGCAACCATATAGTCAGATTCCACCTTCCTACAGTGAAGAGTTCACTCAGGTGTATGCCTCTGTGTCATCGTGGTGTGGCCTTGCTATTTGGACTCCTGGAGTGTTTAACAATTTGGGGTGTCCAGCCATCTGAGTTGTGACTATGGGATCTGCACATAGGTTAATGCATAGGTCTCTGATCCCTTGACTGTGCACGATGTTGTATGAAACATTGAGGTGCAGGCAGCTTTGGTTCATTCTCATCAGACGGTGAAGTGCTCATGTGTATGGATTTGTGTTTTCAGTCACTCAAATGTCTCATTTGATTGACGTGGGATCAACTCAGTCCTCATGATGTGGGTGGCCAGGGGTGCACATGTGCACATGTCAGCTACAGGGCTTACATTTAAAAAACCTCCATGATTGTGACACAGTGCAGACTGGTGTTGTGTGTATGCACTGCCCCTGTGACAGGAGACAGTTATGACTGACTTGCCAGAGAGGCCTGTGCCATGACATTCCAATCGCAAAGGGTGATCCAGCAGTGGTGTGATCTGTCCTGCATGCACACTATTGTCGCATTGTCTATCAGGACATGAGGACATCATTGTGTCTGGTGATGGAACCAAAACACGCATATCAACAGAGACTTTGCCCATCACTTTTCCTGACACATGTACTGAGTCAGTGGCAGGAGATGGCATGTGTTTGGAGTGACACATTTCCATATGTTCTCTTGGATGTCCAACAACTGTGTATGTGGTGCATGTGTGCACATATGATTAGTCGCATACAAGAGGCAGCAGACAGATGGGTGCATGGACAGGTAGGATATGTGTGGCATGACTGACTGTCAGGCAGACAATGGGCTTCTTCAAATCAGTGTCAGCACTAATTGCAATGTCTAGCAAATGATGGCAGGGCTTGCTCTGTGATGTGCTGTACTTACTGTGGTGTGTGTGGTCAGTACAGGTGACTAATGTTGCTCTGTTTATCCTGATTGTTTGCAGATACATCCACAGCCATAGGAGGAGACAGCTCCACGGACCAGGAGGAGCGGCAGAGCCAGACTGGGTCCACTGCAGGGGAGACCGAGGGACCCAGTGGCACGGAGGGTGAGGGGAGCCACACTGAGGAGACCTCAGCTACGACCACCTCGGCTGGGGAAAACAGCACTTCCAGTGAGGACTCCCTTGTGGAGGCGGGTGTCAGCAGAACAGAGGCAACGTCAAGCAAGTCTGTCCCCGCCACCACCACCATCTTCACCCTCCCATCTGCTCCCATTCCACATGTCCGTGGAGGCTCCCGTGTAGGGGAGCGTGTCTCCTTCATGCCAGGCACCGCACCCCCTGCCTCTGTCCCCCCTGCTGCCCTGAGTGTGGAGTCTGTGGACTTGCTGAAACAGATCCATGTAGGGCAGACATCAATGCTGAGTGTCCTCCATGCACACACGGGTCTTTTGACACAACTGGTGTCATTCATGGAGGGCATGTCATCTGGCATGTCTGCCCTACATCGGACCAATCAGTCCATGGCCTCCTCACTGACGGCAGCAGTGTCCCTCTTGCAACAGTCCCTCACCCCTCCTACCTCTGCCCCATCCACAATCCCCAGCACCCTACCTGTCCCAAGCACACACACACCGGCACCGGCACGCACCAGCACAGACACAAGCAGCACACAGACACACAAGCCAAAATCCAGATGCACACGCACGCACATTCAGGGGACTGATACCTCACTCACAGGGGATGGGGCCCAGACACACACACACGCATCCACGAGCACTCCACAGTCCTCAGATACCTCTCCCTCCAAAACCCCTTCCCTTGCCTCCCCTGCAACCCCCCCTCCCAGAAGCTCTTCCTCTGTGAGCTTGGCCTCTTCCCCACAGATACATCTGACACGAAGTCCAGGCGGAAGAGGCGACCACCACACACAGAGGGGAGTACCCCTCACACCCGGACACCCTCCCCCAGGCACAGGCAGACTGAGGGCCCCATTCAAAAGTCCCCCCGGACCAGGAAGGGCAAGACCCCACCACCACCACCACACAGCTCCACCACACAGTCTCTCTCCTCCATCCCCCAGGCCACCACTCCACAGGTTCCACCGCCACACCCTGCCCCAGGTTCCCCCACACACCGATACCACATCCCCAAACTGCTTAGGCCCTCCCCCTACCACTTGCTCTTCCACCCCCAAACCAGACGCTCTGCCTGTTTGTGCCACTGGTGTGGAGACCGGGTCCCCCCCTCTGTCCTGCCCACCTCATCTGCCCCCCCTTCCACTCCCTTGGAGCCATGCACTGCAGTGGAGTCCACAACCACCCTGTCTGACTCGGGCACTGCAGTGGGGACCCAGTCCATTCCATCTGACCGGCCCACTGCAGTGGTTGCAGCACCCACACCATCTGACTTGTGCCCTACAGTGGTGCCGGCCCCCACTGAGTCAGACACCTCCACTGCAGTTGCCAGTGACACTCCTGCACCCACCACCCCTTCACTGCCTCCTTCTGGCATCCCCTGATCCTGTCCCTGCGGTGCCTGGCCTGCCCCTTGTGTGCCCCTCCGAGGGGGATGTCCCCTGTCCGTACCAGTGCAGGCAAGCAATGGGTGACAAGTTGTCACATATCACCCTGTTGGGACTGTGTATTTGGACTGGCCATTGGCCTTAGTTTCTTTTGGACTTAAAACTTTAGTTTAACATTTGCTGAATAAAGCCTCTTTTTGTTTACTTGTTGTTTTTTCTTTGGATGTACATGATGTAGATGAGTATCATCATGCATTTGCAGTTGTAATAGTGTTCAGATCAAGAAAATGAAGTGTTGCTGTGATGGACTCCATGTGGTCCATGGGATATGTGTCCTAATGTAGTCTGGATCTATAGCATCCTTTGCTGCAGTCTGAGGGTGTAATGTTCAGCATTTGACACAGGGATGTACGTTTTGCATTTGTGAATTAACATCTTTGGCTTACACTGATGCACATCTGGTAGGCTTACCACTGTTCAATGTTTCTATTTCACTGACTGTGTGCCCATCTCCACTGGACATGCAGTTTAGCACATCAATGTTGAAGGACTCATCTGTGTATACAGTGCAACTTGCTTGACACGTGTTTTGGGTGTATGCAGATGACTGACGTGACACTCCCGTACCCAGGCTGATGTGAGCAGAGCCTTCAGTGTGTTGTAGTTGTTGACTCACTGACCGAGTGTTCTGCTGACATGTTTGAGTCGTGCACAGACAAGGTTTGGCACAGCGGACCTTCCAAAGGAGTGGAGTGCCCTCATGGCAGTGTGTAATCCCGTGACATTGCCTGGGCCCGTGTTGTGTGTTGTGTGAGCATGTCTGTGTGTGTTCCCTTCCCTTTTCCTACACAGGCTGTGTCCCTAGGGATGTTCCTGTTTGTGATGCTTGCTGAGTTGTCCTGTGTTCATCCAGCATCTTGGACCTGGTTTCTCCGGGATGTGGGTGCATGGCAAACTAATGTTCATCATGTTGTCATCCCTAGTTGTCTTTGTTGTCAGGGCTGGGGATGTGGGCAAACGCAGATGGGACACAGTCAGGATTCCCCTTGGCACTTGTTGGTTACCCAAGTCATGTAATTTACAGTTTGTGGTAGCTTTCAGTGATTGTGACACATTGTGTGTGTGACTGCTGCCACACCTCAGGGTCAGAGCTGCAATGTTGGAAGTTGTCTATGTGTGTTCTTTGTGGGTCACCTTGGCTTCTTCATTGGTGTGTGACTGTGGCCGGGATCCCATTGATTGGGGTGGATTTCACGTCATGCCCATGTACGGCGTACTGTGCAGTGTGTCAGACATTCACAAGCCTTGTTGACTGGCCATGTGTGATGGGTTTCGCACCTTAGTTCCCACCACCACCCCTGGGATTGTCATGGGTGCATGTGCAATGTCACAAGTCCATGTGAACTTCACTGCTGCACATTGGTGGAGATTAAGGTGTGGTGTTGAGTGTGTGCAAATGTGAGTTGTTGCACGGCTAGACCCCTACCTCCATATTGGCCTTGGCTGACAGGCCGTGCTGATTGATTTGTGCTTGTGTAGGTGTGATGGTAGTTAGTTGCTCAGGACACATGGCTGTGGTTCACAGTGTGAACGACATCTACCTTTGTCATCACAGTGGGATTATCATGCAGGCTAGTGTCACCACAATGTGGGGTCCCTGGGGGTAGTGCTGTGGTGGGTCTGTCTCTTGCTGTGTTAGTTGCTGTTCCTACAAGCTTGTGTGACATGTGTAATTTGGGCTCCCTCTCATCTAACAATGCCTGATTGCCCACATAGGGGAATCCGATCCATGGGCCTGATTCACAGAACTAACTTACGTCAAAAACGTAAACGTAAACGTAAAGTTAGCACTTTTTAGGTATTCACAGAATACACTTACTCATTTGGTATTCACAGAATGAACTTACTCATTTCGAGTATTCACAGAAGTTAGTAGTCCTAACTTTAGGACTCCTAACTTCTGTGAATACCGAAATGAGTAAGTTCATTCTGTGAATACTAAAATGAGTAAGTGTATTCTGTGAATACCTAAAAAGTACTAACTTTATGTTTACGTTTACGTTTTTGACGTAAGTTAGTTCTGTGAATCAGGCCCCATGAGTTACTTTTGTATGGCACTGTATACACATCTGTGTAATTGGAATTCAGGCCTCCTCATGTATTGTGTGGTTGCCTGGGGACACTGGCACACCCCCATCACCTGTTGTGTTTGATATGCAGTGTGAGGCTGCCTGTTTGTGTTTGTGCATCTGCACCACTGCATTGGCATATCTTTAGTGTGCCATTGGCTGTATGTTGTTTGGAGGATTTCCCCTGCTGTCCCTGGGACTCCTAGGTCATCAGTCAGCACAATAATCATGGTTTGTATGTCCCATTGCTGCCATGGTATGGTATTTGTTCACCTCACATCTACAGTCTCCACAGGATATCTACATTTGTGTGTCCATTGGTGCAGATATGTGGGTCTGCATTATGATGGTCACTTCTGTCATTGTGAAATTGATAAATGTTGACAATGTCAGCCCCCATGGGTGATGTTTGTCTGCACATGGCCAAAGGTATGTTTTATTTGCACTGCACTGTTTGCCTCACCCAATCTATGTTGCTATGGGACACAACCACTACTTTGCCACTGATGTGTTTGTTGTTGTGTGACCAGGAATCATCCATGCTGTTTGGCAGTTGCAGCTTTTTCCATGACAACACTTACCTTTTGGTCACTGTGATGATGGGGGTTTAGACCCCATTGCCACAATGTTCAAAATGTGCTTCAGCTATGGACCCCACACTTACATTTTGGTCACTGTGATGATGGGGGTTTAGACCCCATTGCCACAATGTTCAAAATGTGCTTCAGCTATGGACCCCACACTTACATTTTGGTCACTGTGTTGATGGGGGTTTAGACCCCATTGCGACAGTGGTCATGGTCTGCTTGCATTGTGGAGGCCACACACATTTATGTGTTACACATGTGATAGGGGGTCACATTGTATGTTCAATGTCATGTTCACTGTTGTAGGCATTTGACACAGACTACACACGCTTGACATGATGTTGGGGTGATGTCTTTTTCTGACATTCCTTATGTTGGAGTATGCTGGTTGTGTCATGCATTACCCATCCTATGAGTGGGGATGGTAGTAGTGACAGGCATCCAGGCCCACATGAGTAGGGGTGGTGTTAGTGGTAGGCATCCAGGCCCCCCTGAGTAGGGGTGGTGTTAGTGGTAGGCATCCATCCCCCTATGAGTGGGGATGGTAGTAGTGACAGGCATCCAGGCCCACATGAGTAGGGGTGGTGGTAGTGGTAGGCATCCAGGCCCCCCTGAGTAGGGGTGGTGTTAGTCGTAGGCATCCACCCCCCTATGAGTGGGGATGGTAGTAGTGACAGGCATCCAGGCCCACATGAGTAGTGGTGGTGGTAGTGGTAGGCATCCAGGCCCCCCTGAGTAGGGGTGGTGGTAGTGGTAGGCATCCATCCCCCTATTAGTGGGGATGGTAGTAGTGACAGGCATCCAGGTCCACATGAGTAGGGGTGGTGGTAGTGGTAGGCATCCACGCCCCCCTGAGTAGGGGTGGTGTTAGTGGTAGGCATCCATCCCCCTATGAGTGGGGATGGTAGTAGTGACAGGCATCCAGGCCCACATGAGTAGGGGTGGTGGTAGTGGTAGGCATCCAGGCCCCCCTGAGTAGGGGTGGTGGTAGTGGTAGGCATCCATCCCCCTATGAGTGGGGATGGCATTGGTGATAGCCATCCCACCCCTATGGTTCTGCTGTTGCTAGTGTACGTCATTTCTGCATCCCTATGTGTGTGTGACATATGTCGGGTACGTGTCGTTTGTTTGTGTTGTGGGTGTTTGACTTACCGTCTGCTCCGTACGCGTCCGTACCGGTTCCGGTAATAGATGTAGAGTATTGGTAGGACCTGCGCGATGGGATTCATGGTTGGGTCGTCTCGTTCGGGTTTCTCGTGGCTTCGACTCGTACTGGTCGCTGGCTTGTTCATCTCATAGCCGTGGATCGTCTTGTGGCGTGAATCGGAGCTTATGTGCAGCTCTTCCGGATGCTCTGACGTGCCGGACGTAGCGACGGGTTCGGCGCGTACGGAAGGCGCATCGTACTAGTCTGGCCGGAAGGTGCTGTATATTTGCTTCCGTGCGACTCGATTCGGCATTTACGGATCCGGCTCGGGCGGGGAACAGGAGCTGGAATGGGTAAGTACGGCTCGCTCGGAAACTGTGCTGTTATGCGCATCGTACTTGCTCGTTCGGACGACTGTTTGAATCGGTCGGGAAACACGCATTCGGCTTGGTTTTTTTCTGGACGAATAGTGTTAGGTGCGCTTCGGCCGAGATCGGAATCGACCCCACAATGTTTATTATCGAACGGCTTGCATGTAACACGGTGCATGCCGCAGTGCACAATCATCTAGTGCCGAAAGTCAGTTTTGAGCTCCAAATCCTACATGGCATTTTTTACATTATATGAAACATAAAACCCTGGTTGCTCTTCAGTTGTATGAACCTTGAATATTTATTTGTATTGTGGCGCCTGTTGCTCTGTTCTCATGCTCCAGTTTATGTCTGTTGCTGTTGCAATGGCAGTTAGACTTTCATCAGAATTAATGTAATACTGGGCGAGGACAAACGAGCAAGTTCTCTCTCGCCAGCCCGCATTTTAGAAATTAATTGAATGATATTATTTTATGGTATATCAGACTACTTATGTGACGCACATTTTGACAATAGTTAAGTCTCATGTGAGTTTTTGGTTGCAGACCTATTTTCGCCCTCTGACTGTGTGTAGTACATATGCATTGCTTACCTATCAATAGCAGATTTGTTTATGTGCTTTGTATGTATAATTTCAGGTGGAAATTGTGTTTTGGTTTATCTGCCTTTTATGTGCGTTTATTTCTCTTGTCATATGGAATCAACATGGTGACTTCCTTCCCAAAAAATGATATTGCCTGAGTAAGGTTAAAATGAGAGGGTATCATATTGACATTGAGAGAATATGAATGTTAAGTTACTTTCTTAGAAAAAAAGTCTGTAGTCAGCCATTTTCAGTTTTGCAAAAGATAAATGTAGGAACGGATTTGCAAACAATTCTGCACACATACTATTCTGTGAAGTAAGCAACATTGATCTGGCTGTCATTTTTATTATAGAAAGAAGATGGTTATTCGCAAAGGAATATTCAGAAATTGATTATGTGGTATATTCAAACTACACGTCAAACAGAGAGCATCAGTTTAAGAATGTATTCCATTGATAATACACAGAAGGCCCTCTGGAATTGATAATGTAATTATTAAGGCTGATGGATCTAATAGGAAACATGACATGCTCAGCAGAGAGGCCGGTTAATAGTGTTTGCTAACCCTTCATTGTACAAAGGCCAAAATACAGCAGCAGATGATTTCTTTCAAATATTATAATTATTAAAGACATATTGCTATGAAGAAACATCGGGGCATATTAGCAAGGGCTTTATCGCCGCTTTAGCTGCACTTTTTGCCGCCAAAGAGGCGATCTTTTTATCGCCCTATCAGCAAGCTGTCGGTAACAGGTGTTAGCGACAGCTTCCAGGCGATAGCGACTGGTTTGGGTGCCGCTTTGCATGTCAGCGATATTTATCGCTAATGACATGCAAAGGAGGCGTTCCCAACCTAACAGCGACTGAAAGCAGTCGCTAACATACCTATTGCCTATCAGCAATGCCCGCGAAGCGATAGAAAAATGCGCGCTAAACACGATTAGCGCTGGATTTTTACACCTGGTAGAAACCTGACTTACCCATTATAGTCTATGGGAGGTGGATTCTACGGTTAAGTCCCCACCTGCCTATTAGCGAGATTTTCCTTAGCGATGGGAATTTATCGCTGGAATTCTAGCGTTATTGCTGGGATTCGCCGATATCGCTGGATATTTTATCGCATTGGAGATAAACGTTGCTAATAACGTGTTATCTCCGCGATAAAATCCAGCGATAGGCGGCGATAAAAAAAAACGCGCTAGGCGCGGTTTGCGATAATTATCGCAAGTTGTTGCTAATATGCCCCATCGTTTGATGTCATCAAGCCTAAAATAACGTTAATTAATTCTTTCAAATTGGGACAACGTAGAGGATCGGAAAGTACTTAAGCGAATCGCTGACTCAAGATGAACCTTTCAAAATCTCTTGAATTTGAATTCATCCCTTTTTGAAATTTACTTTGCAGTTAAGATTCTGGAAGAATACCCAAATTGATATTGCACCGAAATAAAATGTATTACTTCACTATTTCACAACCACAAGCCTATATCCGCTCGTGTCTGTCACGAGCATAAATAGATAGATTTAGAAGTGCAAACTATTCCTTCCACTCGAAAATAATTTTACTCGTCTGAATATCACCCTACACGCTTGTAGCATCCCACAGGAGGAAATTCCAAGCAAGGTTTGGGGAGTGGGAGTTTAAATGTGTGATATGCCTTGAAACTTGAAATTCAAAATGTTCCCTCAGACGGTTGACTGCAGTGCTTAATTTGAGCCGATGGCTGCAGGTGGGGCTCCTTGGTGCTCATTTTTGAGGTCTGGCACTTCTTTCCTCATCAAACTTTGATTCAGACTAAAAGAGAGAAAAACACAAGAGGAGGAAAGGAGGACAAAGAGAAAGAAGGAACACATTGACAAAGTGGGAAAGCAGGACTGAAAAAGAACCTTCGATAGTGAGATAAAGGGGCAGGGAGTGTAGGGTGGTGGAAGAGAGAGGTATGAGGTGGATTCATTACAAAGTAGCATTGGTATTGGGCAATCCTGACATTCATCAGTCAGCACTTATTATTTCATAAACGACAGGTGGCTTACCAGGACAGGGACTTCGAGTCCCAGGCATCATCGGGCCCCAGGAGGCGGTCCTTTCATTTTCCTGCACCGGATCAGTGATATGAGTGCTAAATAGTGCATTTGCATATCCCACCACGTGGGAGTACAGGCGGCATACCAGGTAGGGCGCTTCAATTACCAAGCATCATTGGGCCCCAGGGGGCGGTCCTTTGCTGTCCAGGCACCTGCATCGGATCAGTGACCCGAGTGCTATACAGCGCATTTGCAAATCCCACTGTACGGGCCGCACCAGGGCCTGTCCACACCCATCCATGCCCGCCATCACCTGGAGGAGACTGGGCTGGGCCACCCCCCTTGGTTCATGGTTAAGACGACTACCAGTAAGCCGTGAGTGCTTTTGATTTGGGTCTAAATTAAATCCAAACAAGCAAAGTACTGTGCAATGGGGAAAATGGTCAAACAAAAGGCACTAGGGGTAGGGAAGACTCTCCAAAAAAGACTCAGGGCACTACTTTCAACTCCTTCTGGTATGTGCTGTAGGGGTCCTTGACAAAGAAATAACCCTGACAGAATGGCGCCTTTAACTGGGGAAGGGCGATCCAACTGAGAGACTCCAGGGGCATCTAGTAGTCCAGAGGCCTCTCCTGCTCAAAGTGGCTCCATGATTGAGGTGGCCTGTCAAGACATGCAGGCCCTTCATACCGCCTCTACTGCTATGTCTACCCCTGAATCTTTAACTATCAGTATGAATGGGCCTCCGACAAAGAGAATAAAGAAAGCCAAGCACACAGGCCAATGCAGGGCACCTAGAACCATCAGGACTGCAAACCTGCAGAGCGCTATGGCCAATACATTAGCTTCATCTCCATTGCCAAATATGGCCAAAGTTCACCATTCCGGAGCCACCATCCTTGCCCTTTAGCTGGAATTGGACATTATATTTGGAAAACTGCAGCATATGCTGACAGAAAGCTTATCTCCGCTCTTGGACAGGCTCAGTAAACTGGAAGAGGCAGTGTCCCTGCTCCTGAATTCATATGATTGTAGGAAAACCTGCAGGGCACCTACCCTGGGCACTGTAGGGGATGCCCATACATTACATAGCCTGAATCCTGCCCTTCCCCTAGTTTTCGGTGGATCTAAGGTTGATCAATCATCCCGCCACTCTAGAGACACTACCTCTCTGGCCACCAATATCAAGGGGCCCGGTGGCATGGTTGGGGAGTATCAGTGTTCTACATCTGGCGAATCAGCTAAACAGGAATCTGTGGTTATGGAAGGGGGCATCAGGCGAGGGTACCTTAAGGGTCTCAGCCTTTCACCCTGGAGAATCAGTTAACGCCTCTATTAGGCCATAGCTCCACCCCAACTGAGACATTCTGGATCTTCCCTTTGACTGTTTCCCCTATGTGGCCATACTGACAGATGTCCCCCACCTATGTTGTGATCAAGAAGGATCGACTTATCAGCTGAAGAACAGTCTGCCATGGGTTGTCATAAAACACAGACTTTAGGAATAACGAATTTAAGGACGTTTTGTTTGTCAGAAAGGTTGGGTGGGATTGCTCATTGCACAAACAAATAAGTGGCAATTGTATTATAGAACTGCAAATATCCTAATCTTGTGGAGCGACTAATTAACTGTGGCACTAGGTTCTACTGGGAGGCTGCTGGAAATGGCATAGGCATTGTTCCACTGGGGTTTTTTATAAGCATATCACCAGTCCCTGTCCCAAAGTTTTACCTGGTGGAGGTTTTGCCTGAATAGGGGTGTAGAGCAGTGTAAAATTACAATCCCTGTCTGCAATAAGTTCCAGCCACTCATGGGCCTAGATAATATAGACTGATGCCCGAGGGATGAGTACATCTACTATGAGCCAGCTGATGCAGAGATCCCCCAGGAGATGCATGGTTGTAATAAAGATGGGAATGGTGATGTGGGCACACAACTAGAGATTTTCCCATCTGCTCTTGTGCAAGAGGTAGCTAGGTCTACGGACACCTACTTTCCTATTGAACCCCCAGACTTGGGCAACCATTCTACCACCTCTGTGCACATTACAGACTCATTACTAGCTTAGCCATCCTTACCACTCACTCGTACTGAGTATGGTACCCTTCCAAAAGGCCCAGAGACTCCCTTATTGTTATTGTCATAGAACATCGCGGGTCTGAAGGGAAAGATTACAGATCCCGAGTGGGGAACGTTCATCAACTCCCACAACATTATTATCTTGCAAGAAACAAGGGCAGTGGAAATTTATTTTAGGCTGGGCTACTCAAACTTTAGAGTTGAAGCTATACCATCCAAAAATGGTCACCCGCATGGTGGCCTTATTGTCTGGGTTAGGAACCTGCCAGATTTAACTGTACAAAAGGGTGGACATCCATAGTAATGACATTTTAGGATTGACGCTTAAGGGTGGAAAGGGTTGCACTGTTGCCAGCAGGAAAGACAGTTTCCCAATTATTATTGCTGGTGATTTTAATACCACCTTTTAGCCATTGAATGATCTATCTTCTATTTTTGGTCCGGAGGATGAGGCTAGAGGCATTCCTACACTGGAGAGTGAACCACTAACCTCATGGTCAGTGGCACAAAGCACATGTCCATAACCCTGAACTATGGCTTATGTGCATGTAATGGGAGATTCCCATCTGATGCTGAGTGCACCCATACATTTTCTAGCGGTCCGCCTCAAAGTAGAATTGACTACATTCTCTTGGATCTCGATCTGTGGCATATGGCATTAGATTTTGAAATCTTAACATGTACTGATAGCAACCATAACGCACTGAGGCTTACTTTGGGAGGTTACTTTCTTAGAAACCCCGCTGCTCTGCTTGACAACTCTGAAACCACTGTTGATTTGAGCAATAATAGGAAATTGATTAAATGGTCTAAGTTATCCCTGGACACAGGATCTGCAACAGGCACCTATGAGGACTTCAATGTTATCCTCAAACCCTGGGAAGCTTCCTTATTGCCTGATTACCATCCCGTCTTATTTGCATCCCTAAAGCAACGCAGCAATAGGGCCTAAAACGGGAAAAACATCTTTGTCATCAGTTTTCCACATGGTTTACTAAGGAGTGCCATAAGGCAAAGGGCCAACTTATCGAAGCTGTAAAGGAGGGGCCCATGATAAAATCCGTAAAGCCCGTATAAACTACAAATGGCTAATCTCTAGTGCCAAACAGAGTTGGGTAGACCAAGCGCGGCTGGCACAGGTAACAGCGATGGGGCAGTGGGGCGGGCGGTTGGGGGGAGTGGACAGACAACGGGATAGGGAAAGTAAAATAAAACAATAAATAAAACCACTTACCTTGCACTCAGCTTCATCACATATTTCTGCCCATGATTGCCCTAAGTTTATCAGCCATCTAGAACTAACAATTCAACCACAGCAGTAGGTTGAACAATTTTCTGCAATCTATGCCCAATATGATATAGAGTTGGATGTTCCAGTGATTGGAAAGCTAACACTAGAAAAGGTTAACTCGACCACTCTAAATTGTTTTACTCTCCAAGAAACCCTTCAAGCGATTAAGGTTTCGCCTCCAGGGGCGGGGAGCCTCTGCAGATAGTAGGGAACTTTGATTACCTGGGGATCAGAATTGATAAGAGTAGAAGCTGGAAATCAAACATACAGAAAAGTGAAATGGTCCTGCTACATTCCACCTCTGCAGTTTTGAACAGACTTAAAGCAACTTCTCCCAAAACTGTTGCAGCCGTAAAAGAGGTGTACAGGGCAAAGGCTCAGGTTGCGGCACTTTATGGTGTGGATCTTTTGGGTATCCCAAATATTAAGGGTTTGATTGTAAATGAAAATAATTTTTTGAGATGCCTATTCAGCCTACCACAGAGTACCCCTACGCTACCTCTATTCTTGAATAAAGGCCTCAAAAGTGTGGGACATTTGGCAATGTTAAAACCACTCCTCTATTGGATTAGATTGTGGACCACCCCAGCTTGATCACTACTGGTTGGCCCTGGGCGAAATACTGAGTATGGGCAATGCAAATTGCTCCCCTGACTTAAGTTTGTTAAATTTCATCTTAAGGACTTGGCCATGGGATGGAACTGGGATAATCCCATATCAGCTGGGGCCAACGTCAAGGGTATGGTCAAAGCCGCTTTTTGAAATAGAAACATTATCATTTACCATTGTAAAGCTAAATCAGGGGGTTTGGTGTAGGCATATTTAGTATGTGAAACTGCCCATGCTTGAGAAATGTATCTTGATCATATCTAACCTCCTCTAGCTCGTACATTCTTCATAAAACTCAGTCTGGGTACTCTACTTGTTAATACATTTACTTATAGCTGGAAATTCCACCAACTTACGTCAACGGCTTGTCAGTTTTGCAACCAAGAATTCAAGGATATCGAACATGTGTTATTTTTTTGCCTGAAGTATGATAGGCGTAAGGTGTTGGCTCAAACCCCTATGCATTTTGTTTGAGTGAGACACTATTGGGAGGCTTACCGCATTTTTCAGTCTCATAGGAGCCAGGTCCTGGTTTTTGGAATCAGTCGATATCTATATGCTGAATGGCTACTTAGGAAAAAGGCATGATTGTTGTTATAAGCTTCAGGTTCAATATCATAGGCACCATGTTTAGGTGTCATACCCCACCTTAAAATTAGGAAATTCTTGGGAGTCATGCTTGGCAACTGAATTGTTGACTTCAAGCTCTCTCAATATTTTCCATGTTGGATTGCGCGTTATTGTTCTGTGATATCGTTTTTACCCTGCTTTGAAGATAAATCTGATAGATGTTACCTGCTTCTATGTTTCTGCTGTTTTTAATTATTACTGATTGGAACAAGTATTACCTTTTAAATCATGTTGTTCACTTTTTTAACTTCATATGTCAGCCATTACATTAAGTCATCTTCATTTTGTAATTAGTATTGACTTCACAGATGGCACAACAGACCGAATTTTAGCCCATTTTTAGGTCTATTTTTCACGTTTTTGTCATACTGATTTGTTTACCAGGAAGGTATTTTAGTGGTGTGAATATTTTTTAGTTTGTTGGAAATATTGATATTATAAATATCAAATACATTTGAAGTGATACAAATCTTTGACGAATAGTTCTGTGAAGAATAATTTAAATTGTTTATGTAGAATGTATATCTTGCTATATGTAGTACATCATGTTTCCTATGTTCATGTTTTATTTTCCAATCTGGATTTATATTATTGTTTGATTAATTCTTTACTGTCCCTAAGCACTTGGGGTACTTTATTGGTTGTTTTCTTCTTTCTATATGGCTATATAGTGACTGTTTTATACAAAATCATTAATTAATATCTTTAGCTTGAATTAATAAATACTATTTTTTTTAATAGATATGGAGGCAATCAAGAGAAATAAATTACTCCCACGTAATTCTTTTCAAAGAAGGTATCTTAAAATGCATTATATCCACTTTGAATGGGCAGATTCTGTTATTCAAAGATGGCCGACATATTACATCAAAGCGTTGTGTTTTACTTCAGTCCGCTTTCTAGCAATGCATCTTGGGATTAACTCACTTTTGAAATACCGGATCTTGGGCATTTCATTTACTTACATCTGCAGACATTGCGCAGGGAGAGTACACTTTACAGGTGAGCAACATACGGCTCGCGAATCTATATTAACAAGCTGCAACTTGTATATTACTTTAAAGTGCTCCAACTCGCATTTCTTTATTTCTCAACGATGTTTAGAAGCGTACTCGATCGGATGAAATTACCGTTGCCGTTTATCTATCTGATGACAACGAATTAGTTGCTTAGAAGCGAGACATAGGTAAGCTTTTCCCAAGACAACTTAGATATAATGTTTGAAGTGTTAGCTTTCGTTAAATATGTTGTCGTTTTACGATTTCTGTGTCGTGTTTGCAAGCATTTTTTTTTTTAAATGCAGTGCTGCACGCACGTTAAGCAAACTTCACACTTAGGGATTTTAGTTTGTTTTTGGGTGATGCAATTAAAATTTTAGGTGTTAGACTCTGAAACTAACAGTTGCGATTAAATGGCGATATGACTTATTCCAGAGACACCATCCCTAGTGAATATGTATATAGTCCAAGGCATGTTTTTAGAAATAAGATTCATATCTCTTTGTTTGAGATTAAAAACTGTAACCATTTTTAAATATATTTATTGGTTACCGGTCGAAACGATGCGAGTGTCTTAAAATATAACAGTTTGTGTTGAAAGATATGGGTGCTACTTTGATTAGGGCTCCTTTTTCAACATGCCTATATAAGATGTGTGAATTTACTACACTTATGTGCAATACTTCGAGACCTATGCATGATAATGAAAGATGTTTTCTTTGATAAGACTAAGTGGAAATAATTGCGATTGTCTTATCACTGACTCCAGTATTGAGTTAGTGTAACATCATATATATTATGGATCTATTTTTTCAGAAGAAATTGTTTAAATTGGACGACGTACGCGTCCCAATATCCTGATGCTTCTGGGTCCATTTCCTTACAAAGAAATTTTATAAGTAAGAGATATTACTCCGAATTTCTGATAGGAGTTTTTGTCTCTTTGTTTTTCGATTCATAAAGTTATCTTACTTTGTCTAAAGGTGACTTGGTTCCTTTTCTCAACTCACAACTCGGGCTAAGAATGGAATTTATAGTCATTTTTGTTTTACAAACTGAATGGTTTTATTTTTTACACGGGTGCGCCTTTTTCTTCTTTTAAATATGGATTCATTCCTTGTTGTTGACAATGTTTAAATTTTTATGTACATTGTATATACAGGGATACAGTTTGGTTTTATAATCAACCCTACGTCCTGAAGATGGTCTGATGGTCTTACTGCCAACACAGACGGAAACGTCGACTACAACGTCTATTTCTTCATACATTTTTTGATTTTAAGGAATTGTTTACAGTTTTGTCAGTTTGCTTTCCTTTGTTAATCGATTGAATAGATGTATACATAGTTTTTGTGTAGGTTAATTTGTGATACCTCCAAAACTATGCTTGGTTGATTCCATGTATATTTCCCTTGGTCTCAGTTTTGTATATATTAAATATATGTTTTTTTGAAGAAAAGCCAGCCCCGTGTTACTTAATCCAGGGTTTTAAGATATATGTCTGCCCGTTAGATTTATTTTCCTTAGACTTCAATTTTAGATTAAGTCTGAGTTCACCACTAATCAGGGTTGAACATCTAAGAATTTTTTTAACTAAGTTCAGGAACAAAATCCCTTGTAGGCAATCCTTTACTTATTTTCAATTTTATTGCCCAAGCCTCCAAGGGTATATTGGGTTTCCCACTTGTTTGATACATACTTAGGAAAAGGCATGATTGTTGTTATAAGCTTCAGGTTCAATATCATAGGCACCATGTTTAGGTGTCATACCCCACCTTAAAATTAGGAAATTCTTGGGAGTCATGCTTGGACAACTGAATTGTTGACTTCAAGCTCTCTCAATATTTTCCATGTTGGATTGCGCGTTATTGTTCTGTGATATCGTTTTTACCCTGCTTTGAAGAGAAATCTGATAGATGTTACCTGCTTCTATGTTTCTGCTGTTTTTAATTATTACAGATTGGAACAAGTATTACCTTTTAAATCATGTTGTTCACTTTTTTAACTTCATATGTCAGCCATTACATTAAGTCATCTTCATTTTGTAATTAGTATTGACTTCACAGATGGCACAACAGACCGAATTTTAGCCCATTTTTAGGTCTATTTTTCACGTTTTTGTCATACTGATTTGTTTACCAGGAAGGTATTTTAGTGTTAATGGTTGTATTATGATCTTAAGTTAAATTGTATTATAATAGCACTGTATGATTCTTAACTCTAGGTGCTTGACATGCTTTACATGCTTTCAATATTCACATTGTGTACTTTTATGGTCTAAGGACCGAAATAAAGTATGAAATTAAATATTTTCATAAACTTAGCAGTTTGCCTGCAAGTAAAGTGAATGTTTGATGCCATTGTGCTTGATGTGAAAAGCTGTAAGCTGAATGCAGAAAAGGAGTGGTGCAGAGCAGGAGTAAGCAAAGTTATATTTCCATCAGAAAATATTTGCAATGGTTTTAACCTTCATCATTTCACAAATTATAAATGGTTTCTACCATTCTAATACCTTGCCAGTGCACAAACTTTTCCTCCAAAAATGTTTCTGTGTGATACTTTACCCACAGATAGATTTTTGTGCTAGACTTCCCCAAAAAATTACGGGGCATGTTTATGAGATTTGTCACACAGTGCAGCAAGCCATCTTGCTGTGCTGCACTGTGTGACAGGAAAAGGGCAGGAATTCGCTGTATTTAAAGGAATACGTTGCATTCCTGTCTTTTCCCTTACACTGGTGCCATTTTAGCTCCCAAGCGCCAACGCAGGCACCCTTGCACCATGGTGCAAGGGTGCCTGTGTTATGTGCAGGATTGTTTTGTGCAGGAAGGGGCAACTTTCTGCACAAAAACAATCCTGAAAGGCATATTCCTCTTTCTCCTTGTGCTGCAGAATGAGTGTTTTTACTGTGTGTGTTGTTGTGTGTGTGTGTGTATATGTGCGTGAATGTGTTATTGCATGTGCGCACATGTGTACTCTCAAATGACAGCACAAAATCTATCCCTGAGTGGAACTGACAGGAGATTTTCTGAATGTTCACTTTAATTATGGAGATTATTAGAGAGAGGCGTCATATGCATGTGAGTGGAATGCGTTTTTGACTGAATGTATATCAGTGGATTCCATGTTGGAAGTACTGTGTGTGTATCATACACCAGTTTTAAAATGCCAATTGTATGTGAACTGTGGAGATTAATTCCCCTTTCGTAGTTTATTTGCTGCAAGACAGAAATAGGAGTAGAATCTGGATTTTCTACAGTTAGGGGCCAATTACGATCTTGTCCGGAAAGCTTTCTGACCGAATCGGTTCTGGAATGCTTTCCGGACGACTTGGATCGGGGGAGTCCGACCGAGCGATTCCGGATACGATTCGGTCGGACTCCCATTGACTTCAATGGGAGCCTGTGTTCCGAACAAGAACACAGGCTCCCATTGAAGAAAGAGGTGGCTGGGGAAAATCGTGCACCCTGTGGCAGGCACCCCATGGTGCCTACCACACTGTGCATGGTCTGAAAGGGGGACCCATGGGTACCCCTACGGGCCCCATTTGAAGGCCCCGGGTGAAGGGGAGCCTGCTACGGGCCCACAAAGACAGATTCCGATAGCTGTTTCGTTTCAGGCAAACCGAATGGAATGGCTGTCCGAATCTGTCATCATAATCGCTTGCTCGGAAACCGTGTCCATAGAGCTGTACGATTCGGCTCTGAAAGGCTCGACCTGTCCGAATGCCTTTCGGAACCGATTCGTTCAGCCCTAATGATTTCCCGCCATCGTAATTGGTCGTTCGCAACTGGGTACAATTCGATCTGAAGCAAGGGCTCCGTGTCAGATTCGGCAAACCCGAATTCGATTTGGAGACAATCCGAACGGGATCGTAATCAATCCCTAAGTATCAACTTGTAAGTTCTTAGTAAGCCCGCTCCAGTGCTAGTTTAGAACCACATTATTTTCTGCGACATCAGGCAAATATTTGCCAGTTGAGCTGTTTTAAACACAATACTTGGATTAAATAAGCAATCACTCTAAACACCATTGGTTCAACACGATGCTGTTTGCATCTAAAATCTTGAAATCTAGTGAGGATATTGGGATAACCAAATCTACTTCTGAAGCATAGATAGGGTATGTCAACATACATGCTAAGTACTGCAGTAACTCCAGGACATGAATCCACAGCTCTCCTTCGTCTCCTAGGTCACATGCAATTGGACAAATTAATAAAATGAGGCAGGGCTTATAGGTTTCCAAAGCACTATGTTCAAGTTTGCTCTATCTTTCTAACCATTTTGATGCAAATAGTTTATATCATTCATGCACGGTTATGCATGCTAATCTAAAATGTATGACCTCTTCATCCATCAACCGTATTCAATTTGAATTTCATATAGCTTAGTAAAATTGAAAAATAAAACAAATGGAAGCACAGATCTCAAATGATAATTGTAGGAAACCTCCTCTTTGTACAGAATACTAAAATTAAGTACACTATGTAGAGAGTGCAAGAGATCCCCAAAAGGCAGGTAGATGCAAAAGTAAATAATACTAACTCTCTTTTTGTGGTAGGTTGGGAAAGCAGTTAGGCTATTAAGAGGGTAGTGCTAAACATTTGTTGTACTCAAAGAGGCAATAAATGAGACACAAACTCAAAAATAAATTCGAGACCAATTTGTAAAAATAACATTGATTTTTATATAATTTTTAAGAACATAACACAGTTCTAAGGTAAGCACTTTTGGAGTTAGGATTTTTCAAAGTTCATAAAATATATCACTTCTATTCGCAATTACGCACCATATGAAACAATAGGGAAAAAGCAGAAAAATGCATAGAAATTCAGCCAATGCGTTCACGAAGTTCACCTTCTCATTTTAGGTCAATGTCAGGACTGGGTCCAAAGTTCCAGCAGGAGAAGTTCGGGAGCACCTCCGATAGGCCGGGAGCAGAGGTGCTGAGGGTCTTGGAAGCTGATACGCAAAGATGAAGTGGACCACTTGAAAAAGCACTGAAAAGAGGGTTTTACAGGTAAGTCCGGTGGGTCTCCTTGGAGGGAGGAGGTTGCAAGGGCCTGGGAACAATGGCAGCAGGGGTGGTTGGTCAGTGCTTGGGCCGGTGGGGCAGGGTGCAGAGCAAACAGGTCAGCCGGGCATCTTGCGTCATGAGGTCCTTGCAGTCAGGAGCAGGCAACATTTAGAGGCGATCTCGGGACAGCTGGACCAATCAGTAAGTGGGTCTCGGGTGTCTCTATGTCCCTCAATGGGTGCATGCTTCTGGCATTTCATGAGTCCGGCTCTTCTTCTTGGATTTTACAGTTGGGGGTCAGGTACCCGGGGATTGGTACCCGCGGCTTCGGTAGGTACTGGTGCCTTCAAACTTAGTGAGGAGGCACATATGACCCTCTGGAGCTGTTGTACCTCTTCATGGTTTGGTGCTGCATTGAGGTTGTCGGGGAGCAGCAAGTCAACAAGCCGGATTTCGGTGCACAGGGGAGTGATACATTTCACTCCAAGGGAGCTTCATGGCAATTTCTTGAAGGCTGAAGGTGCTCCGGGGTTCTTGCAGTCCTTTCAGGTTTCAGGACAACACAGCAGCAGCGATTGCAGAGTCCTAGGAGCAGCCAACAGGGTTTGGTGCCTTTTTCTTCTGCAAAAGGGCTTCAGTTCTCGAGCAGCAGATCTTCTCTGTCCTGGTCTTCTCTTATTTATTGAATCTGAAGTTCAGGTCTTGAGGTGCCACCTAATTACTGAATTTAGAGGGGCTACAAGGGGAGACAGGCAGTAGGCAATGGGATACTTACCTTTAGGGTGTCTACACCCTCTAGTGACCAGTTCCGGATGAAAGTGGCACTACCCTAGCACTGATTGGAGATTTCTCTACCATTCCAAGATGGGGGAATTTTAGGAGAGGG
Source organism: Calotriton arnoldi (assembly GCA_963921515.1). NCBI lineage: Eukaryota > Metazoa > Chordata > Amphibia > Caudata > Salamandridae > Calotriton > Calotriton arnoldi. The sequence continues at coordinate 561,386 of CAWUFW010005442.1, forward strand.
TTTCACATTGCCTGCCCACCCTAGGGGTGGTGTAGGCTAAGTGGGGATCCTCCTCCTCATCTAACTAATTTCCGGCCTTTCCTCCCACCAAAAGTGGAGCAGGAAAGGGGACTTGTCTTCCCTGACTATCTGTAGGTTCCTGGGTTGGATTTCGAAGGTGGGATTGCCTTTGAAGTTTCCCGCACAGGAAGGCTATCATGTCCTGGAGGTGGTGTGAAGCACCTCCGAAGAGAGCAGGCTTTGATTCTGCCCTCTGAGAGCACTGACTCTCACTCCATCAGCTCAAAAACATGTCTGGTTGTAGCAGGCTGACGAAAACAAGTCAGGAACCACAACAGTGCTTGGTGGGTTTTCAGGGAACCCTCTAAAAGGGGCTCCTGTGTGAATGTATTTATTAACCCAAAACTGGCATCAGTGAGGATTGATTAAGACAAGATTTTTGGTACCACGCATCTCAGAAATCAGTAAAGCCATCATGGAGCTGGGAAACTCGTGTTGACATGTATCCAGCCCATGTACTCTTTATGGCTTCCCTGTGCACTTACAACATCCCAGAATGGACTGGACATTGTAGGGACATATCTGCTCATGCTGATATGCCCACACATAGGATATAGTGCATCATGCCTTAAGGCTAAAGGCCTGCAGTAGGAGTGACTTATCTATATCCCATGCAGTGTATGGGAAAATTTGGCACACAGGGCTGTATGCCATGTCGACTCTTCGAATTTCTCTGCACCAAGACACGGAGCCTGCAGCGGAAGAGTGCATAGCCTTGTTGAGGAGTCCCAGGGGTGGCACAACCAGTGCTGCAGCCCCAGAGGACTCTTCTCAGTACCCATGCCCTGGGCACCAAGGGTACAATATATTAGGAACTTACAGGGGTCACTGAAGTTGTGCCAGTTGTGATACAGTTTTGGGGAAAGAGATCTGGCACAGTAGACCTGGTTAGCAGGGGCCCAGTGCACTTACAGTTCAAAATTACATCAGGCAAAAAGTGGGGGCTAACCATGTCAAAAGAGGCACTTTCCTACAATATTGAATTAGTAAATAGACAATTGTGGTAGAGAAAAGGGTAAATAATGGAATCATATAAACTAGGCAATGCATTTCCAATGGATAATACTTGTATATCAAATACATTTGAACTAAAACGTAAATAAATATGTTAAAAGAAACTTTAGCACCGATAATAAAATATTATGAATTGATCCATGAAATTGACACACAAACATAGAAACAACCCATAATATAAACAGTGATAGTGGTGTATCACATTAAATACAAAAACAATGTATTTACAAAAAAATATTCAAATAGATCTGTACTGTAAAATCTTCAAATTAAAGCAATTAATTATATTTATATAATTATACATTTCATCTCTTTGTATAAGCAAATAAAGCTGGAACAAAGTCACAGTCCACTATCAACTACCTACATCATACCTTATTTCAAAAAGTGGATTGATGCTCCTCAAAAGTGCAGAAAGATCTGTAAAAGTTTGGATAATAAAATGCTAGCCGATGCCATTTAAAAAAAATGCAGCATTTCACAAAATAATCACTCTATATATAAAGAGTAGTATAAACCGCTATCAGAGATGAAGTGTAGTAAAAGTAAGTTGAGTTTTAGAGGGAAAGTTCAACTACTGGATGCAGAAAAGTCACCAATCATTGACTCGTGTAAAGAATGAGGATGACTTCTCACCATCACCTTCCCAAAACACTCCTGGACCAGGGAAGAACATCAAGAAGAGGAGGACTCTGCTTGATTCTTTTGGAAAGAAGACTGACTCTTGCTGGCAATGAGAGACTGGAAACCCACTCAAATGGTTATCTGGTTTACCTTCTGTTGCTGATTCAGCGACAGAAAACACAGAAAAATGCATATCTCTCTTTCAACGTATGCAAGCATAATCATTTTTATGTTTTTTGCTTTTTAATGTTTTCTTAAATTAATTGGAATATTGTATTGTGTTCTTGACATTAATGTTGTTTGGTACCGCTTGAATTTTTATACATTTCTGTGGCAAATTGCCTTCTACTTGTGCCACTGCTGTCAGGTATTGGGCGTAGGTACACCTAAAGCAGTGTTGTGACCTAACCAGAGTGTGTTGATTTACTTGGTAGAGCTCCCCAGCTCTCAAATTAATAATCCACTTTGTGGCACATAACAATATACAGGAACAAGTGCTCCTACTCAAAATCTCTGTAGAAGATGATAACTCAGGATTCATCATGAATAACAAGTGTATTTGAAAGTGACCCATAGAACAGTTTGTACATTGCACATCAAAAGTCCCTAGTCTGCGGTTATTAGATTAATTTAACACAGTACTTCACAGTTACTCTTAGCCTTAGGACTGTGTTATAGCCCACGCATCATCCCCATTAAAGTTCCTCAAATTCAGGGGATGGCTAAACTTGGACATTTCAGTCATTACCTATCAATAAAAGTCTCAGAAGAAAAACCTTTATTTTGGATATACATCTCGATATACTTTATGCAAACATGATGCATGCTAATATCAATACCGGGTTTATCCTTATTGAGGACACATTCGAAAAATCAAGTGACTAGTTGGATCCAAATATCAGAAGCAGGTTTAAAATCTCTAGGCCAATTGAGACCCTATTAAAGACTACTTTGCTTAAAACTGGCTTATCATATGTGGGCATAATAATGTGTCCTAGGTGGCAATTGGGAAAAGCATTGTATTAAATATGGTGTATTCTACTGTACTATATATTATTAAATGTGACCATGCCCACTGGGGCAGTGAGTTTCCAACATTTCAGTCGGTAGATGCAATTTCAATGCGATCTTACTGTGACCATAACAGTTTGGGTCTATATATTGTTTTTTGTTGGGGGCACAGTACTGTTATTTTTACCTTTCAATTTATGTCCCATGCACTGTTGGAATTTTGGTTATGAGCTTTACCATTTAATTTTTGTATTTCATGGTATTGTAAGGTATTATTTATGCCTTTGCCCACTTGGGCAGGGAGTTTTTTAACATTACTGCCAATAGGATGGTTTCTCCCAGTGACCTTACTTTGCATTTAACAGCAGGTATTATTTGGGGTAATCGCATTGTTACTCTTACCTCCCATTCCTTGCTCTATATATTGCTCATTTATTGTAATGCGTCTTCTGGTAGTAATTTGCTACTTTAAGATGGCCTCCACTGTCACTTTCACTGTAATGTCCTTTGTTCTCTTCATTCACTCATGCCAGTATTTATGCCTTTGTGTCACTTCCGCTTTCCACTCGTGAACAAGACACTTTTGTGTTGCAACGCATTGAGCGTGCTGCTCAAATTAAATCCTTTTGCAACTACCTGCTGGGAGTGCGCATGCTTTTTTCATGGAATTCGTATATGTATATATATATATATATGTGACCATGGTGGCTGAGACCACCGAAATGCATTGTTTGTTTCTGCTAAACAAATAAATATTCGAACTGGCTTCAGCCATGTCGGTGCCTCTGTACGGAGTCCCGTGTGGGGAGAGCAGCAGGAGTGGGAACATATATATATATATATATATTCACTGAAAAAAACCATAGGTTTCAGGCACGTTATAGTTAGAAATTAGCATTTAAAAAACCTTACAAATTCACTGAAAAAACCATAGGTTTTAGGGACAGTTATAGCTAGTTGGACATTGCACTCGTACAAAACCCGTGAAATTCCCCCGTTATAGTTAGTTCAGCTAACTACAACTCGCGCCCCCGCAATGCACTGCTGATGACGTCACATATTACATCACTCATGACATGGTCAGTGACATCACTGATGACATCACTGATGACATCTCAAATGACATCACTGATGACATCATCCAGTGACTGTGTGTTTCTGTAAAGTTTAAATATTTTTTATATATATAGGGAAAGGCGTATTGAAGAATGAGTGGGTGTATAAGTGTCTGTATGGATGATTTAGTAGGTGCGTGACTAACTCTATAAGTGAGGGAATAAACGTATCTTACTGAATGCATGGGTTAGTGACTAAACTGGGTGAATGTCTGTATCCGTCTGTCTGTTGCTGTGTAAGTGGCTGCATGGGTTTGTGAATAGCTACATCAGTGTCTATATGAGTTATTGATTGGTTGTCTGAGTATCTGTATGGGTGCCTGAGTGTTTGTGTGGGTGGGGTGTGTGCGACTCTGTGCATAGATGTGTGAGTGGGTGATTCACTGGGTGGATGGTTTCAAGAGTGCATCTGTGATAGACTGTATGGGTGGGTAAGTGTGTGTAAGAGTGTGTTAGTGAGTGAATGTATGTCCCAGTGGTACATGTGTGAGTAACTACATATGTGAAAGGCAGTATATATGTGTGTTGGAGTATATAAATAGCTATAAGCGAGAGTGTGTGATTGTGAGAGTGACTGTATGGATGAGTGTGTGCTTGTATCAGTGATTGTAAAGAGCGTAAGAATGTGCTAGTATTTGTATGAGTAAGTGAGCTGGTGTGTGTATAACTGTATAGGTGAGTAAATGGCAGTGTGTTTAATTATTTGCATGACAGACTAGGTGTGTGAGTACCTCTATGGATGAGTGGCGGTGTTTGAGTGTCTATATAGGAGTATGAGTGCATATGATAGTCCTGTACTGAGTGACCATAAGTATGAGTGACTGTATGGGTGAGTGAGTGGATATGTGTGTAGACCTAAGAATCAGTGAGTGGGTATGTAGTTATTGGTGTTGGAGTGTCTATGGTTTTGAGAATGGCAGTCTGTAATTTAGAGTGGGTATATCAAAGGTTATTTTAGGGTGTGAGGAGGTGCATCAGATTATCACGTGGATGATGTCATCAGTGATGTCACTGACCATGTCATGAGTGATGTAATATGTGACGTCATCAGCAGTGCATTGCGGGCGCGAGTTATAGTTAGCTGAACCAACTATAACGGGGGAATATCACGGGTTTTGTACGAGTGCAATGTCCAACTAACTATAACTGTCCCTAAAACCTATGGTTTTTTCAGTGAATTTGTAAGGTTTTTTAAATGCTAATTTCTAACTATAACGTGCCTGAAACCTATGGTTTTTTTCAGTGAATTTCAAAGGTTTTGTAAATGACAATTTTTAAATGTATTAATTGTTATATTTATTTTTTGATACTGATTTACTACATTTTTTTAAATTATTTATTTTTAGATATTTTATTTTTTAAATTACATTGTAATTACATTATACATTACATTACAAAATATACTTTCTCAGAATGAATTACTTTAGTTTAAATACTTTGCAAATAGGCAATAGACTTTTAAGTACAGTAGTTACAGTTGTTGCAATGGGCAACACAATTTCAAACACAATGCAACATTGAGCTCAAAGTGAATTTCTAGTTAAATGCAATTAGTTACTTTATGGATTACTTTTCTAACCACAGGACTGGATCCTAGATTCAGTCCTGGGACATCTCCTGTAAACAGTTGAGTAAAAGCGTTTTGGTTACAGTAGTGATTTTTAAGGAATATTATTGTATTTTAAAAGTTGACAGAAACTTTTTCACATAGAATCACCAATGTTATCCTATGGGAGGAAATTCACTTAGCAGGTAAGTAGTGTTATCGTTACTTTTTCTTACTCAGTGGTGGATCCTGGATCCAGCACTGGTGCATCTCCTGTAAACAGTTGAAATAATGCGTTTAAGTCATACAGGCGATTTTTAAGGAATATTTGTAGTTTGTGAAAATCGACACTTTGAAAATTTCTGCTGAAAACCAGACAATGGATTCCTATGGAAGGAAATACAAGTTACTGGTAAGTACGGTTAGAATTACTTTTCAGGGTCAGTGCTGGACTAAAGATGCAGCACTGGGTTCTCTCCTGATAACAGGTGAGTAAATAGGAATTCGTAGTTCGGCTGATTTTAGAGGAATATTATAAAGTTCCAAAACTCCACACTTAGAAGAATTTCCAAGTGAAACCAGTCAATGTTAGCCTATGGAAGGAAATTCAAGTTACTGGTAAGTACGGTTAAAATTACTTTTCAGGATCAGTACTGGGCTCAAAGATGCAGCACTGAGGTCTCGCCTGATAACAGGTGAGTAAATCGGAATTCGTAGTTTGGCTGATTTTAGAGGAATATTTGTATGTTTCAAAAATCGACACTTAGAAACTTTTTCAGCAAAAAGCAGGCAATGTTATCCTATGGAAGGAAATTCAAGTTACTGATAAGTACGGTTAAAATTACTTTTCAGGATCAGTACTGGGCTCAAAGATGCAGCACTGAGGTCTCTCCTGATAACAGGTGAGTAAATCGGAATTCGTAGTTCGGCTGATTTTAGAGGAATATTTGCACAATGGTGAAGGAAGGGGTGGGGCCTGAGGTGACATGTCTGCAAACATGCCCTGTGGCGCGTTTTAAGTTGGAGAATTAATTCCTCCTCAATCCCGAGTGTCCCTAAGGGCCAACTAGCCCACCAGATACCTCCAGTATGCACCAGAGAGTTGCGTTGCAGAGAGGTGTTCAGAGGCCACGCCCTTTTTACAACACTCTGTAACGCAGCTCTGTGGCGCTTACTGGAGGTACCTGGTGGGCTAGTTGGCCCCAGGGACCCTCAGGATTGAAGGGGATTTAATTCCCATCTTAAAACGCGCCATGGGGCCTGTTTGCACACATGTCACCTGAAGCCCCGCCCCTCCCTTCACCACTGTGCAAATGCGCCCCGTGGCGCGTTTTAAGTTGGGGGATTAAGTCCCCTTGAATCCTGAGGGTCCCTGGAGTCCAACTAGCCCACCATGTAGCTCCAAAGCGCCACAGAGCTGCGTTGCAGAGAGGTGTAAAGGGGCGTGGCCTCTGTACACCTCTCTGCAACGCAGCCTCCTGGCGCATACTGGAGATTCCTGGTGGGCTAGTTGGCCCCAGGGACCCCCAGTATTCAAGGGGAATTACTTCCCTCCTTACAACGCGCCAGGGAGCGCGTTTGCACACTGCTGCAGCGAGGCGGGGCCTCCGGCACGATGCCGGTCTTTTTTTTTAAATAAAAAATTAAGAAGGGGGACTGTGTGGCCCCCCTTTTTTTACCTTTTTTTGGCCCTGGGGACCCCAGCCCCCAGGGCCTGACCCTTTTTTTTTTTTAAATTGAAAACGGGAAGGGGTCCGTGTGGGCCCCCCTCCCGTGGCCTATTCCAGCCCCGGGGACCCCATCCCCCGGGGCATGCCACCATTTAAAAAAAAAAAATTTGGGAGGGGGGCTGCGTGGCCCCCCTCCTGAGTCCTCTAATGGCCCCGGGGACCCCATCCCCCGGGGCCGGCCTTTGCCTTTTTTATTATTTTTTTTTAATTGTTTTTTTGGGGAGGGAGGCCGCGTGGCCCCCTCCTGGGCCACTTCTAGCCCGGGCACCCCATCCCCGGGCTGGCCCTCTCCGTTGGGGACCGTGTGGGGGTCCCCAATGCCCCCACAGTCCCGCCGGCTCCCGCGTCCTGCGGGAGCCGGCATTGCTTTCCATAAGGGGGCTGCTGACATGCAGCTCCCCTTATGGAAAAGCAATTCTGCTTTGCTTCAATGAAGCAAAGCAAGTTTGCAATGGCAGGACGGGAGCCGCGAGGCTCCCGTCCTGCCATTGCAAACAGCAGTGTCCCGGGGGTAGGCACCCGGGACACTGCAGGAGCCGGCCCTGGGGGTGGTGGTCCCCAGGGCCACCACAGGCTCCAGGAGGGGCCGCGTGGCCCCCTCCCATGTCTTTAAAGCCTCGGGAGGTGGTGGTCCTCGGGGCTCGGGGTCCGTAACGGACCCCGCATTTACTTATTAGTGCCCCGAGGAGGTGGCGGTCCCGGGCGTGTGGGGGCTCGAGCCCCCACACAGGTTCATTAAATTAAATAAAAAGAAGCCCCGGGGGTGGCGGTCCCGGGGCTGCGGGAGGGCCGAGTGCCCTCCCGCACCATTTTGAAATAAAAGCCCCGTGGGGTGGCGGTCCCCGGGCTTGGGGGCCTTAGAGGCCCCCAAATCATTTTTATTAACCCCTCATGCCCCCGGGACTTGGCCCACCGGGGGCCAATTAGAACGAAGCGCGGGAGACCGCGCTCCGTTGTTTTTATCACGGCAGGATCCGCGCACCCAGCTCGTTTTTGCAGATTTAAAAAAAAAATGGGGGCCCTAGGGGTCCTTGTAGGACCCCTGAGCAGGCCTAGGGGTCAGGGTGTTTCTACCCTGCCCCCTTTTTGCGTTTTTGCGTCTGTTTTCATCTTTTCTTGTGCCTCGGTTCTACCGAGGAACAAGATAGCTGCCAACACTTCCTGATTTGGAGTGTTGACAGCCAATTAGCATACAGCTCGTGATCGGGAGGGTGCGCGGACCCTATGCGGCCATAGATATATATGTGATTTTACTTTTGATTTTCTCAGGAACTACTGAATGGATTTACACCATTTAAGCAAAAGGCACGACTCTGAACCAAGGGCTACCTTTTTGCCAAATTTGGTGTAATTCCGTTCAGCAGTTCGGGCTGTAGCTGCGATGAAAGGTCCCTATGGAAAAATGAATGGGGAAAACACGTTTTGGGACCCCCCTTTTTTCTCGGCTCCCGCTTGACGAATCACCCCGAGACCTTCAAGATAGGAGCGGACTGGAGCGGGCCACAAAGTTTGAAAATTATTCGAAGATTCGTCAACCGGCGCCAAAGTTATTTCAAATAGAATGTTGCGGATTTCCTATGGAAAATAGGTCCTAACTATAACTATCTACTGGCGACCGCCAGTAGATAATATATATATATATATATATATATATATATATATATATATATATATATATATCCGATCAGAGTATAGACTCCCTCCTGCTTCCTGTTGTTTGGAAAGAGAGTCACGGACCCAAAATTCGTGGCAGAAACTGTTCTTTATTTCAAAATAGCCGTATGACGCGTTTCGGGCAGTGAGATGCCCTTAATCACATGCAGAAACGCAGTCCGCCTTCAATTTTTATAATGCATTGTGTCATACACCCGTGTCACGTGTTACACACCTAAATAGACAGAGACAGCATACTGTGCTAGAACCTATCGTATAGTCTTTCTTCAGGTCTGCTAGTTTCTCTATTCGGTCCATTGTAGGCACACTCCATACTATTTCGTCAACAAAATTGCTTTGCACATTATAACTGAAATACACAGTTCTGACTGAGATTGATGTCTCATAATATGAAGAATACATAAATTAAAAACATGTTGAAATATATTAATGATTCCAAAAATAGTAAATGTTTTTTTAAAAGACCACTTAAAAGCACAATACATAATATTAAGTATTCAATCTTAGATGTTAAAACATATTACTGCATAAATGCATTAAATTAGCGATGTCAGCACTGAAAACTGTGCAAATGCGCAATAAGGAATCTCATTTAATTTTCGACCAGTATCTAGATAGGTAAAGATATCGAGCCAGGGATTTATATTATTGTGGAGTGCTACTCCTATTACTGCATGAATGCTAATTCTGACTAGACCTCTATATCATAATTAATATAGCGGAAAAGTATATACCCTGACCTAATTACATATACCTATTACTAATGGAATAAAATAGACTAAAAAATTCAGACCATGATGATTATACAACATAAAATTTCAGTGCTCCCAAAAAGTGCTGTGTGCTAAATGGTAGGACTAAAATACCCTACCTATTTGGTAAAATGCTAGTGCTAAAAAATATATATAATAAATATTAAGACTATGGGTTTAAAAAACAATGACATACAAAAAAGTTAGCAGCAGCTGAGAACTATACATTTTTAAAATCTAAATTAATTCATTCAGATATTATGGTATTGAATCCGATAGCAGCAACATAGAACTCAAAAACCAATATGGTCTATAACTGCACATGTATTAAATCATTCATCCAATGTTACAGTTATAGCATATTGTGCATGGGTTTGTAATGGTAGGATTGCAGGTGGAATTGAAGTCGATGACATTGTTGATAATTACAGAAAGTTATGTAGGTCTTCCGCATTATTCAGCCCTTTGGGGAATTTGCTATCCAGTTCAAGGATTGTCCGAGATTCCAATTGACGAAGGGATCGCTCCCTTTTGCCTCCTCTGCGTGGTTTGGGTACTGATGTTATAACATAATATCTGAGACAATTGAGGTCTTTATTGTGTGTTTGCTTAAAATGCCTAGCAACAGAAAAAGTTATGTCACTGTTGACAATTGCTCGAAGATGCTGTAATATCCTGACATGCACCTGTAGCTTAGTACTGCCCACATATCTCAATCCACAGGTGCACGTCAGGACATAGACAGCAAATTCAGTTCTGCAGTTGTAGTTGCCTTTAATCAATCTGGGCTTTGGATCAAATGCGGTCATGTAGCTAGTAGTATTTTCACCAAATTTGCAGGCTCTACAGCTCGAACACTTGAAAAAACCATGTTTCGGCTGTAGCCACATTGTACCTGAATGGAACTCTGGGCTGCTTTTTACTAACTGCGACCTCATAGAGATACCTTTCCTGAATGTTACTGTGGGGTTATCTGACAGGTTCGGTGCCAGCACTGCATCTGTAAGTAAAATGGGCCAATTACGCTTAACCGCTTCGCCGCGATCGGAATTCCGCTCAGGTGCTGGACATTCCGATCGCGGGTGTGGTCGTGACAAGCTCAGCTCGTCATGCGCACAGGCCGACCGCGTAGCATGACGAGCTGAGCTCGTCATGAGCATCGAAGGGTTAATAATCGATTTAATTTGCCTTTCTTGCCGGTTATAAGTCAAAATATATATATATATATATATATATATATATATATATATATATATATATAAATATATTACCTACTGGCGGTCGCCAGCACGTAGTTACAGTTAGGACCTAGTTTCCATAGGAAAAGCGTATTTTCTTTTGCCAATATCTTTGGCGCCGTTTGACGAATCTTCGGGAATTTTTCAAAACGAATGGCCCGCTCCGGTCTGCTCCTGTCTTAAAAGGTTCGGGGTGATTCGTCAAGCAGGGGCTGAGAAAAAACGGGGGTCCAAAAACGCATTTTCTCCATGTTCATTTCCATAGGAAATTTTCGAACAGGCTACAGCCCGAACTGCTGAACGGAATTACACCAAATTTGGCAAAAAGGTAGCTTTTGGTTCAAAAAGAGACCTTTTTTTAAATGGTATAAATCCGTTCAGTAGTTCCTGAGAAATTAAAAAAAGAAAAATATCGATATCTGAGCACGGAGGAGGAGTCCCGAGCACAAGCTGACTTCTGATTGGCTGCCAACACTCCAAACCAGGAAGTGTTGGCAGCCATCTTGTGACTCGGTAACCGAGTCACAAGAAAACACTGGAAAAAAGGTTAAAAAACAAGAAAAGGGGGCAGGGTAGAAAAACACTGACCCCCTAGGCCTGCTCAGGGGGTCCCACAAGGACCCCCAGTGGCAAAAAAAATCTTTTTTTATAAATGGCCGAATTCAAGCTGGGTGCGTGAGTCCGGCCGAAAAAAATAAAAAAACAAAGCGCAGGCTCCCGCGCTTCGTTATCTGTAAGCCCCTGGGTGGGCCAGGTCCCGGGGGCAATGTTCATACTGTGTGCGGGGGCTCGTGGGGGTGCCCACAGCCCCGGGGACCGCCACCTCCCTGGGGCTTTTGGCATAATATGCAGGGGGCACGCAGCCCCCCGCAGCCCCGGGGACCGCACCCTCCCCGGGTCTTGAACAAAAATGCGTAGGGGGGCTCCTGGCCCCCCACGCTGCCACAGGGACTGCCACCTCCCCGGGGCATTGCTAATTATATGTGGGGGGCCTCACGGGCCCCCCAAGTCCCGAGGACCGCCACCTCCCTGGGTCTTAAATCAAATAAATTGGTGTGGGGGGGCTCCTGCCCCCACCACACTGCCCCGGGGACCACCACCTCCCCAGGGCACTAATTATTTACATAGGGGGTCCGTTACGGACTCCCGGGCCCTGGGGACCACCATCTCCCCGGGGGTTTGAAAATGAAGGGAGGGGGCCATGCGGCCCCCCCTTCTGGAGCCCTTCAAGGCCCTGGGGACCGCCACCCCCCAGGGCCGGCTCCTGCAATGTCCCGGGGTGCCCACCCCCGGGACATTGCTGTTTGCTATGACAGGGTCTGCCATAGCAAACTCTGCTTTGGTTTTTGGACGCGAGAGCAGGAAACCTGCTCTCATGTCCAAAAACCAAGCAGAATTGCTCAGGCAAGGGGAGCTGCATGTTAGCAGCTCCCTTGCCCAAAGCAATGCCGGCTCCCGAAGGAGGCGGGGAGCCGGCTGGGACTGTTGGGGCATTGGGGCTCCCCCACTGTCCCCAACGGTGAGGTCAGGCCCCAGGGGATGGGGTCCCCGGGGCCAGAAGTGGCCCGGGAGGGGGGGCCACTCGGCCCCCCTCCATTTAATATTTAAAAAAAAATTAAAAATGGCAGGCCGGCCCCGGGGGATGGGGTCCCCGGGGCCAATAGTGGCCTACGGAAGGGAGGCCATGCGGCTCCCCTGCCCAATAATTATTAAAATGAGGCCATGCCCTGGGGATGGGGTCCCCGGGCCCGAAATTGGACTCAGGAGGGGTGCTGCGTGGCCCCTTCCCGGTTTTTTATTTTATTTTTTATTAAAAAGGCGTCAGGCCCTGGGGGATGGGGTCCCCAGGGACCCAAAAATGCTAAAAGAAGGGGGGCCACACAGCACCCCTTCTAAAAAAAATATATTGAAAAAAAAGCCGGCATCTCGCCGGAGGCCCCACCCCCTCCCTAAACCACTCTGCAAACTCACCCCCTGGTGCGTTCTAAGTTGGGGAATTAAGTCCCCTTGAATACTTAGGGTCCCTAGGGGCCAACTAGCCAACCAGGTACCTCCAGTAAGCGCCACACAGCTGGATTGCAGAGAGGTGGTCCGAGGCCATGCCCCTTTACCCCACTCTGCAAATGCACCTCTTGGTGCACTGCTGGTGGGGCGATGAGAGTCCTCTTGTGTCCTGAGGACCTCAGGACACAAGTGGACTTCATCCCCGAGCAGCAGTGTGCCAGGAGGCGCGTTTGCAGATTGGTGCAAAAAGGGGGCGTGGCCTCTGACCACTCTCAGCAATCCAGGTGTGTGGGACTTGCTGGAGGTACCTGGTGGGCTAGTTGGCCCCCAGGGACCCTCAGTATTCAAGGGGACTTAATCCCCCAACTTAGAACGTGCCAGGAGGGGCGTTTGCAGATTGGTGGAGAAAGGGGGCATGGCCTGTGTCCAGCTTTCAGCAATCCCACTATCTGTGACATACTGGAGGTATCAGGTAGGCTAGTTGACCCCTAGGGACCCCAGCAGTGAAGGGGACCTTAATCCCCATCCAAGAGAGCGCCAGGAAGTGCGTTTGCAGAGTGGTGGGGAAAGGGGGCGTGACCTGCTATGACAACTTAGCAATCCTGCTGTGTGGGACTTACTGGAGGTAATAGGAGGAGTAGTTGGCCCCCAAGGATGTCCTTGGGGGCCAACTACCCCTCTTGTTACCTCCAGTAAGTCCCACACAGTGGGATTGCTAAGACGTCTTTGGAGGCCATGCCCCCCTTTCTCCACCACTCTGCAAACACGCCTCCTGGCAGACTACGGGATGGGGGATGAAGTCAAATTTACCACTGAGGGACTTTGGGGGCCAAGAAGCCCTCCTGGTACCTCCTGTTAGTCCTACGCATTGGAATTCCTGAGCGTTGGTCGGAGGCCCAGCACCCTTTGTCTACCACTCTGCAAACGCAACTACTAGTTAAAGTAGCATGTTTCTGCACCTCTGACTTAGAGGTATTTTTAATCCCCCTGCCTTATTATATAACAGCAGGAACGTGATTTATATGATCACATGTCCGTGCAGAAAAGAATATATTGGCATGACTTCAAGGCCAATTAAGATCCGCATCGGCGAGCACAAGAGCAATGTGCGCTGCAAAAAAAGCACAACGAAGATGGCAAATCACTATCTCATTATGCCACACAACGTGGACGATTTGAAATGGACTGTGATTGAACAACTCCACAACGAGAGCAACCTGCTAGAAAAGGAACAACGTTGGGTGTTTCGTTTGGGCACTCATCTGACAGGTCTGAACGATGATATTCCCTGGGCTCAACTGACCTAGACTGTACATCTCTCCTAGTATACTGATATGGATCAATCAATATATCATGCAGTCATTCCGGATCTGGCTTTGCAGTAATCAATGTCCATAAGATAATCGCATCTCTTCTAACATCTCTAGATAATCAACTTCACTTATGTGTATCACTGTTTTCACTCTGCGTACATTTAATTCTGAAACTGCTTCCATACTGAACTCAGTGCAATCTGGTGTCAAATCCTGGGTTTGTTTGGTCGGGTTCAAGAACACCTAATCTTTGCGCATGGGTTAATTCAGGCAGTGCTCTGATATCGGGTTCAGTTTTTTCATCCATCTAGTGCTATTCATTTTTCGACCATCTGGGCATTTAATCACTACTTCACCCTCACCCCTTTTTAGGGCAAACTGACGTTTAGTCTTAGTTTCCATGCTCCCACAAGCGGTTACAATCCCTACAGCAGTATACAGAGTCAGCGCTCCCTTATTGGGATTATGCCCGTCTGTTATAGCGCTGTTTATATTTATATTTATTACTCATACCTATAGGTCTGTCTGCGCCACTCCTTTTTGAATAAACTCGAAAGACTATTCGTTTCATTTAGAATACATACGATGTTCGGCAAGACATTGTTTCAACCATTTCCGGTTACATCCTGACGCAATGGGTTAGCGTACTAGCGTTAGTCACTTCCGCTTTCGAACTCTAATTTGCGGGATCTCGCACAGGTGCGCCCTGTTGTAAACTAATTGCCTGCCTTTAAAAAGAGCCTCCCCGCGGTCTCACTCACACAACGGAGCCGCGGGATGGCGTTATCAAAAGCGAGGAGCTGTTGACCAGAACGTGAGTACGGCATAGCCGTGTAGGGTACCAGTAACGCTGGAGTCGTTCAAAAGTTAACGCCAACCTGGTGTTCATTATACAAAATTCTCCGTGAACAGTTTTTTCTCATTTTTCTATCTCGTTTTTCAAACAGCAGACGTGGCAACACCCTTCCCAACCGTTATAAAGGCTCATGGAGCATTAACTCCTGCTTTCTCTAGTATGTATCTCCATTATATGAACGTAACTTAAAGCATCAATCACAATGACTTTGAATACTGAATATAGAGAGTGTGTTTTCTGTTTTTTGTATGTATGTCTTGTTATTTGTCCCCTTTTTCCTAACAGGTCACGGCACTTGGTTAAATTACAAACTAAGGCTAATGGACACTACAGTCACAGTTAATGTTTTGTTTCTTCTTAGGTTAATCGTGTCTGCGCATTGGGAGGCGCACTTGCATAAATTAATTGTGCTCTCTCTTTTCAGGCTTACATTTCAGAAATACTGAGTGGGCTCACTCTTTACCATTATTTGATTGGGTACTGTATATTATGCATCCCCCCTTTTTAACATTTTGTATATATCACACATTTATTGATAGCAACATAGTGAGTACTGAAGGGATCATTTTTCAGTCCTGATGAAGAAGCCTTGTTGCTTCGAAACATGTTGACACACCCAGGAGTATCCGCACATTACACGCAGGACATCTCCGAACCACCCTTTTAATAGCACCAGCCTCTATGACCTATTAAATTCCTTAAGTCCATGAGGCCAGGTTCTTTTTAACTCACTTTTCGCATTCACCCCTGACCCTTCCTCTCACTACCCCTACACCACACATAGCACTACAAACATCAGTGCTCCAGCGTAGTCGCTGGTCGCAGCACGCCCCGTCCCGCAGCTGGGGCGGGAAGACCCTATGATGAAGCATGACACCAAGGGTCCTTTTGGTGTGTGAGGGGTATCAAAGCAAACATTGTGTGTTTCCTACCAAGTTTGGGAACACATTTCCTTATTACAACCTCTTTTGAGGTGGATCTCTCTTTTGTTTCATAGTTAGAAATTAGCATTTAAAAAACCTTTGAAATTCACTGAAAAAAACATAGGTTTCAGGGACGTTATAGTTAGAAATTACCATTTAAAAAACCTCAGAAATTCACTGAAAAAACCACAGGTTTCATGGACGTTATAGTTAGAAATTAGCATTTAAAAAACCTTAGAAATTCACTGCAAAAACACAGGTTTCAGGGACGTTATAGTTAGTTGGACATTTCACTCATACAAAACCAGAGAAATTTGGACGTTATAGTTAGTTAAGCTAACTATAACTTGCGCACCCGCAATGCACTGCTGATGACGTCACATATTACATCATTCATGACATGGTCAGTGACATCACTGATGACATCTCAAATGACATCACTGATGACATCACTGATGGCATCATCCACATGATAATCTGATACACCTCCTCACACCCTAATATAACCTTTCATACACCCACTCTAAAATACAGACTACCATTTTCGAAACCATAGACGCACCAATACCAGTTACTACATACCCACTCACTGATTCCTAGGTCTACATACACATCTACTCATTCACACATACAGTCAAGTATACATGCAGTCACTCACCAATACAGCATTAAGGGTGGGCAAAGCACTACGCTACGCTCGCGTAGTTTGCGAGAGTTTGCGCTTACTCGCACTACGCGAATTGCACGTAGCACAGTGCAAACACGCGTAGCATAGCGCGGCGTAGTGCAGCGGTCATTTTTTGCTTGCTCGCGGTCCTCAACGTCAAGTTGGCGACCGCGAGCAAGCAAAATGACATCCCGGCGAGACTTTTTCCTCATTCGCGATCAGCAACATCAAGTTGCCGATCGCGAGCGTGGAAAATAAAACTCCCGGCGAGATTCTCAACGCGGGAGGTCAGGTTTCTCATTGCGAGTGGTCGCGTATGCTCGCGACCGCTCGTGATGAGAAACTACCAGTCCGCGTTGAGAAAGCTGCCGCTCGAGTAAAAATCTACTCGAGCGGCAGTAAAGACAGCTCGCACTGTGCAAGATGCTGTTTTCAATGATTGCACAGTGTGGACAAGCATCCGGCACTGTGCAATCATCGCGAACAGCGCACTACGCAGTTCGCGTAGTGCTACGCGTAGCTCGCGTAGTGCGAAGTGCGCTTCGCGTAGCTTCGCGTAGCTTCGCGTAGCGCTACTTTGCGAACTACGCCCAGGGTTATACAGCACTATCATTTGCACTGATATACCTATACAGACACTGACACACCGCCACTCATCCATAGAGTTACTCACACACCTAGTCAGTCATGCAAAGAATCAATTACACTCCCATTTACTCACCTATACAGTTATACACACACCACCTCACTTATTCATACAGATACTAATACATACTTACTCTCTTATACAATCAATGATACAACCACACACTCATCCATACAGCCACTCTCACAATCACAAACTCTCACATATAGTGATTTATATACTCCAATACTCACATATACTGCCTTTCACATATGTAGTTACTCACACATGTACCACTGAGACAACCATTCACTTACCAACACACCCATACATACACTCACCCACCCATACATCCCTTCCCAGATGCACTCTTGAACCCATACACCCAGTGAATCACCCACTCACACATCTATGCACAGAGTCACACCCCCCACCCACCCACACAGACACTCAGGCACCCATACAGATACTCAGACAACCAATAAATAACCCATATAGACACTCATGTAGCTACTCACCAACCTCATGCAGCCGCTTACACACCAACTGACAGACTGATACAGACATTCACACAGTTTAGTCACTAACCCATGCATTCAGTAAGACACGTTTAATCACTCACTTATACAGTCAGTCATGCACCTACTAAATCATCCATTCAGACACTTATACACCCACTCATTCTTCAATACACCTTGGCATATATTATCTACTGGTGGTCGCCAGTAGATAGTTATAGTTAGGACCTATTTTCCATAGGAAATCCGCAACATTCTATTTGCAATAACGTTGGCGCCGGTTGACAGATCTTCGCGAAAGCTTCCAACTTGTTGGGGCGCTCCGGTCCGCTCCTATCCTGAATGTCTCGGGGTGATTCGTCAAGCGGGGCCGAGAAAAAGGGGGGTCCCAAAACATGTTTTCCCCATTCATTTTTCCATAGGAACCTTTAGTCGCAGCTACAGCCCGAACTGCTGAACGGAATTACACCAAATTTGGCAAAGAGGTAGCCCTTGGTTCAGTGTCGTGCCTTTTGCTTAAATGGTGTAAATCCGTTCAGTAGTTCCTGAGAAAATCAAAAGTAAAGTCACATATATATCTATGGCCGAGTAGGGTCCGCGTACCCTCCCGATCACGAGCTGCATGCTAATTGGCTGTCAAGTGACTGTCAACACTCCAAATCAGGAAGTGTTGGCAGCCATTTTGTCCTCGGTAGAACCGAGGGACAGAAACAAGTGTGCAAAGCGCAAAAAGGGGGCAGGGTAGAAACACCCTGACCCCCTAGGTCTGCTCAGGGGCCCCACAAGGACCCCTGGGCAGAAAAGCATTTTTTTTTAAACGGCGGGATGCGCTTAGGGTGCGTGGATCCCGCCGATAAAAAAAAACTAATTTGCCCCCGGGTGGCCCAAGTCCCGGGGGCATGCGAGGGTGGGTTTAGAATTTATGGGGGCCTCTAGGGCCCCCAAGCCCCGGGGACCGCCACCCCCGGGGCTTTAAATAAAAATGGTGCTTGAGGGCTCTCCGCCCTCCCGCAGCCCCGGGGACCGCCACCCCGGGGCTCCTTTTTAAATTTATTGACCTGTGTGGAGGGGGCTCCAGTCCCCCCACACACCCGGGGACCGCCACCTACCCGGGGCACTAACAAATTTAAAATGGGGGTCTGTTTTGGACCCCGAAGCCCCGGGGACCACCACCTCCCGGGGCTTTACAGATGTCAGGAGGGGGCCGCGTGGCCCCCTCCTGGAGCCAGTGATGGCCCTGGGGACCACCACCCCCAGGGCCGGCTCCTGCAGTGTCCCGGGGTGCCTACCCCAGAACACTGTAGTTTGCTATGGCAGGGCGGGAGCCTCGCGGCTCCCGTCCTGTCATAGCAAACTGCTTTGAATTTTGGAAGAGAGAGCAGGAAACCTGCGCTCTCTTCCAAAATTCAAAGCAGATTGCTTTCCACAAGGGGAGCTGCATCTTAGCAGCTCCCCATGTGGAATAGCAATGCCGGCTCCCGAGGGACGCGGGGAGCCGGCGGCACCGTGGGGGGATTGGGGACCCCCCACAGTCCCCAATGGAGAGGGCCAGCCCCAGGGGATGGGGTCCCCGGGGCAAGTAGTGGCCCGGGAGGGGGGCCACACGGCCCCCCTCCACCCAAAAAAATAAAATTATTAAAAATAAAAATAAAAATAAAGGCCTGCCCCGGGGATGGGGTCCCGGGGCAAAAGGAGGCCTTAGGAGGGGGCCACGTAGCCTCCCTCCTTAAAAAATCAAAAAGTGTGGCCATGCCCCAGGGGATGGGGTCCCCGGGCCGGAATCGGCCATGGGAGGGGGGCCACGCGGCCCCCTTCCCGTTTCCTTTTTAAAAAAGAAAAAAAGGGGTAAGGCCCTGGGGGTTGGGGTCCCCAGGGCCCAAAAAAGGAAAAAGGAAGGGGGCCACACAGTCCCCCTTCGTGAAAAAATAAATAATTTTTTTTTAAAAACGATTGTGCCGCAGGCCCTGCCCCCTTCCTTTACCACTCTGCAAACGTGCCCCTGGCGCGTTTGCAGAGAGGGACGAATTCCCCTTGAATACTGGGGGTCCCTGGGGCCAACTAGCCCACCAGGAACCGCCAGTATGCGCCAGGGGGCTGCGTTGCAGAGAGGTGTACAGAGGCCATGCCCCTTTTTACACCTCTCTGCAACGCAGCTCTGTGGCGCTTTTTGGAGGTACATGGTGGGCTAGTTGGACTCCAGGGACCCTCAGGATTCAAGGGGACTTAATCCCCCAACTTAAAATGCGCCATGGGGCGCGTTTGCACAGTGGTGAAGGGAGGGGGCGGGGCTTCTGGTGCCATGTGTGCAAACCGGCCCCGTGGCGCGTTTTAAGATGGGGAATTAAATCCCCTTCAATCCTGAGGGTCCCTGGGGGCCAACTAGCCCACCAGGTACGTCCAGAAAGCGCCACAGAGCTGCTTTGCAGAGAGGTGCAAAAAGGGGCGTGGCCTCTGAACACCTCTCTGCAACGCAGCTCTCTGGCGCATACTGGAGGTATCTGGTGGGCTACTTGGCCCCTAGGGACCCTCGGGATTGAGGAGGAATTAATTCTCCAACTTAAACGCACCACAGGGCGTGTTTGCAGACATGTCACCTCAGGCCCCACCCCTTCCTTCACCATTGTGCAAATATTCCTCTAAAATCAGCCGAACTACGAATTCCGATTTACTCACCTGTTATCAGGAGAGACCTCAGTGCTGCATCTTTGAGCCCAGTACTGATCCTGAAAAGTAATTTTAACCGTACTTACCAGTAACTTGAATTTCCTTCCATAGGCTAACATTGACTGGTTTCACTTGGAAATTCTTCTAAGTGTGGAGTTTTGGAACTTTATAATATTCCTCTAAAATCAGCCGAACTACGAATTCCGATTTACTCACCTGTTATCAGGAGAGACCTCAGTGCTGCATCTTTGAGCTCAGTACTGATCCTGAAAAGTAATTTTAACCGTACTTACCAGTAACTTGAATTTCCTTCCATAGGCTAACATTGACTGGTTTCACTTGGAAATTCTTCTAAGTGTGGAGTTTTGGAACTTTATAATATTCCTCTAAAATCAGCCGAACTACGAATTCCGATTTACTCACCTGTTATCAGGAGAGAACCCAGTGCTGCATCTTTTAGCCCAGCACTGACCCTGAAAAGTAATTCTAACCGTTTTTACCAGTAACTTGTATTTCCTTCCATAGGAATCCATTGTCTGGTTTTCAGCAGAAAAGTTTCAAAGTGTCGATTTTCACAAACTACAAATATTCCTTAAAAATCGCCTGTATGACTTAAACGCATTCTTTCAACTGTTTACAGGAGATGCACCAGTGCTGGATCCAGGATCCACCACTGAGTAAGAAAAAGTAACGATAACACTACTTACCTGCTAAGTGAATTTCCTCCCATAGGATAACATTGGTGATTCTATGTGAAAAAGTTTCTGTGTCAACTTTTAAAATACAATAATATTCCTTAAAAATCACTACTGTAACCAAAACGCTTTTACTCAACTGTTTACAGGAGATGTCCCAGGACTGAATCTAGGATCCAGTCCTGTGGTTAGAAAAGTAATCCATAAAGTAACTAATTGCATTTAACTTGAAATTCACATTGAGATCAATGTTGCATTGTGTTTGAAATTGTGTTGCCCATTGCAACAACTGTAACTACTGTACTTAAAAGTTTTTTGCCTATTTGCAAAGTATTTAAACTAAAGTAATTCATTCTGAGAAAGTATATTTTGTAATGTAATGTATAATGTAATTACAATGTATTTTAAAAAATAAAATATCTAAAAATAAATAGTTTCAAAAAATGTAGTAAATCAGTATCAAAAAAATAAATATAACAATTAATACATTTAAAAATTGTCATTTACAAAACCTTTGAAATTCACTGAAAAAAACCATAGGTTTCAGACATGTTATAGTTAGGAATTAGCATTTAAAAAACCTTTGAAATTCACTGAAAAAACCATAGGTTTCAGGCACGTTATAGTTTGAAATTAGCATTTAAAAACCTTACAAATTCACTGAAAAAACCATAGGTTTTAGGGACAGTTATAGTTAGTTGGACATTGCACTCGTACAAAACCCGTGAAATTCCCCGTTATAGTTAGTTCAGGTAACTATAACTCGCGCCCCGCAATGCACTGCTGATGACGTCACATATTACATCACTCATGACATGGTCAGTGACATCACTGATGACATCACTGATGACATCTCAAATGACATCACTGATGACATCATCCATGTGATAATTTGATGCATCTTCTCACACCCTAATATAACTTTTGATACACCCACTGTAAATTACAGACTGCCATTGTCAAAACCATAGACACTCCAACAACAATTACTATATACACACTCACTGATTCTTAGGTCTACACACACACATCTACTCACTCACCCATACAGTCACTCATACTTATAGTCACTCAGTACAGAACTATTATATGCACTCATACACCTATATAAACACTCACACACCGCCACTCATCCATAGAGGTACTCACACACCTAGTCAGTCATGCAAAAATTAAGCACACACCCATTTACTCACCTATACAGTTATACACACACCAGCTCACTTACTCATACAAATACTAGCACATGCTTACGCTCTTATACAATCTCTGATACAAGCACACACTCATCCATACAGTCACTCTCACAATCACACACTCTCGCTTATAGCTATTTATATACTCCAACACACATATATACTGCCTTTCACATATGTAGTTACTCACACATGTACCACTGGGACATACATTCACTCACTAACACATTCTTACACACACTTACCCACCCATACAGTCTATCACAGATGCACTCTTGAAACCATCCACCCAGTGAATCACCCACTCACACATCTATGCACAGAGTCGCACACACCCCACCCACACAAACACTCAGGCACCCATACAGATACTCAGACAACCAATCAATTACTCATATAGACACTCATGTAGCTATTCACAAACCCATGCAGCCACTTACACAGCAACAGACAGACGGATACAGACATTCACCCAGTTTAGTCACTAACCCATGCATTCAGTAAGATACGTTTAATCACTCACTTATAGAGTTAGTCACGCACCTACTAAATCATCCATTCAGACACGTATACACCCACTCATTCTTCAATACGCCTTTCCCTATAAATATTAAACATATTTAAACTTTACAGAAACACACAGTCACTGGATGATGTCATCAGTGATGTCATTTGAGATGTCATCAGTGATGTCATCAGTGATGTCACTGACCATGTCATGAGTGATGTAATATGTGACATCATCAGCAGTGCATTGCGGGGCGCGAGTTATAGTTACATGAACTAACTATAACGAGGGAATTTCACGGGTTTTGTACGAGTGCAATGTCCAACTAACTATAACTGTCCCTAAAACCTATGGTTTTTTCAGTGAATATATATATATATATATATATAAAATATTTAAACTTTACAGAAACACACAGTCACTGGATGATGTCATCAGTGATGTCATTTGAGATGTCATCAGTGATGTCATCAGTGATGTCACTGACCATGTCATGAATGATGCAATATGTGACGTCATCAGCAGTGCATTGCGGGGCGCGAGTTATAGTTAGCTTAACTAACTATAACGGCCGAATTTCTCTGGTTTTGTATGAGTGAAATGTCCAACTAACTATAACGTCCCTGAAACCTGTTGTTTTTTCAGTGAATATATATATATATATATATATATATATATATATATTTTTTTTAAACAAAGGGATGTCGCACTCAGTATTTTTTCAATCAGAGGTTTTTATTTTTCACTGCTAGGTGGCAGTGGAAAATAAAAACCTCAGATTGCAATAATACTGGAGTGCGACATCCCTTTGTTTAAATATATTATATGGGGCCGGATTCCACCCAATTGATGTCAGCACCGGATGACTGAGCGCGCTGTGTGGCGGAATCACATCGTTTGACAAAACATATATATATTTTATATATATATATTTATATACATATTACCTACTGGCAGTCGCCAGTAGGTAGTTATAGTTAGGACCTACTTTCCATAGTAAAATAATTTTTTGTCTTGGCTATACCTTTGGCGTCATTTGACCAGTCTGCATGAAATTCTGCCAAAAAAGTGTTACGGTGGGTACTATTGTTATGGAAAGTTTGGGGGTGATCCGTGCAGTGGGGACCGAGAATTAGGGCCGCGAAATAAGGTTGCGTTTGTAATGTTAATTCCTATAGGATCCTTTAGCCACCTCTACAGCCCGAACCGCTGAACGGACTTACACCAAATTTGGCTGGGAGGTGATGTCCATTCAAGGAAGTTTCTTTTGCTTATTTGGTGTAAATCCATTCAGTAGTTTTTGAGAAATTGAAGTTTAAAATTATAGTGAGATCTCTGGCTACGGATATTTCATGAAGGTTTCGTGAAGAATCGCGGATGCACTTGCCAACGGGAATGCTCGGATTGGCTGGACACAACCTGAATAGAAAGTTGTGCCTGCTATTTTATCTATCGTGAACGGTTCCCAGGGTTGAAAATCTGTGTGAAAGCTCACATAAGGGGTCAGGGTGGAGATACTCTGACCCCATGGTTGAGAAATGGAGGTATTAGTGACACAAGTTATGTGTCCAAAATTGATTTTTTTAATCACGTACAATATTTGCGACACACTGTGACCAACAGCGTGGCCCCCTGAGGACATCAGGACTATCAGCCTCGTCATGAACATCGGTAACAATATAAAAAAATATATCAATGAATCATTAATATGCATTGATATTGAGATATTGATAAATGTTTTTATATAGATATTTATATAGTGAGTTATCTACTGTGATGTTAGAATTAATTATATAGTTATAATTTTTTTATGCGGTGGCTATTGAATTCTTGCTTTTCCTTTCTGCTTTTGCGACAAAACCGTGGGTATTACTATAACACACGACATTGCGATCTCTGGACTCACCACAAAAATGGAAAATAGGTTTAAGAGATGGTTGTTCTAGAAATACACTAGAAAAAATGAGTTTGAAGTGTACAGTAATAAACCTCTAGATTGTAAAATACCGTAATGTATGTGCATATATGTGTTTTCACTTTATTGAATAAGCGCGATGGTCACGGTTAATGATGTCATTGCGACATCTCAAATTACTGCGAAAACGGAAAATAGGTCTGCAAGATGGTGTCTAAAGAAACTTAGTACAAAAATATGAGTTTTAACACGCTTTGAAAGAAGTATGTATATAGTAATATGTATAGGGCAAAGTTCAGAATGGATTTTTTCCATATTATTTTTGATGTGTTGGTGGTCAATGAATGTCTGCTTTTGCAAAATTTCCACGGGGATCGCAATTACCAACACCAGCGCGATTCCCGGCGTCATAGCGAAAAGATAAAATAGGTGTTAGAGATGGCTTTTATAGAAACTCTCTATAAAAACATGACATTAGATATTAGTGTAAGAAACCCCTAGTGTGTAAAATACTGTAATATGTGTGGATATATGTGTTTTACACTTTATGGAAAAAGGCGTGATCTTTGCGGTTAACAACGTCTTCGCAGCATCCCGAATAACCGCGAAAACGGAAAATAGGCCTGAAAGATGGTTTTTAAAGAAACTTAGTAGTAGTATGAGTTTAAACATGCTTTGAAAGAAGTATGTATATAGTAATATGTGTAAGGCCATGTTCAGAATGGATTTTATTACATATTATTTTTGGATGTGTTGGTGGTCATTGAATGTCTGCTTTTGTTTTCCGTTTTTGTGACGTGTCCATGGGGATCGCGATGTCGTTGCAAATATAAAAAAGGAAAAGAAAAAAACAACGCTTATTAATGCACTGAAGAAAATACAAGCTTATAAAAAGACATCTTCTAGAGCCATTTTAGATAGAAAATGCAATTTAAAAACCTTAAAAATTCAATAAAAAAATCATAGGTTACATGGATATTATAGTTGGGAAATAGAATTTTAAAAACCTTAGAAATTCACTGAAAAAAACCAAATGTTACAGGGACGTTATAGTTAGGATTTAGCATTTAAAAAACCTTAGAAATTCACTGAAAAAAACAAAGGTTACAGGGGCTTTATAGTTAGGAAATAGAATTTGAAAAAACCTGAGAAATTCACTGAAAAAAACAAAGGTTACAGGGACGTTATAGTTAGGCTGACATTTCACTCGTACAAAACCAGAGAAATTCATCAGTTATAGTTGGCTGAGCTAACTGTAACTCACGCCCCGCAATGCACTGCTTATGACCCACATATTACATCACTCATGACATGGTCATTGATATCACTGATGACATCTCAAATGACACCACTGATTACATCATCCGTTGACTGTGACTTTTTTCAAAAAGTTTATCAGTGTTAAATGTATATATACCAAGGTGTATTGATGAATCAGTGGGTGTATGAGTGCTTGTATGGATGATTCAGTGGATGTGTGACTGATTGCATAAGTGTGTGATTAGGTGTCTCAGTGAATGTATGGGTGAGTAAATAGGTTGTGTGAGTGTCTGTATCAGTCTTTCAGTTGGTGTCTAAGTGGCTGTATGGGTTAGTGAGTGGAGTACGTGAGTGGCTGTATAGGTGATTGATTGGTTGTCTGAGTACTTGTATGGGTGTATGAATGTCTGTCTGGATGGGTGAGGGAGTGTGTGACAGCCTGCATGGATGAGCGAGTAGGTGAGTCAGTGCGTGTATGGGTTAGTGAGAACATCTGTGAGGGGCTTTATGGGCGACTGAGTGTGTGTATGGCTGTGTCGGTGAGTGGTATATGGGTGAGTAACTGCATATGTGATAGGCAGTATAGGTGAGTGTTGGAGTATATAAGTGATTCTGTGTGAGTGATTGTGAGAGTGGCTGTATGAGTGAGTGTGTTTGTGTCAGTGATTGCATAGGTGAGTGAGTATGTGTTTGTATCTATATGAATAAGTGAGTTGGTGTGTGTATAACTGTATAGGTGAGTAAGTGGTACTGCGATTAACTCTATGGGTGAGTGAATAGGTGTGTGAGTAGTTCTATGTGTGACTGACAGTGTGTGAGTGGCTGTATGGGTGTATGAGTCGATATATCAGGTGCTGTATTAGTGAGTGAGTTGGTGTATGAGTGGCTGAATGGGTGACTGAGTGGATGTGTTTTTAGACCTATGAATCAATGAGTGCATGTGTACTTACTAGTATGGTTATGTCAATGGTTTTGAGAATGGTAGTGAGAAAGTTGGAGTGGGTGTATGAAAAGTTATATGGAGGAGTGAGTGGGTGATGTAATCAGTGATGTCTTCAGTGATGTCAATTGAGATGCCATCAGTGATGTCATGAATGATGTCACTGACCATGTCATGAGTGATGTAATATGTGAGGTAATAAGCAGTGCATTGCGGGCGTGAGTTATAGTTAACTCAGCTAACTATAATGGCTGGATTTCTCTGGTTTAGTATGAGTGAAATGTCAGTCTTACTATAACCTCTCTGTAACCTTTGGTTTTTTCTGTGAGTATATATTCACTGAAAAAACCATAGGTTTCAGGCACGTTATAGTTAGAAATTAGCATTTAAAAAACCTTAGAAATTCACTGAAAAAACCATAGGTTCTAGGGAAAGTTATAGTTAGTTGGACATTTCACTCGTACAAAACCATACTCGCAATGACAGGACGAATCTTCGCGAAATTTTCAAAACTTATGGCCCGCTCCAGCCCGCACCTATCCTGAAAGTCTCGGGGTAATTCATCAAGTGGGGGCCAAGAAAAAGGGGTGTCCCAAAACGTGTTTTCCCCATGCAATTTTCCATAGGAACCTTTCATCGCAGCTACAGCCCGAACTGCTGAACGGAATTACACCAAATTTGGCAAAAGGTAGCCCTTGGTTCAGAGTCATGCCTTTTGCTTAAATGGTGTAAATCCGTTCAGTAGTTCCTGAGAAAATCAAAAGTAAAATCACATATATATCTATGGCCGCGTAGGGTCCGCGCACCCTCCCGATCACGAGCTGCATGCTAATTGGCTGTCAAGTGGCTGTCAACACTCCAAATCAGGAAGTGTTGGCAGCCATTTTGTGCCTCGGTAGAACCGAGGCACAGAAACAAGTCACAAAACGCAAAAAGTGGGCAGGGTAGAAACACCCTGACGCCCTAGGTCTGCTCAGAGGGTCCCACAGGGACCCCTGGGCAGAAAAAGCATTTTTTTTTTAAATCGGTGGGATGCGCTTAGGGTGCGCGGATCCCGCTGTGATTAAAAAAAATCAATGCGCGGTCTCCTGCGCTTCGATGCTATTTTGCCCACGGGTGGGCCAAGTCCCGGGGGCATGCAGGGGTTGCCTTATATTTTATGTGGGGGCCTCTAAGGCCCCCAAGCCCAGGGGACCGCCACCCCTGGGGCTTTAAATAAATAATACTGGCGGGGAGGCACACGCCCCCTGCAGCCCCGGGGACCGCCACCCACCGGGGCATATTTTTTTAATAAATAAATGACCTGTGTGGGGGGCTCCAGCCCCCCCACATGGCCGGGGACCGCCATCTCCCCGGGCCACTAACAAAATAAATGTGGGGGTCCGTTTCGGACCCCCGAAGCCCCGTGGACCACCACCTCCCCGGGGCTATGTAGATGTTGGGAGAGGGGCCACGCGGCCCCCCTCCTGTAGCCTGTGATGGCCCTGGGGACCACCACCCCCAGGGCCGGCTCCTGCAGTGTCCCGGGGTGCCTACCCCAGGAAACTGCTGTTTGCAATGGCAGGACGGGAGCCTCGCGGCTCCCGCCCTGCCATTGCAAACTGCTTTGCTTCATTGAAGCGAGAGCAGGAAACCTGCTCTCGCTTCAATGAAGCAAAGCAGATTGCTTTTCCATAAGGGGAGCTGCATGTCAGCAGCTCCCCTTATGGAAAAGCAATGCCGGCTCCCGCAGGACGCGGAGAGCCGGCATGACCGTGCGGGGATTGGGGAGCCCCCCACGGTCCCCAACGAGTGGCCAGGCCCCAGGGGATGGGGTCCCCGGGGCCATTAGTGGCCCGGGAGGGGTGCCACACAGCCCCCCTTCCCCAAAAATAATTAAAAAAAAAAATAAATAAATAACGTAAAGGCCGGCCCTGGGGGATGGGGTCAACGGGGCCTTAGAGGGCCTGAGGAGGGGGGCCACGCAGCCCCCCTCCAAACATTTCTGTTTTTTAAAAAAGAGGGCATGCCCCGGGTGATGTGGTCCCCGGGGCCAATAGAGGCCCAGGGAAGGGGGGCCACGCGGCCCCCTTCCCGTTTCTTTTTAAAAATAAATAAATAAAATCCTCAGGCCCCGGGGGATGGTGTCCCCGGGGCCAAAAGTGGCCGAGGGAAGGGGGGCCACACAGCCCCCCTCCCATACAAAAATAAGACCGGCATTGTGCCGGAGGCCCCGCCCCTCCCTGCAGCAGTCTGCAAACGCGCCCCCTGGCGCGTTTGCAGATGGGGAACGAATTCCCCTTGAATACTGGGGGTCCCTAGGGGCCAACTAGCCCACCAGGAACCTCCAGTATGCGCCAGGAAGCTGCGTTGCAGAGAGGTGTTCAGAGGCCACGCCCCTTTTACACCTCTCTGCAACACAGCTCTGTGGCGCTTTTTGGAGGTACATGGTGGGCTAGTTGGACTCCAGGGACCCTCAGGATTCAAGGGGACTTAATCCCCCAACTTAAAACGCACCACGGGGCGTTTGCACAGTGGTGAAGGGAGGGGGCGGGGCTTCAGGTGACATGTGTGCAAACAGGCCCCGTGGTGCGTTTTAAGATGGGGAATTAAATCCCCTTCAATCCTGAGGGTCCCTGGGGGACAACTAGCCCACCAGGTACGTCCAGAAAGCGCCACAGAGCTGCGTTGCAGAGAGGCGTAAAAAGGGGTGTGGCCTCTGAACACCTCTCTGCAACGCAGCTCCCTGGGGCATACTGGAGGTACAGGGTGGGCTAGTTGGACCCCAGGGACCCTCATGATTCAAGGGGACTTAATCCCCCAACTTAAAATGCACCACGGGGCGCGTTTGCCCAGTGGTGAAGGGAGGGGGTGGGGCTTGAGGTGACATGTGTGCAAACAGGCCCCGTGGCGTGTTTTAAGTTGGGGGATTAAGTCACCTTCAATCCTGAGGGTCCCTGGAGTCCAACTAGCCCACCAGGTACCTTCAGTAAGCACAACAGAGTTGCGTTGCAGAGAGGTGAAAAAGGTGCGTGGCCTCGGAACGCCTCTCTGCAACTCAGCTCTGTGGTCCTAACTGTAGGTACCTGGGGGGCTAGTTGGGCCCCAGGGACACTCAGGATTCAAGGGGCTTAATCCCGCAACTTAAAACGTGCCACGGGGCGCGTTTGCACACATGTCGCCTCAGGCTCCCTTCACCACTGTGCAAATGCGCCCTGTGGCACGTTTTAAGAGGTAGTTTTAATCCCCCTGCCCTATTATGTACTAGGGCCTTACAGAGGAGGTCATGCTAATCACAGGGGTACCCCAACGCATAGTGTTCCCTAGTGTATGTAGGTGTTTTCACTGTATTCTAAGTGTGTTTTAGCATAGCACTGGCTCTGGTTACTCAGAGTCAGTTACCACCAGTACACGTCGGAAAAAGTTGTGGACACAGGATGATTTTGGAACAAGGCCTCTTTCTGCTCCTCTGATGGTTCTTTCTGCACATCTTTTGCTTCTTCCTGCACTTTTCTTCGTCTTTGTGGACTTCTGTTGCTTCTTTCTGCATTTCTTTTGCTTCGTTCTGTGCGTTTTTCTTCTTTCTTCACATGTCCTACCTCTGTAGGCATAGTTAGAAACTAGCATTTAAAAAACCTTTGAAATTCACTGAAAAAACCATAGATTTCAGGCACGTTATAGTTAGAAATTAGCATTTAAAAAACCTTTGAAATTGACTGAAAAAACCATAGGTTTCAGACACGCTATAGTTAGAAATTAGCATTTAAAAAACCTTTGAAATTCACTGAAAAAACCATAGGTTTTAGGGACAGTTATAGTTAGTTGGACATTTCACTCGTACAAAACCCGTGAAATTCCCCCGTTATAGTTAGTTCAGCTAACTATAACTTGCGCCCCACAATGCACTGCTGATGACGTCACATATTACATCACTCATGACATGGTCAGTGACATCACTGATGACATCACTGATGACATCTCAAATGACATCACTGATGATGTCACTGATGACATCATCCATGTGATAATTTGATGCATCTTCTCACACCCTAATATAACTTTTGATACACCCACTGTAAATTACAGACTGCCATTGTCAAAACCATAGACACTCCAACACCAATAACTACATACCCACTCACTGATTCCTAGGTCTACACACACACATCTACTCACTCACCCGTACAGTCACTCATACTTACGGTCACTCAGTACAGGACTATGATATGCACTCATACACCTATATAAACACTCACACACCGCCACTTATCCATAGAGGTACTCACACACAGTCAGTCATGCAAAAAAATAATCACACACCCATTTACTCACCTATACAGTTATACACACACCAGCTCACTTACCCATACAAATACTAGCACATTCTTAAGCTCTTATACAATAACTGATACAAGCACACACGCATCCATACAGCCACTCTCACAATCACACACTCTCACTTATAGCCTTTTAAATACTCTAACACACATATATACTGCCTTTTACATATGTAGTTACTCGCCCATGTACCACTGAGATATACATTCACTCACTAACACACCCATACACACACTCACCCACCCAAGCAGTCCATCACAGATGCACTCTTCAAATCATGCACCCAGTGAATCACCCACTCACACATCTATGTACAGAGTCACACACACCCCACCCACACAAACACTCAGGCACCCATACAGATACTCAGAGAACCAATCAATAACCCATATACACACTCATGTAGCTATTCGCAAATCCATGCATCCACTTACACACCAACAGACAAACGGATACAGACATTCACACAGTTTAGTCAGTAACCCATGCATTCAGTAAGATACGTTTAATCACTCACTTATAGAGTCAGTCACGCACCTACTAAATCATCCATCCAGACACTTATACACCCACTCATTCTTCAATACACCTTGGCATATATATTAAACATATTTAAACTTTATAGAAACACACAGTCACTGGATGATGTCATCAGTGATGTCATTTGAGATGTCATCAGTGATGTCATCAGTGATGTCACTGACCATATCATGAGTGATGTAATATGTGACATCATCAGCAGTGCATTGCGGGGCGCGTGTTATAGTTAGCTGAACTAACAATAACGGGGGAATTTCACGGGTTTTGTACGAGTGAAATGTCCAACTAACTATAACTGTCCCTAAAACCTATTGTTTTTTCAGTGAATATAGATATATATATATGTATATTACTTACTGGCGGCTGCCAGTAGGTATTATAGTTAGGACCTTGTTTCTATTCAAAAAGCATTTTTCTTTTGCTAATATCTTTGGCGCCGTTTGACGAATCTTCGCGAAATTTTCAAAACTAATGGCCAGTTCCGGTCAGCTCCTGTCTTGAAAGTTTCGGGGTGATTCATCAAGCGGGGGCCGAGAAAAAAAAGGGGGGTCCCAAAACGCATTTTCCCCATGTTAATTTCCATAGGAATTTTGAAACAGGTTACAGCCCGAACTGCTGAACGGAATTACACCAAATTTGGCAAAAAGGTAGCCCTTGGTTCAGAAAGAGACCTTTATTTAAAAAGTGTAAATCCGTTCAGTAGTTCCTGAGAAATTAAAAAAAGAAAAATATCGATATCTGAGCACCGAGGAGGAGTCGCAAACCCTCCCAGGCACGAGCATCAGTCCGGGGGATGGGGTCCCTGGGGCTGAATTGGCACAGGGAAGGGGGCCACGCGTCCCCCTTCCCTATAAATAAATAAACAAAAAAGGAGGCCATGCCCCGGGGATGGGGTCCCGGGGCCGAAATTGGTCTCGGGAGGGGCGCGCGGCCCCCTTCCAGTTTTTTGGGTTTTTTTTAATAAAAGGGTCAGGCCCTGGGGGATGGGGTCCCCAGAGCCACAAAAATGCTAAAGGAAGGGGGGGCACACAGCTCCCCTTCTAAAAAACAATAGAAAAAAAAAGCCGGCATCTCGCCGGAGGCCCCGCCCCCTCCCTGCACCACTGTGCAACTGCACCCCCTAGCGCGTTGTAAGTTGGGGAGTTAATTCCCCTTAAAAACTGAGGGTCCCTGGGGCCAACTAGCCCACTAGGTACCTTCAGTAAGCGCCACACAGCTGGATTGCTGAGAGGTGGTCCGAGGCCACGCCCCTTTTACACCACTCTGCAAAGGCGCCTCTTGGCGCACTGCTGGTGGAGCGATGAGGTCCTCTTTTGTCCTGAGGACCTCAGGTCACAAGTGGACTTCATCCCCGAGCAGCAGTGCATCACGAGTCGCATTTGCAGAGTCGTCTAAAAAGGGGAGTGGTCTTTGAGCACACTCAGCAATCTAGCTATATGGGGCTTACCGGAGGTAACAGGTGGGCTAGTTGGCCCCCAGGGACCCTCAATATTCAAGGGGACTTAATCCCCCAACTTAGAACGTGCCAGGAGGGGCGTTTGCAGAGTGGTGGAGAAAGGGGGCGTGGCCTGTGTCCAGCTATCTGCAATCCCACTATCTGGGACATACTGGAGGTATCAGTTAGGCTAGTTGTCCCCTAAGGACCCCCAGCAGCGAAGGGGACTTCAATCCCCATCCAAGAGCGCACCAGGAAGTGCGTTTGCAGAGTGGTGGGGAAAGGGGGCGTGGCCTGCTATGACAACTTAGCAATCCTGCTGTGTGGGACTACTGGAGGTAATAGGAGGAGTAGTTGTCCCCCAAGGATGTCCTTGTGGGGCCAACTACCCCTCTTGTTGCCTCCAGTAATTCCCACACAGTGGGACTGCTAAGACGTCTTTGGAGGCCATGCTCCTCTTTCTCCACCACTCTGCAAACGCGCCTCCTGGCAGAGTACGGGATGGGGAAGAAGTCTAATTTACTCCTGAGGGACTTTGGGGGCCAAGAAGCCCTCCTGGTATCTCCACTAATCAGGGTTGAACATCTAAGAATTTTTTTTAACTAAGTTCAGGAACAAAATCCCTTGTAGGCAATCCTTTACTTATTTTCAATTTTATTGCCCAAGCCTCCAAGGGTATATTGGGTTTCCCACTTGTTTGATACATACTTAGGAAAAAGGCATGATTGTTGTTATAAGCTTCAGGTTCAATATCATAGGCACCATGTTTAGGTGTCATACCCCACCTTAAAATTAGGAAATTCTTGGGAGTCATGCTTGGACAACTGAATTGTTGACTTCAAGCTCTCTCAATATTTTCCATGTTGGATTGCGCGTTATTGTTCTGTGATATCGTTTTTACCCTGCTTTGAAGAGAATCTGATAGATGTTACCTGCTTCTATGTTTCTGCTGTTTTTAATTATTACAGATTGGAACAAGTATTACCTTTTAAATCATGTTGTTCACTTTTTAACTTCATATGTCAGCCATTACATTAAGTCATCTTCATTTTGTAATTAGTATTGACTTCACAGATGGCACAACAGACCGAATTTTAGCCCATTTTAGGTCTATTTTTCACGTTTTTGTCATACTGATTTGTTTACCAGGAAGGTATTTTAGTGTTAATGGTTGTATTATGATCTTAAGTTAAATTGTATTATAATAGCACTGTATGATTCTTAACTCTAGGTGCTTGACATGCTTTACATGCTTTCAATATTCACATTGTGTACTTTTATGGTCTAAGGACCGAAATAAAGTATGAAATTAAATATTTTCATAAACTTAGCAGTTTGCCTGCAAGTAAAGTGAATGTTTGATGCCATTGTGCTTGATGTGAAAAGCTGTAAGCTGAATGCAGAAAAGGAGTGGTGCAGAGCAGGAGTAAGCAAAGTTATATTTCCATCAGAAAATATTTGCAATGGTTTTAACCTTCATCATTTCACAAATTATAAATGGTTTCTACCATTCTAATACCTTGCCAGTGCACAAACTTTTCCTCCAAAAATGTTTCTGTGTGATACTTTACCCACAGATAGATTTTTGTGCTAGACTTCCCCCAAAAAATTACGGGGCATGTTTATGAGATTTGTCACACAGTGCAGCAAGCCATCTTGCTGTGCTGCACTGTGTGACAGGAAAAGGGCAGGAATTCGCTGTATTTAAAGGAATACGTTGCATTCCTGTCTTTTCCCTTACACTGGTGCCATTTTAGCTCCCAAGCGCCAACGCAGGCACCCTTGCACCATGGTGCAAGGGTGCCTGTGTTGTATGCAGGATTGTTTTGTGCAGGAAGGGGCAACTTTCTGCACAAAAACAATCCTGAAAGGCATATTCCTCTTTCTCCTTGTGCTGCAGAATGAGTGTTTTTACTGTGTGTGTTGTTGTGTGTGTGTGTGTATATGTGCGTGAATGTGTTATTGCATGTGCGCACATGTGTACTCTCAAATGACAGCACAAAATCTATCCCTGAGTGGAACTGACAGGAGATTTTCTGAATGTTCACTTTAATTATGGAGATTATTAGAGAGAGGCGTCATATGCATGTGAGTGGAATGCGTTTTTGACTGAATGTATATCAGTGGATTCCATGTTGGAAGTACTGTGTGTGTATCATACACCAGTTTTAAAATGCCAATTGTATGTGAACTGTGGAGATTAATTCCCCTTTCGTAGTTTATTTGCTGCAAGACAGAAATAGGAGTAGAATCTGGATTTTCTACAGTTAGGGGCCAATTACGATCTTGTCCGGAAAGCTTTCTGACCGAATCGGTTCTGGAATGCTTTCCGGACGACTCGGATCGGGGAGTCCGACCGAGCGATTCCGGATACGATTCGGTCGGACTCCCATTGACTTCAATGGGAGCCTGTGTTCCGAACAAGAACACAGGCTCCCATTGAAGAAAGAGGTGGCTGGGGAAAATCGTGCACCCTGTGGCAGGCACCCCATGGTGCCTACCACACTGTGCATGGTCTGAAAGGGGGACCCATGGGTACCCCTACGGGCCCCATTTGAAGGCCCCGGGTGAAGGGGAGCCTGCTACGGGCCCACAAAGACAGATTCCGATAGCTGTTTCGTTTCAGGCAAACCGAATGGAATGGCTGTCCGAATCTGTCATCATAATCGCTTGCTCGGAAACCGTGTCCATAGAGCTGTACGATTCGGCTCTGAAAGGCTCGACCTGTCCGAATGCCTTTCGGAACCGATTCGTTCAGCCCTAATGATTTCCCGCCATCGTAATTGGTCGTTCGCAACTGGGTACAATTCGATCTGAAGCAAGGGCTCCGTGTCAGATTCGGCAAACCCGAATTCAATTTGGAGACAATCCGAACGGGATCGTAATCAATCCCTAAGTATCAACTTGTAAGTTCTTAGTAAGCCCGCTCCAGTGCTAGTTTAGAACCACATTATTTTCTGCGACATCAGGCAAATATTTGCCAGTTGAGCTGTTTTAAACACAATACTTGGATTAAATAAGCAATCACTCTAAACACCATTGGTTCAACACGATGCTGTTTGCATCTAAAATCTTGAAATCTAGTGAGGATATTGGGATAACCAAATCTACTTATGAAGCATAGATAGGGTATGTCAACATACATGCTAAGTACTGCAGTAACTCCAGGACATGAATCCACAGCTCTCCTTCGTCTCCTAGGTCACATGCAATTGGACAAATTAATAAAATGAGGCAGGGCTTATAGGTTTCCAAAGCACTATGTTCAAGTTTGCTCTATCTTTCTAACCATTTTGATGCAAATAGTTTATATCATTCATGCACGGTTATGCATGCTAATCTAAAATGTATGACCTCTTCATCCATCAACCGTATTCAATTTGAATTTCATATAGCTTAGTAAAATTGAAAAATAAAACAAATGGAAGCACAGATCTCAAATGATAATTGTAGGAAACCTCCTCTTTGTACAGAATACTAAAATTAAGTACACTATGTAGAGAGTGCAAGAGATCCCCAAAAGGCAGGTAGATGCAAAAGTAAATAATACTAACTCTCTTTTTGTGGTAGGTTGGGAAAGCAGTTAGGCTATTAAGAGGGTAGTGCTAAACATTTGTTGTACTCAAAGAGGCAATAAATGAGACACAAACTCAAAAATAAATTCGAGACCAATTTGTAAAAATAACATTGATTTTTATATAATTTTTAAGACCATAACACAGTTCTAAGGTAAGCACTTTTGGAGTTAGGATTTTTCAAAGTTCATAAAATATATCACTTCTATTCGCAATTACGCACCATATGAAACAATAGGGAAAAAGCAGAAAAATGCATAGAAATTCAGCCAATGCGTTCACGAAGTTCACCTTCTCATTTTAGGTCAATGTCAGGACTGGGTCCAAAGTTCCAGCAGGAGAAGTTCGGGAGCACCTCCGATGAGGCCGGGAGCAGAGGTGCTGAGGGTCTTGGAAGCTGATACGCAAAGATGAAGTGGACCACTTGAAAAAGCACTGAAAAGAGGGTTTTACAGGTAAGTCCGGTGGGTCTCCTTGGAGGGAGGAGGTTGCAAGGGCCTGGGAACAATGGCAGCAGGGGTGGTTGGTCAGTGCTTGGGCCGGTGGGGCAGGGTGCAGAGCAAACAGGTCAGCCGGGCATCTTGCGTCATGAGGTCCTTGCAGTCAGGAGCAGGCAACATTTAGAGGCGATCTCGGGACAGCTGGACCAATCAGTAAGTGGGTCTCGGGTGTCTCTATGTCCCTCAATGGGTGCATGCTTCTGGCATTTCATGAGTCCGGCTCTTCTTCTTGGATTTTACAGTTGGGGGTCAGGTACCCGGGGGATTGGTACCCCGCGGCTTCGGTAGGTACTGGTGCCTTCAAACTTAGTGAGGAGGCACATATGACCCTCTGGAGCTGTTGTACCTCTTCATGGTTTGGTGCTGCATTGAGGTTGTCGGGGAGCAGCAAGTCAACAAGCCGGATTTCGGTGCACAGGGGAGTGATACATTTCACTCCAAGGGAGCTTCATGGCAATTTCTTGAAGGCTGAAGGTGCTCCGGGGTTCTTGCAGTCCTTTCAGGTTTCAGGACAACACAGCAGCAGCGATTGCAGAGTCCTAGGAGCAGCCAACAGGGTTTGGTGCCTTTTTCTTCTGCAAAAGGGCTTCAGTTCTCGAGCAGCAGATCTTCTCTGTCCTGGTCTTCTCTTATTTATTGAATCTGAAGTTCAGGTCTTGAGGTGCCACCTAATTACTGAATTTAGAGGGGCTACAAGGGGAGACAGGCAGTAGGCAATGGGATACTTACCTTTAGGGTGTCTACACCCTCTAGTGACCAGTTCCGGATGAAAGTGGCACTACCCTAGCACTGATTGGAGATTTCTCTACCATTCCAAGATGGGGGAATTTTAGGAGAGGGTTTCACATTGCCTGCCCACCCTAGGGGTGGTGTAGGCTAAGTGGGGATCCTCCTCCTCATCTAACTAATTTCCGGCCTTTCCTCCCACCAAAAGTGGAGCAGGAAAGGGGACTTGTCTTCCCTGACTATCTGTAGGTTCCTGGGTTGGATTTCGAAGGTGGGATTGCCTTTGAAGTTTCCCGCACAGGAAGGCCATCATGTCCTGGAGGTGGTGTGAAGCACCTCCGAAGAGAGCAGGCTTTGATTCTGCCCTCTGAGAGCACTGACTCTCACTCCATCAGCTCAAAAACATGTCTGGTTGTAGCAGGCTGACGAAAACAAGTCAGGAACCACAACAGTGCTTGGTGGGTTTTCAGGGAACCCTCTAAAAGGGGCTCCTGTGTGAATGTATTTATTAACCCAAAACTGGCATCAGTGAGGATTGATTAAGACAAGATTTTTGGTACCACGCATCTCAGAAATCAGTAAAGCCATCATGGAGCTGGGAAACTCGTGTTGACATGTATCCAGCCCATGTACTCTTTATGGCTTCCCTGTGCACTTACAACATCCCAGAATGGACTGGACATTGTAGGGACATATCTGCTCATGCTGATATGCCCACACATAGGATATAGTGCATCATGCCTTAAGGCTAAAGGCCTGCAGTAGGAGTGACTTATCTATATCCCATGCAGTGTATGGGAAAATTTGGCACACAGGGCTGTATGCCATGTCGACTCTTCGAATTTCTCTGCACCAAGACACGGAGCCTGCAGCGGAAGAGTGCATAGCCTTGTTGAGGAGTCCCAGGGGTGGCACAACCAGTGCTGCAGCCCCAGAGGACTCTTCTCAGTACCCATGCCCTGGGCACCAAGGGTACAATATATTAGGAACTTACAGGGGTCACTGAAGTTGTGCCAGTTGTGATACAGTTTTGGGGAAAGAGATCTGGCACAGTAGACCTGGTTAGCAGGGGCCCAGTGCACTTACAGTTCAAAATTACATCAGGCAAAAAGTGGGGGCTAACCATGTCAAAAGAGGCACTTTCCTACAATATTGAATTAGTAAATAGACAATTGTGGTAGAGAAAAAGGGTAAATAATGGAATCATATAAACTAGGCAATGCATTTCCAATGGATAATACTTGTATATCAAATACATTTGAACTAAAACGTAAATAAATATGTTAAAAGAAACTTTAGCACCGATAATAAAATATTATGAATTGATCCATGAAATTGACACACAAACATAGAAACAACCCATAATATAAACAGTGATAGTGGTGAATCACATTAAATACAAAAACAATGTATTTACAAAAAAATATTCAAATAGATCTGTACTGTAAAATCTTCAAATTAAAGCAATTAATTATATTTATATAATTATACATTTCATCTCTTTGTATAAGCAAATAAAGCTGGAACAAAGTCACAGTCCACTATCAACTACCTACATCATACCTTATTTCAAAAAGTGGATTGATGCTCCTCAAAAGTGCAGAAAGATCTGTAAAAGTTTGGATAATAAAATGCTAGCCGATGC
The DNA here is from genome assembly GCA_963921515.1 of Calotriton arnoldi. Taxonomy (NCBI): domain Eukaryota; kingdom Metazoa; phylum Chordata; class Amphibia; order Caudata; family Salamandridae; genus Calotriton; species Calotriton arnoldi. The sequence continues at coordinate 600,972 of CAWUFW010005442.1, forward strand.
CATTTAAAAAAAAATGCAGCATTTCACAAAATAATCACTCTATATATAAAGAGTAGTATAAACCGCTATCAGAGATGAAGTGTAGTAAAAGTAAGTTGAGTTTTAGAGGGAAAGTTCAACTACTGGATGCAGAAAAGTCACCAATCATTGACTCGTGTAAAGAATGAGGATGACTTCTCACCATCACCTTCCCAAAACACTCCTGGACCAGGGAAGAACATCAAGAAGAGGAGGACTCTGCTTGATTCTTTTGGAAAGAAGACTGACTCTTGCTGGCAATGAGAGACTGGAAACCCACTCAAATGGTTATCTGGTTTACCTTCTGTTGCTGATTCAGCGACAGAAAACACAGAAAAATGCATATCTCTCTTTCAACGTATGCAAGCATAATAATTTTTATGTTTTTTGCTTTTTAATGTTTTCTTAAATTAATTGGAATATTGTATTGTGTTCTTGACATTAATGTTGTTTGGTACCGCTTGAATTTTTATACATTTCTGTGGCAAATTGCCTTCTACTTGTGCCACTGCTGTCAGGTATTGGGCGTAGGTACACCTAAAGCAGTGTTGTGACCTAACCAGAGTGTGTTGATTTACTTGGTAGAGCTCCCCAGCTCTCAAATTAATAATCCACTTTGTGGCACATAACAATATACAGGAACAAGTGCTCCTACTCAAAATCTCTGTAGAAGATGATAACTCAGGATTCATCATGAATAACAAGTGTATTTGAAAGTGACCCATAGAACAGTTTGTACATTGCACATCAAAAGTCCCTAGTCTGCGGTTATTAGATTAATTTAACACAGTACTTCACAGTTACTCTTAGCCTTAGGACTGTGTTATAGCCCACGCATCATCCCCATTAAAGTTCCTCAAATTCAGGGGATGGCTAAACTTGGACATTTCAGTCATTACCTATCAATAAAAGTCTCAGAAGAAAAACCTTTATTTTGGATATACATCTCGATATACTTTATGCAAACATGATGCATGCTAATATCAATACCGGGTTTATCCTTATTGAGGACACATTCGAAAAATCAAGTGACTAGTTGGATCCAAATATCAGAAGCAGGTTTAAAATCTCTAGGCCAATTGAGACCCTATTAAAGACTACTTTGCTTAAAACTGGCTTATCATATGTGGGCATAATAATGTGTCCTAGGTGGCAATTGGGAAAAGCATTGTATTAAATATGGTGTATTCTACTGTACTATATATTATTAAATGTGACCATGCCCACTGGGGCAGTGAGTTTCCAACATTTCAGTCGGTAGATGCAATTTCAATGCGATCTTACTGTGACCATAACAGTTTGGGTCTATATATTGTTTTTTGTTGGGGGGCACAGTACTGTTATTTTTACCTTTCAATTTATGTCCCATGCACTGTTGGAATTTTGGTTATGAGCTTTACCATTTAATTTTTGTATTTCATGGTATTGTAAGGTATTATTTATGCCTTTGCCCACTTGGGCAGGGAGTTTTTTAACATTACTGCCAATAGGATGGTTTCTCCCAGTGACCTTACTTTGCATTTAACAGCAGGTATTATTTGGGGTAATCGCATTGTTACTCTTACCTCCCATTCCTTGCTCTATATATTGCTCATTTATTGTAATGCGTCTTCTGGTAGTAATTTGCTACTTTAAGATGGCCTCCACTGTCACTTTCACTGTAATGTCCTTTGTTCTCTTCATTCACTCATGCCAGTATTTATGCCTTTGTGTCACTTCCGCTTTCCACTCGTGAACAAGACACTTTTGTGTTGCAACGCATTGAGCGTGCTGCTCAAATTAAATCCTTTTGCAACTACCTGCTGGGAGTGCGCATGCTTTTTTCATGGAATTCGTATATGTATATATATATATATATGTGACCATGGTGGCTGAGACCACCGAAATGCATTGTTTGTTTCTGCTAAACAAATAAATATTCGAACTGGCTTCAGCCGTGTCGGTGCCTCTGTACGGAGTCCCGTGTGGGGAGAGCAGCAGGAGTGGGAACATATATATATATATATATATATTCACTGAAAAAAACCATAGGTTTCAGGCACGTTATAGTTAGAAATTAGCATTTAAAAAACCTTACAAATTCACTGAAAAAACCATAGGTTTTAGGGACAGTTATAGCTAGTTGGACATTGCACTCGTACAAAACCCGTGAAATTCCCCCGTTATAGTTAGTTCAGCTAACTACAACTCGCGCCCCGCAATGCACTGCTGATGACGTCACATATTACATCACTCATGACATGGTCAGTGACATCACTGATGACATCACTGATGACATCTCAAATGACATCACTGATGACATCATCCAGTGACTGTGTGTTTCTGTAAAGTTTAAATATTTTTATATATATAGGGAAAGGCGTATTGAAGAATGAGTGGGTGTATAAGTGTCTGTAAGGATGATTTAGTAGGTGCGTGACTAACTCTATAAGTGAGGGAATAAACGTATCTTACTGAATGCATGGGTTAGTGACTAAACTGGGTGAATGTCTGTATCCGTCTGTCTGTTGCTGTGTAAGTGGCTGCATGGGTTTGTGAATAGCTACATCAGTGTCTATATGAGTTATTGATTGGTTGTCTGAGTATCTGTATGGGTGCCTGAGTGTTTGTGTGGGTGGGGTGTGTGCGACTCTGTGCATAGATGTGTGAGTGGGTGATTCACTGGGTGGATGGTTTCAAGAGTGCATCTGTGATAGACTGTATGGGTGGGTAAGTGTGTGTAAGAGTGTGTTAGTGAGTGAATGTATGTCCCAGTGGTACATGTGTGAGTAACTACATATGTGAAAGGCAGTATATATGTGTGTTGGAGTATATAAATAGCTATAAGCGAGAGTGTGTGATTGTGAGAGTGACTGTATGGATGAGTGTGTGCTTGTATCAGTGATTGTAAAGAGCGTAAGAATGTGCTAGTATTTGTATGAGTAAGTGAGCTGGTGTGTGTATAACTGTATAGGTGAGTAAATGGCAGTGTGTTTAATTATTTGCATGACAGACTAGGTGTGTGAGTACCTCTATGGATGAGTGGCGGTGTTTGAGTGTCTATATAGGAGTATGAGTGCATATGATAGTCCTGTACTGAGTGACCATAAGTATGAGTGACTGTATGGGTGAGTGAGTGGATATGTGTGTAGACCTAAGAATCAGTGAGTGGGTATGTAGTTATTGGTGTTGGAGTGTCTATGGTTTTGAGAATGGCAGTCTGTAATTTAGAGTGGGTATATCAAAGGTTATTTTAGGGTGTGAGGAGGTGCATCAGATTATCACGTGGATGATGTCATCAGTGATGTCACTGACCATGTCATGAGTGATGTAATATGTGACGTCATCAGCAGTGCATTGCGGGGCGCGAGTTATAGTTAGCTGAACCAACTATAACGGGGGAATATCACGGGTTTTGTACGAGTGCAATGTCCAACTAACTATAACTGTCCCTAAAACCTATGGTTTTTTCAGTGAATTTGTAAGGTTTTTTAAATGCTAATTTCTAACTATAACGTGCCTGAAACCTATGGTTTTTTTCAGTGAATTTCAAAGGTTTTGTAAATGACAATTTTTAAATGTATTAATTGTTATATTTATTTTTTTGATACTGATTTACTACATTTTTTTAAATTATTTATTTTTAGATATTTTATTTTTTAAATTACATTGTAATTACATTATACATTACATTACAAAATATACTTTCTCAGAATGAATTACTTTAGTTTAAATACTTTGCAAATAGGCAATAGACTTTTAAGTACAGTAGTTACAGTTGTTGCAATGGGCAACACAATTTCAAACACAATGCAACATTGAGCTCAAAGTGAATTTCTAGTTAAATGCAATTAGTTACTTTATGGATTACTTTTCTAACCACAGGACTGGATCCTAGATTCAGTCCTGGGACATCTCCTGTAAACAGTTGAGTAAAAGCGTTTTGGTTACAGTAGTGATTTTTAAGGAATATTATTGTATTTTAAAAGTTGACAGAAACTTTTTCACATAGAATCACCAATGTTATCCTATGGGAGGAAATTCACTTAGCAGGTAAGTAGTGTTATCGTTACTTTTTCTTACTCAGTGGTGGATCCTGGATCCAGCACTGGTGCATCTCCTGTAAACAGTTGAAATAATGTGTTTAAGTCATACAGGCGATTTTTAAGGAATATTTGTAGTTTGTGAAAATCGACACTTTGAAAATTTCTGCTGAAAACCAGACAATGGATTCCTATGGAAGGAAATACAAGTTACTGGTAAGTACGGTTAGAATTACTTTTCAGGGTCAGTGCTGGGCTAAAAGATGCAGCACTGGGTTCTCTCCTGATAACAGGTGAGTAAATAGGAATTCGTATTTCGGCTGATTTTAGAGGAATATTATAAAGTTCCAAAACTCCACACTTAGAAGAATTTCCAAGTGAAACCAGTCAATGTTAGCCTATGGAAGGAAATTCAAGTTACTGGTAAGTACGGTTAAAATTACTTTTCAGGATCAGTACTGGGCTCAAAGATGCAGCACTGAGGTCTCTCCTGATAACAGGTGAGTAAATCGGAATTCGTAGTTCGGCTGATTTTAGAGGAATATTTGCACAATGGTGAAGGAAGGGGGTGGGGCCTGAGGTGACATGTCTGCAAACATGCCCTGTGGCGCGTTTTAAGTTGGAGAATTAATTCCTCCTCAATCCCGAGTGTCCCTAAGGGCCAACTAGCCCACCAGATACCTCCAGTATGCACCAGAGAGTTGCGTTGCAGAGAGGTGTTCAGAGGCCACGCCCCTTTTACAACACTCTGTAACGCAGCTCTGTGGCGCTTACTGGAGGTACCTGGTGGGCTAGTTGGCCCCCAGGGACCCTCAGGATTGAAGGGGATTTAATTCCCCATCTTAAAACGCGCCATGGAGCCTGTTTGCACACATGTCACCTGAAGCCCCGCCCTCCCTTCACCACTGTGCAAATGCGCCCGTGGCGCGTTTTAAGTTGGGGGATTAAGTCCCCTTGAATCCTGAGGGTCCCTGGAGTCCAACTAGCCCACCATGTAGCTCCAAAAGCGCCACAGAGCTGCGTTGCAGAGAGGTGTAAAAAGGGGCGTGGCCTATGTACACCTCTCTGCAACGCAGCCTCCTGGCGCATACTGGAGATTCCTGGTGGGCTAGTTGGCCCCCAGGGACCCCCAGTATTCAAGGGGAATTACTTCCCCTCCTTACAACGCGCCAGGGGGCGCGTTTGCACACTGCTGCAGCGAGGGGGCGGGGCCTCCGGCACGATGCCGGTCTTTTTTTTTAAATTGAAAACGGGAAGGGGTCCGTGTGGGCCCCCCTCCTGAGTCCTCTAATGGCCCCGGGGACCCCATCCCCCGGGACCGGCCTTTGCCTTTTTTTATTATTTTTTTTAAATTGTTTTTTTGGGGAGGGAGGCCGCGTGGCCCCCCTCCTGGGCCACTTCTAGCCCCGGGGACCCCATCCCCGGGGCTGGCCCTCTCCGTTGGGGACCGTGGGGGGGTCCCCAATGCCCCCACAGTCCCGCCGGCTCCCCGCGTCCTGCGGGAGCCGGCATTGCTTTTCCATAAGGGGAGCTGCTGACATGCAGCTCCCCTTATGGAAAAGCAATTCTGCTTTGCTTCAATGAAGCAAAGCAAGTTTGCAATGGCAGGACGGGAGCCGCGAGGCTCTTGTCCTGCCATTGCAAACAGCAGTGTCCCGGGGGTAGGCACCCCGGGACACTGCAGGAGCCGGCCCTGGGGGGTGGTGGTCCCCAGGGCCACCACAGGCTCCAGGAGGGGGGCCGCGTGGCCCCCCTCCCATGTCTTTAAAGCCTCGGGGAGGTGGTGGTCCCCGGGGCTCGGGGGTCCGTAACGGACCCCCGCATTTACTATTAGTGCCCCGAGGAGGTGGCGGTCCCGGGCGTGTGGGGGGCTCGAGCCCCCCACACAGGTTCATTAAATTAAATAAAAAGAAGCCCCGGGGGTGGCGGTCCCCGGGGCTGCGGGAGGGCCGAGTGCCCTCCCGCACCATTTTGAAATAAAAGCCCCGTGGGGTGGCGGTCCCCGGGGCTTGGGGGGGCCTTAGAGGCCCCCCAAATCATTTTTATTAACCCCCTCATGCCCCCGGGACTTGGCCCACCCGGGGGCCAATTAAGAACGAAGCGCGGGAGACTGCGCTTCGTTGTTTTTTTTATCGGCAGGATCCGCGCACCCAGCTCGTTTTTTGCAGATTTAAAAAAAAAAATGGGGGCCCTGGGGGTCCTTGTAGGACCCCTGAGCAGGCCTAGGGGTCAGGGTGTTTCTACCCTGCCCCCTTTTTGCGTTTTTGCGTCTGTTTTCATCTTTTCTTGTGCCTCGGTTCTACCGAGGAACAAGATGGCTGCCAACACTTCCTGATTTGGAGTGTTGACAGCCAATTAGCATACAGCTCGTGATCGGGAGGGTACGCGGACCCTATGCGGCCATAGATATATATGTGATTTTACTTTTGATTTTCTCAGGAACTACTGAATGGATTTACACCATTTAAGCAAAAGGCACGACTCTGAACCAAGGGCTACCTTTTTGCCAAATTTGGTGTAATTCCGTTCAGCAGTTCGGGCTGTAGCTGCGATGAAAGGTCCCTATGGAAAAATGAATGGGGAAAACACGTTTTGGGACCCCCCTTTTTTCTCGGCTCCCGAACAACTCCACAACGAGAGCAACCTGCTAGAAAAGGAACAACGTTGGGTGTTTCGTTTGGGCACTCATCTGACAGGTCTGAACGATGATATTCCCTGGGCTCAACTGACCTAGACTGTACATCTCTCCTAGTATACTGATATGGATCAATCAATATATCATGCAGTCATTCCGGATCTGGCTTTGCAGTAATCAATGTCCATAAGATAATCGCATCTCTTCTAACATCTCTAGATAATCAACTTCACTTATGTGTATCACTGTTTTCACTCTGCGTACATTTAATTCTGAAACTGCTTCCATACTGAACTCAGTGCAATCTGGTGTCAAATCCTGGGTTTGTTTGGTCGGGTTCAAGAACACCTAATCTTTGCGCATGGGTTAATTCAGGCAGTGCTCTGATATCGGGTTCAGTTTTTTCATCCATCTAGTGCTATTCATTTTTCGACCATCTGGGCATTTAATCACTACTTCACCCTCACCCCTTTTTAGGGCAAACTGACGTTTAGTCTTAGTTTCCATGCTCCCACAAGCGGTTACAATCCCTACAGCAGTATACAGAGTCAGCGCTCCCTTATTGGGATTATGCCCGTCTGTTATAGCGCTGTTTATATTTATATTTATTACTCATACCTATAGGTCTGTCTGCGCCACTCCTTTTTGAATAAACTCGAAAGACTATTCGTTTCATTTAGAATACATACGATGTTCGGAAAGACATTGTTTCAACCATTTCCGGTTACATCCTGACGCAATGGGTTAGCGTACTAGCGTTAGTCACTTCCGCTTTCGAACTCTAATTTGCGGGATCTCGCACAGGTGCGCCCTGTTGTAAACTAATTGCCTGCCTTTAAAAAGAGCCTCCCCCGCGGTCTCACTCACACAACGGAGCCGCGGGATGGCGTTATCAAAAGCGAGGAGCTGTTGACCAGAACGTGAGTACGGCATAGCCGTGTAGGGTACCAGTAACGCTGGAGTCGTTCAAAAGTTAACGCCAACCTGGTGTTCATTATACAAAATTCTCCGTGAACAGTTTTTTCTCATTTTTCTATCTCGTTTTTCAAACAGCAGACGTGGCAACACCCTTCCCAACCGTTATAAAGGCTCATGGAGCATTAACTCCTGCTTTCTCTAGTATGTATCTCCATTATATGAACGTAACTTAAAGCATCAATCACAATGACTTTGAATACTGAATATAGAGAGTGTGTTTTCTGTTTTTTGTGTGTATGTCTTGTTATTTGTCCCTTTTTTCCTAACAGGTCACGGCACTTGGTTAAATTACAAACTAAGGCTAATGGACACTACAGTCACAGTTAATGTTTTGTTTCTTCTTAGGTTAATCGTGTCTGCGCATTGGGAGGCGCACTTGCATAAATTAATTGTGCTCTCTCTTTTTCAGGCTTACATTTCAGAAATACTGAGTGGGCTCACTCTTTACCATTATTTGATTGGGTACTGTATATTATGCATCCCCCCCTTTTTTAACATTTTGTATATATCACACATTTATTGATAGCAACATAGTGAGTACTGAAGGGATCATTTTTCAGTCCTGATGAAGAAGCCTTGTTGCTTCGAAACATGTTGACACACCCAGGAGTATCCGCACATTACACGCAGGACATCTCCGAACCACCCTTTTAATAGCACCAGCCTCTATGACCTATTAAATTCCTTAAGTCCATGAGGCCAGGTTCTTTTTAACTCACTTTTCGCATTCACCCCTGACCCTTCCTCTCACTACCCCTACACCACACATAGCACTACAAACATCAGTGCTCCAGCGTAGTCGCTGGTCGCAGCACGCCCCGTCCCGCAGCTGGGGCGGGAAGACCCTATGATGAAGCATGACACCAAGGGTCCTTTTGGTGTGTGAGGGGTATCAAAGCAAACATTGTGTGTTTCCTACCAAGTTTGGGAACACATTTCCTTATTACAACCTCTTTTGAGGTGGATCTCTCTTTTGTTTCATAGTTAGAAATTAGCATTTAAAAAACCTTTGAAATTCACTGAAAAAAACATAGGTTTCAGGGACGTTATAGTTAGAAATTACCATTTAAAAAACCTCAGAAATTCACTGAAAAAACCACAGGTTTCATGGACGTTATAGTTAGAAATTAGCATTTAAAAAACCTTAGAAATTCACTGCAAAAAACACAGGTTTCAGGGACGTTATAGTTAGTTGGACATTTCACTCATACAAAACCAGAGAAATTTGGATGTTATAGTTAGTTAAGCTAACTATAACTTGCGCATCCCATAATGCACTGCTGATGACGTCACATATTACATCATTCATGACATGGTCAGTGACATCACTGATGACATCTCAAATGACATCACTGATGACATCACTGATGGCATCATCCACATGATAATCTGATACACCTCCTCACACCCTAATATAACCTTTCATACACCCACTCTAAAATACAGACTACCATTTTCGAAACCATAGACGCACCAATACCAGTTACTACATACCCACTCACTGATTCCTAGGTCTACATACACATCTACTCATTCACACATACAGTCAAGTATACATGCAGTCACTCACCAATACAGCATTAAGGGTGGGCAAAGCACTACGCTACGCTCGCGTAGTTTGCGAAGTTTGCGCTACTTCGCACTACGCGAATTGCACGTAGCACAGTGCAAACACGCGTAGCATAGCGCGGCGTAGTGCAGCGGTCATTTTTTGCTTGCTCGCGGTCCTCAACGTCAAGTTGGCGACCGCGAGCAAGCAAAATGACATCCCGGCGAGACTTTTTCCTCATTCGCGATCAGCAACATCAAGTTGCCGATCGCGAGCGTGGAAAATAAAACTCCCGGCGAGATTCTCAACGCGGGGAGGTCAGATTTCTCATTGCGAGTGGTCGCGTATGCTCGCGACCGCTCGCGATGAGAAACTACCAGTCCGCGTTGAGAAAGCTGCCGCTCGAGTAAAAATCTACTCGAGCGGCAGTAAAAGACAGCTCGCACTGTGCAAGATGCTGTTTTCAATGATTGCACAGTGTGGACAAGCATCCGGCACTGTGCAATCATCGCGAACAGCGCACTACGCAGTTCGCGTAGTGCTACGCGTAGCTCGCGTAGTGCGAAGTGCACTTCGCGTAGCTTCGCGTAGCGCTACTTCGCGAACTACGCCCAGGGTTATACAGCACTATCATTTGCACTGATACACCTATACAGACACTGACACACCGCCACTCATCCATAGAGTTACTCACACACCTAGTCAGTCATGCAAAGAATCAATTACACTCCCATTTACTCACCTATACAGTTATACACACACCACCTCACTTATTCATACAGATACTAATACATACTTACTCTCTTATACAATCAATGATACAACCACACACTCATCCAGAAAGCCACTCTCACAATCACAAACTCTCACATATAGTGATTTATATACTCCAATACTCACATATACTGCCTTTCACATATGTAGTTACTCACACATGTACCACTGAGACAACCATTCACTTACCAACACACCCATACATACACTCACCCACCCATACATCCCTTCCCAGATGCACTCTTGAACCCATACACCCAGTGAATCACCCACTCACACATCTATGCACAGAGTCACACCCCCCACCCACCCACACACGACACTCAGGCACCCATACAGATACTCAGACAACCAATAAATAACCCATATAGACACTCATGTAGCTACTCACCAACCTATGCAGCCGCTTACACACCAACTGACAGACTGATACAGACATTCACACAGTTTAGTCACTAACCCATGCATTCAGTAAGACACGTTTAATCACTCACTTATACAGTCAGTCATGCACCTACTAAATCATCCATTCAGACACTTATACACCCACTCATTCTTCAATACACCTTGGCATATATTATCTACTGGTGGTCGCCAGTAGATAGTTATAGTTAGGACCTATTTTCCATAGGAAATCCGCAACATTCTATTTGCAATAACGTTGGCGCCGGTTGACGAATCTTCGCGAAAGCTTCCAACTTGTTGGGGCGCTCCGGTCCGCTCCTATCCTGAATGTCTCGGGGTGATTCGTCAAGCGGGGGCCGAGAAAAAGGGGGTCCCAAAACATGTTTTCCCCATTCATTTTTCCATAGGAACCTTTAGTCGCAGCTACAGCCCGAACTGCTGAACGGAATTACACCAAATTTGGCAAAGAGGTAGCCCTTGGTTCAGTGTCATGCCTTTTGCTTAAATGGTGTAAATCCGTTCAGTAGTTCCTGAGAAAATCAAAAGTAAAGTCACATATATATCTATGGCCGAGTAGGGTCCGCGTACCCTCCCGATCACGAGCTGCATGCTAATTGGCTGTCAAGTGGCTGTCAACACTCCAAATCAGGAAGTGTTGGCAGCCATTTTGTCCCTCGGTAGAACCGAGGGACAGAAACAAGTGTGCAAAGCGCAAAAAGGGGGCAGGGTAGAAACACCCTGACCCCCTAGGTCTGCTCAGGGGGTCCCACAAGGACCCCCTGGGCAGAAAAAAGCATTTTTTTTTTAAACGGCGGGATGCGCTTAGGGTGCGTGGATCCCGCCGATAAAAAAAAAAACTAATTTGCCCCCGGGTGGCCCAAGTCCCGGGGGCATGCGGGGGTGGGTTTAGAATTTATGGGGGGCCTCTAGGGCCCCCCAAACCCCGGGGACCGCCACCCCCCGGGGCTTTAAATAAAAAATGGTGCTTGAGGGCTCTCCGCCCTCCCGCAGCCCCGGGGACCGCCACCCCCGGGGCTCCTTTTTTAAATTTATTGACCTGTGTGGGGGGCTCCAGTCCCCCACACACCCCGGGGACCGCCACCTACCCAGGGCACTAACAAATTTAAAATGGGGGTCTGTTTTGGACCCCCGAAGCCCCGGGGACCACCACCTCCCCGGGGCTTTACAGATGTCAGGAGGGGGGCCGCGTGGCCCCCCTCCTGGAGCCAGTGATGGCCCTGGGGACCACCACCCCCCAGGGCCGGCTCCTGCAGTGTCCCGGGGTGCCTACCCCAGAACACTGTAGTTTGCTATGGCAGGGCGGGAGCCTCGCGGCTCCCGTCCTGTCATAGCAAACTGCTTTGAATTTTGGAAGAGAGAGCAGGAAACCTGCGCTCTCTTCCAAAATTCAAAGCAGATTGCTTTTCCACAAGGGGAGCTGCATCTTAGCAGCTCCCCATGTGGAATAGCAATGCCGGCTCCCGAGGGACGCGGGGAGCCGGCGGCACCGTGGGGGGATTGGGGACCCCCCACAGTCCCCAATGGAGAGGGCCAGCCCCAGGGGATGGGGTCCCCGGGGCAAGTAGTGGCCCGGGAGGGGGGCCACACGGCCCCCCTCCACCAAAAAAATAATAATAATTAAAAATAAAAATAAAAATAAAGGCCTGCCCCGGGGGATGGGGTCCCCGGGGCAAAAGGAGGCCTTAGGAGGGGGGCCACGTAGCCCCCCTCCTTAAAAAAATCAAAAAAAGTGTGGCCATGCCCCAGGGGATGGGGTCCCCGGGGCCGGAATCGGCCATGGGAGGGGGGCCACGCGGCCCCCTTCCCGTTTCCTTTTTAAAAAAAAGAAAAAAAGGGGTAAGGCCCTGGGGGTTGGGGTCCCCAGGGCCCAAAAAAAGGAAAAAGGAAGGGGGGCCACACAGTCCCCCTTCGTGAAAAAATAAATAAATTTTTTTTTAAAACGATTGTGCCGCAGGCCCTGCCCCCTTCCTTTACCACTCTGCAAACGTGCCCCCTGGCGCGTTTGCAGAGGGGGAACGAATTCCCCTTGAATACTGGGGGTCCCTGGGGGCCAACTAGCCCACCAGGAACCGCCAGTATGCGCCAGGGAGCTGCGTTGCAGAGAGGTGTACAGAGGCCATGCCCCTTTTACACCTCTCTGCAACGCAGCTCTGTGGCGCTTTGGAGGTACATGGTGGGCTAGTTGGACTCCAGGGACCCTCAGGATTCAAGGGGACTTAATCCCCCAACTTAAAATGCGCCATGGGGCGCGTTTGCACAGTGGTGAAGGGAGGGGCGGGGCTTCAGGTGACATGTGTGCAAACAGGCCCCGTGGCGCGTTTTAAGATGGGGAATTAAATCCCCTTCAATCCTGAGGGTCCCTGGGGGCCAACTAGCCCACCAGGTACGTCCAGAAAGCGCCACAGAGCTGCTTTGCAGAGAGGTGCAAAAAGGGCGTGGCCTCTGAACACCTCTCTGCAACGCAGCTCTCTAGCGCATACTGGAGGTATCTGGTGGGCTACTTGGCCCCTAGGGACCCTCGGGATTGAGGAGGAATTAATTCTCCAACTTAAACGCACCACAGGGCGTGTTTGCAGACATGTCACCTCAGGCCCCACCCCTTCCTTCACCATTGTGCAAATATTCCTCTAAAATCAGCCGAACTACGAATTCCGATTTACTCACCTGTTATCAGGAGAGACCTCAGTGCTGCATCTTTGAGCCCAGTACTGATCCTGAAAAGTAATTTTAACCGTACTTACCAGTAACTTGAATTTCCTTCCATAGGATATCATTGCCTGCTTTTTGCTGAAAAAGTTTCTAAGTGTCGATTTTTGAAACATACAAATATTCCTCTAAAATCAGCAGAACTGCGAATTCCGATTTACTCACCTGTTATCAGGAGAGACCTCAGTGCTGCATCTTTGAGCCCAGTACTGATCCTGAAAAGTAATTCTAACTGTACTTACCAGTAACTTGAATTTCCTTCCATAGGCTAACATTGACTGGTTTCACTTGGAAATTCTTCTAAGTGTGGAGTTTTGGAACTTTATAATATTCCTCTAAAATCAGCCGAACTACGAATTCCGATTTACTCACCTGTTATCAGGAGAGACCACAGTGCTGCATCTTTGAGCCCAGTACTGATACTGAAAAGTAATTTTAACCGTACTTACCAGTAACTTGAATTTCCTTCCATAGGATATCATTGCCTGCTTTTTGCTGAAAAAGTTTCTGTGTCGATTTTTGTAACATACAAATATTCCTCTAAAATCAGCCGAACTACAAATTCCGATTTACTCACCTGTTATCAGGAGAGACCTCAGTGCTGCATCTTTGAGCCCAGTACTGATCCTCAAAAGTAATTTTAACCGTACTTACCAGTAACTTGAATTTCCTTCCATAGGCTAACATTGACTGGTTTCACTTGGAAATTCTTCGAAGTGTGGAGTTTTGGAACTTTATAATATTCCTCTAAAATCAGCCGAACTACGAATTCCGATTTACTCACCTGTTATCAGGAGAGACCTCAGTGCTGCATCTTTGAGCCCAGTACTGATCCTGAAAAGTAATTTTAACCGTACTTACCAGTAACTTGAATTTCCTTCCATAGGCTAACATTGACTGGTTTCACTTGGAAATTCTTCTAAGTGTGGAGTTTTGGAACTTTATAATATTCCTCTAAAATCAGCCGAACTACGAATTCCGATTTACTCACCTGTTATCAGGAGAGACCTCAGTGCTGCATCTTTGAGCTCAGTACTGATCCTGAAAAGTAATTTTAACCGTACTTACCAGTAACTTGAATTTCCTTCCATAGGCTAACATTGACTGGTTTCACTTGGAAATTCTTCTATGTGTGGAGTTTTGGAACTTTATAATATTCCTCTAAAATCAGCCGAACTACGAATTCCGATTTACTCACCTGTTATCAGGAGAGAACCCAGTGCTGCATCTTTTAGCCGAGCACTGACCCTGAAAAGTAATTCTAACCGTTTTTACCAGTAACTTGTATTTCCTTCCATAGGAATCCATTGTCTGGTTTTCAGCAGAAAAGTTTCAAAGTGTCAATTTTCACAAACTACAAATATTCCTTAAAAATCGCCTGTATGACTTAAACGCATTCTTTCAACTGTTTACAGGAGATGCACCAGTGCTGGATCCAGGATCCACCACTGAGTAAGAAAAAGTAACGATAACACTACTTACCTGCTAAGTGAATTTCCTCCCATAGGATAACATTGGTGATTCTATGTGAAAAAGTTTCTGTGTCAACTTTTAAAATACAATAATATTCCTTAAAAATCACTACTGTAACCAAAACGCTTTTACTCAACTGTTTACAGGAGATGTCCCAGGACTGAATCTAGGATCCAGTCCTGTGGTTAGAAAAGTAATCCATAAAGTAACTAATTGCATTTAACTTGAAATTCACATTGAGATCAATGTTGCATTGTGTTTGGAATTGTGTTGCCCATTGCAACAACTGTAACTACTGTACTTAAAAGTTTTTTTGCCTATTTGCAAAGTATTTAAACTAAAGTAATTCATTCTGAGAAAGTATATTTTGTAATGTAATGTATAATGTAATTACAATGTATTTAAAAAAATAAAATATCTAAAAATAAATAGTTTCAAAAAATGTAGTAAATCAGTATCAAAAAAATAAATATAACAATTAATACATTTAAAAATTGTCATTTACAAAACCTTTGAAATTCACTGAAAAAAACCATAGGTTTCAGACATGTTATAGTTAGGAATTAGCATTTAAAAAACCTTTGAAATTCACTGAAAAAACCATAGGTTTCAGGCACGTTATAGTTTGAAATTAGCATTTAAAAAACCTTACAAATTCACTGAAAAAACCATAGGTTTTAGGGACAGTTATAGTTAGTTGGACATTGCACTCGTACAAAACCCGTGAAATTCCCCCGTTATAGTTAGTTCAGGTAACTATAACTCGCGCCCCGCAATGCACTGCTGATGACGTCACATATTACATCACTCATGACATGGTCAGTGACATCACTGATGACATCACTGATGACATCTCAAATGACATCACTGATGACATCATCCATGTGATAATTTGATGCATCTTCTCACACCCTAATATAACTTTTGATACACCCACTGTAAATTACAGACTGCCATTGTCAAAACCATAGACACTCCAACAACAATTACTATATACACACTCACTGATTCTTAGGTCTACACACACACATCTACTCACTCACCCATACAGTCACTCATACTTATAGTCACTCAGTACAGAACTATTATATGCACTCATACACCTATATAAACACTCACACACCGCCACTCATCCATAGAGGTACTCACACACCTAGTCAGTCATGCAAAAAATTAAGCACACACCCATTTACTCACCTATACAGTTATACACACACCAGCTCACTTACTCATACAAATACTAGCACATGCTTACGCTCTTATACAATCTCTGATACAAGCACACACTCATCCATACAGTCACTCTCACAATCACACACTCTCGCTTATAGCTATTTATATACTCCAACACACATATATACTGCCTTTCACATATGTAGTTACTCACACATGTACCACTGGGACATACATTCACTCACTAACACATTCTTACACACACTTACCCACCCATACAGTCTATCACAGATGCACTCTTGAAACCATCCACCCAGTGAATCACCCACTCACACATCTATGCACAGAGTCGCACACACCCCACCCACACAAACACTCAGGCACCCATACAGATACTCAGACAACCAATCAATTACTCATATAGACACTCATGTAGCTATTCACAAACCCATGCAGCCACTTACACAGCAACAGACAGACGGATACAGACATTCACCCAGTTTAGTCACTAACCCATGCATTCAGTAAGATACGTTTAATCACTCACTTATAGAGTTAGTCACGCACCTACTAAATCATCCATTCAGACACTTATACACCCACTCATTCTTCAATACGCCTTTCCCTATAAATATTAAACATATTTAAACTTTACAGAAACACACAGTCACTGGATGATGTCATCAGTGATGTCATTTGAGATGTCATCAGTGATGTCATCAGTGATGTCACTGACCATGTCATGAGTGATGTAATATGTGACATCATCAGCAGTGCATTGCGGGGCGCGAGTTATAGTTACATGAACTAACTATAACGAGGGAATTTCACGGGTTTTGTACGAGTGCAATGTCCAACTAACTATAACTGTCCCTAAAACCTATGGTTTTTTCAGTGAATATATATATATATATATATATAAAATATTTAAACTTTACAGAAACACACAGTCACTGGATGATGTCATCAGTGATGTCATTTGAGATGTCATCAGTGATGTCATCAGTGATGTCACTGACCATGTCATGAATGATGCAATATGTGACGTCATCAGCAGTGCATTGCGGGGCGCGAGTTATAGTTAGCTTAACTAACTATAACGGCCGAATTTCTCTGGTTTTGTATGAGTGAAATGTCCAACTAACTATAACGTCCCTGAAACCTGTTGTTTTTTCAGTGAATATATATATATATATATATATATTTTTTTTTTTTTAAACAAAGGGATGTCGCACTCCAGTATTTTTTCAATCAGAGGTTTTATTTTTCACTGCTAGGTGGCAGTGGAAAATAAAAACCTCAGATTGCAATAATACTGGAGTGCGACATCCCTTTGTTTAAATATATTATATGGGGCCGGATTCCACCCAATTGATGTCAGCACCGGATGACTGAGCGCGCTGTGTGGCGGAATCACATCGTTTGACAAAACATATATGTATTTTATATATATATATTTATATACATATTACCTACTGGCAGTCGCCAGTAGGTAGTTATAGTTAGGACCTACTTTCCATAGTAAAATAATTTTTTGTCTTGGCTATACCTTTGGCGTCATTTGACCAGTCTGCATGAAATTCTGCCAAAAAAGTGTTACGGTGGGTACTATTGTTATGGAAAGTTTGGGGGTGATCCGTGCAGTGGGGACCGAGAATTAGGGCCGCGAAATAAGGTTGCGTTTGTAATGTTAATTCCTATAGGATCCTTTAGCCACCTCTACAGCCCGAACCGCTGAACGGACTTACACCAAATTTGGCTGGGAGGTGATGTCCGTTCAAGGAAGTTTCTTTTGCTTATTTGGTGTAAATCCATTCAGTAGTTTTTGAGAAATTGAAGTTTAAAATTATAGTGAGATCTCTGGCTACGGATATTTCATGAAGGTTTCGTGAAGAATCGCGGATGCACTTGCCAACGGGAATGCTCGGATTGGCTGGACACAACCTGAATAGAAAGTTGTGCCTGCTATTTTATCTATCGTGAACGGTTCCCAGGGTTGAAAATCTGTGTGAAAGCTCACATAAGGGGTCAGGGTGGAGATACTCTGACCCCATGGTTGAGAAATGGAGGTATTAGTGACACAAGTTATGTGTCCAAAATTGATTTTTTTAATCACGTACAATATTTGCGACACACTGTGACCAACAGCGTGGCCCCCTGAGGACATCAGGACTATCAGCCTCGTCATGAACATCGGTAACAATATAAAAAAATATATCAATGAATCATTAATATGCATTGATATTGAGATATTGATAAATGTTTTTATATAGATATTTATATAGTGAGTTATCTACTGTGATGTTAGAATTAATTATATAGTTATAATTTTTTTATGCGGTGGCTATTGAATTCTTGCTTTTCCTTTCTGCTTTTGCGACAAAACCGTGGGTATTACTATAACACACGACATTGCGATCTCTGGACTCACCACAAAAATGGAAAATAGGTTTAAGAGATGGTTGTTCTAGAAATACACTAGAAAAAATGAGTTTGAAGTGTACAGTAATAAACCTCTAGATTGTAAAATACCGTAATGTATGTGCATATATGTGTTTTCACTTTATTGAATAAGCGCGATGGTCGCGGTTAATAATGTCATTGCGACATCTCAAATTACTGCGAAAACGGAAAATAGGTCTGCAAGATGGTGTCTAAAGAAACTTAGTACAAAAATATGAGTTTTAACACGCTTTGAAAGAAGTATGTATATAGTAATATGTATAGGGCAAAGTTCAGAATGGATTTTTTCCATATTATTTTTGATGTGTTGGTGGTCAATGAATGTCTGCTTTATTTTCTGCTTTTGCAAAATTTCCACGGGGATCGCAATTACCAACACCAGCGCGATTCCCGGCGTCACCGCGAAAAGATAAAATAGGTGTTAGAGATGGCTTTTATAGAAACTCTCTATAAAAACATGACATTAGATATTAGTGTAAGAAACCCCTAGTGTGTAAAATACTGTAATATGTGTGGATATATGTGTTTTACACTTTATGGAAAAGGCGTGATCTTTGCGGTTAACAACGTCTTCGCAGCATCCCGAATAACCGCGAAAACGGAAAATAGGCCTGAAAGATGGTTTTTAAAGAAACTTAGTAGTAGTATGAGTTTAAACATGCTTTGAAAGAAGTATGTATATAGTAATATGTGTAAGGCCATGTTCAGAATGGATTTTATTACATATTATTTTTGGATGTGTTGGTGGTCATTGAATGTCTGCTTTTGTTTTCCGTTTTTGTGACGTGTCCATGGGGATCGCGATGTCGTTGCAAATATAAAAAAGGAAAAGAAAAAAACAACGCTTATTAATGCACTGAAGAAAATACAAGCTTATAAAAAGACATCTTCTAGAGCCATTTTAGATAGAAAATGCAATTTAAAAACCTTAAAAATTCAATAAAAAAATCATAGGTTACATGGATATTATAGTTGGGAAATAGAATTTTAAAAACCTTAGAAATTCACTGAAAAAAACCAAATGTTACAGGGACGTTATAGTTAGGATTTAGCATTTAAAAACCTTAGAAATTCACTGAAAAAAACAAAGGTTACAGGGGCTTTATAGTTAGGAAATAGAATTTGAAAAAACCTGAGAAATTCACTGAAAAAAACAAAGGTTACAGGGACGTTATAGTTAGGCTGACATTTCACTCGTACAAAACCAGAGAAATTCATCAGTTATAGTTGGCTGAGCTAACTGTAACTCACGCCCCGCAATGCACTGCTTATGACCCCACATATTACATCACTCATGACATGGTCATTGATATCACTGATGACATCACTGATGACATCTCAAATGACACCACTGATTACATCATCCGTTGACTGTGACTTTTTTCAAAAAGTTTATCAGTGTTAAATGTATATATACCAAGGTGTATTGATGAATCAGTGGGTGTATGAGTGCTTGTATGGATGATTCAGTGGATGTGTGACTGATTGCATAAGTGTGTGATTAGGTGTCTCAGTGAATGTATGGGTGAGTAAATAGGTTGTGTGAGTGTCTGTATCAGTCTTTCAGTTGGTGTCTAAGTGGCTGTATGGGTTAGTGAGTGGGTACGTGAGTGGCTGTATAGGTGATTGATTGGTTGTCTGAGTACTTGTATGGGTGTATGAATGTCTGTCTGGATGGGTGAGGGAGTGTGTGACAGCCTGCATGGATGAGCGAGTAGGTGAGTCAGTGCGTGTATGGGTTAGTGAGAACATCTGTGAGGGGCTTTATGGGCGACTGAGTGTGTGTATGGCTGTGTCGGTGAGTGGTATATGGGTGAGTAACTGCATATGTGATAGGCAGTATAGGTGAGTGTTGGAGTATATAAGTGATTCTGTGTGAGTGATTGTGAGAGTGGCTGTATGAGTGAGTGTGTTTGTGTCAGTGATTGCATAGGTGAGTGAGTATGTGTTTGTATCTATATGAATAAGTGAGTTGGTGTGTGTATAACTGTATAGGTGAGTAAGTGGTACTGCGATTAACTCTATGGGTGAGTGAATAGGTGTGTGAGTAGTTCTATGTGTGACTGACAGTGTGTGAGTGGCTGTATGGGTGTATGAGTCGATATATCAGGTGCTGTATTAGTGAGTGAGTTGGTGTATGAGTGGCTGAATGGGTGACTGAGTGGATGTGTTTTTAGACCTATGAATCAATGAGTGCATGTGTACTTACTAGTATGGTTATGTCAATGGTTTTGAGAATGGTAGTGAGAAAGTTGGAGTGGGTGTATGAAAAGTTATATGGAGGAGTGAGTGGGTGATGTAATCAGTGATGTCTTCAGTGATGTCAATTGAGATGCCATCAGTGATGTCATGAATGATGTCACTGACCATGTCATGAGTGATGTAATATGTGAGGTAATAAGCAGTGCATTGCGGGGCGTGAGTTATAGTTAACTCAGCTAACTATAATGGCTGGATTTCTCTGGTTTAGTATGAGTGAAATGTCAGTCTTACTATAACCTCTCTGTAACCTTTGGTTTTTTCTGTGAGTATATATTCACTGAAAAAACCATAGGTTTCAGGCACGTTATAGTTAGAAATTAGCATTTAAAAAACCTTAGAAATTCACTGAAAAAACCATAGGTTCTAGGGAAAGTTATAGTTAGTTGGACATTTCACTCGTACAAAACCATACTCCCAATGACAGGACGAATCTTCGCGAAATTTTCAAAACTTATGGCCCGCTCCAGCCCGCACCTATCCTGAAAGTCTCGGGGTAATTCATCAAGTGGGGGCCAAGAAAAAGGGGTGTCCCAAAACGTGTTTTCCCCATGCAATTTTCCATAGGAACCTTTCATCGCAGCTACAGCCCGAACTGCTGAACGGAATTACACCAAATTTGGCAAAAAGGTAGCCCTTGGTTCAGAGTCATGCCTTTTGCTTAAATGGTGTAAATCCGTTCAGTAGTTCCTGAGAAAATCAAAAGTAAAATCACATATATATCTATGGCCGCGTAGGGTCCGCGCACCCTCCCGATCACGAGCTGCATGCTAATTGGCTGTCAAGTGGCTGTCAACACTCCAAATCAGGAAGTGTTGGCAGCCATTTTGTGCCTCGGTAGAACCGAGGCACAGAAACAAGTCACAAAACGCAAAAAGTGGGCAGGGTAGAAACACCCTGACACCCTAGGTCTGCTCAGAGGGTCCCACAGGGACCCCCTGGGCAGAAAAAAGCATTTTTTTTTTTAAATCGGTGGGATGCGCTTAGGGTGCGCGGATCCCGCTGTGATTAAAAAAAAATCAATGCGCGGTCTCCTGCGCTTCGATGCTATTTTGCCCACGGGTGGGCCAAGTCCCGGGGGCATGCAGGGGTTGCCTTATATTTTATGTGGGGGCCTCTAAGGCCCCCCAAGCCCCGGGGACCGCCACCCCCTGGGGCTTTAAATAAATAATACTGGCGGGGAGGCACACGCCCCCCTGCAGCCCCGGGGACCGCCACCCACCGGGGCATATTTTTTTTAATAAATAAATGACCTGTGTGGGGGGCTCCAGCCCCCCCACATGGCCGGGGACCGCCATCTCCCCGGGCCACTAACAAAATAAATGTGGGGGTCCGTTTCGGACCCCCGAAGCCCCGTGGACCACCACCTCCCCGGGGCTATGTAGATGTTGGGAGAGGGGCCACGCGGCCCCCCTCCTGTAGCCTGTGATGGCCCTGGGGACCACCACCCCCCAGGGCCGGCTCCTGCAGTGTCCCGGGGTGCCTACCCCCAGGAAACTGCTGTTTGCAATGGCAGGACGGGAGCCTCGCGGCTCCCGCCCTGCCATTGCAAACTTGCTTTGCTTCATTGAAGCGAGAGCAGGGAAACCTGCTCTCGCTTCAATGAAGCAAAGCAGATTGCTTTTCCATAAGGGGAGCTGCATGTCAGCAGCTCCCCTTATGGAAAAGCAATGCTGGCTCCCGCAGGACGCGGAGAGCCGGCATGACCGTGCGGGGATTGGGGAGCCCCCCACGGTCCCCAACGAGTGGCCAGGCCCCAGGGGATGGGGTCCCCGGGGCCATTAGTGGCCCGGGAGGGGTGCCACACAGCCCCCCTTCCCCAAAAATAATTTAAAAAAAATAAAAATAAATAACGTAAAGGCCGGCCCTGGGGGATGGGGTCAACGGGGCCTTAGAGGGCCTGAGGAGGGGGGCCACGCAGCCCCCCTCCAAACATTTCTGTTTTTTAAAAAAGAGGGCATGCCCCGGGTGATGTGGTCCCCGGGGCCAATAGAGGCCCAGGGAAGGGGGGCCACGCGGCCCCCTTCCCGTTTCTTTTTAAAAATAAATAAATAAAATCCTCAGGCCCCGGGGGATGGTGTCCCCGGGGCCAAAAGTGGCCGAGGGAAGGGGGGCCACACAGCCCCCCTCCCATACAAAAAAAAAGACCGGCACTGTGCCGGAGGCCCCGCCCCCTCCCTGCAGCAGTCTGCAAACGCGCCCCCTGGCGCGTTTGCAGATGGGGAACGAATTCCCCTTGAATACTGGGGGTCCCTAGGGGCCAACTAGCCCACCAGGAACCTCCAGTATGCGCCAGGGAGCTGCGTTGCAGAGAGGTGTTCAGAGGCCACGCCCCTTTTTACACCTCTCTGCAACACAGCTCTGTGGCGCTTTTTGGAGGTACATGGTGGGCTAGTTGGACTCCAGGGACCCTCAGGATTCAAGGGGACTTAATCCCCCAACTTAAAACGCACCACGGGGCGTTTGCACAGTGGTGAAGGGAGGGGCGGGGCTTCAGGTGACATGTGTGCAAACAGGCCCCGTGGTGCGTTTTAAGATGGGGAATTAAATCCCCTTCAATCCTGAGGGTCCCTGGGGACAACTAGCCCACCAGGTACGTCCAGAAAGCGCCACAGAGCTGCGTTGCAGAGAGGCGTAAAAGGGGTGTGGCCTCTGAACACCTCTCTGCAACGCAGCTCCCTGGGGCATACTGGAGGTACAGGGTGGGCTAGTTGGACCCCAGGGACCCTCATGATTCAAGGGGACTTAATCCCCAACTTAAAATGCACCACGGGGCGCGTTTGCCCAGTGGTGAAGGGAGGGGTGGGGCTTGAGGTGACATGTGTGCAAACAGGCCCCGTGGCGTGTTTTAAGTTGGGGGATTAAGTCACCTTCAATCCTGAGGGTCCCTGGAGTCCAACTAGCCCACCAGGTACCTTCAGTAAGCACAACAGAGTTGCGTTGCAGAGAGGTGAAAAAGGTGCGTGGCCTCGGAACGCCTCTCTGCAACTCAGCTCTGTGGTCCTAACTGTAGGTACCTGGGGGGCTAGTTGGGCCCCAGGGACACTCAGGATTCAAGGGGCTTAATCCCGCAACTTAAAACGTGCCACGGGGCGCGTTTGCACACATGTCGCCTCAGGCCCCCCTCCCTTCACCACTGTGCAAATGCGCCCTGTAGCACGTTTTAAGAGGTAGTTTTAATCCCCCTGCCCTATTATGTACTAGGGCCTTACAGAGGAGGTCATGCTAATCACAGGGGTACCCCAACGCATAGTGTTCCCTAGTGTATGTAGGTGTTTTCACTGTATTCTAAGTGTGTTTTAGCATAGCACTGGCTCTGGTTACTCAGAGTCAGTTACCACCAGTACACGTCGGAAAAAGTTGTGGACACAGGATGATTTTGGAACAAGGCCTCTTTCTGCTCCTCTGATGGTTCTTTCTGCACATCTTTTGCTTCTTCCTGCACTTTTCTTCGTCTTTGTGGACTTCTGTTGCTTCTTTCTGCATTTCTTTTGCTTCGTTCTGTGCGTTTTTCTTCTTTCTTCACATGTCCTACCTCTGTAGGCATAGTTAGAAACTAGCATTTAAAAAACCTTTGAAATTCACTGAAAAAACCATAGATTTCAGGCACGTTATAGTTAGAAATTAGCATTTAAAAAACCTTTGAAATTCACTGAAAAAACCATAGGTTTCAGACACGCTATAGTTAGAAATTAGCATTTAAAAAACCTTTGAAATTCACTGAAAAAACCATAGGTTTTAGGGACAGTTATAGTTAGTTGGACATTTCACTCGTACAAAACCCGTGAAATTCCCCCGTTATAGTTAGTTCAGCTAACTATAACTTGCGCCCCACAATGCACTGCTGATGACGTCACATATTACATCACTCATGACATGGTCAGTGACATCACTGATGACATCACTGATGACATCTCAAATGACATCACTGATGATGTCACTGATGACATCATCCATGTGATAATTTGATGCATCTTCTCACACCCTAATATAACTTTTGATACACCCACTGTAAATTACAGACTGCCATTGTCAAAACCATAGACACTCCAACACCAATAACTACATACCCACTCACTGATTCCTAGGTCTACACACACACATCTACTCACTCACCCGTACAGTCACTCATACTTACGGTCACTCAGTACAGGACTATGATATGCACTCATACACCTATATAAACACTCACACACCGCCACTTATCCATAGAGGTACTCACACACAGTCAGTCATGCAAAAAAATAATCACACACCCATTTACTCACCTATACAGTTATACACACACCAGCTCACTTACCCATACAAATACTAGCACATTCTTAAGCTCTTATACAATAACTGATACAAGCACACACGCATCCATACAGCCACTCTCACAATCACACACTCTCACTTATAGCCTTTTAAATACTCTAACACACATATATACTGCCTTTTACATATGTAGTTACTCGCCCATGTACCACTGAGATATACATTCACTCACTAACACACCCATACACACACTCACCCACCCAAGCAGTCCATCACAGATGCACTCTTCAAATCATGCACCCAGTGAATCACCCACTCACACATCTATGTACAGAGTCACACACACCCCACCCACACAAACACTCAGGCACCCATACAGATACTCAGAGAACCAATCAATAACCCATATACACACTCATGTAGCTATTCGCAAATCCATGCATCCACTTACACACCAACAGACAAACGGATACAGACATTCACACAGTTTAGTCAGTAACCCATGCATTCAGTAAGATACGTTTAATCACTCACTTATAGAGTCAGTCACGCACCTACTAAATCATCCATCCAGACACTTATACACCCACTCATTCTTCAATACACCTTGGCATATATATTAAACATATTTAAACTTTATAGAAACACACAGTCACTGGATGATGTCATCAGTGATGTCATTTGAGATGTCATCAGTGATGTCATCAGTGATGTCACTGACCATATCATGAGTGATGTAATATGTGACATCATCAGCAGTGCATTGCGGGGCGCGTGTTATAGTTAGCTGAACTAACAATAACGGGGGAATTTCACGGGTTTTGTACGAGTGAAATGTCCAACTAACTATAACTGTCCCTAAAACCTATTGTTTTTTCAGTGAATATAGATATATATATGTATATTACTTACTGGCGGCTGCCAGTAGGTATTATAGTTAGGACCTTGTTTCTATTCAAAAGCATTTTTCTTTTGCTAATATCTTTGGCGCCGTTTGACGAATCTTCGCGAAATTTTCAAAACTAATGGCCAGTTCCGGTCAGCTCCTGTCTTGAAAGTTTCGGGGTGATTCATCAAGCGGGGGCCGAGAAAAAAAAGGGGGGTCCCAAAACGCATTTTCCCCATGTTAATTTCCATAGGAATTTTGAAACAGGTTACAGCCCGAACTGCTGAACGGAATTACACCAAATTTGGCAAAAAGGTAGCCCTTGGTTCAGAAAGAGACCTTTATTTAAAAAGTGTAAATCCGTTCAGTAGTTCCTGAGAAATTAAAAAAAGAAAAATATCGATATCTGAGCACCGAGGAGGAGTCGCAAACCCTCCCAGGCACGAGCATCAGTCCGGGGGATGGGGTCCCTGGGGCTGAATTGGCACAGGGAAGGGGGGCCACGCGTCCCCCTTCCCTATAAATAAATAAACAAAAAAGGAGGCCATGCCCCGGGGGATGGGGTCCCCGGGGCCGAAATTGGTCTCGGGAGGGGGGCCGCGCGGCCCCCTTCCAGTTTTTTTGGGTTTTTTTTAATAAAAGGGTCAGGCCCTGGGGGATGGGGTCCCCAGAGCCACAAAAATGCTAAAGGAAGGGGGGGGGGCACACAGCCCCCCTTCTAAAAAAACAATAGAAAAAAAAAAGCCGGTATCTCGCCGGAGGCCTCGCCCCCTCCCTGCACCACTGTGCAACTGCACCCCCTAGCGCGTTGTAAGTTGGGGAGTTAATTCCCCTTAAAAACTGAGGGTCCCTGGGGGCCAACTAGCCCACTAGGTACCTTCAGTAAGCGCCACACAGCTGGATTGCTGAGAGGTGGTCCGAGGCCACGCCCCTTTTTACACCACTCTGCAAAGGCGCCTCTTGGCGCACTGCTGGTGGAGCGATGAGGTCCTCTTTTGTCCTGAGGACCTCAGGTCACAAGTGGACTTCATCCCCCGAGCAGCAGTGCATCACGAGTCGCATTTGCAGAGTCGTCTAAAAAGGGGGAGTGGTCTTTGAGCACACTCAGCAATCTAGCTATATGGGGCTTACCGGAGGTAACAGGTGGGCTAGTTGGCCCCCAGGGACCCTCAATATTCAAGGGGACTTAATCCCCCAACTTAGAACGTGCCAGGAGGGGCGTTTGCAGAGTGGTGGAGAAAGGGGGCGTGGCCTGTGTCCAGCTATCAGCAATCCCACTATCTGGGACATACTGGAGGTATCAGTTAGGCTAGTTGTCCCCTAAGGACCCCCAGCAGCGAAGGGGACTTCAATCCCCATCCAAGAGCGCACCAGGAAGTGCGTTTGCAGAGTGGTGGGGAAAGGGGGCGTGGCCTGCTATGACAACTTAGCAATCCTGCTGTGTGGGACTACTGGAGGTAATAGGAGGAGTAGTTGTCCCCCAAGGATGTCCTTGTGGGGCCAACTACCCCTCTTGTTGCCTCCAGTAATTCCCACACAGTGGGACTGCTAAGACGTCTTTGGAGGCCATGCCCCCCTTTCTCCACCACTCTGCAAACGCGCCTCCTGGCAGAGTACGGGATGGGGAAGAAGTCTAATTTACTCCTGAGGGACTTTGGGGGCCAAGAAGCCCTCCTGGTATCTCCTGTAAGTCCTACGCAGCGGAATTCCTGAGCGCTGGTCGGAGGCCCAGCACCCTTTCTCCACCACTCTGCAAACGCGACTACTAGTTAAAGAAGTGTTTGCAATGTTATAGGTTTCGCATTTGCGAGAGTTAGAGCTATTGGCAATGTAAATGTAAAAGTTTTTTAATGTTTTTCGGAGTGGAGTGGATGTACGTTGTATGTAGTGGAATTATGTGGTAAGTTGTGCAGTGAAATTATGTGGATAGAGAGTATGTGGTATTTATTTTATAGGAATTATGTAGAGTGGGATTATGTGTTATGGAGAGTAATTATGTGGTATGGTAGTCTGTGTTGTGGAGTGGTAATGGCAGGTTTAGTCTTCCTCGTTTCCATAGAAGCTCAACTATGAACTCAATGAGACAAAAAAAAGAAGGAATCACTGAGGAGCACTTCTGGACCTAGTCAGAGGTATGAGCAGGGCCACTGGAATTATGCGACTGTTTGGCTGCACCGACTTTCGCACAAACATACATTTTCCGCATTAGCCACATAATTCATCATCTGCTCCCTAATCTGCAGATTTGAACAAAAAAAGCCTTGTTTCTAGCTCAAACGTTACCAAAAATGCAGCGACAAGTGTTACAGCGTAGTGGAAGGCCCTTTGCAAACCTAGAATGGTCACCTGTTACTTATTGCTAAATGTGGGTGTTAAATTGGTACTAATGGTGTGCAAGCCACTCTTGCTTCCTTCTGCGCCTCTGTGACGTCATCAGCAGTGCACTGCAGGGGCGCGAGTTATAGTTAGCTCAACTAACTATAACGGCTCCGTAATGGAGCAGCTTCTACAAGCGGATCCTCGTCCCTGCCTTTCATAAACAAAGCTGCTGATCGAGTGCTACTCACCTGGTGGACAACCTTTGGAGCAGAATGTAATACGCGGCCGTCCTGCCGTGGAGTGTGCACCTCCCCGTAATGTCTTGGGGGGCTATGTGGGTCAGCAGCCGCAAACAGGATTGAGGACGAGTCCACTTGCAGGGTCCATACAGGACAAGATTTGTGTGCTATCCGGACCACATTTCCCACAATGCACAGTCTCATTTGAGCTTCCCATTGGTGGGTGTGCAATATGAAAATGGCAAAGTGTGTTTAGCATTTGCACACACTGTCTCCGTTCAAGCCTCTGAAGAGAAGCATATGGAGCTTCGAAACGCGTCAGGCATTTCCATTACGGAGCAGCTTCTACAAGCCGATCCTCGTCCCTGCCTTTCATAAACAAAGCTGCTGATCGAGTGCTACTCACCTAGTGGACAACCTTTGGAGCAGAATATATATATATATATATATATGTATATATATATATATATATATATATATATATATATATATATATATATATATATATACACACACACACACAAACACAAAATAAGTAGTATTGTTTACTAATGTTTATATTAAGAGTGTTATTTTTTTTTGTTGTAAATATGGTTATTCAGATACGTAATGTGTTAGAAGTGATGATGTTTACCTACTGTTGCTTAGACTGGTGTGGGTATAGTAAATTTACCTCCTCCGAACTCCAATGCTTTCCCTACTGTTACACAGACTGGAGTGGGAGTAGTAAATCTTACCTCTCTGAAGTTCAATGCTTTCCCTACTATTGCACAGACTAGAGTGAGAATAACCCCTCCGAAGTCCTACACTTTTTCTAATGTTGCATAATCTGGAGTGGGAATAATATATCTACTGTTCCAACACTCCAATACTTTTTATAATATTGGTCAAATATATTTATTGTTAATATTTGTTTATAATTTAAATTTAGAATTATTTGTTTATAATTTTAGTTGTTTTTAGGGAGGTTTATTTAATTAGCATATTAATGGTATATTTATAAAAATATTTAAGATGTACTACTTTAAACTATATATATTAAGAAATCATATTTCTGTATGTTTTTTAATGATTTTAATGTGAAACCAGTGCTTAATTTGAGTTTATGGTTTCTGGTGCTCAGCACTGGCACTTAATCATCAACACAATCACTTTTCATGTGCACCAGTTAAGGACACATTCATTTATGGGCAGATTAGGTGATTTGCCCAGAATGACAGGATGTTGAGCTGGCGCCGAGACTCGAACTTCGCTCCCCAGCTCCGAAGTCGGCAGTTCTGGCCATTAGGCCACGCCTTCTGTCCACTTTCATGGTTAGTAGTTGGTTCTGTTTTAGGCGACGCTAATAGGAGACATGGGCTGGTGCAAGCTGCCTCCTGACGAGAGCCCCAGCACTTTATTTCTTTTTTACAAATCAACCACTTGTAAAACAATATTTTTTCCGATATTTTTGTACTTACCATTATAAGGATAGGGATATGAAATTTTTGTAAACAATATTTTTGACACGATATTTGTGTTACCGGATATTGTTGAGTTCGATATTGTGTCAGTAATCCATACCATAAGGTAGGTCTCATACCTAGAGGAGACTCAGCTAGCACTGCTCATTGTTGGTGTTCAGTCCTTTCTGCACAGTCACTAAAAAAAAGATAGAGTGCATTTGGAATGCCCCTCCAGACAACAGAGCACAGCTCTGTGTCTTAATCCATTCAGTAGGCCCTAGTGTACATGCATGAGTCTCATGTGCACCAAGACAAAAATAATCAACAAAAAGTGTATACACTTGTCATGGGGTGAACAGTCCCCTGAGCCATGCAAATGACGTCGCTGTCTTAATAGTCATGCTGAATGTGATTGGTAGGTGAAAAGTAGATAGCACTCTGATATCCAGTGGAGGGTGTAGGTGGAATGGCTCACAGGTGTCTTCCATGGCAATGTTACTTGTTATTTGAATTATTTATGGGCATATATGCTTGTACAGGCCAGGTGCAGGTACTGCCCTGATTGAGTGTGAGCTAAAAATAATGTAAGTATAGCTCGATTCCTTTTCTTCATTTGGGGTCCCCTTGTTCCTCCTTTGTCATTCAAGCTATTGCACTTCCGGAATGGGGGGCAGGGAGGTTTTCAGAGAGGTGTCAATGCCTGCTGCTGAACACTTTCCATCTCTATGAGGCTTGTTCATGCTTGGAGCACTGGCAATTGTTAGAGACCTGAAGTTCTATTGAAGCAGCTTTCAAGAATAAATGCATATAATTATAGACTAGTGTGGTTATGGCCATGAAGTAACATGCTAAAACCAAGCAATAAAGAATCACATATCTGCTAATACAAACTGCAGGAAAATAGTGTGCACCATGCTGTTAAATGGGTTTTGTGAGCCACCGAGCTGCACTAACCAGGTTTGAAGTTGTAGAGCTGCCAGGAAGATTAGACATGCAGTGGACAACTGCATCTGTTGTCATCGAGCAACATGCGGTACAGTGATTGCAAATTAATTCCCCTGTACGCTCTCAGGGTCCGTTTGGTATTGACAATGGGCTGAGGGTGACCATTAGAGCCAGAATGATGAACGTTAAGTTTCATGGTACCATGGCTAGTTTTTTAGTAAAAGGTTTGAGTAGGACGGTTGCAGACATTAAGGTGCATCAGTTGTAGCTCGAAGGTCTGAATGATATACCCTGTTGCTGTGCTCAGCAATGGAGTGTTGAACAACTTGACTGAAGAAAGAGATCCAAGCTATTGTAAAGTTCTTGATGGTTTTCCAGTCAGTCTTGATAAGGCCGAATTTTGCACCCTAATTTCACTTACGTATCTCCGGCCGATGATCTTTTATTGCCTGCTAAAAAATGTGGAGGGAAGAATACACTTTACCAATTATACAATTCCCTCCCATCCGTGTCCAATAACAACGAACTCTGAATTTAGCTCTTGTAGATTTATTACAAAGCCAGAAACAACAAAATACAGACACACCTCAAAATCAAGGCATAGAGATACATGAAAACTAATACAGAGCCCAATCTACGAATATAGTTCATACGACAAAATAGGCATAAAATGATGAATTCCAATATGAGAACACAGCAGAGTATAGATGCTGCATCCAAATCTCTTTTCATTTGTATTTCAGAATTTAGAATAATCTGTCCCTACTCTGCATCTAAAGTGGCATCCCTTTTCTTCCCTTCCTAGCAAATTCCCCAAAAGGTGTCAGCACGTGTTGACTTCCAAAGAAGTACACTCACGTCAAATGGGTCAGGTAGCTTAGAGCTACAGAGCTCGTTCTAAGATGCTCTCCTCTCTTAATCAAAAACAGAAGAAGTCCTCCAGACCTGTCCCTGTACCTAATTCAAAAAGGCAAAGTTACACCCCTGACGAGTCACATGGTACATTGTTCAGTGAACACCTTCTTCAGTAACCTTCCACAAACTCAATTAGATTTACACGACTGTCCGCCGACCTTGGCTCCCAAGTTCTCCAGGCACAGAAGGTGTCCTCGCTTTCTCTTGTCCGAGCGCTTCAAAGACATTCCTTTTCTCCCATGTATCTTCTTAAATCTGAATGAACGAGGTCAAATTCCTGCACCTGCAGTAGGGGTGAAACGAAAACATTCTACACACATAAATTTTAATTAGCTCCTGACCTTAAGAGCAAACGAGGAGAAATGAAACCTTGAAGGAACGAAAGTCAGGCCTACGATTCTGGCTAACTTAAAATACTCTTTAATATGCATTCGCTACACAGGCCTTTATATGAATCTTATAACAGTGAATACATCTGGTTACTTTTAATCAACATATACGTGTACAATTTCATGATTTCTCTAAATACACACGAAATATTAATCAGTTCTGTAAAGCACGTCATGATTTTTCTTCACAGATTTTCAAACGATGATATATAAACTTCATTTTAATATGCACGAAGTTCAACCACACATTGAATATATACGAGTGCAATTTGTTCATGAGTATAATGCATCATTACAAATTTTAAAGCGCTGTGCGCTTTATCAGTTCCCCCCTCTGATGACAAGTGTCATCAACACAAAACCTTTCCATAGTATGTTCTCCTCGCAGAAAATACCGATCTAAACAGAAGTTGTAGCCTGCCTTCCCTGCCTGAACTTCTCCAGATTCTTGAGGTTTTGATAGTGACTGTCCTGCAGTATTTCCATCTGCCTTTCTCGTCTCCTAAGGGAACTCTCAGCCTGTCGTGCTCTGTGCCATTTAAAGGCTCTGAAAGCACCCAACAATACGATAATACAGATTACAACTATTATGATGGGTTTCAGAATGTAACCAACAATTCCCTGCCCCAAATTTCCAAACCAACTTCCAATCTTTCCAAATCCTTGGCCAATTTTGTCCCAAATCCCATTTGTTGCCAAATCATGTATCTCATGATGTATCTCAGTGATGTTACTTATATACTTCTTTATATCCTTGCTATTGTCTGGTATATAAGTACAGCACTGTTGAACCCTCAATAATCTACAGACTCCACCTTCCTTTGCTAGTAAAACATCTAACGCAAGACGGTTCTGAAGCACCATGGCCCTTATAGAGACCATCTCCCCATCAACAAGCAATAAAGCTTGAGCTGTATTCACTGACAACTTGTCCACTAATGTTGACAACCTTCTAATCTTTACATCATTCAAAACCACTCCCAAACTTGGTATCATTGCGCCAAACACATCACAAACAATTTCTCCTGCACTAGTACCACGTTTCTCTCTACGTGATCGTTTCCCTTCCAATGGCCTCAATTCTTCCACGTGGAATATTTTAGGAAATACCACAGCCAGATAACATGTTCCATACCAATTTGGAGGTAATCGAACATAAGCACTTCTTCACATACAAAATATACATTAGGCACTATGGTCAATTTATCCAATATCGCCTTCTTTATTGACTCCTCAATCAAGAAAATATGTTCACATTCACTCTCTCCTACACAAATTTTGTCATAATATGTCTGTGGTTGTCTAATGCATAATTTCCCTTTCTGCTGCAAATTTAAAGCTATTGGACCAGAACTTCCCTTTGCCTTATGATCTAACTCTTCCTGGGTCCATGGAATTACTTCATGTTTGGGATCAGGCCTAAATAATGTCTGTCTATGTCTATCCTCTATTTGGTCCACACATTTCTTTTCTGTTTCAGATAACATGCATGTCAAATTATGTCTATGAGCATAAGCTGTATCCAAAGTTACTGTGGGTACGAAATATTTTGACATCCTATCTTCCTTTTTGTAAAAATCATACTTATTCAAATACTTCAACACAGGAACTTCAGGGAGCACTACATCATAATTAGAGAAATAGTACTCAAAATGGGCCTTACCATAAAACATACTCAGAAGCACACTGCATGTAATGCCATACGTTAGGGGCAAGTGATGATATCTAATGCCCTCTTCAACTGATGCTGGCAATTGCATACACACATAGCAATCCTTCGCTTCCATCGTGTCCACATACTCGTACAACAACCTCGCATATGCATTCAACGTAAAATCTCCCTTTGAAAGATCTACGTGTAACAAACGACTGGTTTCCCGTATCATGTCCTCATCTGATTCTGATGCACCCTCTTTTATGTTTGGTG
Organism: Calotriton arnoldi; assembly: GCA_963921515.1. Lineage (NCBI taxonomy): Eukaryota > Metazoa > Chordata > Amphibia > Caudata > Salamandridae > Calotriton > Calotriton arnoldi. The sequence goes on from CAWUFW010005442.1 coordinate 634,770, forward strand.
TAGGAGGTATAGCTGTCCCTTTTACCCCTTCTTCCAATTCATTGGACTCAACTATGAATGTGATAATCACTACTGTAATAATTACTATTACTCCCACTATGAGTGTGCCTATCATACATTTCTGCCTACGGCTCGAATTTCCGGACTCCATGTCGAATCAGTTTTACAATTTGGTGCAGGAATGAAATAACAAAGGGGCTGATTACGATGGCGGGCGGACTTGGTCCGCCCGCCATCGTAGCGGTGTTTGGGACCGTCCGCCATGCATGCGGCGGTCCCGCATACCCGATTAGGATGGGACCGTCACCGCTGCGGTCATATTCCGCACCGTTAACATTGCGTCGGTGGCTGCTGACAGCAGCACCGCCGCAAAGTCGAAAAGAGCATGTTGTGCAATTCACTGCACTACGTGGCAGGCACAACACTGTGCCTGCCACATGCAGCAGTGAAATGCAGGGGGGTACCATGGGTACCCCCCAGTGCACCCACACCTCCCCCAACACAAGGGGGGCCCACAACGGGCCCCCGGAACCAAACCCCACCAGCCTTTCAATGGCGGTTTACCCCCAACGGAAAGGCTGGCTTCTGCCAGCATCGTAATTCGGCAGACGGAGCCTGCTAGGCTCTGCCACCATTGTAAGCATGCTGACCGCTCCACCAGGCAATTGTAGTGATTGCCTGTGGCGGTTCCGTGGCGGACGGGCTTTGCCTCTGCCGCGGTTGTGGTCTGGATCCCACCGCCATCGTAATCTGGCGGTCGGAGAATCACGGTCTGCAGGGCTGGCAGACCTCACTGCCGGGCCGGCGGTGGCGATCGTTCTGCCATCGTAATCAGCCCCAAAGTCTCTTTTTCTTCCTCTTTGGATTTATACACAAAGTTCGTAACAGATTTTCTTTTTGATGTTGAATTCTTCTTCTTTATTCAGTTTGATAATGATAATCTAAAATTCATGAATAGTCATCCCTATCCCTCTTTCTTCTTCTATTGATAAGTTCCTAAATGTATTCTTCTTTCACTTGGGCCTAGATTATCTTCTTTAGACAATGTTCATATGCTTTCTTTCTCTTTATTCAGTTCAGTTTTCATCATACATTATAGCAGTGCCCAGAACATCAGCCACAAGTTCCAGGATTTCCATACGAAATGCTGCCAATTCTTGAGCTGTGGGCTGACAACCAAACATTGGGAATGTAAGTCGATTTATAATTAGGAGTCTCAGTCCAGTTAGTCTTGGAGGATCAGGTACCGTCAGAGTCGGAATCCCGAGAGCCTCAACTCCTGGTACCAGCAGTTTGATCTTAATAACCAGTGTGTTCTCCCCGCGTAACACTCTCCCGGACCTCAGTCTCCCGGACTTCACCGGTTTCTGCATCTGTGACTAGGTATGTCCACTCGACAGCAGCGTATTTTTGACACGGCACTCGTTCTCGTTTTGATCTTCGTAAGCCTTCTTGATTTGACTCTGTTTCACTTTGCTCAGATTCAGAAGTTTCAGAGATGGGAGTAAGATCTTTTTCTGATGTAAGCCTCAAATTCAGTCTTTCTTTTATCACTGACCACCCTTCACTTCCAACCTCTGTTCTTCTCCCCACTCCATCCTGTTCCACTTCTGTCTGATTTACCAGATTCAATTCTGCTTCGATTCCAACGCTTTCGTCACTTTCAATGTTTATGTCAGAATGTAATGCAGCGTGATTTCTTTCAGCTTGACCCAAAGAATGATCTACTTCAGTAGCAACCCTCACAGCTTGGCTTGTCCCCTCTTCCGAGTTTCTACTCTCTGATGTGTTTCTTTGATCAAGGGAGCTGTTTCTTCCGAGGGTTCTAGAACTCTGCGAGTGTGAGAGGCGTGGATCCAGTTCGGTAAGCCTCCACACTTTACAGCTGTGCTTGTAACCAGGATCACTTGGTAGGGTCCGGGCCAACGTGCATCAAGGCAGCTCTTCCTCACGTGCTTTCTGACCAAGACCCAGTCCCCCGGACTTAGGTCATGCAGGAGTTCTCTCGAGGTGGAAGCAGTCGCAGCCTCAACCTGGTGGGACACAGAATTAACCACATCAGCCAACCCCTTGCAATAGTCAAGCACCAAATCATCGGTGATGTTTATCAATGCTGTCGTTGTCACTGCAGGCAAACGCATCGCCCTTCCCATCAATATCTTGCGGGGGACAATCCTGTTTTCCTATCTGGAGTGCTACGCAAACTCATCAGCACCAAGGACAGCGCATCTGGCCATTTTACAGACATTGACGAGCAAACCTTTGCCACTCTCATTTTGATCGTCCCATTTATCTTTTCCACTAGACCAGAAGCCTCTGGCCTATAACTACAATGCAGTCTCTGATCCACTTGTAAGGCAGCACACAACAGCTTCATGATCTCACTATGAAAGTGAGTTCCTCTGTCCTATTCCAATGAGGTCGGAAATCCGAACCATGGGATGACATCCCTAAGCAACAATTTTGCTACTGTGCGACTGTCACACCTCCTAGTCGGATACGCCTCAACCCAACGTGAAAAGACACACACCACCACCAAAACATATCTTAGTCCATTGCACCTGGGCATCTCTATGAAGTCTAACTGCATTCGATTGAAAGGACCTCCTGACCTTCCAATATGACTCAAAGCAACCACTGTTTTCTTTCCTGCATTCATTTGCTGACACGTAACACATCTATGACACACTGCTTAAGCATACACATGGAACCATTGATTGAACCATGTCTGACGAAACACCCTCACCATGGCATCTCTTCCAAGATGAACTGCTTCATGTATCTGCCTTGCCATAGGACTCAATAGACAGTTAGGTAACCCTGGTTTTTCATCTATTGACGCCCAAATGCCATCACCTCTTCTCTCACAACCTGCTCTAACCCATGCTGCTTCTTCCTCTTCAGAAACCTCTTCTTGTAGTCTTTTAATCTCATCCCGGGTATCAGCCATAGCCAACATCATGCTGAGCTCGGTCTCTTCTGTGCTCTCCCCCACATATTCTCCATTGAATATACAAGCATGTGTAGCACAAAAACGAGCCACTTCATCGGTGTAGATGTTTCCTTTGATGACGAAATCCTCCCCCTTCCCGTGTGCTGCACATTTCACCACCGCTATTTCTTTTGGTTTCTGTAACGCTTCTAACAGCTGTCTCACATATTCTCCATTTCTGATAGGAGATCCTGATGACGTTAGGAACCCTCTCTGTGACCATAACTGCCCAAAGTCATGAACTACTCAGAACCCATACTGGCTATCTGTAAAGATAGTCACTCGGACTCGATCAGAAATGAAACATGCACTTATTAGGGCAATAATTTCCGCCACCTGTGCAGAATATACTCCTTGTAAACAAGCGGCTTCCACAACTCCAGAAATAGTACAAACAGCAAAAGCTGCTCTCAAACAACGTCCATTGTCTTTTAAATACGAACCGTCAACAAAGAGGACCAGATCAGATTCAGGTAATAGTTCATTGACAATGTCAGGTCGGGGCTTGGTAGAAAGCTCACTCACATCTAGGCAGTCATGCTCCTCACAATCTTCACCTTCTACAGGTGGATATGGCATCAGTGTGGCAGGGTTTAACATAGAACATCTTTTCAAAGTCACATTTTCAGATGCTAGTATCACTTGCTCATACTTGGTGAGCCTGTTGTTAGTCAGGTATTGTGTTTTGGTTCTCGTCATCAGGAGTTCCACTGAGTGCGGCACATATACTGTAAGGGGATGACCCATCACAATGCTTTCACATCTCTCAATGCTGACACCAGTTGCAGCAACGAATCTGAGACATCCGGGCAACTCAGAAGCCACTGGATCTAAGGTGGCTGAAAAATAAGCTACTGGCCTACGGGCACCCCCATGTGTCTGAGCTAATACTGCCAATGCACACCCATCCCTCTCATGACAGAAAAGCGAAAACGCTTTATTATAATCAGGCATTCCAAGAGCTGGAGCACGGCATAAGCTTTCCCTTAGCTCCTGGAAGGACCTCAAACAATCGTCATCCCATGGTACCGGATCACTGATGTCCTTCCGTGTTAACCTTAATAAAGGTTTTGCCTGCAGAGAAAAATTTGGGATCCACTGTCGACAATAGCTGACCATTCCCAAAAACATTCGGACTTCCTTCTGCGTCTTTGGAGTATCCATTTGCAAAATCGCCTCTATGCGATCTGGTGACACCTTTCTCTTTCTTTTTTCAATTCGATTCCCCAAATACTGTACTTCAGACAAACAGTACTGAAGTTTGCCAGGTGACACCTTATGTCCATTCTCTGCCAGATGATTCAACAAAGCCACAGTATCTATCCTACAAACATCTTCGGTCTCCGAGGCAAACAAAAGGTCGTCTATGTATTGCACAAGAACCGAATTCTGTGGCATTGTCAGACCCTCAAGATTCTTTTTCAAAATTTGATTAAAGATAGACGGACTTTCTGTATACCCTTGTGGGATACGACACCATTTTAATACACGGTTCTCCAGCCGGAAAGCAAATAAAAATTGGCTCTCCTCGTGGAGGGGTATCAAGAACAATGCTTGACATAGGTCAATGACTGTAAACCATTCAGCTTCACAGGGTATTTGAAACAAAATCACAGCTGGATTCGGTACCAAAGAACAACATGGAATCACAATCTCATTAACCCGTCGCAAATCGTGTACTATTCTATACTTGCCGCTGGGTTTCTGCAGCCACATTATAGGTGAATTACAAGGGCTTCCTCTAATCTCCTTCAGTACGCCTTGCACAATCATGGATTCAATCACTGGTGTTATTCCCGCCAGTGTCTCAGGTGTTAACTTATACTGTGGCGTCCTTGGAAAGTCTGCATTTGGTTTGACCTGTATCTCGACAGGTTCGACTCCTCGAATCAAATCTATCTCCTCCCCTGTAAAATCCCACACCACGGAATTCACAGAGTGCCTCAAATCCACTGGTAGCTTGTCTTTGGTCAGTACAATGAACATCTCCGCACACAAATTTTGACTTGCCATTTTAAAAACAGCATCGTCGTCACAGGTCTGTAGTTCCACTCCCTTCAGAGTACAATAGATGGTACAATTTAACTTGCACAAGAGATTACGTCCTGATAGACAAACTGGACTCGAATCACCTACCACAAATTGGTGTCGGTCCTTAAAAGTTCCTATTCTCACAGGTAACTCATTAGTTAGAGGATTAGTCATCTTCTGATTCGTCACTCCTACCACTTGAATTGACTGTCCAGAAAGTGACGAATTTGGAACTACTGCTGACCTCACAGTAGATCGAGCTGCACCAGTGTCAATTAAAAAAGTGATCGTGTGACCATTGACATCACCCTCCACAAAGGGTCCTCTCTGATCTACTTCTAATACTGCTCCCAAGGTGCAGTCCTCCTCCCCCTCTCACACCTTCCTCTTGATATATTTGGATCATAGTTGTCGGTCAATTCAATGAAAGGCATTTGCTGGTACACATAGTTTCCTGTAGCAATCCTAGGGGGTTGAGGCACCTGCACCTGAACTTGAGGTTCCAAACCTCCCCATACATGGACTTAGATCTAGTCACCGTGTTCAGTCCATCAGATACCTGTATAGTTTCCTCATTTTATATTTGATTGGCAGGATTTGAGCGACACTCGCGCTTCCAATGCCCGATTTTGTGACAATAATGACAAGCAGTGTTTCTCCTAGAGTTAACCCTGGTAACTTGTCATGTTTTGTCACATTCCATGACCACTCCCTTGCCGTCAACCCATTGTACCTCAGTTTCCCTGTACCTGGTCTGGTCTTTCAGCATTCCTCAACCATACCATCATCAACTTATCCTTCATTTTCTTATGTGTGGACTCTACCTGATCACTACAGTACTTAGCATAATGCAGAATTTCATCCACCGACTTATTCTGCCAACATATCAGATGTTGCTGAATCATCAAACTTATCTCAGCTCTCAATCCTAACACAAATTTTGAGACAAACTGTCCCATGTCTTTTTGTTCGAGGGCATCATGGCCACTATGCTGTTTGAAAGCCAACAAGAGCCTTTCATAATAATCATGCACTGATTCCTTTGGCTCCTGTGTGGTACGATCTATCTTGAGCCAATCAATAGTTTGAGGGGCTACTTTGGACTGCAGCCACGTAATTGCCTGTTCATTTTTTTTCATTATTTCTGCCGATGGGCCATGAGTTACGGGATCCCTAGTTGGTTCCGAAGTGGGCCACTCAATTGCGATCTTACAAGCCGCCCACAAATCCCCTGGGACTACTATATCAAATAGGGTATTCAAATCTATCCACAGAACCCTGGAGATTTTCACAAACCAATCAATTTGTTTGTACCATTCCTCAGGCTTTTCCCTCAGCCGAGGGAAATCCTTTGTGAAGGATGCCAAATCACCCCTGCTCCAAGGCACATGTGTCAGGAAACTGACACGATTCATTGAAGAGAACGCCGTCCTCGACCCGTCCCAATCCGGATTTCGAAGCAGCCACAGCACAGAGACCGCCCTACTCGCCGCCACAGATGACATCCGCACCTTCCTGGACCAAGGCCACTCCGCAGCCCTCATCCTACTCGACCTATCAGTGGCCTTCGACACCGTCTCCCATCGCACACCAGTCGTCAGACTACACGATGCAGGCATACAAGGAACAGCCCTGGACTGGATCCGATCATTCCTCACCGGAAGAAGCCAAAGGATCAGACTCCCACCCTTCCTCTCCGACCCCACGAAAATCACCTGCGGAGTCCTTGGTCCAGGAGGGTGCGGATGTCATCTGTGGCGGCGAGTAGGGCGGTCTCTGTGCTGTGGCTGCTTCGAAATCCGGATTGGGACGGGTCGAGGACGGACATCACTGAGCCCCACCCTCTTCAACATTTACATGGCCCCCCTCGCAGCCATCGTCCGACAACACGGCCTCAACATCGTATCCTACGCCGACGACACCCAGCTCATCCTTTCCCTCACCAAAGACCCCACCACTGCCAAACTCAACTTCCAGAAAGGAATGCAAGACGTTGCAGTCTGGATGACCAACAGCTGCCTGAAGCTCAACGCCGAGAAGACAGAAGTCCTCGTCCTCGGTACCACCCCTTCTTCATGGGACAGCACCTGGTGGCCGATTGCCCTCGGAAGCCCACCTACCCCCTCAGACCACACCAAGAACCTCGGCATCGTACTCGACTCATCACTCTCCATGAACCGACAGGGCAACGCCGTCACCTCCAGCTGCTTCAACACCCTCCGCATCCTCCGCAAGACCTTCAAGTGGATCCCCCCTGAGTCAAGGAAGACAGTCACCCACGCACTCATCACCAGCAGACTGGACTATGGAAACGCACTCTACGCCGGCATCAACAAGTCGCTACTCCGCAAACTCCAGACAGTACAAAACACCGCCGCCAGACTCGTCCTCGGCATCCCCCGACATGAACACATCAGCCAACACCTACGAAGTCTCCACTGGCTCCCCGTGGAGAAAAGAGTCACTTTCAAAATCCTCACTCACGCCTACAAATGCCTACATAACAACGGACCCAAATACCTCAATGACAGAATCAACTTCCACGTACCCAAAAGAAACCTCCGATCTTCCAACCTCGCACTGGCCGAAACCCCGCGCATCCACAGAGCCAGAGCAGGCGGAAGATCCTTCTCTCACATTGCAGCCAAGACCTGGAACGAGCTACCGGCAGACATCAGACGCGCCACCCTCCCTGAACACCTTCAGGAAGACCCTCAAGACCTGGCTCTTCGGTTAAACAGATCTGCGGACCCCCCCCCAGCGCCTTGAGACCCTCACGGGTGAGTAGCGCGCTTACAATTCCCTGATTGATTGATTGATTGATTGAACGTACCCTCCATTCTCTACTTCCCGTTTTGGAAAATGTCCTACTCTCTCTGTCCCCCCTCCAGGAAGCGGGGTAACTCCTATTACTCTCCTCACTGTCTTTTTCTTAGACCACTTCTCTTTCCATCGATCCAGTGTTTCAATTAAGCCTGGGCGGTGAACTACGCTACGCTCGCGGAACTTGCGTAGTTTCGGCAACTTCGCGATTCGGGTAGAACGCAAAGTTACTGTGCACTACGCAATTTGCGGCGTAGCGAGCTGTTTTCCTTCTTCGCGCGCTCAATATACGTTCTCGCGTGCGCGGTAACGACCTACCGTGATTCTGCGTTCGCTGACGCGACTTCCTATCCGTTCGCGGGCGCCACGAGATTTGGAATCCAGCCGCACGATCCCGCGAGAGTGTGCGAACGCGAACACGTCATTCGGACGCGCAATCTGACTTCCGGTGGCAGTGTTGGTAAGATCGCGATCCCGAACACGAAGAAACTACAATCTGGCAAAGAATATCTCTTGAGCACGATAAATCCTTCTCGAAAATGATGATTTTGCTCTAAAAAACTCCTCAGATTGTGATTTGGCTGTAGTTTTTGGTGCAAGGATTCCTTTTTCTTTTTTTACTTTTTTTTCCAAGAGGAAGGAAGTGCCCCTGATTCTCAAACTTCCTGTTCCTGTCCAGCAGGCTCCTCCCAGTGCTTTGTCCATGTGCAGTTCATTTTCATTTGGATTTGGAGCTGGAAGGATCACTTTTTGTGTCTGTCTGCTGCATCATATCATTGGATTGGATTTGAGGACTTTTGGATTTGAGATTTTACAAGTAAGTTGGAGAATTGGTGTACTTGTTTGTTTGATTGGGGCTTGTTTGTACCTACATTTTGGGGGGATTTCCATCGTTTTTAAAATTTATTGTTGTGGCCTCTAGTTTCAGTGGGGGCCTAGTTGATTTTATTTGATTGGAATTTCAGCCAGTAGGCCCAGACTAGAGCCAGAAGTACACATGGATGCATGTTTCTGTGGTGTCTGTTGAATTTAAACATCATGTAGGGCATGCATGGATGTCATTGGATTGAATTGTTAAATGTGGTTTTTGGGGTGTATTTCACTTTTTGGGTGTAATATATATACCTTTGTTGGATGTGTGTGTGTGCTTGTTGTGTAACTTTCCAACCTTTTGTAGCCCTGTGGATTTTTGTTTTTGCATTTTTGTATTAAAGCTGTGTTGTTTAGCACTGCAGGCCTCCTTTGTCTGGTCATATTATTATAGGCCTGCTTGAGTTAATTGTTTTCCATGGCCTGTTGTGACTGTGAGTGACAACGTGGCTTGGGGCCATTTTGTGGTGGTAGTTTAGTAGTGTGCTGCTTTTTCCATATAGGCCTGCATGTCTTTTCTTTGTTCCCCTTGGCTTATGCTTGTTGTGAACTTGTGGGTGGCCTGGCCATGTGGTGGCGGCCATTTTGTGGGACCAGCCACTGTGCTTTTGCCATAGGCCTCCAAGCTTGCGGCCTAGTCTGCCAGTAGGCCCAGAGGTAGTCATCCTCATGGGTGCATAAAAACTGTTTCTGTGTTGTCTGTTGGATTGTTGTAAGTGTAACATCATTTTGGCCATGGATGGCATTGGATTGAATTGCAAAATGTGGGTTTTGTCGTGGTATTTCAGTTTTTGGGTGTGTGATACATCAATAGGCCTTTTCAGCCACTAGGTAACCCTGTGCGTTCAGCTCGTGGATTTTCGGCACCTCCGCACTGCGCGACAACGCGGACTTACACTTTTTCTCTTCTTTGCGCGCTCAATATACGTTTCCGCGCGCGCGATAACGACTTTTTGTGACGATCGCGATGCCGAACACGCAGAATTGACAATCTGGTGAAGAATATCTCTCGAACCCATAAAACCTTCTTGAAAATGATGATTTAGTTCATTTTGCACAAAAAACTCCTCAGGTTGTCATTTAGATGTAGTTTGGTGAGCAAGGAGTCACTTTTTTTTTGTTTTACAATTTTTTTCACGAGGAAGGAAGTTGCCCAGAGTCTCCAACTGCCTGGTCCTGTCCTTTGTCTTCACTTTGTTGTTATTTTGGGTGGCCTGGCCATGTGGGTGGTGGCCGTTTTGTAAAGCCAGGCATTGTGCTTTTGCCATAGGCCTGCATTGTCTGTCTTGTGTTCCTTTTCTTGTTGTTGTGGCTGGCCTGGCCATGTGGTGGCGGCCATTTTGTGGGACCAGCCACTGTGCTTTTGCCATAGGCCTCCAAGCTTGCGGCCTAGTCTGCCAGTAGGCCCGGAGGTAGTCATCCTCATGGGTGCATACAAACTGTTTCTGTGTTGTCTGTTGAATTTGTAACATCATTTAGGCCATGGATGGCATTGGATTTATTTGCAAAATGTGGGTTTTGGGGTGGTATTTCAGTTTTTGTGTGTGTGTTAAATAAATAGGCCTTTTCAGCCACTAGGTAACCCTGGCCATTCAGCTCGCGGACTTTGGGCAACTCCGCACTGCGCGACAACGCGGACTTACACTTTTTCTCTTCTTCGCGCGCTCAATATACGTTTCCGCGCGCGCGATAACGACTTTTTGTGACGATCGCGATGCCGAACACGCAGAATTGACAATCTGGCGAAGAATATCTCTCGAGCGCATAAAACCTTCTCGAAAATGATGATTTAGTTCATTTTGCACAAAAAACTCCTCAGGTTGTCATTTAGATGTAGTTTGGTGAGCAAGGAGTCACTTTTTTTTAGTTTTACAATTTTTTTCACGAGGAAGGAAGTTGCCCAGAGTCTCCAACTGCCTTGTCCTGTCCTTTGTCTTCACTTTGTTGTTATTTTGGGTGGCCTGGCCATGTGGGTGGCGGCCATTTTGTAAAGCCAGGCATTGTGCTTTTGCCATAGGCCTGCATTGTCTGTCTTGTGTTCCTTTTCTTGTTGTTGTGGCTGGCCTGGCCATGTGGTGGCGGCCATTTTGTGGGGCCAGCCACTGTGCTTTTGCCATAGGCCTCCAAGCTTGCGGCCTAGTCTGCCAGTAGGCCCGGAGGTAGTCATCCTCATGGGTGCATACAAACTGTTTCTGTGTTGTCTGTTGAATTTGTAACATCATTTAGGCCATGGATGGCATTGGATTTATTTGCAAAATGTGGGTTTTGGGGTGGTATTTCAGTTTTTGTGTGTGTGTTAAATAAATAGGCCTTTTCAGCCACTAGGTAACCCTGGCCATTCAGCTCGCGGACTTTGGGCAACTCCGCACTGCGCGACAACGCGGACTTACACTTTTTCTCTTCTTCGCGCGCTCAATATACGTTTCGCGCGCGCGATAACGACTTTTTGTGACGATCGCGATGCCGAACACGCAGAATTTACAATCTGGCGAAGAATATCTCTCGAGCAGTATAAAACCTTCTCGAAAATGATGATTTAGTTCATTTTGCACCAAAAACTCCTCAGGTTGTCATTTAGATGTAGTTTGGTGAGCAAGGAGTCACTTTGTTTTTGTTTTACAATTTTTTTCACGAGGAAGGAAGTTGTTGGGTGGCCTGGCCATGTGGTGGCGGCCATTTTGTGGGACCAGCCACTGTGCTTTTGCCATAGGCCTCCAAGCTTGCGGCCTAGTCTGCCAGTAAAGTAGGCCCAGAGGTAGTCATCAAGGGTGCATAACAACTGTTTCTGTGTTGTCTGTTGAATTTTGCCATCATTTAGGCCATGGATGGCATTGGATTGAATTGCAAAATGTGGGGGTTTTTTGGGAGGGTCTATTTCACTTTTTGGGTGTGTTAAATAAATGCCTTTTTTGCGTGTGTAATTATAATTATGTGTTGTTGTTGTAGTGGCTGTCTAACTTTCCAAACTGTTTTTAGCCATGTGGATTTTAGTTTTTGCATTAAAGCTGTGTGTGTTTTATCAGGCATCCTTTGTCTGCCCATATATAGTAGGCCTGCTTGAGTTCATTGTTTGCCGTGCCTTGTGCCTGTGAGTCACCATGTTGCTGGGGCCCATTTTGTGGTGGTAGTTAGTAGTGTGCTGTTTTTGCCACATAGGCCTGCGTGTCACTCTTTCCATTGTTCCTCTTGTCTTACTGCTTCCAAATCCATCCCCATTGCCAGCTGCAGCTCCCTGATGCTGCATACATCCCACGTGATGCACAAATTTAGGCCAAACATGCTCCACTACATTTTAGTTTTTGTTCTTTACTATTCTTATTCTTCCAGAGTGTACACACTACACAGTAGCCAGGAAAGCCCTGGCCTTGTTGTCAAAGTCTCATAAATGGCTACACTGTGTGTTGTTGTTCACTGAGTTTCTAAAATTTAATAATTGAGGCCACCACCACACACTAAGTTCTATATTATATTTGTTTGATTTGTGCTATCGTCGTTTGACTGATGTTGTTCTGGCTTTTTTGCTTTTAGGTGCACAAAGACTGAGGAGGAGGTGTGTCATCATTGCCCGTTGCACTGCCAGACAGACATCCTGCTGCTGTACACAACGTGACGTGTGACCTGACCAGACATCTCTGCAACTGAGTGCTGCTGACATCTGAAGAAGAAGATGGGCCCAAAGAAAGCAGGTACCAGGTCCTCCAGTGCCAAGAAAGTTGCTATTGAGAAGAAGGAACAGAAGAAGGAAGTGACACTTAAGTCTGGTGTGCCGCCCAGTACCTTTTTTGGGAAAAAAAAATTACGCCTGCAGCAACGGTGTCCGGGGGCAAGCTGGGGGCAGCACCTCCGCATCAGTGGGCCCAACCCACCAACCCAGGCCCAAGCACATGAGTGTGGAAGAGGTAGCCAGCCTAATGGTGGAAAGCAGTGATGCTGAGCCTGAGATAAACTTATCGCTATCTCAAAGTAGTACCCAATCAACGCAGGAGGAAACACAGCAGATAAGTGGTCAACAACAACAGCCGCAACCACCGCCCGCAATAGTAGTTGTTGTTCCTCCCGAAGTAGGGGCAGTTCAGGAAATTGAGCCTCATGCAGAGGTAGAAGAAGAAGCCACTCATTCGGAAGATCCATTGTCTTCCAAATCTCCAGCAAGGAAAAGGAGGGGTAGTCCATCAAGTTCTTCGCCAAGCCCCCATTCTGATGATCTAGATGCCACTTAGAAGCCACAAACTGAGTCTGAGAGGGAGCCACGTCCCAAGACCAAGCTAGGGAAAAGGAAGGTTCCAGAAAGCCTTACACTTATGGAGGTCGATGTAGAACAGCAGGATGATGATGATGAGCCAGTCATCACGAACATCACTCCCGGCCCTGAGGAGATGGAGACCAACATTATTACCCTATCCAAAATCGCTGCGAGGGATGTAGCACGCATACCTCCACAGGTAACACCACCAACACGACCTACAGCTTCCATATTTGCATTAGCAAAGGCCCGGCAGCGACCTACATCCACCAGCACAACCACCACCTCAGTAGAAGTAGGTAGTGGTACAGCAGCAGCACAGAGTCAAATTCAACACACACCCTCCAGTTCATCCGCCATTGGAAGTGGCAGGTCCTCCAGCAGGAGGCCAAAGTTAAGCTCCCCAGTTTGGGACTTCTTTACGGTTAGCGAAAAGGAGGAGAACATTGCTATATGCTCCATTTGTAATACCTCTGTTAGTCGTGGTAAACTTGGTACAAACTATGGTACCGGAGGCCAAATGACCCATCTGAAAAAACACCACTTGATCAGCTGGGAGGACCACCTTCGCGACATAAAAAAAACTGCAACCATTGGTGTTGGTGGGGATAAAGGAGTAGAAGATCCGATCACGGTGGAAGAGGAAGGACAGGGAGACATTCTCTCTGGTAGTGGTACACAAGGTGTCCCTGACCCCAGCAGTGCAGTGTTGTTAACGTCGCACACATCTTCAGCAACATCTCAGTGGCACAAGAGTAAGAGTCAGCCTGAGACACCAAGGACAAGGAGTACCGCAATCCAAAAAAGTGCGTTGAGCATAAGAGAAAGGAAAACCATGCAGCCTACCATTATCAGCATGTTTGGTGGGGAGGGGCAGTACGAACGCAACCACCCAATAGCACGTTTGTACAATGCGAAGCTGGCTAAAATGTTAGCACTGGACCTTCTCCCTTTTTCTTTTGTTGAAGGGGTGGGTTTTCTGGAATTTGTGTCAACCATCTGCCCAAAATGGCATGTTCCCAGCCGCTACTATTTTGCCAGAGTTGCTGTTCCAGCACTACATCACGACGTGCTGGAATTGCTTGGAAAAGCCTTGAAGCAGAGTGCTGTTCAGAGTATCCACCTGACAACAGACATGTGGACCAGTTGCCAAGCCACTGATTACATGTGCATCACTGCACACTGGATCTCTTTTGCGGGGTTAGAGAACAGATATCTGCTGGTGTTGACGCTGCTGAGATTTTTCATGCCACTCGCAAACATGCAACTGTAGCCATGTTTGCCATGGAGAAATCTCATACTGCTGCAAACATTTTGGAAGAGTTTAACAGCAAGGTCTTTGAGTGGCTGCGCCCAAGAGGGCTTAACATTGGTTTTGTTGCCACGGACAATGGCAGTAATGTAGTTAGGGCCATGGAAGATGGTCGCTATTTCAGGGTCCCGTGTTTGGCACACTGCATTAACATTGTTGTTCAAGACTTTTTGAAAAATGAATCCAAAGTCAGCAACTTACTGGCCACCTGCAGAAGAATATGCACACATTTCAGCCATTCTTTTAAAGCCCGGAAGCAGCTGAGGGTCATTCAACGTGAGCATAAAATGCCAGTCAAAGCGCTCATCCAGGAGGTGCCAACACGTTGGAACTCAACTTATTATATGCTTGATCGTCTGTTTGAACTGTACATACCACTCAATGCTTATGTCATGCAAAGATTAGGGGAACCTACTGTGAGAGGCATGACCGTTGAGATGGGTCAATGGGACCTCATTAAATGCCTGACTGAGATGCTACTTCCTTTTGAGATATTCACACGTGAAGTCAGCAGGGAGGACTGTACTATGGGCCAAGCTATCCCATTGTTGCACATGCTAGAGCAACAGCTGAAGGAGGTGTCTGAAACGTACGCAGGTGTGGATAACAAACAAGACGCATATCATTTGGCGGAGACCTTAGCCGCTCGCTTATCTGAAAATACAAGGATTCAAAATAAAATTTTGTCACAACCACATTACATTAGTGCCACAATTTTGGATCCACGGTACAAAGTATTTCTGAACAGCAAGGCAGTAATTCCTTTTTCGGAAGTGGATGTTGCCAACTACAAAACTTTGATAGCTAAGGAAGCCACTATTTTCGAAAACGAACGGCTGTTAATTGCAGGCCCCCCACCCCAGGCCATAACAACAAGTACTAGAGGGCATCCAGAGTCAAGTTCTACTTCGGAGCCTGAGGGCAGTGCGTTTGCCTCTCAGCAGTCACCTACACCAACAATAACATCAACAACAGCAAGAACAGGATCATCCACAGTACAATGTGCAACTGATTGGTTTCTACGGCAGGGGTATGGTAAGTCCAGTGCTGATGCAAAGGCAAAAGAGGCCGAGCACATCGGAGCACCCCTGAACATTGAGCGGACGGTCCAGGCCTATCTGGATGACCCAACAGAGGTCTTCATGGATCGAAACCCATTGTTGTATTGGTATGGGAAAAGAAGCCAATGGACAGTGCTCAGCAGGCTGGCGATAAAGTATCTGGCTTCCCCTGTCGCAAGTGTCTCTTCAGAGCGTGTTTTCAGTGCTGCTGGTGCCATTGTAACTTCGAAAAGGACCAGTCTCTCGGCCAAAAGCGTGGAGAGGTTAACCATGATCAAAATGAATCAGCACTTTATACCACCGGATTACAAAATACGTGAATCACAGCAGGAAGAGGAGAGCGACTTGGATGACGTAAATAGTGCGTTACAGGACCTACTTCTGTGCGAACCACCAGAGTTTGAGGACGAGCTCCTCTTCCCTGACAACTAGGCTTTCAAATTGTTACTTTCTTCCTTCCTTTATGTGTCTGTGTATCTGTCTTTCTGGTTCAAATCAAATCACAACAAATCCATCACCACCGTCTTCTCTTTTTATTTCCCTATTGGAGTTGCACGTCTGTGCATTTAACTGTCCACTCTTCAGAGTCCTGCTTCATCTTCCTGTCTCGCCCTAGTACATTTCCATCAAGCCAGACATTGGAGTACAAGAAATGTTGCCTTTAACATTAACAGTCCCTCCATAAGAAGTGAAACGTGACTATAGCTATCCTCCGTTTTGTTTCCGAGCCGAAACTCATCATCACTGTCCGAAGGCTACAGCCTCGGCAGGCATCCAAAGCTCCTCACTGTCAGAACTTGGGCAGGCATCCAAAAGTAAACTCATCACTGTCCGAAGGCTACAGCCTCGGCAGACATCCAAAGCTCCTCACTGTCAGGACAGAAGGTACTTGGCAGAGAAAGACAAGACTCTTCGAAGAAACTTGCTGACATTTGTGCAAACTCAATTGACCAGCAATGAGCGCTACCCAGGCCGCGGCCCATCATCACAGTGCTGACCATGTGAAGCAACTTAAACTGTGACAAAGTGCCACAGATGAATAAGACGGAAACCGAAACAGCGACTAACACTCGAAATGAATGTGGACTGGAGTAATGATGAGGCTACTGCCCCGTAAAAAAAAAACACACACCTGTCAGAACTAGGCATCTGATGATCTGACAGCCAAAGAGAAGAGCAAGACAGGTAATGATGGAATGCATTGGATGCTTGCTGACTCTGAGCGATTGCTGTTGTTTGTTGTGTTGATGTTGTGTTGTGCATGAAGTCGAACTCTACTCTACTAGTTAATCTACAAAGTGACTCAAGTGACACTCAATGTTTCCCTTCTTGTTGTTTAATAACCAGATTGTACTCCTACTACTGCAGGTGCAGGCCAATATCTGTTGCAATTTTTTAATATGGAATATGGACTTAATCGGAGTCACTACAGACTGAGTTGGAGTTGGACAACACGTACCACAACATGATGATGACCATACTATCTTTGCACGCAGTCAGTCAGTTGGATCGGAGATGATTCAAGGAATAACTGCGTTTCATGAAGTGGCATAAGGTAAACATAAACACAACAATTCAACAAGAAAGTAAACACAGCAGACCTACATGTCCATGTAGTGGTGGAGTCGAGTCAGTGTAGTTATGTGACAGACAGCGGCGCATTGATTTTGTCACTTAATTTTGAAAATGCTAAGTTGCTGTATATATGCCTTTTGTCTGGCTCTGTCAAAAATTAAGGTAAATGGAGGTTGGGTCACAGGCTGGTGCTGTGGTGGGCCTGTTCTGTCCTGTTGTTGTTGTAGCTTAATGCTGTAAACGGAATATACACGATATATCCAAGCCGCCTCAGTCTGAAAGTGTTCTCTCTTCTCTTCTTGGACTCCACCGTAATTGATGCTTTTTATATTCATTGATTTTTCAATACCCCTTTTGTTTTTCCATCTAGACGTTACAGGCCGGCCTTTACCCTGTGCTATACTGGGAGACTCAACTCACATTTACCTTACCAATCCGCATCAGGAAGGCAACCAAGATTGATGTGCGGAGCGTCCATGGAAGATAGGACCAAGAGGAAGGACGAGATTCAACTCCACAATTTGACCAGGATAATACAGTAACTTTAGTATCATTCATCTTTTAATTAATTGGAATCCTTTTTTCTCTTCAATCATTACGACTGTGTGTTGTTGTTTGTTTGCTAATTGATCCCTACAACTATTTTTTACTTTTCTTTGCTATCTTTAAAAGTAAGCCCAGTACAACATGGAATTTGGGTCTCTGTCTGAGGGCATATATTACAGGCAAGGCAAATTGCATAGAATATACTGCTGCCCTGTACTGTCTTGTCTAGTAGGAGTTAGTAAGTACTACTCATTAACCATCAAGTTATCTTCATCATGCATGCATTGCCTTTTTCTCCCTTTATAGTTTTTTTGGAGAAGATCATGGTCGTCTGCCAAGATTGCGCTTTGCTTTTGTTGTCCATGCGTACTGTTTTTCTTTCTCAAACCTTTCCCCAAACTCCCCTTCCCATCCATTCATCAAACCCTAACCCTCTTCCCCCGGGCTGTGATTTATATTGAGGTGTGATGTGACTACATAAAATGTACACCAATTGATCACACGCTTGCTGGGGCAGATGTGGTAAAAGCAACACTAATTAAATTTCAAGGCAGGGCGAGGAGCTTCTTCTGCTTGCCCACCCATGCTCAGTCTATGTGCAAGCCGTCACCGGCTAATAGTACATCATAATTAATTGCCAGCATTGATTGGATTCATCATCAAACTCCTACCACACAGCAGTAAAGGTTACGAATTACGATTGTGTTAAGTTAAGTGACTCACTCGACACAACTACAGTTTGTAACTTCTTGTACTAGGCTGTCCCCGCCAACATTATGTTTTACTTGACTTTAGCAGTTGCAAATGCAATATTGTTTGTTTGGCAGTCTTCTTCTGTACTGTATTTGACTTCGTTCTACTACTCCTCCCACAGTCGCTTTCAGGCAAGTGACTGTCTCTTTTTTATTTTTTTAGCAAATGCTGCTGGCAGTGTCTACTCTACTACTACCACCACAACCATGGCATCTTCTTCTCCATTCTCTTGGGAAACCATGCAGCCATCGCTGTGCCGAACGTAATCATCATCAATCACAGGTAAGATAAGTTTGGTGGGAGGTATAATGGACTAGGAGGAGAGACTGACAGTACTAGTAGGACAAATCACTCAGTGAGGGGTACCGCATCTATCTGTTTGTGTTACATCATCGGCAGATTATTTAAATCAAACACTGGCTGCGGCCCTGCAGCAGCAATGAAAGAAACCATGTGACGTTAATTTGTAAAACAGTAACCCCCACAAAACATTAACATTGTATGTTGAAGTATAAATATAATTTATTACCCTAACAAAAATAAACTATCCCACACCTGACCCACCACTCTCCCTAACCCCAACCAATGTCCAAAACGAAAAAAAGTCCAAAGAATGTCCAAAGTCCAAACCCCAACGCCCAATTCCCACCCACCAACAAAACGAATAAAAAAGGGGCAATGCAACAGGGTCCTATTATATTCGGCGGGCTTTAAGGTGTTTGTCCACCAGAATTTTAACCCGCTCCTCGAGTTGCTCCTCTAGCCGTGCCACCCGGAGGAGAATCTTGCGTCGAAATGCCCTGCAGTGGCATCCAGGGTGGGGGACAGCAGTGCTGGTTGCAATCGATTTGCGGCGGGCGGCTGCCAGACTGCGGCGCCGTACCACTGGAGGTCTGGCCTGGCTGGGGCCCGGGGCATCGGACGAGGCTGCTGCTGCTGCCGCCTCCTCCTCCTCCGCCTGAGCCACCAGCCGCCGGAACTCGGCACAGATGGCCTCCAGTTTCCGGTGCCGGGCCCTGGCTGCCAACTCCTTCCGGGATGGTTTGCCTTGGGAAGGAGTACTATCTATATCAAGAAAGAAAAAGAATATTGTTGTAACCAGTACTCTTAGCAAAACAGTAACACAAAATTAATTCAACACATAATGGCACAGTAGCACTAGCAAGAAGCACAGTACATAACATTTCTGGTATAATAATCTATCTATCCTCCCACTTCCTCGGCCTGTAACATTTGTGGGAGTTTCAGGCATTATACTAGCACTATGGACTCCAGTACACCAGTCTTCTTCTTATCTCTACTAGTTTAGCGAAATGACATAACCTGGTTGTAGCCGGCATGCCAGCTCGGTCATCTATGCTTGCACCCAAGACAAACATACGAGTCATCATGACGCAGACTCACGTTAGTTTGATTTACTACTGTATGCAGGTGGGGAAGCTCGTATTTATTTTTCTATTACGGGTGGCACTGGCCATACTCTCTCTGTTACATGAAGCAGGGCAATTGGTCAATTTCACTTTAACAGTGCCCTGGCTACTACAAAAAGGCAGATTATATATCTGATCCAATGATCATTGCTTTTATGGGACGACGACATAAGGTCAGTAGCGGTCGGTGGTGGGACTCGGGGAGTGCTGCCGGGCGGTGACATAGGGAGGGGCAGGGTGGGGGGTAGTAAACTATGGATTACGGCTAATTACAGGTAAGTAAACATATAAAGAAATAAAAGTAATTTTGTTGCGCCCACTGCATCGCTTTTGGCGGTGCAGTGCGCACAATGAAATTCGCTTTATTTATTTTTATGTTTACAGTAAACTTACCTGTATTTGGCCACGTAATACATTGTTTACTGCTACCCCCCACCCTGCCGCTACCCACATCGGCTTTGCTACTGTGGCGCGGTTTCTTTTACATTCCCTTAAAACTAAAACTGTGCATCCCGTGACAGTCTCCACCTATGCTGTCTATGATGAATACATACATGCATCCATCCATTCTAAGTAAATGTCAATCATTCTTCTCAATCTCTCCACAAACCTTACTTTGTTTCGCCAACAACAACCCATGGATCCACTCACTCCGTTGCTTGCCTTGGCTTAGAGTTTCACCCAAACACCGCTGATGATTCTTGCTATCCACAGTATCCACCCATACTGTGTCGCCCACCCAGGCAGGCATCCGTTCTTCTTTCACCTTCCACCCATCCTTCAACAACACATGCATCTGATTCCTATCAGCCACCTATATCCATGCTTCCAACGTATCCTTCTCTGCCAGTCATCAATCATATTAAATCTCGCCCGTCCTTCCTCCTTCCACCCTTCTTTCCCTTTTTATTCAACACATCCATCAAGGTCATCTGATCTGACTTTTAGTCTCCTCCATAAAACTTTCACAGCTGAGTTGGAGTCAGATAGAAGAGGCCATTGGTTAATCAAGTCACGCTGGTAATGCTATTGCTACTGCATTGCTAATGCTAAGTAAAGGGTGTCTTCTCTTCTTCAACCGTTGTATAATATTCACTACAACTTCATACCTAATAAGTCTCAACAACAGTACAGTGAGTGAAGTCACTCAACACCCTTCCAGCTAGTGCAATGTCAATACGTAATGAATATAACTTACCATCGCCCGCCACTGCTGCTGGCTCACCCCCTGTAGCTCCTGCAGGTGCCGCATCTCCTTCCCCCTCCGGAATGGCCGAATCGCCGCTGGCCCCGCCGGCACTGGTGGTCGCTACTATGCCTAGATAAAAACATGACACATTTTTAGATGCCTGTGTACACCTCCCCCTATTTATATTTCTTCTTTTTCACTAGCAAGATTGAAAAAAAAGTTAATACATACATATTATTATACATCACATTCAGTAGTCCAAATCGGGTACTAGAGTCAGTAGACACTAGTAGTGTTATGGTCCCTAGGGTCATTATTTATTATACTATACTCTACTCTTTGCAAAGTTAGCCTGAGCCATGCAACCATTTTTCGCTTCATGTCTTTTGCGCATGTTACCTCGCAGCTTGTTGTGCAGTAACAGTAAGACGCCTTTTTTAGTCCACATGAGCACATACAGCTACTGTCTGAGCGTTGCGTACAAGAGGTCGAAAAACAAGCCACTTTGTTATGGAGTTCGGTTAGTCCGTATTGCTTTGCCATAAGTAACATGTTACACTTTTTTGGCAGGACTGACAAATGCTTGCATTATACTATCTAACGCGCACCATTTTTCTCAGGCAGAAGATTTCCTTCTACGAACCAGAGATTTGCAGAGCTTATGAATGATGCATGTAACCAGTAATTCTACGTTCTACGGTGAGGAGTCTCACAGAATTCTCACAGATCTTTTGTCTATCATCAATCATCATGCACTTGTTATAACAATGTTTATTGTTTTAATCTTATGCATTTAGCTGTTGGAGCTGGCTGGAGTACACTGAATTTTATAGAACAACATACAGAGCTTGTTAGTTGAAAATAAACCTTTTAAACTTAAACATAGACTCTGTGGTATTTGGTGTGGTGCTGGTGGAGGTGGTGGACTTACACGAGTAAGTGAGCGAAAGGGTTGTGTAATCTCATTGAGTATCTTCGGGTGGGGGTTCGGGGACCTAATGAGAGTGAGACACTACACTATAGCTAGTCGTTCAGGGGATTGTGGGTTCACTTCTGACTGAGGTGTGAGGAACGTCCAAGTTCCAAACTCCCATCACCAACATCCTATTTCCTTGTGCATAGTTCTGCATGGGGCTGTACAGAATCCACACATCAGTAGTAGTATGTACTATATCCTATCAAAAATAGTCAAATATCTGGTTGGGCATTTTGTTTGTGGTAATTGTCAAAGCCTCAAGATTAAGAAGCCTAGAAGAGGACAACCGAAAGGACTGGACTCAGCTATTGGTAAATCGGAGTTTTATTCAAAACCGTACAATAAAGAGTGGCAATGCAAACTAGGCAAGCTTAGCGACAGACTAATAGTAGTAGTACAGACATTCATAGCAGAGGCAGTTAGAACTTAGAGGCAGGGATAACCAGAATTTAGAAACAGATAGTCAAGTCAAGATCAAAGAATCTTTTGTAAAAAATAGAATTAGGGAGTGGAACCATAATTAATAGTTCTGGAAAAATAAGGTGCAGTAAAAGTTAGGGCAATATAAATGTTAATATTAACCACTGGAGGACTTACTGGGACCAGCAGCAGGGCCCTCGGTAGAGGAGCGGTCCTCTGGTGGTTGTCCCGCCGACTCAGACCCCGTCTTCTTGACCCTGGGTGCTGCAGATCAGTGATCATGTAAGATATAATAAAGAAAGACACAAACATTAATGATTGCTGTGAAACAAATAAATTATCTAAAAAAACGCTCAAAACGTTTTAGGAACCAAAAATTGCAATAAAATTGACCTATCTAATCCGATCGACTACTGGCTTGCGGGATTCACGGTCACAGACAGTCTACTTATTTGGGAACACTAATTCAGTGTTTCATTCGGATTGAATCAAATAAAATCCAGAACACTAACTAAGCCTAAGTACCACCTGACCTAGCCCACCTATTCCAGGCGGGCCAATTGTTCATTAAGTCTGCATTTCCATTTTTTTATTGCCCTCATAAATGCATATATGAGAAGGAGGACACATGCATAAATTGGTGCATAATGCATACACCAAATTGTTGGTTGGTTAAGTCTGATGTTCTGCAGCTGAGTGACACTGCCAAGCTTACCACTCACTAAACAAACTACAAAAGGTTCTACTAGTAAGGACTGGGGTAAGCAGCACTCAGTGACAGAGGATGCGTCACGCAGAGCGCTCAAAAATTATCAACTAATAACTAAACCTACTAACAAACTATCAATCCATCCACCACTGTTTGACAGGAGGACAAAGGAAGGACTAGAGTCTCTCTAGAAATAGCATTACTTAACTGAAGTTCTCTAAAGTAAACTCTTACATAATAATAAGGACAAGCGAGCGCAAAGTTGCAAACAAGTAAGAGTAGCGCCCAGCACCTGTGTCCTACAATCACAGAAGATTTTGAAACGTAATTTACCTGCAATGTAAGCAGCAGTATTCTTGTTATTTGTAAAAAATGTATACACAAATCACAATACATATACTACTATATATATTAGCTACTCACCAAGCCCCACGACCTCGACACCTAGCAGGTCCAACAGGTCCTGCTCCCGGTCGAGGATGTCTGACCACCAGTGGGCCAGCTGGTTATGGGTGCGCCGGACCCCTGAGCAGCGAAACACTACCCGGCGCACCTTCGCCCACCGGCGGTGACGCTCCTGGGTCGGGTACCCGGAGCCTGGCCTGCCGCCTGCTGCCAAGGTCAAGGGGAGGTGGCACTGAAGAAAAAAAACAAGGGCGGCCACCTCCGCCTCAGTAAAAAGCTGGCGGGCTTGCACCCCTGCAGGGCGCAGTCTGCCACAGGGCAGGCGGCGGCTCTTGGGCGCACGCGCCTTGCCCTTCGAGCCGTCTCTGCTGCCCTTCACCATGGTTCTGGGGTGGGACTGGGAGGAGGCGGAAAAGAAAAGTTAGAAGGGAAAAATAAAGTTAGGGGAAGAAGTAGGAGCTTAAAGAAGAAAGGGGCATATTAGCAAGGGCACTATCGCCGCTTTAGCGGCACTTTTTGCCGCTAAAGCGGCGATATTTATATCGCCCTATCAGCAAACTGTCTCTAACAGCAGTTAGCGACAGTTTGCGGGCATTAGCGCCCGTTTTTTATCGCTTTGCATGTCAGCGATATTTATCGCTAATGACATGCAAAGTGGGCGTTCCCGACGAACAAACCTGAGAAACACTCGCTAACAGGCCTATCGCCTATTAGCAAGGTGGCCATGGCCCCAGTTAGCGATGTAAAAAGTCGCGCAAACCGGGGTCATCGCCATTTATTTAACACCTGCAATTAGCAGGTGTTAGCCATACCTAACATGGGGGGGTGGATTATGCTGATACGACCACAGGGTCGTATCAGCAAGGTGTTCTCCCTTCTCCATGCAACATCGCTGGTTTTTCAGCGATGTTGGCCCATTTCCCCGCTATCGCTGGAATATTCATCGCCATAGATCTAATCGTTGCTAATACAGCGTTAGCGTGGCGATATATTCCAGCGATAGCCGGCGATAAAAAAAATCACGCTAAGCAGGGTTAGCGATGATTATCGCCTCTTCTTGCTAATATGCCCCAAAGTTATATAAAACAGTCGAAAAGTTAAAAAAACACAGTAAAACGTAGAAATAAATGCAAAATATAGACTTAGGCAGAGAGAGAGATAGATAAGAAATAAAGAAAAATTGAAAAACAGTGTAAAAAACTAAGGATTGCAAAGATTGAGGGAGGATAGAAAAGCAGGCCCAGAACCATAGCATAGAGTGAAAAACAAGATGGCCGCGCCCATCGCGACCGCGTGGGTAAGTTTGCGCGATATTTCTCCCGAGCACGCAAAAAGCGTCGCGAACACGTACGATGCGTTCCCGAACATGAAATGCGCATCGCGAGCACGCTATACGCGACCCAGAACAGGAAATAAGGCATCGCGAACGGGCGGGACAAGTGAAAAACAAGATGGCCGCGCCCATAGGCGACCGCATGGGTAAGTTCGCGCCCCCGAGCATGCAAACAGCGTCCCGAACACGCACAACGCGTTCCCGAGGAAGAAAAACGCATCGCGAACGGGCACGACAAGCAGCTACGCACGCTCGCGAAGCTATGCGTAGCTCGCGTAGCGCTCCGATGTCTTCGCGTAGCGTGACTACGCGAACTACGCCCAGGGTTAGTTTCAATCTGTGATTTCCCTGTAACATTTTTGTTTTTGTCAAATCTACATCATACTTCCGCGCCAGCTGGACCAATGCCATCCTGAGCTCTTTTCGCCATTCGAGTGACGTCTTTAGCCACAAACAGCAATTCATCTGGTTCATATACATCTATTCTTTCCAATGGTAGATTTCCATCTATCACCTCATCGACCTCTGCCTTCAGTTTCAGTACATCCAATAATCTTGTCCTTCACTGCATTTTCAATTCTTCCTTGATTTGTCACATTGCATGGTCCCTCTCTATCACAACTTCGGCTTCTCCAACCTTCTCCCGTCGCCTCATCTTGTCTGATGGGCCGACCTTCTCTCTCACAACTCTGACTCCTTAATCGACTTTCCAATTCAACATTCGGGGCACTAGGTCTTATTCTAAATGCCTCTTGTCTCATTCCTATTTCGGCTGTACTCCTCATACTTTCATGTACTGGTAGAACCCACATTCGTATTTCTGATCTAGAGTTTGCCAGTGCTCCTGTTCGTCTCACTTCCGATCCTGTACTCACCATTGAAGGGTCTGCCGTTGCTGCCAACGGGGTACTAGTCTCCACAGGCCCCAAGGGCACACTTATTCCCATAATAAAACTCCCTCCAGAGATGGTATCTTCACTTCTTCCTGTTTGTTGTTGCCTCCCACTATCTCCCATACTCGGATTGTATATTGAGACTACGGGTCCATTGGTAACCGGTACCGTAAGCGCTTCTGGCAACCGTATGTCACAATTAGTTCCTCTCAATTCAGTATTTTCAAGTTCTGATCCTAATGAAATTCTTCCCACTACTCTTGAACTTACTCCTGTTGGATCCGTTCCCACTCCTTCTGGGCTTCCCTCTACCATTTCTCGCTTTCCCTCTTCAGACTGAGGATTGTAGGGTGGAGGACGCTCTGCCAACAGTCTATCCAACAGACTGTCATCAGTATCGCTGTCATCTCCAGTGTTTCCTGTCTTTGCACTAGCTCCCTGTAGGAACAATGGATACAATCTCTCTCCCTCTATGGTATCTACCCTCCATCTCTTCAACTGTGCATCCCACCTGGCATCCTGATATGACTTCATGGCTTTTCTCATCCTTCCTTGAGAGTTTTCTCTTCGCCTAGCTTGTGCTGCCCGCATCCATGCATCTAATGCCTCAAATTGGGTGGGTCTAGGTGGAGGTTTTAATGAAGACATTACACCTCTCAATTGATACAACAAATCCAATCGAAATGACCCATATCGTGGGAAGGCCAATTCTCCTTCCTTTTCTGTAATCTTATGCCAGTTTTGAAGCCACACTATTGTATGCAATCCTACATTCGTTGCCATATAGTGTGCCGGGGTATCCTCTGGCAGGGCTTCTTCTCCGACTTGAGTCACTACTCCTGAATTTCCTCTACATAAATCTCGCAATACCTTAAAACATCTCATTTTGAACTTAATTCGATACAATACACAATTTTCTTTCCCACAATTTTTCGCCGAGAACCCACAAATCCCAGCGCGACATTACACCAACCAGCCTATCCCAGCGCGGCACACTCTGATGTCACCGTTCCCTCTCCACAGCGGTTCACCCTCCTTTACAATTTCAGCTCGTACATTCGCTCTCACATTCACACAACCAAGTAACTGATTACAAAAAGCTACTAAATCAAGTAACTACCTATCTTGCAGCCACAGCAACTTACAGTTACATAAAACCAAGTAAATGTCTGCCGTCTAAAAGATCGATAGTATACTCTCACCCAAGAACATTCACACTCCGTGACCCATGACCTGCGCCAATCACTTGAATCGCTGTGGTCCACCCCTGGCCTGAGGTTTTCCACATGCGGCTCTATAGAACCCACTCACACAAAGTTCCCTACCCCAAGTGAGCCGTCGATAGCCCTCCACGACACCCACATTAATAATCAGACGATTACAGCTACAAAACTATCCCGGGATCTTGGACTTCACTTGAGTCCATTTACCAAAACCTCCTGATCCGCACGTGTTCGGACCAGTAAACCAATAACCTCACTTTCACTCGACTATCATTCCAACTCCGCAAGACATCACACAATCAATTCACCGCAATATAACACACACACACTATTCATACTCATGCTACCGCTGTTTCCGCCGCACCATCAGCTTCCGCCGACCTCCGTCAACGCCCGCCGTCCTCTGCTTTCAATCATGGGTTCTCTTTTGGGCTCTGTAAGTCTAATTCTATTCAAAATTTTCTAAAATGTCCCCTCACTTCTAGAGGCAACCATCCTCGTTTGCTACCAATTGATAAGGCCGAATTTTGCACCCTAATTTCACTTACGTATCTCCGGCAGATGATCTTTTATTGCCTGCTAAAAAATGTGGAGGGAAGAATACACTTTACCAATTATACAATTTCCCTCCCATCCGTGTCCAATAACAACGAACTCCGAATTTAGCTTTTGTAGATTTATTACAAAGCCAGAAATAACAAAATATAGACACACCTCAAAATAAAGTTATTGAGATACATGAAAACTAATACAGAGCCCAAACTACGAATATAGTTCATACGACAAAATAGGCATAAAATTATGAATTCCAATATGAGAACACAGCAGAGTGTAGATGCTGCATCCAAATCTCTTTTCATTTGTATTTCAGAATTTAGAATAATCTGTCCCTACTCTGCATCTAAAGTGGCATCCCTTTTCTTCCCTTCCTAGCAAATTCCACAAAAGGTGTCAGCACTTGTTGACTTCCAAAGAAGTACACTCACGTCAAATGGGTCAGGTAGCTTAGAGCTACAGAGCTCGTTCTAAGATGCTCTCCTCTCTTAGTCAAAAACAGAAGAAGTCCTCCAGATCTGTCCCTGTACCTACTTCAAAAAGGCAAAGTTACACCCCTGACGAGTCACATGGTACATTGTTCAGTGAACACCTTCTTCAGTAACCTTCCATACACTCAATTAAATTTACACGACTGTCTGCCGACCTTGGCTCCCAAGTTCTCCAGGCACAGAAAGTTTCCTCCCTTTCTCTTGTCCAAGCGCTTCAAAGACCTTCCTTTCCTCACATGTATCTTCTTGAATCTGAATGAACGAGGTCAAATTCCTGCACCTGCAGTAGGGGTGAAACGAAAACATTCTACACACATAAATTTTAATTAGCTCCTGACCTTAAGAGCAAACGAGGAGAAATGAAACCTTGAAGGAACGAAAGTCAGGCCTACGATTCTGGCTAACTTAAAACACTCTTTAATATGCATTTGCTACACAGGCCTTTATATGAATCTTATAACAGTGAATACATCTGGTTACTTTTAATCAACATATACGTGTACAATTACATGATTTCTCTAAATACACACAAAATATTAATCAGTTCTGTAAAGCACGTCATGATTTTTCTTCACAGATTTTCAAACGATGATATATAAACTTCATTTTAATATGCACGAAGTTCAACCACACATTGAATATATACGAGTGCAATTCGTTCATGAGTATAATGCACCCCTTACAAATTTTAAAGCGCTGTGCGCTCTATCAGTCTAAACATAGCACTAAGCATGTTGGTGGCGTTAGTAGGTGGCTCCACACAACACCCAAACTGCTTGAATCTGCCAAAAATCACCCAAGCATTAATAAAAGAACCAATCATGACAGACAGAACTTCATTTTCTCTTCGATATTCCACTCCAAAAGTCCAAAGTCCCATAAGCTTCTTCACAACAGTAATGCCATCTTCCATGTCCCAGCACTGCCAGCAGACTTCAGACTGCTTTGTCACTAGAAGTCAGACATTGACATTCCTTAGAGGCAGGTTTTAGGGCAAAGCTATTTGATTTCTCCTACCTAAATGCAGGGTGGCTCTTAGGAGCAGAGCCGCTGCATCTGATGTTTGAGGGGAAGAATCATTTATAATTGAAAAGAGGCTACTTTTGAATCAATCAAAGCCATTTATTATTTTACTGAATAAAGTTATGAATTTCCTGCAATGAGAGAGAGCGCCTGGTTGAAATTTCTTCATATAGAACAAATTCCAAATGACCACTCAAAATGCCCCCTAGGCCTTATCTCCATTCAGTTCGCAAAATGAGAATCTTCCCACTTTACTAACAGCACGGTCTGCTCCCATTCTGTACAAACAATATCTTAAAGTGTGGGTTGGGCCTTCAGTACGAATAGAGTAGACCAGAAAATCATTACTACTCAGTATGTGTGTATATTACTATTCTTGCTGGTCTCTCTTACTGACAGATCATTAACACTAAATCATCTTCATGAAAAAGGGCCAAATAATTCACTTGGAACATTAACATCCCTTGAGTTTCTACCTACTCACAGAAATATGAATTAACTTCATCCACCCTGAACTGAGCATATGATTATTTCATTTTCTCACATATCTATTAAACAGAAAGAAAAGTCAAAATTATCTTTCCTAATGTGGGCGCATATGTGCTACTATATACACTTTTTGGAGCAGTTTCTTCTCTACCAACACAATCGTAGAAATGCTAAAGCCAGCAAATTATAATATGTTATATTTTTAGCCGGGATGGGTGCAGTTTGGACAACCAGTTCTATTATACAAATGGCTTATGATGTGACATTTTCCATGAAGTGGATAACTTATCTACATTTGTTATGTTATTCTGTTGTTAACTTACCATGAGTTTGATATGAGGATTTTGCAGTGTTCATTGTTGAACACCCGGTCTGTAAAGAGGTGGCAAGCCAATCACATGCCCATGGAGTGATGCCTAAATTCAAAAGGAACATGATTTACAAATAGAATACACACTTCTGAGGCTTGTTTTCTAGGCCTGAGAAGAATCAAAGGTAAAGATAAAGCAAAGCTCAAAACTCTAAGTGGATGAAAACATTGTCTCTCTAGGAAACACATGCAAAACAAATGTGTTTTCTCACCACAAGTTCCCTAGTTAATTGAAGGGTAAATTAAGACAGAAAGATTCCTAATGCAAGCTATCTAGGATGATGTTTTGAGAATATTGAATGATCAGCATGAGGTTTAAGAAGCTCCAGCATACCCATTTCCCCAGGTGATGGGTAACTTCATCCTTTCTCCATCTCTTACCAGGTCTGTGAAGAACAAGCTTTGTTGGCACCATGGGCCCTAGGTTGTAAGTGAGCAATGTCTTGAAATGTTGGAGGGTTGATGGTGTTGGAGAGTGTGCATCAGAGTAAAACCCAGCACCAGAACCCGCTAATACCTCAAATATCTTAAACTCATCTACAGTATAAACAGAACCATCAGATAGAAATTACAAAAACACAATGTTACACAATATCAAGCATAAAAACATATTGAAAACTGTTGGAAACTGCATTGAGAAACTGTGGGGTAGAGAAGACGCTGAATTGATGTGAGCTATGAATGAGCTCCAACACGACATAGCAGTCTAGCACTTAGACGTAAACTCTATTTTATATGGAAAATCCAGAGTTATCCTTGTTAGCTGTCACTATAAGTAAAAAGGAGATACCTGTACTCTGCCTCGGGTATATAATGAAATAGTGCTGACAATTCACACCTCATCCTTCTGAAATTCGAAACTTCTATCACAAATTAGGGGCCTCATTTAGAAGAGGCCTGTGCCTCTGGAGCATCACTTTGTATGAATCTCCGGTGGCGCAGGCTTCTCAATCATATCTTTGAGGTGACAAAAGGCCACCCTGCATGGCTTTGCATTGCCTTACAGATATGGAGTAAGGCAAGGCAGCACAAAGTGCTGAGTTGCCTTACTCTCAATCAATTAATCAATCAGCACTTGTAAAGCGCAACACTGTCACCTCTAGGGGTATCTGGGTGCTCTGGGTGTAATATCTCAGTCGAATAGCCAGGTCTAGAGTTGCTTTCTAAAGTCCGCCAGGGAGGTTGCTGTTTGAAGATGTAGGGGTAGGTTGTTCCAGGTCTTGGCAGTGATGTAAGAGGAGCGCCCCCCACTGTGGCTGCGATGGATGCAGGAGTGTGCGCACAAGCTACTGAAGAGGAGCGCAGGTGTTGTGTGGGTAGATGGTTGATATAGGCCGGTCCTTTATTGTGTAGAGCTTTTTTAGGCATGTGTGAGGACCTTGAACTGGCATCTCTTTTGGATGGGGAGCCAGTGGAGGTTTCTGAGGTGGGGGTGATGAGGGCCTGAGTGATGGGTGTCTGGTGTTGACTGGGATCCATCTGAAGATTTTGCGGAGCGTGTGAAGGGTGTGGAAGCATGTGGAGAATACTGCACTGACTTGCCGTTTCATTGTCAGTTCGATGTCAAGATGATGTCTAGGCTGCGTGCATGGTCTGTTAGCGTAGGTGTTGGTCTCAGTTCTGCTGGCCACCAGCTGACAGTTTTCTTCCTGAAGGTGAGTTCTTTTGTCTTGTCAGAGTTGACTTATAGGCAGTTGTCTCTCATCCAGTTGGCTAGCTTGGTCATGGCTTTGCAGAACTGGTTCTGGCGGTGGAGGGGTCTTTGGTGAGCAAGAGGATGAGTTGAGTGTAATCTGCATATGAAATTATGTAGAGATCATGGTATATGACTATGTCTGCGAGGGGGGTCATGTAGGCGTTGAACAGGGTGGGGCTGAGGGATGATCCTTGGGGTATGCCGCAAATTATGTCTTTGGGTTCGGAGGTGAAGCGAGGCAGCCAGATGCTCTGAGTGCATCCTCTAAGGATGGAAGCAATCCACTTGAGGGCATTTAGCTGTTTGCCAATGTTGTAGTGTCTGTTGATGAGGGTGTGGTGGGAAACCATGTCGAACACAGCAGAGAGGTCGAGGAGGATCAGAGCCACTGTGGTTGAGAGGGCTCTGATGTCATCTGTGTATGCGATCAGGGTGGTCTCAGTGCTGTGGTTGGCTCGGAATCCTGAATGGGATGTGTCGAGTAGGAGGTTTTGTTCCAGGCTTTCTGTGAGCTGTTGGTTGATGGCCTTCTTGAGCACCTTGGATGGGTAAGGGAGTAGAGAGATTGGTTGAGTTTGCTGGGGCTGGCGGAGGGTTTCTTTAGAAGGGGTTTGACCTCTGCGTGTTTCCAACTGTCCGCGAAGACTGCTATGGAGATGGAAGTCTTAATGATGCTGGTGAGTTCCATGCTGATTGGGTTGGTTCCAATGTTGTAGAGACAGTGGGGGCAGGGGTTGAAGGGTGCCCCGGAGAGGACGGAGGACATGATGGCTGTGGTGGTCTGCGTCGTGAGTGGAGACCAGGTGGTGATCATTTTGCTGGTGTGCACTGGTTGGTTAAGGCTGCTGAGGTTGAGAGCAGTGGGTTAGGGGTCGAAGTTGTTGTAGATGGTGGTGATCTTGCTGTGGA
This sequence comes from Calotriton arnoldi, assembly GCA_963921515.1. Classification (NCBI taxonomy): domain Eukaryota; kingdom Metazoa; phylum Chordata; class Amphibia; order Caudata; family Salamandridae; genus Calotriton; species Calotriton arnoldi. The sequence continues at coordinate 667,087 of CAWUFW010005442.1, forward strand.
TAAGTTTGAGAGAGTGTTGCATAGTTCCTGAGAGAGGTGGATGGTGTACTCTGTGGTGACTGGGTTGGAGAATTCCTTGACTACTTTGAAGAGTTCTTTTGTGTGGCTGGCCGCTATATTGATGTGGGCTATGAGAGCCGCTCTCTTGGCTGTGGTAGTTGCTGATGGCTGCATTGTTAGGAGCTCTGACTGCTGCATTTCTCATGGAGCACCATTGTTTCCCGAGGCAGTAGCAGTTGCGCTTTGTGGTTCTGAGCTCTGGGGTGTACCAGCTGACTTGTTTTGAGGTTTTGTTGGCTTTTGCTGGTTTCAACGGGTTGACTCTGTTGGCTAATTTGGCAATCCATGTGGAGAAGTTCTGGATGGTCTGGTTGAGGTCTGATGAGGCTTCTGGTTTGGTGGTGCTGAGGACCTGTGTCCACTCTGTCTCAGTTACCTTGCCCCAGATGCGATGGGTGGAGCTGTGGTGCTTGGTGATGGTGTGCTGAGTGTCAGAGATGGTGAAGTGAACGATGGAGAGATCGGTCCAGGGGAGTTCTGTGATGTGCCTGAATTGTATTCTGTGGTTGGAGGTGAAAATGGAGTTGAGTTTGTGTCCGGCTCTGTGCACAGGTCCGGTGACCAGTTGGGTGAGGCCAATGTTGTGCAGGTTCTCCAGGAGGGAGGAGGAGTTGGTGTCCTTGGGGTCACCGATGTGGATATTGAGGTCACTGAGTAGGACGTAGTGGTAGGAGTCGATGGCTAGAGGTGTGATGAAGTTGGGGGTTGTGTCGCAGAAAGTAGGTTGGGGTCCCGGGAGTCTGTATATGAGAGTGCCTCTGATCGTGCTCTTGGTGTTGGTCTGAAGTTGGAAGTTGAGGTGTTCCATGAGCCATGTGGGGTCATCGTTGGTGGCTATGCAGCTGTTGGTTTCCTTGAAGATTCTGCTGTATTTGTTGGTGAGGGCTCGGTGTGTCATCTTGTATCCTTCGGGCATCATAATGGAGATGTCAGGCTTTGAGGATGGGTTGAGCCATGTTTCAGAGATGAAGGCAACGTCAGGGGAGAGGGTGTTGATGGTGTCCCAGATTTCCACGCCGTGTTTGCAGAAAGATCGGACATTGAGCAGAATGCGTTGAAGTGGTTCCAGGATATTGGAGGTCTTCTGGGCGGTCCTGTGTTGCAGGAGAAGTGGCATTGATGGCAGGTGAAAGGTCCTTTGATTGATAGCAAGGAGGAAGTGCAGCAGCTGCTATTTTGGTTTCCGGGGTCCAGGAGTTCCTTGGTAGTGTAGCGGCTGATGGCGGGAGGGTGCGGCGTCCTGGCGCAGGGCGCAATCCAGGCACGGATCAGCTTATAAGGCTTTCCTTTGGCATGCCTTGGGTGCGCCCGCTGGGCAAGTCTGCTGCACAGCGGCACAGTGGCCTTCATTAAGTAGGTCCTGGGAGGGGGCGGGGCACTGGGTGGCAGGAAGCAGGAGGTGAGCTCAGGCAAAGGAAACGGTGGGAGGCAGGAAACGGCGATGAAAGCACAGGAAAACAAAGATAGGAAATGTACAAAATTAACACAGATACAAAGTAAGCAGAGTTACAAACTTAACACAGTTACACAGGTTGCAGGACATTGGGCACAAAGGATATGCAGGCTAACAGGAAAGAAACTGACTGCGCACAGGAGCTGGGGGAGTGGAGTATATGTGTCATGCAGACACTAGCAGGGCAGACTGGCGCCGGCAAGCAAAGGGAGGGAAGGAGATCATTCAGCGTCAAGGAGGTGTTCCGTGGGAATTGCTGAGGGCTTTCCCACAGCAACACCCATGGATTTTGACACATTGCCAGATTTACAAGGATCTGTAAACCCGGGGATGCATCAAAACTGTGTGCCTCCCATGGGGGGGGGCGTAACAAGGAGAAATACATTTATTTCTTTTGTTTTTTTCCTCTTTCTATGTATACTGCATCCTGAAGCCAGCACACATAGAAAGAGGAAAACGCCTCCATTGATTTTTTTTATGCAGGAAGGTGTCCCATCCTGCACAAAAACAATCATGTCAACAATGCAGACACTCTTGCACCATGGTGCAAGGGTGCCTGTATTTGTGCTAGGCACCAATTTGTGCTCCGTTGCAGGCAGGGAGAACAGGAATTTGTCATATGTCATTAATATGGCGCATTCTATCCTTTCCTTTTGACGCAGGGCAGCACAGCAAGGAGACTTGCGGCACTGCCCTATGCCAAAAAGTAGTAAATGAGGCCCTCAAAGACTAAACACTCTGGGGGAAAGATAAAAGGGAAGAGATGCAGCAATCAATTGACCAGTGATAGAGCGGTCTGGGCCCTAAAATAGCAAACTCATTTATAGTACTATCACAAATCTACTATGCCCTGTTTTCCACGCTAAATCATTCTTCCTTCTCGTGATAGATCTTGGAATGTTGTATTAGGAGTCAAGGAGCAAATCAGACATCTCAGACTTGAAAAGCATCAACAGTTTCCAAGTCCATAAATCAAGTAAGATTACAGAAATCTCATCAAAAGAATGGTTAGAACAAAAGCATCAGACATATTTTGCATTAAGCTCGCTCCCTAAATGAATAAATTCCCTATTCTAAAGATCAGGGTCAGATTTTTAGATTTCAAGAACCCATGAAGGGTTTGATTTCAAAGAAAAGAATGTGATCAGGGGAGCATAGAGCTTCAAAGCCAAATTAGAGTAGCAGAACTTACCATAAAGAGTAGTTCATAAGACTCAGCCGAGTCTCAAAAACAAAAATCCAAGTAAATCTGCAATAAGTTGCAGTAGCACTCTGTCAATAGTCAAATAGCAAAATAAGGCAATAGGGAAAAGAGTTGCAACAGTAGCCACAACCGTCAGAGGTCTGTCAAAAGGGAAAAGGAAAGAGTTGCCTCTACCTGGGTACAACCACTAATAGAAAAGTCAGGAAAAAATGTTAAAACATTGTATCAGGTTTCTTCTTCCATGGACCAATAAGATGGCAGCATTCTTTGGTAAGCAGGTTCAGATCGTCCGTTCTCAGGAAAACACATGTGGCTTGTACACTTCATCATAAGGTTAGCTACAGAGAGTCTTGCATAGTTAGATTCTGGAAACATTAGACTTGGTTCCAATAAGCCTTTAAATACAGATATACAGATCGACCTTTTACATCTTAATATGTTTCACTGCGAGAACAATGAACTACTAACTAAAAGGCAAAATCACTGTTAGGTAATGCATTCTTTGTAGTATAAATCAAGCATTATTGTTTATGTTGCACAAGTTATTCTATTCAAAAGTGATATAAAATGAGAAAATAGGAAGTTCATGACATTTAATTAGTTAAATGTTGCTTACAAAGTAATATATTTGTGAAGCCAGAACATTCTGCAGTTATGACAACATTTCTATGCATGTCAATTTGAGGTTACGCATCTAACTCCCGTTATGCACATTTCAGCAATATTTGGTTTGCTTCTAGTTAGAGGAATATTGCTTCATAGCTTTTCTGTGGCCTACACGGGTAACTATGACTGCCTATTGTAAATCAGTAAATTTCAAATGCGTGTCTTTTCTGCATTACGTTTTATTTTTATTATTGATCATTCAACTACTAAATTAATTATTTTTCATGTTCATTTAAAAGCTTTCTCACCAGTATATGCAGTATATACAGTATATACTGCACCATAGAAAGAGAAACAAGCTTAATTGCTAATTTGTTGGGCCTCTACTAAAGATAATTCAGAAGGCTCTCCTGATGCACTATTGGTTTGTTTTTGATTGTTTGTTCACTATAAGTTACTGATGAGAGCCCCTAGCAAACAAAGAATGTATTGTAACACTAGAGTCTGTAGGCTTCCAAATAACATGCAGAATAATATAGTTCATTACACATTTGATCATGTTTTTTTAAATGATGTGAACCTTTGTCTTTCATAAATTGTCTCTAAAGAAAATGCTGATTATTAAATTCTAACTTGAGTTTTTTAGTCAGTCAAACAATTCAGGAATAAAGAAGGTTTAGTTTACCCAATCACTGACAAGTGGTTTGAGTTGAGTTGAGTTTATTTCACAATCCTGGAAATAAAAACCTGATACTGTTAATAATCCTCAAACCAGCAAAAGATGTGTTGAGAGTTCATCACCAAACCAGAAGGCCTTCACTTGAACATTTCCCAAGAATCCGCACGGAAACCTAATTGAACCTTGAAACCGAAGTCTTCGAGAAGTATCCTAATAGATCAGTTGTTACATAAACTGCAGTAATTGATTGGACGTGTCCAAATTATGCCTCCAGAAGTATAAAAATATTTCTCAATTCTCCAATCGCAACTTGAATGCACATACAGAATTAAACTCAACATGCCACTTATCTATTTGTTCTAGGTGCACTAAACCAGTATTCCAGAGAAACTTTCAAGATTGCGTTCATTATGTCACTATTTCACCATAGCAGATCCTGTCTATGAATGTAGTCACATTCAGTTAAGGAATAATATATAGCATAATTGTCCCTTACAAACAAAATCACAGCATTTACAATATAGCTATACTTATATGTGTCATTCAGCAGTGGGTTGGCAGAACAGCAAGACAACAGTACCAAACAAAACCAATAAAATTAAAGAACCAAAAAAGGTTCCAAAAGAATTTTGTAAAGAGGAATACAATTTAATGGTTAAAATACTCTAAAATGATAAAGCGTTGCTTAGGGGATAAGGAGTTATGAATTCTTAAGAAAGTAAAAAGCTTCCCTAGAGAGCAAATATAAACCTACAACCTATTTACTCAACCCTGCCTCACAATTTGGCCCTCCCCTACTGCATAATTGCAGTGGCCCTGCCTGTAAGTCAATGTGCTCAAAGGGATGTGGTTGCCAGGTGATTGGCACATTCTAACATTGACCTTTGATAGAGTAAGAGCAGATAGAGGCTGCTGACTCACCCTTGTCAAGTTCTATTGAGGAACAGAACTTAGGTATCATTTCATCCGACCTACAAAGGAGATAAGTTTGGGTAAGGGTTAGCATTTATGCTGATCAGCAATTTGGCCTCTGGACTTTCATTTTTTTTAAAGTTAGAACTCTTCACCGTGGCAAGTCTGGATGATGAAGGTGGACAATGCTCCATGAGGATAGATGTCTCTTTGTGGTCCGGTGGTATCTTTGAACCTTTTGCTAACAAGAAATGCAAAAATGTGAATTCTAAAGCTGCATAAGAACTGTGTTTCTGTGGCACACTTGACACCTTTCTCAGTAATCCAGATGTCAAACAATTCTCAGAAGTAGAAAAAGACTTCTAACCTCGAACTCTGCCGAAATATAAATCAGGTCTTCCGTGATACTCCAATTGGCCCTAATGTTTTGAGGATTGTTTATTAGGTATCAGGCAACTAATCTGAGTGAGAAAGAGTCTTGCACCACTTTCATTAGGATGACAGCCAAAGGATCAGTTCCAACTGCACTTGGTTTTTAAATTCAAGACAGCACTGCTAGCTATTTCTAGGGACTCATCGTTATTCCCAACTATGGGAAAGTTAGTTCATAGTAGTTGGCACCACTGTAAAAGTTCTGCACCCCTCTTCTCTTATGGATCACAAAGAATCTACCTTTCTTAGTTCAGGAAGTAGGTTTTTAGAGAAAGATGCAAGGATAAACTGCTGTCAGCACTCAACAGCTCTTTTCCAGGCTATCAAGAATACATCCAAGTGTCTCTTCTTGTTCTATTCTCTGTGCATCAGGTTGCTTCTTTGGTAATTTAAGAGAAATATCTTATTCTTAACCCACTCGTGATAGGTGAATTTGCCCATCCCTATCACAATCAAATTCTATGTAATCACGCCTATCCTTCACTTCCTGTGCGTCATTGGATTTTTTCAGGGTGGGTATAGAAAAGCTTTACTAAAAGTAGCTCTTTACCAACATTCTGAAGCTCACTCATGACCAATGTGAAATACATGCCTACTATCCACCCTCCTGTCATCCATCCTTCCTGTGGACTGAGGTGTCTGCATGTCTTTGAGATTTCGATTCTTGAAAAACATTCCCTGGAGTTGTTTCCTTTTCTTGTGTGGATGCTATCACAAAATGCAGAATAGATATTTTGTGTGTCTGACCTGTTATAAGTGCATTCTTCTAAGTGCTATAAATAAGTCAGGGCTGAACTTTATGTTATGAAGATTTGTAGAGTGCTCTATCTTCAAGGAGGGTATCCTGGCGCTGACCAGGTGTGAGTCTTGCCACATCTAGAACCTAGAGGGAGTACTCGAAAAGCCAGGTCTTCCGCTTCTTGCGGATTTCAAGAAGTGAGGAGGAGACTCTTATGCGTAGTGTCAGGTCATTCCAAGCTTCAGGAGCAATGTAGGAGAAGGCTTGACCACCAGATCTAGTTTTCCATATGCATGGGATTTGTGCAAGTAGCAGTCCGGACAAGGGAGGTGTCTGGAAGGTTTGTGAAAGCAGATGCGATTGTTGAGGTATGTTGGGCCAGTGTTATCTAGTGCCTAGAAAGTGGGGTGAGGGGTTTGAATTGTACTTGTTTGTGAATGGGGAGCCAGTGGAGCTCCTCCGGATGTGGTGTGAAGTGAATGCGGCGTGGAGGGCTGTGAGTGATTCTGGCCCCAAATTATGAATGGTCTGCATCCTTCAGGTGACTTTCTGTTGATCTGGGCCTAGACAGTGTTCCCGTAGTTCAGTTTGCTTCTGACCAAGGCTTGTGTAACATTGTTTCGGGTGCTGATTGGGAGCCATTTGTAAAACTTCCTCAGCATCTTCAGAGTATGAAAGCATGAAGCAGTGACAGCATTGACTTGAGTGGTCATGTTGAGTTTGCTGTCGATGATGACCCCGAGGTTCTTAACATGGGGGTGGGTGTCAGTTATAGCTCTGTTAGCCACCAGGTGGAGTTCCACGGTGATGTGCTTTTCCTGAAGATCACAATTTCGGTCTTGCTGATGTTCAGCTTTAGACAGTTGGTCTCCATCTAGTGGGTGATTTCAGTCATGCAGACATTGAACTTCCTCTGGTTATTGGGTGTCTTGTCCATGAGAGAGAGAATGAGTTGTGTGTCATCGGTGTAGGAGAAGATGTTGATGTCATGAGAGAAGATGATGTTGGCTAGAGGGATCATGTATGCGTTGAAGAGGGTCGGGCTCAGGAAGGATCCTTGAGGAACTCCACAGATGAGGCCATGGGCATCCAAGGTGTATGGTTCCAGGCTGATAGACCAGATCCTTTCGGTCAGGAAGTAGCAGATCCAAAGGAGTGCATGTGCTTGGATTCTAATGTTGTGTAGGTGTTGGATGAGAATTGGGTAGGAGACAGTGTAAAAGGTTGTGCAGAGGACCAGGAGGATGAGGGCTGCCATGTCTCCTCTGTCCAGAGTCATGTGGATGTTATCCATGGGGGTTATGAGAACAATGTATGTGCTGTGGTTGGGTCTGAAACCAGACTGAGTGAAGTTGAGGAGTTGATGGCCGTTGAGGTATTCGGGGATGTGTTTGTCAATGATCTTCCTTAAGACCTTGGTCGGGAATGGTTGCAGGGAGATTGGTCTGCAGTTGGCTAGCATTGAACAATCTACAGGGGGTTTCTTCAGTAATAGGAGGACAATGTGGGGCCGATTCACAAAGGTAAACTTAGGCCTGAAGTCTAATTTTAGACCCAACGTCTAACTTTAGACCTAAAGTCTAACTTTAGACCTGAAGTAATCCATTTAAAGCTGAAGCCTAATACAATTAGTTGTTTGATGAAGTTAAACCATCCACCAGTGGAGGGCAGAGGGCAAAATGAGGAGAGAGCTTGATCCTCCTCCATGTACCAATGTCAGTGGCCTGCACTGCTCAACAAGACGAAGATAAGGAAAAAGAAGATAAGTAGGAGCTGGTTGCAGAGGAGGACCTAGATGACAAGAAGTGCAATGTTGGCCCACTGGCCAAAAGACTGAAGCCTATATCAGGTCCAGCCAGCATTGTGCCTCCTCCTTCTCCTCTGAGGATTGCCCAGTCCCAGCAGTCAGCCAACCAGCCACAGTGTTCACCTAACCAAGTACAACCATCACCTCCTCACAGTCCGCATGTCCAAGGTTGATGTGTTGCTTCTCCTACACACTACTCCAATGACAATGCATCCCAGTCCTTCTCTCAAGCATCTGAAGGTCCTAATACCCCTGTTGAGGAGCAGGCATCCACTAGGCATGAATCTCCTCCCCATACCTTCCACGTGCCACCCCTCCCCATTCTGGTGGACCTGAAGGTGGTATCAGAGGGCGTCCCATGTGGAGGGGGCTGGCAAATAGTCATGTTGGCCAGTGGGAGGAAGAGTTTTTTTAACAACAGGGTGATATGAGGCCGGACATTCATGCCCTACGGTCTACTCTGTCTGACATTTTAGATTCACTACAGCAGATCTCTCGTATGACTGACAGGCAGACCCATGTCTTGGACAGGATTAAGAAATCTTGCTAAGACATGTCAAGGAGGCACAATGACCAAATATCAATCTATAGTTAAAAAAAGTTCAAGACACCACACCTTGGCCATGAAGATGTTGGAGCACATATAATGAAAAACACTACACAGAGAGGTGGTGTAGTAGAAAAGTGTACATATTGTAGAAATTTTATAAAAATGTTAAGTCAAATAAAATACTGTCCACTGGTAAGGGAGAAAGGAACCTAAATAAAATCCTCTGGCAGAATGGGCAAGGGAACTTAGAAGAGGTTGGGCAAAATAAATAAAACATGTCAGAAAGCATCAGGGGAACCGGTCTATGTACAAGAGGTAAAAGAAATGCCAATGGTCAAAAAATTGTCCATTCACTGGACATCCTGACTGTCCTCCTTCTCCACAATGTTTAGATCCTCTGCACCCTTGGAATCAATCTTGCTGGCCGATGCAGGACCACACACCCATGGGAGTATGAAACATGAGGGGTACAATGGGTAGGAGTGGAAAAAAAGAGGGAAGACGCACGTAGGGACACAACAACTGTGGTCTGAGCAGGTTGTAGGAACAATGCAGACGATATGACTGCATCCAAGAAAGTGATGGCGGCTGTGAGATTGTCAAAATGTCTGGACTATGACTCTCGGAATATCTGGATCTCATTCTTCAGCTCCCGAAAGCCCTGAGAGACCACAGCCCTGACATCTTCAACTGGCACCACCACTTCCTGAGATGCAGACAGGAGTTACAACACATGGATGGGTTTGGGTCAAACTTTAGGGGCGTGAGGTGTCAGGGACAGATGTCTACCTCAGCTCTAGTGGGCAGGCACTTGGAGGGGGAGTAGTGGCAGGGGGTGCAGCTGGAGACTCCGATGGAATGGAGGCCTCAAGAGTTAGTCCATATATGTAATGATCAATGTATGTAAGACTGTAGATTTGTATGATCATCTGTGTAACTTTGCGGAGTTCTAATGAACTACTTTTGAAAAGAAAACACAAGAAGAAATAGGGGGTAGTGTTGTTGTCTATGGGCAGCGCTTGTTCACATCTTACATATAAAATTCACGCTGTATGATAAACATTTGATATCAATTCCAGGCGACCCTAGAAGCAGTTGCATTGGAAACAATGAAAAGTCTCTAATCACATTTGATACACACTTATGTTTACAAAGGGATATCCTTGCAAAGACACACATGGTTGCAAACATTGTTTTTAATTAAAAATATCTATGCTAAAGGTACCCTCTTAGCCCTGAGGCTTTGTACTTAGCTTTTCATGTGAAGGCAAGTAGTCAGCTCCCCTGAATGCACCTGGACACCAAAAACTATAAATTAGCTGCAGTCAAGGCTCCACTCACCTGAAATCGAGGGTCCGCAGGAACAAAGATATTCTGCCCTCTCACCTTCAGACTAATCCTCAATGCTTCACTATATAACAGACGTGAGAAATTAACCCATAGGGTAAAGCGGGTAGAAAGGGACTGGGATTTTGCTTCTCTGTGAGCGGCTCCCAATATTTGATAACACTCCCTTTGAAACAACATAGGAAAAGATTCAACTTTGACACTGTACATTCAACAACAAATGCTGAACACCACAATGCTATGACACCAACAATGTAGCAATATAAGGCACACCCCATGAATTATTTTCTTTAAGCCTTCTTTTTTTTTTTTAAGTTTAAGTTTATTAAGGAAAAAACAAAATGTACAAAACAGTATAATACATCAAGAATATAATCCTTGTCAAAGTACATTCTATAAAAAGTGAAAAGGAAAAGATGGGGAGGGAGGGCAGGGAGGAAGAAAGCAAGGGAAGGGAAATGTATTATATTCTTATAACATTAAAACAAGAGATAACATATGGAATTAATCTCTGTATGAATAAAAGGCAATTAAAAAGTAAACAGCAAATTGTAATAAGAAATACAACGGAAGGAGCAATAATGAAAACTTATTTGAGTGAATAAAAAGACAACAAGTGAATCATGGAGGTTTCCGAACTTCATCAGAAGTATTGACCGGTGGGTCACCAGGTGAGGCGATACAGGTTAAGTAAGTGGATAAAGGGAGCCATAGAAGATCTCTTTTAATGGACACAGATATAGGAGTAACGTAGTTAGTGTCAAGTCTGTGATGAAAGCAGACGGCATTCCACCATTCTCTAAAGGTGACTTTGTCAGCCTGTTTCCAAGTGGAAGTTATTAAATGAAGGGCTATTGCTAATAATAAATCTACTAATTTAAAATTGGAAGGTGATTGGGGCCAGAGAGATGATAAAGAGCCTAAGAAAATGTTAGAAGGGGAGAATGAGACTTTGGTTCTAAAAATTTTATTAATTTGAGACCAAACTAATTGCCAAAAGCGATATATGGGAGGACAATCAAAAAGCATGTGTTTTAAATCAGCATACGTGCAGGAGCAGGACCATCAAGTAGAAGAAGAGTTTGTAGAAAAGGAAGCTAATTTTGCGGGAGTGAATAACAGGCGTTGGTAAATAAAATAAAGGGTTTGGGACGTGTTAGCTGCTTTAGAGGTTTTATGAACTTTGAGCCACAGCTTATCCCAAAAAGGGGTCGGCCAACACTTGGTTAGGTCCTTTTCCCAAGCCAATTCAGCCTTTGTTTTGCTCCTATCAGAGGGAGGAAATAAGCACTTATATAAAGATGAAGCTGAGGAAGAAACAGATAATAAGGGAAAGAGAATGGAGCATCTGGAGGAAGGAGTGGGAGCAGAGGGTAAGGAAAGAAGATATTGGGAAAGAGAAGGTTATAATAGATCATAATGAGCTTTGCAGGAAGATGGTAAGGAAAATTTTGTTTGAAGGTCCAAAAAGGTTAAAGGAACATTATTAAGTAATAGTTGTGAAATCCAAAGCAATCCCTTGAGTCTCCAGGATTTCCAGTAAATGGTGCGATTTTTAATACGTAATAAGTTATTGTGCCAAATGGGTTGTTGATCTAACAAAGAATAAGAAGGATATGAGGAAGGTAGGAGAGGGGCAAACATTTTACGAGTGTAAGAAATGACAGGGGGTCGAAAGGAGGAAATATTATTGGTAAAAGCAAGAGACTCTTTAAATTCAAAAGGGGACAGAAAATACTTTTCTATAGATATCCAGATGGGAGGATGGATACAATGATCGAGAGAGAGCCAACGGGAGGATTGTTTTAAAGAGAAAGCATAATGAAATTTAAGGAAATTTAATACCACCAGAAGTTTTGTCTGCCTTCAAAGTGGACAGGGCTATTCAGGGGGATTTATTTCTCCAAAGACATTTTATTAAAAGAGAATCAATCTTCTTAAAGTAAAAGCCAGGGATATGTACAGGAATCATAAAGAGAATATATAGAATCAAAGGAGAAAGCATCATCTTGATGGAATCTAATCGTCCCCACCAAGAGAGAAAAAGCGGGTGCCAACGATCAATAGAATCAGATAGAGTTTTAATAATATGGTCAAAATTTAGTTTTAGCGTTTCTGGGATGTTTGAAGAGAACCATAGGCCCAGATATTTTATCTTAGAAGTTTGCCAAGAAAAGCCAGTAGAAAAGAAGTCTTGTTTATGGCAGAGCACATTGAGGGGAAGAACTTCACATTTGTCTGAATTAAGGCGATAACCGGATAATTGGGAGAATATATCAACCTGATTTAGAAAAGAGGGAATGGACGTAGATGGATTGGAACAATATAGAAGAATGTCGTCCGCATAAACGGACATTTTAACATGAGAAGTATCAAGTTGGAAACCAGTAATCTGAGCATCTTGCCTAATTTTGGTTAGAAAGGGCTCTAATGCTGTTATAAATAAGAGAGGGGAGAGGGGGCAACCTTGACGTACTCCCCTGAAGAGAGGAAAATAGTCCGAGGTTTAGCCATTAATGAAAATAGAAGCTCTAGGACCTGAATACAATAGAGAAATAAGGGATATTAATTTATGAGGAAACCCTATCCATTTTAGCGCCTGAAACATCAAATCCCAATATCAAAGCTTTTTCTGCGTCTAATGCTATAGCTGCAATAGGGTAATCAAGAGAGGAAGCTTTACTAAGAATGTTAAAAAAGACTCTGCAATTATCGGATGATAGACGACCTTTTACAAAACCCGATTGTTCAGAGCCAATGAGAGTAGGTAAAATAGGATCAATACGGAGAGCAAGAATTTTCGCAAATATCTCATAGTCAAAATTAACTAAAGAAATTGGACGATAATTTTTGCAAAGGGAAGGATCTTTGTTGTCTTTAGGTATTAAACAGATCATGGCCTCCTGAAACGTTCCAGAAGAAGAGCCAGCTGTGATAAAGGAGTTAAAAAGTAACAAAAGATTCGGAAGAAGCAAATTAGCAAAGTGTGCATAAAATTCAATAGTGAATCCATCCGGGCCTGGAGCTTTTCCTCTTTTTAATACCGAGACTGAATGTGTAATTTCGGATAGGGTAATATCGGTTTCTAGAGAAGCAAAATCAGTGTCATGAGGTGGAGGGGGATCAATAGATTGAAAATAGGTAGAAAGACTAGATAAGGCTGGTTGCTGTTCAGGAGTATATAGATTTTTGTAAAACGAAACAAACTCGTTTAAAATATCGCTGTCTTTAAATAAAGAGATATCAGCATTATTCCGCAAAGATTCTATTTTAGTCCGTTCACGTCGTATTTTCAAGTAATTAGCTAATAATTTCCCCATTTTATTTTGGCCCCCATAATAACGAGTACTACTTTTTAAAAGATAAGAAGAAGCAGCCTCAGTAGATAATTTATTAAAGGTAAATTTTGCGTCAATAAGATTTTTTAACAAAGATTCAGAGTTCGAGTGATAATAAATATATTCAAGTTGTTTGATCTTGGCAAGTAAGAGGGAATTTTTGGCTTCAAAGGATTTCTTCTTTTGTGAAACAAAATTTATAATAAAACCTCTGGCTGCAGCCTTAAAGGAATCCCAGATCATTACAGGAGAAGAGTTAGGAGTAGAGTTAAAAGAAAAGAACTCAGAAGCAAAGGAGGTGAATTGGCTTGTAAAATTAGGATCAGATAATAAAGTATTATTGAAGCGCCATCTACCTGCATGAGGGGTAAAGGGTAGCAATTCAAAATTAACGTAAACTGGAGCGTGATCTGATATTAAAATAGAGCCAATTTCAGAACGGGAAACCTGTTGAGATAAGGATTTACTAAAAAAGAGGTAATCTATTCGGGATTGTGAGTGATGTGGAGGGGAATAAAAGCTATATTCTCGAATGTCTGGATTGCAGATCCTCCAAATGTCGATTAAAGATTTACGACGTATGGCAGAAGTAAATTGTGAATGCATCTTAGTGTTAGAGAATTTAACAGAAGAGTGTCTGTCTAATATGGGGTCAAAGACTTGATTGCAATCGCCACCAAAAATAATATATTCATCATCAAACAAAAGAAGTTTATCAGATATATGAGTCCAAAAAACATTATTGACATTGACTGGTGCATAAATGTTAAAAAGGACTAAAGGTATTTGATTTATGAGAAGTTTGACAATTACCCAACGGCCTTCTGAATCAGATTCCTGATGAACAACTGAGATCTGATATTTCTTATGACACAGAATAGAGACTCCATTTTTCTTACCTAGAGCTGGGGAAGAAAAAACATTACCTACCCAACATCGTTTCAATTAGACGCTTCGGCGTCAGATAAATGGGTCTCTTGAATCAATGCTATGTCAGCGTTTAATTTAGCTAAATGGGTTAATACTCCCTGTCTTTTTATAGGATTATTTATTCCCTTAGCATTCCATGTAATAACTCTAAAAATAACCAATCAAATTTAACATGAACAGTTATTATGCAAACAGTATAAAAACCAAATTCATTACTGAAAGAATGAAAAAAGATAGATGAAAAAAGATTGAGACGGAGATGCAGTAGTAGAAAGAGAGAAGAGAGAGGAATGAGAAAGCTATCGCAGAGTATAAAAGAGAAAAAATAAAGGAGAAAAAAGAAGAAAAGAAAAGGAAGGGGAAGAAAAGGAAAAGGAAAAGGGAATACAAAACAGACAATTGATAATAAAGAAAAATACCAAAAAGACATACCACAAAAAGACAATGAGAATGGGGATGGTGGAGCCACAAAAGGGAGGTAGCACACCGCACGGAAGACTCCAGGAGGATGCAGCAAAGGGAACAGCCTCCAGGCATAAACGAAGGGGTCATAAATCAAAGGACCACAAAACCGCACCTGATAAAAAGAGAGAGGAAATATTAACAGGGGGTCTCACGACATAACAAAATACAGCAGGAAAAAAGGGATAAATACAAAATAACGACAAACATTGTTGAGATAATCAAGACAATTATAATCGAGGAATGTCCATGGATTCATCTCTGCAGGTGTTCAGGAATTGTTGAAGAAGCGCAGGATCTTCATAGTTTGTCGTTTTTTTTATTATTATAAGTCACCTTGAAGAGGCAGGGGTGGAACAAACCATAGCGAGCATTCAGGGAACGAAGAGCAGGTCTCATTTCTAGAAATTTCTTCTGACGATCAGCAGTAACCTTGGCGTAGTCCTGAGTAAAAAAAAGATTGGAACCGTTCCAAGTAATTTTCCCTTTCTGTTTGGCAGCTTGGATGACTTTGAGCAGATCTGTGTATTCTAGAAAGTACAAGATAATACCTCTAGGTTTCATTGAAGAGGATGAAGAGATGGAAGAGCGAGAGATCTGACCTAAGCGATGGGCACGCTGAATATTCAATGAAGGAGAGTCTGGAAGTCCAAGAAGCATTGGCAGAAAGGATTGAAAGAAGGATATGGGGTTAGAACCTTCGAGACCTTCCGCAAGACCGTAAATGCGTAGGTTATTGCGCCTATTACGGTTTTTCAAATTTTCAACCTGCTGTTTAAGGTATTGTATTTCTCTGTGCAAGCCTGGAACCTGGTCTGTGACTACTTGAACTGAGGCAACTTTTCTCTCAAGATCCTCAACTTTTTGCTCGGTATGAGACCAGTTATCTTCAAGACTTTGAAGACGAGAGTTTGTTTCTGCCATGTACGGTTTGAGTGAGCGAATTTTTTCAAGTAAAAGTTCCATGGAAATGGAAGAGGGAGAGTTGGTGGGAGAGGGAGGATTTGTCTTCACTCGTTTGCCTGATGTAGAAGTAGATGCGGAAGGTATTTTGGAGTTAATATTAGAACCAGGACGAGAAGTATTAGGGGAGGAGCCTTTTGTACCAGCAGACTCATTAGTTGCCTCTTCCATGTTGTCCTGCAAAAAACTGAACGGGTTATTATCCTCTAATGAGGTGTAGTTAGTACTAATTTGCTGAGCACCACTACGATTAGAGCGTGACATTGTCAATGAAGGTAAGTGTGGAGAAGATAACTGGCAGGCAAGACCAAAAACCTAAAATGGCGGCCAAGGATACAAGAGTCACTGTTGAGGAGAGCTGAGAATATAGAGAATGTCAGTCAAAAAATAAGCATACTGCCAGTAGGAGCACAACAGCAGAGGAAGTGAATAGGAAGTGCTGATTTATTCCCATTAAAGCATATTTTCAGGGTGGCACATGTGGGAATACGACGAGCGAGAAACATGTGGAGCAGCAGATAAACAAAATGGCGGCCGCGGGTTAACAGCGGACCGCGGCCGGCAATTAAGTTGAAAAAATCATCCTTCGCGCTCACCCCATGTAGTCGCGAAGGTCACATTGACGCCAGGAGAGGTTCCACTGCATTACTATGCGGTTCCGAGGATCGCTAGTCAGGGCTGAAAGCCTGGAAGGCTCCCGTCGAGCTACGCCCCCACGGAGCTCCTCAGAGCGGCGACCATCACCTCCGGCTCCTAAGCCACGCCCCCTCTTTAAGCCTTCTAAAGTAACTTAATGGTTCAGGGCACCATCATTATTTGTGGAAGATCCCAAAAATCCCTATTCGCTTCATAGAGTGCTTGGGAATAACATTTCCTAATTCTGACATAGGATAATAGTCTTTAATACAATCTTTACATGTCTGTGACTCTTTTTGCGTTGTAAGCATTCCTGGATGTAGTAAGTAACTATTAAAAAGCATGGTTCAGTGCACTGACCATTTTAGGTTAGAGATGCCTTTTTGTCGCAGACTTCTTTATGTCACTTTCATACTTCTTTTCAAACCTTTGTTGTCATGTGATTTGTCTTTGCAGCTGTGGCCGCCGGCAAGGAGCAGGAAAGAGAGTCGCCGCTGGCGAGGAGCTGGAGAAACTGCATCTGCTGAGCGAGACAGCAGGAAGCGCGTCGGGATGCAGGAGACGAGCCGGAGATACTTCTGCCTGGTAAGTTGGGAAACCAAGCAGGGCCTGGGGGACAGGGCGTGGTCAATATAGACCATGCCCAAAGATGGCCACCAAATCTCGTGGGACTCGGAGAGTTCACTAGATCTCCAGTCCCATATGCCAGACCAGAGCAGGGATCGTAAGGAGGCCTAAATGAAAGAGAAAGGGGTTTCTAAGCATCCTGGGGACCCACTGGGGCCTAATCTTGAATATGTGAATACATAACTTAAGTCTGGAAATGGGTATGAGTTCTATCCTTCATTATTGTGCATCTTTGTATGTTAACACGTGATCAAATTAAATGGGAGGGGCGGGATTGTGCCTCGGTGGTGATTTTTTATGGCATATTTTGTATTGGAAATGGTGACTCTGCATTCAGAACAATATGCAATGAGTGTCTCGGGGTCGCAAGGTGAACATTATGTAGCCAATATCGGGGTACATATGGTGCACGAGGCACAAGTCACAACAGCTGCCACTGGTAAGGGCTCAGTTCTAGTTTGTTGTGGGAGGGCTGCCCACACAGGGTTATGGTGTAACTCTGTGATAATAATATGCTGTATGGGTGGTCCCAAAGGATTAATGGTCCCTCAAATTGCAGCCAAAAATAAACACAGAGACATTCAGAAGACAAAGATGTCAAGACCATATGTCTTTATAAATAGCACCGAGAAAGAGCATACATAAAACAATTGCTCAGTGAGGTAAACCATACTGTGGTTGTGCCATGACAGATTGATCTGCTAGCTGAGAATCCGTAGCACTAAGAACGCTTATGGTGAAAAAATAAACCGCTTTTCTCCCTTAATTACAGGAATAGAGTTTTCTTGCATTAGATGGTCAAGCAAAGGAATTGCTTTTACTAACAGGACCATTTATCTTAATATCCTAATTTTGCCACTTTTATGAGTGAGGTAGTTGCATTACATCCATGGATATCATCAGGGTAGCAGTCTACACCCATGGTTTGCCCTAGGGTAGCCCTGGCCCTTCCTTTGCTAACCCTGGACGAAGGGTTCTTGAAGGTCACAATAGAATGTTCACAGAACACTATGACCCTCTATGTTTCCACTGCTTGCTTTTACCATAGCCCCTGAGCAGCAAATAAGAGGCTGTTTAAGGGACAAGGGTTGGGTTAAGATGTAAACGGAGTTCACGCAGGGGTGGAAAGATGTGAGATGTCACTTCCACTATCCCTGGAATGTTGATGAATTGGCATTCAATCCCACATCCAAGAATGAATGTCCAGTAGAAATGCTTTGATGTTCTTGATAAAGAAATCTCCCTTAGGGTCACTCTTATTCAACACACCCATCACCAGTAGCAGGCTGTCTACATACATTTTCAAAAAACGACCATGCATTTGTAAGACTATTAATGACATTTCCATGTTGATGCTATACACGAACAGTGAAAGATTTTAATATTGGAGCTGTTTTTCATTAATACTGGTTGAGGAATTTCTCACCAAAGGTTTTCCCCTTGACATAATTGTTGGTTCCTGCAAGGCTGGCCTTTGTTGCGGCAGAATTTGTTAAGATGTGGATATTTTAATGTTTGAATTTGCATATCTTTTACTGTTTTTTAAAGTACACATAGGAGTGACACGTAGCTTCCTCCTCGTCTGCTTCCCCAAACTGAGGAAAAGTTCTAACAAATATATAACTGAGTTTCCTAAAAATGTTCTGAATCCTCTCTTCCTACCTTGTCAAGAAGATGAAGTTCAAAAAATAGACGCTTGACCGTCTAATCTGTCTTCATATTAATTTTTTTTGTGCTAATTTCAGTATTTTGCTGTTTCTTTAATGAGTTTAGCTTCCAGTATCATCTCCGAATGCTTAACTCGATGAAAATGCAATCGAACGGAGGCATTAAAATGCCAGAGCGAGATGAAGATACCTCGGCAGAAATCTGTGGAGACGGCAAGCAATGTCAAGACGATAATGGAGCTGTGTCTAAGCGTGTCTATAGGGACAGAGTTTCAATGTCAAAATTGAGAACGAGGTACAGCAAAACGAGGTTAAGCAAAGTTAATCTTTTATTGTACTCTGGGCTTTTATGAGTTGGATTTAGCAACATATAAAGCACTTTTTAAAAAAACAAAAAAACGAATACTTCCCCAAGGATAGGCAAAGATAAAGCCGTTTAGCAAAGTTTGCTACCTGCACCATTGCAGAACAAAACAGGAGCAAAACAAGAAATCAGCGTGACAGCGGTGTACCCTGGCTGTTCGTTTATTGTTTGGTAGCTAAAAGCAAAAGTGAGAGCAAGCTGTGGCGTTACCTCTTCATTTTTACCTTCAAATGAGTCTATTTGCCATCCTTGACTGTCAGTGTATCTCATTTACCCTAGTTTTGCTTCGCCTGCAGTTACAGAGAACAGCATGCATGGCGATCTTCCTGTTCGATTGCTTTTCCTATGCGTGTGCCATATTTGGAGATGACTAAATCTCTATTTTTGTACCTCTGGCCCTAATGTAAGATCTTAAAGCCAGGGGGTATATTTACAAGCCTCTTGCGCACTGGAGCGTCTCACCGGAGTGCCTCTTTTTTGACATTCTGGTGGCGCACAGTGCAGGTCTATATCTAGAGTGCCACGCAAAGCCACCCTGTGCGGCTTTTCATGGCCTTGTAGATAAGGTGTAAGGCCATGCAGCGGAAGTCGCTGCGTTGCCTTACATTGCGGCAGGGAGGTGTGCCATGGGTGTTGCTGTTGGTGTTCCCATGCAAAAGCCATGGATTTTGACACTGCCCTAGATTTACAACATAGCGTGAATCTGGGGCAGTGCCAAAAACATACGTCTCCCCAGATCAGGCGTAATGAAGAGAAATGTTTACATTTTTCCTCTTTCCACGTGTGCTGCATTCTACAGCACACATAGAAGAGGAAAATGCCTCTCATGATTGTTTTCGTGCAGAAAGGTGCCCCTTCCTGCACAAAAACAATCCTGCCAACAACACAGACACGTTGCACCATGGTGCAAGGGTGCCTGTGTTGGCGCACGGCTGCAAATTTTGCACCGGCGCTGGCTGAAAGGACAGGAATGCGCCGTATCTTGTAAATATGGTGCATTTCTGTCCTTTCGCATTAGGGTAGCGCAGCAAAATGACTTGTGGTGCTGACCTGCACCAGCTCTTTGCACATATGCCCCAAAGTGTGCCTGTTACAAAGCAGTTATAAGCACACTGTGATTTTTTCATCCTTTCACAGTTGTTGTTACACAGGAACATAAGATTATTATGGGTAATCTCCAGTCAATGGGAATGATTCCGTAAATTATATTGGTGAAAGGAGATACTGCCCTGGTGTCATGCAGTTTTGCACTGGTTTTGAACAGCCCTTGGGACCTCATTTACAATGAATTGGCGCAGGGCAGTGCTGCAAGCCTTTTTGCTACACTGCCCTTCACCAATTCGAAAGGGTAGGAATACACCGTAGTTACAAGATACGGTGCATCTCTGTCCTTTCTACCTGCGCCGACGCACAATTTGGTGCCTAGCCTTAATGCAGGCATCATTGCACCATGGTGGAAGGGTGTCTGCGTTGTCGGCAGGATTGTTTTTTGGCAGGAAGGGACACTTTCCTGCACAAAAACAATCCATGGAGGATTGTTCCTCTTTCTATGTGTGCTGGAGAATGCAGCACACATAGAAAGAGGAAAAAACGAGTAGAAATAAATATATTTCTCCTTGTTACACCTCCCAAGGGGATGTGTACAGTTTTGATGTATTGCCTGGTTTACAGATACTTGTAAATCTGGGAATGCATCATAACACGTGGGTGTTGCCTGGGAAAACCCACCACAACACCCATGGAACACCCCCTGATGCAATGTAAGGCAATACAGTGGCTTGTGCTGCGTTACTTTACACCATATCTACGAGGCCATGAAAAGCCATACAAAGTGGCTTTGCGTGGCCTCGTAGATATGGGTCTGCACTCTGTGCCGCCAGAGTGTCATAAAAAGTGAGCGCACTGGCAGTGCAAGGGGCTTGTAAATAATCCCCTGAGTGCAGGGGCTAAGGTGTTTCTCAGCACCCCACCACCATCACTGATGAATGCCGGGGTTGCTCGTTACTTGTGCTTCCTCCTCATACCTCTTTCTTCCACTGCTCTACATCTCCTGTCACAATATTACTCTTTTGCAGGTTATTCTTCATCCTTGTTTCCTCCCTTTTACCCGCACTTTCGTATCTTTCTCGTCCTCCTCTTTTGTCCCTCTTCAGTCTTTCTCTGTCATGCGGTGGGTCAAGATAAAAATAAGTTCTAGTATTAATAAAAACTACCACTTGCAACCACCCTCACAAATTAAGCACTGGGTCTTGAGCCAGCATTTTCATCCACTGACTGACAAATAATGGAACTTTTACACTGCACAGTTCCAAATGTCATTCTTAAACTGTTCTTCAGATCAAATGTAAATAAAATTTTGCCTGACTCTGGCACAAAACATACCGGAAGCAGTGCAATTTACAAGATCTGACTCATGGTTTTCATCCTCGAGAAAGATTGTCTAGAACCTAGAAACAGGCATGCCTGTCTCCACGTTGAGGTTAACCTGAAGGTAAATAAGGTCTGTGGCTGGGAAGATGGTCGAGATGGTAATGTAGGAAATCTTATAGGTTCAGAGCTTGTTTGTGATTCAAGGCTCAGCATCATACTCTTTCTCCAGACTGTCAAGTGTACAGCAGTGCACCATCCTGCCTTCCTCTCTGAAATCCCTCGGTGTGCTGAAGAGTTATCTTTAAAAATGATTGCTTCCATGATGTAGAAAAAAAATTCCAAGATTTGAAATAGTTTGGCTCGCATAAAAAATATTTATTCTGTTTGGATGTAGAAAATCATCTCTCTGCAGAGCGATAAAGCATGTTCTTACAGTAATATCTGGAGAGAGATTACTTTCTGAATGTTTGTCAGTAATATGAAAGTAATGGTACATCATTTTACTCATCTATCTCCCATTCCGACATAAACATAACAGAGAATACAGAGCATTATGATTTTTATTACATAATTAATACACATTTTTAGTGAGAAAATCACGAAGACTCCACATTTGAACTTTTCACTTCTATTGAGGGTAAACCACTCTCAGTCACAATGAATCACACTTGCAAATAAAGATGCAAATGAATTTTTCTGAAAAATTCAGACTGAGTTGGCTCAGAAAAAGATATATCACTTGGAGCAATTGTTGCTGCATTGGACTTTCTCTGCAGGTTGCCGGTTGCCAATTGGAGAACTGACCTCGTGTTAGCTCATGATTATAGGCTGCTAGTACCATTGTCTGTACAGTTACAGAATAGAGTGCTAATAGAGAATGCAAGTTGATCTGCAACATAACGTCACGTCCTCCGGCAAAGTATGTTGTGAACTGAAGTTTAAACATGGGTTCACCTCAAAAGGAATCGCAATGCCAGTCAAGGAGTGGGTTTTTGTGTCAGAAAACACACCAGCAAAATGCACAACTGCAAGAACCTTATTCTTGTTATGTAATCGATATGTATATAGAACTTGTCTCTCAGTACCATGGCCGATTAGCACCGAGTGCAGTCTTGATTGTGCAATGTAGCTAGTAATTAGGCTGCTTGACTTGCGTGAAAGTGCACGGCTCTGAGTATCATACAGATTTCGTGCTTTTGTTGGGGTGCAGTGATGAAAGCCCCTAGCACGGTATCACTGTGTTTCCCTTCTCATTTCAACACTGCTCATATACGACTTCCTGTCAAAACCCTTGTGTGTTTGTAAACTGCGATTCGCAAAATCACAGGGGTTGCAGCCATTTCTTTATGTACAAAAGCACTTTTACGAATCAGAACATTCTTGCCGACTCCTTTTGTTATCACAAATAAGAGAGGGTATGAAGGCACCGCCCACCTCCTATTTCCCATTCAGAAAGAAATGTATCAATGGGTAGCAACCGCGATTGGGGTCTCAAACCATTGATGCATTTTTGACCACCGAGTAGGGGTGGTAACTGATTTACACAGGGCAAGGGTTCTCCATGGGGACCCCTCCATTTTGGAAATCATGTTGGAAGCCTCTGTTATGTCCCGTATAGAGGCCCTAATGTAGACCCGTTCATACATGCCCTAAAATGGACGTATTCGTATTTGCCCTAATACGGTCATATTCGTACTTGCCCTATTACGGTCAAAGCCGCATATGCCCTATTACGGTCATAACTGTACATGTCCTATTATAGTCATGATTCCTTATATAGGCATGATCTTTCACCTACATTGGTCCTCACTAGTAGACAACGTGCTCTGAGGGCTGAACGTTATCTATTCTGTGGTTTTGAATACAGCAGGGTTTTTCCCAAACACAGGCCCACACTGTACTCATCAATTATGCATGGCTCAATAGGAATACACCACCTGCATAATATGTATGTACAAAGTTCACCCCTGACGTCTTCCTCAAGTCTAACATGGCCAATACAAACCATATGAAGCAACTAGAGTCTTCAGGGTATAAATATACCACATCTTACCCCGGTAAGACAGAGGGAACCGAGACTTCCATGCTGACACACTGACCAAAGACGCTGAGGCTCCTGCATGCGGTCACTCCAGCTGACAGCGGTCTAACACAGCCCATGCGGGGTATCGAACTCGAGACCAGGACGGGGTCCCACACTCTCTCTATTCAGGTATGGGGGTTCGACTAAATCCTAGAAGGATTCTTGGCTCTTAGGCTTTTAGACCTACACATATGCTAGGTACACTCAGGTACATCTAGTTAGGCATCGTAGGAGTACGCTCACTTTGCATAATGCCTTTTATATTCATGTATGTATTCATGATTATTGCAATATGGTAGAACTGTTCTATCCCTTTGCTTTTATCGTACTGCTGATAATATATCTCTGCTATTGTCTGCTGGTTGCCGCAGCACATATATTTTACACTAGAATAACAACTGTTCAATAAATGCTTATTGAAACGCCCAGACTGTTTATTCCGTGTAACTCTCTGAGACAAACCGAATAAGTAAGCACGAGTGACTGAGTGAAAAGTAGTATATTGTTTCCACGATTCTGAGGAATTTGGGTTGTCATGGTCTAAGGTTGCCAGAAACTAATCTCTCCCCGATAAGAGGAGATTCTAGTGGCACTGTGAGCTAGCTAATGCAAATCAGGCTAACATACGCGGTGGAGGTGCACAGAATCAGTCTGCCACCAAGCCCACAGTTTATGTTATCCAAACGCGCAGATCCTGCATGGGTACTATAGGAACTACACGACATGGCACCCAACATTGGTTTGGTACTTATTTAACAGTAGAATCTGAGTAGTTCAGTCGTGCTATTCTCAGAGAACCTACTCACAAAACCCCAGAGACGTCTGGAGTGGGTGGGCACAAAATCCGCCGCAGCTGAGTAGTACGAAAATACTATTTATTGGCTGTTGGTTATTCAAGCTTGAAGGACATTTAGTTCCTAAATTGTGCATAACACCTCATCTTAGTTCCCTGTGAACACTTCTTCCTCTAAACATGCCTGACTCCGAGGCAGGGGAAGACAGAGCTGACCTGAACGTTTTAGAGGGAGAAGAAGATCATGAGGATGCAATACAGATTGCACCAAAATTCAGGACAGTCACCCTAAGACTATTAGAAAATGGCTTTCCAGCCACGGGTGGCATAATAGTTTTCGTGATTGAGGCACACGAATCAAACAAAACAGAGGTATTCTGTTCATGGGTTACACTCCCAGCAGCAAATGCCATAACAAAGACATTTCACTACTATTTGAGAGGAAATGCACCAAGGGAATATGCCCCGTTTGAGGACATAGAGATTCCACTCACTTACCAGGAACATCATTACTGTTTTTTTGGCGGCCTACCCCACGTATGACAAAGAGTAAGATTAGGCCCGCTCGGAGGAGATGGGCCACATGGCCAATACTAGCAGCTTACACACCGCACCCTGACATTAACACAATGCCACAGCCAGACTTACTAGTACAACACAGAGATTTAATTAAAATCTACAGAGACCTGACACAATTTGTCATGAGGACTTTAACAATCCAACCTGCACCAGCAGGTGCAGCAAACAGTACTCCAGCTCAGGGTACAGGAAATAAAATTACTCCACAAACATTACACGCGGTAATGGGCAAAATGCTCGCAAAACGCGAACAAATCCCATTCTGGATAGCTCAGAAAATAACTCAGCTTGAGGCAGTATTCCCGAATACTACCACCTATGAAAAACACAGAATTCTAACAATCTGCTTGCCCATGGGGATCACACCACAAGTAGAGGACTGCACCTCTTGGGGTTCAGTCTTTGCTGCCATATATACCAGAACACATGGTATCCCGTCCTTAGCAGTAATACCTGACGTATTGAGACAGATACAAAATGAGTACGGAGCAGAACCTGCCCTTAACTTAGGGATGAAGTTACTAAATAACTTTGACCAGGTATCATCCATAATACTAGCTAATTTTAAAGGGGAGGCAGCTTCAGTGGCGATCCGCCAACGCCTTAGGGAGTTCGGTCCAATAGATCAACAACACGAACTACCCAAAATAATTGAAACTGCAGATGCAGAATTAGGCAGAGACAGTCTAGGTGGGAAAGCATTAAAACCACAACTAGTGGGCAGTCCTGAAAAAGACACTACAAAGCAGACATCTACTTCTTCTAGAAAGAAGTGGGAAAATAAAAAACAACAAAAGTCTTGATCCAGCGCAATATTAGCCAACAGCATTCATACACGGTATATTCACTTGGGCCCATACATTCACACTACACTAATACTTACGCTGGGTGTCAGATGTACTCTTTTATCAAAGTCCCTGCTACCAATTACCTTCTGATTGAAGAGTAATAACTTACCAATGGATCCTTTGCTAATTGGGAAGTTTAAAATGAGTGACATTCATTATAGTACATAATCTTGAAATAACCACTGAGTCAGGAAGTTTTAAAATGTTTATCTAAAGTTTTAGCAGAGTAAAATACAGAAAACACGGTACTTGATTAAAATACCCAAGAAAAAGCATAGAAATGATTTTGCTAATAAATGACGGTGTTTAAGGAAGAGGAGAAGATAGAGACAGCAGGTCTAACTAAAGGTTGCAGTATAGTTACCTAAATGCGAGAACCAAGCCCCTTAGCCAAGGAGTTGGAAAAGATAGGACCCAGGAAGGATGAAGAGCAAAGACTTCTTCCAGGATCAGGACAGGACCGGTAACCTCTCTACAACGACGCCTGCGCCGTTCCCCTCTCTGATACTAAACTTCTCTCGATTCTCCCGTGCCTTCCTTCTAATGGACTCCGCCGCCCCCTCCTCAGGACCTCTTCCGGACAGGAATTCAGTCAGCAACCGATCAGCTGGGCAGTCTGGAGTTGAGAGCGCTCTGGTAGTATGGACGCCTGTTCTTCGTGAACGCATGCTCTTCTAATTTACTAATGCTATATTCTATTATACCCTTCTACGCCCATATACCTCCCCTTAATGTTGCTAAAATATGGGACCACTACTTCTGATTGGACAGGGACAGGGGGTGGTTTCTCGCACCATATTGATTTGGCCTAAATTGTAAAGCCTATTGTCTTTACGTTCCCTCCCCTTCAAATTAATACATTCGCTTTATTTCCCACCCGTCTCACGACAAATGTTATACATTTTACAGGAGAAAAGTAACAATTTGTCCGCCGGAAACATTGGGTACATCATCTTCGGCCACTAGGTCGTGGCCTTGGGAGACGTCCAAGTTGACTTCACTTGGCAGGCATTGCAGGACACATGCGCAGAACCCTCTGTCTCTCGAGTTTCAAGACACCAACCCAGGCCCAAGTTTACGAATTACTAAAAGTGCAAGAAGAAAATATTAAAATCACAAATAAAATGTTTCACTGTATACCCACTTTCCCTACTCTATTCCCATTTAATCATAATACTATCCTGCATTAGTAGCGTTAAGAAAACGACAATTTAATAATGACATGAGAGCATGCTTAAGCATGTGAAAACATTTAGCGGCCATTTTAATGCACACTGCGCAGAAGCAGAAGTTTCCCACCAAGCAAAGAAAGACGTCACACCATGTGATCAGGTTGCGACATGCGCCTTTAGCGGCCATCTTGGTTTATAGACAAGCGTTATTCATTAGTAAAACACATAGGCAAGCGTCTATCCCTTCTGTGTTTGTGAATGCAAAGATTAGTATTGACAGTACAAATTTAATAAATTAATACTATGAGGAGGATTGCATACAAGCAAGTTTCATTTTTGAAACCTTGCTCCATCAGTCTAAAGACAGCAGATCTCAATCCAGAGGTAGGTCTCCTCAACAGGAGCCCTCTGAAAGGAGGTATAACCTCAGGAATAGGGATAATATTAAAAAATCTGACAGGTATCAGGATACTGATACTCGTTCCTCTCGTTCCTTTCAGGGTTCATCAAAAAACTCCGAGAGGGAAGGACGGTAAGAGGAGCGTACAAAGTCCAGAGACACGCAACGCGCTGCGGACTACGCACCTAAAAAAGAAGACAAACAAAAACAGAAACCTCAGTTTAAAAAGAAGAAGGTAGCAGGTCTCAAGATCAGACATGCCCAGAATTCTGAGGACACAGCTTCTGAACGGTGAATGGGCTCTGACGATGCTAGACAGCGCGGCAGAAGTAACGATAGCTCGCCAGAACCTGAAGGAATTTCTGATGACAGCGGAGTTGAGTGAGTATATCACGGTGGAAACACCTGATACTCGGGTAAGTGTCCCACATAAGTTACATGAGATAACACTCTGGCTGGAGGGGGACAAGCCCAGGAAAATTAAAGGTCTCTTTTGGAAAAATCTGTCATCTGGTTATGACATTCTATTAGCAGAACAAGACTGGCCACCAGCATTCGTCATGGAGTGCCCTAGGGGAGAACCTGTAATTTTTCCAGCCTTTTCCGACCTCATTCCCATACATTTAAAACATGTATATCCGCAGGAGTGGGCGGTTGCCCTAGCTCCAGCATTGTATAAAAATCATGTTGGTTGGGATGAGGATTCAACCCACCACGTGATCCCATTAAAAGTTTCCCCAAATGCTCAAAGGCAATATCCTATAAAGCAGGAAGCTAAAAAACAAGTCAGGGAGATTCTAGATCAACTAGAATACCAGGGGGTGATAGAAAATTGCACTTCACCTATGAACAATCCTTTGTTTCCCGTAATGAAACCTGACAACACATATCGTTTAGTTTTGGATTACAGACATTTAAACACTTGCACAAAGACATTTGCAGTTCAAAATGCACACAGTGCCGCATTAATGAATAACATTGTGCGCAAAAAATACAAAACAACACTTGATATCTCAAATGGATTTTTCTGCCAAAATATAGCGCCTGAAAGCAGGTATCTGACCACTTTCAGTGCATTAGGGTCCCAGCGACAATTTTGTCGACTAGCCCAAGGGTATAAAAATAGCCCCGGGGTATTTTCAGAAAGAGTAACAGAGTTACTCCAAAATTTGGATGAAGAAGCATTGTCCTATGTAGATGATATTTATCTGATGGACGATGACTTACAGAGGCACTTGACCAGGGTGAGCACCATTATTATGGGATTCGCCACTGAGGGCTACAAATTTAATTTAAAAAAATCTAAAATTGCCCACCTAAGTGTCCTATTTTTAGGGTATGAGCTGTCAAGTGAAGGAAAAAGCCTAACAGCTAACTTTTTAGAAAAGTGTGCGCTGCTCCAACCTCCAAAATCATTAAAGAGTTTACAATTAATCCTGGGATTCCTAAATTTTGGTCGAACATACATTTTGGATTGCGCAGATAGAGTAAAACCTTTCTACGACCTAATAAAACCTGATTTTTCAGTCAGACAATGGACACAGGAACATACAAATATCCTACGTTCCCTACAGGAAGACATGATAGCTTCTAAACATTTACAGACACGCGTAAACGTACACAACTTAGTGATCCGAGTCATAGCGGGTCAATGCGGGTACACTTATTTGACTTTCAATGAAGGCAAAACGGTACCAATTGCACACAAATCACACCTGTACACAAACGCAGAGATGCGTTTTACTTCAACAGAAAAAATCCTGACAGCAGTGCAGACCGCTGTAGCAAGAGAAAGAGCTCTGGCTCAGGGTAAACGCATAATTGTCGTGACCCCAGTACCAGCTTTAGAAGCTGTTACAAAATCTAGCATTCCAAATGCGAAAGCCTTACATCTGAGATGGATACAATGGGCTAATTCTCTTACTGCAACGGATGTTGAATACAGATTTGATCCAAGTTTAAAAACACAAGCATTTCTGCAATACGAACAAGAATATCCTCTACCAAATGAAATTTTGCCTCTAGATCAGTATGAATACATTATTTATACTGACGGATCTGCTCAACCGGCCATAGGGAGTAAGCGAGCTTACAGCGCAGCATGTGCGATTGTTAAAGGTCGCATGCACGATGGAAAGTTCCATCCGAGTTGCACTAAAACGCAATCTCTAGGAGACTGCACGGCTCAGTTGGCAGAGTTAAAAGCACTGATACTGGCACTTGTAAATACTGAACACGAATTCCCACACTGATTGTGTGTGATTCCTTTTCTGTGTACAGTCGTACAATGAATATCTACATCATTGGGAACAAAACGGGTTCAAAGATGCAAAAGGTGGCACAATTAAGCATAAATGCTATGGGAACAGGTAGTGGAGTTGAGAAACGAACTACCAAGGGCTCACGTGATACATACACTGAGTCATCAGCATGATGGCGTTCACGTTGAAGGGAATTCATTGGCTGATGAAGCCGCAAAGGGGGCTGTTCGCACAGCCGCCGTAGCTGCAGTTACTCATTAAAAAACGAGAATAGATGGCGAGATTATGGTAGCTGTCAATGCTTCACACAAAGGCAGCACAGCAGTACCTAAAAAATTTCCACTCAAGTAGTCCTACAAGTTAGATGCACAAAACATTCCATATGCTCAGATTCCTAGAGTGGGGGATAGAGTAATACCAAATATGGATCGTAGGCAAGGCTTAATTTTAGCAGCACACGAGGGTTTGGGTTCTGCGCATACAGGCGTTACAGCGACTATTTCTTTATTGAAACAGTGCTACTGGTGGCCAGGGTTAACAAAGCAGACCAAAGACTAAGGGGCCGATTCCGATTCGGGCCGGGAATCTCTCCGACCGAGCCGGACCCGGAGAGAATTCAGACCGAATCGGAGTCTGGCAGTCCGACCGGACGAGTACGATGCGTTCGTAGGCTATCGGACTCGATTCGGTCGGACTCCCATTGAAGTCAATGGGAGCCGGTCGTACAACCCGTACGCGGGCTACCATTGACTCAATGGGTGCGAGGCGAACAAGGGCGCCCCCTACAGCGTGTACGCGGCAAAGCGCATCGTGCCGTACATGCACAGGTAGGGGGGACCCATGGGTCCCCCCTGTGTGCGACTCGCGCGGCCACGCGTACAGGGGGGTCCCACGCGGACCCCCAAAGTCCGGCTCTGACAGCTCTTTCGAGCCGGACGGCGCGAGTCGGTCGGACTGCTCACGGTGCGCATCGTACTTACCCGGCCGGGGAACGTCTCCATTGCGCGGTGCGAGTTGGGTCAGTGTGAGTCGGTCGGAGCGTGTTGAAGCCGCGTACGAGTCGGTCGGCGAATTCGTGGGCGCTTGCATCGTACTCACTCGGCCGGACCCGCGTACGAATCGGTCGGGAAACAGGGCTCCGAATCGGATCCGGTAAAGCCGAATCCGATTCGGAGCCCTACCGGCCGAGATCGGAATCGGCCCCTATGTCTTGAAATGCCACATCTGCCAGCAGATGAAAGGCTCCACCATAACACGCCCAGCACAGACACCATTACTGAAATCAGACAAACCACTCGCATGTGTGTATTTGGACCACTGCGGACCCCTACAATCAGATGGGTCCAAGAAATATATCATGGTTGCAGTGGATTCCTGCTCTAGATTCCTATGGGTTTGGCCTCAGCACTCGGCTGACGCTCAAACTGTTATAAAAGATTTGCGAGTCTTTATCAGCACATACGCAGTTGGCACGTTACATTCTGACCGTGGCCCGGCGTTTAGCTCTCGGGCTTACAAAGAGGCCATGGAAGGAATGGGCGTAGCATTGCGGTACTCCTCTCCGTACCATCCCGAGGGAAATTCTGTTGTGGAGAGGAAAAACCGGGACTGAAAGCAATCTTTGACAGCTAGGGTATTAGGCAACGGCGGTAGATGGGTCAATCACCTTTATGGGGTACAAAGAGCGATTAACAATCAGCCAAGAAGCTCTCTAGGAGGTGTCACTCCTTACGAGGTCCTATTTGGGACAAGAATGTGGGTACCTGATCTTGGTTGTGAAGGCACAGTGGCGGATGAAAAACCATTTGATATCCATGATTGTTTGGCTGTTTTACAGGATCTAAATAAATCCAGAACACAACAAAGTAACGTGCTCCAGAAACAGACCGCCACTGAGGAAGTCAAGGCAGTAACGGCAAGACCTGTCTGGATCCCAAAAATCAGAGATCTGGTCAGAGAAAAGATTGCAGACAAGAAAGAATTTGGGCCATCCTACAGAAAACCTGTACCGGTCCTAGCAATCCAAGGCACAAGAACTGTACTTCTGCCGCCTCTTGCCGGAAAAAAGGAGAAAAGATTTGTCTCAATTGACTTAATCAAACCACACTATGTGGCCGATACTAAACAGTAGGCCACGTGGACTCCACAGTAGCAGACGCCCCCCTCTCACTACAATCCAAGAAGTTCAAACAGAAAGACTCATCACGTTTGAAGAGCCACCTGTACGGAATGAAGGACTGAGCAACAATGATGAAAATCAACTTAACAACCAAGTTGCAATAAGACCGACTCCCGATGCAATTCCAACAATTGATTGAACTACTTCTGGCTATTTCATGAACTTTGATACGTTTTCACTGGATCCAAGCGAGCCGGAAACGACGCCAGCCAAAAAATCACGCAAACAGAAACTCACTGACTTTTTAAACTTTTTTAGAAAGACTTACCTGGTGTCACCTTGGATTGAACTATGGTATATCACTGGGATTTTCTTTTTTCTTTTCTGGCTAGGTTTAATTATAACTTTTAGTATGCTTATTAATGGACGATTTCTCCAGCAGAGCTCTACAGCCCAAAGAGTCAATTTGATTTTAAAACCACACCAGTCTTCACATCGTGAACCAAGAGACTTGTCTTCAGTGAACATCACAGCAGTTCCTATACCGGACGGTATAGTATGTGACAAGATTGATTATGATATATTCGGTCCGACTGAACTTTTAAAGCTTAAACATGTATTTAAAATTTCTTTAAGTGATATCATTACCTCCAGTACATTATCTGATGATTGGGACACTGAAACTGTGAATAATATAATATCTGATTTAGAAAAAACTGCAGCATTTTCGAACAATGAAATGTTAGAAGGTACTTCAGACTATGATGGATTGTACTGTTACCAACATTATGGTCATCATTTCTTGCACAAATCTATAACACCTAGGAATGTATTTGAATACCACCAGTGGGAACACTGCCCAACACCTCCAAAAGGTAGTTCGCAAACTTTTGCACAGAAATTCTAACTACTTTTCAGGGTTTAATACATCTGACCCAAAGTCATTTTATTACAGAGTAGCAACAACATCAGCACAGAAAATTATGTTGACTAACACCAAACAGATTTACTCTGCTTCCTTTATGGCCCAGTTGTCTACACAGGGTTTCGACCTATGGAAGGGCACTATAGATTTAAAATCAATCTGGGGTTCTAGGGACTGGCAAGTCCAGGGAACAGAAGCGCTTTTTAGAACATGCCTCATTCCACAGCAGATGATATTTCTAAATGACACTGTGCAACAGACATCATGTCTTGGACTAGCCAAGAACAAGGAATTTAACTCACCCGGGTTTCCTACACCATCACAGATGGGTGGGGGGGCAGAATTCAACTACACAAGGGGTAGGATTAGATGACATTCTCCAGTACCACAGATCAGATCCTGATTGGACGAAATGGCTGATTTGGCCCATTGACACAAACACCTGTCAACAGAGATTTACGAATACAACCGAAGGGTTTAGTATCCATAGGCCAGATACACACTATGTACAAAGACAACACCCAGGGGTAGTGACATCCTATAGTGTTGGGAAGTTGTGCCTTGATTGGCTAGAGACCTCAACACTCACAGAAGTGAAACATCACTTAACCTTACTCACACCTGATGTGGACCTTAGGGATATCTTGCTAGGCTCAAGGAAAACACGTCAGAAACGTTTCATATATGCCGGCATTTATGCCTATTATAATGAAAACTGGAAAATATCCCAACAAGAAGCCGCAGAAAGAATACGGTAAATAGACCGTATTAACCTAGAAAAGGCATTAGCTGTAGTGGATAATGGATTAACAACTTTGACCTCCAGGATTTACTCCTTAGGCAACATTGTGTCTTCGGCAATCGACATATTAGAACAAGATCTGGCCTTGTTACAACACGGGCAATCTCAGCTACGTTCTATTATGATGCTAAGCTGGACGCTACAATCTTTGCGTGCAGGCTATGTGCCCTGGTGTTTTATAAACACCACGTCTCTGTTTTCAGAATACAATCTAACTGATAAACAGACAGAAATGGCACAAAGGGGAGCCAAATATACAATGCTGCGTATTGAGAAACTGGAAAGGTTACCATTCACTGTAGCCGAATCATCATCAACTGAATGGCTAATTCATGGCCAAATCACTCTGCTGGTCACTACGTTTCAGTTTCAATATTGCCTTGAGCAAAGGCAGGCAGGCAAATATGAAAAGATGGGTAAGGGTTACATTAAGGAAACTTGGGAGTTACCATATAGATACCGATGCCGGAATGGGGATCGAGAAGTGTATCTGAGTGGTACAAACTGCAAGAACGCTTTAAGCGGTTCTCTCATGTGTCAGGATATTTCACTACACGGAGCCTGTAGTGGTTCAGTAGCAAACCTATCGTGTCACATGACAGGGACCCCAGCGGCCATGATCACACCGGTTTTTCAGCTGCTCTCGAATGGGAGTTACTTGATGCTAAATGATCAAGGTTGCTGTGGGATGCTTCCGGGCATCGCTTATCTGGTCACTGTTAACTCCAGGGTTACTTGCTGTATGCAAGTATTGTGTCCGCCACTGAACATAGTCAGGGAGGCGCCACTATGGCCTTCACTGAACATTTCTTTCATACAATTTGATACTTTGAGCAGACTGCAAGCCATGCTTTTACAGCAAACCGTGCCCTTAACCTCCGCTCGAGAAACCTTTGAACTTCAAGTTGCAAGGACCTCGACTGAGATACAGGCGCTTATACGTACAAACTGCCCCTTTCATTTCATAGAAATGGTGGGACGTATCTTCAATATGTCAGATACGAGCGGTATTGTACACCTATTTAAGACCATAGGGTCAGGACTGTTAAGCACCTTTCAGACAGTCCTCGGAGTAATCCCAAATTTTATACACTCCGTATTGGGAAGCGTATTTGGAGGACTCCCGCTTATCCTATTACTGATTGCAGGGGTCCTATTCATAATACTACTGCTACGCAATGGACGGCCCAATTCCCGAGGGAATGGCGAACATGCTCCTGGAGCGGAAATACCGTGAACGCATGGTACAACTTCTGGGCATTTCTTGCCTGCGAGAACTCAATGCCTCCTGGTTTCTATCCTTTCGACCAGTCTGGGTAGACTGCATCTTACCTGTTCTTCATTGCCTGTTTTGCGGAGAAGAATGCACGTTGGATCTTTGTCTAACATGTCCAACAGATGCGCCTCCGGACATGGATGCAATGCTGGACCCCATAAAGGCCCATGCTCTGCATTGTCCCCAGCGGCTTCCGATTCTGATGAATGCATTCCTTTAGAATCCACAGGTGCCGTTTGCTCCTGCTGGGTTAGGTGATTCCTCCACAGGCACCCAGGTAACATCTGCCGCACAAGCTGCCGCAGCATCGACTGTTGGCAGTGCTACATACCATCTATGTGCGATTGACGTTCTCTGCGAGGCGTTGGATTTGTCGTCTGCAGTAGCTAACACTGATAATTTTGTGCTTCCCAGCCAGGACACTTAATCTTGAATTGGCTCATCGCGTCCTGGGAAAGAATTCGGCCTATCCACTCGTTTTCATAATAAGCGAGCAAATTTGGAACATTTCCTAAATTGACACTTTCGCTTGAGAAAAGCATGGCCTTCTTCCGCTTTGAGTGAAGCAACTTATATAGAGAAACTAAATAGACATTTGTTTTTAGTGGCAATTTGAAATAGCTGAATTGTAATATTTTTTCAAGTTTTTTAACAATTTTAAAACCATGTTTTCACATGCTTTTAAAAAATATTTTTAAATTGTCCAGATTTTAAGCATGGTCATTGTCATCCTGTTCGGAAGAGGAGTGGGTGTTATGTCCCGTATAGAGGCCCTAATGTAGACCCGTTCATACATGCCCTAAAACGGACGTATTCGTATTTGCCCTAATACGGTCATTTTCATACTTGCCCTATTATGGTCAATGCCGCATATGCCCTATTACGGTCATAACTGTACATGTCCCTTATAGTCATGATTCCTTATATAGGCATGATCTTTCACCTACATCGGTCCTCACTAGTACACAATGTGCTCTGAGGGCTGAAAGTTATCTATTCTGTGGTTTTGAATACAGCAGGGTTTTTCCCAAACACAGGCCCACACTGTACTCATCAATTATGCATGGCTCTCTATGAATACACCACCTGCATAATATGTATGTACAAAGTTCACCCCTGACGTCTTCCTCAAGTCTAACATGGCCAATACAAACCATACAAAGCAACCAGAGTCTTCAGGGTATAAATATACCACATCTTACCCCGGTAAGACAGAGGGAACCGAGACTTAAGACAGACTTAAGACAGACTTAAGACAAACTTAAGACAAAATCCTAACTTTACTACTACTAAATGCCTTCTGTG
This sequence comes from Calotriton arnoldi, assembly GCA_963921515.1. Lineage (NCBI taxonomy): Eukaryota > Metazoa > Chordata > Amphibia > Caudata > Salamandridae > Calotriton > Calotriton arnoldi. Next base: position 702,796 of record CAWUFW010005442.1, read on the forward strand.
AATACCAAAAGTAGTAAGTTTAGGATTTTGTCTCAGATTAGTTCTGTGAATCGGGCCCTAAATGTCCAGGCCATCATACAGCTAATCGTTGGTGGGAGCGGCAGATTTATAGTCATAAGAGATTCTATCTACACATGCTAAATTGAGAAGGCTACCATTGAATCTTGAGCATGCTGTGGGATTTCCCTCTGGAATGTATGCATCTTTGCTTTGAGTTGACAAAGTTCCAACTGTGCAAACACAAGGAGATGATGGATGGAGCACTGAAACTTTTCAGGCACTCACCCCCAGTCACAGATCTGGGTTGAATCAAGGGCGAACAAAGCAAACACAAGGAGATGATGTACGGAGCGCTGAAACTTTTCAGGCACTCAATCCCAGTCACAGATCTGGGTTGAATCGAAACCAGTTCGAGAAACAGTGGTGGATGGGGTGCCAGGAATAAACATACCTGCTTCATCCCCAACTGCTGACTGTGGAGTGTGTCTTGTGCCCTACCGCGGGACATGACATTTCACTGGTGCCAAGTGAAATTTGTGAAGGCAGCTCAACACATCATTTAGGTTAGATGTGTTGTCCAAAATTTGTGAGAAAAGTCCAACCTAACAACAGCTCCTGTTGAGTTCGCATGAGAAGCTGAAGCCTTTTCTGGTGTCAGAATTGGACTTGAGTTGCACTGCAAAGGTGTAAGCATAAACAGTTCATAATTTGATAATGAGGAGACACATGCTACAGAGTAGGAGGAAGTGCTAATTGTGCATCACACTGAGGCCACCTTGGTAGGCACTAGTGCTGTTCAATGTCAAGTGGTCAAAACGCAACTTTAGTTGACAGATCATATAGGGATTAGGCACGTCATTTATCTCTGTGCAGGCAGCTTCGTTTTCAAACATTATTTTACCACATGATAGCAGCAGAATGCATCGCCGCACACCATTAAGGCCAGTTGTCAGCAAAGGAGGGCATCAGCGATGTGCACACCATCTATTTCACCTGACAAGTGAGTCCAGCATAAAGCACTGCGACATTCAATGCTATAGATGTGCACTTCAGTGATACACACATCCTGCCTGTACAATATCTTTTCCTGTATATTGCAAACAGTATGTTTCCTGGGCTCATGAGTGTCATTTGAATCAGGCCATAGCCAGGTCTAATTTGAATAATGTTTCAGAATTTGGCCTGTTTCATTTCCATACATTGAGCAATAGTACATCTGCACATTCTGCGAAGGTAGAGCCATTTCAAATGAGTCTTGGCTGTCTTTATAAGAGTGTTGCAAGAGTATAGTCTTGATAGTTGGTGATTGGCACACCTTTTAACAAATGACTGTGGGTCTAAGTGGATTTAGTTCACTGTTTATTGGATTGCGATTTTGGTGCTGTATTAGGACATTTACTTTTCAGGGACCGAAACAGACAAACACTGTACGTAGCATATGGACGTCTTCTCACTTATTTTTGTAGGACAAGTTTGAATTGATTTGCAAGTAGATCCCTTAACTCTGTATAGACTGATAACTTGGTAGCACAGAGATCAATAGTGTTATATTCTATTTCCTTATTTATGTTTATTATAGTTGAACACCTTGGGAAACTTGTTATTAGCCTTTCCCTTGCCCCCCCCTCCTCCTCTCCTTTTGGTATGTTCCTTCTGTTGGGCTAGAGGCTGCCTTGGAATGTTGACAAGAGCAGCCTGACTGAGAAGAGTGCAGAGTGCGCTGTGCCCTGTGCTCTGAGTACTTGTTGGTGGCAGAGTGGAGGCTGTAATAAAGAAGTCAGTCACCTTACCTTCGCTCAGTCTTCATTATAACACTGGCGACGACTGGTCTGCGTAAGGGAGCAGGACGGCTCTCCTTCCCTTCTATGTACTTCCACCACGTCAAGCTGATTCATCACCTTGTGGTCCACAAGGTTAAGGTACTGTTTCCCTGCCTTTCTCTCAGCGACCGGCACAGGACTGGATCTCCTTCATCCTTGTGACTGGAGGAGCCTTGCTTCATTGGCAGAACATTTCTTCCAGTTTTCACACCCAGTACGAGCCGCCCCGCTCGTGTCCTGCCAAGAAAGTTTCTGAGCGGATTGCCTTTGCTCAATCTGGCACCCACGGCCCGCCTGAGTCAGCCCTCTGATTCAGTCTTCCGACTGCACGCCGCCTCCCAGATCTTCTGCGCTCGGCAGGATATCCACGCCTTTGTAGGCGTTGCCTACATGCCTATCAGCACTCCCCTAGAGGGTCCGGCCGCCCTGTTGTACCACTTGAAGGCGTATTCCTCACCGGGGTGTACCCTGCGCTGCCACTCCCCTTTACGCCCTCTGGACCGCCTCAACGCCTCCACTCATTCTTTTGGCAATTAGAGGCGTACCACCTTGGGACATTTACTTCAAGTTCTCTAAATTTCCACGCCCGTCGGACCGCCTCCAATACTTTTTACAGCTGCTACGGACTCCCTCTCGGCGTCTTGAGGATTTTCCTCACAAGGGCAACCCTTCCCTGCATGTCCTCTGCAATTGCGCAAGGGCTTCCTGCAATATCTCAGAGGCTTCCTTCGACATTGTATTTTTATCATCAAATTCCACCGGTGACACGCACACCATCCTGCGTGTCCATTACTCCTCAGTGACATGCTCACTCTTCCTCTTAAACACACATCTACGTGCTTGCTTTGTGGAAATACACCATTCTATAGTTCCCATTTTCATTCTGCAGTGACGCGCACATCTGCTTGTGTGACTGAAACCTCCTCAGTGACACGCTCACTATTCTCTGTCTTCATCCTTATGGTGACACGCACACCATTCAGCGTGTCATTCATCCATTTGGGCACTTTTTACCATCTCAGTTACTGTCATCTATTTCCATTCTCTGCGGTGATACGCACACCTATTTTTGCGTGCCACTTCCTCCACAGTGATACGCACACTTCTACAAGTGCTATCCTTCTTTACCTTGATAGGTAGCGGTGACAACCATTCCTTTCAGCGTATTACCCCTAACTAAAGATACGCACTCATCGTTATTTTTGTCTATCCTTATCAATTATTAAGCATCATTTTGTGAATCCCACATTGTTCCTGCTGGGTGTTCACGGTGACACGCACACCCTTTAGCGTGCCACCCTTTTCCTGCAAGTGCATCACGGATCCCTGATTATCTTCTTTACGGTGACACGCACACCTTCCTCAGCTCATCATTTCTCCTCTTCACTACCACATTATCTACCTTATTCAGCTATGGCTGCTGCAAGCATGACCCAACCCCCATCGTTCCTTAATGAATTTGGGGAACCCAACCACCCTTGGAAAGAATGGGTCAAAATCTTTGAGTCCTATCTTATAGCCATTGGGGGGGAGAAATTCAGCCCCTTAAGAAGACAACATATTTTACTCCACAATCTGGGTGCCCATGGCAGGAAAGTTTTCGACACCCTACCAGATCCAAACTTAGAGGAGGAGGGCGAAGATAATGCCAGGGATGCATATGAAACCTCACTAATTAAACTTGAATTACACTTCGGAGACAAAGTTAACATTGTCCTGGAACACCACAAGTTTTTCTGTAGAGTCCAGGGAAAACAAGAAAGTATTTCTAGCTACGTGGCCGTTCTAAGAGGATTAAGTGAACTCTGCGAATTTGGAGAACTCAACGATTCTCTAATAAGGGATCAACTGGTACAGTGTACCAACAATGGGAAAATACAGGAGAAATTACTACAAAGACAACCCAATCTTCACGAAGCTATTGAATTGGCCAAATCAATTGAACACACCGCCATGTGCATGAAAGAAATCAAGCCTCATACCGACCCTGGACAAGTATCAGAGATTGCCGACCTTCCCACAGAGAATACCATATGCAAAATTAAAACTGAGAAGAATTCCAACCCTGCTCGCGACCACGATTCCAGCAAGCTTAAATGTTATCGATGCGGTAGCAATAATCACTTGGCTAGCCACCCTAATTGTCAAGCCAAATCAGCCCTATGCAAAAGGTGCAACAAAAGAGGCCACTTAGCAAGGGTTTGTCGGAGCTTACCTAAAAAACAAAATGGTGCTGAGGAGGTATCTGACACTAAACTCCAATCCATAAAGAAAATTGTCTTTCAAGTACTAGACTCTAAAGCTATCAACCAAATAAACTACCCACAATGCGAAATCTGTCTGGATGGCAAGAAAATCAATATGTATGCTGATTCTTGTTCCCCCTTCACTTTTGTTAACATTTCCGATTTAAAAAACTTGAACATTTGCGAAGAAAGTAAATTATTTACAGCTGACATCTCCCCCAGCAGCTACACCAGGGACTCCATTCCTTTGAAGGGCATGTTTAAAACTCACATTACATTCAAAGACCGAACTACCCTAGGTAAAGTCTACATAGTGGAAGAAGGGGCCAATCTCCTTGGCTGGCAACACCAGAAAGAGTTGGGTATTAAACTTGACCCGAACAACCCTGAACAAGTACTTACTAATGACTTATCTATTGCTGGCAAAACCATTCTCAAAGAATTTCCTGAGGTGTTCACTACCGAGTTAGGTCTTCTTAAAAACTTTCAACACAAGATTAAATTAAAACCTAATGCCAAACCTGTAACACACAAAACCAGACCCCTACCACACCTCATGAGGGAACCCCTCAAACGTGAGTTATCCAGGTTACAGACCCTGGGTATTATCCAACCCGTAGATTGCACCGCATGGGTTGCCCCAGTTGTTATCGGCAAGAAAGCCCAAGGGGATGACATTAGATTATGCATTGACCTCAGGGACCTTACCGATAACATCATTATTGAAAGACACCCCCTGCCATGCATTCACGAGGTTCTAAGCACCATCGGAGAAGCTACATGCTTCAGTGTTCTTGACCTTTCTAATGCATACCATCAGGTAGAATTACTCCCCAACTCCAGAGAATTAACTGCCTTCACTACTCCTCTGGGGTAGTTTATGTTCCTTAGGATGCCGTTTGGGCTAGCATCAGCGGCAGCTGTTTTACAAAAAATAATGCAACACATTTTGGAAGGGATTCCTAAAACATTATGCTTTTAAGACGACGTCTTAATCTACGGTGCCACATCTGAAGAACACGACTCGTCTCTCAGAACGGTTCTCAAGAGATTTAAAGAGGCAGGCCTAACTCTTAAAGAAGAGAAATGCCAGATTGGGGTGGGAGTAGTAGATTACCTCGGGCACACCATATCAAGGGATGGATTTAAACCCAAATTGAGCCCCCTTGACGCTGTAGAAAAAGCTCCTGCACCCACCACAAAACAAGAACTCTTATCCTTCTTGGGGCTTGCCGAATACATGGCCAAATATGTTAAGAACTTTGCCGACCTCACGAATGACCTCAGGGAACTCACTAAAAACCACACACCTTACAAGTGGCAAGATAAGCACCAATTATCTTTTGATAAAGTTAAAAAAAGCTATCTTATGCGCTCCCCACTTGTGCAATTTTGACCCATGCAGAAAAACCATCCTAACCACCGACGCCAGCAACAAAGGACTAGGTGCCACACTCTCCCAAGTCATCGGGGGGAAGAACGTATCGTAGCCTTTGCTTCTCGTACCCTCAGTAATTCAGAAAGAAATTACTCTGTAGTGGAAAGAGAAGCACTGGCCTGTTTCTGGGCAATCAAACACTTTAAGTTCTATTTATGGGGGATAAAATTCACGGTATGTACCGACCATAAACCCCTCACCTACATGTTGTTCAGCCCCAAAGGTAGCTCCAATAGCACACCCAGAGTGGCAAGATGGGTGTTGGGCCTCAAAAGCTTTTTCTTTAAACTTCAGTATGTCACAGGTAACCTCAATTCGGCTGCTGACTTCCTTTCAAGAGCACCTTTAGATTTAGTGGAACATTTTGAAACCCCAGAATATCCCATCTTAGAGATTCACTCCTCTACTATAAACAAAAATGAATGGGTAGAGAGCTTAACCCAAGATACAACGTTAACCCAACTCATAGAACACACCCTTCAAGGTTGGCCAGCAACACATAACGATATAAGTCAAGAACTAAGCAAATTTTGGGAAATCAGACATGAAATCAACTTGCACCATGGCTGCATATGGAGAAACAACAAAATTATACCTCCAGAAGGGGTGAGGGACAAAATTATAGACCTCGTGCATGAAGGACACCTAGGGAGAAGTCTAACAAAGACTAGGCTTAGGGAGCATTACTGGTTTCCTAACATGGACTCTATGGTTGAAACTAAAGTCAAGAACTGCAACATATGCGCCAACAGCGACATAACCAAACACACCCATAAGGCACCACTATCCCCGGTTTCCATCCCTGACAAACCGTGGGGAAAACTAGCTCTGGACATCATCGGCCCAATCAATAAAAGAGGTGTCATCAAAAAATTTGCATTCGTACTAACTGACTACCACTCACACTGGGTTGTCATCAAAATGGGGAACCAAACCACAACTGAAGCTCTCATTAATTTTCAGCTAGACACCTTTGCCGCAGAAGGCATACCATCCACCCTGGTCACAGACAATGGAGTACAGTTCACCTCTTCAGCTATGACCAGCTTCCTAACCAGATTAGCCATTACCCACTTGAAAACTGCTTTGTACTGCCCTCGGACCAATGGCTTGGTTGAAAGGGTAAACAGGATGATAAAAGAGAACATACAACTAGCCTGCATCAACCATCTACCTGTAGAATGGGCCCTACAACCTATGCTCTGGGCGTATCACATGGCTCCCAATCTTGTTACTGGTATCTCTCCTTTCTCATCCCTCAGAAGAAGAAAACCCAGTATAAAATTCTTCCCCAACTGGATTGGGGGAGGAGAGGTGACAGGACACAAATCTGACAATACTAAATCCAAAATTGCCTCCCATCAGGCCAAGTACAAAACTCAATACGATTACAAGCACGGAGTCAAACCCCAGAGGTGGGCCGTTGGAGACTGGGTGTCTGTGAAAAGATCCACACACACTGGGGATAATGAATCCAAATTCTATGATCCCAAAAGAATAATTAAAATCAAAAACAACACTGTAATCCTCGAGAATGGTCAGAATTGGAGAATGGACCGATTAGCGAGGAGCCAAGGCCCGGAATTCGTACCTCGCAATAGCTCCCCGACTTCTGATGACCCCGAGGACTTTCCAACTCACTAAAGAAGCTGAATCAAAAGATCCATAACTTCGCCTAAATGGCATAAAGACTTCGTAATGAAATAACTTTAACTTTGACTTTTCTTCCTTGCTGTTTAGGGGGTAAGATGTGTTACATTCTATTTTCCTTATTTATGTTTATTATAGTTGAACACCTTGGGAAACCTTTTATTAGCCTTTCCCTTGCCCCCTCCTCTTCTCCTTTTGATACATTCCTTCTGTTGGGCTAGAGGCTGCCTTGGAATGTTGACAAGAGCAGCCTGACTGAGAAGAGTGCGCTGTGCCCTGTGCTCTGAGTACTTGTTGGTGGCAGAGTGGAGGCCGTAATAAAGAAGTCACTCACCTTACCTTTGCTCAGTCTTCATTATAACAAATAGGTTGTCACCGTTTTGTCTGTTAAGGAGAAAAATCAAACTTTCATCAGGAAGTAAAGGTGCAGGATGCTCCATCTCCGCCTTTCTTTTTAAGGCTTCCTGGTCACCTACCTCCCTATGTAATGGAGCAAGTGGAAGTAGGCATTTGCAAACTATGGGATAGCCTGTGAACCTAATGTGCAGGTTTAGAGGAAAATGGCTCTACTATTTGACAATTTGAGTGTAAAGGGCTAAGAGGGGTTTGAAAGTTAACCAGAGTTGGAGAAGGTGTTGGGTTGGGGTTTAAACTAAACTAAAATGAAGTTTGCCTAAATACATTGAATGTTCATTATCTTCAAAAGGTTTGCACCAAATTAGAAAGATTTTAGTGTAGGAAGAGAAGAGGATAAGACGTTAAAAGAGTAAGTGAAGGGCTTTGCAAAAGTTAGCAGCAAGTTGTAAATTTGGTCTGATGTGTTATGAGAGGATAACAGATAGGTTTTGCTGCTTTATAACAGTGAGAATGTTTGCGAGGAACTCTGACTCAATAATGAGCCACCACATCTGGAGGTGTTAGTGGTTCAAGAACATAATAAGGTGCATAAGTGAAATAAAGAAAAAGGGGGAATCAAGGGTTCAATGAGGCGATCTGATGTTGGTGAGAACAGGAAGGGATGTAGAGAAGGAAACAAAGTTCAGGGAGCAATACTACAAGTGGCATTAGGGCACCTGGAGAGTTGCAAAGAGTAACCTTCTCTTAAACTAACAAGTAATTGATGTGGCAAGAAAGGTCACGTATTCAAGAGTTGTAGAAGTGCAATGAGCGTGGAAAGAAGTTAAGAGGTGAAAATAAGTTTATGAGGAGTTTGTTCTTAAGATTGGTGAGAAAAATTAATCTCTTTGGATGGGTGAGTCTGAATGAAGTGAGCATGGAAATAGTGTTTGATTCAAGCTGTAAGCTTATTATAATTTCCAAGGACCAGGGCAGGGATATTGTGCATGGAAGAACACAGTTAGACACATGGATGAAATGCCAGGGGGCTATGGTGATCAACCTGTGAGGATGAAAGGTCATTTTCAAGCTGTTATTGAGCTAAGAGGTAGGGCGACTGTTGGTAAGACATATGTGGCGGTTATAGGTGAAGCAATTCTCATCAAAAGAAGCCTGATGTGTTCCTTGATCCCAATGCTGATAGACAGGTGCAGATAAAACATGTAGCTCTTGGTTGCATAGATGTTGAACAGCCGTTCTGTGAAAGGTTGGACTGCCTAAAAGCTTATGTCCATAAGATAAAAATGAAGAAGGGAGCCAAGACAGTGTCATGTAAAGTTAAGAAATTGTCTCTGACTGTCCATGAGCATGCTAAAAGGGAGACGGACTGCGTGAGTTGGATGTCAGTGAGAATCTGGAGCCAACAGGGTAGCTTAGCCATTAGTCGTTGCAGTAAATTCCAGTGGAGAAATTTGCTTCTGTGCGTATGTTAGGGGTCTTAATTAGGAAGTTATGGTAGACAAATTCCCACTCCCCAATACAACGAATATGCTAATTCTGTTGGCAGGAGTGATGTACACAACCAAACTAGACATAGCCTTGTCTAACCACCAAATAAGGGTCCACAATAATTTGCAGGATCTCACCTTCATTACAGGTTTGGGGGCTGTTAGAAATGGGGATCTCTAGTTGGCAGAGGTAGGTACCTTTCTCCAAGTAAGGACCCTTCTTCCCAGTCAGGGTAAGGGAGTCACACTCCTAAAATAACCCCTGCTCACCCCCTTGGTAGCTAGGCACGAGCAGTAAGGCTTATCTCAAGGGCAGTGTGTAAAGCATTTGCCCATAACCAACAGTAATACAGTGAAAACACTACAAAAGGGCACAACACCAGTTTAGAAAAATATCCAATAATTTTATATATCCAAAACAAGACCAAAACGATAAGAATGCAACATACAGTACTTAAAAATTTATACTTTGCAGAAATAGCTCAAAAACACAGTTATTCTGAGTCTGTAGTTCCGTCTGGGGCTACAGCGATGCTGAAAACAACAGAGTCTAACAGTTCCAGCCTACCACGTTGGTACAGGTCAGCTAAAGCGTGGAGAGACTGGTGAACAGTACTTTTTCTCGTTGCGGCTGACACGTTGGTGCGAGCCAGTCAGGGCAACCGTTGTGGTTGCGTTGCAAAATGGAAGCGTTGCAAGGTGTGGTGCCCTCGCGATGCGGTGCAGGCAGCGGCTCAGTGATGATCGTCCAGACTGCGTAGGTGAGACCAAGGCTCACAGTGCGAGGCAGTGCTCGATGCAGAGCTGGCAGGTTGTGGTGCAAGCGACAGAGCCGGTTAGCAGAAGCTGGAGTCGGACGGCCCAGACTGCTGTGTGGGATAAGGCGGTGCGTTGTCAAACTTACGAGCGGTGCCCTCAGCCATGATGCGGTCACGGGTGTCGAAGTCAGCAGGCAGAAACGGCGTCAGTGAGACCAGGGTGGCAAAGTGAAGCGAGGCGTTGCGGAGTGCGGTGCCCACAGGTCATGGTGCAAGCAGCGGCTTAGTGGCGGCGGCAGTCATTGGGGAGACCAGGGTTGCGGTGCGAGATGCGGCATTTGCTTTTCCCTTCTCTGTGGCAACTGAAACAGCGGTTCCAGAAGCGGTACCCAGAGGTTGGTGAAGTCTTTGCAGTCCTTGAGACTTAAGAACAGGAGCCAAGCTCTACCTCAAGCCCTTGGAGGTACTCAGCACAAGTAAAGCCCTGACTCATCCAGGAAAGGCAGGACACACCTCGACCCCCTCAGTGGCTGTCCGAAGAGAATGCACATCCCCAGCACCTGTCACTCCAAAGCCAGACAGCCAATCCACAAACCCTGCAGAGGCACACAGGATGGCTAAACAAGAAAAGACCTACTTTCTAAAAGTGGTATTTTCAAACACCGAACATAAAAATCATCTTTACTAAAAGATGAATTTTTACATTCTGAGTCCAGGCATACTAAACTCCATTTCCCTATCTTGTCCCAATAGGAAGTTATGTTTATAAGATGTTATAAGTAAAACTCCCATTCTATCCTATGGGACAGATAGCCTTTCCATAGTGATAAACAAAATGCACTGTAATTCACTACCAGGACATGCCACACACATCAGTACATGTCCTACCTTTAACACACACAACACCCTGCCCACAGGGGTACCTTGGGCCTACCTTAGGGGTGACTTATATGTAAGAAAAGGGAAGATTAGGGCCTGGCAAGTGGGTGCACTTGCCAGGTCGACAGGGCAGTTACAAACTGCGCACAGACCCTGCAGAGGCAGGTCTGAGATACCTTTTCAGGGCTGCTCATGTGGGTGGCACAATCAGTGCTGAAGGCCTACTAGTAGCATTTGATTTACAGGCCCTGGTGCACTCAGTGCACTTTACTAGGGGCTTACGACTAAATCAAATATGCCAATCATGGAAACACCAATCCATAATAACAATTTACAACAGGAACACCAGCCCTTTAACACTGAACAGCAGTGAGAAAGTGCGCAGGGACAATAAACCAGCAAAAACAGAGTCAAAACCAGGAGGTCAGAGAGCAAAACGTCAGAGGAAACACGCCAAACGATGCCAGGTCCAGCTGAAAGTATGGAGAACTACTGACTACCTGGGAGTTCTCTTCACTAAGGTGGATGAACCTGGACAGACCATCAGCATTGGCGTGTTCTGTGCCAGGGTGGTGTTCAATATCCCTGTAGGGAGATGGACCACCTCAACAGTTTTTGGTTCTCAACCCTCATTTGCATCAACCATCTGAGGGGCCTGTGGTCTGTCTGAACTCGGAAGTGAGTCCCAAACAGGTAGGTTCTTAGCTTCTTCAGTGCCCAGACCACAGCAAAAGCTTCTCTTTCTATGGCACTCCACCTCTGTTCCCTGAGGAGTAGTCTCCAGATAAGAAAGACTATAGGCTGGTCTAGGCCCTCTTCATTCAGTTGTGAGAGCACCGCTCCCACACCATGCTCTGTGTCAGTCTACACTACAAATATTTTGGAAAAGTCGGGTGCCTTGAGCACAGGCACCGTGCACATGGCTACCTTCAGGCCATCAAAAGCTTTCTGGCAGGCCTCAGTCCAGAACACCTTTTTGGGCTGCTTCCTGGAAGTCAGCTCTGTTAAGGGGGCCACAATGGTGCCATAGCCCTTAACAAATATCCTGTAGTAACCAGTGAGACCTAAAAAGACTCTCACCTCTGTCTGGGTCTTGGGGGACTCCCAAGTCAGAATGGTGTCAATCTTGGGCTGTAGGGGCGCCACCTGGCTGCTTCCTACCTGGTGTCCAAAGTACACCACAGAGCCCTGCCCGATCTGGCACTTACTGGCCTTGACCGTGAGGCCTGCCCTCTGCAGAGCCTTCAACACTTCCCAGAGGTGCAGTAAGTGTTCTTCCCAGCTGGAACTGGACACCGCAATGTCATCCAGGTAGGCGGCACTTAAATCCTCCAGTCCAGCCAACACCTTGTTGACCAACCTCTGAAAGGTGGCAGGGACATTTTTCAATCCAAAGGGCATCACCCGGAATTGGTAATGCCCCTCTGGTGTTGAGAATGGTGACCTCTCCTTGGCCCTATCGGTTAAGTCAATCTACCAGTACCCCGACGTCAAATCAAACGCGCTGAGGAACTTGGCGTCTCCCAACCGATCAATGAGCTCATCAGCTCTGGGGATGGGGTGTGCGTCAGTCCATGTGACAGCATTGAGCCCACGGTAGTCCACACAGAACCGCAGTTCTGGGGTGGCATCGGGTGCAGCAGCCTTTGGGACCAAGACCAATGGACTGGCCCAAGGACTGTTGGAGGGCTCTATTGCCCCTAATGCCAACATCTTAGAGACCTCCTCTTTGATGCTAGCCCTGGCCCAGTCAGTCAACCTGTAAATCTTGTGTTTCACAGGAGGGCTGTCACCAGTGTCCATGTCATGGGTACACCAGTGAGTAACACCTGGGGTCAGAGAGCACAGTGTGGCAAACTGTCCCAACAACTGGTGACAGTCACCCTGCTGCTCTGGGGTCAGTGTGGGGGAGAGGATCACACCTTCCACTGACCCATCGTGCTCCTTGGTGGAAAGGAGGTCAGGGAAAGGTTCACTCTCGTCTTCCACCCCATCATCTGTCACCAAGAGCATGCTCACTTTGGACATCTCAAAGTGAGGCTTGAGGCGGTTCACATGGAGGACCCTCAAAGGGTTCCTGGGAGTCTGTAAATTCACCAGGTAGATGACATCACTTTTTCGCTTCACCTCCTCAAAAGGCCCAGTCCACTTGTCCTGCTAGGCACAAGGTTCCACTGGGGCCATGACCCACACTTTCTGGCCAAGCTGAAACTCTGTCAGAGTGGCATTCTGGTCATACCAACGTTTCATCTCCTCCTGGCTTGCTTCCAGGTTTGCCTGAGCGAGTTTCCTGAAGCGGGCACTTTGGTTCCTGAAGGCCAGCATGTAGCTAAAAACATCCTGGGGAGTTTTCCTTTGAGCTGCCTCCCAGCCTTTATTGACCAAACTAAGAGGTCCTCGCACAGGGTGCCCATACAGAAGCTCAAAGGGACTGAACCCTAGAGATGCCTGTGGTACCTCCCTGTATGCAAAGAGAAGGCATGGCAAGAGGACGTCCCACTTATGCCTCATGGGTTCTGTTAGACCCTTGATCATGCCCTTCAAAGTTTGGTTGAATCTCTCAAACAAACCGTTACCTTGTGGGTGGTAAGGAGTGGTGAACTTGTAGGTTACACCACACTCCTTCCACAGCGATGTCATACACTTGGTTATGAAATTGGTACCCCAGTCAGAAACCACCTCTCTGGGGAAACCCTGGGGGGAAATGATCCCCATTGACGCCTGGCCCACCACTGGCGCCGTCGTTGACCTGAGAGGGATTGCCTCCGGGAACCGAGTGGCATGGTCCACCAAGCCCAGGATGTACCTTTTGCCCATGGCTGTCTTGGGATCCAGTGGTCCCACAATGTCCATCCCAACCCTTTCAAAATGGGTTCCAACAACTGGAAAAGGTTGGAGAGGAGCCTTACACTTCCTCCCACTCTTACCACTTGCCTGGCAAATTTGGCAAGACCTGCAATGTCCATATGACTGCCTTTGCATTTGGGACCAAAAGAAGTGGGTGACAAGGCTGTCAAAGGTTTTGTCCCACCCCAAATGTCTGGCCAAAGGCACGTTGTGAGCCAGACCCAGTAGGAAGGTCCTGAAACGCTGGGGTGCCACCAGCACATGGGATGACCCCCAGGTTCAGCGACCTTATGCTCGCTGTACAGGAGAACATTCTCCCAGTAGATCCAGTGTGATCCAGACTGATCACTAGCTGCCTGGTTTGCAGCCAGCTGCCGCAAACCTTCCAGAGAAGGGCACTCTTTCTGCTCCCTGCAGAATTCTTCCCTGCTGGGACTACCTTCTTGCTGCCAATGGGTCAGCTCAGATAAGTCCCCCAGTTCAGCTCCCTGCTCCCCTGTAGGTACTGGGGCATCCCCCTCAAAGTCAGCCTCCTCCCGGACCTTGGGAAACTCAGGGGCGGGTTTCCCGCGCCCCATGCCCTTTCTCTTGGCAGGAACCTGGGCCACTGTTTCAGGCTCCAGGTCCTTCTGATCACCCTTTCCAGCTGCCATTGACCGAGTGGTCAAGCATGCCCACTCTGGCAACCCAAGCATCTCCAAGTGAGACCCGAGCTCAACATCCTTCCACAAGGACTGCTCCAGCTCGTTACCTAGCAGACAAAGTACAGGCATGTCAGGGTTCACAATCACCCTCAAGGGACCTGAGACCCTCCCCCGTTCAAAGGGAACCTGCGCCACCATACACTGGCACTCTAAGTTGTCCACAGCAACTACTTGGTGGAATGCCCCGGGGACTACTTGCTCCTCAGAGACCAGGCGAGGAGAGCCTCTACCCTTTTCCCATTGATGGTCACTCAGGTGCCGTATTTCTTAGTGTTAGCAGGTACCTCGGTTCATGAGACCATCTCACTGTCCCCTAGTGAGACTAGAGTCCTTTCTGCAGGATCCCCACCCTCCTGTGGGCACCCCTCCTCCTCAAGTGCTACATTAGCCAACACCTTAGTCTGCCCACCCGTGGGTGGCTGTGCCCTCTTGGGACACTGGAGGTTCCCTTTCAAGTGACCCACCTGATCACAGGCATAGCACTTGCGGTGGCCGGTCTCATCAGGCTTTCCTGAAGAGACCACTGCTTTCTTGTCTCCTGTGGGATGGGAACCTTTACCCTGGGTATTAGTTCAGGGCCCTTTAGAGAACTCCTGTGCTTTACCCTTGCCCCCCCACTCTTCTGCTGGGGACCCTGCCCATCTTTGGCTGAGTCTCCGCCAAACGCTTTCTTGTGGACCCTGGTACTCACCCAGCAGTCCACCTCCATAGCAAGCTTCCTGGGGTCAGTCAGCTTACTATCAACCAAGTGCTGATACAGCTCTGCAAAACATAGACTAGACAAGTGCTCCCATGCAATCAAATTGTAGAGCCCCTGAAAATCTGTCACATTACTGCCCTTCACCCAGCCATCCAGTGACCTGCAAAATGAATCCACACATTCCAACCAAGTGTTTGCATCAGTTTTATTACTGGACCTAAATTGATTCCTGTACTTTTCAGGTCCCTGTACTTTTCAGGAGTGAGACCATACCTGGTGAGAAGGGCCTCCTTCATGTTAGCATAGGTGAGGTTACACCCCTTACCCAAAGCCACTAAAGTATCCCTTGCTTCTTCTGGGAAAAGAGGCCACAATCCTGCCCCCCAATTCTTCTCAGGGACCCCAATCAGGTGGATAGATGCCTCATAACCCTGAAACCACCTTTGTATGTCATCCCTCTTCTTGAATTCTTTGCCTACATTCTTGGGGATGTGCACAATTCTATCTGCCTGCACTAATGAATTGCTGCCACCATCTGAGCTGGGCCTACTCCTTAGCTCCAGCTCCTTAAGACTACATTCATGATCTAAGATCAACTTATCATGGTAGCCTTTAAAATTTAAATACTTGTGCGTCGACAGCAGGAATTTGAAATATCTCAGATCAAGGGCTCTTCATTGCCTCTGTGTTCCTGCGTCTTCTTCACATCACCATTTGGTAGGTACATGTAGTGCCTTTTCTCTGTTTTGTTTTGGTCTTCTTTTTCTCGTATTTGTAACGCTCAAAGGTTTCTCCAATCATGTGCTGTTACTTAGGCCCTGGACTAACTGTTACTTGTTTACTTGGACACTATGAGCTACGCTTAGGGTGAACTGTATAGACCCACTAGTGACAATAGCTCCTGACACCGTTGTTGCTATTAATTAACAACTGATACTGATCTATTTTGATTTACATATCTATTTACAGACCAAATGCTCACTGGACATTACATTACAAAATATGTATAAAATTGTTAATGTCTGCCCTTTTTTATATATATATATATTTATATTTTTATATTTCCATGTTTTTTTCCTCCCTCTATTCTTGTCTTCAACCCCTACTCTTCCGCCCCCCATTTTCTTTTTCCCCTTCACCCTATTTTGTCTGTTTTTTCTTCAACTTGAAGTGACATATTGTCGACCATGAATTTCCATTTTTGTTTTGTATTTTTCCCACCCCCATTAGGTTTCCTTTCTTGTGTTTAGAGTCACCTTCTAATGAAATAACCTTTGCCTTTGTATATAGTTTCTCTCTCGTTTTTAAAGTAAAAGCATATTGTGTGAATACACCATATGTATATATATTTTTATACTTATGTTTTCTTTTATGTATTATAACTTTCAGCCCTGAAGAAGTTCATTTTATGTATGAACGAAACGCGTTGGCTGGAATTTGCACATTTTGATATTGAAAATAAAGGATTGATAAACCACTATACAAAATGAACATTTGGATTTATTGAAGAAAACTCTTTGGTAGTGCACCGCTCCACTATTTTCACAGTTTTCTCTCTGCTTGGCAGCTGGCATCCAACAACGGCAGGTGCAGGAGCTGTATGTGCACACCCAATCATACTATCCATTACAATTTCTTAAACAAGAAAAGGAATAAAGCAGGGAGGTGCGGTTACTCAGATCCGCCGTTGCTCATTCATTCTCTAAATTGATTCCTGTACTTTTCAGGTCCCTGTACTTTTCAGGAGTGAGACCATACCTGGTGAGAAGGGCCTCCTTCATGTTAGCATAGGTGAGGTTACACCCCTTACCCAAAGCCACTAAAGTATCCCTTGCTTCTTCTGGGAAAAGAGGCCACAATCCTGCCCCCCAATTCTTCTCAGGGACCCCAATCAGGTGGATAGATGCCTCATAACCCTGAAACCACCTTTGTATGTCATCCCTCTTCTTGAATTCTTTGCCTACATTCTTGGGGATGTGCACAATTCTATCTGCCTGCACTAATGAATTGCTGCCACCATCTGAGCTGGGCCTACTCCTTAGCTCCAGCTCCTTAAGACTACATTCATGATCTAAGATCATCTTCCTTTCCTCCATGGCTATTCTTTTGTCTTCCGTTTCATTCTCCATCCGGAGTTTTTCCAATTCAAACTTCCTTGCTTCCCACCTGTCCTCCAGCTCTTCTGGGGACAAGCCACTGCTGCCTGGCCTGGAGGGTTCCACCCCTCCCAAAAACATATCTACCCTAGGAATAGGATCATCCTCCTCCCCACTGAGATCTCCAGACTGCCCACTGGCATGTCTGGCTGCTACCTAGGCCCTCAGCGCCTTTTATAGCTTCATCAGAAGGAGCACATCAAAATCAAAGACCCACCCGAGTAAGACAAGGAGACCAACATTACCATCAGACACAGTCCCCTTTTTTACAGAGAGGTCGCAACAGGGGAAAGAAAAGATAGTGGGGACAGGACAGAAACGACTACCAGCAGATGAACCAACAACATCAGCAGCCCTACCTAAAAACCAGGAACCAACAATATTGAAGTCGCTAACAGAAAAAAACAATATGTTTCACCAATGAAGACACTATCCCTATTTTTAACTTGTCATCTCATACACTTACTGTAGAAGAGCTCTCAGTCCTTGGTAGAGGATTGTCTTTTGTACCCAGTACTAAATGTGATACATACAAACTGAACCAAGACATCTTTGCCTTTGTCAGGAAAGTTAGACTTAAGAAATATTTTATGTATCATCCAGTGGAAGAAAATGATCAAAATCTTTCAAAATGTAGGCCTAAATCTATATTTGCTCCTACACTCAAAATGATAGGGCCAGAAGTAGCTGTCTTTGAAAAATGTGTGCTGAACGATTTACAGAGTGTCACCAAATACACCAAAAATTACACATTCAATCTCTCCAAGCACAAAACCATGGCGTTGAAAAACTTGCAGGTAAATAAGGATATCAGAATTAAGCCCTGTGACAAAGGCAGCGGGATAGTTATTATGGATACTCAAGACTATATCAATAAATTCAATAACATGCTAGCGGTCCCTGAGCATTATTAAAACGCTAATACATCGATGTTAACCAAACTGAGTACCCTCATAGACCAAGTAACAAAGAAAGCCCTAGAGGAGGGACACATATGTCAACAAGAATATATCTACTTAAACAAGGAAAATCTGGTTACACCAGCCCTATATGAGGTTTCTAAAACCCACAAGAATGTGAACAATACGCCTCTAAGACCGATCATCTTGACCATTAATGCTAGCACAGAACCGCTTTCGAAGTACGTTGACACTTTTTTGTGTCCATTGACTAAAATTTACCAGTTATACATCAAAGATACTGGTGATATGATATCTAAAATAGAAAACATGCCCTTTGAACCTGAGCAAGTGTTGCTTGTCATGCTAGATATAGAGGCTTTATATACCAATATATCTCAGCGTGAAGCCATTGAATCGGTAGCCTCACTTCTTAATAGAATATCAGGTGACAGACCAGACAATTTCATTTTAGAATGCTTAGAAATTGTACTATATAACAAAAGACATACCAGCAAATCAAAGAGACAAGCATGAGAGCATCTTGTGCTCCCAGCATAGCGAACATTTATATGGGCGAGTATGAACTGAAAAACATCTTCAATGAGGCAGCACCATTCTATGAAAATGTAAAAACATGGTGAAGATTTATAGACAATATTTTCTTTGTATGGGTAGGTGATGCCAGCACACTTCAAGAATTTATTTAATGGCCTAATGCCAGTGATGTCAATCTTAAATTCAAAGCCATGTTCAGCAACAAAGAAGTAGAATTCTTAGATATATTGATCTCCGGAGATACAGGAGCATTACAAGTGGGCTTTTATCGGAAACCAACAGCAAAAAATACTATCCTTCAACACAATAGTTTCCATCCATCCAGCCAAAAAGATTCAATACAGTTTGGAGAGTTCTTGAGAATCCGGCGTAATTGTTCCAATATACAGGAATTTAACATACAAGGAGAACTCCTAAAAAAACAACTTTTGGAAAGCGGTTATCCTAAACGCTTAGTAAAAACATCTTTCAAATGAGCGAAATATTACAACCGCAATGCATTGTTACAGGGAACAACTAGAAGACATGAAGATCAGTTAGTTTGTGTAATCAATCACTCTAATCTGAACTTCAAGATAAGAAAGATTCTGGATTAAAAGTGGAAGATATTGAATGTTAACGAAGACAGTGACAGATTAGAAAAACCAAGATTAGCAAACAGGAGGAAAAACAATCTAAAAGATAAGCTAGTACATATTAGGAGCAGATCAAAATCATCATCAATGCAAGGCTCCATCATTGGCCTTTCCCCTGTAAAGGGCAAATCATAGATGTGGCACATGCCACGCATGCGACTCAGCGGTAATCACACACAGCTGGGAATACATGGGTAGAAAACGCCAATTGAAAGACATAACTAACTGTAGAAGTAAAAACATCATATACCTTATAATATGTTCATGTAATTTAGGCTATGTCGGTAAGACAGGTAGAGAGTTCAGAATTAGATATACCAAACACAAATCAGCCATTCGTACTGGGAAGATAAGTGCCCCCTTAGATCAGCACTGTCAGGAGAAAAATCATAAGGGAAATGAATTGAGATGGCTCATTCTTGAAAAGGTCAGGTTCAAACTAAGCCAATCAGTAGAAGAAACTCGTAAACAAAGAGAAACCTATTGGATTTTTTCACTCAATACAGTATGAGAGGGGCTGAATAAAAAGATCGTATGGAAGGTCACTTAGGTCTATATATCAGAGTACTTCAGATGACACATATTGGTTTTGGGCATAGTTAGATAAACGGTATATTTTTTATCTTACTTATCTTGAAACTATAAAAGTCTTTGTAACACCAACTTTGCTTTTACATAAGCAGTACGCTGATCTGATTGCAACGTACACTTTTTATCTCCTGTAAATAGCCAGATGTGTTATTCCCCATATTTGCATGTGGGCCATATGAGGCATTATTTACGAAGGGAAACCCCTTTACAATATGGCGCCCATCGTTATTAACATCTGTAGTATTTATATTTAAAATTTTGGAATAGCAAACTTACAAATACAGAACATGAGCACCGTTTCATTCAGCATTAAATAAATCTGTGAGGATGATTAATATTTCTATGACCACAGAATATTAAAACATATAAAATCCTTCGTACAAACGCATTCCAAGATGGCGATGCTGTTGTCACACATTAGTGAGTACACGATCATGTGACATGCCAGTACTCGCGGACTGGGTTGACTGAGTACTGGGATGTACTATTTAGCCGCCTTGTATTTTTCACGCGTCCTTTGCATAAAATACCAGCAGCCATTCTGATGTCGGAATTCAGATGCAATGGTAAGCGTGTATTCGGGGTCATATTAGGCATTTATATTAGCACTTTATGGGGCTATTGGGACGGTGTTGGAGCCATTATATTATTAATAGAAGCTATGCGTGTCAACTCAGAGTATGGCTACTAGGAGTCTTTAGTATTAAGTTTTAACATCTTAACCTATGTCTACATCGTAAATCAGACAAGGTGGTCTCAATCGCAAGAAGACATCCCTGGCCAATATCCTCCTTAACAAGAAGTCCCTTGCGCTTTTTTACTTGACTATACAATACCGAAAAGCAGAGTACTCCTTTTAGTGATGTAGAGTAGGAGGGAATAATCAGATCAACACAAATGGAAATATCTAGATTCTCATATTAGCCACATTGAGCTGATGCTAAGAATAGTATAATTATCAAAACTCCACTACAGATGATTCAAGCCATATTGACATCAGTATACTTGCATGTCTAAAAGTGAGTAACCATCTTATTTGTACATGTTTGTTCAAGGAATCTAGATCTTTATCCTTAGGTTGTCATTGTTGTTTTTTATGCATCTATAGGACATTTAAATGGAAAGAACCTCCTGAGAGTGGATCACATAAGATCATGGGCCATACTGCTCAAATATTGTCCAAGTGCAGAATTATAAATTACTTATTGAGAATCCCAAAGCATATTTATTCATCAGGTACTAGATTGTTTATTACTGATCTATTAGACCTAGCTCAAAAATGGTAACATTGGGCTTCCATTTAAAGCTTTTGCCTAAATGCTCTTTCTATGACCCACAGTGTGGACTGAGCAGGCGTTTGCCTTTTGGACTTGGAAGAAGAAGGGCGCACATTATACAGGGAGTTAGCACCCATGGACTGATAAAGATTAAACTCTTCTGTAGAGTTTGTAAGTCTCTCAGTTTTCTTAAGCTACATCTTTTTTTTTCTCTTCTGTTCAGGGATATAAGAGAAATTACGAGCTCTCATATCTGTCTAGACCTTCTTTTCCCTAGAATATGGGTAACTCTTTGAGCATGACTAAACAGGTTGGGATTATACATAAGTCACTGATCTTGAAGTTTAGTAAAGAAGACTTTTTTCTTTTTAGGCACCTTATTCTTTCTTTTTTTGATGACACCATTGGAGTGAAGACTGGTGGTAGAGACTTTTCTTTTCAAAATAAAGTAATCTTCTATTTTCTTTTAACTTTCTGACAAACCATGGAGCGCTATAAATTCAAGTACTTTGTAAATATTATATTTGTGGGGCATCTCTAGATAATATTGTGTCTCATCATTTCAGATTCCCCATCTGCCTGCCTTCATGTTCAAATTGGGTGGTCCTGAAGAAGGTGGCCCTAAAGTAATTATGTGCCACTGAAACGTACGTTGACCTGGATGTCAGATACCCAACCCAGCCACAGAGACTGTTCATGATCTGTCTTTACTGTGACCTCTTTGGTGTATGTGAGCTGGTTGGGTACAGATTATGTATGAAGAATGAGTGAGAATGTTTGGTATGTTAGGGAGTGTGCAAGTGGGGTCATTATTTACGGGATTGGTGACAATAATATGATGAAATTATTGTTTGTGATGAGAATACAATGCTCATGCTGCTGCATTCCAAATGATGAAATTGTAAAAAAAAGAAAAATTGTGCAAATAATTTTTTCACTAAAAAAAATGTGAATTTTTTTATCTTTTTGTATATGAATATAAATGAAATGAAAAAAGTATGAAATAATTTAATAATAATAAAAATATATCAATCAATAACAATATAAAACTGTATTCGATCTAATTAAATAATATAGATCATAAAAGTATACAAATTAAAAAGAAACAATTTTAAACATCCTTTTATAAAGTTAATACAAACTAATAGTAAAAGGAAACCTTTATGACTCTGCCAAGATAAACTTCGAGTGGCGCTAGGTACATTATTTAATCATACAACGGGTCTTACCCAACCTTCTTCCAATTAATTGATAAAAGCATAAAAAAGCAAATAAACAAAATAGCTTATTGAGAATTGTACAATTAAAAAATAGCAATAATTTTATCTATATTGTTAAAATCTAGGATCTAGGAAACATGATTAACCTTCCAATTGATAATAGGTGCTCAAGGGAAGCAATTATTTTAATCCAGCACATTTCTTCTTTATAAATGGCGTCTTTTGCGCAGGCAAGCCCACAAAAAAGATGCTACACAGAAACAGACAAAGGGATCACAGAGTTTCTTCATAAAAAGGAGAGCAATTCGACATTGGGTAAAGTTGTACCGCCTTAGGAGAGGTACAATATATCTGAATCTCTGGTCCCTATAATATTTACAGAAAAAAAAGATGAAGGTCAGATTGCATTGACAAGTTGTCACAGGGACAATGATCCAGATCACTATGACAGTACTTTTTTACTGGGAAGGCCAACATCAGGGAGATCAAGTCGGTGCGAAATCTTAGAAGAATAAACCTATGTTGTGGGCTATTTACTTCCTCCAGATAAGAATATTCACCTTAGTTTATACAAGGGATCTTGTGATGGGATTTTGCCACTGTTTTAACTCTGTGTCTCTCCTTCCTTGCATAATCAGCCTTGGCCAAAAATAGGGACTTAAGTTTCTTTTTCGGGAATTTGGAGAAAGAACCTGGGTTTGGATACAGGTCCAGAACACCTATGGAGTGTAGCGTGGACTTAACATACTCTAGCCAGGCACTTTTATGTACATTTTCTAATGACAGACAGTTTTGTAGAATAGTCTGGTTGACATCCACAGTGTTTCTTCTCCAAACTGAATGCCACAGCATAATCGGTGCAAGTCTTATTATATCGGTTATGTACGGCCACCCCAATTCTAAATGGCAAACATAATTAGAATACGAGGGGGGAAGAGAGGCAAACCTTTTTAAGAAACCGTCCTTTATCTTTTGAATGGGGTCTATTGGACCCATTCCCCATAACCCAGCCCCATATGTTGGTACTGCAATAGCTTTTGCATTATAGATCTTCCTTATCGTCCCTATAGGTTTAGATCTGAGTTTTTTACAAAAACTGGTGATTGCAACCAGAGTTCTTTCCATTGTTATGGCCCTGCACTTTACCATGTGTGCCCAGGATTGTTTGTTGTCAAATGAGGCTCCCAAATATGAGACGGTCTCCACTATGTCTCGTTTTCTTGTCACTATGTAGAAAGAAGGTAACCTATTCGAGGGTAAGGAGCCTGACACCATAGCAAAGGATTTGGACTCATTAACCTTTAAGTCTAAAGATGACATATACCATACATAGGCATTTATTATGCGTTGGAGCGCAACTTCCGTCCTGGCTATTAGGACTACATCATCCGCATAAGCCAGGATCGGTAGTGAGGCTGGGGAGAAAGTTGGGATGTCTGCTGTGGATCCTGTTAATGCGGCTTCCACCCAATTTGTATAAAACGAGAACAGTAATGGGGCAAGTACACGCCCTTGCCTGCCTCCTCTCCTAATTAGGCCTGGGCGGTAAATTCCGTTCCGCTCGCGGAATTTGCGGAATTTGGGTAATTTCGCGTTCCGCGGAGAACGCGGAATTGCCCAAAATTCCGCAATCTGCGACTTCGCGGAATTTTTTGCTTGTTCGCGCTTTTAAAATGCGTATTCGTGAGATATTTCTCCCCGAGCACGCAAACAGCATTCGCAAACAGGAAAAAAGCATTGCGAACGGGCGGAACAAGCTTTTGCGTGCTCGCGGAGTTTTTTACCGTTTCGCGGAGCTTTGCGTAGCGCGACTACGCAAATTCCGCCCACCCCTACTCCTAATCCGGAAAGATCTCGTACATTCTCCTTTGCTGCCATAACGAACACTTGCAGTCGCCTGTGAGTACATTTCCCGAATTATTTTAATCAGTTGGGGGTCAATGCCCATCTCCACCATTATATGGCAAAGCTTCACACGGCCTACGCAGTCAAAGGCTGCTGATAAATCCATAAAAGCCATGTAAGTGTAGCCTCCCTTGGCCATAGTTTACTTTGCAATGGTCATAGTGAGATTTAGGCATTGATCGATTGTACCACGTCCCTTCTGGAAGCCATACTGAGTTGGCATCAGAATGGCTTTTTGCCTCGCCCACTCTTCCAGCCTGTTCAATAAGACACAGCCTAACAGTTTACCAGTACAGTCTAGAAGGGAAATCGGGCAATATTCCCGGGTGTTGGCTTTATCACCTTTCTTATGTATTGGAACTATAATGCTTGTTTTCCATGAATGAGGTGGTCCCTTCTTAGCGATTTCATTAAATATTAAAGGGGCTCACAGCTCTTGGTGTTCCACAAAGAAGTCAATGGGAACCCCATCCGGGCCAGGCGCTTCGGCTCGGCTGCACTTGAGTAGCGCTGTTCTCACCTCCTCTAAACTAAAGGTCAGAGGCTCGCCTGGGAATACCATGGGGTCTAAAGGATTATCACCCACAGTATTGCTGCTCCCAAAAATATCTTCAAAGTACAACACCCAAGCATCCTCATCTACATGGTTATCCAAATTTTTATCCAAACTATTTTTAAAATAGGGAGCGTTCACAACGGTCCAAAAATCCCTACAAATATTAGAGGATGCTACTTTAACTAGATCTTCCCATGCCTTATGTTTCATCTCCAATTCCTTGTTCTTCCTAGCTTTCTTATATTTCAGATGCAAGTCCTTAATAAGGGGCTGGTCTCTGGCAGATGCCTTAAGGGCCTTATGAAGATCTTGTAGGGCCTGGGAGCAAGCCTCGTCAAACCAACCAAGTACCCGACTATTCTTACTTGCGTTAGGCCGGGTTAGGGATGATTTGACTCCCTTAAGAAAATCTAAGAAGTTAGGAATCAAAGTGTCGGGTTCTAAATTCGGATCTAGACACTTCATAAAATATATCATAAATGGACACTGATATTGAAGTTTGTTTTGTGGATAGCCCTGTAGAGCTGGTGTCAGCCTATACTAAAGCAACATAGGTCATGTGGGAGGTTTTCTTGTGATTATCTGATGCCTCTTACTTGGAACTTTAGGTTTTTGCAAATAGCCTTCAACACTTTCACGTTGTAGGATTCCAACCTATGCTCCTCAAAGGCTACTTTCAAGGATAAAACAGATGATGCTCTTGATTCAGGCATGATGAAGTAGCAAGTTCAAACTGGCAAGATCAAAAATAGGCCAAAAAGAAAAAGAACCAGTATGTGGTACATAGTGGTCTGCGATATGGTAGTAGTGCACACCAATCACTGTAAGTCAAGTGCAAACACAAATCCTATCCCACCGCTGCCACCAATGTTAGAAATGGGGAACTCTAGTTAGGAGAGGTAGGCACCTTTGTCCAAGTAGGGAACCTTCTTCCTAGTCAGGGTAAGGGAGTAACACTCCTAAAATAACCCCTGCTCACCCCCTTGGTAGCATGGCACGAGCACTCAAGCTTATCTCAGAGGTAGTGTATAAAGCATTTGCCCATAACCAACAGTAATAATGTGAAAACACTACAAAAGGACACCACACCAGTTTGGAAAAATATCCAATATTTTTATATATCCAAAACAAGACCAAAACGATAAGAATCTAACATACAGTAACCAAAAATATATACTTTGCAGAAATATCTCAAAAACACAGTTCTTCCGTGTCGGTAGCTCCGCCCGGGGCTACTGCGATGCTGAAAACAACATAGTGTAACAGTTCGAGCCTACTGCATTGGTACGGGCCAGCTAAAGCATGGACAGACTCTTGAACAGTACCTTACTCATTGCAGCTGGCACGTTGGTACGAGCCGGTCGAGGCAACCGTCGTGGTTGCGTTGCAAAATGGAAGCGGTGCAGGGTGCGGTGCCCTAACGATGTGGTGTGCTCGGTGACGATTGTCCAGACGGCGTCGGTAAGACCAAGGCTTACGGTGCGAGGCAGTGCTCGACGCAGTGCTGGCAGGTTGAGGTGCAAGCGACAGAGCCGGTTAGCAGGAGCTGGCGTCGGTTGGTCCAGACTGCTGTGTGGGACGAGGCAGTGCATCGTGAAAGTTTCGAGCTGTGCCCCCAGCCACAATGCAGTCACAGGTGTCAAAGTCAGCAGGCAGCGACGGCGTCGGTGAGACCAGGGTGGCGAAGTGAAACGAGGTGGTGTGGAGTGCGGTGCCCACAGGTCATGGTGCAAGCAGCGGCTCGTTGGCATCGGTCGTCTTCATTGGGGAGACCAGGGTTGCGGTGCGAGATGCAGCGGTGCCTTCAGAACACAGAGCCAGCGACGGAGTTGGTTGCTTTTCCCTTCTCTGCGGCAACTGAAACAGCAGTTCCAGAAGCAGTACCCAGAGGTTGATGACGTCTTTGCAGTCCCTGAGACTTACTTCAAGCCCTTGGAGATACTCAGCACAAGTAAAGACAGTTCAGTCCAGTCCTTTCACTGCCCAAGGCAGAAACAGCAACTGCAGGCCAACCCAACAAAGCAACAACACAGCAACGGGGCAGTACTCCTCCTGGCAGCTCTTCCAGCTCTTCTTCTTGGCAGGTTCCTTGATTTCAGCGAGTTCTAAAGTTCTGGGGTCTGGGTCCCAACATTTATACTCAAAATTCCTTTGTTTTCCCAGGCAGAGACTGTCTGTGCTTAGCCCAAACCAGTTCTGTCCTCTCTGCCCCAGCTTCCTGGCAGGAGGTGGAGACAGCATTGCTCAGCGCAGACCAGGCCCATTCAGGTGCAAGGAAATCTTCTCCCACTACTCTAAATGCAGCCCAGGTCTATTTAGCCCAGCCCTGACTCATCCAGGAAAGGCAGTATACACCTCGAACCCCCCAGTGGCTGTCTGAAGAGAATGCACATCCCCAGCCCCTGTCACTCCAAAGGAAGACAGTCAATCCACAAACCCTGCAGAGGCACACAGGATGGCTAAGCAAGAAAATACCTACTTTCTAAAAGTGGTATTTTCAAACACAGAACATAAAAATCATCTTTACTAAAAGATGAACTTTTACATTCTGAGTCCAGGCATACTAAACTTCATTTCCCTATCTTGCCCCAATAGGAAGTTATGTTTATAAGATGTTATAAGTAAAACTCCCATTCTACCCTATGGGACAGATAGCCTTTCCATAGTGAAAAACGAAATGCACTGTCAATCACTACCAGGACATGTAACACACATCAGTACATGTCCTACCTTTAACATACACAGCACCCTGCCCACAGGGGTACCTTGGGCCTACCTTAGGGGTGACTTATATGTAAGAAAAGGGAAGATTAGGGCCTGGCAAGTGGGTGCACTTGCCAGGTCGACATGGCAGTTACAAACTGCGCGCAGACCCTGCAGAGGCAGGTCTGAGATACCTTTTCAGGGCTGCTCATGTGGGTGGCACAATCAGTGCTGCAGGCCTACTAGTAGCATTTGATTTACAGGCCCTGGCACACTCAGTGCACTTTACTAGGGGCTTACCACTAAATCAAATATGCCAATCATGGAAACACCAATCTATAATAACAATATACAACAGGAGCACCTGCTCTTTAACACTGAACAGCAGTGAGAAAGTGCACAGAGACAGTAAACCAGCAAAAACAGAGTCAAAACTGGGAGATCAGAAAGCAAAAGGACAGGGGAAACATGCCAAAAGATGACAGGTCTAACAGGGGCCTTATGTTTTGTACATAGGGCCTTTGGTCTCATTTCAGCTTTGTCTGTCTTTCAGTGTGCAATGTCATTGTTTTCGGAGAGCTTAAAAGATGTGTAGCTCTATTATTATTTTTTTTTGAAGCTCTATTACAATGATGTCTTGATATATGGGTCATGTAGAGATAACACAATGTGTGAGTCTTGCAGGTTTTAAGAATATTTGAGGAGCTTGGACTGACTTTTATGACAGGTTTATAGAGAATTTGCCAGCAAAAATTAGTCACATGAGGCTGTTGCTCAAGAACAATATGGATTTTGCGGAATCAGGATTGTAGGAAGAAGTCTGATCAAGTCAAAGGGGACTTGGATAAAGCTCTGAGCTTGCAAAGATTTGAACATGAAAGGGAGCATGGTGTAGTAACGGATGGTATCTGAAAGAGCCTGAAGCAATTCTGCTTCAATTAGAGAACAGAGATGAGAGAACTACATCATTTGCCTCAAAGACTCTCATGTTATCTGAGTGTCGTTAGTCTGTGATCAACAAGGAGGCTCTCACCATAAAATGAGATATTGAGAGATTTGGAGCTTGTTGTGGGGTGTTATTTTCAGAGTAAACACAGTCAACAACCCAATATGGGATTTTCTTTTCTAGATGAGGCTTGGACTCAGGGCCTTATTTAGAGTTTGGCAGATGGGATACTCCATCACAAACTTGGCCTACATCTTGTCAATCATATTACAAGTGTATTATAGACAGGGCTACTGTAATTATGTGATTGTGAGGGCACAGTGATTTTCGCACAATTGTACATTTGCCGCATTTGCCATATAATTAGTAATTTGCTGCATAATCTGCAGATTTTAACCAAAAAAATATCTTGTTTCTAGCTCAAACAGTTTAAAAGTTAGTAAAAACACAGCGATTCGTGTTGCTGTGCAGTGGAAGGCCCTTTGCAAAGGGTGACTGATCACATTTATGTAACTTATTGCTATATTTGGGTGTTAAACTGACACTAATGAGGCAAAACTAATGCCCAGACACTGTTAATAAGCTTAAAAATGACAAAATAAAGAAGTAGTACCATCACAAAATATGCCTCATAATGTCGAATAATTTGGCTTTTCTTGCCACATAATTTACTCAACCCTGCCACATAATTTGACCTTCCCCTGCCACATAATTCCAGTGACCTGGTTATAGACTATGTCATTTGTAATATGGCAGACTTGATATCCATCATGGTTTGAGAGAGTATCCAATCCGCCAAACTATAAATGTGGCTCTTAATCTCTGCAAGAATAAGAAAATGGATGGTGAGTCTTTAAGAGTACACCTTTAAAATTCAGTACATACCTTGAGCAAAGAACAATGCTGCAGTTTTGTTTGTCCAGGATCGTAAAACCTAAGCTGGATGCTGAGGTTGATATGGAGGAGGAAGGGGAGTGACTGAGTGCATGTGTTGTGACTGAAGGAACAATCTCCAATCACAAAGTGCAAATGAAAATTGTAAAAGATGAAGGGTTCAAAGAAGTTCTTACATGTGTTAATGAAAGTTGGCAGGTGATGTGTAAGGCACAATATAAGATCAGATACTTTTGGATGGTTCATGAGCAGTGGTCTGTGACAGAGGGCCTCTTGTTCAGAGCTACACGATTTGTACCTCCAACTTCTTTGAAGAAAATAATAATTGATTTAGCCATTTAAGGTTACCTAAGGGTTCAGGATGGACTTATGGTGGCCAGACATGGATCTGGAGGCGGAGAGAGTAGTGAGAGATTGCTGGGAGTATGGCCTGCTAGACCTGGCATCCTTGGCATGGTTTTTCCTCACTTTTTGGCTTCTGACCTCCTGTTTTGCTGACTTCATTTTTGCTGGCTTAAGGATTCTAGGCACTTTACCACTGCTAAGAAGTGCTAAAGTGCATATGTTCTGTACTCAAAACATGGTAACATTGAATTATTCACAATTGGCATATGTAATTTACTGGTAAGTCCATAGTAAAGTGCACTATATATGCTCAGGGCTTGTAAATCACATGCTACTAATGGGTCTGCTCCAAAATCTAGGGGTTTGCCCTATTGATCTCACCACACCTGGGCAAAAGGTAAAACATATATAAACATGGTAATGTGTGGGAACAAATTCAAGGATCACTCTAATAGAGAAAACATAAATGGATCTCTATTGCTGGGTGTCACTATCCCAACCAACGTATATTTGTATAATTCTGGAATCATGAGCGAACACCAATTCCAAGTATCAGATGTTGTTTATCAGGCAAACAAACATTCAATGCATTAACGAAACAACACAACATATATAACGTACATACAGAAAAACAAATGAACAAACTTATTTTCTCTTCCACACCAAATCACCTTTTAAATATATGTGGCTTCGATATTCAATAATCCATAGCAGTAAATACAGAAGGTAGTTCAATACTGATACACACAAGAGAGAACAACAGAAACGTTCAACGTCTGTGGTGTGTATCCAAATCATATGCACACTGTAGCAATTAATGGAACTCATCCGTTCCAAAATGTCAAATGGGTCTGCAGCACTTATTGTGCCACCCACTTCAGTAGCCTTTATACATGGCTCAGGCCTGCCACTGCAGAGCCTGTGTGAGCAGTTTTAAACTGTCATTTCAATCTTCCCTTTTATTACATATACATCACCCCTAAGGTAGTCCCTAGGCATCCCTATGGACAGGGTGCATTGTATTTAAAAGGTAGGACGTGTACTTTTGAGTTTTACATGTCCTAGCAGTGAAACACTACTAAACCTGTTTTTCATGCTGCAAAGTCTTTATCTCCTGTAGGTTAACATTGTGATTGCCTTAAAACATCTTTTAAGTGCAATTTCCGATTGGAAGAAGATAGAGATTTGGAGTTTGGTGTCTCTGGCTCACAATTTAAAATCACAACTTACGGTGAAGTTGTATTTTAAATTTTAAGTCTAAAAACGCCACTTACAGAATGTTGGCATTTTCTTACTTCAACCATTCTGTGCCTCTGTCTGCCTCTGAAAACACATCTGGGTTGGGTGATAGCTGGGCTTTGTGCATTCTCTCTAGACAGTCACACAAAGGGAGCTGGGGTGTGACATTTGGATCCTGATGGCTCATCAGCAGGATGATGGGCCTTCCCGAGGTAGATTGGAAGGGAGAAGCTGACACTTGCACCTGAATAGGGCTGTGCCTGTCCCCATACATAGAGCTGCATACCCCCCGGATCCAGGGCAGGGAAGGCAGGGACCTTGTGATCTTCAAGGGCCTCTTTGAAGTCTCCTCCACTTCAAAGGTACCTTTGGGTATAAGTACTGGAACTCTGACACCATGTACTCAGTTTACTTAAGGGACTGGGCGAGACTCTGTCAAGAAAAGCAGCTGCGTTGCAGGAGGTACTGCCATTTTGCCAACTTTCTGCTGTGTTATCCTGCCACCTGCTGATTGCTGTGCTCTAGGATGGACTGCCACTTTGCTACTTTCTCTGCTGTGTTGGCCTGCTGCCTCTTGCCTAGCAGTGAGAAGGACTGGATCTTTGACACTAAAAGCAACTCCAGGGCTTGTTGGCTTGCCCCCTGTTCAGGAAGTCTCAGGGTAACCAAAGACTTTGTCTCCCTATCGCTGCTGTTGGACTCTGCAACCTGTGAATCTGGCAGCTGATCCCAACAAGGATCGTTCTCTCAAAGATCTTCGCTACATGCCCGACCCAAGCTGCGATCTTCCAAGGCGTTGTGTGCCAATAGAAATCATCACCACATTCCTTCAAGACATGGTGTCTAGATGACAACTGCACTGCATAAGCCTGCCCTCTGGGAAGTGGAAACTAACACTGTGCTCCAGTATCAGCAGCTTGTTTGCAACCCTGAGGTGAGGGGCCTGATTGAGGGAAATTGCTGCATCTGCTTGTCTTTTCACCCAGACCACCGAGTCTGTCTCGACCACTCAAGGACAGCCCAGCGTGGCCTCCAACTAGGAGAGACCACAGCAACAAAGAGCCCGCCCATGAGGTCAACAACCCCACTGCTTCACCTGGAAAAGGTACTGTGTGTAATGGGACCCACGAGATCCCTGTAGACAACCTGCACTCTTTCGCAGGCAGCTGAAATTGCCTGAGTACACCGATCTGAGGGACCTGTTGAAAGCTTTTGTTCTAGTGACTGTTGAGCACTGTTTTGATCCAGATACTGTGGATAAGTGACTATTCCCATCCCCAGATTGCATTTGTGCAGTTTTACCCCGGTCTAGTGAGACCATCAGTCATCAGTGAATCATGAGTGCTTCTTAATTACAGTATTTTCACTGACAATTTGGAAAGGTCATAACTTGAATACTTATGATTGAATTTTTTTCATTTTGGTACTCTTTTAATCAGATAAATATTCTCTATTTTTCTAAACTGGTGTGGAGTCTTTTTGTGGTGTTTTCACTGTGTTACTGTAACTAATACTTTACACATTGGCTCTTAAGTTAAGTCTGACTGCTCTGTGCCAAGCTACCAGAGGGTGAGCACAGGTTAATTTAGGTTGTCTATCTGACTCACCGTGACTAGGATTGTAGTACCTACTTAAACAGTGTTCAAACCTCTGCCAGCTAGATATCTAATTTCTAACATGGCTGAAGTGACAACATCTTAAAAACGCATGTACCTCCATGTGTCTGTGTATGTTTCCTATGTGCCTTTGAGCAGAGATTGCTGGAGACATCCTGGGAACCCTCAGTGGGCAACTTCATATGTCCTGTGTCTCATATATCTGTATTCTAGGTGGCCCAAGATTCAATTTGTCTGGGATATTAGCTTGAGTGGTATCCTCAAATTCCTGGAAAGTATATTCCTAACCAAACTGCTTCTTGGGAAAATCCTATCAAGACTATTGTGCCCAGTTCTATTCTGTGGAGATAGAGAATTACTTAAAGGAGAATGTGACTGTACATAAGATGTGTCCACTATACCAACTTGAAACAAATGGAATTGTTAACACTTTGGAAAGACATTGAAGAACTGTGTACAGTCGGTCAAAGTCAATAGGCTAGATTGGAGTAAGGAGATTAAAAGAAAATCACAGGCTTATAGATTGACATCGCATTACACCACAAGCTATTCTACATTTGACCTGTTAAGAGGGAGAACAAGCTAGTTCCATGGTGGATAAAGTGGAACAAAGGCTGGGTCCCCACTATGATTCATGTAAATTGTGGCACGAGTGAAATGAAATTGCAAGGGAAATGAAAGGGGTACTATGACTTGAGGAAAAGGGGCAAGTATATCAAAATGTTGCTTGGTGATTGGTTATGAGTCGAGGCTCCTACCAATGCTGAGACTGGGTTTAAGTTCACACAGTCCATGAAGGTAATAAAATTCTTCTGCAATGCTGTCAATTTTTAAGATGGATCTATCTGGATATTAAGCAGAATTGCCACAGTACCTTGCTCACAGGTGCTCTGGTACAAGAATGCTGTGGTTACGTCCTGAGGCAGGCAAAAGATGAATTGCTTTGAGGTAACATTTCCAACTGTCAGCATGACAAGCTTGATATTAAACAAATAACATTTTAACAATTTTGTGTTGTACTAGCAGCTTTAATATTATAATTTTTGTTGTGTTTACTTTTGTTACTTTCATGGATAATGTAAATAGTTCTGTGTTCAGTCCACACTCGCAACACTTTTTCTTTTGAGATTCTTTCCTTCATGATTTATTGTTTAAAGGGGGAGGTGAGTGGAATCCTGCCTCTGCTGTGGGATTCCACTCTGGAATCCAAGGAGCTTTAGGATGACTCAGTTGCAACTGTGTCTACTGGAGAACCAATGTTATAAGGGTGCAAGAAATAAATGTGCCTACGTTTACCGAAACTGCTGGCTGTGGTGTACCTCTTGTGCTCTACCCATGGCCCAATGATTCAGCTACCCACGGACCCTCTTTTGTGCAGCCTCTTATGACTATAATCACTCACCTTTCTCAGTGTGTTATATGTGTGTGGCTTGTTGTGTACATGAAGGTTGGAATACCACAGTATATATGTAGCCCTAGTCATGTGGGCTGCCATATTAGACTGTAAATGTCATGGGGTGTCTCTATTGTCCCCCATGCATACCTCTGTGTTGGCTGCTCAGACACCCCCATGCACGACCATTGCAACCAGAGTTCTGTGTACCTGTTTTGGATCAATAAATTCTCAGTTCTGACAAGTCAGCCTGAAGCCTGAAAAGAAGCTTTAATTTGACAAAGGTTGTGGCTGAGGACCTGGATATGACTAGTATCAAAACAATTGAGATATGCAGACACCTTACCATACAGATAATGGTTAGCTCTGGCAGAAGAGATTTGAAACCCAGGAAGAGTCCCTTATTGACTGAAGGACTGTTTCAGTAGAAACCATAATTCCGGATAATATAATGAAATGTATGACATCACAATAGCATCTGAGACATTAATAACATTAGAGGATGTCTGTGACTTGTTGAACTGTCCTCCTAAAAGTTGGAACCAAATTGAAAGCCTGATGAAAAGCCTTGCTCTTAATGTGCTCCAAAGTAGTTGGAAGCCGGTTACTTTACACTTATCCATGACTATTCACAAAGGTAAGTTACACTTGTGAGTGATTTACATTAAAGGTGGGCGGAGTACGCAGAGTGGCACTCCTTGGAGTTCCACGGAGTTAAAAAAAACTCTGTGGAACTCCGCTCCGCTCCACTCTCCCAAGTCCCACTCCCAATATAAAAAAAAGAAAAAAAACCACTTACCTGCTCTTTGACATCTCTGGGCTGCCCTCTTCCTCGCCGTGGTCTCTCCTCCTCGCCACCATCCTCGTCGCTGGTCGCAAACCCCTACGTTTTACGTCTTGCATGGCCTGCGCATGCGCAGTCCATGCACGGCGTACAATGTAGGGGTTTGCAGTGTGGACGAGGATGGTGGCGAGGAGGAGAGATCATGGCGAGGAGGAGGGCAGTCCAGAGACGCCAGAGAGCAGGTAAGCACGGAGCACGGAGTTGGTAAAACTCCACAAACTCCGCTGGCGGAGTGGAGTTCATCACCCAGGGTTAATTTACATGTGCAGCTTTACTTTTACATTTTCGAGTAACTTTACTACTTTTGGCAATTCTTAAAATTTGAGTGTAAAGTTACATAAAAGTGTAGACTTACACGTATTTACCCAATGAAAATGTGTTTGGGGCCTAACTTACGAGTGAAAGTTACTACAAAAAAAATAGTAAGTCTAGCAACACACAAGGCCAATCCCTAGTAATGCAACACCCTCCCATAGAAGATAATGGAGACAGGGACTTCCAATAAAACCCAATATGAAATAATGTTAATTTAAAATATTTAAAAAAATATTTAAACATATACATAATTACAATTTCATGTTTAGGAAAATATATAAAAATAGTAATTTATTTTTATCTAATTATACAATATTGCAATTGTTTCCATAAAAATGATTGTAACAATAAATTATACTAAATATAATTTAATGACTTTTAATTAATTCCAAACATAACTTTTAATAACTTCTAATGCACAGTTATCAGATTGCATTATTTTATTTAGTTGGGAATTATTTTTTCAATGCAAACTTGATAAAAATAATTTTAATGTAAGTTAATATATTACACAATATTTAAAGATTTATTTCAAAATGGAGATACTTATGGTAAAATATGTTTTCTTTAGTTCTACATTGCAAATAAATATATGAAAATAATTTAGAATAATATTTAACATTCAAATATTTTACAAACTTTTTCCAAATTTAATTAAGATTTTTAATTTACTTGTACTATACCATATGGAGATTCCCTCCACATTGGTGAAGATCTCCCTATGGTAAAGTGTAGAGTACTTTTCCCTCCACTTTATCATACAGAGATCTCTGCCCAACTGTAGAACTTCCCTATGGTAAAATATAGCGAAAAGTAAAATATTTATTACGCTTACAAAAATGTTTGCAAACATATTTTAGTATTAAATATTAATGCAAATTACTTTATTAATTTATTTTAAATGTAGAACTAAAAAAATGCTACAGCAGTAAACACTATATTTTGAAATACATCTTTAATTGATGTAACTGTATTATATTACATTAAAATTATTATAATCAAGTTGAAATTAAAAAATAAGTTCACAACTAAAGTACAATTTTTTTTATTATGAATTAATAATCATTAAATGTGATGTTAATTTATTAATTAAAGTAATGTAATTATATTTAATATAATTTATTGTTACACTAATTTTCTTCCCACATTTACTACTAAACAGTATATTTACATGTCCAGATACTCTCAGTCGACTAGAGAATAAGACAGAAGAGGAGGATAGATAAACTCAGCCAACCTTATTACAAGGAATAAATTATGAAACTATTGAGCAGGATAAATAGTACTCACAACTTTGAACATCTAACAGGTCAAAGCCTATACACAATGTTGAAGGATGCGCTGCAAAACTCTTGCTATGAATTTTGATATACAATTTGCTAAGCATAACAATGTGAAATTTTACAATCAAACTTTAATTTTGCCCAAACAACTCAATCTTTAATTTGATCTGATTTTTCAGCTTTTGATGAATTCCATTTGAAACATTTGATACATACTGATTGATCCAAATTAGGAGCCTAATTTAGAGTTTAGTGGACAGGTTACTCCATCAAAAACGCAGCACATATTCCATCCTCCTTATTACAAGTGCATTATAACCTATGGCACATGTAATATGGCAGATGGATATTCTTCATGTTTGTGACAGAATAACCTGCCCACCAAACTCTGAATCAGTCCTTAAGTGCCTTAAAGAGAATAATATGGAGCGTGGCTGAAGCAAACAAGATAGCAGATGCATTTTAGTCCAACTCCGAACATGTATCCTGCATAAACCGATCTCGCAAACTACTCATCCTGTTCTTGAGGCCTCACACTGGCATCCCCAAGATAATTGAACAAGAGGATTTTGGGCTACAGGGGAAAAGCTGGCCCGCTCCTGGAAATGAAGGATCGCTGCTGAATCCGGCAGTGCCAACTTTGTCTGAGCCAGAGGACGGAGAGGGACTTGGGCACTGCACGACTGTACTGGTCGGCCCCGTAGGGGAGTGAAATGGAGAGGGCCTGGCTGCAGCTGAATCCTTGAAGTCGGGACTTGGACGCTGCCCGGCCCTCTCAGACACAGGTGGTGCCGGAAGCGGCTGGTGTGGCGAGTGAGAGAAGAAGATTGGCTTTGGCTGGGTAGGGCTCGAACTTATGCGTTGGCTACTAGCACTAATCGGGTGCAGACCGTGCCATCTAGACCATCAACACCCTTCAAAGTGGTAAGTGAAGTGTGGCTGGCTCAGCCCCCACTGTACGTGTGGACACCAAAGGACTCCCGTTCTGCTTCTGCTGTGAATTCTGAAGTCTTACAGATAAAATGTCACTCTCTAAATCGCGGCACAAAACATCCTCTTCTCAAGTTGGAACTGCCCCCCTGAATAAGTGATCAGGTAAAACTGAGCTGTGAGCCTTACTTTTTGTTACCATAGACTGCATGGCATTGCCTCTGCCAGGTGAACTTCACGGGAATGCTCACACCAGTATGGGACTCTACTGATCCCTTTGATTTTCCCAGCCTCAAACCTGGAAAATAGGAGAGAATAAAACTGGTATGCCACCAAACTGTACAGCCAGGCCATCGATACACTCAACATTTGAAGGCTTATCAGCCTGAGAAGTCCTGACCAAAGTACTGGCTGCTCGTGCTGGCCCCCATTCACTCAGGATTCACTCAGATGGGAACAAGATGGTCAGTGTGGCATAAGTCATTTGAGCTGCGGAGAATATAGCAATCCGGTCGAATGATGGGCCCTTTTGTGACTATCTTGGGCTCCTTTGCTTGACACAATTCCCCTGTTACAACAGTAGGGAAGACAAAAGTCCAGACCAAGATGGACTGCTTTATCGCTCTTTCTCAAGGCACTTTTAACTCTGCAACGAACACGGAATCAAACCCACACTCATCAGACTCTTCAGACACCAATGCTATTCTACAAGCAATCCATGCATCACATGAAGTGATCAAGGTGAAGGAGGGAGAAACCAAAGTGGATATGATTCTGCTCCACAAAAATCTCCACAATATGGTTGGCCGGGTCTCTGAGGCTGAGGGGTGAATGTCCACCCTTGAAGATGAGGTAACATCCCTTAAAAACAACATCTCAAAACTTGTCTCTTTTACAAAACACCTGGAGGCATGAGCTGAAGACTTGGAAAAATGTTCCCACCGCACCAAACTCAAGCTGGTGAGATTTCCAGAAGGGGTAGAAACCACTAACACAGACACATTCATAGAAACCTGGCTGCTCTCTTGCACACCAAAGATGGCACTGTTCTAGTGGTTTGTGATCAAACTGGACTACAGATTGCTTGCCAAATACCCCTGCATGGGGCCCCGCAGGGGCCAATCTGTGCCCAAATTTGGAACTTTTGCAACCGGGACACGATACTACGATAGGCAAGGAAGGCCGGGCAACTGAAATTCCAATCTACATGGATCAGAATAATTCCAGAGTACACCAAAATGGTCCATCAACGGTCTAAGTTTTTGAAGGAGTCAAGCAAAAACTGTGGGCAATGAACCTATGCTAAATGCTGATGTTTCTAGCCACCATAAAAGTCCTCCACAAATAATGTGCTCACTTCTTTTGAGTTCCCTGCAGAAGCCTGGATATGGGCATCAGAAAAAATAAACTTACCAAGGAGACCTCACTCAGTACCAACTTCTGGAACACAAAAAAGTCAACAATTGGTAGGATACCTGTGCCCTAGAGTGAAGTGACGGCTGAGAGCTCATAGAGGTAGCAGCTGGCCACACGATCCCTGGAATCCTCTGGTCTAGACGGAGTCTGACATGGCCTACTCCTCTGAAGCAGTATCCAAAACCCTCCCCAAGTGGGGGACCCATCCCATCTAGCCATTGACTGACTCGAGGTGGACCCGAGAACGCTCCACGCTGGGGTGTGACGGAGACCCAAGGTATTGACCCATATCCAGCGAATACTCTACTTAGGTCTTGACTGCAGAGGTTCACTGATACTGAGGCCCTAACAAGCTGACAATGTTGATGAGTTTTGAGTGAAGTTTGGAGCAATAGATGCTTCTGGGGGAAGCATGGTGAGGGGAAGTTGGGGAACCTTGAGGTTGTTTTGTTGTCTGTTGTTTCTACAACACATGCTTTGTCATTCCACAATTTATGTACAATCACACTCGAGCTCCAATTTTATAACTAGACATGTGATGGGATAAATCCCACTACTGTACCGTGAACATGAGCTCTCTTGGCATGAGCATTGGTGCAAAGTCCTAACCACGGCCTTTCAAACGTAAAGAAGCAGCGTGAGGCGAGTGACGAGTGACTCAGAGGGGTAGCGGGGAGCCCTGTAAAGAAGTCCCGGGAGGAGAAGAGAGGGGAATACGAGGGGCACCAGGGAGGGCACAGGGTGAGGATTTGTCTGGCCACAGCAAAACGAACAGCATGATCAAGACCTGCCACTTGGCAGTTGAACAGCCTGCAAGGTCTCATGAGGCTGCGAGCAATAAGGGCTATTAGCTCCTCATGAGAGAAGCTCGTTGGGCCCTGCCCCATGAGGCACATCCTGCTGCTCCTAATAAGCAGGGCCTCCATGGCCTACAGCAAAACCGCCAAAATGACTCGCCACAACACCACAATGGACAGTGCCACAGCTAGCACAAGTGGAATCACCCTACCTCTTTTGTTACCGCCTACCCTTACAACAGCAGTCGTACTATCAAGAGACCCCATGCCCCCACCTGACGATTTGTGGCAACCATGGAGCAGCTGGATCTGTAACTGTGCTGGTGGGTCCATGGCATGTGTACGTGAGCTGTCCTATGTGATTCGTAGCACCAACTTTAAAAAGCAAAACTTGGACAGGCATTGTTTCCAAAGAGTAGGCTGTGCCTACAGTATGTGTCCAGCATGCAAACTAGGCCAGTGTGATCATGAGCAAATCAACTCTCCAATTGGTGAAGCCTACCAGTGCGCTGTGCTTGAACTGGGTTACAACAAGAATGAGGGCAGCCACGTCAGCAGTAATGAGACAAGAGACGAACGTTTCTGGGACCACATTAGTGTTGGTGTGTATTCCATATGGAACAAGCTCAAGGTGGCTCTCCAGCCCAAGAAGGGCACTGCAACAGGAAAATCAAAGGCTAGAAGCACAGCCAAACTAAATACAAAAAGAGTAAAACGTAGCATTAGTAGAAGATGAAATCATTGACATGGCTTGCTATCAGAATCTACGCTCACCATTGCTATTCAATCACTTCTATGGACTCCAAAGCAACATTCACAAATAATATAGAATGCGACCTGTTGAGAAATATCTTTAATGTCAGATGCTATGTAGTGCCCTACAGAAGACATATTTGTGAAAGCTCCAGTTTGGCCTACCGACTATGCATTTGGCATCACTCTCCAGCCATTTTAATGGTGTGTTGTACAAAACACGTTAAAATCTGATTTGTCCAGATCTACATGTGCAAAATAGCACAAAAACAGTATATGGTAGTTGTTGTCATACATTGGTATTTCTGCCTAGGAAATGGCAAAAGTTGCAGTAGGGTGCAATATTAATGTTGCGTCAGAACTCAACATTGTAACTATTAAATTTCAAGTATTTAAAAAAAATGTTTTAAGGTAATCCCAATGTTAACCTATGGGAGACATAAGTCTTGTAGTAGTAAAAAACGAATTTAGTCGTTTTTCGCTACCAGAAATGTAAAACTTAAAAGTACATGTCCAACCTTTTAAGTGTAGTGCACCCTGCCCTTAATGTTGCCCAGGGCTTACCTTAGCGATGACTTATATGCATTAAAAATGAATGTTTGGGCCTGGAAAGAGTGTTAACTTGTCAGGTCGACATGGCAGTTTAAAACTGCACACACAGGCTCTGCAATGGCAGGACTGAGACATGTTGAAAGAGCTACTGAATTGAGTGGCACAATCAGTGCTGCAGGCCCACTGGTTGCATTTACTTTAGAGGCTCTGGGCACATTTTGTGCACTGTACTACGGACTTATAAGTACCTTAAATTTGCCAATTTTGGATAAACCAATGTTACCATGTTTTAAGCAGAGAGCACATGCACTTTAGCACTGGTTAGCAGTGCTAAAGGGCCCAGAGTCCTAAATCCAACAAAAAGGAGGTCAGCAAAATGGGGAGGAGGAAGGCAACATGTTTGGGAGTGACCCTGCAGAAGGGGCCTGGTCCAACACAGCTTTTCTAGGGATCCAGAGGAGTTGCCATTCTTCTGTGCAGGAATTTCCCCCTAGTGGTTACTGCTTCTGAAACATACACACAAAGCCGATATGTGGGGATCAAGGGACCATTCTAAGGCACACAACTTCATGAGCATACACATTCCACCCCAAGCCATTAAACAATCTTTAGAGCTGTGTTGCTCTGCCCTACTTTGCCCCTCAACCGGTATAATGAGTGTGGGGGGAATTCAATGCTGTACCCAACCCAGGTAAAGAATGACGGCCACCCCAACAATACTTAGAATGAACTACGCGAAAGGGTTGTGATCATGCATGTCACCCCTGGGGTCTCTGTGACACCTTGAGAATCTGGCACCCACACTTCAATGCTTACACACACACAACTCTGCAGCACACAAGTCCCTATCACGTATTGATTTAATCCTGTTTCAAGCAACTGATGTGCTGTGGACTTCCACGGTGAAGATCATGCCACAT
The DNA here is from genome assembly GCA_963921515.1 of Calotriton arnoldi. Taxonomy (NCBI): domain Eukaryota; kingdom Metazoa; phylum Chordata; class Amphibia; order Caudata; family Salamandridae; genus Calotriton; species Calotriton arnoldi. The sequence goes on from CAWUFW010005442.1 coordinate 744,425, forward strand.
GGAATCTCAGATCACTCCTCCTCTTATTGAGCAGGGGAGACAAACAGGGCCCTGCGGTCAATCTGGCATCTCCTCGCCTGGTATCTAACAGACTCCAAATACACCAACTTTTTTACCACAGAACTCAAGGCTTACTTTGACACCAATCAGGGCTCTGTTTCCTATGTGGTGACTTTGTGGGCAGCTGGAACGGCGATGATTAGAGGGACATCCTAAGCCTTCATTTGCAAAAAGGAGCGAGAGAAACTGGTCCATATGACCAACATGGATTCTGGCACAAGAAAGGGCATTCCAAGCAATGCCATCAGTGATACTTCAATGGCAGTTAACCCTAAACAGAGAATCATTGTGTTACCTTGCCCTAGAGGAAGACCGTCAATACTGGAGAGCATCCCTGTTTAGAGTTTACAAACATGGAGATAAGTCCGGTAAGTTTCTCTATTGGCTCGCTATCCAAGATATGGCTTCCCAGATTATATCTAACATCCTTGAAAAGCAAGGATTGAAACACACGAACACCACAGACATTGTGGAGACATTTGCCTTCCAGTCACATCTCGATAACAAGGGTGATAGGTCCATTCTTGATGATATTCCACTGCAATCTCTCCATGAGATGCCTCAAGGGGGCCTACATCTAACTGTCATGCATCGGCACTGATTGCCTACATCTCCCATAAGACCCAGGGACATGTGTAAGTGGGCCTTTAACCAGGACACTATAAATGCCACGCCCAACTGCAATCAGGTGCTTGTCAATCCTGATCAGCCCAGCAACCAACGAGACGTAGAGGAGGAACGCTGTAGCGGACAAGAATTCCCAAGCCCCGAGACCTTCACGAGTCCGCGTTGGAGCGCGACCCGTTGGTACCGAGAGGAGCGCAAGAGTGAGTACTCGAGCCATGGAAAAACCAATCACGGCATTTCTTTGTGTCTTTAGAAGCCTGGCTCTTTCCCGAGTCCGCACCAGAGCACGGCCCCTTCTTTACCGAGACACACGCGCAGGAGTGCGTGTTCGAGCCGTTAGGAAACCAATCACGGCATTTCTTTACCCTTGATGATTTTGTTTCCATTGCCGAGGACATCGTAAGGCAAGAAGAGCGGTTTTTGAGCTCCAACTTAACTTTCATTTTTTATGATGATTTTGTTCAGTACCTAAAGGCGCTTGGAGCCGTTGAAAGGCTCGGAGAGCAACGCCTTCATCATCCTTTCGTTATTATGAATTATCTATCGCAGGAGTGCGCTTGGAGCCGTTGAAAGGCTTGGAGAGTGACGCTATCCTTTATGTGGTGATGCGGTTATCAGCCAGGAATTGGAACTGAGAAAAGGATACTTTACCTGTAAGTGTTTAAGACTTGATACATACAGTCCAGGCATATACGTCTCTATGCTACTAGATACCTAGTTTATCTTATATATGTGTTTGTCTTTTATTACAGGGCACACGGGGCTAGGCAGCCAGAGTGAAGCCTTCAACTCTAGGTCAGCTCCCCTGAGGGTGTCTCACAGCCACATCGTTGCTTGTTTCTTTTTACTCCCTGTTTACTTTTCCCTTTTTCCCCTGTGGTGGTGTTGCCTGTGGAGCGGTATTTTGTTGCTCACAGGGGATTCCGTTGTGGGGATAGGGTTGGGTTATTAAGCATCATACGTCGCTCCTGCTGTATCCGGCATATAAGGTTAGTGGTTAACCTGTCTGTATTTTGACAGATTGACAAGCCCACGGATACCTACAGCCTGAGCGATGGATACGAACACAGTCCTTACCACAGTGTTAGAAACCTTAACCGTTTTAAGAATGGAGGTGGAGGCCTTCAGAAGTGAGAGTTTAGAACTTAAAAACGAGATGGGCACAATGAGGCGGGAAGTAGCGGGCCTCTCTCGTCAGACCCCTGCTGGGACTAAAGGGAGCTCATACATCAAAGATTGGACCCTACCACCCCCACTTCGGTCACAGGACCCGCATTAAGATGGGGAGCCCAGGCCGCAAATGAGGGCCAGCATGACACAGGGGTCTTCTCTCATCCATCTGTTACCACACCTTCTCCCATACAGGTCATACAGCCTTTACAGTTACCCCTTGCCCCTCCTGAGAGGTTTTTTGGGGATCCAAAGAAGTTTGGGGTCTTTTTGGGTCAATGCAAACTGCATTTCCTATGTAAACCGATGGTGTTCCCTAATGACCAAGCCAAGACGGCCTTTGTAATGTCGTACTTAGGAGGTAACGCTGCTAGCTGGTCTTTCCCTCTGATAGAACGTGATGACCCCGTTCTATATAACTTTTCGGACTTCTGTGGGGCAATGCGCAGGTTGTTTGATCGAAAGGCACATCAATTGTCGCTGGACAAAGAGCTTCTGTCCCTTAAACAAGGCACACAGGACCTACTTAGCTATATAACCGCCTTTAACAGACTAGTAGTGGAAACGGAGTGGCCATTGGAGAAAAGAACCTCTTTGTTCTACCAAGGGTTGAGAGGAGAGCTTAAGGACGTACTGGCCCAAGTAGTACAGATGCCTGCTACCTGTGATGAACTGATTGACTTAACCGTACAGTTGGACCACCGGCTTCAGGAAAGGAAAGGGGACAAACAACGATTGACACCCGGTTCCTTCCCTTTCGTCCAAGGCTAGCACAGGATGAACGGCCAACCCCCATTGAAGGGTCCGAACCTATGCAAATCGGCGGGACTAGGGGGCCCCTTAGTCAAGCCGAAAGATAGAAAAGACGGAGACAAAAACTATGTTTATATTGTGGGAAACCAGGCCACTTTATCAGGGACTGCAAGGCCCGAACACAGACGGTGATTAAAGGGAATCCAGGAACCAAGAACCAATCTGTGGTGGAACATGCCTTCGAGGATCTGGGAAACTGACATGCCTGAACAAGAAAGAGACCCCTTGTTTGAGACCTAGTGAAAAAGAGGTCTTTCCAGCAGCGGCCAACACTATACAAACCTCAGTAGCCCATATGAACGTCCGCGTTTTGTTGGAATTGCCCATTGGCTCATCGATCGTGGTTCATGCCCTGCTGGATTCAGGGGCTACGGGCAATTTTATTGATCAACGGTATGCTCAAGAACTTGCTATTCCGTGTGAACGAAAAGAGACACCTGAAAAAATGAAAGTTAAGTTGGAGCTCAAAAACCGCTCTTCTTGCCTTACGATGTCCTCGGCAATGGAAACAAAATCATCAAGGGTAAAGAAATGCCGTGATTGGTTTCCTAACGGCTCGAACGCGCACTCCTGCGCGTGTGTCTTGGTAAAGAAGGGGCCGTGCTCTGGTGCGGACTCGGGAAAGAGCCGGGCTTCTAAAGACACAAAGAAATGTCGTGATTGGTTTTTCCACGGCTCGAGTACTCACTCTTGCGCTCCTCTCAGTACCAACGGGTCGCGCTCCAACGCGGACTCGTGAAGGTCTCGGGGCTTGGGAATTCTTGTCCGCTACAGCGTTCCTCCTCTACGTCTCGTTGGTTGCTGGGCTGATCAGGATTGACAAGCACCTGATTGCAGTTGGGCGGGGCTTTTATAGTGTCCTGGTTAAAGGCCCACTTACGCATGTCCCTGGGTCTTATGGGAGATGTAGGCAATCAGTGCCGATGCATGAAAGAACCCCCTCTCAACGGCCGGCGTCTCGACGGTCCGCCAGGTTTGGTAGGACACCTGGCATGAAAGCGCCTGAGCAGGCCAGGGCAATGAAGATTAGAAACCGGTTCCCATGACCGGTCCTCGGGACCAAATCCTTTCCAGTCAATGAGATAATGCACTTTTCCTCTTATGTATTTGGAATCGAGCACCTCCTTCACCTCATACTCCTCTTGGCCATCTACATCTAGAGGCTGTGGTTTCGGGAGCATTCTAGTGAGAGGGTTGCAGGGCCTTAACAGGGACACATGGAACACAGGATGAATGTGCCAGGAGGATGGGAGTGATAATCTCATCGCCACAGGATTCACTATGCCAATAATGGGATATGGGCCCACGAATTTAGGTTTCAGACGTGTATTCCCTTTTATTCTAGTGTTTTGTGTCTAGCCACACCTTATGACCTATACCATAGGAAGGCCCTAAGGATCGCTTTTTATCAGCGTAGTGTTTGTCACGCATTTGGGCTGTAGCTAACTGCGTCTTGGCCGTCTTCAGTACTGTCCTCAAATGCGCATGGTGCTCTTGAATGGTAGTGTGTTTAGTGTGTACGGGCCACTCAAAGGGTAACATGTTCGGATGGTAACCTGTTAGACAAAAGAAGGGGGAACAACCTAGGGAGGAGTGCTCTGCGTTGTTATACACAAACTCAGCCATCCACAGAAGCGTGCTCCATTCTTCCTCATGAAGTAACGTGAAGCACCTGAGGTATTGCTCCAGAGTTTGGTTCAGTCTCTCCGTTTTACCGTCTGTCTGCGGATGGTAGCTAGTAGACAGATGGGCTTCCACCTTCATTGTCTCGCACAGCGCCTTCCAGAATCTTGAAGTGAATTGCGTTCCCCTGTCGGTAATAATAACCGCTGGGATCCCATGTGAACGTACCACGTGCTGCAGAAATGTTTGGGCCAATACCACGGCGGTGGGCAATGTCTTCATGGCGATGAAGTGACCCATCTTGGTTAAATGGTCTATGACAACCAAAATGGTGTTATTACCCAAACTAGGAGGCATGTCTACTATAAAGTCCATATACAGTGTGTGCCAAGGTGTCGGAGGGATAGGGATGGGCTGAAGCAGTCCGCTGGGTCTTTTGTGTTGAGCCTTTCCCTGAGCACAAACGGCACATTCCGATACGTATGCTGCTGTGTCAGCTCGTAAGGATGCCCACCAGAAGTGTCTGTTCATTGCCTGTGTGGTTTTGGACATTCCTAGATGGCCCCCCAGAGTGGAATCATGAACCCATCGCAAGGCCTGTTGTTGCAACGGTGCCGTTGGTAGAAACAGCCTTTTGTCTTGATACAATAGGTGATGCAGGGATGAACGGTGTTGTGGATCTTCAGCTACCCAAGCTAGCTCGTCTGTCCCGGTGGTTTGTTTTCTCACTTCCTCTATAAAGGTGTGCGTCGTGGCCAAAGCTTGTTGTTCCACCGGAAAGGAGGCATTCTGTAGTATGACAGGGTTTTCTTCGACTGGCACTTGACTAGTTTCGAGGGGGAGACGTGGTCGTGACAGAGCGTCTGCTTTTCCGTTTTGCGGCCCTGGGCGATACTTAATCACAAAATCATAATCAGAGAAGAACAAGGTCCATCGGAGTTGTCTGGGAGTCAAGGCTCTGGCGGTTTTTAGGAACAACAGGTTCCTATGATCGGTATAGATTTCGACTGTGTGCCTAGCCCCCAGCAAGTAATGCCTCCATTCTTCACACACCCTCTTTATAGCCAAGAGTTCCTTGTCCGTAATGCTATAATTGGCCTCACAGGGTGATAACCTTTTGGAGAAGAAGGCAACGGGATGTAGCTGACCTGTCTCAGGGTGTCTTTGAGAAAGAACGCCCCCAATCGCGTACTACGATGCATCCGTTTCCACCACAAACGGACGACTAGCATCGGGATGGCGCAATACAGGGGCTTTCGTGAAGCAGCTTTTTAATGTCTGAAAGGCCACTTCAGCAGGCTCACTCCAGAGGAAGGATGCTCCTTTCCGCAGTAGATGTGTCAGGGGTTGTATTATACTAGAGAAATTCCTAATAAAGCGCCGATAGAAATTTGCAAAGCCTAAAAAACTCTGCAAGGCCTTTACGCTGGAGGGAGATTCCCACTGAATGATAGCCTGTGTTTTCTTGTCGTCCATGCATAACCCACCAGGCCCTATGACATAACCCAAGAACTCTACCTCAGGGGCGTGGAACAAGCTTTACTCCAGCTTGGCGTAAAGTGCATATTTCTGCAAGCGTTCCAGCACTGCAGTAACGTGACCAACATGCTCCTCCATCGAAGCTGAATAAATCAGGAAATCGTCTATATAAACGATGCACGATACGTCCAGGAGACCCCTCAATACTTCGTCCATGAAGAATTGGAATGCGGCGGGAGCGTTGCAGAGACCGAATGGCATAACCCGGTACTCATACAACCCAAACTTTGTACTGAAGGCGGTCTTCCATTCATCTCCTCGCCTCACTCTCACCAGATGGTAGGCACCCCGAAGGTCTAGTTTGGTGAACACCTTAGCTGTTTTTAATTGGTCCAACAACACAGGGATTAAGGGTAGAGGATACCTGTTCTTTATGGTAGCTCTATTGATCACCCTGTAGTCGATGCATGCCCTTAAGCCACCCTCCTTCTTTGATATAAAAAAGATCGGGGAGGAGGCTGGAGACGAAGAAGGACGTATGAACCCAGATGATAGCATTTCATCAAGGTACTGCCGCAGATAAGTAGTTTCAGCCTCCGTCAGAGCGTATATCCTATTATTGGCATAGTGAATCCTGTGGCGATGAGATTATCACTCACATCCTCCTGGCACATTCATCCTGTGTTCCATGTGTCCCTGTTAAGGCCCTGCAACCCTCTCACTAGAATGCTCCCGAAACCACAGCCTCTAGATGTAGATGGCCAAGAGGAGTATGAGGTGAAGGAGGTGCTCGATTCCAAATACATAAGAGGAAAAGTGCAATATCTCATTGACTGGAAAGGATTTGGTCCCGAGGACCGGTCATGGGAACCGGTTTCTAATCTTCATTGCCCTGGCCTGCTCAGGCGCTTTCATGCCAGGTGTCCTACCAAACCTGGCGGACCGTCGAGACGCCGGCCGTTGAAAGGGGGTTCTGTCATGCATCGGCACTGATTGCCTACATCTCCCATAAGACCCAGGGACATGCGTAAGTGGGCCTTTAACCAGGACACTATAAAAGCCCCGCCCAACTGCAATCAGGTGCTTGTCAATCCTGATCAGCCCAGCAACCAATGAGACGTAGAGGAGGAACGCTGTAGCGGACAAGAATTCCCAAGCCCCGAGACCTTCACGAGTCCGCGTTGGAGCGCGACCCGTTGGTACCGAGAGGAGCGCAAGAGTGAGTACTCGAGCCGTGGAAAAACCAATCACGGCATTTCTTTGTGTCTTTAGAAGCCCAGCTCTTTCCCGAGTCCGCACCAGAGCATGGCCCCTTCTTTACCGAGACACACACGCAGGAGTGCGCGTTCGAGCCGTTAGGAAACCAATCACAGCATTTCTTTACCCTTGATGATTTTGTTTCCATTGCCGAGGACATCGTAAGGCAAGAAGAGCGGTTTTTGAGCTCCAACTTAACTTTCATTTTTTACGATGATTTTGTTCAGTACCTAAAGGCGCTTGGAGCCGTTGAAAGGCTCGGAGAGCAACGCCTTCATCATCCTTTCGTTATTATGAATTATCTATCGCAGGAGTGCGCTTGGAGCCGTTGAAAGGCTTGGAGAGTGACGCTATCCTTTATGTTGTGATGCGGTTATCAGCCAGGAATTGGAACTGAGAAAAGGATACTTTACCTGTAAGTGTTTAAGACTTGATACATACAGTCCAGGCATATACGTCTCTATGCTATTAGATACCTAGTTTATCTTATATATGTGTTTGTCTTTTATTACAGGGCACACGGGGCTAGGCAGCCAGAGTGAAGCCTTCAACTCTAGGTCAGCTCCCCTGAGGGTGTCTCGCAGCCACATCGTTGCTTGTTTCTTTTTACTCCCTGTTTACTTTTCCCTTTTTCCACTGTGGTGGTGTTGCCTGTGGAGCGGTATTTTGTTGCTCACAGGGGATTCCGTTGTGGGGATAGGGTTATTAAGCATCATACATCGCTCCTGCTGTATCCGGCATATAATGTTAGTGGTTAACCTGTCTGTATTCTGACACTAACACTAGAGGGCTGAAGAAATTGGGGAATACCTTCCGTATCTGAAATTCAGGAAAACTCCAGGCCTGATGGACACCCCTGTTGAATAATACACCAAATTTCAGGCTCACATAACCCTTCCACTCTTTAAACTCTACAAAGTGGCTATGGAAGTGGGGACCTTTCCAGCTGAGCTGGAACGGTCCAACATAGTAGTTCGCCACAAAAATGGATGCCCCCCTGACCGTTGCTCTTCCTGTATACCTATATCATTGATTAATGTAGAATTGAAAATCTTCACAAAAATACCAGCCCGTAGATTAGTAAAAGTCCTCCCAGATTCAGTCCACACGGACAAATTCAGGTTTATCCCAGGGCAAAGTACCAGACACTGCATCTGATGATTCCATGTGACAATGGCTCATCTCTGGCCTATCCAAGGTTATTGGGCCCTCCTCCTGGTAGATTTTGAAAAGGCCTTTGATTCAATAGACTTCTTATTTTCTTGACAAGGTTCTGGAATGCATGGGCTTTGGGCCACAATTTTGCAGATATGTTAATCTCTTATAATGAGGCCCTCAGCAGAGGTGCGTAGTAACTCCGAACTCTCAAACCCCTTTCAGATTTGTAGAGTTACTAGGCAGTAGTGTTATTTTCACTCTGGCCGTTGAACCTTCAGCTATACTAATAGGATGCAATGCTCAAAACCGAGGTTGGGCCTGGGGTGGAATTGAGGAGGATAATATTCATTTTATACAAAAACGATGTCCTGCTATACTTATTGAACCCATATGAGTCTGGAGCATGGATACTGTGCATCCTCACTCTGTATGGGTACATTTCGGGCCTACAGGTTAACTGGACTAAATCTCTGTTGATTAAAATCTGAGGAGATGCAACTCTGACTAATTGGCAAACACAAATTCCACTACGCAAATTGAGCTTTTGCTAATGGGTATCCACATCACACTGGAATCCAAACCTACCTGGAGTTGCAATATCTCTCCCCTTGTGGCCTGCATGGAACAAGATTTTTAATACTGGAGACGACTTCCCTTCAAGTACTGGGAAGGGTGGCGCTCTTCAAGAAGCTTGTTCTCCCAAGATTCCTTATGTCTTGCAAAACTTTTCACTGCCTATTCCGATGCTGTGGTTTCGTGATCTCACAATGGGGATACAGACTTTCCTTCAGGCGGGACGGCCCCCCTGCATTGCCATTTGCAAAAGAAACAATTGATGGACGGAATGCTGGACAATGCAAACATTCACCCCCAGTCACAAGGATCTGGGTTTAATCCATCATTCTTTTGCTCACCACACCACCCCAGTTTGGCCCAGCCATATGCAAATCAGTCTTGACCCTGTTCCTTGTGGGAACAGTCCAGCCCGAACTGCCAAGCCAGGTCCTCCCTGGAACAGAAACAAGCATCCTGGGACCGGTTTCAGGGCATCACCCTTCTTCAGCCAGGCTAGCTTGAATCCAGTGGTGTAGTGAGCACGGGACCCACGTCTGGGCATACCCTTCCCACTTAGGGCGACAAATGCAAAAGAAACAATTGATGGACGGAATGCTGGACAATGCAAACATTCACCCCCAGTCACAAGGATCTGGGTTTAATCCATCATTCTTTTGCTCACCACACCACCCCAGTTTGGCCCAGCCATATGCAAATCAGTCTTGACCCTGTTCCTTGTGGGAACAGTCCAGCCCGAACTGCCAAGCCAGGTCCTCCCTGGAACAGAAACAAGCATCCTGGGACCGGTTTCCGGGCATCACCCTTCTTCAGCCAGGCTAGCTTGAATCCAGTGGTGTAGTGAGCACGGGACCCACGTCTGGGCATACCCTTCCCACTTAGGGCGACAAATGCAAAAGAAACAATTGATGGACGGAATGCTGGACAATGCAAACATTCACCCCCAGTCACAAGGATCTGGGTTTAAACCATCATTCTTTTGCTCACCACACCACCCCAGTTTGGCCCAGCCATATGCAAATCAGTCTTGACCCTGTTCCTTGTGGGAACAGTCCAGCCCGAACTGCCAAGCCAGGTCCTCCCTGGAACAGAAACAAGCATCCTGGGACCGGTTTCAGGGCATCACCCTTCTTCAGCCAGGCTAGCTTGAATGCCCCCCCCCTGCATTGCCATAGCAAATGCTGCCAATCCACCTTTGATGGCGGTATGGGTATGGCTGACATATATTTGTACTAGTGGGCATAGCAAATCCTGGTGATCAACGATTGGCTACGTGACGGCTGGGGAAACCCAACATATAGCCTAGGAGAAACAGTCAGAACACCGCGGCCTCAGCCACGCGTGTTCCAATATTGCAAACGCTACCACGCTTGCCTTAACCATGCATATGCCTTAACTAGACATATGCGTGGTTAAGGCAGTGCGCGGTCTAGCTGCTGGCTGCTGCAGGAACAGAAGCAGGAAGATCTCGCTTGGAAGAGAGTCACGGTGAGGTAAGTGGGGCTGGGGGTAGTTTTTTGGGCTGGGGTCAGTGTAGTTTTCTGGGCTGAGGGTTTGGGAGTAGTTTTCAGGGCGGGGTGTCGCGGTAGTTTTCAGGGCTGGGGTCTTGGGGTAGATTTCAGGGCTGGGGAGGGTCAGGGTAGTTTTCAGGGCTAGGGGGTCAGGGTAGATTTCAGGGCTAGGGGTCGGGGTAGTTTACAGGTCTGGGGAAGGGTCGGGGGGAGTTTACATGGCAGGGGGCGGGTCGGGTAGTGTTTTAAATTAGGGTATTAGGCCTAAGCTCAGTGGAAGGGGTTGGGGTAGTTTTAAGGACAGAGCTGGGATGGGAGGGGGTCGGGGTAGTGTATTTTAAGGGACAGGGTTTTAGGCCTCAGGGCAGGGGAATCGGTAGTTGGGGTAGTTTTTAGGGCTTAGGGGAGGGTAGTGTAGTTTTAGGGCTCAGGGAGAGTGGTTGGGGAAGTTTTTTTAAATAGGAATTTGGGTTTTAGGCCTAAGGCCAGTGGAAGGGGTTGGGGTGGTTTTAGGGACAGCACATGGGGTGATAGGGGGTTGGGGTAGTGTTTGTTAAGGGTTAGTGACAGCGTGGGAGTTGGGAGGGGGTCGGTGTGTTTGGACCTCAGGGCAGGGGGGCAGGTAGGGAGTTTATTGCTCGGGTGGGGGATGGAGTTTGCGACCTCAGCCACACATACCCATTTACAATTCATGCCTTTACCACAAAATTACATGGTAAAGGAATGTCAATCAGCAGCTTCCCAATCCCACCAGGGTGGCCTTCATGACCTGGTGGACGGCACTGTGAGCGATAGGTTGGAACACAAAACTAAGCAACAAACCCCATTGTGGAAGGGACAATGGTTACAATACTCAGCCAGCCTGGCGGGATTACGGAAATGGGACAGAATAGATATCCCTTATCGGGGAGATGTATGGTGAGGATATTTGATTAAATCATCCTAATTCCCCCTCTCTACCTCCCATTTCCATAAATATCTACAATTACGTGATGCGCTAACATGCCACCAACCAGTGATTGTGTCACTGCTGGAGTTCAATTTTACAAACAGTCACTAACAACAAATTAAACTTTTAGAAAAAGAAAAACTATGTGACAAAACTAAATAGAAGACGAAGAAGAAGAAGAAGAACCCATATGAGAGATATTAGAAAAGTATACCAAATTTATTCAATATATAAAGAGTAAAAACAATTTAAGACAATACGCTCAGAAACATACACTGGTACATGAAAAATTTGTTGTACAATACAAAACCAGACAAGTGGCAAACAGAAGGGATTACATAGCAAGGGAGGTTCAGGACAAAACTGAAACAACAACAAGCAAGACGATGCGTCCTTCGTTAGTTACGGCCACATATGCATCGACGGCGTTTCGATCTTTGTATAATTACATGGTCATCATCAGGACAAGAATTTTTAACTGAGCATCCAAAGGAAACTATAAAATACAAAAATTATATTCATATGGGTATATATACACATTTCAATATTTCTAGAAGGCAGAGAACTAAAAAGATTAAGAAAAAAGGAAGAGACAAAACAATAAGGAAGGTGAAAGAAAATTTACACCAGCACACCAAATGTGAAAACCAGAAATATTTACTAAAAGAAAATTTCTCAAGTGAGATACCATCACCTAGATGTTAATCGCTTAACCACGGCGCGAATTCCGCCACGGTGCGGCGGTTTGAACGAGTGGGCGGGGCCGCGTCGGCCAACGGACGTGCGCAGCACTACCGGGGTAGTGCTCGCGACGGCCGTTGGCCGACGGACGCAGCGAAGGGGCTAAGAAGAAAGCGAATAAAAAGAAGTTCACCTATTTCAAGGGGATACTGCAACCCCAGAGGATTTTGCAGGTTTGAGTGGTGTACAAAAATTGTACAAAATGACAGAAAACAGAACTGAAATAAGGAAAATTATTAATGAACTGATCCTATGGAGAGGTTTGGAAAATGTATGAGAAGAATTGCATGTATGCCACTTACTTTTAGATACAAGATGCAAAGTTGTGGCATGCACAACTTATGTTATTAAAATGCACCTCGCCAATGGCTAAAGGAAATTAGGACTGAAATAAAGAAGGGTATTAATAAACCGATCCTATGTGCAGTTTAAGGAAGTTAAAAAAAAAATTTAAAAAAAATTATTTACATGTGTGCCACTTACTTCTAGATATAATGATGCAGAGTTGTGGCGTGCACAACTTATGTTGTTAAAAGGCATCTCCCCAGTGGCTAAAAGAAATTGGATCAATAAGATGGAGCAAATAAGGCTGAGATGTTTAGGGCCAAACAAAACGTGTGACAATAGTGAAAATTGCACGGCACCCAAACCAGCTACAGCATCTACAAGGCTGGTAATGGATCTATCAAACATCTTACACTTGCAAGGACAGTTACAAGGCTTGCAATAAAGCAATCGAGCTACGACATCTGCAAGGCTGGTAATGGATCTATCAAACATCTTACACTTGCCAGGACAGTTATAAGGCTTGTAATAGAACTATTGAACATCTTAGAATTGCAAATATAGTTGAACATATAAAGGGTCCAACCCACAGGAACCCATAATAGAAACCATATTTACCTGCATATACTGCTATAGCAGAGCTAGCCAGGGGTTGGGAGAACAAATCTCCTATGTGCTTCACTCAAACGTTAGGGCTAGAAAACGATCGAAAAGAGAGAAAAACGAATGTTCCCATAAACCAAACACAATAAATCGCTACTCTAAAATAGTGTATTTCAGAATCCAAACCAATTAGTCAAAAGGATATATAAATTAGTCCCCAGAGATACGAATGAACTACTCGATAAATATTAGTAAGTTCAAACAGAAGCCTGCAAATGAAAGTATCAACAAGCAGACTACTATAATACAATTCGCTATATTCAGTTCGTGCCAGCAGTATATTGGTTCACAAATCACGGGGTTCCCAGTTCAAAGAAATTAGTTTTGTCACATAGTTTTTTCTTTTTCTAAAAGTTTAATTCGTTGTTAGTGACTGTTTGTAAAATTGGTATGTTCATGATATCTTGAACCGCTGTTAGGACCAAATATTGATTGCCCCTGGTTCAGGTGTACAGGGCTGCCCCTGTTGTCGATAATGACTGCTGGAGTTCAGTCCCTTAGAAGCTAAACTTCTGATTGGAGATTTGGGTAAGAAAGGGTATCACAAATTTACAAACACCCCATTCTGAACATGCCGGACAGATTCACAGCACTTAAAGAGAAATGGGAAACATTAGTGGAACAACAAGATGATGCAGGCTGGAGGGATGCACACATGGTCCCCCACACCCTCGCCATTTTATCCAGATTTAAACTTATCCTTCTTAACTGCCTAAACATTATGTACCTCACTCCTTGTAGATTGTGGCAGTCAAAGAGACTAGCCTTGCCAAACTGCTTCCTCTGCCCTGAGGCTCAAGCAGATTTTTATCATGTGGTGCGGATGTGCCCTATTATCAAGACATATTGTAATTCCATAGAGGCTGTACTATCCTGGGTGCTGTGGCGACCTGTGGAGCTAACCTCTGACAATCACCTAGATGACTTGGGATGACCTTTGGGAGACCGAGCTCTAGCAGGCCTTGCAACCCTCTTATCCAAAAGAGAAGTAGCTTGTAACTGGACCTCTAATGAGTCTCCTGATCTTTCGACATGGACAGCCGCCATTGATTGGTGGGCAAAAATGGAAGAGCCGATCTACCGCACCCGTGGTTGCCGACGCAAACATACAACAAATATGGAGCTGATGATGGGATTACTTTGGACTGGTGAATCTATCTCTGAAGTACTCAGGATTTTGATGGTCTTGGGTTTATTCACTATTACACAATTGCGACTGCTATAATTCTGGGACAACTTATGTACTTTGTCATGATACTGCTGTGTTCTATTTTACATTTCATAAAAGTAATAAAATCTGGTTATGAAAAAAAGAGTGTCAGGGACTGTCCGGGACTGTCTTGAGACACAGTCAGGGACTTGGGCAAGGACTGGCGACTGGGTAGAAAAAGTAAACAGAAAGAGGAGTACAGCGCTGACCAGGATCACACAGGAAGTCAGAAGAGAAAAGGGATCCAAAGGAGAAGGGAAATCCTAAGAGGAAACTCTGTACAAGAGAATAAGAGAGATAAGGCTCAGAAAGGACAGGCCCTCAGAGGTGATTTAGCATTCAGAAAAACTACACACAGGACGGATATGAAAGACATATATATAAAACACTTTGCCACTGGATTCAAGATAGCCTGGCTGATGACAGCTGTAAGCCAGAAACCGGTCCCAGGATGCTTGTTTCCGGTCCAGGGAAGACATGGCTTGGCAGTTCGGGCTGGACTGTTCCCATGAGGCACAGGGTCAGACTGATTTGCATATGGCCATGTCTGAACTGGGGTGGCGGAGTGAGCCAAAGAATGATGATGGATTAAACCCAGATCAGTTGACTGGGGGTGAGTGCTTGCAATGTTCAATACTCGGTCCATCACCCCCTTTGCTTTTGCTATGTTCGCCCTAAGTTGGCAGGGTATGCCCAGACATGGGTCCCTTGTTCACTTTGCCACTGGATTCAAGATAGCCTGGCTGATGACGGCTGTAAGCCAGAAACCAGTCCCAGGATGCTTGTTTCTGGTCCAGGGAAGACATGGCTTGGCAGTTTGGGCTGGACTGTTCCCATGAGGCACAGGGTCAGACTGATTTGCATATGGCCATGTCTGAACTGGGGTGGCGGAGTGAGCTAAAGAATGATGATGGATTAAACCCAGATCAGTTGACTGGGGGTGAGTGCTTGCAATGTTCAACACTCCGTCCATCATCCCCTTTGGTTTTGCTATATATATATAAAACAACATTAACAATAAAGGGAATGTGGGGTAAAGCACTCAGGAGCTCCACACGGTAAGACTGAAGCTCAGTAAGTTCCTCACCCACAATTGCTGTTACAGATACTGACTGCAAGTACCCTCATATAGGATATGCATGCAAAGCCAGGGTCTGTGGAGCTGTAACCTATAGTGATGTTATAAATGTAACTCAAAGACAATAGTCACAGTGAACAAGAAACACCAGCTAAGTAGTCAGCTGTGCCCATGGATCCTGGCGATCAAACAGGAACACGCAAGGCAGTAACAGCAAGGGTGTAGAACTAAACACAAGCACAATAGACAAGAAGCTAGCAAGGAGGAGAGCTTAACAGGAAAGGAAGGAAATCACAGGGCACACTTGACAGAAAGCAAGTAACAAGCATACAAGCTAATAGAATCAAGACAGCAGAATAGAGAGACAGCAAACTAGGAACTGGAACCAAGGAAATGGGAAGAAAGGCAGGGACTGGAAAAGGATATACGGAAGGGGAGGCTACAAGGGTATACTAGAATAGTGCTGGATCAGGAGTCAAGAAAAAAAAGTAGCACTGAAGGCAGTGCTGGAGCAAGAACAAGAATTTAGCCAAAGCTCAAAAGCCAAGGCAGCACTGCAGGCTGTGCTAGTTCAGGAACAAGGGAAACTGCTGCAGCTCAGGAACAAGGAATGCGAAGGCTCAAGAGTCAAGTTAGCTGTGCAGGCAGTGCTAGTTCAGGAACAAGGAAAACTACTGCAGCAGCTCAGGAACAAGAGACAACCAAATCTCAGGAAACACTGGAAACAAGGAAATCAAAAAGCTCAGAAAGCACTGGAAACAAGGATATCAAAAGCTCAGGAAACACTGAAACACGTGTCGGTCTCACCGATGCACAGCCAATATCTTAGGCGCTGTTTGACGAATCTTCACAAAATTTTCAAAACTAAGGGTTCACTCAGGTCAGCTCCTGTCTTGAAAGTTTCAGGGTAATTCGTCAAGCGGGGGCCGAGAAAAAAGGGGTGTCCCAAAATGCATTTTCTCCATGTTAATTTCCATAGGAAACTTTAGACAAAGCTACAGCCCGAACTGCTGAACGGAATTACACCACATTTGACAAAAAGGTAGGTCTTGGTTCAGAAAGCTTTCTTTTTTTTAAATGGTGTAAATCCATTCAGTAGTTCCTGAGAAATTCAAAAAATAAAAAATATTGATATCTGGTGGCCGAGGAGGATTTGCGAACCCTCCCGAGCACGAGCTTCATTCTGATTGGCTGACAACACTCCAAACCAAGATGTGTTGGCAACCATCTTGCGACTCGGTAAAACCCAGTCACAAGACAACAGTAAAAAAAGATAAAAAACAAGAAAAGGGGGCAGGGTAGAAACACCCTGACCCCCTAGGCCTGCTCAGGGGGTCCCACAGAGACCCCCAGGGCCCCAAAAAGCATTTTTTTAAATTTATTTTGTCAGCTGAATTTGCACTGGGTGCGCGAATCCGGCTGAAATTTTTTTTTAAAATGAAGTGCGGTCTCCTGCGCTTTGTTTCCTTAAGCCCCCGGGTCAGCCAGGTCCCGGGGGCAAAGTTTTATTATGGTGCGGGGTCCCACGGGGCCCCCGCAGTGCCGTGGACTGCCACCTCCCTGGGACTTTAATGATAGTGGGCAGGGGGGCACGTGGTCTGCCGCAGCCCCGGGGACCGCCACCTACCCAGGGATTTCTCATTGAAATGTGTGTGGGGGCTCCTTCCCCCCCACGCAGCCCCGAGGCCCGCCACCTCCCCATGGCTTTTAAATAAATAGGGCAGGGGGGCTCATGGGCCCCCCAAGCCCCAAGGACCGCCACCTCCCTGGGGCTTCCAAACATTACCAGATGTGTGGGGGGGGCTCCTGCCCCTCCCCACACTGGCCCGGGGTCCACCACCTCCCCAGGGCACTAAGTATTGAAATATGTGGGTCCGTTACGGCCCCACAGCCCCGGGGACCACCACCTCCCCGGGGCTATTTTCATGTTGGGAGGGGGGCCGCGTGGCCCCCCTCCAGGAGCCCTCTATGGCCCTGGGGACCCCCACCCCCCAGGGCCGGCTCCGGCAATGTCCCAGGGTGCCCAACCCCAGGACATTGCATTTTGTAATGGCAGGGCGGGAGCACGGCTCCCACCCTGTCATTGCAAACTTCTGCTTTGCTTCGTGGGAACGAGAGCAGGAAACCTGCTCTCGCTTCCACAAAGCAAAGCAGGTTGCTTTTGGACAAGGGGAGCTGCATGTCAGCAGCTCCCCTTGTCCAAAAGCAATGCCGGCTCCCGCAGGAGGCGGGGAGCTGGCTGGGACCGCAGGGGCATTGGGGATCCCCCTGCAATCCCCAACATAAGGCCAGGCCCCGGGGGATGGGGTCTCTGGGGCCTTAATTGGCCTCAGGAGGGGGGGCCACGTGGCCCCCCTCCAAAATAAAAAAAATGGCTGGCCAGGCCCCGGGGATGGGGTCCCGGGGCCAGAAGTGGCCCAGGGAAGGAGGGCCATGCGGCCCCCCTCCTGTATATATATATATATATATTTTTTTTTAAGCGAGGCCAGGCCCCAGGGGATAGGGTCCCCGGGGCCAAAAGAGGCCAAGGGAAGGGGGGGCACGCGGCCCCCTTCCTGTATATATATATATATATATTATTTTTTTTTAAAACAAGGCCAGGCCCCGGTGGATGGTGTCCCCGGGGCCAAATGAGGCCAAGGGAAGGGGGGCCACGCGGCCCCACTCCCGTATATATAAAAAAAAAAAATCCCAAAAACAAGGCCAAGCCCCGGGGGATGGGGTCCCCGGGGTCAAAAGATGCCAAAGGAAGGGGGGCCATGTGCCCCCCTCCCGTATAAATGTAAAAAAAAGAAAAAATACAGAAGGCCATGCCCCAGGGATGGGGATCCCTTGGGCCGAAATCGGCCCCCATCCCGTTTTTAATTTTTTTTTTTTTAATTGCTCAGGCCCTGAGAAGGGAGGCCGCACAGCCCCATTCTAACAATAATAAAAAAAAGAAGAAGCCGGCATCTCGCCGGAGGCCCACCCCCCTCCCTTCACTAATGGTCAAACGCGCCTCCTGGCGAGTTCTGAATTGGTGGATTAAGTCCCCTTCAATCCGAAGGGTCCTTAGGGGCCCACTAGATCACCAGGTACCTCCAGTGGGATTGCTGAGAGGTGGTCGGAGGCCACGCCCCTTTTTACACCACTCTGCAAACGCGCCTCTTGGCGCACTGCTGGTGGGGCAATGAGGTCCTCTTGTGTCCTGAGGACCTCAGGACTAAATTGGACTTCATCCCCCAAGCAGCAGTGCACCAGGAGGTGCGTTTGCAGAGTGGTGTAAAAAGGGTGTGTGGCCTCAGACCACTCTCAGCAATTACAGCTATGTGGGGCTTACTAGAGATAACAGGAGGGCTAGTTGTCCCCCAGGGACCCTCAGGAGGCAAGGGGCTTCATCTCCCAACCAAGAGCGCGCCAGGAGGCGTGTTTGCAGAGTGGTGAAGAAAGGGGGCATGGCCTGTGTCCACCTCTCAGCAATCCCACTGTGTGAGGCTTACTGGAGGTAACAGGAAGGCTAGTTGGCCCCTAATGACCCCCACAAGCAAAGGGGGCTTCATCCTCCAAGCAAGAGCATGCCAGGAGGCGCATTTGCAGAGTGGTGGGCAAAGGGTGTGTGGCCTGCTATGAGAACCTAGCAATCCTGTTGTGTGGGACTTACTGGAGATAATAGGAGGGGTAGTTGGTCCCTAAGGATGTCCTTGGGGGCCGACTACCCCTCCTGTTACCTCCAGTAAGTCCCTCACAGAGAGATTGCTAAGAGGAATTCGGAGGCCACACCCCCATTCTCCACCACTCTGCAAACGCACCTCCTGGCACACTACGAGTTGGGGGATGAAGCCCAGTTTACTCCCGAGGGACTTTGGGGGCTAAGAAGCCTCCTGGTACCTCCTGTAAGTCCTACACAGCAGAATTCCTGAGCGCTGGTCGGAGGCCCAGCACCCTTTCTCCACCACTCGGCAAACGCCACTACTAGTTAAAGAAGCATTTGCAATGTAATAGGTTTCGCATTTGCGAGAGTTAGAGCTATTGGCATTGTGAATGTAAAAGTTTTTTACTAATGTTTTTTGGAGTGGAGTGGATGTATGTTGTGTGTAGTGGAATTATGTGGTATGTTGTGCAGTGAAATTATGTGGATAGAAAGTATGTGGTATTTAGTGTATAGAAATTATGTAGAGTGGGATTATGTGTTATGGAGAGTAATTATGTGGTATGGTAGTCTGTGTTGTGGAGTGGTAACCTCAGGTTTAGTCTTCCTTGTTTCCATAGAAGCTAAACTATGAACTCAATGAGACAAAACAAGAAGGAATCACTGAGGAACACTTCTGGACCTAGTCAGAGGTATGAGCAGCACCACTGGAATTATGTGACTGTCTGGCTGCACCGACTTTCGCACAATTATACATTTTCTGCATTAGCCACATAATCCATCATTTGCTGCCTAATCTGCAGTTTGAACAAAAAAAGCCTTGTTTCTAGCTCAAATGGCTCAATCGTTACCAAAAATACAGCAACAAGTGTTACAGCGTGGTGGAAGGTCGTTTGTAAACCTAGAATGGTCACATTTTACTTATTGCTAAATGTGGGTGTTAAATTGGGACTAATGGTGTGCAAGCCACTCTTGCTTCTTTCTGCACCACTCTTGCCCCTTTCTGCATTTCTGTTGCTTCTTTCTGCACCTTTCTTTCTTTTTCTGATCTTCTCTTGCCTCTTTCTGTACATCTCTTCTACTTTCTGCACCTCTTTTGCCTCTTTCTGCACCTCTGTTGCCTCTTTCTGCACCTCACTTGCTTCTTTGTGCACCCCTTTTGCCTCTTTCTGCACCTCTCTTGCCTCTTTCTGCACCCCTCTTTCTGCACCCCTCCTGCCTCTGTCTGCACCTCTGTTCCTTCTTTCTGCACTTATTTTGTTTCTTTTTGCACCTCTCTTGCTTCTTTCTGCACCCCTCTTGCCTCTTTCCCCACCCCTCTTCCCTCTTTCTTCATCTCTGTTGCTTCTTTTTACATTTATCTTGCGTCTTTCTGTACCTCTCTTGCTTCTTTCTGCACCCCTTGAGCCTCTTTCTGCGCCCCTCTTCTCTTTCTGCATTCCTCTTGCCTCTTTCTGCACCTCTGTTCCTTCTTTCTGGTCTTCTTTTTTTTCTTTCTGCACCTCTCGCTTATTTCTGCACCCCTTTTCCCTCTCTCTGCACCCCTCTTGCCTCTTTCTGCACCTCTGTTCCCTCTTTCTGCACTTCTTTTGTTTCTTTCTACAGCTTTCGTGCTTCTTTCTGCAACCCCTTGCCTCTTTGCACACCCCTCTTCCCTCTTTCTTCACCCATGTTGCCTCTTTCTGCACCTCTGTTCCTTCTTTCTGCACTTTTTTTGTTTCTTTCTGCACCTCTGTCCCTTCTTTCTGCAATCCTTGTGCCTCTTTCTGCACCCCTATTGCCTCTTTCTGCACCTCTGTTCCTTCTTTCTGCACTTCTTTTGTTTCTTTCTGCACCTCTCTTGCTTCTTTCTGCACCTCTCTCGCCACTTTCTCCACCCCTGTTCCCCCTTTTGCATCTCTGTTGCTTCTTTCTGCACATCTCTTGCCTCTTTTTCCACCCTTCATCCCTCTATCTGCACCACTGTTGCTTCTTTCTGTACTTCTCTTGCTTCTTTCTGCACCTGTCCCTTCCTTCTGCAACCCTTGTGCCTCTTTCTGCATCCCTCTTCCCTCTTTCTGCTCCCCTCTTGCCTCTTGCCTCTTTATGCACCTCTGTTCCTTCTTTCTACACTTCTTTTCCTTCTTTCTGCAACTCTTTTGCTACTTTCTGTATCCCTCTTGCCTCTTTCTCCTCCCCACTTCCCCCTTGCTGCATCTCTGTTGCTTCCTTATGCACTTCTCTTGCTTCTTTCTGCACCTCTCTTGCTTTTTCTGCACCCCTTGTGCCTCTTTCTGCACCCCTCTTCCCTCTTTCTGCTCCCCTCTTGTCTCTTTCTGCACCTCTGTTGCGTCTTTCTGCACTTCTTTTGTTTCTTTCTGCACCACTGTTGCTTCTTTCTGTACCCCTCGTGCCTCTTTCTGCACTCCTTTTGCCTTTTTCTGCACCTCTGTTCCTTCTTTCTGCACTTCTTTTGTTTCTTTCTGTACTTCTCTTGCTTCTCTCTGCACCCCTTGTGCCTCTTTCTCAACCCCTCTTCCCTCTTTCTGCATCTCTGTTGTTTCTTTCTGCACTTATCTTGTGTCTTTCTGTACCTCTCTTGCTTCTTTCTGCACCCCTTGTGCCTATTTCTGCACAGCTCTTCTCTTTCTGCACTCCTCTTGCCTCTTTCTGCACCTCTGTTTCTTCTTTCTGCACTTCTTTTGTTACTTTCTGTACCTCTCTTGCTTCTTTCTGCACCCCTTGTGCCTATTTCTGCACAGCTCCTCTCTTTCTGCACTCCTCTTGCCTCTCTCTGCACCTCTATTTCTTCTTTCTGCACTTCTTTTGTTACTTTGTGCACCTCACTTGCTTCTTTCTGCACCCCTCTTGCCTCTTTCTCCACCCCTCTTCCCTCTTTCTGCACCTCTGTTGCTTCTTTCTGCACCTCTCTTGTCTCTTTCTCCACCACTCTTCCCTCTTTCTGCACCTCTGTTTCTTCTTTCTGCACCTCTGTTGCTTCTTCTTGCACCCCTCATGCCTCTTTCACACCCCTCTTCCCGCACCCCTCTTGCCTCTTTCTGCACCTGGGTTCCTTTTTTCTGCACTTCTTTTGTTTCTTTCTGCACCTCTCCCGTCTTTCTGTACCCCTTTTGCCTCTTTCTGCACCCCTCTTCCATCTTTCTGCACCCTTCTTACCTCTTTCTGCACCTCTGTTCCTTCTTTCTGCACTTCTTTGTTTCTTTCTGCAGCTCTCTTGCTTCTTTCTGCACCCCTTGTCTCTTTCTCCACTCCTGTTGCCTCTTTCTGCACCTCTGTTCCTTATTTCGGCACTTCTTTTGTTTCTTTCTGCACCTCTCTTGCTTCTTTCTGCACCTCTCTCGCCACTTTCTCCACCCCTGTTCCCCCTTTTGCATCTCTGTTGCTTCTTTCTGCACATCTCTTGCCTCTTTTTCCACCCTTCATCCCTCTATCTGCACCACTGTTGCTTCTTTCTGCACTTCTCTTGCTTCTTTCTGCACCTGTCCCTTCCTTCTGCAACCCTTGTGCCTCTTTCTGCATCCCTCTTCCCTCTTTCTGCTCCCCTCTTGCCTCTTACCTCTTTCTGCACCTCTGTTCCTTCTTTCTACACTTCTTTTCCTTCTTTCTGCAACTCTTTTGCTACTTTCTGTATCCCTCTTGCCTCTTTCTCCTCCCCACTTCCCCTTGCTGCATCTCTGTTGCTTCCTTATGCACTTCTCTTGCTTCTTTCTGCACCTCTCTTGCTTTTTCTGCACCCCTTGTGCCTCTTTCTGCACCCCTCTTCCCTCTTTCTGCTCCCCTCTTGTCTCTTTCTGCACCTCTGTTGCGTCTTTCTGCACTTCTTTTGTTTCTTTCTGCACCACTGTTGCTTCTTTCTGTACCCCTCGTGCCTCTTTCTGCACTCCTTTTGCCTTTTTCTGCACCTCTGTTCCTTCTTTCTGCACTTCTTTTGTTTCTTTCTGTACTTCTCTTGCTTCTCTCTGCACCCCTTGTGCCTCTTTCTCAACCCCTCTTCCCTCTTTCTGCATCTCTGTTGTTTCTTTCTGCACTTATCTTGTGTCTTTCTGTACCTCTCTTGCTTCTTTCTGCACCCCTTGTGCCTATTTCTGCACAGCTCTTCTCTTTCTGCACTCCTCTTGCCTCTTTCTGCACCTCTGTTTCTTCTTTCTGCACTTCTTTTGTTACTTTCTGTACCTCTCTTGCTTCTTTCTGCACCCCTTGTGCCTATTTCTGCACAGCTCCTCTCTTTCTGCACTCCTCTTGCCTCTCTCTGCACCTCTATTTCTTCTTTCTGCACTTCTTTTGTTACTTTGTGCACCTCTCTTGCTTCTTTCTGCACCCCTCTTGCCTCTTTCTCCACCCCTCTTCCCTCTTTCTGCACCTCTGTTGCTTCTTTCTGCACCTCTCTTGTCTCTTTCTCCACCACTCTTCCCTCTTTCTGCACCTCTGTTTCTTCTTTCTGCACCTCTGTTGCTTCTTCTTGCACCCCTCATGCCTCTTTCACACCCCTCTTCCCGCACCCCTCTTGCCTCTTTCTGCACCTGGGTTCCTTTTTTCTGCACTTCTTTTGTTTCTTTCTGCACCTCTCCCGTCTTTCTGTACCCCTTTTGCCTCTTTCTGCACCCCTCTTCCATCTTTCTGCACCCTTCTTACCTCTTTCTGCACCTCTGTTCCTTCTTTCTGCACTTCTTTTGTTTCTTTCTGCAGCTCTCTTGCTTCTTTCTGCACCCCCTTGTCTCTTTCTCCACTCCTGTTGCCTCTTTCTGCACCTCTGTTCCTTATTTCTGCACTTCTTTTGTTTCTTTCTGCACCTCTCTTGCTTCTTTCTGCACCTCTCTCGCCACTTTCTCCACCCCTGTTCCCCCTTTTGCATCTCTGTTGCTTCTTTCTGCACATCTCTTGCCTCTTTTTCCACCCTTCATCCCTCTATCTGCACCACTGTTGCTTCTTTCTGCACTTCTCTTGCTTCTTTCTGCACCTGTCCCTTCCTTCTGCAACCCTTGTGCCTCTTTCTGCATCCCTCTTCCCTCTTTCTGCTCCCCTCTTGCCTCTTACCTCTTTCTGCACCTCTGTTCCTTCTTTCTACACTTATTTTCCTTCTTTCTGCAACTCTTTTGCTACTTTCTGTATCCCTCTTGCCTCTTTCTCCTCCCCACTTCCCCCTTGCTGCATCTCTGTTGCTTCCTTATGCACTTCTCTTGCTTCTTTCTGCACCTCTCTTGCTTTTTCTGCACCCCTTGTGCCTCTTTCTGCACCCCTCTTCCCTCTTTCTGCTCCCCTCTTGTCTCTTTCTGCACCTCTGTTGCGTCTTTCTGCACTTCTTTTGTTTCTTTCTGCACCACTGTTGCTTCTTTCTGTACCCCTCGTGCCTCTTTCTGCACTCCTTTTGCCTTTTTCTGCACCTCTGTTCCTTCTTTCTGTACTTCTTTTGTTTCTTTCTGTACTTCTCTTGCTTCTCTCTGCACCCCTTGTGCCTCTTTCTCAACCCCTCTTCCCTCTTTCTGCATCTCTGTTGTTTCTTTCTGCACTTATCTTGTGTCTTTCTGTACCTCTCTTGCTTCTTTCTGCACCCCTTGTGCCTATTTCTGCACAGCTCTTCTCTTTCTGCACTCCTCTTGCCTCTTTCTGCACCTCTGTTTCTTCTTTCTGCACTTCTTTTGTTACTTTCTGTACCTCTCTTGCTTCTTTCTGCACCCCTTGTGCCTATTTCTGCACAGCTCCTCTCTTTCTGCACTCCTCTTGCCTCTCTCTGCACCTCTATTTCTTCTTTCTGCACTTCTTTTGTTACTTTGTGCACCTCTCTTGCTTCTTTCTGCACCCCTCTTGCCTCTTTCTCCACCCCTCTTCCCTCTTTCTGCACCTCTGTTGCTTCTTTCTGCACCTCTCTTGTCTCTTTCTCCACCACTCTTCCCTCTTTCTGCACCTCTGTTTCTTCTTTCTGCACCTCTGTTGCTTCTTCTTGCACCCCTCATGCCTCTTTCACACCCCTCTTCCCGCACCCCTCTTGCCTCTTTCTGTACCTGGGTTCCTTTTTTCTGCACTTCTTTTGTTTCTTTCTGTACCTCTACCGTCTTTCTGTACCCCTTTTGCCTCTTTCTGCACCCCTCTTCCATCTTTCTGCACCCTTCTTACCTCTTTCTGCACCTCTGTTCCTTCTTTCTGCACTTCTTTTGTTTCTTTCTGCAGCTCTCTTGCTTCTTTCTGCACCCCCTTGTCTCTTTCTCCACTCCTGTTGCCTCTTTCTGCACCTCTGTTCCTTATTTCTGCACTTCTTTTGCTTCTTTTTGCACATCTCTTGCTTCTTTCTGCACCACTCGTGCCCCTTTCTGCACCCCTCTTCCTGCTTTTTACACCCCTCTTGCCTCTTTCTGCACCTGTTTTACTTCTTTCTGCTCTACTCTTGCTTGGTTCTACACCTCTCTTGCTTCTTTTTGCACCACTCGTGCTTCTTTCTGCACCCCTCTTCCCATTTTCTGCACCCCTCTTCCCTCTTTCTGCACTTCTGTTCCTTCTTTCTGGTCTTCTTTTGTTTCTTTCTGCACCTCTCGCTTCTTTCTGCACCCCTTTTGCCTCTCTCTGCACCCCTCTTGCCTCTTTCTGCACCTCTGTTCCTTCCTTCTGCACTTCTTTTGCTTCTTTCTGCAGCTCTCTTGCTTATTTCTGTACCCCTTGCCTCTTTCTCCACCCCTCTTCCCTCTTTCTTCACCCATGTTGCCTCTTTCTGCAACTTTGTTCCTTCTTTCTGCACTTCTTTTGTTTCTTTCTGCATATCTCGTGCCTCTTTCTGCACCCCCTTCCCTCTTTTTGGACTGCTCTTGCCTCTTTCTGCACCTCTGTTGCTTCTTTCTGCACCACATTTGCTTCTTTCTGCACCTCTCTTGCTTCTTTCTGCACCAATCGTGCTTCTTTCTGCACCCTTATTCCCATTTTCTGCACCCCTCTTGTCTCTTTCAGCACCTCTGTTCCTTCTTTCTGGTCTTCTTTTGTTTCTTTCTGCACCTCTCGCTTCTTTCTGCACCCCTTTTGCCTCTCTCCTCACCCCTCTTGCCTCTTTCTGCACCTCTGTTCCTTCTTTCTGCACTTCTTTTTTTTCTTTCTGCAGCTTTCTTGCTTCTTTCTGCACACCCTTGCCTCTTTTTCCACCCCTCTTCCTTCTTTCTTCACCCATGTTGCCTCTTTCTGCACCTCTGTTCCTTCTTTCTGCACTTCTTTTGTTTCTTTCTGCATCTCTCTTGCCTTTTTCTGTACCCTTTGTGCCTCTTTCTGCACACCTCTTCCCTCTTTCTGCACTCCTCTTGCCTCTTTCTGCACCTCAGTTCCCTCTTTCTGCTCCCCTCTTGTCTCTTTCTGCACCTCTGCTGCTTCTTTCTGCTCTTCTTTTGTTTCTTTCTGCACCTCTCTTGCCTTTTTCTGTACCCTTCGTGCCTCTTTCTGCACACATCTTCCCTCTTTCTGCACTCCTCTTGCCTCTTTCTGCACCTCAGTTCCTTCTTTCTGCACTTCTTTTGTTTCTTTCTGTACTTCTCTTGCTTCTCTCTGCACCCCTTGCGCCTCTTTCTCAACCCCTCTTCCCTCTTTCTGCATCTCTGTTGTTTCTTTCTGCACTTATCTTGTGTCTTTCTGTACCTCTCTTGCTTCTTTCTGCACCCCTTGTGCCTATTTCTGCACAGCTCTTCTCTTTCTGCACTCCTCTTGCCTCTTTCTGCACCTCTGTTCCTTCTTTCTGCACTTCTTTTGTTTCTTTCTGCAGCTCTCTTGCTTCTTTCTGCACCCCCTTGTCTCTTTCTCCACTCCTGTTGCCTCTTTCTGCACCTCTGTTCCTTATTTCTGCACTTCTTTTGCTTCTTTTTGCACATCTCTTGCTTCTTTCTGCACCACTCGTGCCCCTTTCTGCACCCCTCTTCCTGCTTTTTACACCCCTCTTGCCTCTTTCTGCACCTGTTTTAAGTCTTTCTGTTCTACTCTTTCTTGTTTCTACACCTCTCTTGCTTCTTTTTGCACCACTCGTGCTTCTTTCTGCACCCCTCTTCCCTCCTTCTGCACCCCTCTTGCCTCTTTCTGCACCTCTGTTCCTTCTTTCTAGTCTTCTTTTGTTTCTTTCTGCACCTCTCTCTTCTTTCTGCACCCCTTTTATTTATTTCTGCACCCCTCTTGCTTCTTTCTGCACTCCTCTAGCCTCTTTCTGCACCTCTGTTGCTTCTTTCTGCACTACTCTTGCTTCTTTCTGCACCGCTCTTGCTTCTTTCTGCACCCCTGTTCCTTCTTTCTGCTTTTCTTTTGTTTCTTTCTGCACTTCTCTTGCTTCTTTCTGCACCCCTCTCGCCACTTTCTCCACCCCTGTTCCCCCTTTTTGCATCTCTGTTGCTTCTTTCTGCACATCTCTCGCCTCTTTTTCCATCCCTAATCCCTCTTCCTGCACCACTGTTGCTTCTTTCTGCACTTCTCTTGGTTCTTTCTGAACCTCTGTCCCTTCTTTCTGAAACCCTTGTGCCTCTTTCTGCGCCCCTCTTCCCTCTTTCTGCTCCCCTCTTGCCTCTTTCTGCACCTCTGTTCCTTCTTTCTGTACTTCTTTTGTTTCTTTCTGCAACTCTCTTGCTTCTTTCTGTATCCCTCTTGCCTCTTTCTCCTCCCCACTTCCCCCTTTCTGCATCTCTGTTGCTTCTTTATGCACTTCTATTGCTTCTCTCTGTACCTCTCTTGCTCCTTTCTGCACCCCTTGTGCCTCTTTCTGCACCCCTCTTTCATCTTTCTGCACTCCTCTTGCCTCTTTCTGCACCTCTGTTGCTTCTTTTTGCACTTCTTTTGTTTCTTTCTGCACCTTTCTTGCTTCTTTCTGCACCCCTCGTGCCTCTTTCAGCACCCCTCTTTCATCTTTCTGCACTCCTCTTGCCTCTTTCTGCACCTCTGTTGCTTCTTTCTGTACTTCTCTCGCCTCTTTCTATACTCAAATGGGAAGTGCAAGCTGTCAAGTTTAAAGGTCTGTGTGCTCTTGTGACTGAAGTATATGTCTACTTGTATATGTATTCTCACATGTGTTATGCATCTGAAGATGGTAGCTTAAAAAGTGGGTAGCTTCTTCTATAGGTCGTTAAATGTTTTCAGTTCTGCTCTTTCATTCAGTTGCACAGGCAGATATGTCTTATGCATATAGGTGTTATAGAGCGCCTCAAATATACTATTGAATACCCATGTGCCCTGTATTATGAGCAGAAAGGAATACATACACCTTTTTGTACACATATTTACATGCTGTTTGAAACACAGGTATTCAAGTATTTCTATGTTTATTTTTATGTAACATGTCACTCGGTAAAAGCAGAGACAAGCATGCATACCCGCACAAACTTGGTCAGACAGTTACAACAGTGATATGTTTAGGATTGCTGCTTTATATTTGGTAGGTAGGCCTAACATTCTGAGCAGTCGATTAATAGTGAATCTTCAAGAGAAAAGTGAGGTTTAAGACATCTTGGGAGAAGTATTAGTGATTAGGCTACTTTGTATGAGTCTGTTTTAAGGTACAAGCAAACAAGGCCTCTTTCCTCACCTCTTTTGGTTCTTTCTGCGCTTCTCTTGTTTCTTTCTGCGCCTTTCTTCTTCTTTCTGCACATGTCATACCTATGTAGGCATATTTAGAAATTAGCATTTAAAAAACCTTACAAATTCACTGAAAAAACCAGAGGTTTCAGGGACGTTATAGTTAGAAATTAGCATTTAAAAAACCTTAGAAATTCACTGAAAAAACCACAGGTTTCAGGGACGTTATAGTTAGTTGGACATTTCACCGGTACAAAACCAGAGAAATTTGGTCGTTATAGTTAGTTGAGCTAACTATAACTCGCACCCCCACAATGCACTGCTGATGACGTCACATATTACATCACTCATGACATGGTCAGTGACATCACTGATGACATCACTGATGACATCATCCACTTAATATCTAATGCACCTCCTCACACCCTAATATAACCTTTCATACACCCACTCTAAAATACAAACTACCATCCTCGAAACTATAGACACAGCAATACCAGTTAGTACATACCCACTCACTGATTCATAGGTCTACACACATCCACTCACTCACCGATACAGTCACTCATACACGCAGTCACTCATTAATACAGCCTCTGATATATGCACTCATACAGACACTGACATACTGCCACTCATCCACAGAGATACTCACACACCTAGTCAGTCACCCAAAGACTCAATCACACTGCCATTTACTCACCAAAAATGTTATACACACACCACCTCACTTATTCATACAGATACTAACACATACTTACTCTCTTATACCATCATTGACACAAGCACACACTCATCCATACAGCCACTCTCACAATCACTCACTGTCACATATAGTCACATATATACTCCAACATTCACATATACTGCCTTTCACATATGTAGTTACTCACACATATACCACTGAGACATGCATTCACTCACCAACACAGCCATATGCACACTCACTGACCCATACAGCCCCTCGCAGATGCACTCATGAACCCATACACCCACTGAATCAACCATTCACATATCCATGGAGGGAGTCACACACCTCCCACCCACCCACACAGACACTCAGGCACCCATACAGGTAATCAGACAACCAATCATTAACCCATATAGACACTCATGTAGCCACTCACCAACCCACGCACCCACGTACATACTGTTAGAAATGGGAGTCTCTAGTTGGCAGAGGTAGGTACCTTTGTCCAAATAGGGACCCTTGCTTCTTGTCAGGGTAAGGGGGATACACTCCTAAATTAACCCCCTGTGCACCCCCTTGGTAGCTTGGCACGAGCAGAAAGGCTTATCTCAGAGGCAGTGTGTAAAGCATTTGTGAACACATACAGTAATACAGTGAAAACACTACAAATGGACACCACACCAGTTTAGAAAAATAAGTAATCTTTATCTAAACCAAAACAAGACCAAACGATAAAAATCCACAATACAGTATCAAAAATATCCTTAAAAATAGGTTATTCACTCAAATCAAGCTTCTAGCAACAAATAACTCCACCTGGAGTCATTACGACGTTGTGACAGATGAAAATCCCAAAGAACGGCGCAGACCGCGAGGTGCGCGGCGTCGTGCCCCGAGTCAAGCAGACCCACAAAGAACAGTACCTTTGAATTGATGAAAGCAACGGCGATGCACGGCGTCAGGGAGGTGATGCCTCATTGGTGCCTTCGGTGTTGGTTTCTTACGACCCCAGGGGAGGTGGAGCCTCTGTTCCTTACTGCGGTGCAGGGGAGGTGAGACGTCTGTTCCTTACTGTGTCAGGGAGGTGACATCACGATGGCGGCGAGGCTGCGGTTCCTTATGACTGTGCGATGTCGATGAATTCAGGAGTCACCCACGTCGAGGATCGGCTTCACATTGATGAAGCACCGGCATCAGTGCTGCAGTGCGAATCGGGACGTTGCATCGTGGACGTAATGAGAGGTGTCCTCGGCTCCGGTGCAGCCAGCGGCCTCGCTGATGGCTTCGGAGTCGATGCGGCACAGCGTCAGCAGGCGTCAGGCTTACGGTGCAAGTCGGGGCTTTGCATCGTGCTCTTCACGAGCTTTGCCCACGGCTTCGGTGCAGGTTTCGGCGTCACTCGCCGGCGTTGGTGTTGGAATTTCCTTCTGTGGCAGCTGGAACAGCAGTTCCAGATGCAGAGAGACAGAAAGGATGAAGTCTTAGTGTCCCTGAGACTTCAGAACAGGAGGCAAGCTCAGTTTCAAGCCCTCGGAGATCTTTTCTTCAAGCAGGTGACAAAGCAAATAGCAAAGTCCTTTTTCTCCTTTCCTAGGCAGCAAGCAGCCACTGCAGGCCAACCCCAGACAACAAACAGGACAGGGGCAGTATTCCTCCTCAGCTTATCCGGCTCTTCTCCTTGGCAAAGGTTCTTCTTGATTTCCCAGAAGTGATCTAAAAGTCTGGGGTCTGGGCTCCTCTTTTTATACCCAAAAATCCTTTGTTCCTCGAAGTCATAAAGTGTCTGTACCCAGCCAAAAGCAGTTCTGTGGGGCACTTTGCAAGTGCACAACAACCTACATTGTCAGTGTGATCCCTGGCTCCAGACACACCACAGGGGGGCGGAGCAGTCATTGTGGAAGGCAGGCACAGCCCTATTCAGGTGAAGGTGCTACTCCTCCCACCACTCCAAATGCAGAACAGGCCTATTCAGCCCAGCCCTGACTCCTCAGACGTCTGGAGCCGCTGCCCCTCTCCAGCCCCTGTCATCCAAAAGCCATACATGCAATACACAAACCTAGCAGAGGCACACTGGATGGTTAGGCAAGAAAATACCTACTATCTAAAAGTGGCATTTTCAAACACAGAATGTAAAAATCACCCTCACTAAAAGATGCACTTTAACATTCTGAGTTCAGGCATACTAAACTTTACTTTTCCATCTTGTTCCTAGGGTCAGTTATGTTTATAAGATGTTATAAACAAACTCCCCATTCTGTCCGATGGGAACAGATAGCCTTGCAATAGTGAAAAACAAAATTGGTAGTATTTCACTATCAGGACATGCCACACACATCAGGGCATGTCCTACCTTGCACATAAAATGCACCCTGCCCACAGGGGTACCTTGGGCCTACCTTAGGTGTGACTAATATGTAGAAAAGGGAAGGTTTAGGGACTGGCAAGTGTGTGCACTTGTCAAGTCGACATGGCAGTCCCAGACTGCACACAGGCTCTGCAATGGCAGGCCTGAGTCACATTTTACAAGCTGCTTCTGTGGGTGGCACAATCAGTGCTGCAAGCCCACCAGCAGCATTTGATTTACAGACCCTGGGCACACATAGTGCACTGTACTAGGGTCTGACAAGTAAATCAAATAAGCCAATCATGGAATTACTAATCCATAACAATAATTTACAAAGGGGGCACTTGCACTTTGGCACTGAACAGCAGTGGCAAAGTGCCCAAAGCATCTAGACCAGTAAAAATGGAGTCTAACACACAGAAAAACACAGGAGGTAAAGGCAAAAAATGGAAGGGAGACCCACTCCAATGGTGCCAGGTCTAACACATACCAACTGACAGACTGATACAGACATTCACACAGATTAGTCATTCACCCATGCATGCACTAAGACACGTTTAATCTCTAACTTAAACAGCCAGTGACGCACCCACTAAATCATCCATTCAGACACTCATACACCCACTACTTCTTCAATATACCTTTGCATATCTATAATTAACATTCTTAAACTTTTAAAAATCACCCAGTCTGTGGATGATGTCATCAGTGATGTCATTTGAGATGTCATCAGTGATGTCATCAGTGATGTCACTGACCATGTCATGACAGATGTAATATGTGACATCATCAGCAGTGCATTGCGTGGGCGCAAGTTATAGTTAGCTCAACTAACTATAACGGCCGAATTTCTCTGGTTTTGTACGAGTGAAATGTCCAACTAACTATAACAAACCCTGAAACCTGTGTTTTTTTCAGTGAATTTCTAAGGTTTTTTAAATGCTAATTTCTAACTATAACATCCCTGAAACCTATGTTTTTTTCAGTGAAAAAAATAAATATATAAATATATATAAATATATATATATATATATATAGATCACATGGTGTATCAAAGGTTATATTAGGGTGTGAGGAGGTGCATCAGACTAGCACGTGGATGATGTCATCAGTGATGTCATTTGAGATGTCATCAGTGATGTCATCAGTGATGTCACTGACCATGTCATGAATGATGTAATATGTGACGTCATCAGCAGTGCATTGCGGGGGCGCAAGTTATAGTTAGCCCAACTAACTATAGCGAACTAATTTCTCTGGTTTTGTACGAGTGAAATGTCCAACTAACTATAACGTCCCTGAAACCTATGGTTTTTTCAGTGAATTTCTATGGTTTTTGTAAATGCTAATTTCTAACTATAATGTCCCTGAAACCTATGGTTTTTTCAGTGAATTTCAAAGGTTTTTTAAATGCTAATTTGTAACTATAACGTCCCTGAAGCCTATGGTTTTTTCAGTGAATTTCAATGGTTTTTTAAATGCTAATTTCTAACTATAACATAGCAGTCGCATTTGCAGAGTGGTGGAGAAAGGTGAGCGTGGCCTCCGAACACCTCTTAGCAATCCCACTGTGTGGGATTTACTGGAGGTAACAGGAAGGGTAGTTAGAACCCAACATCAACCTTGGGGGCCAACTACCCCTCCTATTACCTCCAGTAAGTCCCACACAGCAGGATTGCTAACTTCTCATACTAGGCCACGCCCCCTTTCTCCACCACTCTGCAAACGCGCCCCCTGGCGTGTTGTAAGTTGGGGAATTAATTCCCCTTGAATAGTGAGGGTCCCCAGGGGCCAACTTGCCCACCAGGTACCTCCAGTATGCGCCACAGAGCTGCGTTGCAGAGAGGTGGACACATGCCACGACCCCTTTCTCCACAACTCTGCAAACTTGCCCCCTGGCACGTTCTAAGTGGGGGGATTAATTCAGCTTGAATACTGAGGGTCCCCGGGGGCCAACTTGCCCACCAGGTACCTCCAGTAAGCTCCACAAAGCTCGATTGCAGGGAGGTGGACACAGGCCATGCCCCCTTTCTCCACCACTCTGCAAACGTGCCCCCTGGCACATTCTAAGGTGGGGGATCAAGTCCCCTTGAATACTGAGGGTCCCTGGGGGCCAACTAGCCCACCAGGTACCTCCTGTAAGCGCCACACAGCTGGATTGCAGAGAGGTGGTCCGAGGCCACGCCCCCTTTTTACACCACTGCGCAAACGCGCCTCATGGCGCACTGCTGCTCGGGGGATGAAGTCCATTTGTGTCCTGAGGTCCTCAGGACACAAGAGAACCTCATCACCCCACCACCAGTGCGCCAAGAGGCGCTTTTGCAGAGTGGTGTAAAAAGGGGACGTGGCCTCCGACCACCTCTCTGCAATCCAGCTCTGTGGTGCAAACTGAAGGTACCTGGTGGGCTATTTGGCCCCAGGGACCCTCAGTATTCAAGGGGACTTAATTCCACAACTTAGAACGCGCCAGGGGGCGCGTTTGCAGAGTGGTGCACGGAGGGGGCGGGGCAGCTGGCGAGATGCCGGCTTTTCTTTGTTTTAAATATTTGTAGAAGGGGGCTGTGTGGCCCCCCCCTTCTTTTACATTTTTTTGGCCCTGGGGACCCCATCCCCCAGGGCCTGAGCATTTAAAAATAAAAATAAAAAAACGGGAAGGGGGCCTCGTGGCCTCCCTTCCCGGGCCGCTATTGGCCCCGGGGACCCCATCCCCCGGGGCTGGCCAGCATTTTTTATAAAACATTTTTGGAGGGAGGTCACGTGGCCCCCCTCCTGAGGCCTATAATGGTCCCGGGGACCCCATCCCCCAGGACATTAACTTCTTTTTTTTTTTTAAATACAATTGTTACGGGAGGGGGGCCACGTGGCCCCCCTCCCAGGCCACTTCTGGCCCCGGGGA
Source organism: Calotriton arnoldi (assembly GCA_963921515.1). Taxonomy (NCBI): domain Eukaryota; kingdom Metazoa; phylum Chordata; class Amphibia; order Caudata; family Salamandridae; genus Calotriton; species Calotriton arnoldi. The sequence continues at coordinate 778,697 of CAWUFW010005442.1, forward strand.
CCCCATCCCCCGGGGTCTGGCCTCTCTGTTGGGGACCGTGGGGGGAGCCCCAATGCCCCCACGTTCCCACCATCTCCCTGCCTCGTGCGGGAGCCGGCATTGCTTTTGAGCAAGGGGAGCTGCTGACATGCAGCTCCCCTTGCTCAAAAACAATCCTGCTTTGCTTCATTGAAGCGAGAGCAGGTTTTCCCGCTCTTGCTTCAATGAACCAAAGCAGTGTTTGCTATGGCAGGGTGGGAGCCGTGCTCCTGCCCTGCCATGGCAAACGGCAATGTCCCAGGGGTGGGCACCCCGGGACATTGCAGGAGCCGGCCCTGGGGGGTGGCGGTCCCCAGGGCCATCAAGGGCTCCTGTAGGGGGGCCGCGCAGCCCCCCTTCCTTAATTTACATAGCCCCGGGGAGGTGGTGGTCCCCGGGGCATGTGGGGGGGCTCTTGCCCCCCACACATCTTTTTAATAATTAAGAAAAAGAGCCCCGGGGAGGTGGCGGTCCCCAGGGCTGCGGGGGTGGCCACATGCCCCCGTATACAATGTAATAAGCCCCGGGGATGTGGCGGTCCTCGGGGCTGTGGGGGCCCCCATGGGCCCCCACCCCATTATTTATTATTGCCCCCTATTGCCCCCGGGACATGGCCCACCCAGGGGCTTTTTTACTAACGGAAGCGCAGAAGCACGTGCTTCATTTTTTATTTATTTTTGGCAGGATTCGCGCACCCAGCGCGAATTCTGCCGATTTGATTTTTAATAAAATGCTCTTTTTGGCCATGGGGGTCCCTGAGCAGGCCTAGGGGGTCAGGATGTTTCTACCCTGCCACCTTTTCTTGTTTTTCACCTTTTTTTCTGTTTCCTTGTGACTCGATTAATGAGTCACAAGATGGCTGCCAACACATTCTGGATTAGAGTGTTGGCAGCCAATCAGAGTGCAGCTCGTGCCTGGGAGGAGTCGTGACTGCTCCTCGGTGCTCAGATATCGATATTTTTCTTTTTTCTAATTTCTCAGGAACTACTGAACGGATTTACACCATTTAAAAAAAGGGCTCTTTCTGAACCAAAGACTACCTTTTTGCCAAATATGGTGTAATTCCGTTCAGCAGTTCGGGCTGTAGCTTTGTCTAAAGTTTCCTATGGTAATTAACATGGGGAAAACTCTTTTCGGGACCCCCCTTTTTTATCGGCCCCCGCTCGACGAATCACCCCAAAACTTACAAGACAGGAGCTCACTGGCGCACCCCACTAGTTTTGAAAATTTCACGAAGATTCGTCAGAAGGCGCCAAAGATATTGGCAAAAAAAAAAACGCTTTTTGAATAGAAACGAGGTCCTAACTATAACTACCTACTGGCGACTGCCAGTAGGTAATATATATGTATATATATATATATATATATATATACATATATAATAAATACTTAATATATATTCTCTATATATAGCAATTTTTTCAAAAGTCCTTCAGACAGTTCAAGCTTCAATACACACCTAAAAAAATATTTGTGAGAGACAGGAGGTAGTGACCTGATTTACCTCTTGTATTCTTGCGCTCTGCTTCCTTGGTTGCCTATAGTCTATGCAAGTTGGATTTTTCCTTACCCGTTCTTGATTAAAATTCCTGGCCCTGATTCACAAAGAGCCACTGCACTCTGGGCGGAGGCTCCGCCATCATGGTGGGATCTCTGCACTCCTGGTAGGATCTCTGCAATGGGAACTGCAGTGCGGAGATCCCGCCACAAGTGCAGAGATCCTGCTACAGCTGCGGAGCCTCCTCCCCGAGTGCGGAGGCTCTTTGGGAATCAGGGCCCCTGTAGCTTTTGTGTTCTCCAGTTTGGTATCTGAGTACTCACTAGAGTTACTAGCTTATTTTCCACTTGCTTTACTTGTATCATTTTATTTTGCTCCAAAGATTATGGAATTTATTTGAAAATATGTCATTCTGGATGACTTTTTACTGACTTATCAGTGTATGATTACCTGGCCCTATAATCGAGCGATACAATTTAGTAGTCACATTCTGAATATCAGCCAGCAATAGATTCCCTCCATCTTCTGATTTTACTTAATTGTTCTTGTAGCTAATTGAATTTTGTATTTTCTCGTTTCTTCCAAATTGGGTGCCTTTATGTTGCATCAGCAAACCTCTCTTCAGAATCCAAAGACTTTGCTATGGCATATCCCATATTTTATATCTTGCGCTATTTTTCTAACATTTTCAACTGTAATCTTTTCATTTGTACATCAAGTACACTGACATTTTCATTTAATGATATTGGTGTTAATATCAAGGTATTAAAATTGACTCTGTAGCTTTCATTATGACTTGCCTCTTAATTCCAATGGGACAGGTAATAGCTCTTACCGGCTCCGTCGCAATTATGAGAGAATTGTAAAAACAATTACAGTGATTGTGCAGATCTTTTATTTCACATAGAGATTTCAGCTTCTTCCAGCAGCCAACACCTGTGTGTGAAAATTAAGGTCAAATGAAGAATTACCGTGGGAATCAGCCCCAGAATTTTCAACTACCCAGTAATTCCTCATTTATAGAGGGCCCTCTGGGACCATCTTGTAATGGCTAACAACTTTAGGGGTGGCGAAAAGTCGGGCCATTTTAAATTTCACTCATGATGAGAGCCTATGAAGTACTGTTTTTGCAAACTTCGTTACCATATCTAGTATAATTGACTGCATTCTCTTCAGCTTATCTGACTCTGGCTAGCAGGATAGTAGTGGAATTTTGCAAGCTTTCTTTGTTCATCAGTCATCAATCACCCATTTTATACATTTTGCTAGTGTTTACATCTTTGCAAAATAAAAAAATATGTTGTCATTTATTGAATTACCAATACTTTTTGACAGTTCTGTGTTAAGTCTGGGTGTAATATGTGTAATTTTCATTGCGGAAATGATGTGAAATGCCCAAAAATACGTAAGGTCACTGTTAGTACAAGTGTGGGGCTGCTTTTTGTGATATTTCTAGTGCAAAATGTATAAAGGACATTTTGTACTAAAAATAACTCACAAAATTGTGTGTGGAGGGAGCAACAGCTGCTCGCCTTCTGTTCATTTGCGTTGGTCCAGTGATAGTATGTTTACTCAAACTACATTATGATTATGCGATGTGGCTTAACAGCGTGATCTAAAGCCTTTCGCTTACTAATGGTAATGAGAAATGCTGGAAATTATGTCAACAAACAACACAATTTCACCCAAGCTTTATCTGTGTGCCTTAGATTGGCTGTTTCAAGCTCTACTGCAACCAATGTTTTGAGGTGATATTACCGTAAGTTTCAGCTTATGTGTTCAACCCAGGTTATAGTTTAAATGTGAGGTAGGAAAGAACTAGGGGCCAGATGATCCTCCCGTTTGCGACCGCAAAAAAGGGAAATGGCATGTACAAATGCTATTTTGCGAGTCACTGACTCGCAAAATAGCATTTGCAACTCTCGCTATTAGGAAGGGGCGACCCTTTCTAATAGCGAGTCACCATGCCATGTACTATTGTTTTGTGACTGCAATTGTGGTCTCAAAACACTTGCAGTTTACCACCTACTTCAAGTAGGTGGTAAACCACTCACAAACGGGAACGGGTCCCCAGGGGACCCCTTCCCCTTTGGGAGTATGTGAAAAAATATTTTTTAAGAGCAGGCAGAGGTCGCAGGGACCACTTCCTGCCTTTAAAAAATGAAACTGAAAAGTTTAATTTTTCTTTTTTAAATGCATCCCATTTTCCTTTAAGGAAAACGGGCTGAATTTTTTTTTTTTTAAACTGCTTTTTTGAAAAAGCAGTCACAGACATGGTGGTCTGCTGACCCCAGCAGGCCACCATCCCTGTGAGTACTAGCCATTCCTAAAGGGGTCACAAATTGCGCCTGCCTCATTAATGTTAATGAGGTATGCAATTTGCGACCCCATTAGGAATCGCAGACAGTGTCTGAGACACTGTTGTGCATCTCAATTTGCGAGTCACAAAATGCGAGTCGCAAATTGGTGGGTCGTACATCTGGCCCTGGGATTCATATGTACTTGAGAAAACTTTACTCTAGGGAAAGCCTAGCTATAAGGGATCAATGATTTGTAGCTGAGAATATTTCCTTGCTTAATTTTAGCAGTGTTATAATACAATTTCATTGATTCTTAAATATGGTGAATGTGTGATATTATTACACCAGCATTGCAATTTAGCCATTCTCCGACAAAAGAAAATCACAGGAGAAAAAAGGGAAAAACAAAAAGGAGTCACCATGAGGTAAACCTAATAAATACGAGGAAACTTGGCATAGTCAGAATTGTGATTTATGGCTCACATGAATATGCCTCATGAACTAGGGATGTGATTAATTAATTACGCCTGCTTGGCTGATGATGTTTTGTGTACAAAAGTAACCCATGGTTTATGTGTAGGAATCACAGTTTGCACAACCATACTTGTACATTGGCCTGATTTGATTTAAGAATGAAATGCCACAGGAGAGGTTTTAGCCAAATATCATTTTGAAGCTAACAAGCTTTAATAGGTATATGTTTTGAAATGTTCTCTGGTTAGGAAAGGTTGTCTCTGACTTGTGCCTAGAGCCCTGGCCAAGGGGACCAGTTTCCTGACATCAACTCAGGCATCACCGACCTCTTACTAGGGCTTCTTGTAGCTGGTCAGCCTGGACAAGTAGGAGAATCCTCCCCCATCTAATATTACACTACCCTAGGTAGGTAAGAGAGTTCTAGCCAATACCTGGAACCTGGCCTAATTAACTAGGCCCCAGATACCACATTGGCTTCACTGTGCTTTCACTGTGGTCTTATCTCAGTTCAAGGTTCCAGAGGATCAAAAGACACCTGTTTGGGAAGGTGGCACCCTGTCCTGTCTAGGCAAGGTGGCTCTGGCCAGAGTCTAGAGACATGGCTCTAGGACCCAGACCTCTGGCATACACGTGGCCTTCATGAACTTCTCACTGGAAATTGCTTGAGCAACTAGCACCCTGTTTCATCAGAGGACTACCACCACAGTCTGTCAACCAGGATGCCCGGAGGTGCTTTCCATCTTCCTGGAGCCAAGGCCTTGGCAAACGAGGGTTATTATTGGAATTAATGATTACTCGTGTTTATTATCAGATTACAATTCACTCCACCAACTAAGAACAGCCATGCACCACCACCCATAGAAACAGGAAAGAACTATCAATGCATCAATCCTTTCTGTGTCCAGGCCAGGTGAGGTTTCTTGTTTTGAATCAAATTAGAAAATTAGGCTGCAGGCTCCTCTCCTGGTGGTGCCCTTTTGCCAATTCCTTTTCATTTCATCTTTACAACCATACTGTCCCAGAAACCAAAGATTTTAGTTTCCCAGAAACTGTTCTGTGGGTTAGGGGAATAATAGTGCCAAATCTCTAGTCAACATTGATTATGGTCTCTGATTGTCTTTAGCAGCACTATACGATTGCACCTGGCTATTGCTCTTAATCATGTTCCTGGCTCCAAACTCCAATAATATAGAACAGAAGTCCTATTCTATTATTGCTAGTTCAAGTATTCAGGTGACCGACCTGCTTCAATACTCTAAATGTTATGAAATAAACAATTCAAGCCCACGGGGCACCAAGTCAGGAGCATCAAACGGGAGACGACAGGCATGCACCTGGACAGGAGTAGCTTTCCTCACTGCAAATGAGCTTTTAAATTGCAGCAAATGTAATATATGTTATTGTAGGTAGAATCACGGTGGCTGCTGGCACCTGACTTGCCCTCCAACAAATCTCTGTTAAAGAATTTAAAGTGTACTCTTTCCAAATGTAGGTCCCTAAAGAGCCCAATATTGTTATTTTTTTTATCACTACCTTCATGAGTCAGAACTAAGTATTTTGCATACCTGCTGCTTTCCTTGGCTATGGTAGCTGTTCCTCAGGCTCCCTCTCAAACCCTGATTCTCCATTAGCTGTGGTCCCCATGGTAGGCACAGAAAGGACAATTGAAGCTTGATAGGAAAGACATACAATTGTATTTTAACCAACACTGGGATTTACAATTGGCCTGGGGTTATCTAGAGCCCCCAGAGTGGCTGGCTGAGCCCTAAATGGTCTTGGTCTGATAAATGCATGTACCCTGTGAGGTAAGCGCTCATTGACATGCTTTATCTCTACAACTATCACAGTTATCCAAGTAACAGATGGAGTGATTAAAGGAACCATAACTGATTTAATGAGCCATTTGCAGGATCAACATACTGGCCATGTATACTTATACGTGCAAGGCATAATCTTTGAGACTGGCATATGCTACTGGCAAGATCAGCCAGGTATGCACACCTGCTGGAAGAGGAGGAATGGGGTATTCCACCCCAGACCAACCTTCACAAACTCAAGAAACTGAGAGCCCCTCTAAATACATGGAGAAGGTAGACATATTATCCCAAAGCATCAGCAGCCCAGCATGCTCCATAACAATGGAAGGAAAAGGTGAACTGATGTACAGCCTGAGCGAGAATTCATAGGTGGGATATCAGCATCTGCAAAGGTTGTAAGAACACCCCACAGAGCAGCCATTCTAAGCCGCTATTAAAATTGTGCTGGGTGAAGAAAGGAAAATGGTGTAGTGTACAAGGCCTAGACTGCAAGGCAGTACCTAGGGCAAGCACACCAGTCAACTTAATCCACACTGTTTAGTCCACAGGGGGGTGGCAAGCTGCTGGGCATCTTGACCTTCACTATGCAGGGTGTGATCCTAGGAGAAGTTGGATAGTCTCTGTCTGCTCTCTGGAAGGGTAGGGTGAGAATGGCTCATGAGACAGGCTTGGAAGGGTGTTAGGTCTACGATCTATTGGAAGCAGAACCTTCTAAAAGTCCACATTCCAACATCAACAACTGTCCAGTTAGACTCCCAGAGTTTCCAAGTGGCCAGTTGAGGGGAGGGGAATTTGGAAGGGTACTGTTGTGAAGGAGCCCTGTAACGAAATTGTAGCCTTAATCAGACATTTAATTTTCTGTACCCAAATCAGTTTCATAATAGTGTTTTTTTGGGAACCCAACCTTACCTGTGACTAGTTAATTTGGTTGGATGTGTGATTAGTCCTGAAGTTAGCATAGTACTGCAAGAAATTGGGTTACTGGTTGAGGGGGCTGAAACCCTTCTCATGCAACTACCACAATCCACGTCAGGGTAAGGTCACTAGCAAACCTCAAATTACCATGTGCTCAACCATCTAGTAGCTTTGCACAGAGCAGTCAGGCTTATCCTAGAGGCAATGTGTAAAGTATTTATGCAGCACTTCAAACAGTAATAAAGTTAAAAAAACAACACAAGAAAAATCCCACAACTATTTAGAAATTTGTAAATTTGAATAATGAAATCAAGAACAAAATGACAAAAGTCCAATCAGTAGAAACGATGATAGACAAGTTTAAAGATTTCAGTGAAAATATCACAAAAAAGTACCAAGCACCAACTGTGGTTATCTGGTCGTGCCAGAATTGGACAAAGTCACAAGTTCATGTCGACCATGAAGGAGCGTAGGCCGGCTACAGGGACCCACTTAGGTCCGCTGAAAACAGTACCCTAATCCTGGTTGTGAAGAGATGTGGAGTCCGCTGTCGAGAATGCATTGCGCAGGAGAGGCAATGCATGATCTGAGCAAGGAGCTGCCCTTGTGTGGAGATGCGTCACGCAGCTCTGGATTCGCTGGGCTGGGCTGTGCTGGGCAAGGGGATGTCCTTGCGTGGAGATGCGTTACTCAGCAACGGTTCTGATGGTCTGCTGTAGGTGATGCAGAATCCTTGTATTGGGGAAGTCCACACAGGAGAAGGGGGATGCATCAAGCAGCAGAGGCGATGCGCCAGTTCTGAGGGAAGTGCTCTGTGCCGCAGAGGAGATGCTTGGATTCTGCTAAATTCACACATGGGATTGCAGAGCATGTTCAGACCCACTTCCAAGGGTCCAGGAGTGGGGTAGCACCATTTGTGAGAGCAGAACTCAAAGATGGCAGAGTCCAGGTGCTGAGTTCAAGGTTGTTGGAAGTCTGTTCTGTCCCTGAGGCTTCAGAGCAAGAGGCCAGACAATTAGCCCTAGTATTCACCCTGGGGTGGGGGTTTAGAGATGCAGGTCCAGTCCTTCTCACTCAGGTAAGGGGCAACAGGCCAGCACAGCAGCAGTCCTTCCAGGCAGTAGCCAAGCATAGTGGCAGTTCTTTCAGCAGCACAGCAGTCCTTCTTCCTGGCAGAATCCACGGGTCCAGAAGCATACTGAAGAGATGGGTCTGAGGCCCAATATGTATACCTGGTACCCACTTTGAAGTAGAGAAAGCTTCTAGAGGTTTCCACCCCCCTGATGTTCCAGGCCTTCCCTTCCTCCCTGTCTTGACCCCAGCTTGGCTGTCACAAAAGACCAGTGTCAAACTTTGTGAAAGTGCTCATGCAGAGCCTTTGTGTTGTGCAAGTCTGGTAGGTGACATCTCCTCCCCCTCATTAACTCAGAGTGGCCTTATCCAGCCAACATCTAGCTTTCCTTTGTCTCACTGTCTGCGAGCAATACACAAAGATCAACTGCCAGCTACACCTAGTCATGTGACCCAGGAACAGGCGGAAGGCAGCAATGGATAGGACAAGAAAATGGTAACTTTCTAAAAGTATACAAAACAGTGATGGATGAAATGATGGAATTAATCTCAGCCACAGGTAATCACTTGGGCCACATCCCAATCCATCGTTATTTTGCACACCATGCCACCTCAATTTGGACCCAGCATATATAAATCAGTCTTGAGCCTGCTCCAATAGGAACAGTCCAGCTCGAACTGCCAAGTCAGGTCCTCCCTGAACCGGAACACAGGCAACACATGACAGGTTTTGCCCTAGTTATGGGCTTATCAGCCATGTACAGCTTGGTTCCAGTGACACCATGTTTTTGTATACTTTAGTAACTTTCTAAAAGTGACATTTTCAGAACTGTGACTAAAAATCTGACCTTACCTTCAAAGAGGGTTTTCAATTGCAAATCTTTAGTAGACACTAACCTCGAACTGTCTATCTGCTCCCAATTGGAAGTTATCACTTCTTAAATGTAATAAGTTAACCCAATGTTATCCTATGCAAGAGGTAGGCGTCACAGTAGTGAAAAAAATATATATAAGAGTTTTTCTCTACCAGTATATGTAAAACTTAAAGGTACATGCCCAAACTTTGAAACACACTATACCCTGGCCTCTGGGATGTGTAAGGCCTACCCTAAGGGTGACTTACATGTATTGAAAGGGGAGGTTTAGGCCTGGCAAGAGGTTTATCTTGTGAGGTCAAAATGGCAGTTACAAATTGCACCCACATGCTGCAATGGCAGACCTGAGACAGGTTTAAATGGCTACTTAAGTGGGTAGCAGAATGAGTGCTGAAAGCACACTAGCAGCATTCAACGTAATTTAAATTTAATTTAAACTGAAGTGGCAATAGTAAATGTTGCCGTTTTAGTGTCTAACACCTTCTCCAACACAGTTTTAGTGGGAGTGGGAACAGTGAATCTAACCCCTTTAGTATGCAGTACCTTTCCCAAAATGGTGTAGATTGGAATTGGAATAGTGAATGTTACACTTTTAGTGTCAAACACGCTCCCCAGAATTTTTAGTAGTTTGTACGTTTGTACAGTGTAGTACAGTGTAGTACCAATGCATATCAAGATTTTTGCATATTTGTTATTTGTGTACTATATGTATTTTATTTAATGTACATTGTTCGTCTTACTTTTAATACATACTTTTTTTGCAAAGAAAAAAATTGCACATATTACATTAGTACGACATTTTCATGTACCTTTTTGCTGTCATATCACATGTACTGTAGTTTTCTAAGATAGGTGGAAGACATGTATATTTTTAAACATTTATAGAAAAAGTCACATAAATATTTTTTCATACATGTAGTTTTTATACATGGTACTTCACATCTCTACATTTTTATAATGCAGTGTTGTGTATTTTAACATGAAGTTATTCTTTTATAGTACTATTTAATGTATAATTTCCATATATATTTGTATTTGTTCAATATATTGTTTAGCATTTCTTAAACAGTTTAATACGTATTTCAAATACATTTTTAACACTTTTCTTTCATATAAGTTCTTGCATCATTGCTATTTTTTATTTTAATTTAGCAGCGATTTTTATATGCTTCTTTGATTTTGCGCTCTATAAGTGTCATTTAGAGGTGGATTTAGTTTGTGGTGGTTGCGGTCCCCTATTGCTGTTTGACTGACAAGGTAAGACCCTTTATGCTTCTATTTATGGTTTTAGTTGTAAGGGGTGTGGGTAGGTGTATTTAATATGTTATGGCATTAGTTGATAAGGTTGTATAGTGGTAGTTTGTGTTGCGCTCCTATGTAGTGTAATGTGGTCGGTTTAACTATAGTATAGTATCATACAGTATAGTAGACTATGTTATTGTACATATAGTTATGTGTTTTAATATGCTTGTAAAGCTATAATGTTATGTTTGTATTGAATTTGGGATGTATGTATTGTGGGGGTGGGTATGTCACGATTTTTTTGCAGGTTATGTAGTTGGAGTGGAAGTTTCCAGCTATTTCTATTGTTTTTTTTGTTTTTTGTAAACAAAGGAAATTAATTTGGTTTAATTTAAACCAACATTATCTGTATGGATTGTAATCACTGTGGATCACTTCAGTGGATTTAATTTGAACATTTCTGTTTTGTTTTCCTTAGGGTTTCTTACTTTATATTTTTATATTTTTATGGATTGGATTTTTGCGATGTGGAGGTGGATCCAGAACTTCAGCTAGGCAGCTGTAAGACTGATATTTTATGTTTGTTTTGGGGTGAAAAATATTATATTTTGATATGTATATGCATTTTGCTTCTACTTCAACTGAAAAGTTTTATTGTGTATGAGTGTGTTTTATTTCTTGAGCTGCTTATATAGTTTTATATTGTATATTTTTATTTTCCCATCAATATTATATATTAAATATTAAAATGAATTATTTATAAATACAAGAGCTATTAAATTTGAAATTTCAAAACAAACTACACTTAGGGGGTGGCGGTCGCATCCTAATGGGCACAGCAGGACCGCCGCACCTCTGGCGGTCGGTCCCATTTACCGTTTCGGTGACGGGCTGACTTTGTCCGCCCGCCATCGTAATGGGCCCCCTTTAGTGCAGAGTTTTGCAGATGTTTCCAAATGCTTCAGTTGCAGTGGTATTAACAGCCTTGTCTGGCTCTGTGAGTATAGTTAAAATATTGTTTGCTGGGATGCCTCAGGAGACTGCCACTGTGGGACTCGCTGTCACACCCTGCTTTACTCTGGTGAGAGGAGGGACCACCACTGCTCTGAAACTACAGTCTTCAAATTGAAAATCACATACCACAGCTCTAAATCCCAGTTTTAATCCAGCATACAGCCTGTATAACCGAAATCCATAGACGTACAATATCCAGGAGTGTAGCATCAGCCCTAGAAAGCTACAATACTAATGCCTTAGGTGCAAACTTATATGGCTGTAAAACTTGGGGTTTTGTGAATATTCAAAAATCTTAAACACAGCTGAAAACAAATTATTAGAATGCTCCTGGGTCTACCAGCTAGTACACCCTATGTTCTGTCTGTGCAGAGACTACAGAATCACTAACTTATATTCTGATTTTTGCCCCGCAGATAAGCACCAGAGGAAAAAATGGGTTGCCCCCATTTATAGAAAGCTGGGCACTTGTCGCTACATGGAGGTATACAGAAATCTCTGCACTGATACAAGCAGATTGATGTTTTTCTCAATTTCCAGATTCCTTCTTTCACCCTGGATCTAGTGTACCAAGTGTCTAGAGGCAGGAGCTGTTTAATGGAAGGCAAAGCAATTTTTCCATGGTTCTAACGATCTTTTACTTTTTCAATTCTCTTTGCGACTTGGGAAATTTGAGATTATATGGCTCATATAGCACATGATTGGCAAGTCACATGACACATACAGGTTTTGTAAGAGCACTTTATTGTCTCAATTTCACACCTCCAAATTGGAGGGAATGTAGGCCATAGGTACAAGCCAGCCCCTATTTTAGAATGCCACTATGGCACATTTATAATTGTCATGTTTGGGTTTTTGTGCTATAAACTCTCAACATGATGTCATGCAATCCTATATTGCCTTTGCCTGACATTATGTCCTATTAGTTTTATGTGATTGTTTGCCTTTGCCTCTTTAGAATGTTTTTAAATCAACATTTGCACTAATCGTGGTCGAAAATTTGCACTTTATATCTGTATTAAGTACTTTGCTATTTTGTTTATAATTCCATAATACTATGTTTATTGAGATTCTGGGTGATACGACTATATACTTCTCGTCTATGTACAAATGTATTTGATATCTGGCAAATCTTTTTTATATTTGAATTTTTTAGAATGATTTTAAATGAACATATACACTTTTTGTGGTCTAAACATGTGCACTTTATATCTGTATTAAGTTCATTACTATTTTGTTTATAATTCTATAATAACATGTTTATTGAGATTGTGGGCCCTGCAACTATGCATTTCTCGTCTAAGTACAAATGTATTTGATATCTGGTGAATCTTTTTATTAATCTATGTATGTTCAACTTTTATGATCCTGGAGATCGAAACAAAGTTATTATTATGATGATGATGAATATTGTTTGCATCATTGCCTGTTCAAAGTCTATTAATTTTTTTGTGTGGAGAGTAGTTGTTAGTTTTTACTTTGTTGTGGTTTAAAGATTCATGGAAAGTTGCACTTTTCCTGACAGCAGAGCATAAATGAGGGGTATGTTTGTTTTATGACATTCTCCACAAATCGTGTATATCTGTGTGAATGGTGGAGGACACATTTTAAAAGTTCTACCTATCATTCACTTTTCACATTAACTTAGTCTTAGGAGGTTATTTTCAGTTGTAAACATGCTTTTTCTTCTGTTGTTATTGCTGCATCCGTGTAGGAGGAAGGGTTCTTTGTATTCTGTAGTGGTTATGTGTTCTGTAATCTTTATTCTTTTGTATCTTCTAGGGACAGCAGGGTTTTGACTTGTGGCTTTTTTAGTACATGATATTAGTTGTTTTAAAGTAGAAATTGATGGTAGCTGACCTGTAATCTGCTCGGGTACTCTAGGGAGTATGTCTGTTCAAATCTTAGTAGTCGGCTCTTGGGAACTTGTGCCAGCCTCTTTTAAATCTTGAATTAGGTGCCTTAATTCTATCTCTGTTACAATTGGTGAGTCACTGACGTTAATCATAGTATTGTTTTTCATTGTAGTCCTCCCATCATTTTTACTTGCATAATATTTAGTACATTTCCAATTCATGTTCTATGTGCTTTTGCTTTCCTGGCTGTATGCGTATCCCATATGGGAAAGCAATTGCTTGACCTTCTGTGACGTGATATGTGTTGCTCTGTCTGTCATTCTGTTTGAAAGTAGTACAAATCAAATCTAATTATTGTGGTAAAGATGTTTATTTTGTTTGCTAACAGAATTTAGACATGCTTTTCTGTGGTTTACATTTACTTAAGTGCTGTTGCTTCCATTTCTGTTTGATGTCATTAAGATGTGAGTCAGGTGGGCTTTTCTTTTCTGTAGGTGAAAACATTTTTGTTTTAGATACATATTAAAAATACAGGTTGTGTCAGGTTTGAGGGTGGTGTGGTTTTAGTTTTAATTTTAACAAATGGGGGCCATTTAATTTTTATATCTGTGTTCATTTTACTTACTTTGAAAGTGACTTTGCCCAGGTTTATGAGTGTGGAGTTAGATTTTTCAGTGTGATGCACTTCATTGTTGCTGACTTTGGGCCTGATTCACAGAACTAACTTACGTGAAATACGTAAAGTTAGTGATTTTCGGTATTCACAGAATACACTTACCAATACTAACTTTATGTCCGCTCCCGGGCCGGAGATTCCGGCCCTGTGGCGGAATTTCCGCCTCTGGGCCGGAATCTCCGCCTCTGGGCCAGAATACCCTCATTTAGGCCGTTTATGCTCAAAAGTCCCGGGGGCATGCGGGGGGGGTGGGTTTATTGTTTATATGGGGGGCCTCTACGGCCTCCCAAGCCCCGGGGACAGCCACCCCCCGGGGCTTAATAAAAAAAAATGGTGCGGGAGGGCTCTCCTGCCCTCCCGCAGCCCCGGGGACTGCCACCCCCCGGGGCTTCTTTTTTAATTTTTAAATAACATGTGGGGGGGCTCCAGCCCCCCCACATGCCCGGGGACCACCACCTCACCGGGGCACATAGAACATAAATGTGGGGGTCCGTTATGGACCCCCAGAGCCCCGGGGACCACCACCTCCCCGGGGCTGTGCAATTCAAGGGAGGGGGGCCGCGCGGCCCCCCTCCTGGAGCCCTTGGAGCCTATTTATTTTTACATATTTTATTTTTTAAATTACATTGTAATTACATTATACATTACATTACAAATTATACTTTCTCTGAATGAATTACTTTAGTTTAAATACTTTGCAAATAGGCAATAGACTTTTAAGTACAGTAGTTACAGTTGGTGCAATGGGCAACACCATTTCAAACACAATGCAACATTGAGCTCAATGTGAATTTCTAGTTAAATGCAATTAGTTACTTTATGGATTACTTTTTCTAACCACAGGACTGGATCCTAGATTCAGTCCTGGGACATCTCCTGTAAACAGTTGAGTAAAAGCGTTTTGGTTACAGTAGTGATTTTTAAGGAATATTATTGTATTTTAAAAGTTGACACTTAGAAACTTTTTCACATAGAATCACCAATGTTATCCTATGGGAGGAAATTCACTTAGCAGGTAAGTAGTGTTATTGTTACTTTTTCTTACTCAGTGTTGGATCCTGGATCCAGCACTGGTGCATCTCCTGTAAACAGTTGAAAGAATGCGTTTAAGTCATACAGGCGATTTTTAAGAAATATTTGTAGTTTGTGAAAATCGACACTTTGAAACTTTTCTGCTGAAAACCAGACAATGGATTCCTATGGAAGGAAATATAAGTTACTGGTAAGTACGGTTAGAATTACTTTTCAGGGTCAGTGCTGGGCCAAAAGATGCAGCACTGGGTTCTCTCCTGATAACAGGTGAGTAAATCGGAATTAGTAGTTCGGTTGATTTTAGAGGAATATTATAAAGTTCCAAAACTCCACACTTAGAAGAATTTCCAAGTGAAACCAGTCAATCTTAGCCTATGGAAGGAAATTCAAGTTGCTGGTAAGTACGGTTAAAATTACTTTTCAGGATCAGTACTGGGCTGAAAGATGCAGCACTGAGGTCTCTCCTGATAACAGGTGAGTAAATCGGAATTCGTATTTCGGCTGATTTTAGAGGAATATGTGTATGTTTCAAAACTCCACACTTAGAAGAATTTCCAAGTGAAACCAGTCAATGTTAGCCTATGGAAGGATATTCAAGTTACTGGTAAGTACGGTTAAAATTACTTTTCAGGATCAGTACTGGGCTGAAAGATGCAGCACTGAGGTCTCTCCTGATAACAGGTGAGTAAATCGGAATTCGTAGTTCGGCTGATTTTAGAGGAATATTTGCACAATGGTGAAGGAAGGGGGTGGGGCCTCAGGTGACATGTCTGCAAACATACCCAGTGGCGCGTTTTAAGTTGGAGAATTAATTCCTTCTCAATCCCGAGGGTCCCTAGGGGACAACTAGCCCACCAGATACCTCTAGTATGCCCCAGACAGCTGCGTTGCAGAGAGGTGTTCAGAGGCCACGCCCCTTTTTACAACACTCTGCAACGCAGCTCCGTGGCGCTTACTAGAGGTACCTGGTGGGCTAGTTGGCCCCCAGGGACCCTCAGGATTGAAGGGGATTTAATTCCCCATCTTAAAACGCACCACAGGGCCTGTTTGCACACATGTCACCTGAAGCCCCGCCCCCTCCCTTCACCACTGTGCAAACGCGCCCTGTGGCGCGTTTTAAGTTGGGGGATTAAGTCCCCTTGAATCCTGATGGTCCCTGGGGGCCAACTAGCTCACCATGTACCTCCAAAAAGCGCCATAGAGCTGCATTGCAGAGAGGTGTAAAAAGGGGCGTGGCCTCTGTACACCTCTCTGCAACGCAGCCCCCTGGCGCATACTGGAGGTTCCTGGTGGGCTAGGTGGCCCCCAGAGACCCCCAGTATTGAAGGGGAATTCGTTCCCCATCTGCAAATGCGCCAGGGGGCGCGTTTGCAGAGTGGTAAAGGAAGGTCGCGGGGCCTGCGGCCCGATCGTTTTTTTTGTTGTTTTTTTTGTTTTTTCCCCCAAGGGGGGCTGTGTGGCCCCCCTTACTTTTTCCTATTTTTGGGCCCTGGGGACCACATCCCCCAGGGCCTTATCCCTTTTTTTGTTTTTAATTAAATGGGAAGGGGGCCGCGTGGCCCCCTCCCATGGCCGAATCCGGCCCGGGGACCCCATCCCCCGGGGGCATGGCCACACTTTTAAATACATTTTTAAGGAGGGGGGCTGCGTGGCCCCCCTCCTCAGGCCTCCTTTGGCCCCGGGGACCCCATCCCCCGGGGCAGGCCTTTTTGTTTTTAATTATTATTTTTGGGGAGGGGGGCCGCGTGGCCCCCCTCCCGGGCCACTACTTGCCCCAGGGACCCCATCCCCTGGGGCTGGCCCTCTCCGTTGGGGACTGTGGGGGGGTCCCCAATCCCCCCACAGTCCCGCCGGCTCCCCGCGTCCCTTGGGAGCCGGCATTGCTTTTCCACATGGGGAGCTGCTAACATGCAGCTCCCCATGTGGGAAAGCAATTTGCTTTGGATATTGGAAGCGAGAGCAGGTTTCCTGCTCTTGCTTCCAATATCCAAAGCAGTTTGCTATGACAGGACGGGAGCCGCGAGGCTCCCGTCCTGTCATAGCAAACTACAGTGTCCCGGGGGTAGGCATCCCGGGACACTGCAGGAGCCGGCCCTGGGGGGTGGCCGCGCAGCCCCCCTCCCTCCATTGAGAAAGCCCCGGGGAGGTGGTAGTCCCCGGGGCTCTGGGGGTCCGTAATGGACCCCCATATTGACATTTTTAGTGCCCCGGGGAGGTGGCGGTCCCCGGGGCATGTGGGGGGGCTCGAGCCCCCCCACACAGGTAATTTAAAAAAATTATTGAAGAAGCCCCGGGAGGTGGTGGTCCTCGGGGCTGCGGGAGGGCCGAGAGCCCTCCCGCACCATTTATTTTTAAAGCCCCGGGGGTGGCGGTCCCTGGGGCTTGGGGGGCCTTAGAGGCCCCCCACATATTATAAATACCCCCCATGCCCCCGGGACTTGGCCCACCCGGGGCCAACTAACAACGAGCGCGGGAGACCGCGCTCGTTTTTTTTTTCGGCGGGATTCGCGCACCCTAAGCGCATCCCGCCGATTTTTGGGAAAAAATGCTTTTTCTGCCCAGGGGTCCTTGTGGGACCCCTGAGCAGACCTAGGGGGTCAGGGTGTTTCTACCCTGCCCCCTTTGTGCGTTTTGCGCACTTGTTTCTTTTTTTTTCTCGGCGGGATCCGCGCACCCTAAGCGCATCCCGCCGATTTAAAAAAAAAATGCTTTTTTCTGCCCAGGGGGTCCTTGTGGGACCCCCTGAGCAGACCTAGGGGGTCAGGGTGTTTCTACCCTGCCCCCTTTTTGCGCTTTGCGCACTTGTTTCTGTCCCTCGGTTCTACCGAGGGACAAAATGGCTGCCAACACTTCCTGATTTGGAGTGTTGACAGCCAATTAGTATGCAGCTCGTGATCGGGAGGGTACGCAGACCCTACTCGGCCATAGATATATATGTGATTTTATTTGTGATTTTCTCAGAAACTACTGAACGGATTTACACCATTTAAGCAAAAGGCACGACACTGAACCAAGGGCTACCTCTTTGCCAAATTTGGTGTAATTCCGTTCAGCAGTTCGGGCTGTAGCCGCGATGAAAGGATCCTATGGAAAAATGAATGGGGAAAACGCGTTTTGGGACCCCCCTTTTTTCTCGGCCCCCGCTTGACGAATCAACCCGAGACTTTCAGGGTAGGAGCGGAGCGGAGCGCCCCAACAAGTTGGAAGCTTTCGCAAAGATTCGTCAACCGGCGCAAGAGTTATTTCAAATAGAATGTCGCGGATTTCCTATGGAAAATAGGTCCTAACTATAACTATCTACTGGCGACCGCCAGTAGATAATATATATTGTTTCCCTTCCTCCTTGAAAGCCAAGTACATCAAAGACACACACAGGAGGGTTTGATGTTTCTATTTCCTTTTAATTGCAACCTTACATCAAACGCATTTTGGCTATTGCTGGCAGTCCTGTGGCGTTCTGAGGGCCGCAATATGTTTGGTGGTGCCCTGAGGCATCGCCAAGCATATTATGACTTTCCTCACCACCAGCGGTCTCATTGGGGTTGTGCCCCCCTGCATTAGTTCCTGCACAGGAGGAAATGCACAACCTGGTACATTTCTTCCTGTGCAGGAAGGTGCACTGGTGGTCCCGCCGCGGAGCTGTTTCAGGCTTACAGTGAGCCTTTTGAACAGCACTGCTGCGGGACCATCACGCCGCCCACCTGCTAGACTACAAAAAATGTGCAATCTTGCAGGCGGGCGATGGTGACTCTTGGTGGTGTGTGCCACCTGCCCTTGCACCACCAAAAGTCGTAAGTGTCTAGGGTGTGTAAGCTTTCTGCCAAGAAATCCCCTATTGGATTATCCACCCCCGTTACCTGAAGGGAAAGAAAGTAGGTCCCTGTCTTGGTCACAAATTGGACATCCCTCCTCGCAGAGGGATTAGCAAGCAGCTGGGATAAGGTTTCAGCTTATAGTAACCTCGCAATGACAGCAAGTGCTCCTCTGTCTAACACCAGAAATGCTTGCTTATTTATAACAATAAGCATCCATGCTCCGTGCCAAGACCTTTAGTTAGGCCGCCATTGTTTATGTTCTATAGATAGCTGTGTCACTGCATGGACAAACATCAAACAACCTCAATTGCACAATGTGTTTTTAGACCATGTACGTTATGTTCAAGGTGTCCTGAAAATGTTCTTACTAAGTTGCATTTGTAAGCAATGTAGTTTCAGAAAACAAACCCTGCGTTGTCATGCACGCAAAAGTGTGTGCCTAAGGTAATCCCACTAAACGAAATATAGAATTCCTTATCTACAGCAAGCAAAACTGCTACAAGTGATCACGATTAGGCTCCTACTGAATCCACTCAAGCCAAAAAGATCAGAAACATTTTGCCACTACTATCTCTTCCTAAGAAAACCTACATTGTCTTCTAGGATTTTAGCTTCCAGAAATATCTGAAGCCACATTGCCAAGATCCTATTATAAATTTTACGTTCTGCATTTAGAAAGGTTATGGGTTGACATAATGTTCAGAATGCTGGATCCTTGCTAGTTTTCAGGAACAATTCGAAAGAAACATCCTATCATGAATTCAGTATATAACCTGATGTGAGATATTCTTTTAATAAAGTCAAAAGCGGGTTCATAATTTGAACAACCAAAAATTTCTGTGGCTGATCGGAAGGCCATCTGGGCTTGAGGCTTTGTCATTTCTGTATCATAGGTTTTATTTCCTCCTTATTAATGTCCATTTCCAACCAATGGACTGTCAGCCAGAACTAGGAGAATGAAAGTTAAACACTAGTCTTGTATTAAACATGTAGGGTTTGCTTGACGATTCTGAGCGTAATAGCAGAAATAATTTGTGAAGTCCTCTTGTATTGCCTTGTTGGTTTTAAAACAAATGTTTTCAGACTTGACTCATGCAATTTAAAGCTACACTCCACTGTTTTGGTCTGCAAGACCCAACCCTGATTGTTATATTTTGTCTCTTGAGTAATTTGCCTCCCCTCAATATCCTCCTCTAGCTCTTCTCCTTATCGTCCTTATCTTTTATTCATACGTGATCTTTCAATGCTTCATCAAATCTTTCTGCCCCCCAACCTCCAACTACGCTTTTCCTTCTTCTGTCAACTTCCCACCTTGTTCTTCCAGATGTCTCTTCCCACTGTTGCTCCTTGATTTGATTCTAACATTTCTATTATCTGATCTCATTTTTGCCTCCTGCTTCGTTTTCCTTCCTCACGCATTTTCTACTATGTTTCAACACTTCTGACTGTTACATCACTCATAGTATCATTTTGGTCCCCCTCTGATATACTGAATGATGATAGCCTCTTACATTATTTTATTTTTACCTGCCTGTTAGTAGTAGAAGCTGGGCTTCAGAACTTGCTGTGCTTCACAAATAATAAATGAAATATATAAAGTATAGCCAAGTCTTCTTATTCATTTCAAACATGGGGCCTGAGTCCTATGAGAAAATAATTCAAAAGTGATGTTCAAAACATTCTTAAGTCAAGCATGTACATTCTTGTGAAGCAACAGAATTGTGAGAAATTTATGCTAATATAAAACGGCACAACATTCAGTCAAAAAGAAGATAGGACATCTAATTGTTTATATCAATTATTATAGTGTTAGAGATAAAGAACTGTTTTCAACGAACAAAATATATGTTTCCCACCCTGTATGTCTAGCACACAAAAAAAGGATGTTTCCGCAATTGATTGTAGCCTTGAATTCTTTGGTAGTTAAGTTACAAAATGTATGTATGGGAGTACCATGGTAAATTTACTGTTATACTCACAGGCCAATGAGATTATCAATAAAGTAGGAAAATATAATTTGCTCATTTTGAAGTTAAAAGCTGTGTGAAGAATTGTGACCATTAACTGTCCGTGTGAAGTTCATTAACTGAGAATCCATGAAGACAGACACTGACTAAACAACAAAGATCGTGAATCTCATAAAACCGCATTCCCCGTACTATATTGGCATGGCATAACTATGAGGAAGGGCAATATGGAGCTGGCATTTACTAAGGTGTAAAAGATAAATATAGCATGCTACAATGCATGCTTTTACTTCGCGTTGCATTACAACGACCGCGTTGTTAGAACGCGATACCTTTACCATACAAGTCATTAGATCGACTTGCTCTAGATGGCGCTCCAACCTTAAGTATAATTTACTATTCCAACTCCACCCTGCGCAACAGTAGGGAAGGTGTTGGAATAGTAAATTAAACTATTCCTTAGGTTGGATCGCCATCTAGAGCAAGTCGATCTAATGACTTGCGTGGTAAAGGCATCGCGTTGTAACAGTAACGCGATGTAACAGCCGCGTTGTAAAGGCTGTTTCCCGTAAAATATGGATTATGATGTTAATTTGTCCATTTCTTTGGCTTATATTGAAATTACAATAATTAGAAAACTCATGACTATTGAATCATTAAATAATGTACTAGTCATGTAATGTTTGGCCTTGAGCATCATTTGTTGATAATTGTTACAAAAAAACTGGTGAGAGGCATATCAGTTATGAGAACATCACAAAATAAAGTGTTCCATAGAGGTCTGCTGCTCTTCTAATTCCACAGATATATATGAGCAGATACACAAGTAACAACTTCTTTCAGGATTTGTTAAGTTTGGTATTCAGTATGTTATTCAAACTTCATACTATTATGAGGCTTAAGTGATTGACCCAAACACAGAGAATGATATGTTAATACATGCAATTCAGAAGTTGGCAATGGGCAAAGTATAAAATATTTTTGTTCAGGCAATAAAAGCAGGGCACATAAGGTATTAGATTATTTGGAAATAATACTGGTTCATCTCTCAAGTGTGGTTTCTATGGTGTTGGAGAACATCATTCATTTACGCTCATTTTTGTTTAGAATTGTAGGTGAATTATCACCTCTTGAGGGTTTTCAATTCATTTAATCATTGGCCAATGGATGTAGTGTTCAGCGCGATTTGCTCCTATAAAGTAGGTGACTAACAGCGCTAGGGTTACCCTGCACATAACCCTAATGGCTAATCCAGAATTTTCTCATTTATATTGTCTGGCCAACATAAAGAAATCCACATGATCACTAAATTGGACATACCCTATCAGAAGATTTACAATGAGAAATGTGCTTCAGAGTATGTTTTATACTAATATGTGCAAATTATTTTATTTTATCTGTAAAGAACAGGCCATGCATATTTCAAACTTAAAATGCCCAACATACAGAGTGTGCCCAAGATATCTGTGACAGCCTGGCTTAAATATTTTCATCACCAGAATGCATATTCTGACCCTTTAGGTAGCACTCTTACTTGAATGCGAACGTAGAGAAATCCATTTACACATTACTTATTCTTAGGAGGGACAAGCGTTTTTTTTGGTATCGTTATGGTTTTATTTCTCAATGGTCCTGCAAAACAATCTGTCATTTTTTTCTTAAGGTGTGGTGTTTTCACATGGACAATACCAGTTTCAACTACTTTCTTTTGTATCCCCTTCCTGTGAGTTTCTTGCATAGCATTTCTGCTTCTCAAAGTTGTTTATCCATTTACAGTTTCTCTGTATGTGAAGAAAGTGGATGATAGAAGAATATCTTTAAATGCTTTAGGGTGATTACTGTAGTACTGTTAAGGAATGTTACATTCGATTGGTTTTCTGTATTAAGTAAAACCTAATGTTCCCACTGAAGGTTTTATGGTAAGGTCAATAAACAGCATGGACAGCTTATGGCAGTTAAAGGTGAAAAGTAATTCAGCATGAGTTAACCCATTTGAGGAATTATCAAGGAAGTTTGCATCGGATCTCAGTCGCATTACTCTATGCTTGATTTACGGTTTGGCAAATGGGATAGTCTGCCACAAATGTGAAGGATATCCAGTCTGCCATATTAGAAGTGCCAAAGGATATAATGAACTTGTAATAGGCAGATGGCATGTCCAGCAAATTTGTGACAGGGTATCCCATCCGCTAAACTCTAAATCGTCCCTATATCATCTATAAGGCATTTCTGAAGACAAACGCAGTGGTAAAGTGGGTCATTACTGACATTGTAGATGGTATTATATTCCAAACTGTCCAGATAAATAATGACAACATTTCGGGCACAACAAGCACCCATCATAGCACACTTTGGTTGTAAATATTAGCTACCATCAAACGTGAAATAGTCCAAAGTGAAATGAGTGTAGACTTCCATGGGCTTTCAAATGACCTTCAATCACTCCAATGTCTTCCTGTTTGAGAATGTTAGTACATAAAGACTCAATGTCCATGCAGTCCCAAAAATCAACACTAGGATTAAAGGGGAAGTCCTTCATTTTAATGACTATATTACTGATGTCTCCTATATAAATGTACATTTTAAGCTCAACCATCTTATGAGAAAATTAATATATCTGTTATTGGTTCAAGTACAGAGATATATCTGGAACCTAAAGGTCTAACAGATAGAACAGTCAGGGTCCTGTGGACTTTAGGAAAGGTATATTGTACTGAAGTACATGGAAATTTGTTACTCAAGATTAAACTTTCTTTGTGAGTCAGAAAGCTATCAGTCTCTGCATTTGTGGATAACTCAAGTGTTAATTTGTATGACTAATAGGTGTTGTGGTTGAGTCACAAGTAATACTCACCATTAGCCAGCTGTCTTAAGATCTCTTGCTTCTTCTTGATGTTGTTTTGTATGGCAATATCTCCACTTACCTGCAAGGTTGATTGTTGTAGACTGATTATTTCTGATTTGGTTCAATGCAATATGTTCCTCTTTAGTGATAGTGTATGAAATATGCTCATGTGTGCTATTAAGGACACAACTCTCTTTTAGTTCAGCATTTTCAAAGTCCAATAGTTCTATGAGCATGGTAGCACTGAGCTTATTAAATCTGGAGGGAGGTCTTAGCCCTGTTACCCTCATTTTGCTTGTGTGAGTAAATTAGGTCCTTAACTGTAAATGTTTATTTTTTTGTGCAAAATTTAAGATTGAGACAAACGATAATATTTGTTGTAGAAGTGATATTTCTGTAGATGAAAGAATGTAATTTGATAAGTCAAAAACTGAAAGTTTGCTAATTTAATATCAATAGGATAACTAAAATTGGTTCTAGAATATGATCTACGTGCAATTGATTACTCGCTTCAAGGATAGACTTGTATGATAACGTAGCAAAATGTGAGACCATGGTACTAATTAATGATTATTTATCTTTAGCTGAATGCTGTTATAATTATGAGGAAGTCATTAAAATTAAGTAAGAATTAGGCTAGTTTAGGTAATTTCCCAAATTCTATGGTGGGAGCAATGGAGACTTTAATCTATGTTTAAACCCATTGTTGAGGAATAGGACGTACAATGACATTCTTGATGTATCCCTATGGTAGTCTTTCCTAAGGTAGAATTGACAAGGCACGCCCAAAGGGCTTTAAATACTTTTTGCCTTGGGCATGGTTTCTCTAAATGGGCCCATCTTTCTGCTGTGTTATCCGACCTTCCACCTTGGTAATTAGTCTTGTCTAATAGACTACATGTTTAAACAAGTTAGGAAAATTAATGATTTTACCAAATGTAAGGTTCTCTTTTTAGAAGGTAGTGACCATTGACCTCCGGTCTCCTCGATCTGTCTACATTCTAGTAAGGACAGTGATAAGGTAGTACCAGTTAAAGTGATTTATCAAAGACGCCTTATGAATCATATTGGTGTTGAACACTTGGCATAAATTCATGTTATGCAGATAACCACCCTTCCTGAACCCCCCTATGGACTTTTATAATATTATCATATGGTACAAGAAGGTAATAATTGATGTGTGAATAGTTTAAAAGTTGAATTTAGCAAAACTGCTCATCACATTTAGCCAAACTGAAATATTTTAATGGGGTATGTCAAGTTGCGAAAAGTAACCGAAAGAAATGTCAACAAAGGTTGAGGAGGTGTGCTGACAGAGATCAGATGTTGATACTGAAGCAAGTAAGGATGGATTATAAAAGTCTTCTAAATAAGAAAAAGCAAGAGTATTTCTCTCATATCTGAGTGGTGATGATAGAGGTTAGGGAGTTATGGAAATTGTTAAAAGATGGGTTTAAGAATAACACCAACTGACTACGCTGTGTAGTACCTGAGGAGTCCTTGGCAAGATTTCTGGATTGAGTTTATGATAGTCCAAGTAGTTGCAAAAGGTATTAAACTATAATTTTGACAGTAATCCATTACAGTTACTTTCTACCTCAACAGCAGTGGTGTCTCGCAGAGGGAGTGCTGCGGGGCAGTGAGGCGGGCGGGGGAGGGGCTGGGTGGGGGGTAGTGGAGTCGGACATACGACGGGCAGGAGTAAAGTAAGCAAATAAATAAATAAAACTCTTTACCTTGCGCTCGCTGCATCGCCAACTCGACGATGAAGCGAAGGCAAGGTAAATAGTTTCATTTATTTATTTACTTACTTTACTCCTGCCTCGTATGTCCGACTCCACTACACCCCCACCCAGGCCCTCCCCTGCACCGCCCACCACCCTGCAGCACTCCCTCTGCGAGCCGCCACTGCTCAACAGTACAAAAGGTGATTATGTCCCTTCGCTTAAACAAGCCACAGGTCTGTACAATCTTCCAGCAATTATCACAAAACTGAATATGGAGTGGTGTTAAGAGTTATTTGCTAGGGTCTATGAGGAGGTGATTAAAACTGGAAAAGTTCCTGAGACCGAGACAGGCTCTATAATTAAAGCTATACACAAGAAAGATGAACCCTCCCAGCCAATGAATTATCACTTAATAAGCCTTATAGATGCAGGAGCTATATTTTTTTCTAAGAATATTCTTCAGGAACTAAAGCAGTGGTCAGTTGATATATGCATAATACCTATTGATAAGGGTGGCTTCAATGAAGGTCATTCTACTATTGACCTCTGCTTTAGTCTCTGAGTATTGACCTGTAAGTCCATGAATGCAAGGGGAAATTTGTTCTGCTGCTTTGTGGATTTCTGTGCAGCTTTCGACTTTGTGAATCAAGAGCTCCTTTGGAAGAAATTACATTTATATGGAATTCCAACAGGGTTATTGTCTCTTTTGTTATAATTCCATATTCGGAATTGGGAGAGGGCAGAGCCAGAATATTATGGTGACCTGTCAAATAAAATACCATTCAAAAATGGGGTGAGACAGGGATATACTCTTGCAGAGACCCTTCAAAACACTTTTAAAAATTCAGCCTTATTTTCTCAAAACATTGAAGGTGTTTAGATCCCTTGTTAATTGTACGCATATGGCATGGTGCTTTTAGTTGACACTCGTATAGGGCTCCAACATAGATTGCAGATTTTCCATGGGTATTGTCAGAATAATAAACTTACAATAAACATTGCAAAATCAAAAATGTTGGTAGATGGAGGCAAAGCCAAGACATTTTCTTGGACTATTGGGGATAGTAGAGTGGAGGAGGTTAGATCATACAAATGACTGGGCCTTCTATTTCAAAATAATTTGAAGTGGAACTGACATATGGACCATTATTATAACAAGTGTTCCA
This sequence comes from Calotriton arnoldi, assembly GCA_963921515.1. NCBI lineage: Eukaryota > Metazoa > Chordata > Amphibia > Caudata > Salamandridae > Calotriton > Calotriton arnoldi. The sequence goes on from CAWUFW010005442.1 coordinate 805,005, forward strand.
AGGGCAATCATTTCAAGATTTGTAACATTTGGGTATTTCCAAAAGGTCACTACTGACAAAACATGAACAAGTAAAAAGAATCAAAAAAATTTAATGATTGGATTAATCATATTTATAATCTTCATATGACAATTCCATCAGGAGACAATGTACTAAATATGACAGTGCAGTGCAAATTGTAGTCAAGTGCAGTTGAGTGCATAAATGTATACAGTGCAAAAAACAATTTGAGAGCTCAACCACCTGGACAAGAATCAAATATACTAGCACAAAATCTCTCATTTCAGTATAATTTCATAGAAAAGGTCCTTCCAACAAATGATCATGAGCGTTGAGACATATTGGTCAACGTTTTGACCCTAGAAGAAACAATTTGACATGGTGTTCCTCAGGACATATGTAGCAACTTGACCTAGCTGAAGGTTTTGTCTCACAAATGAGAACAAAATGAATGAGAACGGATGGCAGAGTCGTATTACCAAAGGTGCTCATCAAGAATCAGAAGTTGATGGAAGGCAAAAAACCTCTGTGCCATCCTAAAGAAAGGATGATCCCTCTTGTACATGTGTAGGCCGGCGGTGTCACTGCAGGTCTGCACGAGTAGTGGAGGGATCGTCTTGATTCTTATGGAAATAGTTTCATGAAATTCAAAACACAAACAACTCTCCAAGCTGTATTGGCTATTCAGTCACCTACATTCAGTACTGCATTTCATCATATCACAGTTCTCACATTGCACTCTGGCTGTCAGTTAAAATTAACTTAGGGCCTAATTACGAATTTCATCCATAGGACCACCAAACTTGCGGTGGAGGTGCGATGGCGGTCGGGGACTGCAGCACGAGTGGTCCGACTGCCATAATGCAACGACGGTGGTCGGACCACCATAGTACTGTAGCAAACCCCAGGGATCCATGATCCCTGGTGGTGGTGCAATGATCTGAGGGCCGCAATATGCTGGGGGAGCCGCTGCAGCACTGCCAAGCATATTACGAGTTTCCTCACACCACATATTTCAAGGCAGTGAGCACGCCATGAAATCTGCCATGATGAGTAAACTATGGGGGCTCTACAGGAACCCCTATTCCCTCATGATCTTAGGATGCATGCAGGGGGCACATGGTGTGTCCCCCTGTCTGCATGCACCCCCTTTCCTGTGCAGCATGGATTGCACAGTCCATGCCATGCAGAAACAGGCTTTGGCATTCCCATTGTGGTGTAATTTTAATAGGCAATGCCATGGGAACACCAAGGGACTACCCGTCAGACCACGAGAAAACTCATAATCTGGCTTATGGCCGGCGGTGAGGTTTGGTGGTGTGGGAGCAGGGTGGTGGTGTGCCACTGTGCACCCACACCGCCAAACTCAAAATCAGGACCTTAATGTTGACTTCTCCTGTTGCAAGTTGGTTGGCCAACAGAATGCTTCTTTATCAGTCACATACATAGATACATCAATTTTGTATTTCTTTAGCATACATGTATCCTAAACATCATGATGTTTATGCAGAAGCCTTAAAAGACACCTCAAAGTCAGAAATGTATATGTGTTCTCTTTAAAACGTTATTAGGTTTGGCTACTGATAGCTTTACCTTTGAGCTATAGCTCAAGTCATCAACACTAAAACATTCACAGAAAGGGGCTTTGAGTCCACTTCCATCAGCCATTAGTTCATTTGCTTATGTCCCTTTCATCCATTGGTTAAAGAAGGAGTCATTCATATTTTAGCCAGACCAGAGAAATGTTTCTCTCTCACCAGTAGCAACTGGTGCATACAAATGTTCCTGCTCATCGTGATGTTGTTGCACAGTGGGTGAATTTGCACCTCAATGTGCTATCAAACAAATGGGATGCAATAGTGATACACGCTTTCTACACATTATGTGACGTCTAACTACTACCTTTTCTCAACATTGTTTTTAAGGAAATCTAATACCACACTCCTGCTGATTATATAGCATTCTCACGAAGGTGTGTGTGTGTGTGTGTGTGTGTGAGTACACCTGCATCTTCACACCAAAACATGTAAGTGCACCTAAATGTGAATGTTGCTCTCTTTTGCATTTAAAAGTATTTCCATACTTGTGTTTACATTGTACTAAGGGGCATATTAACAACGGCCAGCGATAATTATCGCTGGTCGTGCGTAGCGATAATTATATTATCGCTGGCTATCTCTGCCATTTATCGCCCTGGTAGCGCGTTATTAACAACGCGTTACTCCAGGGCGATAAAAATACCAGAGATAGCGATGTTATCGCCCTTTTGCAGGGAACATCGCTGGTTTTCCAGCGATGTTCCCTGCAAAAGGGCGATAACCTGCTGATACGACCCACAGGGTCGTATCAGCAGAATCCACCTCCTATGGCTAACATAGGTAAGTCGGGATTATAGCAGACGTTAGATTTTGGCGAAAACAGCCGTTTTCGCCAAAATCTAACGTCTGCTATATCCTGTGGGCTGCCTTGTAAATATCGCGATGTGCACATCGGCGATATTTACAACGTAGCCCATCTGGGGTACGCCCAGTAACGCCCACTTTGCATCTCATTAGAGATGCAAGGATGGGCGTTGGGGGAAAGGGCGATAGTGCAGGGATTCACGCGATAGCGTGACCTTGCTGATTAGGCGATAGAATTATCGCCGCTTTCCGTCCGAAAACGGACGCTAAAGCGGCGATAATTGTCTATCGCCTCGTTGTTGATATGCCCCTAAGTTTGTCTTGGCACCATAACATAATTTTGAACCTAATGTGATTTTACTCCTAAAGGTGTCATGACTAAACATGATTTTGCACATGTAATGTGTGCTCCCTGAGGTTTTCCACACTCAAGTTTACCATACACCAGTGGTGAATGTAACTGCAATATGTTTTCAACAAAATGTGGCTTCAATCTGATTCACATCTTGCATCTACATTTCCTCTATGTATCATCTTATTTTGCCACTAAACTTGATATCCCACTCCTGCTAACTGCACCAGGGGTGATTTTGCACCTAAATGTGCTTGTGCATCTAACTGTGATTTTTATTCCTTAGTATTATTTTCACATGCAAGTGTCACCACACTGTTGTTTAAGTTCCACAAAGAGTGATGCTTGAGCTTAAAGTGATTTTACACCTAATTGTTTATATATGTAAATGTTTTCTGCACTGAATAGTGTTTCCACACTTCTTCTGTTGTTTCAACAAGGATGCTTTTGCTCCTAAATGTGATTTTGCAGCGTAATGTTTTTTTTCTCCCTAAATTTGACATGCGATCCTAAAAGTTGTTCTCAACATCCCTGCTGACTTTGAACCAAAGGTGACCTTGCACTGTGATGAAGATTTGCATATATTTGTGATTTTGCTCCCATATCAGATACTGCTATGCTGCATACTTTGCACCAGTATTGATTTTGCACCCAAACTGTTATTTTGCACACTAATTTGATTAGCGGTCCTAGAGGTTTTCTACACTCATGCTGCTGTTGCAAAAAGATTGATTTTACACCTGAATGTGCTTAAAAACAAATGTTATATTATATTGATTTACAACTTTTAAACCTAATATGACATACTAATACCGCATTGTCTCTGTGCACTGAGTGATTGTGCACCTAAATAAGATACCATGATCATGCTGACTTTGTACCAAGTGTGATTATGCTACTATATATTGACTTTGATCCTGAGTGTGCTTTTTTACTTAAAAGTGTTTCTACACTCCTGCTGGTGTTTCACTTAGGGTGACTTTGACTCTAAATTTAGTTTTGCACATAAAAGTGCTTTTCACCTAAATTTCTATACTGACTTTTACTCCCTAAGGGGCATATCTACAAGGGCTGGCGATAATTATCGCTCAGCGCTCTTAGCGTGAGGATAATTATCGCCGGCCAACTCTGAATTTTATCGCGGAGATAGCGTGCTATCAGCAACGCTTATCTCCAAAGCGATACAATTCAGAGCGCAAGCTGCCAACTGTGCGATTATCGCTGGAAATCCAGCGATAATCGCACAACTTTTGGCGATAGCTTGCTGATAGGGCAAGACATACTTAGCCATGATATCCACCTTCCATAGGATATCATGGCTAAGTCAGTCTTGAATCAGGCGTTAGGAAAGTAGCGATAACTGAGGTTATCGCTACTTTTCTTGTCGCTATGCTTCTTTGCCTGAGGCTTGATAATAGGAGAAATGTCGCTTAGCGACATTTCTCCCGTTATCCTGGGGAGGAACGCTCACTTTGCATCTCATTAGAGATGCAGAGCTGGGCGATAAGGGAAAGGGCGATGTAGCATGGATTCACGCGTTAGTGTGTCCTTGCTAATAGGGCGATAAAATTATCGCCGCTTTTCGTCTGAGAACGGACGCTAAAGCGGCGATAATTTTATCGCCAGCCCTTGTAGATATGCCCCTAAATTGTTTGCACATACCTCTTGATGTTCAGCCAAGTATGATGTTGCACTTAAATGTCACTTTGTACTTAAACGTGTTTTCCTCCAAATAGTGATTTCTGCTCTTGGAGGTTTTCCACATCTTTGGTTGATATTGTGCCAGCAGCGATTTTGTGCTCACATGTTCTGTCAATCAAATGTGTGGTCATAATGGTGCATACATTTCATTGAAACAAGAGCTCTGAGCACATGCGATTGTAAGTCCAAAGAAAATCATCCGACAGTCATCATGTTCTTCAATTCTTTTCTTTAATCAATTAGTACTTCTTGCACCAGCACCAGCCAACATGTGTTTCGTCTTTAGGTAAGTCACCCTTCGACTTTCTCAGGGCTGTAAATCAGAGATCTTCACTCTTCCCAGTATGCATCTCACTATAGTGTGCCGTTTCATTGCTAATAGGTTTTCTGTAGTGACGTCTTGCTTTCAAGTATGTCCTCTAAGGTGTCAGTTGTAATAAATCCTCAATCGCGTCTCCCGGGTGCGGGCCAACGCCTGTAAAACCTTCAACACGGCATGTAGGTCCGCGTTTCCCGGAGGAGAGAGACAACTGACACCTTAGAGGACATACTTGAAATCAAGACGTCATTACAGCAAACCTATTAGCACATCTCAGCAAAGCTGTCCTCCTAATCTGTACGTCTACAGTCTCCAATACAACTTTCATATCTGCCCTCCTCGAATCTTATCTAATCTTGATTCAATAGCACTGATTGACACCTGTTTCAAGTGATCATCCCTACAACTGTCTTATTACTGAAATGTGAAAATTTAGGGTTTCCTGTTTTCAGTTTCGATTTGTTGTGAATTCCTGTAGTTTTCCAAAGATTTAAAAACATTTACAATCAGTGTTTATCAGTGTACACATCTTTTTGAATCTTAGAAAAAATAGAACAACGTTTTTCTAGTGTGTATAGAGTAAAATAAAAGTGTTATAAATATTTGAAATGATACTAATGCATTTCATTGTTTGCCAATACCAATGAAAAAAAATAGCATGTTGTAGTGTACGTTCTAAGCACAATAAGTGACATGTATTACTGTTAACTGATTTATTGTTACTAAATGTATTGACTTTTAAAAGATTGAAGACTGATTCAGCCTGTTCTGCATTACATTTGCAACCTGCAGGTCAGTGCAAATCTCCACAGTGAACTTCAACTCAATGGGCCACCCTAACAAGCAACTTATCTTGAAATCGTTGGCACCGTACCTTCACGACACATTTGTGAGGATAACTTTTTCACTGAAAAATAGTGGATATCCTGACTAAACATCAGAGCTGACGAGTCTCAACATGCCACTCACAGACCTTTCTTCTAACACATGACACTAGAAAGCTTTTCTTGACAAAGCTGTCAATGGAAACCGCTATTTTTATCTAAGGCAAGGGTGCATTATATTACATGTGAGGACATATCTGTATTGGCAGTTATGCCCCTGTGCTGTGCAGTTCAATTGTTAGATAATATAAGTGAAAAGGGAAGCCATCTTAAGTATATGTGCTGGGCACTCGTCATTATGAGTTCTCCAGCTACATGATGGCTTCAGTGAAACCTATGGTGTTTGGTTACAAACACCTCATCCTAATAAATCCATACTGATGCCTGTAGTGGATTTATTAAGGTATGCACCCAGAGGAAACCTTAGAGGTACCCTCTAGAAACCTACCAGCCTCTAAGCATGCTGTCTGACTAGTATCATCTAGCCTGCCACCACAGATGAGTTTCTGACCCCTTGGAGGTGAGAGCCCATTCTCTCAGAGGTCAGAAACAATGCCTGCGCTGGAAGGAGGTGTTTACACTGCCTCCAGCAGGATGGCTAGTGTATCTGCATACCAAGGCCAGAGGCTTCAAAGCCTCTGCCACTCTCGATGTGCAACCCAGGCTTCCTGGAAGATGCCACCCCCTGCCCTGAAGCCCATTTGGCATCAGGACAGGTGGGAAACTAGCTATGCAAGGAGGTGTGGTGCACTATCAAGCCAGTTGCACTCCTAAGGTGGGCTACCTGATGTAATCCATGAGAGAAGGATTCCACCATCTTGTTTTTGGTGGAATTAGGAACTCTGGGACAGGGTTATGTGCACTCCTCACAGGTAGTGTTCATATAGGGTGTGTAGTGACACCAAGGATAAGTAGCTCATCGGCTACTACCCTTCACTCCCTTTAATGCCCCAATATTCAGAAGTTAGGTGGCCCCTTGACACCAGGAATTCAGATTCACCTGACAAAAGAAGAAGAAGGACCAAGAAGAGCCAAATAAATGAGAACTGCGGACTACTATTGAAATTTGGCACCAAACCCTGCCTGCCGGCTCCTATCCCGACAATCGTGACAACCCAAATCGTCCTGCAGCTGTGCATCCTCCAAAAGCCTCAGAGGGCCTCCAGCACTTCGCCAAGCCTTCAGCATCTCCTTTGAAGTGGAGATGCCACTTCCCTGCAACCTGTAGGCACTAACAACAATGAATGGTTCACCGTTCTATTGACCACAGAGTCCACCAATGCAGCAGCTGCCCAGGAGGAGGTCACTGTGCTCCAGGAGGTAAGGTCCATCTCCCCACCAAGTGTGAAGATGCCAGGACCAACTGGAGCAGAACTGCAACAATACCCTGGGTAACAGACCCCTTTCAGGAACCAAAGCTTGTTTGAAGTCCAATCCGGACTCCAACGCCTAAACAACTGACCAGCAGATGAGGGACATTAGCATCGCAGAGGCCAGCATCGAGTGTGACCCAGCTTTCCTGTTTTGCTCCCCCCGTCTTCAGGTCTAACCGAGAACTATACGTGCAGTTGATGCATAGGCCGAGCCCACCTAAACCCTCTGAACCCAAGCTCCTTGGCCAAGGTCCATGACAACCAACTGTGCACCCCTGTTCCCAGGACCCTCACAAACTGAGCTCCCCATTGGGAGCGCCTGGATTTGTCCCCCTCTGCAGCCTGTTTCTAGATGGCCCCCCTTTTTGCCTATGGTGTAGCACGCAAGGCTACCAACCAGTCCAGCACCTCTGCACCCCGACACACCAGGGCAGGTAAACTCAAACTGCTGGTAGTAATTTGGACCTTGGCCCCCTAACACCTTAAATCCTAAAGGAGACCCCCAAATACAATTGCAAATACCTGTTTGCAGTATATGTTTCTTTCTCCATAGAAAAGCAATACCACGTAAAAAACGCATTTGTACTACAATTATTCTTACCTGTCAAAATTGATATTTCAAAAAGTACTTGCTCAATTACGTTTTTGGTTCTTACGTTAAAATATATTATTATTTTTGTTATATATGTTATGTTTCTAAAATTGGTCTCGAGTTTCTTCTTGAGAATGTGTCTCATTTATTGACTCTCTTTGTTCAACAAATGCTTAACACTACCCACTGATAAGCCTAAACTGCTCACCTATACTACCACAAAAGAGAGCATTTGGGAATATTCATTTAAGCTCTGTAAACCAATAAGGTCGTCTGGACTTTCTACGTAGTTTACCTCTTTTTGGTCCACTACATAAAAAGCCAACTTCCTGTAGGAGTTTAAGGGTTGGCAAGGGTGTTTTAATGCCAAGTCGACATGGCAGTTTAAAACTGTATTCAGGCTGCAGTGGCAAGCCTGAGAAATGTTTTAGGGTGCTACTCAAGTGGATGGCACAATAAGTGCTGCAGGCCCACTGGTAGCATTTAGTTTACAGGCCCTCTGTATATTTTATACCACTCTAGAAGGGCCCTATAAGCAAATGAAATATTCCAAATAGGTATAAACCAATTGAGAGAGCACTTTAGCACTGGTTAGCAGTAGTAAAGTGCTCAGAGTCCCAACACAAACAAAAACAAAATCAGAAAAGATTGGAGGAAAAAAGGCAAAATATTTTGGGATGACCATGCAGAGCGGGCCAGGTCCAACACAATCCCTGTACAGCCTAAAGCTAGAGGTGACTAATCAATACTTTGATGTACTTCCCTGCTTAGGCAATAGAATGTGAACAATGGCCCTCTACTGCAGAGCTACTTGTCAGTTCTACACACTTTTGAAATCAGTTGGATCCCTCTATCTACACTCTCCTGAGCCACTGAGCAAATCCAGGGGGAACCCTTCTCCTCACTTGTGGATCACTTCTATGCAGCACCTGACATTAACTTGCTCACAGATGCTTTGCAGTAGGCAAACAGCACAATCATGGCTAATAAAATAATGTTGCCCATTTCACCCCTTGGATCAAACTTTTGTCCCCAGCCCAAGGAAAACTCTGCCCACAAGGACAGGAACCAACAGAGGCCACTGACAGCTGTCAGTGTCAAGAGCCAGTCCCCAGACCATCCAGGGACCTCTAAGGATTCTCAAGGTGGGGATAAAGAGCCTCAGATCTTAGGTATCCGGCTTCCACTCTCCATCCCACCAGTCCAAGAGTGGTAGCCTGAGGCAGGCCACTCAGCCCAGGGAATGTGTACCCAGAGGATGAGCAGGAGTCAGTAGTGAGTCCTTCCTCCACCTGCCCCTCTATTTGGGCCTCTGTATCCTCTGTTTGGAAGTGGTATGCCCAGATGTCTGAGCTTTCAGGGCACCCTTCCTAGGTCTTCTATCACCGGTGGGAACTAATTTCCCAGAATACAGTCGATAGACATCTGGGGACTAACTATGACCCTTCCCTGGGTCACCTTCCCACCCCACTCCAGGGATACCAGGGTCATGGGGCGGATAAAGTCTTGCCCCTGGGCCTGAGTTACTCTACACTCCTGACAGGTGTACTGCTCTGGGAAAACCAGCCTTTCCACAACCATGGTCTGGTTGGCACCAGTATCCCTCAGAGCAGTGAGAGGGACCCTGTTGACCTTGACCTGGTGGAAGTGAAGACTCCCACCCTCAGGTAGCACCAGTCTATCCTCTGAATTCACCCTCCAACTAAGGGAGATTAAGATATGATCTGCCTCCTGCCCTGGTGATTGCCTACCCCTAAGGCCATAAGAGGTCCCACCAGTGGGTGTTTTTTTAAGGCAGAAAGAGTCCCCCAACTTGTGTCCTAGCTAAGACCAATGAAAGCAGCTGGCTGGAAATGTGGTGCCTGGGCCACCGGCCTCCAGAACCTCCCTCCTTCTTCTCAGAAGGGGCATGGGGACTCTTTTGTTGCTTGAATATGAATTTACCTTGGAAAACCAAAGACAAGAGGCATTTGGCAAAACAGGAACAGTTGGTTTAATTAAACACTATGGCTGGGAGTACAGCATACAGAAACGGATCTGAGGACTGACTCAAAGTACAATCGTTTAGAGCGCCTTCATAAACATTTACTGGAGCATTATAAAACAATTCATAGATCCGGTTTAGGGAGAGGAATGTGGGCCTAGTTATGGAACTATAAATTATTTCCACCTGACAACAAATGCAGGTGGCTCTCCAGTCTCAACCTTGCGTGGACACAATCTAAATTCACTGTGTTTTGGGAACGTGCGCCCCTCTGTCCAAGTGTGCATTTTTGGGGCCAATCTCCCCGTACCATTGTGGGGTCGCTGCCTATCTGTGGGACTAATCTGTATTTTTCCTGTTCCCACCTGTTTTCTACTAGTTACGTGCCACCCTACCTGTGATCTGTCAATCAGTTGCCTCAGGCCTAAGAAACAGGGACGTGGTCACACAGACCACGTATTTCTGACTTGGGTTGATGGAGAGGTCATATTGAGGGATTTCTACAACAATGATTCAATTTCGTTTTCATGCACACATGTATCATTGCAAACATCAACATCAAAATTAACACTTTCCTTCTCCTTTGGCCTGGGACTTGTCTGTGTCTCCCTTGACCTCCCCCTCATTCTGTTGGGAGGAACCTGAACCACCCTTCTTGGGGTGTCCCCAGGTAGCATATTATACATTCTGATGCTGATCCAGAGGTCTACCTACTGAGCAAGCTTCCTGGGGTCAGTCAGCTTGCTGTCTACCAGTTTTTGGCGCAGCTCTGTAAAACTGGGATTGAGCATATGCATCCTCAGAATTAGGTTGCAGAGTCCAACAAAATCATCCATTTTGCTACCCTTCACCCAGCCCTTTAGTGCCTTGCTGGAATAGCCTAAGAAGTCCACCCAAGGATGGTTTGGAAGGTTGTGGCTGTTCCTGAACATCTGACTGTAATTCTCAAGATTCAGCCCAATTTTGAAAAGAGAATTGCCTTCATGGTGGCATACTTGGTCTGGTACTCTGCCTCAAGTGTAATGAGTTTGTCCCTCTCCACTGTGGGCATGTACCTCCACAAGCTATCCCAGTACTCCTCTGTGACATTGTGTAACCTTAGAGCTACCTCATATGCTGAGAACCATTCATAAATATCATCCCCCAACACATAGCCGGGCACCAGGTCCTTAGGTATGCGGACCCTCACCTCTCCAATGAGCACTACTACTGGTACGCTGCCATCAATATTGCTGGACTTCAGTTCCTTTGCTCTTATATCCAGCTCCTTGAGACTGAGTTCATGGGGCAGTCTCTCTCTTGCCATCCTCGTCTTAGATTGCAGTTTTAATTTGGCTAGCTGCAGCTTGGCCTCCTCTCTTCTTTCTTGTCCTCTAGCTCATCTGGGGTCAGACTCCTTGCAGAAATACTGCTTCCTTCTCCATCCTGGGCATCCTGGTCATCTGCTGGGGTTGAATGGGGCTCCCCTTGCAGCTCAAACCCCTGAATTGCATCTTCTTTGTCCTCATCCTATATATGTGCTGCCTCATTGCCAACACCATCATCCTCTCCTGAGGCGGACTTACACCGCTGAACCTCCTCAAAGGCTCTGAGGGCTACCTGGAGATCCAATTTGGTATCCCTCTTGTCTGCTTTCAGTCCCCTCTGTTTGCAGAATTTCAGCAGCTCAGTCATGCTGAGGGTGTTGAAGTTGCACAGCTCCATCTCCAGAGTGAGAAGAACAGGGAAGGTAGTGGCACCTACATTTAGAAAAGGGAGAACTAGCCAATGGAAAACTACGCAAGAATTTAAAAAGTGGTCAATCTAATGTCAAATTATTTATTAGCGATTTCTATGTAACACAAATCACTGTATGGTACTGCACAAGCACAAGCCCTGATCTACACAGCTGAACATCATTGTGAGAAATTGAGATATTGGTTGACTGGGATATGAGCCCTGGTCAAATAATAGTCACATTCCCTTGCAGTGTGATAAAAAAAACACTAAATTAACCTTTGCTTAACTCTGGGTATCTTGGCACAAAAAGCAATAAGGCCTAGCCTAGAGGCAATATGTAAAGTATTAATGCAGCACACAATCAGCAATAAAGTGAATACATACCGCAAGAAAAATCCCAACCCAATTTCAAAAATTGAGAACATTTAAACAATTATTTGACAACTAGTTATGAATTTTTAAAGTTTTTAGTGAAAACTGGTATCTAAAAGATCAAAGTGCCAACCGTGAACATATTCGTGCATGACCAGGTCAAAGTAAAAAAACATGGCCGACAGCGAAGGAGCGTGGTTTGACTACAAGAAGTGGATTGGGCCCAGTCATCACTTACTTTCGGACTTAGGAGAAATTCTGAAATAAAATTACTGAGAAGGCAATAATCCAATGGGGCAAACCTGAAGGAGACGTCCGAGTAGGGAGCATTGTCTTTGGATAGCCTTGGGCCGTAGCTGCGGTGAAGATTTCTATGTTCAGACTCAGTCTCCGAAATGGGAGTTGAAAATCCCCAGTGGGTCCAGGCAGAGGGTTGTAGGCGAAGAGAGTTCATCAAGGCCAGATGCCCCTTTGGCGAAGGACCGCTGAAAAGGATTTGCTGCTGCATAGATGAACGTCGGGGGAGAAGTCGCAAAATCAATCCATCTGTGATGCACCAGGGGCGGATAGGCGAGCAGGTTGGTCCGGTTCCTCCTGGTTCTCAGAGCAGTTTTTGGCCAAAATGTCCTCATTTTTGGGATTTGACATCTGGGCACATTTAGCACCACAGTGAAGGGTCCAAGATTGGTTGGACACCTCTTGGGGTCTCAGGACTCATTCAGGCTGGGTCCAGGTGTGGGATCAAAATGGCAGGAGCCTTTTGTGTCACTGTTGCTCTGAACAAGCGCCGGATAAACTAGCTGTTGGAGTAACTCTGCTAGTCTTGGGTGCAAGTGACAATGTAGGACTCAGCCGCAGGGCTGGCCTCTGAGGGTTCAAGCCAGGCTCCAGGCAACAAAGCAATCTTGTAGAGTGCCCAGCAGGTCACAGCAGCAGTCAGGCCTCTGAGATTCCTTCCACAGGTCCGGTAGTAAACTGAAACGTTGGTCTGAAGGGTATATTTTTATACCCTGGTGCCCTTCTTCTTGAAGGAGGGAGAAGCTTCTAGAAAGGTTTTTTGAAGTTCAATACATTTCCTACCTCTTCTGCCCTGGCTCCAATCTGGCTGCAGTGACAGTGGGAAGATGCTATGTCCTTTGTGTAAAGGCAGAGAACACCCTGATCAGTTGCAAGTTAGGCTGTGCTCAGCTCCACCACACCATCCTCCCAGCAGATAACCCATTGAAACACCTAATCCATTTATTGTGTGACTATCCCAGTGGAATTCACAAAGTTTAACTGTCAGATGCACCCAGTCATGTGACCCAAGGCAGGCTGTAGATACAAAGGACTAAGGGCAGGTAAATGCCAATTGATGGATGGAATGCTTGAATTAATCTGAGCCAGTGCAATCACACAGGCTGCATCACAATCCATTGTTTTTGCACCTCCATGCCACCTTAGTTTGGACGCAGTCATATGCAAATCAGTTTTGACCCTGTCCCTTAAGGGAACAGGCCAGCCCAAACTGCAAGGACGGGTCCTCCCTAAACAGGAGCATAAGCAACCCAGGAATGGTTTTGCCTTTGTTATGGGCTGGGTTCAAACTCAGGTGGCATGGTGGGCAAGAAACGATGGATTGGGATGTGGCCTGAGCGATTGCCAGTGGCTGAGATTAATTACAGCATTCCATCTATCACTTTGCTTTTTTTGTAATTTACGCGGTAAGTGCTCTGGGTATGCCCAAAAGAGGGTCCGGGGCTCACTGTGCCACTGGAGCTAAGCTATACCCACCTGAAGAGTCCATAACAAGGGGAAAACTGTACTGGGGTACTTGTGTTCCAATTCAGGGAGGACCTGGCCTGGCTTTTTCAGTCTGGACTGTTCCCAAGAGGAACCAAGGTCAAGAATGATTTGCATATGGCTGGGTCCAAACTGAGGTGGCATGCTGGGCAAGAAATTATGGATTGGGTTGCTCCCCGAGTGATTGCCAGTGGCTAAGATGAATTCAAGCATTCAATCCATCATCTTGTTGTTTTTACATCTGACGCTCTAAGTGCACCGGATATGCCCAGACTTGTGTCCCCGGCTCACTGTGCCACTGGAAGTGAGCTACATCCAGCTGAAGAGCCCATAACAAGGGCTAAACAGGTCCTGGGTTGCTTGTGTTATGGTTCAGGGAGGACCTGGCCTGGCAGTTCAGGCTAAACTGTTCCCATGAGGAACAGGGTGAAGACTGATTTGCAAATGGCTGGGTCCAAACTGAGACAGCATGGTGTGTGCGAAAAATGATGTATTGGGATGCGGCCGAGTGAATGTCAGTGGCTGAGATTAATCCAAGCATTCCATCCATCACCCTCTTGTTATTGCAACTTTCTAAAAGTGGCATATGCAAAATTGTAGTAAATCCGACTTTACTATTAAAGAGGATTTATCATTACAATGTTATACATACCAAACATGCCATGGCACCCTGCTCCTAATTAGAAATTACAGCTTATTAAATGTAATAAGGAAACTCCAATATTATCCTTTGGGAGGGTTAGGCCTCACAGTATTGAAAAATGATTTAGGAATTACAAGACATCCTGCCCTATGGGCTACCTAGGGCATGACTTATATGTAATAAAAGGGGAGTTTAAGGGTTGGCAAGAGGGTTTTAAAGCCAAGTCAACATGGCAGTTTACAACTGCATTCAGGCTGCAGTGGCGGGCCTGGGACATGTTTTAAGGTGCTACTTAAGTGAATGGCACAATAAGTGCTGCAGGTCCACTGGTAGCATTTAATTTACTGGACCTGGGTATATCAATACAAGTCAATGAATCTTTATTTCAGCCCAATGTCCATAGAAGAACATGCTTAAAATACATAAAAACAATATAAAAGTCAGATCTTAGTTAAAATGCACAAAGCATATAAAAAGCTGGCAAAATACATTATAATGTAAAGGGCCAAGATAAAATGCTCCTTAGAAAATTAAAGTACAGAGCAGAGCTCATGAAGTGGACACCTTTTGTTGCCTTAACCTCCACATGCACATCAGGTACCTTGAGACAGAAAAGACGATACACTGCCTGGTGTTGCTTCTAACTATTCTAAATGCAATGTTGTATTTCCTAATCCCCAGGTTGTGACAAACTGGCAATATCCACTTCTTCCTATACTCAAGATAGGCTGGACAAAATAAAACTACATGTTCAGCTGCCTCTACCACTCCAGAACAAAAGGGGCAAGTTTTAGTAGAGTCAAAGGTGTCACAATTCCATGCAGCAGTAAAGGCACGAATGGGTAAAGTCCCTAGACGGAGTTTGGTGTACAAAATCCTAGCATAAAGAGACTCAATGTCATGCAGAAATGGTTCTAGAAAGTAGTCTACTTTGAACTCCAGAAAAGAAGCAGTAAGGGGTCTACGTGGTACCAAAAGGCACCTTTCAATTTCTATTTTGAGACTGATGCAACATCTGCTAGAGTAGACCAGAGATTCTCTTGCCCAATCTGCCTCAGAAAATCCATGACAAACCCTAAGCCAGAGGATCTTACTGGCCCGACAGCCCTATCACCTCTTCTAGGGCCTTTCAGAAGGATATGAGCTCAGGAGCTAACCACAGTCTCCACCAATACAAGAGTGGTTTCAAGCCCACTTTGTCATTAACACTCCTTAGCCCATAATCTAACCATAGCAGACACAGGGGGTACTTGCTGGGAGGTTATTTAAGCTTCTCATGAACCAGATTTCTGCTAACACAGGAGTCCTAGCATCTGAAAGGTCCCACAGTTCTCCACCATACAATGAAGGCCCCAGTGCCTGACACCTATAGATCTCAAGGACTGGGGTAACTGGGTGATATGCGGAACCTCGCTGAGCAATAAGGATGCCCCCACAATATTGCTTGAGCTTGAGTTTATGCTTCTTGAGGTGAAATGTCCGGTCAAAATGTTCTGAAAGTGGGACCCCTCAGGTAGTCAAACACTCGAACACGTTCCAAACGTTTACCGTTGAGGGTGGAATTCGAATGGAATGTTGGCCAAGGGTTGATAACCATATATTTGGTCTTGCCGAGGTTGTTGTCCAGCTCCCGCTGCCTACAGAAAGCCCCAAAGCAATCCAAGAGCTTTTGTATGCCGATAGGAGATTTGGATAGCAAAACGGTATCATCCACAAACAGTAGGACTGGGATCTTGACCCCGACAAGGGATGGAACATCACCCTCACAATTCTCCAGATGGAATACTAAATTGTTGCTCTAGAGGAGAAAGGGTTGGGGCCAACACACACCCCTGCCTCACTCATCGATTAACAGGAATGAGGACAGTTAACTTGCCTTGAGGACCACTTTTAAATTGTGCATAGTTCTTAGAGAGTATCCTAATAATGGGTTTAAAGAGATAAGCAGGAGAACCCATCTCTGCAAGGTCCCTCCATAAGTATTATCTGGGGACTAGGTTGAAAGCAGATCGAAGATCTACAAAAATTACATAAAGACAACCACCCGTCAGTGACATGTAATTACAGTACAGTGACTGTTGATAAAAAATATGACCAATTGTGCTGATACCACCATTGAAGCCGGCATGCAATGGGATCAGGAAATCTGCATCTGTCATCCTCTCGATCAACCTGTTCAAAATAATATGACTGAACAATATTTGTGCACTATCAATGAGGCTAATTGGGGGCGTGGCTAAGGCAGCCACGATGGTGGATGTGCCTGCATAGAGCTCCGGCAGGCAGCCCTAATTACCAGCATTTCCAGGTGCCGGCGGTCCCCGCTTACCGAGTCAGCACCATTCGGTGAGCGGCGGGGACTCTACCACCCGTTATCTGATGAGTTTGGAGAGGTGAAGCAGCAGATACGGCCCGAGACCGGGACCAGCGAACGACGGGTGGAATCAAGATGGCGGTGCCTGACGTCTAATTCCTCCCGGCGGGGACAGCGAGGCCAGTAATACAGGTCGGAGACCCCCCACTGATGCCCAGAGTGTGGGCAATTAAAAGATAGTGAGGCCGGAGAGAAGCGACGGTTAAGCGGACGCCGCAATTGCCAGCTGCGAGACCCATTGGAGACTTCTTCACTCAAGATGGTGGCGCCAGACAACCCAGGGAAGGCTCTGTGACGCTTCCAGACCGCACCGAGGATGAGTGGCCAAGCTTCGATTGCAGAGACCGAGACGAATGACCACGGAGACCACAGAGCGGAGCGGCTGTAGGTGAGCACCCGGGCTGGGACCTGCAGCGGGGAGGCTGGTGCTCCGGTGGCGCAAAGACACTGGGAACACACCCCCGCGATTACGGAGTGCGGCCGGGCATCAGGGTGGTATTGGTCAGAGCGCGCCCACACAAAACCTAGCGGCTGGCAGGAAAGTGGCACGGGAGCAGCTGAACGCGATTGAGGGTGCCGCATCACTAACCTGGGATGCAGAGACATCGGGGGCTGCAGCACGGTCATAAGACCCATCACAGACGCCCGGAGTTTCCCGCGGCAGTATTAATAACACAGGTAACAGCCAGAGAGCAGGGCTAACAGCAGGACAGGACTTTCTTGGACACCAAGCGGGGGTTAAGTTGCGGCGGGGCATTAGACATCCCTGTGTCACTACATATAACCAGGCACCTATTGCGCACAGAGGGAGCAGCCATAACCGTCAATGGCCACCGCGCGCCCCCACCACGCATGTCTATGGTAAGCGACAGGGTGGCCACCTACCTTCTGAACAGACGATACCCACGCGAGGAGGGCTGATCAGCCCCCCCCATGTGCTCAGGGGAACAACCCCCCCTCTCTCACATCCAAACACAGGATAAAGCAGGAAAACGAGGAGGAACTCTTTTGCATAGACCATAGAGGATCCCCCGTCCTTCCCCTTCATCCGTCTAGACCCACAATTACACCCCACTAGGTGGTCTCGCCAATCGACGCCGGGACTCGAGGCGCGGCGGGACGGGGGAGAGACGGTGTGCAAGGCCAATAACGTACACCAAGGAGACAGAAGGGCAGCCATAGGCGTGAAAGTGACTACTACATCAAGTTAAAAGTACATTAGATCAAACAACATAATATGCGCACGGTCACAAGAGAAGACATAGACAGCCGGCGGATCACGCCCTATAGAACCAGTATCGATCTTCAGAATGGGACGACAACGTGCAACCGGGAACCCACAAACGCCTGCCCCAACGAGACAATCTACCCCGTCCACGAAAAGCTCCAGAATGGAAGAGGGTGTTGCGACACCGGCGTCTATGTCAGACAAACTGGACAAAGTACTGGAGGCGATTGAACACTCTCGCGTTACGATGGAAGACAGATTCGGAGCGTTAGCCACAGACATCAATCTCCTCAGAGATGACCATTTGAAATTGGCGGATAAGGTGGAGCAGGGTGACAAAACCCTCAAAACTATGGAACCCCAAATCAAAGCCCAACAAGACACTCTGGCGGACCTTCAGCGCAGGGTTAAATCTTTGGAAGAAAAGACAGACGATTTGGAAGGCCGTTCCCGACGGTGCAACATTAGAGTGATCAATCTGCCGGAAGGCGTGGAAGATCCAAACCCCGTCAGCTACGTGGAAGCCTGGCTCCAATCGTTCACTCCGGAATCAGAGAGAACCCCGTATTTCTCGGTAGAAAGAGCACACAGAGTGCCAGCAAGAAGACCACCCCCAGGAAACCCACCACGGCCTCTGCTCCTCAAATTCCTGCACTTTCGGGATAGAGACGCTGTACTCAGGGCTACTAGGCAACCAGGACCCATACAAGTTGAAGATAAAACAGTAATGTTGTTCCCGGACTATACTCAGGCGGTGCAAAGACAACGGGCATCGTTTCTGGAGGTTAAGCGAATACTCCGGAAGAAAGCGGTCCAGTACTCCTTGCTCTTCCCGACGCGGCTGAAGATAATGCATGAGAGTCGCTCCCTCTTCTTCACGACCCCCAAAGACGCATATGACTGGGCGGAACAGCATCTTCACAATTTGGGGCCACACGACTCCATACCGGTACATCGAGACTCTAAAGGTAAACACCGCCAACTGAAAAGATTCACCCAAAAACAGCCCGAACGACGCACGGAGGCACCAGTTAAAAGCCCCCCAAATCTCGAACAAATTATAGCAGAGCGCCGCAAAGCCCTACAAGCAGCAGCCGAAATTGGGCCTACCTTGGGAAGCTCGGACAGCGAGAGGGGTCCTCACATCTTCACATCGGAGGATGAGGCAGAGGACAATAACACGTCTCATGAGGGCTCGGATACCCCACCGGAGGTGACCCCTCAAACAGCAGACACTCTCATTTGACAGACTTCGCTGGCTGTAATACGATCAGTTTTTTGTCGCACCCACTCCGCTATTGACCAGCACAGATTTGGAGAACCACACCCCCCAGCATTCTGAAATGACTTAGAATCCAGGGTAAACCCTCTCTGACAGATCTCCAATACACACAGCCGGAGAAAACCGCCGGCACCATGCACCATTCACTGATCCATCAGGGCTCTATAGAAACCACATTGCTAGTTCTTAGGACCACGACCCCCCCATTGGTTGAAACAAATTAATTTAATCATAGTATGTCTAGTTTGGATGTACCACCGAGTGCGATAGGTCCTTATGGTTGGGACGCAGTCCCCTTGTTTAGGTTTACCCCTTCCCTTCCAGATGTCTTACAACACCGGTTTATCACGTTACACAGGCGGGCAATACGAAGGTATACACTTGACTATCACTGCAATAGGGCACCACCGAACACCTTCATTCAGCTAGGACATGTCGCATCAGACCTCGTAGGTAAGACGCAATGGCTCACACAGTAGCGATCAGCGATATTTGCCTCCTAGCGCTGAATGTTAGAGGCTTACATACCCCGAGTAAACGATACGCTGTTTACTCCTACGCCAAACGCCACAACGCGCAGATTGCTTTCCTACAAGAGACACACTTAACTGCACGGGAACTAGATAAACTCCGCACTAGATGGCGCGGGACCATATGTGCTACATCGTACTCCGCATACGCACGAGGAGCGCTGATTTGGGTCCGACCGGGACTCCCATTTCAGGAGCTCAAGAGAACAGTGGACAGAGAGGGGAGGCATGCCCTCTTGGAAGGACTACTAGAGGGCCAACCAATACTCTTGGGTAGCATATACGCCCCAAACACCGAACAAGACAAGTTTTGGGACCACCTCTCGGGAGTCCTGGCCCAATATGCTTCCATTTCGTGGATATTGGGAGGCGACTATAATTGTATAATGGACCTCGCCTTAGACAGATCCCATCCCCCACCCATACACTCTCCCACCTATAAACAAACCGAACGCTTTCTGACATGGGCTGCACATTGGGCACTCACGGACGCCTGGAGAGATAACCATCCACAAACCAGGCTGTATTCGTTTCACTCCATCCCGCACAACTTACGAGTACGACTTGACAGATTTCTATGCACGGCGACACTGATTCCCAAAATTCGGCATTCTGACTATCTTGGTCGGGTCCTCTCGGACCATCCTCTTGGACCATGACGCCCATAGACTAAGTCTACAATGGACACCCCCAAAGCATACAGGAATATTTTACCAACAATGCAGGAACAGCGACATCCAAATTAGTGGAATGGGACGCGTTTAAAGTGGTAGCCCGAGGTGACTGCATAAAACAAATAGTTGGGGTCAGAAAGACACTAGAACGCACATTGACACAAGCTGAAACACAGCTGGCGTCTATCACCAAAAAAGAGGATGCGAACACAGCGACCATAGTCCAGGTGGCGGAAGCCAAAAAAGTATACGCAGCCGCTGCCTTAGATCTCCGTAGATACAATTTTAAGGCATATGCAACAAGGGTACATAAGGAGAGGGACAAGACGGGGACACTACTAGCCTGGCTGGCTCGACGAGACACGGAGGTAAAGCCAATCACTGAAGTGATAGACCCACATGGCAATACAGTACGATCTCAGACAGAAATACTGCAGTTATTCTGTCAACACTACTCCCAGGTATATAGTGCTCCTGAGCGGGTCCAACACGACGCAATAGATCTATTTTTAAACCCACTCCCTATACCCCAAATCAAAGCAGCAGAAAAAACCGCACTAGTCATAGAGATAAAGTCAACAGATGTCACACAAGCAGTCGGTGCCCTGGCACGCAATAGAGCACCGGGGATGGATGGTTTCCCCTCGGAATATTACGCAACTTTCTCCTCATTGTTAGTTCTCCACCTCACAGAGATGTTCACAGATGCCTTAAAAAGGGGGGAGCTTCCAGGATCCCTTCGGGAATCAGTGATAGTAACATTCCCAAAGCCGAATCGAGATCCGAGACAGTTGGCCTCATATCGACCGATCACGCTGTTATCGGCTGATTGTAAGATATTAGGGGAAATATTGGCAGATCGCTACACGCAGATCCTGCGACCACTGATCCACCCGGACCAATGTGGGTTTGTCCCGGAAAGGAACACGTCCCAAAATTTGCGTAGCTTATTCCATATACAAGATCAAGTGAGTACTACTTTCCCCAGAGCGGCCGGTCTCATCTTAGACCTTGAAAAGGCATTTGATACTCTCACGTGGCCATACCTGTTTGAGGTCCTCCAACCGATAGGGATAGGTCCAACTCTCGCTGCCTACACACGACTCCTGTACACTAACCTTACTTCGCGAATACGCATGGGGCGCTACATATCCTCCCTTTTAAAGTAGGAAGGGGCACAAGACAGGGGTGCCCACTCTCACCTCTACTTTTTGCCCTCGCGGTAGATTCACTGGCAATACGATTACGTCTGGAGGGAGAGAGCTGGGGCATTCCCGTGGCAGATACAATACATAGTGTTTCTATGTACGCAGACGACCTGCTGATATATATACGAGACATCACAGCAGACTTGACGTCCATATGGACAGCACTCGCAGATTTTGCAGATGCATCAGGACTCAGAGTGAACTGGGACAAATCTACGGTATATCCGTTACATCCAGATCTCGCTCCCCGAGACGTTAGGATAGGAGAGCAGGGCATAGCATGGAGTGCCAGCGGCCCCCGATACCTGGGAGTTCGCCTGTATCATTCCCCATCGGATATATTTGAAGGTAATCACCGCAAAGCACCGGCAGGGATCAGATCTGCGGTGGGCTTCTGGAAGAGCCTTCCCCTAGCCCAGATGGGACGAGTGGCTCTGGCTAAAATGATAATAGTTCCGTGATTATTATATCACTTCACAAATTTGCCGGTAATCCCACCCCGCACTTTCTTCCGGGATCTTGACTCACTGCTTAGTTCGCTAATTTGGGGAGCGGGCAGACACAGAATCGCATTGGCCAAGTTACAACTACCCACGGACCGGGGAGGACTGGGTGCACCTTCCTTTGAATCATATTTCTAGGCCGCGCAATTACAGTGGCTGTCCTACTGGACGGTGGGCAGACACATAGGGGAAACCCACACAGTGACAGGCCCCATACCCACTCCAGAACTTCGTCGTTTGTTACTGCCAGGCTCTAAACCACGGCGCACACACCCACTGCAGGTGTCGGTAGCTCGTAAATGTATGCAGAGAATACATCGTTTATCTGCAGAGACGCCCTTCTATTCTCCCTTGCTACCTTTAATAGGATGGCCCAGACGAGAGACATATTATACGACTCGTATGCTGCAAGTATGGACAGAGCACTCACTAACAGAGATTGAATCCCTGTTCGTGGATGGTCAACTCAAGCCGTTCCGCCAGATAATGGAAGAATTTGACCTTCCTCCCGGACAGTTCCTCTTACACAGGCAAATAATAACAAGCTACCTTCCATTTTACGACATGTCAGAGTGAGACCCCACTACACACCCCGTCATACACACAATCATGCACATGGGAATGGGCCGCCACCTGGTCACCTGGCTTTATAAAGCCATACGGGAGCTCATAAATAAACCGTTAGATGCGCTACGGGCAACATGGGAGGACGAATTGGGGCGCCAGCTACATGAAAAAGAATGGGAGATAGCACTTGCGTTCCCCAAAAAAGTGTCCCGCAATGCGCGCTTTAAAAATATACAATTCTACATTTTATACAGAGCATATCAAACACCGGCGCGACTCCAGCGATACTATCCATCCACTCAATTTCTATGCCCTCGCTGTCAATCACCGGACGCTGACTTCCATCACATGTTTTGGCTATGCTCCACAATACAGTCATATTGGAACACTGTCCATGAGATGTTAAGAGACCTCACGGGTCTCTCCGACATGAACACATGGCAGGCCTTCGCACTCGGTATCTTCCGAAAGCGAAAGCAATACAAAGTACAAATTCGATTCGCATCACTGGCAATACTACTAGCTAAAAGAGGGATAGCTATGCATTGGCGAGCCCCTATGGGACCCCCGATAGAAGCCTGGGAGGGAGCAGTGGGCAAATGGGCAGCAGCCGAAGAGGAGGCAATACGGGAGGAGGAAATAAAAGGAATATGCAAACGCCACATCTCAATGGAATGGACCCTACTATTACATCAATTCAAACAACAAACCACACGGGATACTTCACATACACCGTCACAAGCCCCTACAAGCTCACAAGCACAGACCCAATCTATAAACGCACTCACTATTCCCCCAACAGCAGCCAGCACGTAATGGAATACGATCACTCAACCATATCTTACTTAGATCAACCAGACAGACAATGACAGCCAGACAAAATCTACCTAGCTGAACTTAATTGTGCCCGCAAGCAGGACATATTGTTGCCTCGGTACCCCGCCTGACTTACACAACTCAAACCTTATGAACATCACCCCAGTTTCACACCCCCAGTTAATAGTTTGCAACCACAACTGGTAGTTGACACACCGGCAGAAAATATAAAGGAGGTTCATTTCTATATGTATAGGCATACACAATAATATGATGAGATATGCTACAGTGACCATACTATGCAATGAGTACATGTTTTCCCAGATAGGCGATTGCAAGTACAAATGTTTGAAACACATGTCGTGTTATCAGTCGCAATACATTGCCATGTGAGATGTTTGTTATATGGAAATACTAATAAAAAAATATTTTAAAAAAAAATCAATGAGGCTAATCGATCTATAATTAGCAGGGGAAGATCTGCAGTACTTTTTTCAAAATTGGAATTATCTCTGCCCCGGCCCACGTAGGTGGCATAGGAGCACCAGCCAATAAGTCATTAAAAAGCAAGACAAAATAAGGGCACCACATACCCTTAAACAATTTAAACAGGTCACTTTGTTTAGCCCTGGGATTTCTATGTCCAAAATATAGGGTACCTGTTTTTGTACTAAATCAATAAGAGAATTGACAGGGGCCTAGTCAAGGGGGTTGTCACCATTATGCATAGTTTTCTTGCCTGAGATTATAATATGGGATGATACCTCGGCTATGGTCGAGTCCTGTACAGTATCTATCAGCTGCAGATTGATTGATTCCCGTGCTTCTTCCCCAGCATATAAATGGGCAAAATGCTCGACCCAAGTGTCCACCACAATATTGCTATTAAGTGCAGCATGGACTCCAGACTCGCCTCCTGCAACTAGGCACCAAAAGTGCAGTGATCTTTGATTTTTATGGCGTTTAGCATTTAAACCCATCTTTTGTACTCCCCCGCTCTTTTTGCTTTAGAGATGGTGGCTTTATAAAGCGACCAAGCTGCAAAATATAACATGATACAAGCACAGAATATAAAGTAAATTGGTTCCATAAAGGAACTTTGTTAATCTAAATAAAGCTTTTCAAGTGGCAAGGGGAGTTTCAAAGAGGAAGGTGTCAGCATCAGTGAAACCAATTTACGGTTCTTGTGGGTGAAATGGGCATTCAAGCATGAAGCTCAACACCCTTAGCTAGGGCAAGTAGAGAAAGGTCTTCTCTCCACAAACTCAGAACAGGCTCTGATAACTGTTCTAAGAAACACACAATTAATACACAGTACAAAGTTCTGGAAGCTCTGTCCCACCGACTCCCTCTGGATGGTCCAATCAGAAGACAAAGTTCTCTAGTAGACTCCCCTGGTATCCAGGATTGAAAAAAGAATGTACAGCTGTTCAGCCTTAAAGTTAGTAACAGTCAGTCTTGCCTGGTACAGGAGGCTCTTTTCCTTCCCTACCTGCTATATATCCAAAATTTCATTAAACAAACAAACTCTCACAGTTTTCTACAATAAATAATTGCGATGTTCTGTATGTTATGCTATACGTTTGCTTTCTATTTTATTGTATGTACTTTTATGGTTTTAATTAACTGAATAAACTATTCTGACTGGCTGACTGGCTATATTCTTACTTATGAGCACTGCTTAATAAAGCACGTGCAGAGGAGAGAAAACATGAAACTTGCAATACATTTATAAAAAAAAAAACTACTTGAGGGACTGAGACTTAAGCCCAGATCATACCATCCTCAAGAGGAAAGATAGCAACCAATGAAGACAGTTAACATGAGAGCAAACAATGATTATAGTATGGTTATATGCATGGCTCTTACTACTTGTAAATGCAGCCACCTAACATTAATTAATACGATGCACACAGATTAGCATTGGTATCGAAAACGAGTAAATAAGATGCATATGTGCATAAAACGTTAAATTGCACTGCACCAATCCATCACATAAAACAACCAACATTTCTGAGACCAGCTTAAAAAAATGAGTCATCTTCTGCTGTTTACCTTTAAAATCGTCCAGCTCCTTCATCTCATTGTAGAACCTACACTGCTCATTCTCCAAATCAACTTCTCTCTTCCTTTTTAAAACCCCTTCCTTGTTCTACTGAGCTTTCCTTAGTCCTCATATATTAAACTACCTTCACCATAGCAAATAAACAAATGACACAAACACCAATGATTAGAATAGGCCGCAAAAGAGAGCCTAAATGTCCACTTCTAATATTGCTAAGCCAACAACCTACTGCAGAAAGTATCTTCCCAACCACTTCTCAAGCACCTGGAGTGAGTGAAAGAATAGTTTATTAGTTAATAAGAACCATAAACATTACATATATTTGACATACCAAGCAATTAAAAGGGCAAATATAAAAAGATCAACATCACATTAAAAGAAACCCTTAAACACAGAGCCTGGGGATCTAGTGGTGTTGCGCATTTTCCCACTATAACTTACATTAGTACAGAGGTCCAGTCTCATTGGCCCCCGCAGGAGGATAAAATACATGTTGCTAAAAAGGCCGGTCTCATTGGCCCATGACACCAGCCGGAAGCGGAACGTAAGCGGCAAAGTGCATAGTGTGAACCTGCATGTGCCCCAGTCCATGTCACTAAGGAGATTCATTTACCTAAAACCATAAGATGTTACATCCCTACCTGGTCTAAGATATCACTATAAATGCGGTTGACCTGGTTACTGTCCAATGTGGGCCCCTGTGCTCGAGTGCATGGTACCTCCATTTGACCAAGGCCTCAACCAGGTAAGATGGGGGATTAAAAGATTGTTATTCTTACTGCGCCCCTAGCTACCGACCCTTAACATATACAAAGTGGGGTAACCACTTTATGGAAAGTGCTGAGGTGCATATATAGAGCCAGCATATAGACAGGGTGCTCAGCAAGGCGGGATAGGGGTTTAGGGCATTGTTGAATTTACTACACCCCAAGCAACCCACATTTGGCCTAAACAGGGCCGGCTAGCCATTGCCCATCAGCACTGAAGTGCATATTGTGGAGCCTGTAGTTGTGAACCCTTAACAGGGGGATGTGGAGATTAGGCCTTGTTGTTCTTTCTACCCCCTAGCAGCTCACCTTTGTCCAAACAAGGCAGGTTGGGGGTTTGACTGATATTATTCCTACTACATCTTTCTCAATCCATCTATATACCCCACCACACCCCTAAAGACTCCAGCCTAAGGCAAACCAGGGCCCTAGGCGGAGTCTTTGGCCTTCACCAGTTCCTTAAGATGCCCATAAATTGCACTAGGCGAATACTGGGCATGATTTTCCATGGATTTAACAATGCCACTGCTGCTGATCTGCATGTCCTGATTCCTAGGGTCTCCACTCACTGCGCAACATATCCCTCCGCTGTGAGCCTAAACAGGGGCATGTGAAAAGTACATGCAGCATCGTTTCCTTTGACTGATGGCATAAACTGCACTTTATATCCCCGCATTGCTCTTCCTCCTGCCATTTAGGATTGAAGTCTAGGGTGGGAAGCACTACTAGTCTCATTGACAGTAGTTTCTTCTTGACTTTGAAAGAATAAGTGGCCTCAATAAAAGGTTGGTCTTTTCGATCATCACACAAATTTAACACAAGCCATCCATGCGCTCACTTGGCCATTGTTCCTTTATCCTGTACCCGGCTCTGCAGCCTGACAATTTGGTTCACCAATCTCTTGAAAACTTATTCACTAGTGTCTAGCTGCCACAGCTCACCCAAGCTGAGTCTTTTGGTGCTATCCTCAAGGAACTTTTTATAACTGCCCTTCCCTCTTTGGAGGTTGATTTCAGACCATACACAATGGGCTAATGACTCCTTAGCAGCATTTCCTTCAGCTTGTGACAGCATTTTATGTAAGCCCCAGGTCTGGCAAGTGTTTGCCTTACAAGCAAGAACTCAAGCCTATCTTCCACTGGCAATGCTGATCATGGTAGTTGGCTGACTTGTTTGAGTATTTTTGTTGTAATTTTGACCATTAAGCTGGCATCTGAGCCCAACATGTTTTCACCTCCAAAAGAGAGAATGGGCATCATTTTTGGACTGATTTCTGTAAGCAGAGGTTTGAGATTATGGCCCCAGAGACTTTGCTAGGGTCGAGAAAGTGAAATTTAGGGCCAAAGCATTTCCTTCAATAGCTTCCTTTTGGGGTGGAAACTAGGCCCTCGAGTCCATCCTGACCCCTAGATAAACATCGCTGTCTGTCTCGTCTATTGTAGATCCATTGAGGAGCCATTTGCTCTGCTTGGAAATGTGCCGATTTAGCAGAATAAACTTGGTTTTCTTAAAGTTGATCTCTAGAAGGTTGCCAACTGCATTCACTGCTAAGCAGTAGATTAGCCTTTGAAATCCTACTCTGGTGTTGCTAACAAGACGTAGATCATCTGCATAGAGGATGCTTGACAGAGGGAGACCACCAAAAATTGGGACATGAGATGCCATCTCATCAAGTGCCGGAGAAAGGTCTGAGATGTATAGATTGAATAAGAGGGGTGTGAGGACACACCCCTGTTGTAGGGCACTCGATGTCCTCACCTCCCTCGACAGATAGGGTCCACCTCTGACCTTGATCCTAACACAGGTGTTTACATACAGCAGCCTTATTGCCCTCAAAAGGTTGGGCAATCGCCCAATGCTGAAGGTTTTCCCACAGCTTGTCCCACGTGACACGATTGAACACTGCTTTGAAACAGACGAAGCACAAATACAATGGTGTGTGAGTGTCATTTCTTCTTTTCATGATTAGTCCTACAGCCATCAGTTTTTAAAGCATCCCTTGGCTCTTTGTACACCCTATGTTATTTAGGGGCAGCCTGCCTATTTTTTGCACCCATGCTGATAGATCTTGAAGCAGCAATGATGAAACATATTTAAGGTCCACGTCCAACAGAGCTATTAGACTGCAGTTGCTTGGAAATGAGGCCCATCCTCCTTTAAGAATTGGGTGGATGATTGAGCCTCTCCAGCTGCCAGAAATGGTCCCACTAGTTAATATGGTACTAAACATCTCTGCCAAGAAACTAGCTCAAACTGGGGCATTTTATTTGAAGGGTGCTTGGGGGATTTTGTTCGGTCCGGCAGTGCAATCAGTTTGCGAGTTCTCAATAATCTTAGTTATTGTCATGGCCGAGTAATACAGCGAGTCAGAGGCAGCGGTCGTCGTCACATGAGATTGTCCCAGGATGGCTCTGAGGGGGCTGAACCAGTCAAACTCCCGGCGAGGTGCGACTTCATGTATTTCATCCAGGTGTCCTTGCTGATGTTAGCATTATTTGTGCTCTTGTGCCTGTGTCAATTTCGTAAAGCAGTTTTCAAACTTTCCTTGAATCTCTGTGCTTTGAGGAGTATAGGAGTTCAGCCCATAGAGTGTCTTGTCTATTTCTCTTAAAGGCACACACCTCTCCTTTCAAGGCTTTCCAGACCCTATGCAATGCTTGTAACAGCCAGCTCTAGATTATGAGGAAGATGCCGCCGTTGCCTGAGAGTTCTGACAATTTTAGATTTTATCAGTCATATGGGCCTTGGCATAAGAAAGCTTTTTTGATGCACAATGCACTGCCCCTTCTTCATGTTTTTGGCTGGGTTTTTAGCTATCAAACGGTCAGTGAAACATTCCCAAGCTGATATCGGCTATGGCTCCTTAGAGGCGATAGATTTTAAGATCTCAACAGCACTTCAAGCATTTTAAGTTTTTAGGGTGAGCATTGTTTGCAATATTCTTGTGGGGCCATGTTTACTCTTATTGATTCCAATCGATATAATTTTGGGGTGATGATCGCTCTCTGGTTGATGTGTGGTTTTAAAATCCACAACCTGACTATACAGGGAGCAATTCACCATAGAATTGTCCGGAAATGAGACTTTTTTTCCGATGACCTGGTCCATGATGATGGAATGTCTCACAGGAAGCGGCCATTCAAGATTATAAGACCAGCCAACTTGCAGGCTCCTAACAGTTTTTGCACAATCTTATCTTGATGCTTACAACATGGATGACATTGGTCTGGCAGTACCCCAATAATATCAAGCATAGTTGTCACTCGGTCGATGAAATAGATTTGATTTGAAATCTCCAGTGATTAACAAGTTGGCTGGCTGATAGAGGTTTTTCAGCTACATTATATTTGAGATGAACTTGTCCACCTTCACAGATTTCACCTTGGGTTGGATGTAGAAATTTGCAAGGATCAGGGGGTCAGCTGGCTGCTGGGACCAGCTGTCTAAATGCAAAGACAGTAGCCAAGGTTCTTGTATTCCCAGCACTATAAATTTTGCAGTTAGATTGGAATTTACATAAAGTGCCAGGCCACCATTTGCTCTTCCAAAGAGACTACTTTTTTGAGCAGACATGCTATACTCCACGAACTCTATTAGGTGGATGTAAGCTATTGTCCATGTTTCCTGAACCGCTATGATATCAGATGCATTCAGGTGTTCCATTACAGCAGCATCCTCAATTTTCCTCAAAGGTTCCATGAGCATATGGTTAAACCCACTCCATTTCTTGGCAATGGCACTAGACTGCTGCTCTATTCAATCCTTATGGACAGTCGCAGATAAGGCAGATGGAAGCCAGCTCCAGAATCCTGGATAATTTTTCTTCCTTATGGTCCTTCTCTGCTCGGTGAGTTGACACTCTGGATTTCCGTGAATTATCAAGCTGGGGTGGTTGACAGTGGGGGACATGGGAGAGGAGGAGGGATGGCATCCCAGCGCACTTCATAATATTGACATCTGACACTAGGTCTTCCAGGCCTGGTAGTGCCCTGATCAATTAAAGGATGTTTGCATGATTTACAACATACTGGGTGCCCCTGAATTTAAATTATGGGATCCATAGGAGCCGGAGTTCCTTATCTTTCTCTTCCTCTGGTTTCTGGGATGGGCCTTCGGAAACTCCTATGGATTCAGAAGTTTCTTTCCTTTGCCTAGAGGAAAGAGCCTGAGTTTTTTTTATCACGCCTTATTTCGGTATGATTATTGGTATTTTACTGAGGGCAAAGTGGCTTCTCTTTCCCGATAGGATGGCTTCGGATTCCGGACTCAGTTGGGCTTCTTGGTGCCATACCACACCTGCAAGTGAGAGCATCTCTATATGCTGACTGGCTACGGGCATTAGGCTGGGTTGTATCTTCATTAATTAGGGCATTGTTCATAGCTTCATGAGATTTTCTTGGCAGCCTACTTCTCTCTTTACATTGTGGGGTCTTATCAATCACTGGGGTGGTCCCTGCCAGCTCACGGATGTCTGGCCGGCATGTGGGTGATTTCAAAGTGGCCCTTTCCTCCCTAGGGACCCCAGTTGTATATGGAATTAAGTCCCTGAAGACCATGGGCAGAGACTTCTTTCTACCCTTCCTGGCACATTTTCTTTCCCTCTTCGCCAAAAGGGGGAGCACCAGTGCAATGTCTGAGTCCAGTCTGGTTTCCTGGTTTGCCTCACTCCACTGCTCACAGCCTCCTCGGGTGAAGGATCCCTTTTTTCTCCTCCATGCTGGACATTTTCTGCTCTCCCAGACTCTCGGGGTGGTGGATTTGCTTAACACATTGCCCCGTACTAGGGTACCAAAATGTTCACCCTTTGGGTTGAAATTGGTTCTCACTTCCCCGAAGATTTCTTCAAAGATCGCCAGAAGCTGCATTAGCTTATCAATCACTTCCTTGCATGAGCATATGGTATAGTTGATATCCTTATTTGCTTGTACTCGAGCTATAAGAGGATTTATTTTTTCTAATTTTTCGTCAATGTCTGACACAAAGACTGCCATGGTGTTGAGAAGGTCCACTTGAATGTCCATTTTATTAGCATGATGATTAACGGGCATAACTGTGGCTTTCTTGGAATTAAGAATGACTACCACCAACTTGTTTGTATCAATTATCAATTGAGCATTGGAATTGAGCTCTTCGACCCCAGCTTTATCCTGTGGGTACCAAGCTGGGGGGATTACACTCCCAAGGCACTCATTCTGTGATGGACTAGCAGGCCTAAGGCTTCCCTGTGAGGTGCCCAGACAGGCATCTGTTGCTTTTAACTCCTTCAATTCTGTTGACACTTCAATAAGATTCCTGATCTCTTTGCTCCTGTAAGGGATGTAGGTGCACCATTGCTGAACCTTTAGCAATTGAAGCAGACTCCACCTTCTTTGCAATTAAAAAGTCTAATGCAAGATGATTCTGAAAGACCATAGATCTAATATCTATAAGCTCGGTATCATTAGATAACAATGCTCCGACTATACTGGTAGCAAATATGTCCACTAATGTTAAAAGCTTTTTAATCTTCACATAATTTAAAGCAATATCTACAGAGGGAATCATAATATCTAAAATATCTCCTATTTGTGAAGCACTACTACTATGCTTAGGGCTAACAGGAAATCCAACAGCCCAACTTTCCATCCAATCTACATGATAGATCTTGGAAAACACTACAGACAGGTAACAACTTACCACCCAATTGGCAAGTAAATTAAAGTAAGCATTTGGTCCACATGTGTAATAAACTCCAGTAATAATGGGATCATTCCCTTCAAATAACTGATCTGTGGAACCAAGAACCTAAAACCTATGATGACAACCACCTCATCCAACTCTTTGGAAATTCAGGGCATTCTCCGCCCTATTTATCAAGCATAGCTTTCCTTTCTGTTTCCAGTCTAAACTCACCTTGGATTTTATCCCCCAAATATCTATATTTTTCCTCTTCTGTTCTTATATATCTCTACTCATCTCAGTCCTTTTCTCAATAACTGCTCTCCTGTCCTCCAGATCATCAATAAATGTCTTTCCAGCTGGGGTTATCGAGCAAGTCAGGTTCAGTCATGTAGTTCCTATTAATACATAGGATCTGCGCATTTAGACAACATAAACTAAGGGATTGGTGTCCAGACTGATTCCAGACACCCCCAAGGGATATGTTAGCCTTTAGACCAGCTAGCTCACACTGCCATAATAAACACCCAAATTTTACCAAGGAGCAAATAGTTTCTGGCAACTATCGAACATGACAACCCTTGATCCTTTAGGGATCGTGGAAACAGTGCAGTCCCTTTCGCTCAGTAAATCGTGCTCACTTAGTCTCAGAGAAATACACAGAATAAACAATGGGGACGTTTTCAATAAGCATTTATTGAACCAGCGTCATTCTAGTATAAAACATGTTTTCTGCAATTATCATTAGACAGAAACAGATATATAAGATTACAAGCACCGACAGAGTAAATAAAAGGTAGAATTCTACCATGGTGCTAAAACACTCAATATATATGCAGGCTTATCGATACATGGCAGTAATCAAGCGCACTCCTACGATGCAACCCTATCTAAGTGTACCTAAGTGTACTTAGCATGTATGTATGTGCGAGAGAACGAAGGACCCCATCTTGGTCTCGAGTTGGATACCCTGTAAGGGATGTCAGACCACTGCGTGCTGGAGTTTCTGCGTGCAGGGACTTCAGCATCTCATGTCAGCATGGAAGCTTCTCCTCTGGTTGCCCAGTGAAGATGTGGTACTTTTATACCTGAAAGGTACCCTCAGGGGTTCTACCTAGATGTGTAATGGTACTGTGAGTCTGTCGTTTAAGGATGACGACAGCATTGACTTTGGACATAGTTATTATACAGAAGATGGTAATCCTACTGTGCATGTCATAGGCAGGGGATTAAGATATGATACTAAGAATCCTCATGCATAATAAATTAGGCTAGTTTTCGATGAAAACCAAACAACATTTATTCAGCACATAACTAGATAAAAGGTCAGAGCCAAAACCGTTATGTAGGGGAAAGTAGGACAAAAGTAGGTAAAAGGTCGTGCAGCTACCTAGGCCTATATTGGGGTACATTGGGGCTCATAACAGTTCTGTCTATGGGCACAGCCAGTGTCAAGTTTCTCTTGGGACATAAAGAAATGCCAAACAGTGCCCATCATTTTTGCATTGGCATGGGGATTCAAATGTTTTTACATGGGCACTTCTGAAAGGACCAGATTATAATTTGAAAAGTAATACTCATAATCCTTTTGGTGATACAGCAGGCTAAGAACTATACTGCCCAATATATCATAGGTAATGGAATATGATGGTATGTCATGCCCTCGTACCAATGCAGGTAAATCAGTGCAGACATAACAGTCCTTAGCCTGAATTAAATTTAAATACTAATACAAAAGTTTAAAATACAGATTAGAAGAGAAATCTCCCTGTGAAGAATCTTAGTGGAAAACCTTAAAGAAAAATTCATACTGTGCAATAGGATGTGAAGTAGTGGCAATAGCAGTGGAAGCTGCCTTTATAGACCATCATTTATTTGAGAACTCAAAGGTATCAGTAAGGCCACAATGAAAAAGATAACGATAGTCAGTGCTACAGATAATATTACTCTATGCTGATCTTGTGAAAGGAGAACAATTGTTTCTCTAAAATCAGACAAAATAATGATTACGGCTTGTTAGGCTACTTGTGTAAACTTCAAAACTGTTGTTTTCAAACAAGTACTTTTATACACAGATATCTTCATGAGTCATACCTAACCCTAGTCAGTCCTCTTCTAAAATGACACTCCTACACTTCTACAGGAATCTTGGCCCTGGGGAATCTTTAGAATTCAACAAAGTTCAGAGTTTATCAAGGTTCAGTTAATAAGTACCATGTATTAAAACTTAATAATTGCAGTTGAAATCAGCCACTTAAGGAAGAGTCCAATGCTTCACTGTAGAAGCAGTTTATTCATGTATTCATGCTAGATCTGTAGGCACTGTTCTCTGTTCACTCGGGTCTTAAAAGATTGGATCATGTTCACTGTCTGTGTAATATATCTGCTCAGGGGATAAATAGCTCTGACTTGGTATTCTGGCTCTCTTATATCTTTATATTTCTGGCTAATCATCATCACTGTCACTCAACTCAGTCTCCTCTGTGAATAGTTTGTGGAATCCAGTCTCTCACTACTTCTTGGCCACCCTTCTCTTCCCTCGCTAACCATTGTCACATTGCTGGGTCCTTCTTCAGGATCAGAGTAGATGTTTACTTGTGCATTAGACTGGTTCACTGTGGTTACTCCTGTCTCCTTTTGGATGACTGATTGACTCTGGGGTGACTGAGTGCTCTCTTCACCCTCCTCTGCTCCTACAAAGCACTCAGGAGTTTGACTCAATGACTCAGTGGTTGATATAATCACTTCTTCCTCCAGGAATCTCACTCACTGGGCATGGGAAGTATGTACCCAGTTAGGCAGTGCACCACATTTGATGGCTGTGTTGATGACCAGGATCACCTGAAAGGAGCCATGCTAACGTGGATCTAAATAGGACTTTCTGACATGCTTTTTCACCTGAACCCAATCACCAGGACTGAGGTTGTGGCACTACTCCTGATTTGGGAAGGCAGTTGCTGTTTCAACCTAGTGAGAGGTAGTAGTGCCACATCAGCCAGTCCTTTTCAGTAGTCGAGATCCATATCATCTGTAATGTTCACAAGCTCGTTAGCAGACACAGCAGACAACCTCATGCCCCTCCACATCAGGGTTTCATGTGGTGATAGTCCTGTTCACCGATCGGCGGGACTTCAGAGGCTCATCAGTGCCAAAGGCAAAGCATCAGGCCACTTCAGGGAGGTAGATGCATACATTTTCACCAGCTGGGACTTCAGGGTCCCATTCACCTGCTCGACTATGCCAGAAGCTTTAGGTTGTAACTACAATGCAGACGTTTTTCGACCTGCAGGGCTACACACAGCATTCCAGGATGTCATTATTGAAATGAGTTTCACAGTCTGATTCTAGACAAAGCCGAAATCCAAAATGAGGAATTCATTCTTGCTGCAGTAATTTGGCCACAGTGAGACTGTCATTCCTTCTAGTGTTGTGTAATCTAAGACTCTGGCTTAACTCTACAAGGTTTATTTTCACACCCATGGGTGGCATTAGTGAACTTAGTTCAATGCACCAGAGATGTGAAAGACAGGTTATTGTAGACCCACAGCACCCCACCCAATACATCGTTGAAGTGCCATCAGTATTTTTGGGTCACTAATAGTCCTAAACAGGGATTCAGAGACACAGTAGTGTTTTGAAAAGCCCTAATTTTGCCCTTTACAATATTTCACACACAAACTGCATTAAGAAAAAGACACTTTAACTAGTAGTAGTAGTAGTAATCGTTTATTTCGGGCACTGCCCATAAAACACATCAAATCGATACAATGAGGATACAATATAGATGCATTAAAAGTTATACAATATAAAAACAAATGACATCAAAGTGCAAGTTGCATAACTATAAAAATGGTAAAAACATTAAATTGAGGTAAAAAAAAAAAAGACAGGACATCATCCTGAGACAAAATGTAGACCTGATGTGATAACCAATTGTACATCTAGGTGAGGAGTGTCCCACTCGATCAAAGGATGTTCGACGAGTCAAACAGAGAGGTTGTGCAAAATGGCAAACATGGGGGCTATACAGAAGGGAAAAATTAGCAGAATAAATATGTGGAACAATTCATAAACCCTTGATAAATGGGAGTGAGGATAAAACAGTTCTCTAACGGGGTTCGAATTTATCAATAGCCTTCTTTCTTAGAGCCCATGTGATATACAAATACTTAGAGACTGCGAAAACTAAGGGTTCGCTAGTGTCACTTTTGAAAAGTCTCTCTGCTTCCCAGTAATGTCTCACACCCATATTGTTGCAAGCAACCACAAGCCATTTTTTGTGAGCCTTCCTGTAAGAAGGACAGAATAGCATGAAGTAATGTAATGTAATGTAAATAGTTCTTATATAGCGCATACTGTCACCCTACGGGTATCCTGGCGCTGTGACTGACAAAATCGACATTAGAGCCTGTGAGCATCTTACCCAGGAAAACATTATTGGGAACTCAGCCAGACCCTACCTGGGAAACAGCCAGGTTTTTAGCTGCTTTCTAAATAGGGGCAAAGATTGAATTTGCCTAATGTCTAGTGAGACTCTGTTTCCACTATGCTCGGGCAGTTTGGGCAGTAATCGGCCTGGCAAGTGGCGTTGACCCTTTTGGAGGTATATGATCTCAAGGGGAGAATCCTGCATCTATATTGTACATAGAGGCATTTTAACGGGTGTGGGTGCATTCTATTCGGATAGGGTTCAAGCCTGGGGGTGCTTTTGTGGTTCAGGAATTTGCCTATAATAGAATTGGGATGATAGATTTCCCATGTTTGGAGTAGGACTGCCTCCCAGTAAGGCTGTTTTATTTTTGGAGCAATACCTTTTACTATTGTCTCCGGGGCAGTCCATAGCTCACTCACTCCTAGTCTGTACGTTAATTCTTTAATGTGTTTCAGCCATGGTGTTCTCAGGTTTCTGTCAAGGGCCAGAAGTTCTATACACACTCTCTGTAGGTTGCCAATTCATTAGTGGTCCATAATATGACCCAGTATAGAAGGGGTTTTAATAACAGTATTAGGTGAATAGGATTGAGAGCCAGGTCAAAATGTAACGGTGTAGTGGGAGAACTTGAGGGAAGCCTGAAAAGTGATTTAATGAACCTGTTTTCAATTTTTGTTAGTCCCTCTACGTTAGCGTAGCCCCAGATCTCGGCACCATATATCGCTGATGCTACAGCTGAGGAGTTATATACAGTGATAACCAGTGAAATTGCCCCACTATATACTGCTTTGTACCGCCTCGCAATTGCAGAGGCTTTCTGATGGAGGATGGTTTTACTTTTTTCCATCTGAGGGCCCCATGCTTGTGTGTCACTTAGCCTCACACCAAGATAGTTGAAGTAGTGAACTACCTCTAACGGGAGCCCCTCAACAATCACACTACCTCTATACCCTTTGTGTGGATTTATCATCATGATTTTTGATTTTGACGAGTTTAACGCTAGGCCCCTTTCTCCACAAAAGGTAACAAAAGCATTTAATTCAGATTGGAGGCCCATAGGGGTTCGGGAGATCAGCAGGGTGTCGTCAGCAAACATTAGTATAGGAGTTGGTGTTCCCGCCACTCTCGGGGCGTCATGTTTGCATTCCATCAGCTTCTTTACTGCTCCATTGATGAATAAACTGAACAGTGTTGGCTGGAGGACGCACCCCTGTCTGACCCCCTTCAAGATCTCTATCTTATCGGTCATATCCCCTAGGGAATTCCATCTGACCCTCGCGTAAGTGTTGTCATGTAGCAGCCTGAGTATTCTTAGTAGGTCTGAGGGGATGCCATACCCAGCTAATACCTCCCAAAGAGTGTTTCTCGGGACCAGGTCAAACGCCGCTCTTAAGTCAATAAAAGCGACGTATAGATGGTCACGCAACAAGGTGATGTATTTCCAGGTTATCACCTTGAAGCGGAGGACCTGGTCCAGTGTGCTGACCTTTAATCTAAAGCCTGCTTGGGACTCTTCCAAGACATTATTCTGTAGTATCCACTCATTTAGTTTGGATAAGACTTGTCTACAGAATTTTTTTGTGAGTTGTCGAGTAGGCTTATGGGCCTGTAGTTTGAGGGAATGTTTCTGTCCCCTTTTTTAAAAATAGGTATAATGACAGCGTCTTGCCATGAGGGTGGAATCCTCTTCTCCTTAATTATGCTGTTCGATAGTACGTTAAAATAGGGGGCCCAGATGTACGGTTCAGAGAGGAAGAGGTCGCCTGGGATGCCAT
Source organism: Calotriton arnoldi (assembly GCA_963921515.1). NCBI lineage: Eukaryota > Metazoa > Chordata > Amphibia > Caudata > Salamandridae > Calotriton > Calotriton arnoldi. The sequence goes on from CAWUFW010005442.1 coordinate 843,007, forward strand.
CCATCCCGGGGGCCTTGCCCTTTTCTGTTTGTTCTATTGCTTTCAGTGTTTCAGATAGAGTAAAAGTAAGAGTAGGGTGAGTGTCTGGGGTGGGAGATGGAGTAGTCGAGGTTAGGGTTTGGGGACTATTAGCCTCTTCAGGACAAGGGTTCGCTATGGTGTTATTGTGGTGCGGGCAATCATATAAATTACTAAAATGAGTGACCCAGGTATTGGGGTTAATCGTTGGGTAACTAAAAAGTGTTTATTTTAACAGTCTTATCCTGTTGCTTAGTAGTAGGAGTGGGCAGAACTCACTGAATTTTACTCTGCAGGATTCCTCTGAGTTCCATAAAACTCAGAGAGATACCAATGTGTTCCGCCAATTGATGGAAATAGGCACATCGCACTCCTTGCACTGTGATTTAGTGCCGGGAGGGAGTTCCATGCTGAAAAATCAGCACAAATGTCACCACCCGGTGTACCAGAGGGCACAGCTACTCCAGTTGAGTTAGCTTCTGCTCGAGTAGATTTTCTACTTGAGTGGCAGGCTTCTCACTACGAATGATCTCAACCGCCTGCGTTAGAAAAATCTCACCGGATGTCCTCTAGTGACCGCAAAACGCACTAGGGGATGCCAAATCTTGCTCACACTCGCTAAATGACCGTCCTGGAGGAGTGTGCCAAAAGAAAATATGCCACGCAGCGGTTGGTAGAATTTGGACAGAACTCTGCATTAGAAGAGTAATGTGGAGTCACCAAAATTCTGTCAATTTCGCCGGCGGAATGGAAAATGTCCCCACTCCTACTTAGTACATCTTAAATAGTCACACATAACATTATTAAAAAACACAAATGCATGTTGTGCACAATGAGAATAAAATGAATATTTCTATCATAGTTAAATTGTCAACTAGCAACCAAAAACCCTAAATACCTATTTACAGCAAAAACACTGTAGATTTTAACAGTTGGGAGCCAGTGTTCCATTGAGAGTGTCAGCTCTCATCATGGAACGAGATGCGGCAGCATCATGACTATCTGGGAGTCAAGATCTTCTTCTGGCAGTATCTTGCACGATAATCTGGAGTCAAGGACCTTTCCTCTTAAGTGCCCGATTGGAGAACCATTTGTACTATATCTTATCTGAGATTGAAATTTCTGACATAACTTTAGGAATGTTTGACATGACATATGTGCATCAAGATACTAGTCTTGGATGAATTCTTATAAAGAAATAAGGTAAAAAACACATCAATTCAGATGACACTCTTAATGTTTTTTTCTTGTCTGAGCTTGAGATAGAGATAACAAGGCACTTGTTCCAGACTGATGTTGCATTAGGTGTCTTATCTAGGTCATTATCTAAGCATCAGGTGTCCTATAGATGTCAACGTCTAAATTACTTGACACTTTCACAGGCTCTTTGAAAAATAGGGACAGACAACATCTGTGTCAAAGGCAGACATGTCAATGTTTCTGCAAAAATAGAGAAATTTGTGTCTTGGTCTGCTCAAGATGGAGTATGGCCCTATGGATTTTATGTCATCCCCAGCTTATACGTGTGAATTGTGACATCATATATGCGGAGAGATGTATAGGGATTAATCCAATTTATAAGTGTTAGACCGAACAGCCTTAGGGTGGTCTTCCCCCTAACGTTTAGTGTTCCTCCTCCACTTTTCTGACCTCGTTTATGCTGTTACTAGGACTCTGCAAACTTTACCACTGCTGACCAGTGCTTAAGTGCTTATGCTCTCTCCCCTAAACATAGTAATATTGATTCATGGCGAAACCGGTCCTAGGATGCTTGTTTCCAGTCCAGGGAGGACCTGGCTTGGCAGTTCGGGCTGGACTGTTCCCATGAGGCACAGGGTCAATACTGATTTGCATATGGCTGGGTTCAAACTGGAATGGCATGGTGAGCAAAAAAATTATGGATTTAGGCCCAGATCTCTGTACTGGGGTGAATGTATGACATTGTTCTGCATTCTGTCCATCAACTGTTGTTTTTGCATTTGTCACCCCGAGTGGGACGGGTATGCCCAGATGTGGGTCCTGTGCTCTCCATGCCACTGGAATCAAGCTATCCTGGCTGAAGAGGGTGAAACCCCGAAACTGGTCCTAGGATGCTTGTTTCCAGTCCAGGGAGGACCTGGCTTGGCAGTTCGGGCTGGACTGTTCCCATGAGGCACAGGGTCAAGACTGATTTGCATATGGCTGGGTTCAAACTGGAATGGCATGGTGAGCAAAAAACGATGGATTTAGGCCCATATCTCTGTACTGGGGTGAAGGTATGACATTGTTCTGCATTCTGTCCATCAACTGTTGTTTTTGCATTTGTCACCCCGAGTGGGATGGGTATGCCCAGACGTGGGTCCTGTGCTCTCCATGCCACTGGAATCAAGCTATCCTGGCTGAAGAGGGGTGAAACCCCGAAACCGGTCCTAGGATGCTTGTTTCCAGTCCAGGGAGGAGCTGGCTTGGCAGTTCGGGCTGGACTGTTCCCATGAGGCACAGGGTCAAGACTGATTTGCTTATGGCTGGGTTCAAACTGGAATGGCATGGTGAGTAAAAAAACGATGGATTTAGGCCCAGACCTCTGTACTGGGGTGAATGTATGACATTGTTCTGCATTCTGTCCATCAACTGTTGTTTTTGCATTTGTCACCCCGAGTGGGACTGGTATGCCCAGACGTGGGTCCCGTGCTCTCCATGCCACTGGAATCAAGCTATCCTGGCTGAAGAGGGTGAACCCCGAAACCGGTCCTAGGATGCTTGTTTTCAGTCCAGGGAGGACCTGGCTTGGCAGTTCGGGCTGGACTGTTCCCATGAGGCACAGGGTCAAGACTGATTTGCATATGGCTGGGTTCAAACTGGAATGGCATGGTGAGCAAAAAAACGATGGATTTAGGCCCAGATCTCTGTACTGGGGTGAATGTATGACATTGTTCTGCATTCTGTCCATCAACTGTTGTTTTTGCATTTGTCACCCGAGTGGGACGGGTATGCCCAGACGTGGGTCCCGTGCTCTCCATGCCACTGGAATCAAGCTATCCTGGCTGAAGAGGGGTGAAACCCCGAAACCGGTCCTAGGATGCTTGTTTCCAGTCCAGGGAGGACCTGGCTTGGAAGTTCGGGCTGGACTGTTCCCATGAGGCACAGGGTCAAGACTGATTTGCATATGGCTGGGTTCAAACTGGAATGGCATGGTGAGCAAAAAAACGATGGATTTAGGCCCAGATCTCTGTACTGGGGTGAATGTATGACATTGTTCTGCATTCTGTCCATCAACTGTTGTTTTTGCATTTGTCACCCGAGTGGGACGGGTATGCCCAGACGTGGGTCCTGTGCTCTCCATGCCACTGGAATCAAGCTATCCTGGCTGAAGAGGGGTGAAACCCCGAAACCGGTCCTAGGATGCTTGTTTCCAGTCCAGGGAGGACCTGGCTTGGCAGTTCGGGCTGGACTGTTCCCATGAGGCACAGGGTCAAGACTGATTTGCATATGGCTGGGTTCAAACTGGAATGGCATGGTGAGCAAAAAAATGATGGATTTAGGCCCAGATCTCTGTACTGGGGTGAATGTATGACATTGTTCTGCATTCTGTCCATCAACTGTTGTTTTTGCATTTGTCACCTCGAGTGGGATGGGTATGCCCAGACGTGGGTCCCGTGCTCTCCATGCCACTGGAATCAAGCTATCCTGGCTGAAGAGGGTGAAACCCCAAAACCGGTCCTAGGATGCTTGTTTCCAGTCCAGGGAGGACCTGGCTTGGCAGTTCGGGCTGGACTGTTCCCATGACGCACAGGGTCAAGACTGATTTGCATATGGCTGGGTTCAAACTGGAATGGCATGGTGAGCAAAAAACGATGGATTTAGGCCCAGATCTCTGTACTGGGGTGAATGTATGACATTGTTCTGCATTCTGTCCATCAACTGTTGTTTTTGCATTTGTCACCCCAAGTGGGACGGGTATGCCCAGACGTGGGTCCCGTGCTCTCCATGCCACTGGAATCAAGCTATCCTGGCTGAAGAGGGGTGAAACCTCGAAACTGGTCCTAGGATGCTTATTTCCAGTCCAGGGAGGACCTGGCTTGGCAGTTCGGGCTGGACTGTTCCCATGAGGCACAGGGTCAAGACTGATTTGCATATGGCTGGGTTCAAACTGGAATGGCATGGTGAGCAAAAAAACGATGGATTTAGGCCCAGATCTCTGTACTAGGGTGAATGTATGACATTGTTCTGCATTCTGTCCATCAACTGTTGTTTTTGCAATATTGATTCATCCCCAATTGGCATATTTAGAGTGGGTGTAAAGTGGTAACGCATGCACCCAGGGCCTGGAAGGTAAATACTACTACTGGGCACGCAGCACTGATTGGGCCACCCACTTAAGGAGCCCTTTAACCCATGTCTCAGGCCTGCCATTGCAGAGCCCATGGGTGCAGTTTACACTGCCATGTTGACCTTTTGCGAGGCCCAAACCTTCCCTTTTTATACATATAAGTCACCTCTAAGTTAACCCGGGGCAAGCCAGAGGGCGTGGTGCTATGTATTTAAAAGGCAGGACATGTACTATTAAGCTTTACATGTCCTGATAGTGAAAACACTCTCAAATTAGTTTTTCACTACAGCAAGACCTATCTCTTCCATAGGATAACATCTGGATTACCTTACTGCATTTTATAAGTGTAATATCCAAGTCTAGTGTCTCTGGAATCACAATTTAAAATCCAAGCTTATGATGAAGTCGGATTTTGAATTGTAATTCTGAAAATGTCACTTTTCAAAAGTTGTTGTTTTCATGCTTTAGCTTTGTAGGTTGCCTCTGATCACAAGACTGGGTGTAGTTGGCAGTTGGGCTTTGTGTATTCCTCACAGACAGTCCCACACAATGGACTCTTAGGTATGTCTTAATAAGCCATCTCTGGCAGGATGGGAGGAGCTATTCACACACAAAGGGCTGTATCCCCCCTTTAGTGAGTCTGAAGCTAGAACAGGAAGGAAGGACAGCTTTGCGCTTCAAAGGCATGTCTTTGAAATATCCCCCACTTCAAAGGCACTACTGTATATAAGTACTGGACAAAAGTACTGGAAGATCTGCTGTGCTGCTGAAGGACTGTGCCCTGCTGGACCTCACTCTGCTAGATTCCTGCTTTGCTGTGCTGAACTGTTGCCCTCGTGCATGGGTGAGAATGACTAGACCTGCATCTCTTGACCCCAGAACCCAAAGTGACTCCAAGGGCTATTTGGCTGGCCTCCTGATCTGTATTCTCTGGGACATAAAAGACTTTCAAGCTGTGTACCTGGACTCTGCCATCTGTGAGTCTACCCTACAAGAGGTGCCACCCCATGCCTGGGCCAATGGAAGTGGGTCTAAGGCCTAAGGCATAATCTTCTCTGATGAGCAACACATCCCGGAGCAGAACCAACACATCTCCATGGCCGAGTGGTACATCCCTCAGCAGAACCAATGCATCACCACTGCTGCTTGTATTTGGACCCCTCGCAAAAGACTTGCATCGCCGCTGCAACCCGCATCTTGGGACTGACACATCACCTTCAGAACCACCACTGCAAGACACTTCCCTCAGCACAGCTCCTTGCATCTCTCGTAGACGGCATCCTCAGTGCCGATGTCAGAACTCACTGCACTGGCACTTCACTGCTCATCGGAACTGACTCATTGCCTCGACTGCGCAATGCATCTCTGACAATGAACTCCACCTCAAAAGCTTAGTCAACGGGATCCTTGATGGCAATGCTACCGGACCTCGTACCCCTGCCTCGCTGCATCTCAGTAGCAACACATCACTTCGGCTGTGCAACGCATCTTTGATGCAGATCCATGCAACGATCCACAACTAGGATTTAAGGTACTCTATTCAGCAGGCCTAACTGGGTCCCTGTACCTGGCCAGTGTTCCATTGCGGTCGGTCTGAACTTGTGACTTTGTACCGTCTGCCCAACCAGATATCCCCAATAGTGGTTTGTGCTTTTTGGTATTTTTTCTCACTATAAACTTTAAACTTCAATAACTCCAATTCTAATCATTGGATGTTTGTTGTTTTGGTCTTGTTTCATTTATTAAAATAAGTTATATTTTCTAACCTGGTGTGAGATCCTTTATGTGTGGTGTTTTCACTATTTTACTGTTTGAAATGTTGCACAAATACTTTACATATTGCCTCTAACTTGAGCCTGACTGCTCTGTGCCAAGCTACCATAGGATAGCACAAGTTAATTTAAGGTTTGCTTCTACCTTACCCTGACTAGGATTGTGGTTGCTGCTTGACCAGGGCTCATACCTCAGTCAGCCAGTAACCCAGTTTCTAACAATGGAGAAATCCATGCTCTCAGAACATTGAGATATAAAATGTTATATCAAACACAATTTCATAAAATCTGTCATACACATATGAATCATAAAATGAGTATACATAAATGTAACTTCATAAAAGGCATGATTCATAAAATAGTAATAAATAATGCAATAAGCTGTGCCTAAGAACTTTCTTAGGACTTACATGTTTCAAGCAACAAAATATTCCAAACGCTACAATTTGAAAATGCATTAGAAAGGACATTATCATAAAAGCATGCTAAGGTATTGTGTCAGATTAAGTGAGATGCGTGTTGACGATTTAACAGATTGGGCATGATACAGAATATGACAATTAACAATAATGTGGCTTAAAAATAAAACCTGAAAAAATTGTCTGTTGAAGACTCTTTTGCTTCACAACATAGTCCTTGTATTGAATACAGGTTCTGTGCATATTTCTTGTTGAATCACAAATTGATCTTAATCCTTAACATCATCAGGGTCACATGAAGCCTAAGTGTGATCATGAAGAAAACCAGACTAGGCATGCTTGTCATCAGCTCTCACATTACATGGACCAGTAGGCGGTTGCAAATCAAAAGCATTCAGTGATGGTGAGAGTACTTCATTTGGAGGCTTAAACAATAATGGTGACTCAAGCCAATCCTCTGGCAACTCATCAAAGAGTGACGCTGATGACATTGATTCATCATTGGCAGCATCTTGCAGTATGGACAGATGCTTTGCTCAGCATTGTCTCTGGGTGATTGCAATGGTTGCAGGAACATTTCTATGTCTACAAAAGTCACTGGGGGCTGCTCCAGGTGCAGATACAAGATTATTTCAGCTGGAAAATTCATAAATCAGAACACAGGTCTGACTTGCATGGCATCCATTTTGCAAAAAGACAGCATCCAGTTTTTGCCACATCAGAAAGTCAAGCATGCCCTAAAAAGAGTGCTAGGTTTTCTCTGCATTTCAGTTCAGCTGGATACCTGTACTGCATGTTAATGATTTTCTTGTAAGATCAGGTGAAAGATGACAGTACCACAGCCAATGAACAGTAGAATGGTCGGAAATCCTCCAAAATAACTGGAGAATAAGTAGTGAAAAAATCATGCTATCAGCCTCAAAAGTGTTTTTAATCCAGTCAGCAGACCTGATCCAATATTCTTGAAAAAGTGCCCAATACTGGTCATCGTTGAGGAATTAAAAATTATAGGAGCAATATCAGAAAAGTGAGTCTGTATTGCATCTGTAACAGCCTCTAAATATCTGAAGCAGACTTCACCCTTCTTTGCGAGGAGACTTCAAATGGACTTCTTTTTGTAGTAACACAGCTATCAATTTGCTAATGTTGGCAAAATGCATTTCTCTCATATCAATACTAGGCCAAGGTACACTTTAAATAACATGTTGAGGCTGTGGGTGCTAGGTTCTTCAATAGCACCGCATTGTTTTAGTCACTGTAAATGACGTAAAATTTGCCAGGTTTCAACCCACAATAAGTAATATTGGTTAACATTAAAGGCCCGATTCTGATGCGGTAAGGAATGGCCATGACCCTAAGTCGGAGCCATCCTAACCGCATCAGACCTGCCCTTTAGGATTCCTTTCCAGCCGAGCCATTCCAATGGGCTCGGTCAGAAAGGAATCCGACTCGGCTTTCCGGATGGATTCCGATGGGCTCAGAGAGCCCGTTAGCCATCCAGCCACCCTTCAGTACTCCCCCGGCCGGCTCTTTCCGGCCGAGGGAGTACGATGGGAGTTTCCCACTGCCTTTCTGTGCTGGCCTTTCCGACACAGAAAGGCAGGGGGAAACTGTCTTTGGGTGCAAGGCCGCTGAATGGCCCTGCACCCGGTGGCAGGCACTTTGGGATGCCTGCCACGGGTTGCAGGGATGAACTGCACCTCTGCACTTAATGATGCGAGCATGCATTCTGTTCGGAATACATGCTCCCATTGTTAAGTATAGGATTGCGACCGAACAGGGTTCGGTCGCATCCTACTTCCAGGTCTGGAACCGACGACAAGAGGTCATTCGGTTCCAGTTCCTGATCAATGTCCGGTCCATCCGATATAGGAATCTGCCCCTAAATGGGAACTATTATTCAGTAGTTCATGGTGCATGGAGATAGATGAAGTATGAGTAACAGATAATACACAACTTAACCCTGACATCAAACCATTACACATTCTATGCAATTAAATTGTATCACTGAGAAGAGAGTGACCTAGAGAATGTCTGCAGCTGGAAGTGCTGATAATCACAGTATCATCTTCATTTAAACACATGTAAGAAAAAGGAAGCTTGCATGAATGGAACAGATGTGAATTGTACATTGTTTCATACCAGCCTAAAGATTTATATTTCTGGCAGTCAAGAAAATAAAAAGTTGTATTAGGCAGAGAAATAATACCAAGTAGGAGCTATGTAACATGTGGATTTTTACTAACCGAAAATTGTGCTTTTTCCCTTTGTTCGATACTCAATAAAGTATATGTGGATTCTTTTTTTGCCATTTTTTTCTTTGTTAATATCAAATTGTAAGGCTCAAAAATAGCTGTCTCGATCAGCAGTTGCCAAGGCACATAACCTGATCTAAGAGTTTTTAAAGCCCTAAATAATTATATAACAGCCCTTAACTGAGTGTGGCCATGTTGTAACAGACCCAAGTCTCCTTTGAGAAGATCTAACACTGAAGACATGTTGCGGTTTAATGAATATACTCTTTTAAAAAGCATGTACATGCCATTGTCAATCATTTTAAAAACTATTTGCAAGTCAAGTCAAGTCAAGTCAATTCAGCTTTATTCGGTGTAAAAATGTACAACCATAAAAGCATACTACAAAAACAGACAAATATAAACATATGAATAATTCATTAGAGGGAGCAAACATAATTTATCAGTGAAAATATTAAAATGTCCTCCTTATACACAATTAAAATATATACACTTATTTAAAAATAGACAACTATATAGCATTTAATATTAATTTCTCATGTTTTCAAATATGCTTATTCTACATACTATTTCTTAAATTAATTCAATATTAAACAGATCTAATTATTCTCATTGGATTTCTCATATAATAATGCATCTAAATATGTTAGTTCTCTTCTTTTCCTAAGTGCTTTTACAATATAACAAATAACTGAACAGACGATTTTCATATTATCCAGGCTACATAGAAATATAAAGGCCTGTTTATAATCAAAGAGCCTGTTAGTTATGAACAGTGGTTTTAAAACAGTTTTCCTAATATCACTATAAAAGGTACAAAATAGTAAAAAATGCAACGTGGACTGTGGTGTGTTTCCATTACACGGGCAATTTGGTAGATTATAAGACCATCTTTCCTTATCGGAGAATGCAAATAAATGATGTAAAGTGCCAAGTCTAAGCCTTGTTAAATAATATCTGTGTTGGGTATTCCTTACTAGGGTTAAATATGTTTGTATACCCTCCACCAAGGGAATTTCACAATAAGTAATGACACTTTGCTTCTGTCTTGTATCATCCTGTCTGTCTTGTTCACTGGCCAGAGTATATCTCAACTTCAGATCTTTCTTACTTATATCCAGAATAGACTCTAGATCCATTTTATTAAAATTCAACTTACAATATTTAAATAAATTAGAGATATGCTCTAGCCAAGGAATTTTTTTACAGTGGTCAAGAGCCAGACAATCCTTTACCAGGTCAGTTGTAAATTTGGTCTCCTTTTTAGCCCATAGCCCACGCCAGAAGATAAGTCCTGCAATATTTATAGAATCATTAATATATGATACTGACAGTTCTTTATGTATTATAAAATTGGCTGTAGAATTCGGGACAGCCAATACTCTTTTAAGAATTTATTCTCCTGTGTTTGTAAGGACGTAATATTTGCTCTTCCCCATATCGCTGACCCATGGCATACACCAGTCACACACTTAGTCCTGTATAGAGTGAGAATTTCCCTTATGGGTTTATTTCCTATTTTTGCCGCAAATCTGAAAATTCCTTCAATTATTCTTAGAAATTTCAGATTGCATGAGTCGATATGAGGTTTCCATGAGTCCTTACTACTAAATATAAGACCTAAATAGGAGAACGTTGACACTCTCCCTATAACTACACCTCCAGCATGATGTTTTTTATGCTTCAACTTAGATTTCCCGCATATCATTACAAATGTTTTAGTAAGGTTTAGCTTTAGATCCTTTTTTAACATGAATTCAGCAAATTTCTCAATTAAAATTTGTAAGCCATTCGCTGTCCTCGATAGGAGGACAGCGTCATCGGCATAAAGTAAAACTGGAGTGTTGCGTGTTCCAACTTTTGGGGTATCTGCATTTTCATTTTGTAAATAGGTATCTATGTTATTAATATATAAAGAAAAGAGCAGTGGCGCCAGTACGCAGCCCTGGCGTATTCCCCTTGTAACTCTAAAATCCTCAGTGCATTCACCCTTTATTCCAAAACGTACTCTTGAGGTTAAAAATGAATATATTTGGGACAAATATATAATAATATCAATGGGTGCTCCTTGCTCCTTCAGGGTTTGCCACAATTTAGTATGATTAACGAGGTCAAACGCACTTGTTAAATCTAAGAAGCAAAGATGAAGAGCCCCCTCCTTAGCAAGAGTATATTTTCCCATAAGTAATTCCAAATTTAAACATTGTTCTACAGTTCCAATTCCCCTTCTGAACCCATACTGAACTTCAGAAAGAATATTATGTTCGTTAGCCCATTCTTCCAACCTCCCCAAAAGAATTCGTCCCATTAATTTCGAAGTTGAGTCCAGGAGGGATATGGGTCTATAACAATTTGCTTTCCCTCTATCTCCTTTTTTAAAAATTGGTACGATAATGCTTTCTGTCCAAGATACTGGCAGAAAACCCCTTATCGCACCGTTAAAAACCTTCAGAAGGATCGGAATCCAATAATCCATATTACATTTAAAAATATCAATGGGTACCCCATCTGGGCCAGCGGCTTTTCTGCTAGCACTTTTATAGAGGGCGATTTTAATTTCTTCAGAGGTAATTGGTAAAATTTCTACGGGGTCAACTAAAATAAAATTACCGTTCTTTATTTTGCTAATTTTTACTGCTTCTGGATTAAAAATACTCTCAAAATGAATCATCCAATCTTCAGGGGGAACAGCTATTTCTATTCTCCCTGTTGCATCATCTTTAAAAAACGGGTAATCTATTGTTCTCCAAAATAGTGCAGCATTTCTTGTTTCTGCGGCCTCTACTAGGCTTGCCCATGCATCCTCCCGTATTTCACCTTTTCGTTTGTTTAAGGTTTTCCTATAATCCTTCCTTAGGTTACTTATTTTAACGTTATCCCTAGGTTTTATTTTTAGGGCTGTTTTCAGATCTCTATTTAATTTGGAACATTCTTTATTAAACCATCTTGGGTTATTATCACAGGCCTTATGCTTCTTTTTAGATGTTAAATCACCCGCTATCTCCATAGTAATATCACTAAAAGCGTTTATAGTTTCTGCATCTGTTGAAAAATTATTCATACAGATACTAATTTCCTTTTGTATTTTCCCTTTTAAGTTATTTAGAAAACTTGTTGGATCTACACTTGACCACTTAATGGATACTCCATTATTTCCTTTGAGTTTTAATTCTGAATTTGAGGCCTTTCCCCTCAATTTTTGTGAGAGGTTAAGCCTCAATGTCAGAATCAGTGGGTGATGATCACTATGCAGTGTTTCTATAATTGAGCATTTTTCCACCAAACCCTTATATTTAATAGATATAACAAAATGATCAATATTTGATGCTGATCTACCTCCTACATACGTGTGTTTCGCTACTTCTCCCTCTAAAATATCGGGTTCTATAATCGCTAGATTATATTTTGAGATACTATTATTTATTTCATCCCCATAAGCATCATGTGGAAAATGGGGAATTCGATCTCCAAAGCAATCACTGAACCCACATTGTTCACCTACCAAAATTTCACAAATTTCACAGTTAAAATCACCCGCCCAGATAAGTGTATACTCCCCTCCCAATTCCTTTAAAAAAAGCTCTAGATCTTCCTCTAGGGCCTTAATTACCATTGGTCTAGTAACATCAAAAATATTATTATAAAAATTAATTAACACCATTGTCTGTTTCCCTTCCGAATAAAGTTGTATTAATTGATAATATTGTGACTTAATATTAACTTCCTTTACTGTTAGAGGCGCAGTTACAGCTATTAATGTTGCCAGGCCTCCTTTTGCTCTCCCCCTTCTAGAGGGGCTAGCGTTAGTACAAATTACTTTAAAACCATTAATAAAAAAAGGTTCAGTAATCCAAGTTTCCTGGATCATAATTACATCACATCCCTCTATAATGTCAAGCCAGTCGTCATTAGTTATCTTATTTTTAACTCCTGCTACATTCCAAGACATAATGTTAGTAGCTTTGTTATTTTGTACAATTAAATAGTCTCCAGCAGCCTCCTCCATATCCCTAGAAGAGGTATCTTCCCTGGTAATGGGGGAAACATTTTGTGCATTAATTGGTATTTGCGGACATAAGCCGCCTGCTGGCTTGTTTACCATCGGGGTGTATAATGGAGCTCTAATAACATCAATTTCAGCATCCTCCCTATGTCAATCAATCTCACCACAGGATTGTAATGGTTCATACCTATTGTATGTAGAAACATTTATCATGGGTCTGTACACATTAAAATTAGGACCATTGACTTTGTTGGTCTTGTCGGTTATCCTGTAAAAATAGCCCAGCGGGACAGCAATTGTATCTTCAGCTATATTAGGATTCATTGCTACAACTTTATATGCAAGTACCTCCAACAAATCTCTAACCAGATCCCTGCTACGGAAGTTTATTACTATGCAATCTCCTACACATTGTTTCATGGATCTACCCACCCAACTCACCCTTCTCAACATTATTATATTTCTTAACAAAACATTTCTATCCATATTTGTATTCGCTGTGAACCAATATATCACTTTATTTTTCAATGACTCATAGGACTCAAGCTTCTTATCCTCCACCCTAGCCACATTTTTAAGTATGATAACATATGGTGTCGACTGTGGTGGAAGGTGTAAAGAAGCTAACTGTCGAAGTTCTTCCGTGTTAGTATTAGTGTCTATATTCACAGTTCTGCTTGGATCAACCATTCTCTCAGTTTCTTTAGGGCATCTGGGGGAAATTGCTGTACATTTGATGACCTTTGGTCTTGTGCGAATTGTATATTTTCCCCCGTAATAGGTTTGGTCAAACTTTGTTTTAGCCGAACAGCAGTTGGGGCTTCTTTTTGCCTTGGTGTTGATTTATCACTTACGGATGGTAAAGTAGAATTTTTTGGAGTATTGAGTCCCATTACCAGGTTCAATAGGGAGGTTACATCTTTTTGAACCAATTTAATCTCTGACATTACTCGGCGTTCATTATTGTCCAGTTTAGAATGCAGTTTTTTAGATAATGTCTCGAGGTTATCGATCACTTGGTCATTTCCTTTTAGGTTTTCCCCCTCCTTTAATCGTTTATCTAACCTACCGCCTTTGTTTACCTTCTGGTTCGGTCTAGGTTTCCCACTCTTACTGTCATCAAAACTAGGTTTTAATTTCGGAACTTGTTTAGCCTTTTTTGCTGGTGGTATAACTGAATCTGTATTATCCGATAGGGCTGTAATTTCCAGCGATGTTGTTAATATACACCGATTATCTGATTTCCTGGGTGTAGCCTTTTTATTCATAAATTGTCTATCTGGCACAACCTCTAGTTCTATAGACTTCTCTTTACCAATAGACACCTGATTTGTGGCCTCACAACAATCTTCTAGAGTCTCATGTACTGATACCACCAAGGCGGCATCAAGTGCTGTTTTTGTCGCCGCCAATTGTTCCTCCACAAGAACAATCTCACTGTCAATCCTTCCCACAGCAGATTTTAAATACTTCGTGATTGGCATATTATCTGTATGTGGTTTTCCCGTGTAGTACGGTTGCTTCCTTTTGCCCATTTTCCCGCAAGTAATGAGACACAAGCGATAGCAATGTTTTATAACAAACGATGATTCACCTTACCAGGATTCTCCGTTGTTCTATATATACAGCCAAGGGGGGTGGCCCTGCCCTGCCTCTTCCTGACGGGCGCGGACGGGCCCGCCCTTGGCCCGGGCTTCGCCCGCGCGCGTCCCGCGCTGCGGGAGGGCAGCCGCGCTTTTGTCCTGGCAGGGGGGCGGGAGACGCCTGTGCTGACGCTATATCCCAGCACCGATACAGGGCTGCTGGGAAGTGTAGGCCGTTCCCCTCACGGCGTGGAGTTAATAGAAATTGAAGCCGTTCCCCTCACGGCGGAAAAAACAGAGACTGCAAGCCGTTCCCCTCACAGCAGGTATGATCAGCTTGTGAGCGCGTCCCGCGCTGCGGGAGGGCAGCCGCGCTTTTGTCCTGGCAGGGGGGCGGGAGACACCTGTGCTGACGCTATATCCCAGCACCGATACAGGGCTGCTGGGAAGTGTAGGCCGTTCCCCTCACGGCGTGGAGTTAATAGAAATTGAAGCCGTTCCCCTCACGGCGGAAAAAACAGAGACTGCAAGCCGTTCCCCTCACGGCAGGTATGATCAGCTTGTGAGCGCGTCCCCTTGCAAGTCTTCTTTATATATTTATTGAATCTTCTTTTCCTGAGTATTCATTCCATTCATAATAAATGGCATGGATTCCTGTCACTTTGAACCATTATTTCAAGTGGGGTGAGGTCCAGGCAAAAAAGGAAAATCAGAAAATTCCATGTTTACTTTACTTAAGGATAAATGTTCTTTCACAGACAGGAATGTTTTAACCATTGTTGACACAGCTTGCCCACACTACATGTGGTAGCAATTACAGGTGTGCCACATCATGGATCAGGGTGATTAACTTTAGGGCTAGGGTTGTTGTAAAGAAAACGACGTAGGCAGGCATTGGACTCATCGGGCCCTAAGGCAAAACCTTCAAAAGGCAATTGAGAAGAATTATACTTTTCATTTGGGATCATGTAATTCATTTCACAATCTGAAAAGTTAATTTGTGAGTGCCAATTAGTGAATAACATTAAATTAACTTTTGGTATTGAAGGTTTTTAAGGTCTTTCATGACAATCCCAGCCCCTGATATACCTCCATAAAACATTGTTGTCCAGAGACTTTCATTTTTGATTTGTGTTTTTGGATCATTAGAGAAACAATTTAGCTTGGCTAGACATTGCTCATCTGGCTGATTTTTTCTCGACAGGCATTTTTAAAAATGGCAAATATTTTGCAATGATGATGTAATATTTCATGAACCATGAGACCTATATACTTCATTTTGGTGTCAAAACATAGGTTTTGGGGGTCAAGTAGTCTTATAGAGACAGAAAATTCCTCCTCAGAGCAACCCTTCCACAATTTTACAAAATGGTGGCTATAATAGAGGAAGACGAGACATATATACAAATTAAACAAGCAATAATGTTTTTTCATCCTTTTATGTATACCCCAAACAATGTTTATGATCTGAATATGAAACAAATATTGTTTATCACTCCTGTTTTAGACACATTTTCATAGTTCACTTTATTTATTTGTTTTAGCAATTGCTTGTGGTACATTTGCAGAATGTTGAACATTTGAAAAGAGCATATCGACAGGGACATCTTTTTGTAGCACATGTTTTGCAAGTACATGTACGTGTCATTTCTGTAGGTAAATGCTTCAGAAATTTCGTAGGTATTAGCACCCCATCAATATCTTCCCAACCAAATTCACATGGATCTTCCTCTACATGTGCATGATCCAAAACATTTACACTTCTTCTGATCAAGTAGATTGCTCTTTTAATGTGTCGACAGCCAGAATATGACATCGGTGGAAGGTCACTTAGTAGGACTGATCTCTTGAACTCACTATACCGAAGATCTTCAAATGTGTGACAATCAGAACTCAATTTCCACAAACGCACAAGGTATTTTTCTACGTCTTTAAAGTCACATTCTTCTTCTGTCTCAACAAATCCTTTTAGAAACTTCACATGTTTCAGCTCCAAGCTTTGTTCCAATTTTGCTCATAGTTTCATCACCCATAGAATATGTGCCTTGATAGGAATACTGGGCATCTCTGGGCCACGTTTCTTGTATCTTGTATAGATTATAAAGTAGGATTAAGTGGTTTTTCTCACCTGTTCGATAATGTATCCATAACTCTGACAATCCTAGACTTATGAACATTCCAAAAAATCTACGTAGCACAATATTACCATCTGTGTCATTTGACAGTACAATGACTCGATTGGAATCATTTCAAACAGCCAGCTCATCATGTGGCACAACACGAAGGTCAGCATCCTCTAATTTGCTGTTAAGTTCTTGAACAATATGGCCCATGCCTTTTGAATATTTCTCTGCAGGCACCAACTACTCATTGACATGCATTCCACTTACAATATTTGGAAATTCAGTGTTCACTGAAGCATCAGCAATGTTATTGTGAGTTAACATCTCCAAGTTCATCTTGTTCGATGTTGATGACCAGAATTTATCAAGCTGCACAGACATAGGTGCCAAATATTTGATGCATGCAAGGTCAATTGTTCCACTTGTGGAAATTCATCTGATTCTCTCACATTCTTTGACAGAAAGTTCAAGATAACTGTCAAGGCCAAAGTGCAGTTCTTGCAAGGTGCACACTGACTTTGAGATCTGTAGAACAGTCTGAAAGACCTCTCCAAAGTTTTGCATTGATGAAATCTTGACCGTGCTCAATTGTGACATATAGTCCACAACAACAGCAGTTTTCAATGAGGACATCTTTTTGAATTTAAATTTTTCAGGTGAAGGTTTTTTAGCTCTTGCACCTGTTTGTTGCATCTCCACCAAATAATGCGTTTGTTGGAAGAAGATCATGCGACGGAATGTCCTTGATAAATTCACCCTTTTCTTTTGCTACATCCATCTCTCTGTGTGCTTGCGAACGTTGTTTGTTTATAAACTGTTTTGTAGTGGCTGGAAGTTTAGCTTTAGTGATTCTGTCAAACAGCTTTTTCTCTTTCAATTCAAATCTCTCCTGCTTCACTTCTGCATATAGTTTCGATCCATGTTCCAGGACATCTAGTAGAGGTGTCTTTATATCATAATCCACATACTGTTTGGTCACGAAGTTGTATAATCACACAGCCTCAGTCATTTCAAAGGGGTTTCCTTGCTGCTGCATGAAATAAAGAAGGCTGCCAAAATGTTTATTCAAATTTTCCCCTCTCTTTCCCACAAGTTCGTGGTGAGAAACAGTTTCAAGATGGTCCATTGATTTTTGAATTTGTCATCTCTCTGAAAACATTACAAATAGAAAGGACTTCAAGGTAAACCAGCCGCCACTGATGAACATATTCACTTTTACGTGTCTGACCAACTATTCCCTTGGAGATTTTCTGTGATCTCTGGATCGTCTGTTCCAGTTTCATATCTAGAGCCACAGCTTTAAACTTTCCCTTTCTGTCTTTTACCACAAAATGTCTTTGGATGGCTTATCTGTAAAGGTATGGTTTTTCCACCTCTAGCTTCTTCACTCTTTCCAAATACCAGGACCCATATCTCAGGTAGTTTATGCAATCAAATTTGTGAAACATAGTAATCAGTGACTCCACAGTCTTCATGTGCAGCTCCCAATCACCTTTCCGATCAGCATGTACCAAGTTTTTCACTAGAGCTATCATGTGTAAAACATTTTCCCAGTAATTTGCAAAGTTCGGATTTTTTCCACATTCTTTGACAAACTATACAAACTTGGTTTTCTGATTTTGAACTGACTGTATTGAACATTGCCTGGCTTTGTATTATGTCTTTTGAATGAAGTGCACCCTGTGCCTTGTTTATTTCTGTGATAAGACATGCAAAACCTAATTTGCCATTCTTGTTCCAGAAAGCATTCAAACGCAATGTTTCCATAGCCTCAGATATGATGAGCATACCTTGTAACAAATAAACAAACATATTGAGTTCTGCTCAATACTGACTGGACAGTTTTGGTTCCAAAGATTTCAGTCTCAATAAGTGCATCGTCTATGCCACATCCACTGAGATAACTTCCTGCACAATGCAACACAACTTTTTCATGTGGAAAACGCCTATCATTGTATAAAGATCATCAAATTCTACTGGATTGCTCAGAAAAATGTCAGCAACAATATGGAAAGCACCTTAATTGCAGACAATTGGCAGGATAGGCAGGTCTTCAAGCTGAGCACAAACATTTTGGAAATTTTTTGAACTGTGTATACAATAGTGTAGCTTGTGACAGGAGATGTTATTACTGGTAAAAACCCAACCTTCTTCAGTGTGACAGGATTCTGGGAGATCAGAGCATGAATTCTAGTGCAAGGAGGAACTGGCTTTTCTTCATCCTTCAGTCCTCATCGAATAAGCAATATTGTGATAAGTAATTGCATTTATGTAGAGCTTACTACTCCTGATGAGGCATCAAAGCGCTTTTTCATCGGTAGCATGCTACTCTGGAACCCATAAAGCATTAGTTGTGAATTAGTATAGTGAAATATAAAAGATATTTGAGTGGTGGATATGTCAGTCAGTTATTTGGATTGAGAAGGATAGTAGAGGGATAGAAGAGTGAAAAAGTTTGCATTTATATAGCACTTGCTACACCTGATGAGGTGTTGAAGCACTTTTTCAGCGAGTAGCATGCTACTCCGGAACCCATAAAGGATTAGTGGTGAATTAGTATAGTGAAATATGAAAGTAATTTGAGCGGTGGATATGTTAGTCAGTTATTTGGATTAGGAAAGATAGGGGAGGAATAGAAGAGGGAAAAGGTTTGCATTTATATAGCGTTTGCTACCCCTGATGAGGTGTTGAAGTACTTTTTTGGTGAGTAGCATACTACTCCAGAATCCATAGAGGATTACTGGTGAATTAGTATAGTGAAATATGAAAGTAATTTGAGCTGTGAATATGTTAGTCTGTTATTTGGATTGAGAAAGATAGTGGAGGGATAGAAGAGGGAAAATGTTTGCATTTATATAGTGCTTGCTACCCTTGATGATGTGTTGAAGCGCATTTTTGGTGAGTAGCATGGTACTCCGGTGTGAAAGGCAGCGAGTCTTCTAAGACCCTCAATGCTGCCCGGTGCAGGGTTCCACCTCTAATTCACTTTGGGTTCGCTATCAAAATAATGAGGCAAGCACTGGAAACTGGAAGACAAGAAAAAGGTTTATTTCTCATGAGGAGATCACATCAACTGCAGACACCGGGATGTCTGAGGGAGGTGTTCTGCTGATAACTCCTTTGGCTCTTCCTTTTATACAGGTTTGACACAATGCATTGGTTTCATCAACATGGTTACACAAGCTTGGGGTCCCCGCCCGGGCAGGTTGTCACACAAGCCCAACAGTAATTCTCTTCCCACCCAGGTCAAACAGACAATCTTATCTTGCAGCTGGACCTTGCTTCAGGGTCTAAAACATGTGAGACCGGCCAGATCTAAGAGTCCGTTCTGTTGATAAAAACAGGTCCCATTGTTGGTAACAACAAGTCTTGCTGTTTGCAGTGCAATAAATCATGTTGCAAGAGTCTTTTTGGTGTTTGGAACCTGTTTGTGTAACTAGGTGCAGTGAGGGGTAGAGTGTCCAAAGGTTTGCCTGAAAACAGAGATGAGAGGAAAAACGAGTTTGTGGCAGCAAGTGGCGCTAAGGTTTGTTGCGGCAAATAGAGTTTATAGCCCCCAGCACACGTACCAGGTCGGTCAGAGGGTCAGAGGGATGCTAGTAAGGGCAGGGTGAAACAAAGGTGACCAACAGAGTACAAAATGGCTGTGATAGATTAAAATGACTGCAACTTATGTGCACATAGAATTCCACCAGACAAGATGGTGCAGGTAATGTTCACGATTGTCGTTTTGCTTTTAACAGTGGCCCCTTTGAACATAACTAGCCAGCTTGTCAGTCTATTTCGATCTCCATAATGTCCTGTATCTCTTGATCATACATTACTCTCATTTTTGTTAGCTGAGTGTCCATAGTCTTAGGGTGCAAGGTAGTTATGCAAAGAGAACACAAAGGTGGTATACAGTGTATACCCAAACAACAACCACATATTGTCAATACTGGGACCAAGAGAATCATTGATATTTTCCAACCCCACTCCTTCAAGATGCCCCAAAGCCAACTTCCAATTATCCAAGTCTCTGATCCTTGATGAATTTCTGAAGATAGTCTATGGAGATGTTCGATTGCTTCATAGACAGAAGGTGAATTATCAGGAATGTATACACAGCAGCTGGCACCGATGATGCGGCATGCTCCTCCACGGTCCGCTAGTACCACGTCCAGGACCATGCGATTTTGCAGGGTAACCAGACGGATCGCTTGGAGCTCAGCAGTGTTGTTGGTGAGGATGCCAGCAGTGATGTTCAGGGCAGTCTCTACTGCTTGGGACAGATGTCTGATGGCTCGGCTGTTTGCCATCGGACCCCATAGCGGGACGAGCCCTTTTGCTGCGTCGAGGAACTGTGATGAGGCAGAGTCTGCTTGATCAATGTCTTTAGAACGCTTTTCTCGATGATGCTCTGCAGGGGCTGTGTAGGTTGGTGGCAAAACAAAGGCGATGTAGCACGTGCCCCCCAGTTTCTTGGGAGCCAGGTGTAGGCTTTGGTTCCACAAACAAAGTACATATTGGGTGATGCAACAAGCGCTGGGGGTTGGCAGTGTTCAAAGTCCTTACAATGCTACAGGTGCTGTGACCCACATTCTTAGTCCCACGGCCTTCAATGCATACAAGGCCAGAGACGTTCACCACAGATAGGGCCACAGTCAGTGTTGCAGCAGTTCTTTTCTTCAGGTAGGAAAATGTGGCTCTGTTAGGATTATTGAACACTTGCATTTCCACTCGTTCTTTGGAGGGGACATTAATCTGGAATGTCGCATTGAAGGTGTGAGGGCAGAAGGGGCGGCTGTCCTTCCTGTTTTGCTTCGCCAGAACTCGTTGTAGAACTGGGCGATTGTTCCGTCGGAAGTGGCATTGTCTTTGTAACTTTCTTGTAGGAGCATCATCCAGGCAAGGCAAGATCCGTGAATAGAAAAGGGCGAAGGGATGAAAGGGATGGAATGTTCAGTGGCATGTGGTAACAGCCCACAGACCCAACAGTTGGTAGCATTGGTGGCAAGATTGTGCTGGTGCAACATCTGCACGAAAGAATTATTCCAGAATTCTTTGCGTCGTTCTCGGAGATGTGGCGGTAGTGATACCAGGTAGTGTTCTTTCTTGGTGGTTGGTTGCATGGTGGGTGACAATGTTCTGTATGCAGGTGCATTCTCTTCAATGATCCAGAGTGCGACCATTAGCAGGAGACAGGTGAGAAATGCGGCTACAAGTGCAATTGTCTTTGTGCTGTGCAGGTTAGCAGTCTTGGTGTCTTTGCGGTGGTTTTGCAGGTGTTCAGTTTCTTCCATCATCTTCGAGGAGCTCAACAACTGTTAGGACCACAGACTTTTGTCTGGCGCTTTCCTGGTAGCGTTGTTTGACTGTGCTACTGATCTGAGACCTTGACTTAGTTAGTGGCCTGGTCGTTGGAGCTCCCTCCTTTCGTCGATCTTAGGTTGTACCCTTTCCTGGATGGCACCGTGGGGTCGGGAAATTCTGATAGTTCGAGGGTGTCTTCTTGTGGGTAGCAACTCAGAGCTGGTCGGTCTCTCGCGAGTACTTCCTCTTGCACCTCCACCCCTTCACAGGTTGCCAGGGTTGGAGGGACTCGTTTGCAATGATGAGCGTGCAGCCAGTTTTGTTTTCCTTCCACTCGGAGGGCAGTTCGGGTGGTGATCAGGACTTGCCAGGGGCCCGTCCACCTAGGATCCAGATTCTTCGTTCTTTGGAAGTTGCGAATCAATACATGGTCGCCTGGCTTTATTTCATGTCCCGGGCCCCTGGATACGTCAGGCAAGGCTTGCTGCACCTGTTGGTGGATAATTGTTAGCTCGTTTGTCAATTTATGCAAGTAATCCGACATTAATATGTTCGGGACATCGTTAATGGAGGTGGGTCTTGGTGCCGCCCAAATGCTCATAGGCCTGCCGAAGACCACCTCATACGGGGTCAGTCGGTGTTTGGTTGGGGTGGAGCGCATCGATAACAATGCCAATGGGAGGGCGTCGGGCCATTTCAACCCGGTCGTGGCAACTATTTTGGCTAGTTTTAGTTTCAACGTTGCATTGTGTCTCTCTACCAGGCCCGCTGATTGGGGGTGGAAGACGGCATGGAACTTTTGTTTTACCCCCAACCCTCTCAGTATGTTCTGTATCACCTTGGCTACGAAGTGGGGGCCGTTGTCGCTCCATAAAATTCTGCAAAGGCCGTATCGGGGGAAGAATTCTTTCAGCAATACTTTTGCAGTGGCTAAGGCGGTATTGTCGCGGGTGGGATATGCCTCCACCCATTTGCTAAAAGCGCACACAACCGCCAGGACATATTTTAGACCAAGGCATCTCTCTAGTTGAATGTAATCCATTTGAAGGATTTCAAAGGGGTGGTCAGGGACTCCAAACCCTCCCCGTGGTACTACTGTCCCCTTCCCTGGGTTGTGTTGTAGGCAGACTATACATTGTTGTACTAGGCGTTTTGCAGATTCTGCTATCTTGACATTACGCCATACTCTGGTGATTAGTTCAATCATGGGGGTGGAGCCTATGTGTGCTGGTAAATGTGCCATGGTCAATATGGGGATGAGGTAGGCATTGGGTAACAGCCATTTATTTCCGTCTTTAGTTCTCCAGCAATCTTCCTCGTCTTTTAGTCCCACCTTTTCCCACTCGGTCAATTCGTCTTGTGTGCCTGTAGTCTGTATGTCCCTTACAGTGGTCCTAGCGTCAGTCCATCGTTCAGCTTGTGACCTGGTCACATACATTCGTGTCGTAGTTCTGTCTCCTGCCGTGGCTCGGGCAGTAACGTCTGCTAGTGCATTTCCCTGTCCAATGAGATCAGTCACTTTCCTATGTGCTTGGCATTTTATCACTGCTAACTTCTTGGGGAGGAGGACTGCTTGCATCAAGGCGGAGACTAAATCTCCATGCAGGATGGGTGTACCGTGTGAAGTCAGGAACTCTCTTTCTTTCCATAAGATCCCAAAATGGTGAACCACCCGAAGGCATATTGGCTGTCGGTGTATATGTTAACTGTCGTGTCAGTCGCTAAGATACATGCTCGTGTGAGGGCAATGAGTTCTGCAGCCTGGGCTGAACGTTGGGGAATACGGGCTGTTTCCAGAACGGTTCGGGCTGTGGTGACAGCGTATGCAGCTGAGGTGGTGCCGTCGGGGAGTTTGATGCACGAACCATCCACCCATAGTTCTCCATCTGGTTCTAGAAAGGCGGTGTCTCTGAGATCTATTCTACTCTTTGTTTGTTCATCGGTTAGTGTCACACAGTCGTGTAGTGGAGTCACACTAGGATCATTTTCGGGTAGGGGTAACAGTGTGGCTGGATTGAGGGTGGTGCATCGCTTTAGGGTAATGTGCGGTGCTAGCAGAGTCAACTCATATCCTGTCAGTCGGGCGCTAGTCAAGTGTTGGGTTTTGGTCTGGTTTAGTAGTGTGTCAACTGCATGGGGTACTAAAACAGTGACTGGATTGGAGAGTACTATTCCTTCGCTCGGGCGTATCGATACTGCTGCAGCTGCCACAGCGCGCAGGCACGCTGGCAGTGCTCTGGCTACTGGATCGAGGGTGGCAGAGAAATATGCACAAGGGCGTTGTTTGTGACCAATTGATTGTGTTAGGACAGACAATGCACATCCTTCCCTCCCGTGCGTGTAGAGGAAGAATGGTTTGGAGTAATCCGGGGTTCCTAGGACAGGCGCTGAACAAAGGGCATTGCGTAGTTCTTTAAAGGCTGACTGGCATTCGGGGGTCCAGGGGAGAGGTGAGGGGATGTCTTTAGCTAGGAGGGAGAGAAGGGGTTTGACAATGAGGCTAAAGTTTGGTAACCACTGTCGGCAAAATGAAGTGAGACCTATCAAAGAGCGGACTTGTTTCTGATCTTTGGGGACAGGGGTGTCTAGAATTGTCTGGATCCTATCAGGCGTGAGTTTCCTCCCTTCTTTGGATAAAAGGTGACCCAAATAGGTCACTTGTGATTTACAGAACTGCAATTTCTTTCGGGAGACCTTGTGACCATTCTCAGCAAGAAAATGGAGTAGTTTGATGGTGGCTGTGACGGCTATTGGTATGGTGTCCGCTGCTAGAAGGATGTCATCTACATATTGTATTAGTGCCACTCCATCTGGCAATTGTATGGCGTCCAACTGTCTTTTAAGCGCCTGGCTATAGATGCTTGGGCTCTCAGTGTACCCCTGAGGTGCTCTGCAAAATCTGTACGAACGGGAGTTTAGGGTGAATCCAAATAGATAGCGGCTGTCCTTGTGTATAGGTATGGAAAAGAATGCGTTTTTGAGGTCAATTACAGTGAAGGTGGTGGCAGTGGAGGGGATTAAAGTCAAAATTGTCGTGATGTCGGAAACTACTGGGTATTGTGGCACTACGATTTTGTTTATCTCCCGCAGGTCAATGATGAAGCAGTAGGCTTTTCCGTCTCCCTCTCCCTGTCTCTTTACAATCGGTAGTATGGGACTGTTACAAACGTTGCTCACTACTTCCTCTACCACCCCTGCCTCTACCAAAGAGTGTATGAGTCTCTGTCAGTGCCTTCTCACCCTCTGGCGCTATTTTGTACTGCGGTACTTTCGGTAGGGTTGCGTCCTGTCGTATTGTTACGTGTACTGGGTCAATCATCATTCGTCCTACGTCTGAATCAGCCCTAGCCCATAAGTGTGATGGCAAAGTGTCCAGTAGAGATGCGTCAGTCTCGGAGATGGGAAACATGTGCTGAGAAGGGTTCTCTCTATGGCACTGGGGGTTGTCATACAGGACGACACGCACTCCGTCTGGTGAGCATCTGATAGTCGCATGGAAGTGTTTCAAAAGGTCGAGACCCATAATGGCGTCTGGGGTGTTGGAAGAGAGGAGGAATGTCGTTTCGACGCTATTGTTGTCAAGGTTAAAAGGGATCGGTCGGGACAAAGGGTTGGTGGAGGGCGTACCGTCAAATCCTATTGAGGTCACATGTGAGCCTGACAAGAGTGCCCTTGGAATCAGTCATTTGGATAGTGCACTACGTGTTGCTCCCGAGTCTACCAGAAATGGCGACTTTGTGCCCAGGACCTCAGCGGTAACATAAGGGCCTTGCTGATCAACATAGAGCTCGACTGGATCCCTCCCTTGCCCCTGGCTGTCCTATGCAAAGTCGTACGTATTGTCATAATCTGTCTGTTGGTACTGATTCTGTTTGGGATGGTCGAATGTGTTCACTCTTCCTGGCCTTTCCTCGCTTGCTTCACTCGCGTACCCTCTCCCACGGCCTCTTCCTCTCTGTCCACTTGCTATTTCCCTCGCCCCTCTGCCCCTACCAGCTCCTAACAAAGCCGGGCATTGGGTTTTCCAGTGTCCATATTCTTTGCAAAATGCACATTGATCCTGTCCTAGGTCTTGGCGTCCTACATATGATGTCGATGAATTGTTTCTAGGTGGCTGTACTCTAGGGTATTCTGCTGGTATCCTCCCCTATATTGCTCCCTTCCTGTATTCGCCCCCTGGAGTTGTGCTACCATTACCCTTTCCTTCAAGTCCTTCTTTTTCCTTTCTGTAGCCCTGTCATTTTCGTTTCTCTGATGCTCATAGTACTGGGCCATTTGGAGAATGGCCGCCGGTTTAGATGCTGCCCAACTACTTTCGCTGGCTTGTAATTTCTGGGATACATCTGGCAGTAGTCCTTTGACATAGTTCTGCACAAATAAGTGGTGTCCTGGTGCGGTGGACATGTCTTGTCCACTGTAATCGGAGAACAATGTTTCAAATCTGGAGAAATACTCTGAGACATCCTCTTGTGGTTTCTGGCGGCACGCGGTTACTATGGACCAGTCTATCTTTTTCTCTGGGATCAGTGTTTTCACTTTCTGCACTATTTTGTCAGGGAGGTCCAATATTGCTTTAACCGGTTTTTGACCAGGGTTCCGCTGTTTATCTAGTGTGTTGAGTTGTTCCCAGGTATGACCAAGCAGTTCGGTATGGTCTATTTTCCTAATCTGTTTCCACACATCTGCTGGCAAACATAACCCAAAGAACAAGTCTATGTCGGCAAGTGTCATTATTGTTTATCCCAGAGCGGTACCTAGCTCGGTGTAAAAGGCGGTGGGGTTCTTTCGTAAATCCGGTAAAGATTTACGGAACGTCAAAATGTCCTGTCTGTCCCATGGTTGATACACCCAATTGTAGACCACCCTTCCTCTAGCGTCTTGATGGTTCATATCGTCATGAGTCCCTTGTCCTCTAGGAGGTACCCAATAAGGGGCAGCTTCTTTTCTCGGCATCATGCTATCTTGTTTTTCCACCGGGGGTCCTGCTATCTTAGATGTCCTGTCCTTATCTATCCGTCCTTGTTCCACGAGGTGACGGAATACCTCTAGTGTGGATGAAAAGAGTTCTGTAACATCGTTGTCGCCTTCATCTCCGGTGTCTACCTTCCTATAGAGAGCCACTAGCCGCTCGGGCCCTACATCTTGGTACTTCTCTTCATATGCAGTAAGAGTGTGGTAACAGAGACGTACAATAAAGTATCGTTTGCGGTTTTCAACATAGGAGTTGCATATGTCAGTTACATACGCTTCTGTCCCCTTCCTATCTATGAGGGATTTAACTATTTTATCAATGCCTGCTCGCTCATTTTTACTTAATTGCGGGACCCTGGGCGCTCCTTTTTCTTTTGATCCTACCTCTACTACTGTATCCATTGATGAGGCATTTGGTGTGGGTGACTCGGTGGGAGCAGAGGCGGTGGAGACTGAGGCGATCGTGCCATCTCCGGCTATACTTTGGTGGTCCTGGCGTTGTACTACGTGATGAGTAGGGGCGTAAGGGGGTGGCATGTATATGATTGGGGGACCTAACAATAAATCATCATCTACCCTTTGTTTTGCTGGTAACTTGGGGTAAAGAGTCGAGGGCGTTCTAACAGGGCATTGACCTGATATTTTTGATTCCTGTTCCTTTTTATCGATTTTCTTTTCTTTTAGTTTTTCTTCTAATCTTTTACAGGCTTGGTAAGCTGATTTTTGCGTTTCTTTATCTTGTCTAGCTTCGTCCCTTTTCTTTCTTTGAGCTGCCTCTTTTCGCCATAAACCAAAACTGTCATACATGGCTGGTCTAGTTTTCTTTTTGTGGAGAGCTAATTCTAACGTTTCTATTTTAGCGAGATCGAAAGATCCCGTCAGTGGCCACTGATTTACCCGGTCCTTCCTAGTGTATTTATGCCATAGTTTGCTATAAGCTACGGTGGCTAATCCATACTTTACGTACATGTCCTTGTTAGGGGTGCCTTCCGGCGGTGCCGGCTGACTGACCTCTAACGAACGGTCTGGTCCAAAACAATTACAATCAAACAATCTAGAGAAAACAGGCATGACGTATTTATCGGTCAAAAATGAATATCTCAATCAATCAATTTAGACAAAAAGTCTGCACTACCTGTCCTTCGCTGCCTGCAAAGAGAGAGAATATTCCTATTCTTCGTTGTTTGCAAGCAGGGAAATGTCGCAAATAACTCAATATCAAAAAAGGAATACTAGTATTTCAATCAAACTATTCAATCAATCAATCAATTTAAGTCGTTTTTTCACGACCTTACCCGGACCGTATGGACGGTTCTTCGTCTTCCCCTTCCAGCGCCTGGTTGGCCTCTCACTCCAACAATCAATGCGGCATTCCTCTAAGGTCCCAGTCAGGACCGCAGGTCACTGAAGAGAGGTCCGTTCGGAACCGGTGAAGGTCAGTCGATCGGCAGCCTGACAAGGGTCTTCTCAGGCAGGTATACCCCAATCGTTTAGTCGTTCACTCCGTCGTTAGGACCTCTCTACCGGAACCACGCATCGCTGATGGGCCCCCACGTTTGGGCGCCAATTTGTGAAAGGCAGCGAGTCTTCTAAGACCCTCAATGCTGCCCGGTGCAGGGTTCCACCTCTAATTCACTTTGGGTTCGCTATCAAAATAATGAGGCAAGCGCTGGAAACTGGAAGACAAGAAAAAGGTTTATTTCTCATGAGGAGATCACGTCAACTGCAGACACCGGGATGTCTGAGGGAGGTGTTCTGCTGATAACTCCTTTGGCTCTTCCTTTTATACAGGTTTGACACAATGCATTGGTTTCATCAACATGGTTACACAAGCTTGGGGTCCCCGCCCCGGGCAGGTTGTCACACAAGCCCAACAGTAATTCTCTTCCCACCCAGGTCAAACAGACAATCTTATCTTGCAGCTGGACCTTGCTTCAGGGTCTAAAACATGTGAGACCGGCCAGATCTAAGAGTCCGTTCTGTTGATAAAAACAGGTCCCATTGTTGGTAACAACAAGTCTTGCTGTTTGCAGTGCAATAAATCATGTTGCAAGAGTCTTTTTGGTGTTTGGAACCTGTTTGTGTAACTAGGTGCAGTGAGGGGTAGAGTGTCCAAAGGTTTGCCTGAAAACAGAGATGAGAGGAAAAATGAGTTTGTGGCAGCAAGTGGCGCTGAGGTTTGTTGCGGCAAATAGAGTTTATAGCCCCCAGCACACGTACCAGGTCGGTCAGAGGGTCAGAGGGATGCTAGTAAGGGCAGGGTGAAACAAAGGTGACCAACAGAGTACAAAATGGCTGTGATAGATTAAAATGACTGCAACTTATGTGCACATAGAATTCCACCAGACAAGATGGCGCAGGTAATGTTCACGATTGTCGTTTTGCTTTTAACACCGGAACCTATTAAGGATTAGTGGTGAATTAATATAGTGAAATACGAAGTAATTTGAGTGGTGGGTGTGTTTGTCTGTTACTTGGATTGAGAAGGATAGTGGAGGGATAAAAGAGGGAAGGGTCTAGAAATATGTTTTTTAATTTATAGCTGTAGGAGGGGGTTTGGGATGAGTGAAGTTAGTTGAGGGGAGTTAGTGTAGGTAAATATGAAATTAATTTGAGTGGTGGACATGTTAGTCTGTTATTTGGATTGAAAAGTAAGAGTGGATGGATAGAAGAGGGAAGGAGGGATAGAAGAGGGCATGGTCTAGAATAGTTTTTTTGAGTTCATAACAGTAGGAGGGGGTTTAGGATGAGTAAAGTGGAGGTGGAGAGGCAAGAGCCAGAGGGAAGGGTTTTGAAAGGCTTGTTTGGGAGATGTGAATAGTAAAAGAGGTATGAGATGATGTAAGGAGGGAAGAGTCTAGAAAGGGTTATTTTGGAGATTATAGTAGTGGTAGGGGGTTTGGGGTGAATGAGAGAGTGGAGATAGAGGATATAGTGATAGAGGAATAAGGTGAGAAATAGGGTAGTGCATTGGAAAGAGTAGTAGAATGAGGTTTGAGATAAGTCAGAGAGTTGAGGTAGAGGATATATTGAGAGTGGTATAGGGTGAGAAATAGGGTAGTGCATCGGATATGCTGAATTAGAAGCAAAGTAATAAATATATAGATACATAAGTACACAGAAGGTATATATATGCTCAAGGAAGGTAATTTACGTAGATTAAAGATGCATTAATAAAACTGTGTTGTACTTAAAAAAATATATTTTTAATTTTTGTAATTCGAAAGTGAAGCAATTGTAGATAAATACTTATGATAAAAGATTTACTTATTTATGCAGTCACTTATATTCATGTTAAAAACATAGGGCCTGATTCACAAAGGTAAACTGAGACGAAAGTCCAACTTTACGAATTTCGGCATTCACAAAGGGCTTTTATGAGTACTAAAGTTTGAATTTTGTCTCAGTTTAACTTAAGTTTTGGTCTTAAGTTTAACTGAGACTAGACTTTTTGTCTCAGTTAAACATAAGACCAAAACTTAAGTTAAACTGACACAAAAGTCTAACTTTATTACTCCTAAATGCCCTTTGTGAATACCGAAAGTCGTAAAAGTTAGACTTTCGTCTCAGTTTACTTTTGTGAATCAGGCCCATAGAATAATGTAACTATCAGGCTGTATAGGGAAACTAGTGAATTTAGCAAACCCACGATTAGACATTATATAATAATAAGCCCTGGGATTTTAGATCAACCCTTTTGGTCTTTTATTAATAATTTGCATCATCGTTTTCTTTTATCTAGATTTAGGCTTAACTGTATTCAGTGGTGTCTTACAGTACCTGAAGGTTTCTCAAAGGCAGGGACCCTAAAGCCTTGTTCCTGTGATGATTTTTCAGACCAAGACTTGTTACACTTTATGTTCTTCTGTGGTTTTTATAATGATTTACGGTCTAAGTATATCTTACCTCTTTTAAAAAATTGCTAGTTTGCACAAGTAAGACCAGCCCTGATATATCTGCAAATGCTTTCATCCCCTTTGATATGTTACTGGGTTGCGAGCTTTTTAGCGGGGGCTGTACGCAGAAGGAAATATATGGATCACCCATGGAAATGAATTGTGTTTTGTTGAGCCGAATGAAGAAATTCTTTTAAACCTATTTGACGCCCTTTTTAATCTAGTATTGATAACGTATAGTGTGTATTTTTAGTAAGGTATTTGCTGGTACTATACATTTCATCACGTCACACCACATGTATATAAGGGCTAAGTAACTGTTTTTAAAACAATTGCATATGTAAAAGTAGCTTTGCTCTCTGTTTTTATCATCTATGGTTACTCCCTGTGTAAATGTACTTTTATGGCCATAATACGGCCGAATAAAGTTTTTCTTGACTGAGTGACTGTAACTATAAGTAATAAGCACATTTGTTAAGCAGAACTAACAAATATCTATATATTTTTTCCAAACATAATTATTATACATGTTTATACAAAGAAATACACATATGTAGGTACATATCTATAGTCCAAATAAATGCTCATGTACAGACGAATATGCTGTATATTTATGTTTGCATATGGTGGTTATGTGGGGAAGAGCCATTTCTTGAGTAGTTTTCTGTAGATAAGGTGGTTATCTGTGGATCTTATGTTGGGGGGTAAAGAGTTCTATAGTTTGGCTGCTTGAATAGAGAAGGATGTGCCACCCATAGTTTTTTTCTTGTATGTTGAGATTTTGAGGTGAGGTGCCATTCTAGAGCGGAGGTTCCTTCGTTTAATGTATTTGGTGATTTTATTCCTGATGAAGAGCGGTCCCGTTCCATATATGACTTTGTGGGTGATACAAAGGAGTTTGAACGTGGATCTTCTGACATCCAGTAACCAATGCAGGGCTTTCAAGGCAGGGGAAACACCTGCCTGCGGCTCTATTAGAAAGAGTAGTCTGGCACCCGAGTTCTGAATGCGTTGCAGTCTTTTCAAAGTTGTTAAAGGTGACCCGTGGTAGAGGCTATTGGCGTAATAGAGTTTGGACAGAACAAGAGAGATGGTAGCCTGGACCTTGTGTGGAAATCCCACATGCGGGAAGATTCATTTCAGAGTTAGTTTTTATAGTAACAAAGCTAGATCTTGCCAGTTTGTCCACTTCGGCATTCATTGCTATTTTGGAGTGCATGGTCATTCCGAGGCTTCTTACTTCCTTTGAAACTTTAGAAGGTGTTCCCAGATCATCAGGCCAGGTGGCTAGTGAGTCAAACTTTTTCCAATAGCCACTCATTAGTATTTTTGTTTTGAAAGTAATTAATTTGAGTTGGCTCCACGTCACCTATTGATCCACGGCTCTGAGACAGCTGAAAATTGCTGAGTTTCCAATGTCTTTGGAGCATTTCAGTTGAAGGAGTATTTGCATGTCATCTGCATAGTTATAGCACGTGAGGTAAAACTGATTGATCAGTGCCAGTAATGACTTCATGTAGATGTTGAAAAGCATGGGTGAGATGATAGAGCTTTGAGGGACCCCAGCATTTGTGAAGTACAGTTTGGATGAGAAAGGGGGGGTATGGATGACATTAGTTTTGTTGTGAAGGTAGGATGAGAGCCAGTCTAGAGTAGTCCCCTCTATGCCGGCTTCGTAGAGTCTTTGTATCAGAGTGTCATGGTCAACCCTGTCAAAGGCAGCTGAGAGGTCCAAGAGAAGTAGCGCAGCAACCCCGTTGCGGTCAACTGTGTTCTTAAGGTCATCTCAGATGGCAACGAGGGCAGATTCTGGGCCTCTACCAAAACGGAATCCCGATTGGAAGTCTGAAAGTATGGCATTATCTTCAATGAATTGTGACATCTGGGCGAAGGCTGCTCTTTCTATCAGTTTGCCCAGGAAAGGTCCATTTGTAATGGGTCAACAGTTGTCGGGGTTCAGCGTGTCCAGGTTTGTTTTCTCCAGTAATGGGTATATGTATGACTTTTTGAGTTCTTCATAAAATATTTGCATAGTTAAGGAATTGTTGATGATTTTTCTCACCGGTGTAGCAGCGGAGGTTTTTATTAAAATTTTTTTGAAGGTTTGTGGTGGACAGGGGACAGAATGGCTGCCGGCAGGCCTGCTTGCTTTGACCATCGTGTGAAATTTGTTGGATGGAATGGAGAGGCTGTGTTAGAGTATTCTTTAGAGTATTCTTTTGTTGTTGTTTTGGAAAAAGGTGGTGCTGATGCTTTGTCTTTGTTTTTGTAAGTTCAGTGTGTCTAGGCCAGCTGTGATTGTTTTCGGATGGGGCATATTGGGTTTGTCAAACCAAATGTTGAGGTCACCCAGAAGGCATAGGTTCGAGAGTAGTGCTATCAGGTTTGAAACCGTGTCTAGAAGCATGCCTGGGAATGTTGTATTGCTACATGGAGGTCTGTAAAGGAGGAGGAAGTTACAGGAGAAAGATGGTGTAGGATTGAATCTAGTGAAAAGGGCCTCACAACCTTGTATGTCAACGTCATCAGCTTTAGTGATATGTAATGTTTGCTTGAACACAACAGCTGGGCCACCTCCTCTTTTGCGTATACAATTTTGTGTGATATTTTGGTAGCCTAGAGGAACAGCTTCATGTGGGACTGGAGTCATATCCTCTCCTTACCATGATTCAGTGATGAAGAGTGTGTCAAGTTTTGTGTAAGTGAGAACGTCATAGATGTGATGTTTGTTTTTAGAGAGCCATCAAGCATTTATTAGTAGACAGTTTAGAGAATGTGCTTTGGTGATAGCATGACTTTGTTTTGTAGAAGAATGAGCAGTATTTTGTGGGCTTGTAGCAGGTGTGTCTTTAGTGTTGGTATTAGCTGTATGAGGATAGCAATTGTGTAGCTGATCTGTATGGTGTTCCTCGTCCAGCAGGCTAAGAAGGCATGTTAATGGGTCTTTGTGTGTAGGTGGTGGAGACGGTGTTTGAGAGTGAGTTGGTGAGATGTGTTGTTTTTGTAGTGTAACCTTGTTGTGAAGTAGACATGGAGAAGTAAAGTTGTGAGGAGTGGCATGTTGCTTATTTTGTTTGCATCTATTTATGGCCGGAAGGTGTATGAGTCAGGGGTGGTGGTGCAGCATGTGGGTCATGTAGTAAGGTTCTAAATTGTCCAATGGATGAGAGGTGTTTAAAAGAGAGTTGCTTTGTTGCTGTATATGTGTTAGGTGTGGGGCATTAGAGAAAGCTTGGCATTGCAGTTTGTACATGGTGTGTATCATTTGTGTAGTCTGAAAGGTGGGTGTATGTTTACAGTTTGTGATGGGAAGTATTATGAGGTGTTGTGTGTGAAAGATTTTGTTGTTCTGATTTGTGTGTTATGTTTTGTTTTTGAGGAGCAGTGAAAGGAGATGCTGATGTATTTGTTTTCTGAGAAGGATTTGTTTGTAGAGTATTGTGTATGAGTGGAAGTTGTAAGGTAAAGGGGGTGGTGATGTGTGTGCGAGTAGAGTGTATGTTGTGTGTAAGATGGGATAAACTAGAGTTAAGAGTGTTTGTCTTAGATTTGATTGCTGCAAGGGTAATATGTGTGGTGTAGTGGAGTGTAAGTGTTGTGAGGTTGTGTTATTGTGGTAGAATAAAGAGGGAGGTGTTGGTGGGATAAAAGATGGAAGGTTGAGTATATAGTTTATTAGTGACAAAAAGGGGTCTGTTAGGAGTAATTAGAGCAGGGACTGTGTGTCTGGATGGGATATAGTTAAGTATGGTGTGGATTTGGGTTGTGTTAGTGATGAGTGGATTGGTTAGTAGTATAGGATAGAGTGGTGTTTGTTTGTATGTGATGGTGCAAATATGTGGTAGCTGGGATAAAAGGGTGTATAGGTGTGGTTTATGGGGTTTTGTAGTGGGTGCTGAGACATTGGACTTTGTCTTGGGTTAGTTCGTAGCAAATGAGTAGAGTACATGTGCTGTGAGTGTGTTGATCTGATTGTGGATGGGGTAGGGTGGGTGCTGGTGTATATAAAATTGGGCAGCATTTCTGGCCATAGTCCCGACCAGTCGCAGACAGGCTCAAACAGGCAGCTGCCCTTATCCTTTCCACCCTTAACCTCGACACCCGGGCTGAGACGCCCTGAACCCTGACCTTAAATAGCCCTAGGGATCAGGTGACCCCTTCGACCAATGGGAGCCCTAGCTCTAACCAATCACAACACTAGCCCTATAACCAATAGGACACCAGCCTCTTATAACCAATCACAGCCCTAGTGCCAGCATCCAATCATGCACAAAACCTTAAGCTCTACTGCCAATAGAAACCTGAGCCCTAGTCCCAGCAGCCAATCAACCAGGAAAACCTAAATCCTATGTCCAATAGAAAAACTAACGCCAGGAAACAATCAGAAAGCCAAACCCTATCCACCAATCAGATCACTAACCCTATGCCCTACATCCAATAGATCCACTAACCCAGGAACCAATCAGCATCCTCAAATACTCAGCCAGTGAGAACACTAACCCTAATCCAATAGAAACACCAGACACAGCCACCACTTATTGCACACATGTAGCATCCAATAGCAGCCTATATAAGGTGCCTGTGACCTCAGGCAATGTTTGCTAGGCAGGAGGCTTGAAGCTTCTCCTCAATTCAGAATCTCCTTGGAGACAGACAGGGTCAATCCACACTCTCAAATTCTGCAGGTAAGGGCCTACAACTTTTCCCTCTAACAATACTGCTTTTCCAACACTTAACTCACCCTCCTAGCTAAAAAATGAGTGTTACAATCCATTAGAAA
The DNA here is from genome assembly GCA_963921515.1 of Calotriton arnoldi. NCBI lineage: Eukaryota > Metazoa > Chordata > Amphibia > Caudata > Salamandridae > Calotriton > Calotriton arnoldi. The sequence goes on from CAWUFW010005442.1 coordinate 878,428, forward strand.
TACAGCTTAAACAACTAACAGCAAATACATCCATCTCAGAGCACCCTCTGTTCAGTCTCTGATATATAATATCTCTGTTGCTAAGGAGGGGTCAATCTGGATTCACTCACTTGCTAAGACAAAATGGGAGCTGGGGTGGATTGCTTAACACGAAGGTCTTAGCACAGATCAGGGGAGAAGCTAGGAGGGAAAATCAGGTAGTCACAGGCAATTTGCAAATACACCAGATTTTGGACTGCAAAGCCCACAATGTAACAGGTAAAATTAAAAAACAGTCATGGGCAAGTCTAAAGAATTTCTAAACAAAACAGGTGACAAATGAAGCAATCACGGGCAGGTAAAAACTTCAATTTTTAAACTGTAACAACCACAAGCAAAACAGGTGAAAATGATGCAATCACGGGGAGAGGAAAATCACTTTTAAATCTCATGAAAGAGACAGCACAAGGCTGCCTTCTTACTACCTCCTGGTCCTTGGTTCACTGCAATCTAGGGCACATGGAAACTGCAGCTCACAAATTGGAGCAAAATGATAAATTCAGTTAAATCAGCTTTGCTGACCACGGCATCATGTAGAAGAAGATCCATGTCCTCAGCCAATTTGAAACTTTCTGGTAGACTGGGAGGTGTTGATGGCTTGTAGTGATTTTGCACACATCAGCAAGGCAGTTGGATTGCAAGTTTGCAGCTTTGTTTGTTTATGTTTTCCAGCAGCTACTTCATTGGTACAGTCTTGAAAAAGCACCATGGCAGTATCATGTGTGCTGTATGTTCTAGACAAAGAAGAGCTGTCTTCAAATTCAAAATTATCAAGAGCAGCAATTGTAAATCCTTTCCTGGTAAAGTGACTTGGAGGTGGTGTGCTGTCAGATGCACAAGATTTTACAGCATGAACTGCTACCAAGTTCCTGCTCTGTACTATGTCATTATAACTTGCTGACATGCCAATCGTGTTCATTGAAGTGATTAGCTCTCTACCTTTGCACTTGTCATAGATTGCGTGGGCAGTCATCATGTACAACTGAGTTTTCTTTTTGCCGTGATGTAATTAATAAAATATGATTTGGAAAAGACCGTACATTTGCACAACATAAGCCTGTCAGTTCATGCGATTGTCTCCCACTTCTTCGCTTATATTTTCAAAGTTGGCTTCTGTTCCGAACTTAAGAATTGTAGTTTGTTACAGTTTTGCTTTGATGATAATAAACAATGATGTCAAAAATGCTAAGACAACATCAGGCATTCTTGTTGACTCCCATGATTTGCTAATCTCTGGGGCATCACAACATTTGTCATTAAGTCCAAAATCTAAGTATTTCAGGACTTTTCTGAAAATAGTTCCAGCTGATTTCACTGCACCCTGTAATCATATTTTGGCAGCAAGAACTTCAGGAGTCAAGTCAGCTGAGAGCACCATAAGTGGCTTATTTTTTTTGTTAGACTGACATAAAACAAATTCTGTAATTTTACATTCTCACCAGAAAAATATTAATTTCATTATTATGGATCAATACAGTTTCATCAATGTTGACCATTAATTCTCTACTCTCACAGAGTGTGAACCCGTAGCCAGCATTCAAGAGTGGCTTTAAAACTTCATTTGCTTTTTCAAAGAGTGCAAACTTAACTGAAGGCTGGCGGTTACGTTGTTGCTGGGAGCTCATCGTACATTCATATTTTCAAATCTATGCATGCATGAAGTTCGGGTGGGCCTATAAATCTGCTGCAAATAGATTCACCTCATTGTTTAGATCAGCCACTCGGCTGAAAACTTCATTTTGGAAGAAAGTAGCTGCAGATAAAAACATGTTTGCCCTTTCAGACTCACATACTCTGTACTTTGTTCTTTCATCAATACCTTTGGCCTTTGTTCTGGCTAAACCACAGATAACACATTGAAGATCCTCTGCTTTCTGATCAGTTGTTGGAGATGGACGAGGGGTAGCCATCGATCTTCTACGTGGATGGGCATTGGGTTTGGTTGTCGTCGCTTTCTCATGAGACTCTGATTCTTGTTGTAATTTACTGTTTTTGGCTATTTTTTTACACTTTTTTTCCAGGCATTTTTCCACTGTTTACAACTTGTAGCATTTGTTGTTACAGTGATAAAATGTTTGATCCTCTTCGCCCATCAGTTTCAATTCTTTGTGAACTTTGTCTTGCCTTATTTCTGCAAGATCTCGAACTCTCTTCTGTGCAGCCACAGTTGATGTCAGCTTTTCTTTTGGATTAGTTTGGCATATGACACATTTTTCTTTGTTGAAGGAGTCCTCAGATTTTGTAGTTAGCAACACTCTGTCAGGAGGTAAAGATCCTCTGCTACCATCCGCTTCACTCATGTTTAAGGATTTGAATCAATAGAAATCCTGAAACAAAAACAATATTAAAACAAATTTTGATGGCTAAAACACCTTATTCTAGAGCCATCATTTTGGAAAATGGCAGAAAGCTTGCTCCAAGGAGTTATTTTCTGTTTCTATAAGACTACCTGAACCCCGAAACCTATGTAATGAGACCAAAATCAAGTATATAGGCCTCATGGTTCATGAAACGTTACATCATCACTGAAAAAGATCCACCATTTTTAAAAATGTCATCCAGAAATATTTGGACCGGATTAGCAATGCCTACGCAAGATAAATTACTTCTCTAATGATACAAAAGCACAAATCCTAAATGGATAATCTCTGGATAACAATTTTTTACAGAGGTATATCAATGGGCTAATACTATGATTCCAAATCCTAGACAGTTAGTCTGCTGGAATGTTTTGTTCCGAAAAATAATTTCTTTGGCAATAAGACTTCTTTAGCTTTGAATTTGCAAAAATGTTGTTCTCTAAAATACTTTTATCATCAACATTTTCTTTTGAATACTCAAATCATTGGATAACCAAATTTTCATTAAATTCATGTTTATAAATCAGTTTGCTAGTCATGATTACATTTTTCTGAAGTTTTGGACTTTGTGAAAAAAAGGCTGAATGATGTGACCTGCCCCTCCTGAAAAAAAGCAAATTTTCTGTAAAACGTTTGATGACTATTAATAGCCAGAACCTCACAATGCACCCTTTGCATTAGGTTTTTTATCAAGGTCATTGTCTATGCATCAGGTGTTTTATTAATGTCATTGTCTTAATGACTTCACACTTTTGCAGGTTCTTGGAAAGATAAGGACAGACAACATCTGCATCAAAGGCAGACATGGCAATGATTCTGCAAAATTAGGGAAAATGGAGTCTGCTCTGCACAAGATGGAGTATGGCCTTGTGTACTTTTTGTCATTAGTGTGGTAAGCTTCTACCCACTGGGAGAAGATACACACTACAACTAGGACATATTACAACCCATTTTACACAGGAATTTTGATAAATCCAACTGCATTCTGTGGATGGGATCTCCTGATCTTCCTATATGACTCAACATTACTAGTGTTCTCCTCCCTACATTCATTTGTTGGCAGACTACACAATGGTGATAGAAGTTGTCAGCCATTAGTCTAAACTGGGGGTTAAACCAACTCTGCCTAAACAATCGCAATATAGCATCTCTACCAATGTGTACATGGCCATGGGAATGTTTAACCATCGGGGGCAACAAACTATCTGGCAATACAGGTCTCCCATTGGCTGAAACCTAGCTCCCATTCTAATTCTTCCTGCAACCCACTTTAACCTAGCCTTGTGGTTCAATCTCTGGTGCTTCTCCCTGCAATCTCATAACTTCTTCCCACGTATCGGCAACCATCAACATCAAATTGAAATTGGTCTCTTTTTCAGATTCCTTTAAATATTCCCTGTTAAATGCACAGGACCCATGAGGCACAATACTGAGCAACTTCATCAGCAGAACCGATTTCCAGGTGTTATATAATCATTGCTACTCTTGTGTAGTGTGCATTTAATCATAGCAATTTTTCAAGGCATCTGCAATGCCTCCAACAAACACATAACATATTTGTCAGTACGGATAGGGGCACCAGAAGATCTCATAAGCCCTCTTTATGACCACAACTGTCCATTCTCATGAACGAATGCTGACTGTTAGTAAAAATGGCACCCTTCAATTGGTATGAGACACTGCAAGCTCTAGCAAGTCAAATAATTCAGGCACTTGGGCAGAAGTTACATCACTGAGCCAGAAGTCTTCCACTACACCCCTAAGGTGCAAACAGCATATGCAGCTCTCAGATTTTCCCCTTCATCTCTCCAGAAGGAGCAGTCCACAAATAGAACATAATCTGGCTCTGCAAGGAGTTCATATTTAGTATCAGGTCTTGGCTTGGTGCATATTTCAGTGACATTGAGACAGTCATGCTTAACCTCTTCACCATCAGCTTTCATTCCAGGCAGTGGCAACAACGTGATAGGATGGATTTAGGGCACAGCAATTTCTTAAATTAATATTACCAGCCACCAACATACCCTGTGCATATTTAGTCTGTCTACTGCTGGTCAGATATCGGATCTTTGTGCGAGTGAGTAGTATCTCGATGGAGTGAGGAACCATCACTGTAAGAGGATAGCCCATGACTATATTCTCATTCATTAACTTTAAATTGCACTGCACCAACATCTATCAGTTTCATCACTGTTTAGTCAAATTATCTTGAAAATATTTTAAGCACAGACCAGGATCAAGGAGTGAGCTTAACTTGATTAGAGCAAGATTATTCTCCATCCCTGACAGATGCAATGGAAGCAATATTAGGCCCTTGAGTAAAAATTAATTTTACAGCTGCAAAGGTCAAATCAGAACATTTGCAACTGCAAAATGTAATTTTTAAAATATTCAAAACTCAAATTGCAATTCAGTTACATGTTACCAAATCGCAATTCCGATTTGCAAGTAAATACCTCGTTAGTATTTGGAAGGGGGCATATAAAGGCGACCTTTCCAAATACTGATTCCATAAGTTATATATTCATGTTTTGCAATTGAAACCAGGTTTCAAAACATTAATATTTTACAACCAAGTCAATGGAGTTGGTAACAATTCGCAAATAGGAAGAGATCCCCCTTTGTGAATGTGGACAAAACATTTTTTAGGAGCAGGCTGTGGGCGCTGGCGCTAAAAAAATGGTTGTAGATTTTTTTATTTCTTTTTAGACACATTTCATTTTCCTTTTAGGAAGACCAGCTGCATTTAAAGATTTCTTTAAATGCAATCACAGACATGGTGGTCTTCTCCAGTTAGCCACATTGGCCACCATGCGTGTGACTCTAGCCAATTGTGGTGGGTCACAATTTGCAACCTATCTCATGCAAATGTATGAGGTAGGTCGAATTGTGACTCACTACGGTTCACACTTTTCTGAAGCAACCTATTAATATATAGGTTGGTTCACAAAACACCAATACATTTGGTAGAAGTCAGTTTGCAGATTGAAACTGCTTCCATTTTCAATCAATCAATCAATCAATCAATCAGGGAATTGTAAGCGCGCTACTCACCCGTGAGGGTCTCAAGGCGCTGGGGGGGTGGGGGGGGTGCAGCAGATCCATTAAGCTGAAGAGCCAGGTCTTGAGAGCCTTTCTTAAGATGTTCAGGGAGGGGGCGCATCTGATGTCGATCGGGAGCTTGTTCCAGGTCTTGGCCGCAATGTGGGAGAAGGATTTTCCCCCTGCTTTGGCTCTGTGGAAACGTGGGGTTTCGGCGAGGACAAGGTGGGCGGATCAGAGGTTCCTTTTGGGTACATGGAGGGTGATTCTGTTGTTGAGGTATTGGGGCCCGGTGTTGTGTAGGCATTTGTAGGCGTGGATGAGTATCTTGAAGGTCATTTCAATACCTTCAAATAAGAATCGCAAATTGCAAATCTGTAGTTGTTGCAATTTGCAATTTCTTCTTTGGTATATACGTAAGTGAGGCCTTAAACTCGCAAACCTTCCAGGCTCCTTTACTTGGGTGTCTGAAAGATTTGTCATTTTAATGTGGAGCAGCAATTTGACGCCATCCCCCAAAAATTGATACGAAGTGCTGGATATGAGAAGTGGATGGATAAAACTGTCACCAGTTTTTAGCAGCTCCCCCAATCCCACCTGGCTCTAGATGTTGTTTTCTGCAGATTACATGATCCACAGTTCCATTTTTCCGATTAATAAAGTTAAAAGCAAAATTGTTAAGTGAAGAGAAGGGGGTGCACACAGTGCCTAGTTTGACCCAGTGATTGCAGGTGGGGCCCACCCATAGTTATTTTTGAGGACTGGCACTTATTTTCTCAACAGGCATTGATTTGGAGCAAGAGAGAGAAAAACCAAAAAAAAGGGGAAAGAAGGATGAAGAAATAAATGGAACCAGTGACAAAGGAAGAAAGCAGGGACGAAAAAAAGCTCCAAGAGTGAGAAAAAGACAGGAAGTGCGTGGTGGTAGAAAAAAATGACATGAAGTGGAATCAAGACTATACAGCTTGATATTCACACCCACCTTCAATAGTGTCAACTGTGGGTTTCTGAGCAAACGGTTGAGTCCTGGCACTTATTGTTTTACAAATTAAGCACTTGGAGAAGGGTACATTCGCCATCTGTAAAAAAAGGGTAGTCCCATAATTTTCTGCTGTATTCCCTAAAAAAGCACGAGAATCGTGAAAAAATATAATGAAAGCGAACAGGATCCTAAGATTCGACACTCCAAGATTATATATCTGTCACAAAATAATTAATCAAAATAAAAAAAACACAATGAACGCTAACTTGTTAACTCTGTTCATCCACTTCGCCTGTTGTATGCGGGAATTCAGCCTCCATTCCCTGCCCCAAATTAAACATAGCGATACCAAAGGGGGATGATGGACGGAGCGTTAGAGCAAATCAAACACTCACCCCCAGTCAACTGATCTGGGTTTAATCCATCATCATTCTTTAGCTCACTCCAAATTAAACATAGGCATCGCAATGCCAAACTTGAGGTTGTAGCTGCTGGCTAAAGTTGGATTGGGGGGCCCGAGGATTTAAGTATCACGTCTATCCTTGTGAGCCAGAGTAAAACACCTGGTGTGCCTCAATTGGCTTTTGATGTAAACTGGCTCTGGGCTACAACAAAGGTTCTAAACAGAGGTTGAGTCACGGACAAAAGATAGAGGGTTTACTGTAAGCTCTATGTAAGGGAAATGCTTAGGTGAATGGTAATGATTTGAGTCTATCAAGTCATTTGTATGCCAGGGAGAAATTTCTGTTGTGCCGTTATAATGCATAATTTCACAAATTTCATGTTATGCAAAATTCCCAAACTTACTGCCATAATTACACCACGTTCACATCAAATGTTTATCATGGGAACACAGAAACAATGCAAAAACGGCTAGAACCCAAGCGCAGTGGCGTAGCAAGAGGGAGGGCGGGGGCAAGTTTTGGGGGCGGTGGCCTCCCCCTGCTCTTAACTGCGGCCATGCGGGGTGGCCGTCTCAGGAATCACCAGCACCCCACGCCCACCCTAGTCTCACATGCGGCCGCCAGGTGGCAGACTCAGGGACAGGCACGGGCGGCAGAACTCCTAGCTACTCCACTGCACAAGCAGCTGTTGTAGTGTTGTGTTTATTGTGCTGTTATTTTAGCACTTTATGGGGCATATTCACAAGGACTTATCGCCGAGTTAGCGGCACTTTATCGCAGCCAAAGTGGCGATAGATTTATCGCCCTATTCACAAGCTGGTGCTAACAGCCGATATCGCCAGTTTTCCTGCGATAGCAGCCGCAAAAAACATCGCCACGGATGACACCGGCAACTAACGCTAATGAGATGCAGAGTAGGCGTTCCCGTGCAAAAAGCCGCGACAACAACACTTTGCAACATGCTCAACGACCAGCCAGATCGGCGATAAGATCACAAAACATGCAATAAGGCGCGTTAGCAGCAGGGAATTAACACCTGCTCTTGCCTGGTATTAAGTCGGACGATAACCTGCACCAGAAATGGGAGCCCAGCCCACAGCCACACCAGAAGAACAACAGATGCCATGGAGCTATTGATCATGCAGCCGGACACCCAAGAGGGCCACAACACCCACCGCCACCCCCTCCCCCAGCACCCCTCCCCCCTGGGCCCTACCCCGGACAAAGATATTTTACATCAACTTTACGAAATCATGAACAAAACAATTCGCCTGATGTCGCACAAGTACAACAATTAACATTCATGTGTGGTCAGAAAAAGGAGAATCATTCATTCATCTTTGAATTTCCAAACAAATTATTTTATTCAAATTTAACTCAAAACAACTATTAGGAAGAGTCATGGCAGGTCTTCTCTGGACAATCTGTCAGACACAGCCTGCAAGACAAAATTCAAGATAAGAAGGTGTGTCATGCGCTCATCAAAGGACAGAGAGAGAGAGAAAGGGAGAGAGAGAGAAAGAGAGAGAGAAAGAAAGAAAGGGAGAGAGAGAGAGAGTGAAAGAGAGGGAGAGAGAGACAGGGGGAGAGAGGGGGAGAGAGGGAGAAGGAGAGAGAGAGAGAAACAGAGGAAGAGAGAGAGACAGTGAAAGGAAGAGAGGGAGAAGGAGAAGGAGAGAGAGAGTAACAGAGGAAGAGAGAGAGACAGTGAAAGGAAGAGAGGGAGAGGGGGAGAGAGAGTGCCGACACTGCGGACCCAGGATCATCGCTTGGCCGCCCCTGCGCACACAGGCTGCTGCACCCCAGCCCCTCCCGCTGCCCAGCGGTGTTTGCCCGCCCCTGCGCACCCAGGCCTCACTGCTCACCTGCTGCCACCGGTGTGTCTCCAACCACGTGCCGGTATACACTGCAGTCCACCAGGTCCCTTATCTGAAACAGAGTCCAGATTTATGAATGGCAGAGTTCATATCATTGCACACGCCATCATCGCTTGGCTGCCCCTGTGCACACAGGCTGCTGCACCCCAGCCCCTCCCGCCGCCCAGAGGTGTTTGCCCGCCCCTGCGCACCCAGGCCTCACTGATCACCTGCTGCCACCGGTGTGTCTCCAACCACGTGCCGGTATACACTGCAGTCCACCAGGTCCCTTATCTGAAACAGAGTCCAGATTTATGAATGGCAGAGTTCATATCATTGCACACGCCATCATCGCTTGGCCGCCCCTGCACACACAGGCTGCTGCACCCCAGCCCCTCATGCCGCCCAGCAGTGTTTGCCCGCACCTGTGCACCCAGGCCTCACTGCTCACCTTCCGCCACCAGCATGTCTCCAAGAGGGCCCACCACGTGCCGGTGCAAGCTCCAAGCCCGGGGCCCATGACCTTGGCAGCCTCCACATCATGCAGCCCCACCCCATGGGCCACCAGGTCACACACATGATTCTGGGTCTTGATTTCCCAATGGCAGAGATCATATCAGTGAACATGGCATCATCGCAGGCTGCACACCCGCTCAGCTCTATAGGTGCCACTAACTCTGTGAACCGCGAGGCAATGCCACGTGGCGGTAGGCCCGCGCTGCCCACTGGCTCAGGCCTAAACTGCGGTCCAGCAGGGCTCACACAAATCCTTACCAGTCCGGACCACCAGGACGGCGCATCATCGCAGGCTGCACCCCCTCTCAGCACCTAAGGTGCCCCTACCTCAGTGCACCGAAAGTCACCGTCCCGTGGCGGTAGGCCCATGCCGGCCGCAGTGTTTCCGGTGCCACAAACTCTGTGCAACGTAAGTCATGGACCCTTTCTGATTGAGTCTTGTGATATGCCAGGCGGATGCAGCCATGTCACCTCCGGCAGTGGGGAAGAACTGGGACATGTAGCGTCGTCGTCCCCCCTTTATACGTAAGCCGAGTGGGCTGGGTCGGCGTACGCCAGGCCAGCGTAGGGGTGTGAATAATTATCCCTGGGCTCTGGGCGTGGTTCATTTCTGGGCTGGACAGGAAACCAACTGATGCATGTGTCTCTGTTGCAGTGTCTGCACCACACAGCCCGCAATCGACAATGTTGCAATGTTGCATGCACCCGGAGGGCGGCCGCGCACGAAGGGATTGTACAAGGAGCGCAAGGCCGCTTGGGCTCTTGGCTCATGCATGCCAACTGTTGTGTGTGTATCACTATTGGTGCACCATAAGCCTAAGGCCTAGCCTCAATTGCAGCATGAAAGCCACATCACATTCCCAGAATGCAAGCAGTAGTCAGACTAACATTAGGGATGAAAGCTCCTTTGTCTCAATACATAAGGCGGAAGGACATCTACACCTCCGACCTTGGTCTTGCATGCGGCAGGTACCCCCTGAGAGAGATACCATAGCAGATGATGACGACTCCCACACTACGCACAGCGCTAATGAAAGACCAACGTATCCACACCCCACACACAGAAGTTCTTGCTCGAGGTACTCTTGCATGGAATGCCCTTGACACCTACGTACACAACAACCCATATGTCCAAACGCTGCACACACATACGACTCATTGCTCTGAGCTGTGGCATATCATCCACATAACTGCCGCAGGTCAGAAGAGTGTCGGTTCTACGAGAGCCACCAACGCAATGGCAGAACATCCCGGGCGCATGCACAACGCCTGTCACGTGGAACTGTACCGTGACCGGAATGCTGCCTGTTAGTGTCTGATGCATTGGTCTGCATGTTGTGGCCCTTGTCTTGCCCGTACTGACACGCACATGGCAATAAAGTCTACGCAACTTCACTAGTGTTCAACTGTGATGAGTGTTGATTAGAATGACAAATCGTGTGCCTCAATGAGCATTGTCCGTACACAGGGAGGGTCTGACTGACGCATTTCACTTAGGGGTGAGTCCCTATTGCCAGCTCCACCTCTGTGAGACCAGACATAGTGGTTGGGATAGTTGCTCATAGACCTGTGCTCTTATGTGCCTTCAGCAATGTGAGCATGGTGTCCATGTCCTTGCCATGTGGATCAATGTGATCCATCACTACAGCCTGTGTCCACCCAGTTGAGTGTGAGTAGGTATGCGAAGAGATGTTCTGTTGTCAAATGTGATGGGGGACACTACTTTAGGCCTGCCAATGACTTTGACATTTCATACCCAGCCCTATTTCTAACATTGCATGCGGCAAAGTTGAGGAATTGCGCGATTGTTGTTTCAGAGCAATGAGGCTACAGCTAGTGCACACATTCCCAGTCATCTCACTTCCTATGTGTGTCACGGTCAAACATGCGCATTGCTTTCATTTCCCAGGGTGTACCTTTTTGGGCAATCAATGTCCTTACATTCATCCATACTTTCATACTTGATCGATTATGGACATGACACATCTGTGTGAATTTGAATGATTTATTCACTTTCAGTGGAGTGTTGGAGCTGGAGCAGTACATGGCCATGCAAACCCCACATTACATTGTAGCCCAGTGGAGGGCCAGCCAGAGTCATTTAGGGATTGACAAGTACATCGGAAGAGGAAGAGTACAGTCCGCAGTCTGATTGCTGTGTCATTGGTAAGCAAACAAAATATGGCAGTCCATGTCGATGTCCAAGGTGAGTGTCGCAGAGTGTTTCGGGGGACAGTGGGAGGTGTTGTTACAGGGCATGATGCAGAGGGCAGAACCAAGCTGAAACAGGGCATATGGCGGACAAGAATGCTACTGGCTCCTTCTTACTACAAGGTGGAATCACCCGCATCTTCCGTCCTCCTATGTCATCTGTCTGACATGTGGGTGCTGATGTTTGGTCTGCAGCACTGTGTGCAACTGACACATCAGGGGCCGGAGATGTGTGTGTAGAAGTACCAGCAGCATTCATCAGCGACTGCCTTAGTGGCAGCAATGCGATGATGAGGATCTGCAGGGCATGGAAGATCCCAACAACTTTTCGCTGGTGTGCATCCGTGGCAGCCATTCTTTCTGCATGCATCCGCTCCATGTTCTCCATTATCCTCAGCATCTGTGCCAACTCTCAGCTGACATCGCTGAGGCCACTCTGACTAGACAGTTGTTCTCCTCTCAGAGTCATGACTCCAGCGATGTCGGGCATGGATTGTTGGACATCATGGAGCGAACTGTGGGTGTCCGTTAGGGAGTGTAAGTGGTCCCTGATGGGCCTTAGACATCCACGTATGTCATCTAGTTTGGCTGCCATGAGGAGCAAGCCCACCGCACCTGTTCAGCCACCTCCTTCTGGCAGTCTAACACATGGCCTTGGAATGCGATGTGTTCTTCGGTGAGTGCTGGGAGCCAGCCGTGGTGGTGGGTGCTTTCTGCTGTGTGGTCTGTGCAGGGGGTGGGGTCTCCTCGATGCAGCTGGGCTGCCCTGCTCCTGGAGGTGGGTTGCCATAGCTGTCCATGAGCTGTTGTAGGGCGTCGGTGTCGAAGGTGTGGAGGTCCTCTTCATCATCACTGATGAGTTGTCTGGTCTGCTCTGCAGGAGGTGTTGATTGTCCCTCTGCAATGTGAAGGGGAGATGCATTTTAACATTGTCTTGACATGTATGTTGACGCATTGTTCAAGTTTACATACAGACTGCATGACAATGTACATTGTGACTGTTTGGGAGGAGCTGACTATTTGATGCGGGACAGTGGACGTTTGAACTACATCACAGATGTGAGGTTGTACACGTACATTATCATCTCACAGTTTCCTGCTATGCCAGATGTGATTGGCCAGTTTCTACGCACAAGCGGATCCAGTTGTGTCCTCTGTTCTGTAGTGAGAGTGTTGCACTTTGTACCACATTGTCGTCAATGATGATGTGCTGTTATTGCTATGTGTGTGTGCTGCAGTGTGGGAGAGTCGCCCCTGCAGCTGTGATTTTGCTGCCCCTTATCCCCTTGAGGCGGTGTGCCTTTGACTTCTGTGCTTCTACAGTGCTGAGATGTTGCAGACTTGGCTAATTTTGGCTCTAGTTCGGATTTTGGACACTTGGGCATGGTTTATCCGCAGATGTGTTGTTGACGTCAGGGGTTGTTTGTGCAGGTGGATGTGTCAGAGTGTGACCTGCTCCTTTACGGATGTGTTCCACACTCAGCCACCTCAGTGTCGTGGCGTGCACCATGTCATGATAATTGGACTGCAGCCATGCTGTTCGTCATGCAGTATCACTTGCATTGTCAGTGTGGCTCACAGACACGCAGCACTGCTGGTTTTGACACATGTGCATGGATTGGTTGTGAGATTGGTGCTGTGTGGGGAGGGACCCCTTTGTGCCCATAGTGGACGGTGGCCAACTTGCTGTTTGTATGTGTGCTGCAGTGTGCCAAGGGGATCAGGAACATGATCCAGAGTCATTGTGGGTTTGCAGTGTGCTCTACTTATTTGTGCATGTGTGCCATTGTGCCCATCTCCCCCCGTCCCCCCAGTCCCTGTTCGGTACTCACCCTGGTGCTGTTGAGTCAGGTCATGTCGAGCAGTGTCCGGACCCCCAACTCCTGCCACCGTCTCCCCACTGATGACTGTGGCCACCATTTCCTCCATCTCATCCAGCTCCTGGTGTTCCGGTGGACTGCCACCTCCAGTCTGCATTGCTGCCTGATGGTTGTCAGCGAGTTTCTTCTTGGTTTTGTGCTTCACATCATTCCAGCGCCTCTTGACCTCTCCAATTGTCCTCCTCCTCACTCCGACTGCATTCACCTTGTCCAGGATGGACTGCCATATTGCATTTTTATTTGCCAATAACACGTTAGAGGTGACGAATAGTTGTTGGTGGTGTTCTATCACCTCCGTGATGATGATCCTGTTTTCCTGCGGACTGAACCTCGTCTTCCTCATCTTCTTCTCCTTGCCCTTCCGTGACCCCGAGGTCCCAGGCTGGTCCCCCTGGGGGCTTGTGGGGTTCTGGTCATCCTCTGTACTTGCTCCGGCTTCCTCCATGGTGCTATGCAGTTTGAATGATTTTTTTTCGGTGCTTTTATAGTGCATTTTCCCGCATGACGCGTGGGAATTGCAGGCTTGTTGCTGATTATCGCGGATTTTTTTATCGCGATTGGCCACATCGCAACTTTTTTCGCGTTCGTGTTTCTCGTTTTTTTGCCGTCACGGTCATTTTATCGCGGTCATTTGACGCGTTAGCGTGAGACTATTGCATGGTACCGCCGTGTTGAGAATACAACGTTAACACAGCGTTATTTTCCCGCGATAGACTGCGATGTGCAAAGTTGCGTTAAGCTAATTTTGCGATAATTATCATACGTTCTTGAGAATATCCCCCTTTGTCTTCACGTCCCAAACGGAGGCAAGGAAGCATTTAATGCCAAAATATAGTGCTAAAGGCCTTGAATTCTGCATAATTTCGCTTAGTTTTTACAGAATTTTTCAACATAATTCTGCAATCGACACAAGGATGCACTTCATGCTAAAATGTAGTGCTAAATACTCTTTTTGGATAATTTTGCCGAATTTTTGAAGAATTTTTCATATTAATGCAAAAACAACTCGTGGGGAACTTACACACCCCTAGTAATTTCCAGTTTGACAGTTAACAGCCGCAGGTATACTGGGGTAGAAAATAGAACAATGAGATGCATCTAAAGGCAGTGAAAATTGTTACATTTCTGGCGAACAGTTGTTTATCGATGAGGGCCTCAGGTCCCTAGATTGGATTTCATTTCGAAAAGTAAGCAGTGAAAGACATTATGTAACCTGGTGATGATCCATGCCTGCCCTGTTACATGATGTGCACGCAGCGCTGATTTCGCATTAACTTGCTGCAAGAAAATCATGTTCCTCACAGCTTCAGCCCAGCTAGCAACGCCTTATTATTGAGGGACAACAGGAAGCTATTAACAGCACAGGGGTTCACATGGTTAAAAAACAGGCCTCAAAGTTTGTTCAGAATAGGTAGACGAAAAGGTGGATTTGTCAGAAGGCGGATATAGCATTTAATGAGCCTATGAGTGACTGTTCAAGGGTTTTGTTGACCAGCTAGATATATGCAACACCGTCAGCAATGCTCTCTTTCCTAGCCCTTGCCTGCCCACCACCACCTTCCCTGTCAGCTAAGTACGTTTGAATCTCACAAAAATGACATTTCTTGTGAAAAATAGCTTAATAAAAACATTCTTAAATCATTGTTTACCCCCTCGTCTCTCCAAAAAAGTGTAGAAGATGAAATAAGAAATCGCTTGTGTATGTTCGTAAGACGTGAAAAGCTATTTAATGGTTGTGAAGTTCATCTGTCTACAGCCTGACCAGGAAAATAATTGCCTAGTTTTGTCTGACAATAAAAAGACAGCAATTTGAAGAAGTTTTTAGACGTTTTCGTGTATTAAGACTGGAAACAAACATTGCCCTGTTATGACGATTATTTTGGTTCATAGATATTCTGTGCATTAGCTTTTAACAGTGAATGGCACCATATGGCCATTTCATTAATTGAATGTGATTTTGGTGTGCTTTTTTAATATGCCCGCACGTGGTTTCACAGCCACTGTGCTGAGCAGTATCTGCCTGCTGTTGATTCTCTCAACGATATGATTTTAGTACATTTCACCACAGTACACTAACATTTTGCACGAGGTTTGCATTACTTTTGTGACACAAACTTGGATCAAAATGTTGTGATGTTATTTACTTTCTCATGCAAATCAGAATTTGCGTTGTAAAGTTGGACAAAGTAACACAAAGTAGCGATAAGTCCTACTTTGCACTACTTCGCGCCAAGACAGGCATTACATTGGTGGGACATTGACATTTCCATGCAATCACCCATGGATTTTGACAGTGATAAACAAGGATTTGCACCAATTAGATATGACTCTTGAAGGCAGGTGTAACGATGTACCAAGTTTTAAAACTCTCAGGGGATATGTACAATGAAGTGGCGGAGCGTGTCGTTAGCCTCCTGGGCTTAACGACACGCTCCACCACTTCGAAGCACGAGGCTGCACCATATTTACAAGAATGTGGTGCAGCTTTGCGTTTCCCCCTGCGCTGGCGCTAAGTTTAACAACTTAGCGCCAACACAGGCACCCTTGCACAAGAGTGTAAGGGTGTCTGTGTGCAGGGGAGGATTGGTTATGTGTAGGAAGGTGTCCCTTCCTGCACATAAACAATCTAAAATGCCATTTTGTAACTTTCATGTGTGCTGCTTCATGCAGCACACATGAAAGTTACAAAATGGCATTTTTAAAGGTTTGTTTATGTACAGGAAGGGACACCTTCCTGTACATAAAAAAACATGGCATTTTGCTTTTTCCATGTGTGCTGCCTTGGAGAAATAATGCATTTCTCCTTGTTTCGCCACCCTTGTACATAGGGGGCAGCGTCAAATACAATGGGTGTTACGGTGGAACGCCCACCGCAACACCCCCTGCACACCCCTTTCACGCTAACCATAGCGTGAAAGGGTGCCTTATGTATAAGGCAGCGTTAAGCCACGTTAAGTGGATTAACGCTGCCTTGTACATAAGGCAAGGCCCCTATCGCCACAGGAACGTCACAAAAAGTGACATTCCCGTGGCAATAGGGGCTTGTACATATGCCCCTCAATGTTTTTCAAGCTTTGCATGTGTGCTACACTATAGAGCACACACACACAAAGTGGGACAAGTATGAAAGAATAGGAGCATATTTATCAAACTGTTACGCAGAGTAGCAAGCCACCTTGGTGCATTGGGTGGAAGGGCAGGGATGCACAGAACTTAACATCATACAGCCCATTCCTGTCCTTTTCATGCAATGGCGCATGTTTGTCTACCAAGCGTCAATGCAGGCACACTTGCACCATGGTGCAAAGGTGTCTGCATTGTAAGCAGTGTTTTTTTTTGCACAGGAAGGGACATCTTCCTGCACAAAAATAATCCTGAGAGGCATTTTCCTCTTTCTATGTGTGCTGCACAATGCAGCACACATAGAAAGAGGAAACAATGATAAGAAATAAAGATATTTCTCCATGTTACGCCTCACTTGGGGAGGCGTAGCATTGTGAAGCATTCCCAGGTCTACCACAAATGGTAAATATGGGAATGCATCCAAATCCATGGGTGGATGCATGGGAACACTCATGCTCCACCCAATGAGCGCCTCCTGTGGAATAGTAATGCAAGGCAGCGATTTGTGTTGCCTTCCATTACTACAGATTTATCAAGCTATGTAGGGCAACGCAAGGTGGCCTTGCATGGCTCAATAAATCTGACTTTGTTGTTGCGTGCCCTTGCACACTCTTGCATGGCGCAAGGGTGATGCAACGCAATGATAAATATGACCCATGGTGTTTGTACTGGAAAAGGACCCTTCCAGTACAAAACCTATGCTTGATTCAATGCACGCCCTCTTGCACTATGGTAAAAGGGGATGTGCATTGGCATGGGTTAGCCAAAAGTGCACAAGTGCAGGGGGAGAGAAAAACAGTGCTACAATGCTATTTTTCTCTCTCCCTTTGACTCAACATTGCGCAGCACTTTGGTTGCTGTGTTACATTGTGCCAAAGGTAGGTACATTTCCTCCCACATGGGGAAGATGAGAAGTGATCCAGCAAGAACGATTATATAAGAGTCTCAATACCTCTTCATTCATCTTCCTTGTACATTCCTTACATCATGAGTTACCTTCTGACCTCACAGACACTGCTACCTAGCCCAATCTAAAAAATGTACATGGCGCTTAATACCTATAGGTCGCTAAATGAGGAACTCACAGTGAACGCTTCCTAATTTTTTCTTCTGTCCTGATCAGACTGTTTGCCTACCCAACCTAAGGTAGTGATCCTGCACGATACTAGCAACGAGCATTTATACACCAGATACTCACTTGGGCCCATTCATTCATACTACGCTAGTACTTACGCTGGTGAGTCAGTTGTACTCTTTATCAAAATCCCTGCTACCAATTACTTTTCTGATTGAAGAGTAATGACTTACCAATGAATCCTTTGCCAATTGGGAAGTTTAAAATGAGTGACATTCATTACAATTCATAATCCTGAAATAATCACTGAGTCAGGAAGTTTTAAAATGTTTATCTAAAGATTTTAGCAGAGTAAAATACAGAACCACATGATACTTAGTCGCATATCAAGGATGAAGCATAGAATAATAATTATTGATCAATGACGGTCCCTCAGAAAGGACAAGATAGAGACAGCAGCGCAACTAAGGGTTGCATGTATATTTACCTAAAGTGCGAGAACCAAACCCCTTGGCCAAGGAGTTGGAAAAGATAGGACCCAGGAAGGGTGAAGAGCAAAGACCTCCTCCAGGTTCAGGACAGGACCGGTGACCTCTCTATCAACGACGCCTGCGTTGTTCCCCTCTCTGATACTCGACTTCTCCTCGATTCTCCCGTGCCTTCCTTCTAATGGACTCCGCCGCCCCCTCCTCAGGACCTCTCTGGACAGCGGTTCAGTCTGCAATCGATCAGCTTGTCGGTCTGGAGCTTCTGCCTGACTATGTGGACGCCTGTTCTGACTAATTAACTAATGCTATATCTATTATACCCTTCTACGCCCATGTACCTCCCCTTAATGTTGCCAAAATATGGGACCACTATTTCTAATTGGACAGGAACAGGGGGTTGATCCTCACACCATATTGATTTGGTTCGATTTCTTAAAGCCAATTGTTTTAAAATACCGCCCATCATTTTCATTACATTTGCTTTATTTCCCACCCGTCTCCCGACAAATTTTATACATTGTTCATATAAATTGTTGCTATTCAGTTGGTACATCATGGGTACAGCGGTGTTGGCCATCAGGTCATGGCCTTGGACGACGTCCAGGTTGACTTCATCCTTTTCTCTCTTGGCAGCCATGCAGAACGCATGCACGGAATCATTGTCTCTTGAGTTTCAGTTCACCAAACCGCAGGCCCAAATTTACAAACTAATAAAATTAAAGAAGAAAATATTAAAATCACAAATAAAATGTTTCACTGTATACCCACTCTTTCTACTCTATTCCCATTTACTTATAAATTCTATCCCACATTAATAGCGTTAGGAAACGACAATTTTTATTATAACACGAGAGCAAGCTGTAGCATGAGAAAACATAAAGCAGCCATTTTAATGCACACTGCGCAGAAGCAAAAGTTTTCCCACCAAGCAAAGAAAGACGTCACAACACGTGATATGGTTGAGACATGCGCAGTAAAGTTCCCGCGCTTTAGCGGCCATTTTAGAAAAGACAAGCGTTACTTGTTAGTTTAAACACATAGGCAAGCTTCCTTGCTACTTATGTTTGTGTATGCAAGAGTTAGTATGAACAATACAAGTTTAATAAATTAATACTGTGAGAAGATTGCATCCAAGCAAGTCTCATTTTGAGTCCTTGCTCCATCAATCCCCTCTCTGATGGCGTTTCTGAGCCATCAAATACTATCCACGATCAGATGCCAACTTTTAGCATAAAATAGTTTCATTTTCATTTTTACACTTTCTATTTTTCACATCCCCTTTCAGTTTCTTGTATAATTCACTTCTTAAATCTTCAAGTTCAATTTCTTCAAACTTTCGCTTCTTTCCTTTTCCTGCAACATTATACGATTCATTCTGTCTACAACATTTGCACCATATTATTATCGACAGTACTATTATTGCTATCCCTGCTAAGGGTACTAATATTTGACCTATAAGTCCTTTCCCTACATTAGCAAACCAGGTACCAATTGATCGTAATACTGTTTGTCAATCTTTCCCATACACTATCAACTTCCAGTGGTTTTAGTTCCTTCTCAAGTTTTGTTATATTCTGTATATATGTTCCAATTTCTGCACTTTTATCAGGTATGTAAGTGCAACCGTGTTTCGTCATCAATAATTTACGGACTCCGCCCTCTTTTGCCAATATAATATCAAGCGCAAGTCGATTTTGCATAACCATAGACCTAATCGCAACCATCTCCGCATTAATGATTAGAAATCCTCCTTCCTTGAGTTCAGAATTATTCCCACTGAAGGTATCAATGCACCAAATATATCACCTACAATTTCTGAAAAACTAGCTCTTTTACTACGTTTTAATTCGCCATTGCTTTCATTGCTCCCAGTGTTTCTTTTTACGTGGTATATCTTTGGAAATACTATTCCAAAGTAACAACTTCCATACCACCGTGCAGGAAGCCTAAAGTAAGCCTTATTCCACACACATAATAGATTCCAGGAAAAACTGAATCTGTTCCTCCTTTGATTCCCCACCCTCCAGAATTAAGAAATTATGTTCACATTCACTGGTACCGATGAAAACATTGTTATATTCAGTTTTTAACCTATGGAGACAAATTTTCCCTGTCTTTACAAAATCCAGAGCCATAGCAGCTTGTGCTTTGCCAGGTGTGTAACTCCCTTCTTTCTCAGCCCAAGGTGGCAAATGAGCCTTATGCTCAGAAGCTTTCTTTTGAAAATCTTGTCTTCTATCTTCTACCAAGTTTAAAAATATCTTTTCTTCTTCATGTAATGAACATGTTAGATTGTGTCTATGTGCATGTGTTATATCTATCGATTTCATTGTTAAGAAAAATTCTCCCATAAACTGTGCATCTTGACTACTAAGCACTGGGTTCATACTCTTTCGAATCGGAACCTCAGAAAATATCACATCTATGTTTGAATAATAATACTGAAGTCTCCCTGTTCTATAAAATAAACTAGCCAATACACTACATGATATGCCATAGGTTAATGGCAAGTGATGATATGTTAACCCTTCTGCTACTGATTCGGGTAACTTCACATACAGACATAACAATTACTAACTTCCATAGTATCTACATATTGAAACAATAACTTTGTGAAAACATTTAAACTAGTGTCGTTATCAGTTATTTCATGATGAAATTCTTGTTCATTTTCTGCCATCAGTTCTACTCTATTACTTTTCAAGTTTGCTGTCCTTTCCTCAGTTTCGTTATTAATCTTTTTATCCATTATCATAAGGTAAGGAACTGCTACGATCAGAACTAACCATACTATAAGCACCATTACTAGACTACATATGCATTGTGCACAGCATCTTTTACAACATTTCTGTTTTGATCTCCCAGTAACTCTATCTTCGGACATTTTGACAAGGAAGATTGCTCTTCTTATCTATATTTCGATTCTCTTTTTGTTATCAAGGTGGTCTTGTTTCTTTCTTGTAAGTCAGTTCAGCACTTGTTCCTTCGTCACCACTTTCATTTGACTCTGAGCTCTCGTAATCTTCAAGAATGATGTAAGTCCAATCAGGACCCTTGAATTTGTTATTCACAAGTTTCAGTCTTTTGCTTCTTCTTTTCTCAGTTCTACTTTCTTGTCCTGTTTGGCTTGTTACTTCATTTTCTTGATCTGGATCTTCACTTCTGGTTGTTATGTGGTATTTTACTCTTTTAATGACACTAGGCCAATGATCACCTTTTCTTGTTTTCTTTGTTTGCACTGTCTCTTTATTTTCGTCTTCAGAAATCCTTTTAATTTCAGGTTTTAGCACAGTTTCGTTTTCTGCAATTACTGTTTCTCTTATTTGCTCCTTTTCAGGTCTGATTGGTTTCTCTTCAGCAGCTCCATGTGAGTTTCCAATAAGTGACCTTGTTCTTTATTTATTTCTTCATGTTAATTTTCTCGAGATCTTCTTTTTCTGTGTACTTTTCTGGATCTAACTGGTTCTGATCAGGGCTTATTGCACTTTGTACTTCTGCAGCCTGACCGGGTTCTTCTAAACCTGTCTGTCCCTGCTCAAAACTTGTTGGTTCTTCGTTATTTTGAGCCCAGTTTCCTCTCCCTATCTGGTCCTGCTCAGGTTCTTTTATTGTGTCTTCTTCTTTTTCCTGAGCTGCTTCTTCTTCACCTATCTGATCTTCTTCAATTTCTTCCAAATTTGTTTGACTTCTTGTTCTGTGGTAAACTTCAGGAATTTCCACCACTGGTATCCAGTCCTGACTTGTGCTCGGTTGTTCCTCTTCAGCTTTCCTTGAATCTTGGACCTGAGATTCTTCAGCTGGGCAACCTTCAGCTTCCTCAGTGATTGATGCTGTCTGAGTTCTTCTTCAGGGTCTGGTACTCTTTTGGTGTGACTTACATGTTTCCAATTAGGAAATCCTGCACACTTCACTGCTGTGTTCGTGATCAGTATGACCTGACAAGGTTCGCCCCACCTAGGTGATAGACACGTCTCTCTGGTGTGATTCTTCACTACCACCCAGTCACCAGGATTCAGATCATGTTCTTGTTCAGGCTGCCTGGAAACTGCGTCTTCTCCAACCTGGTGAGAGACAGAACACACTAGGTCAGCCAATCCTTTCAATAATCCAGAACCATATCATCAGATATATTCAGCAGTTTATTTGTGGGAACATGGGCTTGTCTCATTGCTCTTCCCATCATTATCTCGTGTGGACTCAATCCGGTATTTCTATCAGGAATGCTTCTGAGTCCCATTAAAACAAGTGGCAATGCATCCGGCCACTCTAATGATGTTGATGCACACATTTTTCCAAGTCAGAATTTTATTGTGCCATTCAATTGTTCAACCACTCCAGAAGCCTCTGGGCGATATGCACAGTGCAATTTTTGCTCAATTTAGAATGCTTCACAGATTATCTTAATCACCTCACTGTTAAAGTGCTTTCCTCTATCTGATTCCAAAGTTACTGGGAAACCAAACCTAGGAATGAGTTCTCGTAGCAACAACTTGCGACTGTAATACTGTCATTCCTTCTGGTAGGGTAAGCCTCCACCCACTTTGAAAACAGACACACTATGACAAGTACATATGTCAGCCCTCTGCAGGATGGTAGCTGAAT
Organism: Calotriton arnoldi; assembly: GCA_963921515.1. Lineage (NCBI taxonomy): Eukaryota > Metazoa > Chordata > Amphibia > Caudata > Salamandridae > Calotriton > Calotriton arnoldi. Next base: position 901,006 of record CAWUFW010005442.1, read on the forward strand.
GAAATCAAATTGTAATCTTAAAAATGGACCTTCTGCCTTTCCAATTTTCCCAAAGCCAATTATTGTTTTTCTTCCTGGATTATGCATTTGGCACGTTAAACATCTCTGGCAAAGACTCTCTGCTACAGCCCTGAACCTTGGATTGTACCAATTTTGTCTGAAGAGCCTAATCATTGCATCTCTCCCTATGTGAGTGTCTCCATGATACATCCTGGCCATTTGTGAAAGCAAAGAATCGGGCATGACTGGTCTGCTATCGGCATAAATCCATACATCGTCGTCTGCCCTTTGAGAACATCCCATTTTAATCCATGTATTTTTCTCACTCTCATCAGCTTCATCTTGCATCCTTTTTACATCATTCCATGTTTCAGGTGGCGCATACAGCATAAGTTGGCAGCTGATTCCCATTCTTTCCACCCTTTTATTGACTGACAACCTATTTTTGGCACAATGTTGAGCCACAAGATCTGCGTATCTGTTGCTGACTACCACCCAGTCATCTCCTGACTGGTGTGCGGCACATTTCACCACAGCCAATTCTTTTGGTGATTGTATTGCTTCCAGCAATTCCCTTACGAACTGTCCATTTTTAATGGGAGATCCTGAAGAAGTCATGAAATCCCTCTGCATCCATAGTTGGCCAAAATCATGCACAACCCGATAACCATATTGGCTATCTGTAAATATAGTTACTTTTTGATTCCTCCCAATTTTGCAAGCCTTTATCAATGCAATCAATTCAGCTATTTGTGCAGATTTGACTCCTGGTAAATAGGATGCTTCAACTATTCCAGTTAATTCACACACCGCATAGGCAGCAGTTAGTTTACCATCTTCATGCCTTTGACATGAACCATCAACAAACAGCTCCCTGTCTGGCTTCCTGAGGGGCAATTCCTGAATGTCAGGACGTGGTTTCGTGCATAACTCTGTGACTTGTAAACAATCATGTTCTTCTTCTTCGTCATCGTTAACTTCTTCATGATATGGGTCTGGTAGTAAGGTAGCTGGATTTACTATCGTGCACCTTACCATGGTCACATTTTCAGCACCCATTATTATTCTCTCATATTTAGTCAGCCGACTAGGAGTAAGATGCTGAGTTCGGGTTCTTGTCAACAGAATCACAACCACATGTGGAACAAACACCTTTACAGGGTGTCCCATTACAATTGACTCACTTTGTTCAATGCTCAAACAGGTAGCCGCCACTGCTTTTAAGCAGCCTGGCAACGCGGCTGCCACTGGGTCCAATGTAGCAGAAAAATATGCTATGGGACGTCGGTCCAAACCATGTCTCTGTGTTAGGACCGAAAGTGCACAATTTTCTCTCTCATGACAGAATAATGCAAATTTTCTTTTATAATCAGGCATGCCTAGGGCAGGTGCTGTACACAAAGCATTTCTCAATTTTACAAAAGCTCCTACTCTCTCATCATCCCACTCAACTGGGTCCCTTGCCTTCTTTTTCGTCATTTGAATTAATGGTTTTGCTAACAGAGAAAATCCTAGTATCCATTGTCGACAATAACCTACTATTCCCAGGAACATTCTCACTTCTCTTTGCGTTACAGGCATTTGCATTTTCTTGATTAATTTTACTCTTTCAGAGGTTATTCTTCTTTTTCCCCTCTCAATTTGGTGTCCCAAATATTTAACTGCTGTTGTACAAAACTGCAACTTTTCAGGTGAAACTTTATGCTCTTCTTCAGCCAAATGATTTAATAATGCAATGGAATCAATGACACAGTCCTCTCTGGTGTTTGATGCTACCAGTAAGTCGTCGATATACTGCACTAAGACTGAGCTTCCTGGCATCACTAGTTTCTCTAGACACTTTTTCAATATCTGATTGAAGATGGAAGAACTTTCCGTGTACCCCTGAGGAACACGATTCCATACATAGACTTTGTTCTCAAATTTAAATGAAAAAAGATACTGGCTATCTGGATGCAAGGGTATCGAAAAGAATGCTTGGCATAAATCAATCACAGTAAACCATCCTGCACTCCAAGGAATCTGATATAGAATTACTGCAGGATTTGGCACTATAGGACAACAGGGTTCCACAATCTTATTTATTTTGCGCAGGTCTTGAACAATCCTATATTTTCCACTAGGTTTCTTCAAATCCATGATTGGTGAATTACAAGGGCTACTCATTACCTCTTTTAATATTCCCTGTTTTACCATTCTGTTCATTTCTTCAATGACTCCTGCTTTTACTTCTGCACTCATTTTGTATTGTCTGGTATTTGGGAAAATCGCACCTTCCTTTACAGTAATTTTAACTGGGTCTATTTTGGCCATAAGTCCTACTTCTTTTCCCGTGAAATCCCATACTATGTGGTTTACAGTAGTTTTTAATTCTTCTGGCAACTCGTCTTTTGTTATCAAAGAAAACATCTCATCTACTTCTGTACCTTGTCTTGCTATCATAAACTTATATACATGGTCTTCATCTGGGGTCTGAACTGCCACACCATCCGGTGTGCAGAAAATTGTGCAATTCATTTTGCATAACAAATCTCAGCCCAATAAATTTACAGGACTGAAATCACACACTACAAATTGATGCATTTCTCTAAAGTTTCCGATTCTTACTTCCATTGGTTCGGTAAGAGGTGTTCTAATCTTTCGATTTGCCACCCCCACAATTTGGATAGCTTCTCCAGAGAGAGGAAGGTCTGGGATGTCTGCTGTTCTCACAGTAGACCTGGTAGCACCAGTGTCCAAAAGGAAAGTAATATCATTTCCTTTTACATTTCCTTCAACATATGGACCTGACTGATCTACCGGTAAGGATGCGCCAAGTACGCACTCCTTCTCCCCCTCTCCTAGGCACCGTCACTGACTATAGGAACAGAAGTCGTCCTGTAAAAGAAATTGTGATGTTACATAATCATTCTTACCACTTCCTCCTTGATATCCGACGTCTGTACCGTGCTTTGCTCTGCTTACATTACCCTGAATAGGTGCAGGTGGCAACTGACTCTGAGGATTTACACCCTGCTGTGAGTCATTCTGCGTCTGTGGATTAAAATTTTGATTTGGGCCATTATTATTTCGAATCTTTTTACATTCATCCTTCCAATGCCCCAATTTTCCGCATCCATGACAAGGACATTTCTTTTTAGCCTCTTCTCTGCTCATTCGTCCTATCATTTTTCCACCATTCCCAGTGTCACCATTCGTTCCAGAATCTTTTCCTTGGTTATCACTTGGATTATCCAAATTAATTCCCTGTTTCTCGGCCATTTTTACCTGAGCCCACATTACTTTCTCCTGCAATTTCTTGTGCCTATCCTCGATGTCATCTCCACAATATTTTGCATATTTCAAAATTTCGTCGATCGGTTTCCCCTGCCAGCACAACATGTGCTGCTTAATCATCTGACAAATCTCTGGTTTTAAACCATAAACAAATCGGTAAACAAACTGACTCATGTTTTTATCTCCAATATCCTCAAATCCAATATACTGCTTGAATACCTGCAATAAACGTTCATAGTAGGTGTGTACCGATTCACTGGCTTCTTGGGTAGTTCTATCTATTTTCACCCAATCTGTTTCTTTTGGTAGTATTTTCCCTTTCAGGTAAGTAATTACCTGCTGATACTTTTCATTACATCATTTGATGGAGCACCTGTCTTTGGATCTCTAGGATACTCTTCACTGGGCCAATCAACTGTGATTTTACAATCTGTCCACAAATCGGCAGGTACCACTATGTCGAACAAACCATCCAAATCCTTCAATAATACTTTTGACACCTTCACAAACCTCTCAACCTGCTTGTACCATTCAATTGGCTTTTCTCTCAACTTTGGAAAATCATTCGTAAATGACAAAATATCCTGTCTGCTCCATGGGACATGTACATATCCCCCTCTTGGAACTTCTCGCATTGGGTACATTTGATCTGCTTTCCCTGTTTCCTTCATTAAATATTCAGATGCTGTTCTACTGGATCGTGCCTCTTCCTTTTTCTTGGCCCATCTAACTCTCCATTTATCTAGCTCTCCCCATTTCTGTAAGACTGTCATTAATTCCTTTATTTGTAATTTTCTTCCAGAGGCATTCATGTTTTCTAAATCTTTGTCTGAAAAATCTGCTCTATAGGGTTTCTGTAACAATTGTGATCTCACAATTTCAATTCCCATCTGCAAAGCTAAATCTGATAATTTTTCATGGAATATCTTTACATTTCTTGTGATATTCCTGCACACAAACAATAGTTCTTCTTCATCGTACGTATTTAGGCGATCTACCCCTACATTTCCTGCTATTATTTCTTCTAATTCGACCTTTAATTTATAAATGTCCATGATCTTTGGGGGTGAACTCTGTTTGTCTGCTCCTTGTGCCCACCTTTCTAAGTCTTCTGGTGTTACTACTGTGGCACTTTTGGTTCCTGATGAAGTTATTATATTTACATCTCTTGAGCAACCAGGTGTTGCTCTTCTGGGGGTACTATTTACAGAATCTCGAATGGGTAAGTCCATTAATGAAATCATAGATTCGCAATCACTAAAGTGATCCTCAGCCATTACTACTGCTTCAGGTTTAGGAACATTCACAGGAGTAGGCATAACTAAAGGTTTTGGGTAATTTCCTTTGTCACCATATAAGGAAACCACTGGACCAATCGTTACAGGTATGGTTAGTGAATCAGGATGCATACTCAATTGTGTTACTTTCTGAATTAATTCTGCTCTGTTTTTATCTATCTCTTCCTTTTCTTTGTCGTGAAGTACCCTACTAGCTGGGGAATCATGCAATACTTGTGGTACCAATGGTGTCCTTAACAGTGGTGCACTTGGGATGCATCCACTTGTCCCTTCCTGATATGGTGGCGGGTTCTTTAATATCTCTTCCATAAACTCATCTTCGGAATCCCCAATTCTAGTCAAGTGTTTTGTCTTTTCGGTGCATTTGCTCCCTAATGGCTCATCCGCCATTAATATAGGATACAGACCCTCTGTAAGCATTGCCCTCCTCCACTGTTTCATCTGACCGTCCCTTGACTCATGTTGATTCCTAGGGAAAAATCCCCTATAACCCCTATTACTTCTGGATAGGTCACGTTCAAATGCCTCAGTTTCCCACTCCTCTAAGGCTTCGTATTGGGTTAGTCTAGGCCTGGGTTCTAAATCATTCATCCTCAATCTCAAATTCTGAAGAATTCTCCCATTAAAAGTACCATTCTCGGGAAATGCTAATATCCCATCATTTTTGGTATATTCTATCCAATTCTCTATCCATACACAAGTATGATAACCTCTCTCCATCATCATAAATGAAGCGGGCGTTTTAGCCGGTGGATTGATAATTCCTTCCCTAGTTTTGATTGGTTTATCATTTTTAAAATAATTCTTAATCTTTTGTAGAAATGACATTTTTCTCTTCTCTCCATACATTTTGGGTAATTCTCGATGTATAAAATTATATTCTGCAAAACCTAGATATCTCCTATCCGGACGAGTTCCTGTTAAAGTTGGATCGCGTTTTAACATGCAATCTCCTCTCCACTAGGATTTCAGCTTCTATGGTAACAACCAATCAAATGCCAGCTAACTTTTATCTCTGAACCAATCCTAGCGCAGCTTTTCTGTGACGTTTTGTCTACCAACCCCTCCTTTACAATCTGCGTTTCTCTGTCCCTCGCTGTTTTCGACCAATCCCAGCGCGGCACCTGTGACGTCAGTACTGCTCCTGACTACTGACCCCTCCTTTACAAGAGTCTTTCCACACCCGCTGTTTCAACCAATCCCAGCACGGCACCTGTGACGTCAGCTCCTTCTCCGGCAACTGACCCTCCCTTTACAAAATCGTACGCAAAATTTTTATTTTCTCTATGACTTTAATTAAATTTCAGTAACAACATAAAACATTCGCTATCGTGCCAGTTTCTCTAAATTGAAAAAAGATAGTTTCTCTCACACTTGGTAAAAACCTTTCCGTTTTACTAAACACACATTACGAGTAAAACCCTTCCGCTTACTCTTCACATAGGCTTCAGAAATACCTGTTACTTCTTCAATGGTACCCTTTCTAGGTGATATAACATCAACATTTTACCAGTGTATTCCTTTGCTATTACTCACACGCATAGAGTCCCTAACAAGTACTGATAGCCCTGCTTAACTTTTCAGTACTATTTCTGCCTGACAGATAACCTCACTGCAGTATGGCTTCCACTTACCATCCGCTATTCAATTTTCCCCGAGGAATTCTGGACAACATAAAACAACTTTTGAACACACGGATGTTAGTTCATAAAAATAAAATTCTCATTACCCAATTAACAAAGTCCAACCATCCTCTGATAACCAGAAAACTGATCCAGCGCGATACTAGCAACGAGCATTCATACACCAGATACTCACTTGGGCCCATTCATTCATACTACGCTAGTACTTACGCTGGTGAGTCAGTTGTACTCTTTATCAAAATCCCTGCTACCAATTACTTTTCTGATTGAAGAGTAATGACTTACCAATGAATCCTTTGCCAATTGGGAAGTTTAAAATGAGTGACATTCATTGCAATTCATAATCCTGAAATAATCACTGAGTCAGGAAGTTTTAAAATGTTTATCTAAAGATTTTAGCAGAGTAAAATACAGAACCACATGATACTTAGTCGCATATCAAGGATGAAGCATAGAATAATAATTATTGATCAATGACGGTCCCTCAGAAAGGAGAAGATAGAGACAGCAGCGCAACTAAGGGTTGCATGTATATTTACCTAAAGTGCGAGAACCAAACCCCTTGGCCAAGGAGTTGGAAAAGATAGGACCCAGGAAGGATGAAGAGCAAAGACCTCCTCCAGCTTCAGGACAGGACCGGTGGCCTCTCTACCAACGACGCCTGCGTCGTTCCCCTCTCTGATACTCGACTTCTCCTCGAGTCTCCCGTGCCTTCCTTCTAATGGACTCCGCCGCCCCCTCCTCAGGACCTCTCTGGACAGCGGTTCAGTCTGCAATCGATCAGCTTGTCGGTCTGGAGCTTCTGCCTGACTGTGTGGACGCCTGTTCTGACTAATTAACTAATGCTATATCTATTATATCCTTCTACGCCCATGTACCTCCCCTTAATGTTGCCAAAATATGAGACCACTATTTCTGATTGTACAGGGACAGGGGGTTGATCCTCACACCATATTGATTTGGTTCGATTTCTTAAAGCCTATTGTTTTAAAATACCGCCCATCATTTGTATTACATTTGCTTTATTTCCCACCCGTCTCACGACAAATTTTATACATTGTTCATATAAATTGTTGCTATTCAGTTGGTACATCATGGGTACAGCAGTGTTGGCCATCAGGTCATGGCCTTGGACGACGTCCAGGTTGACTTCATCCTTTTCTCTCTTGGCAGCCATGCAGAACGCATGCGCGGAATCATTGTCTCTCAAGTTTCAGTTCACCAAACCCCAGGCCCAAATTTACGAACTAATAAAATTAAAGAAGAAAATATTAAAATCACAAATAAAATGTTTCACTGTATACCCACTCTTTCTACTCTATTCCCATTTACTTATAAATTCTATCCCGCATTAATAGCGTTAGGAAACGACAATTTTTATTATAACACGAGAGCAAGCTGTAGCATGTGAAAACATAAAGCAGCCATTTTAATGCACACTGCGCAGAAGCAAGAGTTTTCCCACCAAGCAAAGTAAGACGTCACAACACGTGATATGGTTGAGACATGCGCAGTAAAGTTCCTGCGTTTTAGCGGCCATTTTAGAAAAGACAAGCGTTACTTGTTAGTTTAAACACATAGGCAAGCTTCCTTGCTACTTATGTTTGTGTATGCAAGAGTTAGTATGAACAATACAAGTTTAATAAATTAATACTGTGAGAAGCTTGCATCCAAGCAAGTCTCATTTGTGAGTCCTTGCTCCATCAGTAGGATAATTTTGTTTTCTATTTCCTTAGCAATTTAACCTAGTTTGTTAACTGTTCCATTTTCTCTTTAGGGAGGTCTTGTCTAGCAGCCTTGTTTTAGGTAGGATGCAGTCATTACCAACATGTTCGCTAGACGGAACAAATAGCTTTCATTCCATGGCTCGCTAAGTGGTCATTTTGAGATTAATGCCCAGTATTCATTTATGGAGGCCTGATAAGAGGGATTTTATTATGCCTCTTAATTTTTATATTCTCAGTTTTATTTAAATAAATACAGTGGTTTTATTAATAGTTCGGCCTGCTGGTCTCCATAATGGCTAAGAGCATTGATTTCTTATCAAATTCAGAAGGTCACACCTCAACTCATCACAGAATTTCCAACTCAGCAGACCAGTGTTCTGGACAGACACTTTGCAGTTTTCTCGACAAAGGAGAATAAGTTGTTCTCATTTGATGAATCTTCTATCAAAGACTCAGGCTACAGCATGATTATGGCTAAGAATTCAAGACCTCAAGGACAATTACTTCGAATTCGAAGGGACCTTATACCTACAGAAATACGGAACTTCTATGGGCAGCGTCTTTGCCCCTAGTGTTGCTGGACTCTATGTCCACAACTTTGAGATGACTTATCTTTTTTCGCAGAACACACCACTTATTCCACAGATGGCCTTCTACAAACGGTACATCGATGACATCCTCCTCATATGGCAAGGAGAGGCAGACTCCCTATTTAGGTTTTGCGAATGGATCAATACCTGCGATGTCAATCTAAAATTCACACACAGCATCAGCAGACAAAAAACTACATTCCTCGATCTGGATATCGAAGCACATAACGGCTTTCTCAAAAGCAAGACTTACTTCAAACATACTGCGCGCAATTCGTTACTACACTTTTCTAGCTTTCATCCCAGGACATTAAGGGAGAATCTCCCATATGGACAATTCCTGCGCTTACGCAGAAATTGCAGTGAGCTCCACGACTACAAGGAACAAGCTAACGATCTTAATACCAAACTCCTTCTTCGTGGCTACCCCAAACATATCACGGCCAGAGGCAAAAAACGTGCCCGCAACCAGAACCGAGAAACCCTTCTCGAGATTGCTGAGCACGTGGACAAAACAGTCCCCCTCACATGTGTGATCACGCACAACTCAGCTGCCGATAAAGTGTCCAAAATAATCAAGAAGAACTGGAACATATTACAAACGGGCAAGCTAAATTGGGACAAACCCATTTTGTCATACAAAAAATCTAGGTCACTGAAAGACTGTCTGGTCTCCACTAGACCGAAAAAAACCACACGCACTACCAACTCAATCCAGAACCTATGGGGCCTGCCCGCTGTGGTCAGCCAATTTCCCTGTGGCAACTGCAGCGTATGCCACCTAACGGAAGCAACCAAAACGTTATCACTGGAACCTGAGAAAATCTGGACAATCAGGAAGCACACGAATTGCAATACTGCACATGCCATCTACCGCATCATCTCTCCCTGCAGTCTCACATACATCGGCATGACAAACCGAAAGGTCAAAACACGGATTTGCGAACATCGCAGCACAATCCGCTGCAAAAAGAACACAACCAGGATGACCAACCATTTCCTGGAAGTTGGCCATACGCCCAATGACATGCGATGGGTCATTATTGAAACCTTGGACCCCACCACCCCTAACATCGAAAGCCGCCTCCTTGAAAAAGAACAACGGTGGATTTACCGCCTGTCTAGTCACCTCCGGGGCTTGAATGATAACATTCCGTGGAACTCTCTCAGAACATCTTGAGCTCTGTGGGCCTTCACAAAGACCTCCTGTGTGTCTCAATGCAGACACGCCCGGACCTCCTCATCCCGCCACAGCAGTGTACCACCCTACCTATCTTCCTACCCTTTTTCCCCTTCCCCCTTTCCCTTCCCCCCCTCTTTTCCCCCCCTCCCCCCTCACCCCACCCCACTCCACCGCTCCCCTCCGCATTGCACTAACGCCAAATGCGTCCCGCTCTTGCCTCACATCGAGGCTTTACTAGGCATCAGGGCACCTCCTCATTGCCTTAGTTCTTCTATCATGGCCAAATCAGTCTATTGTGCATGACTCTCCGCCTCCAGTTGAGACCTGCTTTTCCCTCACAGCCCAATTAGGTATATTTTGTCTTCCTCTTTTTACATTTCAAACCACTAGCACTATTTTGTGCCCATCTTCTACTATACTTTTCCCCACTTGTGGCGAGTTCAGTCCCACGTGCGCCCGTCCAGCCTTTCACCCATACCCTGTTTTATCATTTGTACCCCTCTCTTCAGGCATTGGTGTGCCTCTTTAGATATTACTTTGTGCCCTTTCAGGCCCCTATTTACCACACGGGGACATTTTTGACACCCAAGATGGCGCCCGCGCATGCACGCTGGACGCCTTGTTCAACGCTCCAGTCTTGCGCCTCCCCGGCACGCATTCAGGTCCGGGACTTTATACTTGCCATGCACCGGCCCCACACGCTAGCAGCCGGGACCCACGGAGCCTGACTTAGGTGCACCGAGGGCACACCGCCTCCCACAAGTAAGATCATGCCGCGCTGTCCAGTACCTCTTGGCCCCCAGCGCTCGTTACTCGAGCCCGCCGGCACAATTGTACCGGATCCTTTCTCATTTACGCAGCGCCCCTGCCTTGCTCAGTACTCATTCTCATCCTGTTCCCAGGTGTTGGGACTACCGGTCACCCTCCCGGGCCCGATCAGCTGTCATCTCAGAAACCGAGTGTAAATATGCTTCCATTCAAACAAATGCATGCATAGCCGCACATGGTATTTTCCAAATCACAGGCGCAGCCTTATAGCCTGTCCAGCTATACATTATGCATAGTGGTGAATCATCGTTATTTGCACACACGAGGGGCCCTATGGGCTCTTCCTTGAATAGTCTCAGCATGCAGTATGAGCACGCTACGTTTGAACTTTTCCCTGTACCTGCATCTTTCATAGTACCGTGTAATTTGCCATATGCTTCTGTTCCATAGGCACTTTTAGACACGCGGTCACCATATGGACTCACTACAGTGCCTCCCAACTGGATCCTGACAGGCACATACACACTAAAAGATTGCATTTTATGATTGCTTGTGTTTTGTCATACATGTTTTGTCTGTCTCTTTTTCCTTATTTACAGGTTTCCACACATGAGCTGCAAATTGCGACCCTCTTTTTATTCCTCCCCACCTTAGCGCGTGGGTTGTGATTATTTGTTGACACGTGGCCTGATTTTTGCCACTCACTTTTTATTCACTATTTTCACCTCTGGTCCTGAAGAAAGCCCCCCCTACATTTATTTCTGGGGCTGAAACATGTAGACCGTCTTTCCTGACAACAGCGAGCCATTATACTCCTATTGTTATCTACCCCCCTGTTTTTACCCATACCCCGGGCTGCCACAATTAAATAATTTTTGTATATCTAGGCAAGGATTCCCGGAGGTATTTTTAATCTAGCACCACACTTCATCACACTATCACACTACACCAGCTCCGCTGTAATCAGGCGTCGTAGCACAACCGGGCGGCATTCAGCCACCCGGTTGGGACCCCAATGATGAAGCATGACACCAACTAGGTTGGTGTGTGAGGGGTCTTTTAAAAGAACCTGATGGTTCTCCAGCACTGTGAGCCCCCAGTGTCATCTATTCAGGTACTGGGTACGTCCACATTGTTCATTGGCTAAGAATTCAAGATGCAATGTCTTCTACTCCCTCAAACTTCTGCTGGGGTTATCTCTATCTTTACCTCCTGATCCATCATTTATTACTATTTTGCAATCTGATGTCAGAAGAGTACGAAGCTCTCATTCCTGAGACAGCAGAAATTTGGGACAATGTTCAATGATGGTTAGACACCACAAAACTAAGCAGGGGATTTCAACAAGCATCGCCTCCTCTCTTAGTTGTGATGACCATCTTGAGCAAGAGAAGATGGGGAGCAGAGTTCAGGGGGTTTAAGGCCCAGGGTAGATGTTCAGCTTAGGAAGCAGCCTTATTCTTCAATTAGAAGGAGTTTGTGACTGTCCAGAGAGCCTTTTTCACTTTTCTTCTCTGATTCAGCACCAAGCAGTATGTGTCCAAACTGACAATCAGTGGTCAGATCTTATATCAACTGGCAAGGGGGTGTAGGTGAACCAGCTCTTGCTCTCCTTTCACAAAGGATTTGCCTGTGGGTGGAAGAGAATCTACTTTCTCTAGCAGCAGTGTATCTTCTGGCGAAGAAGAATACGCCTGTGGACCTTCTGAGTCACAATTTCCCATTTTAGGTTCTTTATCTGCTTATGTTTATATTTCATAAAGCGTGCGAGTACCATAGGGTGTCCTGGAACTGAGAAAAAACAGAGCAGGTGAGAGCTAAATACAATTACAAACAGAAAAGGGGTGTTTTAAGTACCTTATGGAAACACAAATAGTTGTATTCAATCTGGATGGCAAGTGGAAGGTTGTTTTAACTCTGGGCCAAAATTGAGATATTCTGGCTGATCTGGGGAGTCTTAGTATTAGTGCTGCTGATTGAATAATCTGTAGTTGCAAAAATTGTATCAAGTATGCTGGAAGACCAAGAAACAGAGAGTTACAATAGTTCAGATGGCTAGAAATTGTCACCTGCCCAGCATTTTCACATAGACACTCGGCATGAAAAGCATGATCTTTCTCAGCATTTTGAGCAGCTCAAAACATGTTACCACCAGTTTGCTAATATGGACTTCAAAATAAAGCTTTAAATGAAAGATCACTTCCAGATTACATACATCATCTTTGGGTGTAGGACCAGTTCCTAAGCAAAGCAGCCACCAAGTCAAAGAGTTCCTAAAGACTATGATCTTCATTTTATCTGTATTAAGCCTCGTGGAATTAGTTTTCATCTAGTGGGCCACCCCAGTGAGGCAAGGTTTGAATCTATTTTGACTCGATATAAGCTCATTCTCTAACCACTGAATAATCTGGGTGTCAACAGCTTAAGAAAATAATTGAATCCCAAAGGACGCAATAAAGGCTGAAAGCAGTGCCACCTAGATGTTAAACAAAGTGGAACTTAATGGGGAGGGAGCCCAGGAGGACCCCAGGGCAAAATTTGCAGTTGTTAGTCTGAAAATGCCTCAGGTGCACCACCTGAGATCACACCTGCAAGAAAGATTCGAACCAGCTCAGCACCTTCCCATGTAGGCCCATACCATCAAGCCTATGTAGTAGAATTTTATGTGAGACCATATCAAACACTGGGGAGATCCAAAAGAGTGAGTGCCACAGAGCCCAAAGAGATCCAAGAGAATGAGTGCTGCATAGCCCCCACCATTGAGGATCATCTAGATATTATTACATGCGGACATCAGCACAGTCTACCTGCTTTGGGAAGGGTAAAATCCTAATTGGAATTTGTTAATTGTAGTATCTTTAGTGACCCTATTTCTCTGCCTCCTCCTTTTTTAGAAGATCAGAGAGAAGTTTGGTCTCAAAGGCCGGATCTTTTTGTGGCAGAAGAGAACACCCTTCTTCCTCACTTCTGCAGTCTAGGTCCATCTCACAAAGTTTAGGCACTAGATGCCCTAGCAGTTTCTTGGCTTCCATGTCTTCTGTGCTCTATTTTTCCCTTCCAGGTAATCTCCAGAGTGGTGAGAAAAATCTGCGAATATCATACAGAGGTTCATCTGGTGGTTTCAGAGTGGCCCGGAGGCCTTGCTTCCCACCCTGCTTCAGATGTTATCGGTTCCTCATTGGCAGTTTCTGATCAGTCCTTCTCCTCTGAGTATGCCTCTTCTCTCTCCAGCCTCCATCGGACGTTCAATCTGGGAATATGCCTTTCTAGAGTATGAATCTTATTGCAGAAGGTTGCTCAGAGGAGGTGGCTGAAATTGTTACTCGGTCTAGACAACCGTATACATTGAAATTGTACTGTAGATATTGGCATAACTTTGAAGCCTGGTGTGGGAACAATGGTGTGTCTCCCCTTTCTTGTGACAAAACTAAATTTTGGATTTTTTGAGAGATGGATTCCTGCTAGGTCTTGAGGTCTTAACAATTAGAAACCGATCGGGCACCATTCAGGCATTCTGAGGGGCTGACACCTTATCCACTAGTTCTTTAAATTCACATCTGTTGAGGAGCCTTTTCTTTGCACACTGGTTATTCATTGACCGGTTCCATCCTTGGATCTTCCTCTAGTTCTTCAAGCCTTACAAGAGGCCTCCTTTGAGCCTCTTCTGTAGATAGAGCTCAAGTATCTTTCTGCAAAGATATTTTTTCTAGGAGCAATCTGTTCAGGGAGAGGGATTGATTACATTCAAAACCTACTATCGTCCCCATCTCTTTTGAGATTCTTTCTGGATAAGGTGGCACTTAGGTCAAGGTCTTTATTTTTCGCAAAAAACATCATCCAAATTAAATTGCTCAGAAAACTTAATTCTACATATATTTTTTCCAAATCCAACCCCAGATGGAGAATTATCTCTCCATACTCTGGATGTTCACAGGGAACTTTAAGCCTATCTAAATAGGACATCCTCTTTCCCAAAAATTGATTCTCTCTTCATTCTTTCAGGATGAGGTGTTTGTCATTCTTTTCCCACACTTTCTAGGTGGATTGAGTTAGCTATCTCCATATCCTACGAATCAACTGGTCAGAAGTTCCCTTCCACAAATTAAGGGAGATCTATGAGGGCAATGTTTACCTTGAGAGCAGCATTTAAAGGGGCATCTCTTAAAGACATCTGTAGTGTCACTATTGTCTCCACCGCACACTTTTATTGCCCATTACTGTCTGACGTTGAGTGGTGGTTTTTCTACAGATTTTGGCCTTCATGTCTTGTCCTCAGTACATGACATTCTGAATAATTTTCCAGAATTCCAGAGGTAGTAGCGTGACTGATTCACAAAGGGGAAGGGGTCTCATTAGCGGACCAGTGCCTGCTCCTCCTGAAGTTTTCTATAACTGAAAACATTTTTTTTTAAAAGCAGCAAGGGTTCCTTTAAGGAAAAACAATAGTGTTACATTTTAGAATGCAAACATAAGGATGTCGGTCTGCTATCCCTTGCAGGCCACCACGTCTGTCATTGCACCCACTCAAAAGGTGGGTACAAATATTAGACAGGTCGTTCCAAGACCCCTACAATGTAGTACTTTGTGAACTGACCTATTTGTTCATTAGTCAGTTCACAAAATACTATTTCATTCGCAAAAAAGCCTTGCACATATTTTACCACTTTTTGAGAATAGAATAATATTACATCAAGCCCACATATTCTTCCCTATTTTCAATGGATATTATTTGCAGAGTAATGTAAACGCTTGCACTAATATTTGCTCACCTCTATATTTTTAGTTAGAAAACATAAAAGAGAGGTGAATTCCTATTTCTATGGCTACAGAAATGGCATTTAAAGTGGTATGAAATGGCCTATTCCAAATATAATTTATACTTGCAAAACGATAAAAGGAACACTGAGATGTAAAAAATGTAAAAAAAAAACAGGTAGGTTTGCAATAAAAACAGACTTAATTGACCACTGTCTGTCTAATTAGCCAGCCCATCTATCTATTTTCCAAACTGTGAGATGGTGGGTTAGTAAAATACGATTTTCTCCAAGCCATAAAGGTATTTAAGGGAAGACGATTCTAGCAAAAAATATTTTTCACATGTTGGCTGGTTAATTTGTATATTTGTCATACTGAAACAGAGTAACATCTGACACGTTTCGTCCTTGTGACACTCATTAGAGAAGTGCACTAGGTTCATCATGTATAAACTAGTACGGGTAGGCCAACTCTTGAGTCATGGATATGCTGAAATGTGTGATGGTTACTCCTAGTCTAGCCAGGGTTGCTTTAAGGCGCAAGCTATATATTTTCAGTAGCTGTTTATGAAAGTTCACAGAGTAAATTAAGCACACACAAGCACCCTTAGAGAGGCATAAACATTTTAAAATGTTTTTCAACTTTTGCATCAAGTCAAGAACATTTTTAAAATTTTTCCAGATTATGCATCCGGGTTGTACCTACAAATTGTTAATTGATTTTGAGAAAAACACACCACGTACATATATATCCCCTATGTGAATTATGACTATGAAAAAGCAAAAGAAGTCAATAAATGAATGTTATTTTTTCCGCTGGTGTTTATTGTGAACAAAATAATAGTACCCCCTCCCTAAAATAGTTTCCAAAAAACTACTATCCACCTCTGGAAATTGTTACACAAAGTATAGCGATAGGGTTTTTCTGTTTCTCCTTGAAATGGGACTCGCCTCCAGAGTCATTCTACAGGCATTGAAATATTATCAACTGCTTCACTTTGGACTGCAAGATCAATCAGAAGTGTTTTTACTTCCAACAATGCATCACATTCTAGTTAATGTTTTATGTCAAATGAGCCAAAATCAAATTGATAATCCAAGAGTCATCAAGAAACTTGAATGTTATAGATTAATTATGCAACAGTTGATGTTAAACGGTATCTGATGTTAAATAGTCTCTGCTGTCAAGGAAATGATGTACAGTGCAGCCAAACTTAGCATTGAATTAATGCAGTAAATCCTTCTCCATCGTAAATCTTGCACTCACTCTTCCACTGTGATGAAATACAGGTCCCACAAAGGATGGGCAATGAAGAAAAATGTTTACAGTTCAGTAATTATTCAATATGTTTAATGACTTTGGAAAAACCCCTCTGTAGTTGGGAAATTTTTGTTAAAACCTGAAAGACGGGTACATGTTGTAGGAAATCCTTGCCTTCTACGTTATATTATGATGCATACTTGAAATATTTTCAGTGTCTACTTTTCTGCTAGCAGAAAGTGTTTTTTTCATGTGCAAATTGTTAGGGTGGTCTTCGCCAAACCTTTTGTCTTCCTCCTCCATTTTTGCTGATCTAGTTTTTGACCTTAGGACTCTTCACAATTTACCATTGCTGACCAGTGCTAAAGTGCATGTTCTCACTCCTTAAAACATGGTAACATTGGCTTATCCCCAATTGTCACATTTAATTTACTTGTAAGTCCCTAGTAAAGTGGTACTACATGTACTAATTCGTGTAAATTAAATGCTATTAGTGGGCCAGCAGCGCTGATTGTGCCACCCCCTTAGGTAGTCTCTTTAAGCATGTTCCCGGCCTGCCATTGAACCATCTGTGTGCACTTTTTCACTGCCATTTGACCTGGCAAAATAACCCTTTTGCTAGTACCAAGCCTTTCTTTTTAATATACATTAATCACCCTTAGGGTAGGCCCTGGACAGCCCAGTGGGCAGGGTGCAGTGTATTTAAAATGTTGGACATTTTCTATTGAGTTTTACGTGTCCTGGTAGAGAAAAACTCTTCAATTCCTAGGCCAACCTCTTACATAGGATAACATTCGAGCTAGCTTAACAAAGAGCTTAAATTGAAGTTACCCTAAACAAAGGGCTTAGATTCGATTCCCAAATATTGTTTCTGACTATCAATATGGTAAGTTAGCAAAGATTCCCATAGTATACTCTCTACAGAGAATCCAGTGGTACTTTCAAATCCACCCTTCTACAGTAAGTAGCAAAGATTTAATGAATGGATCTTTACCATGAGTGCTACCAATCCCTCTGAATGTTTCAAATAACCTAAGTAGCGACCACTCTTGGTCACTAACGTATGAAAATATCATTCTTCTGTAATGAAACTCTGTTTTTTAAACTACTGCCAGCGGTCATGCCACATGCAACCCTGGCTTTTGCCACACCCTATTTCGAAAGCTTGGGACTACCTAATGTTCTCTTTCATTTTAGCCCTACAGACATCCTATACTTGCTTTACCCTCTTGCTAAACGTAGGACCTAAGTTCATCCTTGCTAGAACCCTAACATAAATCTCATTTCTGCTGAGTCATCATCCAAAGTAGAACTGGGCAGAGGGCTTCTTATAGCATGCAAATCCTAAATTACACTGGAGATGATTTGTGAGGGCCATGGGACAAACAAGGACTGTACTGTATGAATGATTACCCAGAGAGGGCAGAGAACCTGGAAAAATTTGGAGCCCTATTTATCAAGATGTAATGCAGCACAGCGCAGCAAGTCACTGTGCTGCATTACAGGGAAAAGGCAGGAATGCACCGTATTTATCAAAATTAGGTGCATTCCTTCCTTTTTCCACTGCTGGTGCACAAAGTGCTGCCTATCGCCAATGCAAGCACTCTTGCACAATGGTACAAGGGTGTCTACATTGTAAGGAGGATTGTTTTGTGCATGTAGGGGGACCTCCCTCCTCAAAAACAATTCCCTGAGGCATTTTCCCTTTACCTGTAAGTGATGCAAAATGCAGCACACATAGAAAGAGGAAATAATGAGGAGAAATAAAGATATCTCTCCTCTTTATGCCTCCCCTGGGAAGGCATAGCATTTTGACACATTCCCAGGTCTACCAGTTTTGGTAAGTCTGGGTATGCGACAAAATCCATGGGTTTTGAGTGGGAACATCCACGCAACACCCATTAAAAACGCCTCCCTGGAACAGAGTAACGCAATGCAGTGATTTGCACTGCGCTGTTTTACTCTGGATTTATGAAGCCACTCAGGGCCATGCAAGGTGACCTTGTGTGGCTTTATAATATTGCATGTTTGGGTTGTGTTGCCCATGGACAACATTGCCTGGTGCAAAAGCGGTGCAGCCCATATATAAATATGCCCCTTTGTGTTGAAAGAAAAAATACAGAACGCTTATCTTTGAGGCAAAATTGTATGAAATCAAACCTGAGATCAACCGTGCTGCATTCATCCTAAAAAGTTGTTTCATATTGTCAGTCAACTGTATCTCTCACCAATATTATTTACGATACTGACACTAAATAAACCTGTAGAAAGATATCCTTATTCTTTAGAGAGAAAATTACAAAGGTAGAAATATTCCCCACCCAGCTACCCAAATGTCCACATTAACCCTTCACCAGTGCAAACAAACCTGGTTACCTGGTCATTGTTCTAACAAGTCACCCATTCTGAGTGGCACACAGTCATTATAAAGTCTAGAGTTTCAACCAACAGCAAGTGATGCATTATTTTTTTGTTAGTGCCTTTCAGAAAATGAATGGAAATAATTCACAGCGGCCATAATAGATTGTGCTTGGGTAAAATATAAAGGTCATGGAATTTTGCAAAAGGTAGTATGCCTCTTTACTCCCCATTTAATTGTAATCTGTGGGAGTTTATCAATTACTACAGTCCTAGTTTTGTACTGACTCAAATGTTCCACAGAAATTCCACCCAAACATAAAACTTATTTTCAGTATCGCGAGCAATAGCAAAATATGTAACTTTGACCAATGTTCATTATGTATGGTTGTAAAGAAACCATTGCTTAACTTCATGAAATGTTTGTGACGGGCAACCCATTTCCTATTCTTATTTCTAAATTTGCCTTAAAGTGTGCATTTGATAGATTTTTTTGTAAAAAAATGTGATCTGAGTATCCACTGACAACAGTAGCCCACCATTCCCAAAACCACCCTGACTTCTTTCTGGGTTGCTAAAGGATTCCTTTGCATGATCGCCAACATTTTCTCTTGTCACCTTTCCAATGTGTTGACCAAGATATATACCTTCTCTCAAACAATACTGCAACTTATTCGGGGATACCTTATGTCCATTCTTAGCCAAGTGGGTTAGCAATGCAACAGTGTTAGTTTTGTTTGCTTCACGAGTATTTGACTCAACCAGCAGGTCGTCAATTTACTGGACCTGGGCAGAGTTACACGACATAACCAAAGACTCCAAATTCTTCTTTTGGATCTGATTAAAGATGGTGGAGCTCACCGTATACCCTTGTAGGAATCGGCACATGCCAAAACACGGTTCCAGAGCCTAAAGGCAAAGAGGAACTGGCTGTCCTCATGCATGGGTATGGAGAAGAAGGCCTGGCATAGATCAATAATATCATAAAACAAGTAGTCCCACTTTTAAATGTCAGAACAATTGTATTGACAAAAGAAAAGAAAGGTATCAATATACACTTTACAAAGAATGAAAGGCAGCATCCACCATGCTTTTAAAATTGTGTATTAAGAGTGAACACATTGTGTTCATGAAATAGAGTGTTTTAAACAACGCAAGTGAAACACATTTATTTATTTATAAGTTTTTTATAGCGCTAGCTAGACCCGAAGGTATCAGAGCTCTTTACATATAATGTGAGATCATTAGATTGAAGTACATGCAAAAAAAACAGACAAAGAAAATCTTTCTGCCGTAGCGGTAGTTATAGTATGCAGACATAGGAACCGCTTGAGCTAAAAAATGTACAAGACATAGTGGACCGCTGAAACACTAATTTAACCGCTACATCTGGTCAAGGCAGAGTGGGTGTCAGCTTTGGGAACATAGCTCAGTTAGGGTGTGTGTTAAAGTATTTGTTGAGCAGTAGGTGTTTAAGGTCCCGTTTGAAACAGAAAAATAAGGGGTTGCAGCGCAGGTCACTAGGGAGTGAGTTCCATATCGTGGGAGCATTTCCAGATAAAGAACGTGTCTGGGAGGATTTCTTTTTCAGTTTGGGAGGTATGAGAAGAAGTGCATTGGAGCTCCTTAGAGATCTGGCTCTACCAGCTTTTGAAAGTTTGTTCTCCAGATAGTTGGGGTTATGTGTGTTAAGGGCTTTGTGGGTGATGCAGGCGGTCTTGTAGAAACATCTTCCTTCGATTGGGAGCCAATTGAGGCTCTTGAGGGCCGGTGTGATGTGCTCAAACCGATTGCAACCTGTTATTAGCCGGGCTGCCATGTTAAGAACTGAACTTAAGGGGGCCAGGTGAGTTTTCGGAGTTCCTGTGAAGATGGCGTTACCATAATCCAGTTTTGAGAGGACAAGTGATTGCACTACTGTATTAAAATCTTCAGGGGGAATGAAAGGTTGGATTTTCTTGAGGTGTTTTAGTGTGAGGAGTGCTCCTTTGGCTGAGTTGTTGACGTGGGCTTTCAATGACATGTTTCTGTCCAGGGTGATACCTAAGGACTTAACGGTGTTGGACAGCGTTAGAGAACAGTTTAGAGCGTCCAAATTCTTGAGCCATACTTGGATTGTTAGCAGGTTCTTTTTCGGGAAGAAAAGTAGTAGTTCAGTTTTGTTGGGGTTCAGCTTTAAGTGGTTGATATTAAGACAAGTTTGTATCTTGATTAGTGTGGTATTCAGATGTAGGATGTCACTGGGTGATTTAATTTTGTAATAGAGTTGAGTGTCATCAGCATATAGGCGATATTTGACCCCTGCTTGGTTCAGGATAACCGTAAGGGGTTCCATGAAGAGATTGAAAAGGGATGGGGATAGAGTTGAGCCTTGGGGTACACCATGAGGAACTAATGTTGGTTTTGAGAAACAGTTGTTGATTTTTATTTGTTGCGAGCGATGTTGCAGGTAACATGTGAACCATCTTAGGACTGTGCTATTGATCCCAGTATGGTTCCTGAGTGTCTCAAGTAAAGCAGGGTGATTTACGGTATCGAAGGCAGCCGATAGGTCAAGTAGGATTAAGAGGCATGCATCACCTTCATCCAAGGATCTACGAATGTCATCCAAGATATTGAGCATAGCAGTTTCAGTGCTACAGCCTTTCCTGAACACCGATTGGAAGGTGTCATGGAGGTTGAATTCTTCTATGTGTTGGTTTAGTTGTTGTAGGACGCACTTCTCTAATGTTTTGGCTAGAAAGGGAAGGTTGGTGATAGGTCTGATATTATTGAAGTCATTGGGGTCGGCACCTGGTTTTTTGAGTATGGGTGTGATTTGGCCTAGTTGGAGGCAGACAGGAACACTGCCTGAGGAGAGAGATGAGTTGATGATTTTAGTCCAGAATGGGGCAATGATATGGTTGAGGTTTTGAACTATTGTGGAAGGCATAGGATCTGAAGTGTGGGATGTGGGCTTCAACTTCGCAATTATATTGAAGACTTCACTTTCAGTCATAGGTTCAAAATCGGACCAATTCGCTTTGTTTTTCAGTTGAAGGAGATCAAGGTTGAAATTAGTTTTTATAGAGGACATGCGGTCCTTGGTTACATCAGGAGGGGGTTCTGGCATGTAGGGGAGTGAGGCCGAGGGGAAAGTTGGTAGGGATGTCAGATTTGTGACTTGGATGAGGGACTGTTACATTTTTGCAACTTTATCAGTGAAGAACTTGGCAATTTCTTCACAGCGTTCAGTGGTGGCTTTTGTTTTGTGTGGGGAGGAAATGGTAGTTTGCTGTTTAATAATGTTGAAGAGCTCTCTGGGTCTGTTCTTAGCACAGTCAAGTTGGTTGCGAAAGAAAGTGGCTTTTTCTCTGAAGATATGTTTCTTGTAGGAAAGCCGTGCTGTTCTTAGGAGTGAGAGGTTCACTGTAGAGGGGTTTTGTCTCCATAAACTTTCTGACTGTCTGAGTTGTCTCCTCTCGTTGTTAAGATCTGAGTTGAACCAAGATTTAGATTGGATAGATCTAGACTGCTTCAGTTTGAGCGGTGCCATTTGTTCCAGAACAGCAGATACCGCTGTGTTGTAGTGGGCAGTGAGGTCATCAACTGTGTGAGCGGGAGGATGGTGCTGTAATTGGGCACAGATCCTGGTCTCAAGTTCTGTCATTGAGATTTGCTTTAAGTTCCTGGCCCAGTGCTTGGGTCTGTCGGAGGGGTTATTTGGGGTCTGAGGTAGATCTCGATATTAAACAGTATGAGATGGTGGTCTGACCAGTCAATGGGTGTGACGGATCGAAGTGAGACAAGATCATTTTTGGTGATAATCGCATCTAGAGTGGCGCCTTTGATATGGGTCGGGTCGTTGCAAAGTTGGTTGAGATCGTTAATTTCACAAATTTTAGTCAGATTGCGTACTGTGGTATCTTCAGCATTGTTCCAGTGAATGTTGAAGTCACCCAAGAAGACATCCTTCGAGTCAGCTAGGGAGAACCGTGTCAGTAGGTCAGTTATTTCTTCTAAGAAGAGGGTGCGATCACCAGGAGGGTGGTAGATGGTGTGAAATTTGATGGGAGAGGAGCCTTTGGCAGAGAGTTCTACTCCAAGGTATTCGAAAGTCGAGTATTTTGTGGTCTTGAAATTGAAGAGATTAATTCCATCTTTGTTGATGATTGTTAGTCCGCCACCTTTCCTCTTTTGTCTATCCTGCCTAATGATGGAGTATCCAGGAGGTGCTAGCAGGTCAAGTATGGGGGTTGAGTGTTCGTTAAGCCATGACTCGGTGGTGAATGCGATGTCTATTTCTTTATCAAGAATAGATTCAGCAATATCTGTGGCATGTTTAACTGCTGATCTGCAGTTAAGGAGCATGCAAGTTATAGACCTAGGACCATTATTAGTGGTATCAATTGGATTCCACATAAGAGATAATCAGCATTTTTCTTTGGGAAATACTTGAAAAGAATATTATTCATGAACATTTACTTTATAATATAACAATGAAAATAATCATGACATAATTAACAATCCCAATTAGGATGATACAAGTCATATCAATAACAGTAAGCCACTCAACCTCACATGGAGTTTGAAAAAATATTACAACAGGATTCGGTACCATGGGATAGCAGGGGATCACAATATTATTGGTCTTGCGAAGGTCCTGCACTATGCGGTACTTACTGCCAGGCTTCTGCAGGCCCATAATGGGTGAGTTACATGGATTCCCCATGATTTCTTTCACTATACCTTGTTCAATCACTGGAGGTTGTCCAGCAATCGTTTCAGGAGTCAAACCATACTGTGGTGTTCTGGGATATTCTACATTCGGTTTTATTTTTATACAGACAGGCTTAACTCCTTTAATGAGTCCAATGTAATTTCCTGAAAAATCCCATACTTCTGATCTGACTGAATCTCTGAGATCTAAAGGCAAGTCTTCTGTCATCATCATCAGATACATTTAAATTTTACATTCTGATTTGCCGACTTAAAGGCAATGGGCCCGATTCACAAAGGTAAACTGAGACGAAAGTATAACTTTACGACTTTCAGTATTCACAAAGCGCATTTACAAGTAGTAAAGTTAGTCTTTTGTCTCAGTTTAAATTAAGTTTTGGTCTTAAGTCTAGCTGAGACCAAAACTTATGTTAGATTGAGACAAAATTCTAAGTTTACTACTCCTAAATGCCCTTTGTGAATACCAAAAGTCGTAAAGTTAGACTTTCTTCTCAGTATACCTTTGCGAATTGGGCCCAATGTCTTCATCATGTGTTTGTAATTCTATTCCTTTTGGGGTACAGTATATAGTGTAGTTCACTTGTACAACAAATCACATCCTTACAAACTCACAGGACTTGAATCACAGACCACAAATTGGTGTTTATCCTCAAAACGACCTATCTTTATGAGGACATCCTCAGTAGTGGGGTTTTTCATTTGCTGATTTGTAACTCCAACTACTTGGATAGATCTTCCCAAGAGGGGTAGGTCTGAAACTTCCACTAATTTCACACTGAAACAGGTAGCACCAGTATCAACCAAAAAGTATACGTCATAGCCATATACCTCAAAATCTATAAATGGGCCAGTCTAGCCTACCGCCAAGACTGCGCCCAGCTTGCAATCTCCCCCCCCAGGCACCATCAAGAAGAATGATCAATGCCAACATTTTCACTTGTCTTGAACATGAGAAATTGTTGGAAAGGATTATTATTCTGGAAGACATTCTCATTTACATTCTGAATCTGATTTGAAAATCTGGGAACATTAGCAGCTTGCTGTAGTATTGGAGGTTATGGAACCTGCATCACTGGGGCTTGTGGCACATTAAAAGTCTGAGATTTAAGTCTAGGTACATTCTGTTACTACATGGGATTACTGTTCTGAGGTGGTACAAACCCTGGATTTTGACCCTGATTTGCAGAATTAAGATGGCATTCTCGCTTCCAATGCCCCAGCATATGGCAGTAGTGACATGTATTAGACTTCCTCAATGTAGCTACAGGAATTCGGGTACTCAGATCAATAGGGACACCCCAACCTCTAGCCTGTGACTGAAATCCACCTCCACCCTGCATCACCAGAGCTCCCTGCTGATACCCTCCCTGAATAAGAGGGGCATTCCCTACAAATGGTGGATTCTGAATTACTCTCTGATCACCCTTCATTTGTACCACCATCAATTTTTTGTTTAATTTCTTCAGTCCCATTTCAATCTCATTAGTGCAATATTTAGCATATTGCAAAATCACGTCAACCAAATTATTCTGCCAACAAATCAAGAGCTGTTGACTCATTTTACTAATCTCAAGCCTCAATTCGGTCACAAACCTGGACAAAAAATGTCCCTTATCTTTTGGCTCCAGTGTTTCCATTCCAGTATAATGCTTAAATGCGTTTAACAATCTCTCATAGTATGGTTGAATCATCTTTCTCGGTTCCTGGGCCATCGGATCAATCTTGACCCAATAAATATCGTGGGGTAGCACCTTGAACTTCAACCACGTCATCATGTGATCATACTTCGTTATCACTGTAGATGAAGGACCATTAGTCGCAGGATCTCTTGTCAACTCTCTCTCAGGCCACTCTAACACTCTTTTGCATGCCATTCACAAATCACTTGGGACCACAAATTCAAACAAATTATTCAAATTAGTCCACAAAACATTTGAAATTTTCACAAACTGCTCAACTTACTTATACCACTTGCTAGACTTGGCATCTTTTGCCGTGTTTCTCCTGTCTTTTTGTTTTCTGAACTCCGGGTTTTGACTCTGCTTTTGCTTGATTAGTGTCTCTGTGCACCTTCTCACTGTTGTCCAGTGTGAAAGTGCAAGTGCTCCTATTGTAAATTGGATTATGGATTGGTGTTTCCATAATTGGCATATTTGATTTACTACTAAGTCCCTAGTATAGTGCATTGTGTGTGCCCAGGGCCTGTAAATCAAATGCTGTTAGTGGGCCTGCAGCACTGATTGTGCCACCCACAGAAGCAGCCTTTCAAAGGGTTCTCAGACCTGCCACTGTGGTGTCTGTGCACAGTTGTGACAGCCATGTCGACTTGGCAAGTGCACCCACTTGCCAGGCCCTAACCTTCCCTTTTCTTACATTTGAGATACCCCTAATGTAGGTCCAAGGTAACCCTGTGGGCAGGGTGCAGTGTATGTGAAAGGTAGGATATGTACTGGTGTGTGTGACATGTCCTGATAGTGAAATACAGTGTATTTCGTTTTTCACTATTGAAAGGCTATCTGTCTTATAGGATAGAATGGGAAGTACTGGGTAACATTTTATGAGTATATCTTACCACTGGGAGAAGATAGACAAATGGAGCTTAGTATGCCTGCACTCAGAATGTAGAAATGCATCTTTTAGTAAAGACGATTTTTATGTTCTATGCTTGAAAATACCACTTTTAGAAAGTAGGTTTTTTCTTGCTTAGCCATCCTGTGTGCCTCTGTTGGGTTGTGGATTGACTGTCCGGGTTTGGAGTGTCAGGGGCTGGAGATGTGCAGTCTCTTCAGACAGCCACTTGGGGGGGTTGAGGTGTGTCCTGCCTTTCCTGGATGAGTCAGGGCTGAGCTGAATAGACCTGGGCTGCATTTAGAGTAGTGGGAGGAGATTTCCTTGCACCTGAATGGGCCTGGTCTGTATTGGACAATGCTGTCTCCACCTCCTGCCAGGAAGCTGGACCAGAGAGGACAGAACTGGTTTGGGCTGATCACAGACACTCTGCCCCAGAAGAACAAAGAGAAATTGAGTATAAATATTGGGGCCCAGACCCCAGAACTTTAGAACTCACTTGGATCAAGGGACCTGCCAAGAAGAAGATCTGGAAGAACTGCCAGGAGGAGTAGTGCCCCTTTGCTGTGTTGTTGCTTTGCTGGGGTTGCCTGTAGTTGCTGCTTCTGCCTTGGGCAGTGAAAGGACTGGACTGAACATTCTTCACTTGTTGCTGAGTATCTCCAAGGGTTTGAAATAGAGCTTGCCTCCTGTTCACGAAATCTCAGGGACAGCAAAGACTTCACTTACCTCTGGGAACCACCTCTGGAACTGTGTGTTTCAGTTGCCACAGAGGGGGAAAGCAGCCAACACCGTCACAGCCACAGCCACTGGCTCCGTGTCCTGAAGGCCCTGTTGAAGGCACCGCTGCACTTCGCACCGCAACCCTGGTCTCAACGACGACTGCCGCCACCACCGCGTCGCTGCTTGCACCGTGATCGGTGGGCACTGCACTCCACACCGCCTTGCTTCCCTCCGCCGCCCTAGTCTCACTGACGACGTTGCTGCACGCTGACCTCAACACTCGTGACTGTACCGTGGGTTGGGGGCACCGCTGGTAAGTCACTCAAAGCACCGCTCCGTCCCATACCGCAGCCTGGGCCGACCGACGCCAGATCCCATCAACAGACACTGCAGCTTGCGCTTCTCTAGTTCACTCCAAATTCGGATACTGTGAATTAATTCCTGAATTTGCATCTTCATTCCCACTCTCATTAGATGTAGCATTAAGAACTTTCAAAAAGTCTTCCAGTTCCTGGACACTAAGATCAGGATGTACCTCAGGGGCTTTAGATACTCCCTTTACTTTAGGTTTGCTATTCTGCATATTTAAATGTGGTTCCCAAATAAGTGTAATTTCTGATGCCTGTTGTTGAGTGGGAATGGCTGAGTTTTGAATTTCATTTCTCCCAGAACCAGGTTTATATATAGAAACCACTGGCCCTATGGTAACAGGAACTGTAAGTGCATCTGGGACCAGAAAAAAAAGGAGGAGGACCCAGGAATGCAGGCCCCTGCATTTCCTCCTATCATGTTTTGATCCACAGTAATAGTCCCCATCATACTGCGGTCCTTCTGCACAGGAGAAATCCCTATCATACTAGGGCTCATGCTTACTGGTGCAGTAGGCAATCCGGTATTCTCACCTACAGCCTCTCTCCCACCTCCCTCTGTTTGAATCTCATTATACGGAGGTGGTCCCTCGAACATTAATGTATTTAAAAGACTGTCACTAGTATCACTATCACTGTTTTCTTCTTTCTCTCCAAATTCTCTTGTTTTATCATCCTTTCTCTTTTTTGTCCCTCTTTTCACTTCTCTGTTTTGCAATAATGGGTATAATTTCGCTCCTTCAATCATATCAGTTCTCCACTTTTTCTGCTCTGCATCCCATCTTGCATCTTTAAAAGTACGCAGTACCTTTTCCATTTGTCCCTGATATCTTTCCTTTTCTCTAGCCTGAGCTGCATGCTACCTGTGCTTTGAATTGTGTGGATCTAGGCTGTGGTTTCATCTCATATAGAATTCTCCTCAAATTTTCAATAATTCTCAGATTAAATGTACCATAATGTGAAAATCCCAGTGCATCTTCTTTCTCAGTGATCTTGTGCCATTATTCTAGACAAATACATGTATGTAACCCTATATTTATTGCCATATATTGTCCTGCAGTATCATTGGGTGGGGCTTTTTCCACCCCTTTAAGAGGTATTTGAACATCTCCTCAGAACAAATCTCTTACAACTTCAAAACATTTCATTTTCGATAAAAATGTTTTTGTTTCAATACAAAATCATTATTTTACTTAAAATCGTGTTCCAAATCAATAACCAAGAACAGCATGGCACCTCGCAATGTAGACAGCCAATAACAGTGCAGCTTCACACCAACCGATCTATCCCAGTTCAGCATGCTGTGATGACATCTCACTCCTTGCAGCAGCTCACCCTCTTTTACAATTTACACACATGCACTCTTTTCTAGAACACGCATGCAACTAAATACAATGCAACAGCAACAAATAACACGTGTCTGCTTTACTAAAGAATTGACAGAAATAATTCATACAATGTAACACAAACACACTTTCAAATGAACTCTCGTTCTGCGGGGAATCACTCTGATCAGTGCAGCTTTCCTCTGCACAAGAGGTCCGTCACAGTAATCTTACCTCACTTTCAAACAAAAGATAAACGTCCCTATCTCAATTGGGCTGTCCACGACGTCTCACGACAAAGCCCACAAAACCTCAGCAGACAATAACAATACAGTGTCATCTAAACTTTTAAATCATCCAGGGATCTTAGGACACATCAGACCTGATAACTTCTCTACAATTAGCACTATACTCACACACTCATCTAAACATTACCACATCATATCACTCAATCTCTGCAAGACACCACACAATTGTCACAAACACCGCAGGCTAAGCATAAGTCGCTTTTTCACAACCCTATTGATATTCACTCCTCCGCTGTTACAACTCAGTCTTGAATCACTGGAACATCACCGATGCCAATTCTCCAAGTTGAAGCATGGGCACAAGGGGCTGAGATTGGATCTGGACTCATCTAAAGTAACAGTTTTCTATCCCTTCTGGTTCAGGTTCTATGCATCCTCAGTATGCTACCATCCGAGAACGCTCTGGGCCGGTCCTTCCAAATCGATTCTGGTCATTAGACCTTTCTAGTATTCTGAGAGGAAAAGGGGTTTACAAAAATTGTAATCTTAAAGTAAAGTGTAATCATGAGGACCTCACAATAAAAGTCTGAATCAGTAACTTGCAGTTAAAAGGTTTATTGCAAACTCAAGCCCAGACTGATATATCAATCTCAAAAGCATTGTATAAAATAACAAAAGGAGACCAAAACATCTTACAATATTGGTCCTCAACAGCAAGTAACATATAAGTATCTCAGGAGCAGTGATAAAGAAAAAAAGGAAAAGGATTTGATGACTATATGAATGGTTCAATCCTTCTCCCCATACATGGAAAAGATTTGTAGCATCTACTAAACCCTACACTAACATAAGGATAGGGGAAACCCTATTGAATCAAGGAAGCAAGAAAGGTGTCAGCATCAGAACCTCTGTAGAAGGTCTAAAAGTAAAGAATCATGCATATCAATAAGCCACATGATCAGGTATGTCAATACAGGTCTGTACCTCTTCAGGTCTGAAGGGAATGTGACTACCCACAAGGTGGGATTGTTAATTAAAATGCACAAAGAACATTCGAGAAATATGACCTCATTCATATCATAGCACTTTTCCAGTTCCCAAGAAAGAACTTGGCACCTTGAGCACTACTCCCATATTCCAGTCCCCACTTTCAAGGCATCCTGAGATTTCTCCCTTCGTCTGATAGTACCAACTGGTAACACTTACTTTGTTCTTCATTAAAATAATTTGGTCTTGCCAGTTCTTCCTTGCCTCACTATCTCCAAAATACAATATGCTTTTCACTAACTAACAAATACCTTTGGTCTGTACCTGCACATGCAGAAAAACAACTTTCACATTAGTATTAAATGTCTCAACTGTAAGCTTAGTTCCCACAATCACGTTAACTTAACAATTCTCATTAACTGCATATTTGTTCTACAACCTACATATAATCTAAAAAATGAAATCTCTAGTGAAGGGATCAACTATTTTGTACTGTACTCTTATATGCGGCACAATATATCAATACAATTTTATTAACCAAAAATGACAAATGGTCACAATTTATGCAGAAAGCATTAAATACACATTTAATTCATTCTCATTAATCCCTGGCGAATGCACTGTATTAAATGCATTTTAGAGCACCACCTTACTATATAAACCTATAGAAAATTAATATATGCAACCCAGATGTCTCTGAAAAATGAAAGCATTATGCATACACATGTATGTCATAACACACAATAGATGCTCTTTCTATATCTTTGGTGCACCAGATTTCATTAGTATTATTGCATCACATGAGTACATGAGGCCAAATGTAAATATATATGTGGCCTAGTCAAACGTAAATGGATGGAGTCAAAGTTATGCTACTCCACTAGCAGTAAAGATTCAGAAGTATCAAGACATTCTTTTTGTATTACAATTACATATTGCTTTACAAATAAACAATGCAACATTAAAACAGATAGTTGGAGATTGCATAGTGTACAAAAAACGAACAGCAGCTTGATGGTCCCTGATGTTATGTGCAATAAAAATAGGTTTAAAAAATTGCTTCGTTAAACTTAAATAAAACTGACAGAAAAGCATGAAATGCAGAGTGCGTTGTTTAGAAATTCTATCATATGGTCACAGAACTGTCATTACATCCCTTTGTTTTATATTTGGAAAAGTGACAAGATGGTGTATATTCTTCAGCCGTAGTGTGGTCAAAACTAAACGGTGTTGTAAATTAGTCACCCAAATTAAATAGGGTTGAAAGCCTACAGGTAAAGTTAGATATTTGTCACCACCGTCTGTTTCATCTCATCGGCAGAAGCTCTCTTCCTTACCCTTGCATCCAGCAAGGCAGCTTTCATTGCTGACTTCTCCAGTGTTAGGAACTTAGCCGGGTCTTGCAACCCAGGAAAATCAAACATCATCCTAAGAGTGTTGTTAATGAAAGACAGCCAAGAGATTTTAAGAACATGGTCAAAAGTTAAACCGTCCTATATAATTGCCTTTGTGAGTTCAATCCCAGGTTTGCCCATATAGAGTGCCACAAGGAAACAAGTTTAGATGATAAAATGTCTTCCACGTATTCTTAGAAGTTTTCACACAGGACAATTTAAGTGTCTTGGCCTTATTAATATTTGGTTTACTAGAGTTCATAAAATCTGTGAAAGAATCCATTAATCTCTGCAGCCCAACCATGGTCCATGACAAAAGGACCGCATCATTGGCATAAAGGAGCACAGGTACCAAGCGGCCAGCAGCAATCGACGCATCAGCCAGCGTGGACCGTAGAGTATCATCAACCATATTTATAAATAAAGAAAATAAAAAGGGAGCCAATACACACCCCTGTTGTACACCTCGCCCTAAATCTAAAAGAAGGTATCAATTCGCCGTTAGGGCCAAATCAAACTTTAGCTTAGAGCCTCTCATAAAGCTGTGCAAGAAGGCAGAAAAGTTCCATGGAGACTCTGTAAGTTAGAAGAGTATGCCAAAGTATAGAATGGTCAACTAAATCAAATGCTCTAGTGAGATTTGCAAAGCACAAATAAAGCAATATTGACTTTGCTCTTGTACACTTCCCAATCAGGAGATCAAGATCTAAACAATGTTCCACTGTCCCAAGTCCCTTCCTGAATCCATACTGAGCCTCAGATAAGATGGAATTAATGGTTGCCCAGTCCACTAGTCTCCTTAGGACAACCCTGCCCAGGAGTTTTACAGAAGAATTCAGGAGGAAGATGATACAGTAGCATTTAGGATCTGCATTATGATAGATTATGATAGACTTAGCCCAGAAAGAGGGGAAAAAAACCTTAGCTGCCTTGTTAAAAATTCAAAATAATATTGGGGCCCACAGCTCCCATGCCTATAAAGGCATTGACCGGAACCCCATCAGGCCGGGGGTTTTCCCTTTAGTACACTTATGCATCTCATCCGTGATTTAATCTAGCGTAAAAATACGAAGGGAAGGATACTAGTGGAAATAGACCTCTCAACCAAATTATTTGATGGCAGTAATGAAAGTCTTGGATCATTGGTGGGTGCTGAGTCAAAAATCCTCTAAAAATGAAGGAAGAAATGATGTAAGGGCAGGGCCAGAATCGTTATTCAAGGAAGGGTTATTTACAGTCTTCCAAAACAGCGATATATCATTGGTTTAAGCAGCCTGCACCAGATTTAGCCATGCCTTTTCCCTCAACTCCACCTTCCTGGCCAGTAAGGCCTTATTATACTGCTTCCTTAGTAATTTAACAGATTTATCTCTTGGGACATGATGTAAAGCCGACCTTGGTTGTTTTAAAGCCTCAGTACATTCATGATTAAACAATCCCTGTCTAGCAGGAAATTCCGCTCTTGCAAGAAGGACCAAAAGGGAGTTAAGGACCACAGTAATCTACTCAAAGGCTAAGACCAAGGTGTCAATACCCACCTCAGGAGCTAAACGTGTTGAACTCATTGGGGAGTAGAGACAAAAGATTCTGCAATATGCACACAGGATCAAATCCTGGCTACTTAATAAGGACTCCATTTAGTCTGATGTGAACAATATGTGAGATCTTAGCAGGGACTATAGAGCTGTCAGCTTGTGATCGCTAACTACCATTTGTCTGACTCTAATACTAGTGACCAGCTGTTCAAGAATAGAGCTAATCATAATGTGGTCAATAATGGAATGATTACCCCTACCCACATACATGTGTACCTGAAGAGTGCTTGCACTATTAATTTCTTCCAGCAGCAATGGATCGTACTTATAGAGCATGGTATTCAGACAAAAGCTGTACTTGCTATGTCCTTAGTATAGTAAAACCTCACCAACCCAATTAGTGAGACCACACATCCGTCCAGCTGAATAGCAGCATTTTTTAATGTTAAAGTCCCCAGCCCATACAATTGGACAGACAGACTTAAATTGTAAGAGAAATACATCAAGGTTGGTTTCCAGAGTTCTAATGACCTCATCATGTGGAGAGTCAAATACATTGTTATAATAATTAACAATAATCACATCTAACCCTACTTTAAAATTCAACAGCACAAAGTGATAATTGGGAGGGGACGTGACAGATTTTATATAATTGTGACAGGTAGTAAATTAGAAATTAGGATCTTTGGACCGCCTTGTGCTTGGCTAGCTGGAGACAGAATAACTGGGATAAACAAGAAAGAAAAGCCCTCAACGGGGGGGGGTCACTTGACATGTTTCTTGGATAAAAATAACACCTTTCTGCACAAAAACAATCACAAGAGGTGTTTTACTCTATCTATGTTGCTGCATAATGCACCACTTATATAAGAGACAAAAACGAGGAGAAATTCAAAATTTCTCCTCATTGCGCCTCTCTACGCCTCCCCTGGGGAAGTGTAGCATTCAGATACATTCTCAGGCTTACGATTTCTCGTAAATATGGGAATGTGTCAGGTTCCATGGGTGTTGCGTGGGAACACCCGTAGCAACTCCCATGGAACACCCCTTTCGAGCAAAGTGCTGTGTGAAAAGGGGCCGTATTTACAAGGACACGAAAAGCCACGCAGGGTGGCTTTATGTGTCCTTGTAAATATGGGCAGCACACTGCGCCACCGGTGCATCACAAAAAGTGACGTATCGGTGACGCAAGGGGCGTGTAAATAAGCCCCAATATGTGTAGTGAGAGTTATATCAAGCCAGTGGGTTTGTTTCATAAACTTTATTGGGCTAGTAAAAACAGCCATAAAAGTGCATTAGCATAAAATTAATACATTAAAAAAGCATATCAATATAATAAAATCTATTACATATAGCTGTTATATAAAATGCGTACAGAACATAGTTTAAATTAAAGGCCGACTAATACAAAAGGCTTTTCCTCACATGGATGGCTTTCAAAATAAAATGGGCAACATTGTAACACACAGAGGGTTCACTTAGTGCAATTAAATATTTCATAGCAGCTTTATATGATCTAGTATTCTGTCTAACAAAGATTGGGTTAAGATAAAAACTCCTAAAATTCTAATGAAAATTGCAAAACAATAAAAAATGCAACATGCTTTGCTTACTTTGTCCGTAACATGGGCAAGGGGTCTGATCAGGAGGACAATACTCCATATTTGAAAATGCCACTAAGTGATGCACAATACCACATCTCAGTCTTACCAAAACAAAGTGATGCTACATAATTGCTGCACCAGATAGATAACTGTATTCATCCTCCTCAGGATCATATGACATGTATAAAACAACTTACCTTTTTGTATTATTAACAGCCATTCGCTGGTCAGATATATACTGGAAAAAGGTATCTTTGATCATCCTCTTCGTTAATGATAATACTTGTGCAGGGTCTCACCATATGGGCAAATTAAACAGCATACTAATAGAGGAGTTAATATTGGATAACCATGGGATACTCAAAGCCTTGTCCAAGGCTAGGCAACCTACAATAAATGATCTGGTAAAACTGATATCCTCTTCTGCCCGTAGGAATGACCATAGTAACAAACGTCTTAAAAAAGGTATGCCTTCTAAATGCTGCAGGCCAACCTCCTGTTGGCCATTCATAGCTGAGAGAGAAGCAGGTAAGCAAAGTAGTCATTTAAAAAAGCTATTTTACTCCACTTGCAAGGCAGTACAGGTGACATAGCTCAAGAGACCGGCCCCAAATGTGAAAGTGGTCACCCCACTAGCCTTGTAAATTTCAACCATTTCCTTAATTGGTCGGCTACCTAACTTAGATGAAAATTTTAAATTTCCTTGTGAAACCCTACTCATTTTGGCTTTAGTGTTTAAAATCTGTTTGGACCATGAACCGTTGCCCGTAAATAAAACACCTAGATAACAAAATGAATTTACTGTAACAATTGGGGTAGTATCGATATAAAACGTTCTACATTGTTCATGCTTTGGCCCACAAACCATCGTAAATGTTTTGGATTTGTTAATCACCATTTTCTTGGAGGACACATACTGCCCAAAAGCATTCATCAGTCTTTGTAGGCCAACCGGGGTCCTTGATAAGAAAACAGCATCGTCAGCATATATCAATACTGGAATAGGGCACCCGGCACCCGGCAGCCCGAAGTTCATCGGCTTGCAGAGCCTGTATGTAGGTATGCACCCCATTAATAAAAAGAGAAAACAGTAGGGTAACTAGCACGCATCCTTGTCAAATGCCTCACCCTACTTTGAACATAGGTGAGCATTCGCCCTCTGGCCCAAAACAAACATTACTAGATAAATTCTCATACAGGTGAGAAAGAAACCCTATAATTGGCCTGGGTGCACCAAGGCAGATCAGTGTTGACCAAAGGAGGATATGGTCTACCAAATCAAAGGAGCTACTTAGATCTGCAAAACAAAGGTATAGGGCACCCAACTTGGCTCTAGAGTATTTCCCAAATAGTAACTCCAAGTTAATTCATTGTTCAATAGTCCCCATCTACTTTCTAAAGCCATACCGTGCTGGGGATAAAATAGATTGTTCTTGTGGCCAATCCTCCAGCCTTAATAAACTCTACTTATTACTTTCACTGATGGGATAAACAAGGAAGGAAAGCCCTCCACATGCAGGGGGATCACCTGACGTTTCCTGGATAAAAATAATGTGTAGTGAGAGTTATATCAAGCCTATCATGAGTGTTTACTTTATTCTATAGTTCAGCAATGTTCCATGACACGATATCACATACCCCATTATAACCTTGTGGAGATATGGAAATAGTTGTGTCCGCCTGGCTAGGGATCCTAACCGAAGCCCTACTACGGTCTGAGGTGTGGATAGGTAAGGCTGAGTCCACAGCAGCTACTAAGGGCTTAATATGTCAGTCTACATCATGCAAATGATTCAAGGGATCGTATCTATATGCAAGTTCAAAATGGGTAACCTGCTTATCCACTGGAGGAAAGACAAAAGGGTGAGAGGCGGGACCAAGAGGGGTCTGGGATTGATGCCTACAAAAAAGACAAGAGGAAGAAGATATATATTGCCCTCTAACAAGAAACTAAAAGAAGTATCATGCAAGATCTTTCCAGCTAGGATGCCTAAAACTTTATGATAACACAGTCTCCAGCAAACGATTTTTTGGATACACCAATCCAACCTACCCTCCATGTCTGCAAGATTCGATCTGCAGCTAAAATTGGAAATATTGACCTGGACTAGAGCCAGTGCAGGACTTTGTTCCTTAGTTGAATGAATGACTCAACTGGGCCCTCTGGTAAAGGAGGGACATTTGCCATGACTACTACATAAGGGCAACATGCGTTGGGTAGGTCAATCGTGTCCCAATTGGGGGGCCCGGCCCCTCTATTATGTGCCCTCTAGCCCTCAAAGCTCATGAGAAACTCCCCATGGATGTAACTTCTTTCAAAGGCCTAACTGTGGGGTCAGCTGTGTTGGTAAACTCAATTGAGAGTGTATATTGCATAGCCTGCCTATAGTTGTGGGGCCTGCGTATATCTTGGCTGCCCCGCAAGTATTTGAGTCCCCCTCACTCCTCAACTCAGGTACTCCATCATGTGTACTTAAATGAGGTTGAGTAAGCTGTAGAACAGATGGAAAAATAGACTGCTGGTTGTACTGAGAGTGAGAATTATAAGGCTTTGAACCCTCAAAGCTGAGGTTAGGAGGAGGTGACAAACAATGTGTGACAGTCCCCTCCACCCCTTGCTCGACTTTTTTATATCAACATGCTTTAATATCGAGTTTTGAATATCGACAGTACTAAATATTGATGTTAAGTATATCGATGTAAAAAATATCGATTTTTGTGTTGTAAAAAATATCGATGTATGAAATATCGACTGTTAAAATATCGTTATGTTATAATATCGCTATAGTAAAACATTTTTTGTTATATGTTTGTTTTTCTTATAATATTAAGTAATTAATGTTATAAAAATTTTAAATTGTATTTTAATTTTTAGGAGCAGGATGTTGGGTTTTTAGGGGATAAGGGTGGGGAGTGTTTTAAAAAAGTAGTTTTAAAATTTAAAAAATATTAAAAATTTATAAATTTAATTTTTAATTTTGGTTTTAGTAGCGGCATGTTGGGTTTATAGGGGATAAGGGTGGGGAGTGTTTTAAATAAGTAGTTTTCAAAATATTTTTTTTTTCAAATTTATAAATTTAATTTAAAATTTCTTGTTTTAGGAGCGGGATGTAGGGTTTATAGGGGATAAGGGTGGGAGTGTTTTAAATAAATGTTATTAAAATTTTAAAATTTTGAAAAATTTGTAAATTTAATTTTAAAATGTTGTTTTAGGAGCAGGATGTTGTGTTTATAGGGGATAAGGGTGGGGAGTGTTTTAAAATATTTTAATATTTAATAAATTAAAAAAATTATTTAACAAATTGAAAAAAATGGTTTTTAGGAGTGTTATGTTGTATTTATTTTGAATAAAGTTGTGGAATTTAGTATATTTTTTGATAAATATTAATTAAAAAACTTTAAAAGAAATTTTTATAAGAATTTTTTTTTTAAATCTTTGTGTTGATAGGGGATACATTTGATTATTTTGTTTTCTAAATTATTGTATTATTATAAAATTTAAATAATTTAAAATTTAAAATTTAAATAATTTAATAATTGAGATATTATTTGTGTTTTTAAATAATTATATAATTAGGTTTTAAAGTTATATATAAAAATATGTTTTATGTTTCATAATTATTAAAAAATTTAATTTATATGGAAAATATAGTATTTTTAGATTTTTAATAATAAATTATATATTTATTTTTTATTTTTATGACTATGATTTATAAATTGGATTCTAATTAACTGATTTACATATTGTAAGATTTTATAATTGTGAATATAAAATAAAATATGTTTAATGTACAGCACCTTTCCTGATGTAATAATAATTGGAGTGGGAATAGTTAATTATAGATCTTTAGTGTCCAGCACCTTCCATGATTTAATTGTAATTGGAGTGGGAATAGTAAATTATATATCTTTAGTGTCCAGCACCTTCCCTGATTTAATACTAACTGGAGTGGGAATAGTAAATTATATATGTTTAGTGTCCAGCACATTCCCTGATTTAATACTAACTGGAGTGGGAATAGTAAATTATATATCTTTAGTGTCCAGCACCTTTCCTGATTTAATACTAACTGGAGTGGGATTAGTAAATTATATATGTCTAGTGTCCAGCACCTTCCCTGATTTAATAGTAACCGGAGTTGGAATAGTAAATTATATATGTTTAGTGTCCAGCACCTTCCCTGATTTAATACTAACTGGAGTTGGAATAGCAAATTATATATGTTTAGTGTCCAGCACATTCCCTGATTTAATACTAACTGGAGTGGGAATAGTAAATTATATATGTTTAGTGTCCAGCACCTTCCCTGATTTAATACTAACTGGAGTTGGAATAGTAAATTATATATGTTTAGTGTCCAGCACCTTCCCTGATTTAATACTAACTGGAGTTGGAATAGCAAATTATATATGTTTAGTGTCCAGCACCTTCCCTGATTTAATACTAACTGGAGTTGGAATAGCAAATTATATATGTTTAGGGCCCGATTACAATGTCGGACGGAAAAGCCTTCCATCCTCCATGATGACGTAAAAATACCTCCCGCATGACCCGCGGCATTTCCGTCGGCCATATTACGATGCAATGTACGCAAAATCACACTGCGGCGGACGGATGTCACAAACGACCGTCCACCACGGTCGGAATAGCTGCAAATCCGACCGTGGTGGACGGGGAAAGCTGTTCAACGGCTTGAAAAGGCCGCTCCTGACGCGGCATGACCCCACGGCTAACTACGATGAGAATGCGGAGCTGGCGGACCGAGCACTGCGTCCGACCCCCGCGCACGCCCTTAGGCCAAATGAATGGCGAACGGAACCAACTTCACAACAATGCCCGAAGTGTGGCTGTACTCCCTGCCGCCCTCAATCACAACACACACGCCACAATGATACACCCCAACTTGCTCCTGGTAAGGAAAGCCATGCGCAGCATGGAAGAGACATCTGGAGGTCATCACTCATGTGGACACACCAACATACCAGAGTATGAAACCAACCCCTTCCTGGACCAGCATCCTTTGCACACCACAAGCCGAGACAGAGAGACAGGACACACCTCACACACTTCACATATCTCCACCACTACCGTGCACCCTGCACCCCTCATTCAATTGCACCATGCCCCACAAGACAAAGCCCAAATCCACTGACTCAGAGTTGAGAGTGACGGTAGGCGAGACAATCAGGGTAGAACCACATTTGTCTGGGCACCTGGTCCAACACACCCTACTTGCGCGCAAGACTCAGATGTGTGCAAGGATCCACAGCAAAGTCAATGCCGCAGGGACCACCCTACGCACTAAGCGTAACATCAGGAAGCGGTGGGGCGACCTCAAGGGCCGGGTCAAGCAGTGGCTACAGGGAGGGGTGAGTCACACCATGCCAAATCTTCAGACACCTCTGAGCATGCAGCAGGTTCCCCCCCGGCTAAACGGCAGAGGGGGCGCCCGAAAAAGACCCCGTCAGGATCACGTGGCACAACACCATGCCGTACCAGTTCTCGGAGCAACCGCTGATGTCACCACTGTAACACCGAGCATTGACTGTCGCTGTAAATACCAAACCACATTGCCACAAGGATGGGAGTGTTCGCGTGGACTTTGGAACTCTACCATTGTGTGTCCTACCCTAACTATCCGTGTACCATCACCTCCTACTTCACCCCTCCCCTGTCACACATTGCAAAATAAACACAACTCACAACAGTATGCCTTCGTGTCAAGAGCATTCTCATCACAGTAAGTGGCATGATGACTCACATTGCACTGTATCAGAATATGTAAAAGCGAAAATCCATTGACAGAGTGGAGGTACCTGGAAAGACACAAGGAAGCAACAGTGCGTTGCCATATTATGCAATAACCGCAAAAGCACACCACGAGGCAACACTGTACAATATGCATTACAGACAACACCGGCAAACACCATCAACATGGACAGCAGGGGGACTGGAGCACACGACTGCACCTCCCAACACAGTTTCGCCCTTAGCATCCTGGTGAATGCAGTCCAGTTGAAAAGCTTACTTCTGTTGCCGTTGTCGTGTGTCACCTAGGTTGGTGCAGGTCATAGCTGTGAATCTCTAGACACATGTGTGTCACGTTATCCTGCCACATCAGTAGGGGTAAGATACATTGTGATCGGTGTCTGCTGAGGAAGCAGCCAGATTCTACTTGGGTCTCTGTACCTCTCCCTGCCCAACTCAGGTGAAACACCTCAGTCACATGACAAGTAAGCATCATGACTGAACTGCATATATCAGAATGCCAAGGGGTGAACTGTGCTGGGAGGTGAAGCAGTGTGCTCCCATCCC
This sequence comes from Calotriton arnoldi, assembly GCA_963921515.1. Classification (NCBI taxonomy): domain Eukaryota; kingdom Metazoa; phylum Chordata; class Amphibia; order Caudata; family Salamandridae; genus Calotriton; species Calotriton arnoldi. The sequence continues at coordinate 941,651 of CAWUFW010005442.1, forward strand.
CCTAATAACATCATCATGGACATGACGGAAGTTGTCACAGATCACACAGCGCAGAACAATGAAATCCTTAGCAGTGTGCCCACAAGAGCCCGCATCACAACACATCCTGTCATGTGGACGATGGTGACATTGTCGCATTCACACACTCAAGTACTGTTGCACAGGGATTTTCAAGTGACATGTACGGTCTATGCATGTTTACCCACATGTACACCAGTCCCTATAAACATACCCACGCTAAACCTGTTTTACAAATGAAGTTATCTTCTCCTGAATGGGCACAAGTGCTGCGGTCACAGGGCAGGCATCGTGTATATAGGAACTGTTGCACGCCGTGTTCCTTGCTGTAACAATGTCCTCCTCACTCCCCCATATGTGATTGTGGATATCCATTTGTGGCCTCACATTCCCACAGAGAAAGCGGACTTCAATAAGTGAGCAGGCACAATGAGCTTCTGTTTCAACAAGTAGTCGCTCCCACATCAGCCCTGAGACCTTTGAATTCCAGGTGCCTTGACCATCCCGAGCGATTCAGTCACTGCTGAACATGGCACTCCCACTTTTTTCCGGGGGACCGACACAAGAATCATGGAAATCCTCTGATACTGAAGGCTGTTGCACACTTTTTTAAAAACATGTGGGCTCTGGCCTTGTCCCTTCGTTTCATGCGATTTCTGGAGATCTACCGGGTGTCATTCCTCCAATTTCCTGGCTGCATTTAGCGGTTTGATATCACTACTCGTGGCTGTATAGCTGAGCGCTGGTTCTAAGAGTGCTTTCACGCCATGTCTGCCCATCCTGTGGTCCAGTCGAACCCCAGTCACATCTGTTCCTTCATACTGCTGGATTGGATGGAGGTCCTTTTTGCTGGAGATGATTTGGATCATCTTTTGGAACTGATTACCTTCGAGGCTACCTGTGCCTTCTTGGATTCGTAACTACTTAACAGCAACAGGAACTGTTGTTGACTAATTCAATGTCCTTTTAACTTTTTCACGCCTACTAACAGGAATTGTCATTCAGCTCTCTGACTTTTGCCCTAAATGCATTTGCTTTGACTCTGCTGACCTCTGCGGTCTGTTTCGCTTGGTACCACAGACCTGAGCAATGGGGAAGCTGTCATCTGACCGTCATGGACATTGTCAACTGGCATGAGCCCGGCTTCCATCATGCAGCTGTAGCGCACGAAACTCACATGGCGTAGTCATTTTGCAAGTACATTAGTATTTGTCTGTCACATGAGAAGTGTCTGCAGAGCTTGTTCTCTGCGCGGTCCAGGAGCACTGCCTGTGCATTCTATCCGTGGTCGGAGGGTATTGTCCGGTCATTCTATTCTGGTCAGGCCCTAGCACCCCCACTCAACAAGGTGTCACTGCTGCTAGAGGACACGGGTGCCTTTTAGATGTCATGGGGAGGCGGGCTAGTTGCCCCACACTTTGAGAGTGATCCATCCAGTGATGTGAGCGACACAGCACATGGGATGTACATTTCACCATGTACTGGCTGAGCAATGGGTCTGCTGGCAAAGCCCATAGACCTGGGACATCTCATTCAACTCCTCCCAGCAAGGGGTGGGGGATATGCTCGTGGGTCTTCGTCCGGAGGGATTATTGATATGACATCTTGCTTCATGTGTTATGGATGTGTCACTATGGAAACTGTATATGTACTCATGCATTCTCAACTTCTTGAGGCACGTATGTTGCCTGTATTGCAACTGTAGTCAAAAAAGCACATTTCAAAGCGTGTCTTGTCTGCAACTTATCGACTTGTGTACACACGCTTGCAACCCTTTGAGTGAGTGGGAGAGCTAGTGAGGCACTACAGCAATTGGGTCCTGTGCTAATGGGTGTTTCTGGGTGCTCAGTCCCTGCCTGCCCAAGTTCTCCAATCCCACGCATAGTCCTGTATGTGTACAAAATGCCAGTAACAGATCTCAAAGTTTGTTAGACAACAGCAAGGCACGCAGACACAGTCATAGTCGCTCATTGTTCACTTACACTCAACGGAAGTAGTTGACGAAGAGCTGTTGTCGCTGGTCAAGGCCTTCTTCCTCACCACTGTCATCGTCACTGGTCATGTGTGGGTTGGGTGCGGGGGGCTGCTGCAGTTCATCGTCGTCCAGAATCAGGGGGATCCTTCTGCGCATGGCCAGGTTGTGTAGCATGCAGCAGGTGACTAACATCTGGCATACCTTCTGTGGTGAGTACTTAGGTGCACCACCAGTCTGGTCCAGGCACCTAAATCTTGACTTCAGAAGTCCAAAAGTGCGCACCAACACACGATGTGTCCTCCCATGTGCATCATTGTATTGGACTTCCCCCGGCGTTGTTGGATTCCGCAGTGGGGACAGCAACCACGGATGATTGGGATGCCCAGAGTCACCTAGTTGTGAGACAGACAGGCAAACAGTGTGATCTGAATGTGTGGGGAGAGCAGCATGTCACACATACATCACAGTCATTGACACAGCCCACTTACCAACAATCCAGGCCCGCTCGGGGTGCAGATTGGCCATCAATTGGTGTATGGTGCTGTTCCGCACGATGTAGGAGTCATGTGCCGACCAGGATACCTCTCACACACATGTGAGATGATCTGATCCGCCTGGCATACCACTTGTACATTGATGGAGTGGTAGTGTTTGCGGTTCCTGTAGATGTGTTCACTTGCCTGTGGTGGAACGAGGGCAATGTGGGTACCATCAATGGCTCCCACAACATTTGGAATGCCTCCCAGGTCATAGAACTCCCCTTCACAGCTGCCAATTCTTCCCTCCTCGGGAAGTGGACAGGTCTGTCGTTGTAAGGCATCAATGCTGACAGGACGTCACGCAATACCATTCTGAACATGGGCTGTGACATCCCCTCGGCGCTGGCCACAGTGTACTGGAAAGACCCAGTACCGGAGAAATGCAGTGCAGCCATACCCTTCACTGTAGCAGACAATGGAGCCGGATATTTTCTTTTTGACTTCAAATGGGGCTCCAACTGGGCACATAGGTTTCGTAGTGTGCGGCGATCCAAACGGAATCCCCGGATGATTTCGATGTCCTCCATCGTCATCAGGTCGGGGATAGGGTGAAAGATGGGTGGTCTCCTCCTACGTACGTCAGGGTACACAGGCATGGGCTGAGTTCTAGATGAAATGTGGTGCACAGCTTTCCCAGAGACTCGCACAACCAGAACATTGACAGGCCCCATGGTCATGTGAAATGCACAAGTGACCTGCATTCAGACGTTGTTTTTCTTCACTCACTCGACATACTGACACTACGACATCCAAAGAAGTCGATGTGTATGGCATGTAGTACACTGCTACATCAAGGATGAGCTGCCCTGTGGTCTGATGGCATGGCACTAGTGTTTCCCAGCATCAGTGCTGAGTTGCATGTTGCTGCTGTCACTGCACGAGCGCAAGCTTCAGTCCCACAATACGCAACACCATTACGGGATGAGGGCAGTGAGTGTCATCTGGACAACGCTACATGGTTGTTCAGCACGGTGGACAGACACATGTGAACATTATGGGGTCAGTCCTGCGAGAGTGTGTGTGGAATTTGCGTAACAGACATTGCAATGTTCACCTGAATGAGGCACAAATGCACATCGATTGTGTATACATGCCCACATGGCTGCCAATGAGCGATGATGTCGGTCAAAGCTATGTTTGTTTGTTCCACATGTGCACTCCTATGACGTGTGTGTGAACATTACCAGGCAATGGCAGCTGTGCACACTGCACGCCACACCAGTACGTGTGTTGGCAGTGCTAGGGGTTACAAGTATGTCTGATTTGCAGACAGTGGACACCTCTGATTGTCTGTCTATGTCACTGGCCCTTCACAAGTCGACCCCTGGCCAAGGGATGCCAGTCAGTTGTCAAGGGATGTACAAGCGATGTTCACAGGTTGGATGTTTCATTACACAACATTGGTGCAGTGCGAGAGACCTTTGTCCTTTTAGACTCCTTCCCTCATTTTGGTCCATGCTGGCCATGGGGCATGACTATGTATGTACTTTCACTCTCCTTTTCTTGGACATGCCATGTGCGTGTAGACTTGACTCAAGGGTCACACACTCTCATACCTTCACAGTGTAGTGACCAGCTGGTCACTGTTCTAGTTGTTCTGATGTACCAGCCACTGCCAGAGGGCTGGCTTACCCCCACCCCACAGCCACCCAGCACAGGCATCACTGGACATGTGACCCTGCCAACAAACGGGGCCGGACGCACGTGCCCTGGGCCAGTTCTCCTATACATGTACGATGTCTGTGTGGTTACTTTATATGCATGGGGGCCTCGTGCCCCACAACATTACACATGGGGTGCACCAATCACTTTAGGCAAATGAGTTGTGATGGGTGATGTAATTTGCATGGCGCCAATGCAAATGCAGTATGTGTTCGCATGCACGGTAGCTGGCATCCGCGACGATGACACGCATTTGCCCCAATTGGATGATGCAGGGTTGCGGTCGCTGCTTCCCGGCCGCCGCGGTGTGACAACCACTATGCGAATGAGCCATCGGCCAATGGGGCCCTTCGGCGTACATATTTTGATGTTGCGGTGTGCGCGCTCTGCTACTGCGGGGCTCGTCATTGGCCCCAGTTGCCTTCAGGGGCACCAAGGGTCACTCATGGGGATGGGGTAGGCCTCGCACTTTGCATTTGGCAGGTTGCCACATTCATCTTGGTGCCGCCACGCTTGCTGGGAGTTGTAGTTGTTCAGGGGTTGCATGCGTGGAGATGTTTGGCACGTACCTCTGCTGTTGGGCGCGGTGGCGTCTTGTCTGGGGGAGGTGCAGCAGGTAGTGCAGCGGGAAGGCCTGTAGCGATGGATCCATGGCGGCCCCAGTGGTTTAGATGGGTCCTGTATCGGCTCTTCCTCTCCGTTGTTGTGTTTCCACCATCCACAACGTGGTGGTTTTTACGTGGCGGTGGGAAGGGCTGTTTGCCACATCGTAATATGTTTGGCAGACGGAACGTGTTTCTGCACGCCAGTCCTGCTCTATTGGCTCCGTCTGCCACCCTTGCATACGCAAAAAAATGTGCGGAGCCTGACAGACCGCGGCAGACGGTAAATGGCCTCTGTAGGACCATTGTAATTTGGTGGTCGCAATGACCGCATCCGGGGCGGGAAAATGAACGTTTTGCACCACCAGCACGGATGGGCTTCCGTCCAGCTTCATAATGAGCCCCTTAGGGGCCGATTCCGATCTCGGTCGGAGGCGCACCCAATACCATTCGGTCGGGAAAAAAGCCATGCGAAAGCCTGTTTCCCGACCGATCCGTACAGCACACAGAACGAGTAAGTACGATGCGCACAACAGCACAGAATCCGGCCGAGCTGTACTCACCCAAACCAGGTCCTGTTCCCCGACCGAGGCGAATCCGGAAACGCCGAATCGAGTCGCACGGAAGGAAAAATGCAGCTCCGTCCGGCCGAACGAGTACGATGCACTTTCCGTACGCGCCGAACCCGTCGCTACGCACGGCACGTCAAAGCATCCGGGAGAGGCGCACATAAGCTCTGATTCGCGCCACAACACGATCCACGGCTACGAGACGAACACGCCAGCGACGAGGACGAGGCGAAGCGACGAGGACGACGTGAAGCGACGAGAACGACACGAACCAACCATGAATCCCTTCGTCCCGATCATACCAATATTCTACATTTACTACCGGACCAGGCACGGACGCGTACGGCGCAGAAGGTAAGTCAGACACCAACCACAAAACACATACAACACGTACACGACACATCACACACACACAGAAGGATGCAGAATATACTTACACCAGCAACAGCAGCACCATAGGGGCGGGATGCCCATCACCAATGCCACATATGCACACAGGGGCCTGAATGCGCACCACCACCCCTACCCAGGGGGGCAGGATGCCTACCACCACCCTGAGCCAGGGGGGGCTGGATGCCCACCAATACTACCACCCTCACCCAGGGGGGGCTGGATGCCTACCACTACTACCACCCTCACCCAGGGGGGGCTGGATGCCTACCACCACCCTTGGCCAGGGGGCTGGATGCCTACCACTACTACCACCCTCACCCAGGGGGGCTGGATGCCTACCACTACTACCACCCTTACCCAGGGGGGCTGGATACCTACCACTACTACCACCCTCAGCCAGGGGGGGCTGGATGCCTACCACCACCCTTAGCCAGGGGGGGGCTGGATGCCTACCACTACTACCACCCTCACCCAGGGGGCTGGATGCCTACCACTACTACCACCCTCACCCAGGGGGGCTGGATGCCTACCACTACTACCACCCTCAGCTAGGGGGGCTGGATGCCTACCACCACCCTTAGCCAGGGGGGCTGGATGCCTACCACTACTACCACCCTCACCCAGGGGGCTGGATGCCTACCACTACTACCACCCTCAGCCAGGGGGCTGGATGCCTACCACCACCCTTAGCCAGGGGGCTGGATGCCTACCACTACTACCACCCTCAGCCAGGGGGGCTGGATGGCTACCACTACTACCACCCACACCCAGGGGGGCTGGATGCCTACCACTACTACCACCCTCAGCCAGGGGGCTGGATGCCTACCACCACCCTTAGCCAGGGGGGCTGGATGCCTACCACTACTACCACCCACAGCCAGGGGGGCTGGATGCCTACCACTACTACCACCCTCAGCCAGGGGGGCTGGATGCCTACCACTACTACCACCCTCACCCAGGGGGCTGGATGCCTACCACTACTACCACCCTCAGCCAGGTGGGGCTGGATGCCTACCACCACCCTTAGCCAGGGGGGCTGGATGCCTACCACTACTACCACCCTCACCCAGGGGGCTGGATGCCTACCACTACTACCACCCTCAGCCAGGGGGGCTGGATGCCTATCACCACCCTTAGCCAGGGGGGGCTGGATGCCTACCACTACTACCACCCTCAGCCAGGGGGGGCTGGATGCCTACCACTACTACCACCCACACCCAGGGGGTGCTGGATGCCTACCACTACTACCACCCTCAGCCAGGGGGGCTGGATGCCTACCACCACCCTTAGCCAGGGGGCTGGATGCCTACCACTACTACCACCCTCAGCCAGGGGGCTGGATGCCTACCACCACCCTTAGCCAGGGGGGCTGGATGCCTACCACTACTACCACCCTCAGCCAGGGGGGCTGGATGCCTACCACTACTACCACCCACACCCAGGGGGGCTGGATGCCTACCTCTACTACCACCCTCAGCCAGGGGGGCTGGATGCCTACCACCACCCTTAGCCAGGGGGGCTGGATGCCTACCACTACTACCACCCTCAGCCAGGGGGGCTGGATGCCTACCACCACTACCACCCACACCCAGGGGGGCTGGATGCCTACCACTACTACCACCCTCAGCCAGGGGGGCTGGATGCCTACCACCACCCTTAGCCAGGGGGGCTGGATGCCTACCACTACTACCACCCTCAGCCAGGGGGGCTGGATGCCTACCACTACTACCACCCACACCCAGGGGGGCTGGATGCCTACCACTACTACCACCCTCAGCCAGGGGGGCTGGATGCCTACCACCACCCTTAGCCAGGGGGGCTGGATGCCTGTTACTACTACCACCCTCACCCAGGGGGGGCTGGATGCCTACCACTACTACCACCCTCACCCAGGGGGGGCTGGTGCCTACCACCACCCTTAGCCAGGGGGGGATGGATGCCTACCACTACTACCACCCTCAGCCAGGGGGGGCTGGATGCCTACCACTACTACCACCCACACCCGGGGGGGCTGGATGCCTACCACTACTACCACCCTCAGCCAGGGGGGGCTGGTTGCCAACCACTACTACCACCCCCACTCATAGGATGGACAATGCATGACACAACCAGCACACCACAACCTAGGGAATGCAAGAAGAAGACATCCCCCCAACACCATGACAAGCGTGTGTAGACTGTGTCAAATGCCTACTACACCGAACATGACTTTGAACATACAATGTGATCCCCTAGCACATGTGCCACACATATATGTGTGTGGCACCCACAATGCAAGCAGGCCATGACCATTGTGGCAATGGGGTCCAAACCCCCATCACCACAGTGACCAAAAGGTAAGTGTGGGGTCCATAGCTGAAGCACATTTTGAACATTGTGGCAATGGGGTCCAAACCCCCATCATCACAGTGACCAAAATGTAAGTGTGGGGTCCATAGCTGAAGCACATTTTGAACATTGTGGCAATGGGGTCTAAACCCCCATCACCACAGTGACCAAAAGGTAAGTGTTGACAAAGAAAGAGGTGCAACTGCCAAACTGCATGGATGATTCCTGGTCACAGAACAACAAACACATCAGTGGCAAAGTAGTGTATGTGTCCCATTGCAACATAAATTGGGGGAGCCAAATACTGCAGTGCAAATAAGACATACCTTTGGCCATGTGCAGACAAACAACACCCATGGGGGCTGACACCGTCAACAATCCTCAATGACACAATGACAGAAGTGACCATCAGAATGCAGACCCACATATTTGCACCAATGGGCACACAAATGCAGATACCCTGTGGAGACTGCAGATGTGAGGTGAACAGATACCATACCATGGCAGCGATGGGACACACAAACCATGATCATTGTGCTGACCGATGACCTAGGAGTCCCAGGGACAGCAGGGGAAACCCACCAAACTACATACAGCCAATGGCACACCCAAGATATGCCAATGCAGTGGTGCAGATGCACAAACACAAACAGGCAGACCCACACTGCACATCATACACAACAGGTGAGGGGGGTGCCAGTGTCCCCAGGCAACCACACAACACATGAGGAGACCTGAATACCAATCATACAGATGTGCATACAGTGCCACACAAAGGTAACTCATGGATCCAAATCCCCTATGTGGACAAGCAGGCATTGTCAGATGAGAGGGAGCACAAATCACACATGTCACACAGGCACGTAGGGACAGCAACTGACACAGCAAGACACAGACACACCACAGCACCACCCCCAGGGCCCCCACAATGTGGTGACCCTGGGCTGCATTACAATCCCACTGTGATGACAAAGCTAAATGTGGTTCACACTGTGAACCACAGTCATGTGTCCTGAGCTACTAACTACCATCACACCTACACAAGCAAAAATCAAACAGCATGGCCAGTAAGCCAAGGCCAACATGGAGGCAGGGGCCTAGCCGGGCAACAACTCTCATCTGCACACACTCAACACCACACCCCTCGACCTCCAACAATGTGCAGCAGTGAAGTACACATGCACTGGTGACATTGCACATGCACCCATGACTATTCCAGGGTGGTGGGTGGGAACCAAGGTGCAGAAACACATCACACATGGCCACTCAACAAGACTCCTGAATGTCTGACACACTGCACACTACGCTGTACATGGACATGACGGCAATACCACACCAACCAATGGGATCCCATCCACAGTCACACACCAATGAAGAAGCCAAGGTCACCCACAAAGAACACACATAGACAACAACCAACATTGCAGCCCGGACCCTGAGGAGTGCCAGCAGTCACACACACAACGTGTCACAATCACTGAAAGATAACACAAACTTGAAATCACATGACAGGGGCAAACAACAAGTGCCAAGGGGAAACCTGACTGTGACCCATCTGCGTCTGCACACAAACTCAGCCCTGACAGCAAACACACCTATGGGTGACACCCTGATGACCAGTAATGTGCCATGCACCCACATCACAGAGAACCCAGGGAGAAGACTTTGGGGGAACATAGGTCAACTCAGCTAGCATCACAAACAGGTACAACACTAGGGATCACAGCATGCACAGCTAAACGGAAGTGAACACACAGACATGCACATACAACACACACCTTGGGCGCAGGCAATGTCACAGGAGTACACACTGCCATGAGGGGACTCCACTCCTGTGTGAGGAAAGCTGTGCCATATGTTGCCTCAGTAGGGCCCCATCATGTCAGCTGAGCACTTGGTCACACAATCAACAATTAGCACCAAATGAGAGCTCCCGTAACATCAGCCTGGTCATGGAAGTGCCAACGGAATCATCAGCACAGATCCAACACACTTGTATAGCAATGTTGCACTGACAACACAGATGAGTCCTTCCCCATTGATGCCCAAACCTGCATGTCCACTGGAGATGGCCACACGGTCAGGGAAGTAGACGAATTGAACAATGGCAGGCACAACAGATGTGCAGGGGTGGAAGCCACAGATGTGAAATAGGCAATCTAAGTAGGAAATCCCATTGCCAAATACTGAACACATGACACCCTCAGATGCTGCTATGGATGACATGGATACACCACAGGATAGGACACATTCCCCCTGGACCACATGGGTTCCTGCACAGTAACACTTCATTATCATGAGACCAAATATCACCATCACTGCAGCAAGGGCATGGTTAGCATCATCAACATCATGTACATCAGAAGCAAAAGCACTAGAGAACAGAAAGTTGCTTTATTCAGCATATGTGGCATTAAAAGTAGAAGTCCGGTAGAAAATAAACAAAGGCCAATGGCCAGTCCATCAACAAAGTCACAAGTGGGTGACAGTGGCAGATGCCACCCTACACATGCCTGCACAAAACCAGGGACAATCCACTAGGAGGGGCAACCGGGGGTAGGCCAGGCACCGCAGGGACAGGATCAGGGCTCACCAGGAGGAAGCAGGGAAGGGGTGGTGGGTGCTGGAGAGCCACTGACAACTGCAGTGGAGTTGTCTGACATGGTGTGTGCCGGCACAACTGGGGGCACGACTCAGATGTTGTGGGTGCCGGCACGACTGCAATGGACCCTGCAGATGGAGTGGACAGGTCCGCCACTGCGGTGCCCAAGTCAGACAGGGTGGTAGTGGACTCCACTGCAGTGCCTACCACCAGGGGAGGAGAATGGGGAACAGGCAAGATGGGCTGGACAGAGGGGAGGACACCCTCACCACATCAGTGGCACAGACAAGCGCAGCGGGGGTGTGGTGCCGGGAGAGCAAGTGGCAGGGGAGAAGGCCGGATCCTCTTGGGGATGGTATATCTGTGGGTGGGGGAACCTGGGGCAGGGTGTGGTGGGGGCACCTGTGGAGTGGGGGCCTGAGGGATGGAGGAAGGAGACCTGGTGCTTGAGCTGCAGGGCGGCGGCGGGGTCTTGCTCTTACCACTCCGGGGGACTTGCGGGTGGGGGCCTCAGTCTGTCTGCGCCTGGGGGAGGGTGTCCGGGGGCGAGGGGCACTCTGCTCCATGTGGGGGCTTCTTCTTCCCCCTGGATGCTGGAGCAGCTGGATCGGAGGGGAAGAGGCCGAGGTCACTGAGGAAGAGGCGCTGGGTCTTTGGGGTTGCAGGTGAGGCAAGGGAGGGTGTTTTGGAGGGAGAGGCAACTGAGGACTGCGCAGTGCCCGTGGATGCGTGTGTGTGTACCAGGGCCCCATCCCCTGTGAGTCTGGTTTCAGTCCCCTGACTGTGCGTGCGTGTGCGTTTTGTTTGTGGCGTGTGTGTCTGTGTGCTGGACGTGTGTGTGCTGGTGTGTGCCTGTGCCGGTGTGTGTGTGCTTGGGACGGGTAAGGTGCTGGGGAGTGTGGATGGAGCAGAGGCAGGAGGGGTGAGGGACTGTCTGAGGAGGGACACTGCTGCCGTCAGGGAGGAGTCCATGGACCTATTGCCCCTCTGTAGGTCAGACATGCCCGATGAGATGCCCTCCATGAACGACGCCAGCTGAGTCAACAGAGCGGTGTGCGCATGGAGGACACTCAGCATGGCTGTCTGCCCTACATGGAGCTGGCGAAGGAGGTACACAGACTCCTCACTCAGGGCAGCAGGGGACACAGGGGTAGGGGGTGCGGTGCCTGGCCCAAAGGAGACACGCTCCCGAACATGGGAGCCTCCACGGACCTGGGGAATGGGAGCCGATGGGAGGGCGGTGGTGGTGCTGGTGGTGGCGGGGACAGCAACACTAGCTGGGGTGTGGTGGCTGCTGACACCCGCCTCCATAAGGGAGTCATCCTCCGAGTTGCTCTGGTCCTCAGCTGAGGTGGATGGTGCTGAGGACTCCTCGGTGTGGCTCCCCTCGCCCTCCGTGCCACTGGGTCCCTCCGACCACTCCTCGGCTGCTGACCCAGTCTGGCTCTCTGGCTCCTCCTGGTCTGTGGAGCTGTCCCCTTCCGTGGCCGTGGATGTATCTGCAAACAATGGGGAAACAGACAGACATCAGTCACCTGCACCAAACGCACACACCACTGTGAGCACAGCACATTACAGAGCAAGCCCTGGCATCATTAGTTGTACATTGCTAAAAGTGCCCTAACTGAACAGGAGAAGCCAATTGTCAGTCTGATGCCAAGCATGGCACTCACATCCCACATGGCCTTGCACCCATCTGTCTGGTGTCTGTTGGATTGCAACACCCCAGTGTGGACACATGCACCAAGTACACAGTAGTTGGACAGTGCAGAGGACACGGTGTGGCATGTGGACATGCACACATCACAGCTCTTGCCACTGAGTCAGTACAGGTTTCCGGATGAAAGGGATGCCCAGAGTCAAATAGGAAATGCATGTGATGCATACCAGCGACAGACACCATGTTGCACCCATGTCCTGATAGCCATCGCCACAATGGTGTGCATGTAGCACATGTCACTCCCCTGCAGGACCACCAATAAGTTGACACATGCCATGGCAGAGGCATGACTGCTAAGTCATACATCACTGTCTCAGTGATGTATGACTTGGCAGCCAGACAACAACACTATGCACTGTGTCACAATAGTAGGTCATGGGGAATGCAAGTCCTGGAGCTGCACAAGTGCACATGTACATCCCCCACACAACACATCATCTTAACCCTCATCTGTCCAGGTCATACCTATTGGAAATATGGGAGACCTGTGACACTACCCTCTGAACCTGAGCCCCTCACAATCTGCTGTGAATGGGGAACAGCTGCCTGAACTTCACATTTGCATACCCCAGTCTGCACAGGCAGCTGATCAAACACCTATTTGACACACAAGTATCGTCTCCTATGGTCACATCTCCAGGGGCATGCTGAGCCCCTACCAAGAAACACCCCAGCAGTCCTGGCAACTAATCCACAGCACACTGACACAGAGGCAGACAGCTGAGGGGTCAAATCACTGCGCACAATGTGTCAGCTGATACACGGGAGTGGGAGTACAGAGTGCATTGCACGGCCTGGAGTAGGCATGACTGTCCTGCTCCACATGAATGAGGGATGAGCCCTGGACAGTGGATAGCTGGCTATGTATGTGTGACACATGTAATCTGCACACTCCTGGGGCCCAAACATTGTTCCCACCCGCTGCATGGGCGTGTGCCACATACCCCAGGCACATGTGGTGGCTCAGCACAGCAAGTGGACCGCATATCAAAGCAACACGCAGATTACATGTCCGAACACAGGCGTAGTGTGAACAATGGACCCACCCATGATGCCCACAACAGAGTTAGGGAAACAGATGCTGTCCCCCACCTTTAGTGAAGCAAACTGCAAGGACACAGTCCCAAGTGACACAATTCCCTGAATGTAAGGGCCACACCTGGGTATCAGATGAGCAGTGGGCAGTGCACAATAGAGGGACATGGCTCCTGGACAACATGACTGCTGCACTGTGGCAGTTGAACCAGGCCAGAGGAGGGCACACAGCATGTAATACAGAGTTCACAGTGCAGTCTTTGACTCACCCCTCCTTGCTGCTGTCTGGCCTTCAGCTGCCCATCCAGGTCTGGAAACACCACCACCAGGATCTGGAGCATGTGGGGGGTCAGGGTCCGTGTTCCGTCCCTCCTGCGAGGAGGTGACAGCTTCAGCTGGACCCGTGCAATCCTCCGGGTCCAGCCCCGAAGGTCCTGCCACCTCTTCTGGCAGTTGCGGATCCGGCGCTTGTAGACCCCCACGGACCGGACAGCCCGGATGATGTCCTTCCAGATCTCCTGCTTCCGATGGGCATTAACCTGTCAGGATGACAAAGTGAAAAGGCCATTACTACACATGCAACATATCCGTGCATGACACAGTTGTATATACATGTCTCAATCACAGGGGCACCTGATGTACACAGGCAGTGCAAAGCTGCCCATGGACAGTTTGCCAGACGTCACTACATGGTATCATTGCATGGGAAGTAAAACCTTGTTCAAATGCACTGTCACTGCACCATACCTGTCCAGTGCATTTCACTACACACTATGGGGGGTGACAACTACTCAGTGAGCCTGCTAGCCAGTGGCATGCAGACTTTCAGCCTTGCTAGTCAGACAATATGCACATTCAGAAAGGCAGTGCACAGAACACTCACCTGCTCCCCTGGTGTCCCATACAGCTTGCTGTACTGTGGAAGTAGGCTGTCCAGCAGGGCCTGGTTCTCCTCAAGGCTGAAGGCTGGGGCTCTCTCCACAGTACGTGCCATTGCAGGGTCCAGAGGGCAAGAGACAGCAGCAGTGCAGTGGCAGATGTCGTCCTGGAGCATGTAGTGCAGGCAAGTGAGCTCTCAGGGGAACAGCCAGCAATATATATGTGCTGGAGAGGCAGATACTGTCCCTTGTGTCCAAAGTGATAGGTCCAAGTCATTTGCATCTTCTGAATCTGGCCAATCCATGGAATAGCAGCACCAAAACACGCCCACAGCATCCTTCAAATCTTCAACTTCATGACATACATGATTTTGCAACATTGTTGTGGGTGACCAACTGATTTTCCAGCAACCGACTCGTTCTAAATTCGAAAACGCGTCCGTTGCCAGGCAAGGCCATTGTCAATGGGTGCGCACCGATCGGTCCATTGCGGGTCAACGCGTACAGAGGTACAACGCGTACCCGCACACATTGAATGCAATGGGCCGGCCGGGGGCACCGATCGGTCCATTGCAGTTCAACGCATACAGGGGTACAACGCGCACTCGCACACATTGAATGCAATTGGCCGGCCGGGGCACCGATCGGTCCATTGCGGTACAACGCGTACAGGGGTACAACGCGTACCCGCACACATTCAATGCAATGGGCCGGCCGGGGCACCGATCGGTCCATTGCAGTTCAACGCGTACAGGGGTACAACGCGTACCCGACACATTGAATGCAATGGGCCGGCCGGGGCACCGATCGGTCCATTGCGGTACAACGCGTACAGGGGTACAACGCGTACTCGCACACATTGAATGCAATGGGCCGGCCGGGGGCACCGATCGGTCCATTGCAGTTCAACGCGTACAGGGGTACAACGCGTACAGGGGTACAACGCGTACCCGCACACATTGAATGCAATGGGCCGGCCGGAGGCACCGATCGGTCCATTGCAGTACAACGCGTACAGGGGTACAACGCGTACCCGCACACATTGAATGCAATGGGCCAGCCGGGGCACCGATCGGTCCATTGCAGTTCAACGCGTACAGGGGTACAACGCATACCCACACACATTGAATGCAATGGGCCGGCCGGGGCACCGATCGGTCCATTGCAGTACAACGCTGTACAGGGGTACAACGCGTACCCGCACACATTGAATGCAATGGGCCGGCCGGGGCACCGATCGGTCCATTGCTGTTCAACGCATCACTGTACATGTGACTGGCATATGTCAGCATGCCTGTCTCAGATGGACATATGCCAGCCACAGATAGCTCCCAGGGAGTGAGGGGCACACCTACATCACGACAGCCTGTCCAAACTTTATCATAAGGCATGTAAGGCTGCATTTCCTATTGTGTGTATGTTGGTGTACATGTTGTCCTGTGGGTGTCACCTGTGGGCAGCCTCCCCCAGGTTGTGCACGTGTTAATGGGGACAGGATCCTGGGTGTTACGTGTACATGACCACTGTGATGTGCAACTGTTCATATCTGTGCATGTGCCATGGTCACATTTCACAGTGGTGTATGTGTATGTCATGTCACATACCCCGTGAGTCCCATGTGGGACGGTATGTTTGAGCCAGGGTGTCCCAGTGGCACAATAGTGATGGTCCTCCACAGTCTTTGTGCATGTAGTGTTTACAATGTCTCTGATTTCATGTGCACAATGGGAGACAGTCTCCACATCCACGTTGTGTGTGCATGGACTTTGATGTTGTGCGTGTGTGTGTCACAGACGTCCATGTCTGTCCTGCCGTGGCAAGTGGGACCACTACCTGTGGGGGTCATGGTTGTTTTTCTGTGGTGTATACATGATACTCCATGTAATGCCAGTGTCCATGTGGCAATACAGGGTCCCTGGGAATGTACCTGTCGTTGAGCTGTGGTGCCTGGGGCACATCTGTCCTCACATGTCACTGTGGGGGTGAGTGACACGGCAGCAGGAGATGGGAACTGTGACACGGCCTCATGATATCCAATGGGCCAACCTGGGACTAATTGATGCCACCTGTTGGACCGTGTTGACAGATGTTGGCCATGTATGTACCATACATGTCCTTACGGAACTGCACACTTCATGTAGTTGTGCCTCATAATGATGTATGTTGGGATATTGAGTGTGTTCAATGCCGCATAAGTGGGGTGACTGACAATCTTGCTTACTTCTCCTCTGCACTGCAGGGCTCCTGCTGTCCATCGACCATTCCCAGACCTGGCAACAATGGTGGAACGGGACAGCATCCGACGGTACCGCTTCACCAGGCAGCTGATTGAGGATTTGGCAGTGCAGTTGTCCCCACATTTGCAGCCTGGCCGGCCGTATCCTACAGCGCTGACCCCCAAGGTGAAGGTGATGGCAGCCCTACACTTCTTTGCCACCGGTACCTTCCAACATACTGTGGCGACTGCTGGTGGGATGTCACAGACCATGTTGAGCCGTGTGCTCCGCGATGTTTTGGCGGCAATGTTGCTATTCCTGAACCGGTACATCTATTTCCCTAGACTGCGACGACTCACTGACGTGAAGAGTGACTTTTATGCCCTGGGGAGGATGCCGCATGTCATTGGCTCCATTGATGGGACACATGTGGCTTTGGTACAGACACAGGCCCAGGAGCAGGCCTACAGGAACCGCAAGCACTACCACTCGGTCAATGCACTGGTGGTGTGTCTTGCAGACATGACCATCACACACGTGTGTGCCCGTTTCCCTGGTTCAGCACACGATGCCTTTGTGATGAGGAGTAGTCGCATCCCCAGGATGATGGCACAGATGCAGAACCAGCGTGCCTGGCTTGTCGGTGTGTACTGACTTTGTGCCATTGTGTGTGATCTGATCTGTAGTATTCCGCCCACTTTTCCAAGTCAGCTAATGTGCACTTGTCTGTCCGTAGGTGACTCGGGATACCCCAACATGCCGTGGTTGCTGACACCCTTCAGGAACCCTGTGACACCAACCCAGATGCGCTACAATGAGGCATATGGTCGGACCATGAGAGTGATTGAGCGGACATTTGGTCTCCTGAAGAGCCGCTTCCGCTGCCTGGACAAGACCGGAGGGTCCCTCCCATATGCCCCTGCGAAAGTGTGCAAGATTATCATCGTCTGCTGCATGCTCCACAACCTGGCAGTGCGGAAGGAGTTGCCTCTCATCCAGGATGACAATGACCAACATCCGCCACCTGTGGAGGATCCTGGCCTGGACCACGATGCCAGTGACGATGATGATGATGATGATGAGGGTGATGTCCGCACACAGCTCATCACCAACTTCTTTAGCTGAATGCGAGTATCCTGAGGTGTCATGTCAATGATGTGAGTTGGCATGATGTGTAGGTGGTGCTCTGGTGCTGTTGGAGTGTGTCCATGGGCTACTTGACTGGATGTGTGTTGCGATGTGTGCTTACAGGTGGGCTGTACTCCCCAACAGTGTTGACATGCTAACTTGGTTCTGGGTGGGTATCTTGTAACATGTATTGTGCATGAGTTTTGCTGTTCTGTCCTGTACTCCATTGCTTTTGACTGTGTGTCATTTCTGTCCTTCACAGGGTACTTTCAGATTCGTTTGGTCAACTGTGTCCACCGACGACGTGATTGCACTTCCAGGCTGGTAGCTGTTGTGTCCCTACAGGTGATGTGCGCCACACCCATGGACTTCCTTCCGTCTACAGTTGTTGACTGTGTGCCCGCTGCCAGGTGGGATTACCTTCCATCTGTAGTGGTTACGACATGTTGCAACTGTGTAATAAACCTGTGCTTCACTTTGTGATGTGCGTTGTCTGTGGTCACACATTTGACTGCCATTTGCTTACTGCACCTGTGGGCTACTTGACTACAACTGGGAATGGGTGTGGTGTCTGTGCATTGCACCGTCTTCCCTGGCAACATCAGTGTAGGCAATGAGTCAGATGGCCTAGGTGTGTATGTGTTGTGTAGCCCTGGTGGTGTGTCTCCCTCATATGTGTCACGTTGCCTTTACTCACATGCCTGTGTTGTCCTTGCTGTTGCAGTTCGCATACACAGTGTAATTTTGCAGTTCATCATCCCCATAACAGCACCCACGTTGGAATCACAACAGAGGCAAGTATGGTGTATTAGTGTGTTTATTGTGATACATTTGTGTGAATAGTGCATAGGATGGGTAGTGCTGTACATAAATCTTGCAATCAGAAGTTCCTAGGTGAATTGAAAGTCCTGGTAGACAGAATCCCCAGTATTGGGGCCACAGTTGTCTGACACATTGGTCCAACTTGTACTCCCCATGCAATGTGTGGGAGTAGTGTTGCCATCAACAGGGTGAACAGTCTGTGCACAAAGGTGAACATCCAGAACAGGTTCAGGCTTCCTGGGAGTTGCGCTTGGCCATCGGCCTCTCACTTGCCCCTCTTCGGACGACCCCTCTTCTTGGGGGGGCCCCTCAAGTACAGGCTGCTGCGGTGCAGGGGACTCTCCGCCAGAGTCATCCTCCCTCCCTGTGGCAGTTGCAGTTTGTTCGGCACCAGATGTTGTTGGCACACAGGGAGGTGTGGACTGGTTGCTGTTCATCTGGCGGAGGCATTGTAAAATGTCCCTGTGCACCGCCGTCATCTCATGCAGTGCATCCCACTTGGACTCCACGCGGGACATGTGTGAGTCCATGCGGGACATGTGTGACTCCACGTGGGACACGTGAGAGTCCAAGCGGGCATGATGGGCAGCCTGCTGCTGTTTCATGTCTCTGAGGAGCCCCACTACCTGGCTGAGGTCTCCGGTGCTGGACTGGTACGCATCAGCTATGCGTACCAGTTGTGGGTCATCATGCACACCAGCAACCTCTGCAAGCAGCGACCTCTGTCTCCCACCCCTCCCACCACCCCTGCTGACATGTGCAGTGCGTGCAGTGGCACGCACAGATGACCCTGGTCCACCTTGGGGGTTGGTGGTGGTGGTGGTGTCCATGGCCCCAGGTTGGTCCAGGGTCCCTGTGCTGGTGTTGCTCCTTGTTCTGTCCATGTCGGCAGGGATGGTATTTGTGGTGACAGTCGTTGGAGGGGTGGGTGCAGGGGGTGCAGCTGGTGGTCCTGCTGGTGCTGCAGCTGGTGGTCCTGCTGGTGCTGCATGTAGACTTGCACCGGATGTGCCAGGTTGGTCTTCTTCATCCGAGGAGGGCAGAGGCTGTACGACGCCAGTGAGCTCCGCATCCTCTTGAGCCTGGGACTGGGACTCCTCAGCGTCTGCTGCTGTGTCCCCATCATCACCTGTTTTTGGGAGACACACACAATGTATGTTATGTTTCTGCAGGCATCAATGGTTGACACACATGACAGTTGTGACTGTGCCTCTGGGTGCGGGCCTGTACATTGCATTGTCCTAAGTCGTCACAGTCAGGGGTTGATATTGGTGTGGCACATTGTCCTGCATTATTTGGGCATATCTATGTATTTTTTGGGGTGTGAACATGGTCTGCATTGGTTGTGTTTGGTTGACAGCCGGCCCTCCTTCCCACCCACCCAGCCAGTCAGTTATCCCACCATGGACTGTGCTTGCATTGCAGGGAGTGGAAGTTGTCTCTCAGGATGTCAGTCAGTGGTGTCCTGCTGTTTGTTGGTGCACAGTTGCCAGCAGGGCCTTGTGCTCCCCACAGCAGTAGCCAGTGTCAGCCATCGTGTGAGTCCTTCTCCACTTCCTGTGATGTGAGCATGGTTTAGGGTGGTGTTGATGGGACAGTTGTGGGGGTGACCAATATCAGTGACTACGACTCCCATCATGCTATTGCCTCCACCCCCTTCCCAGCATGCCCATGCTTCCTTCCTTTTGACTCTGCTTCCCTGTGGGGTGGGCTGGCTGTGCTGACAGGATGGCTGGGAGTGTTGTCCTGGCAGTTGTTTGGCTAAAAGTCCCAAGAGTGTCCCTGTGCTTCACACAACATAACCCAGGGTGGTGGTTCTTTGTGGGATCTTGTGTTAGGATGGGGGGCATTGCATTCTACCAGGTGGGTTCTGTGGAGTTTGTGTTGGGGGGTGTGTGAGGGGAGGTGCTTGTGACAATGGTCAGTGCTGCAAGTCCTCCTTACCACCCACCCAGCCAACCAGTTATCCCACCATGGAACGTGCTTGCATTGCAGGGAGTGGAAGTTGTCTCTCAGGATGTCAGTCAGTGGTGTCCTGCTTTTTGTTGGTGCACAGTTGCCAGCAGGGCCTTGTGCTCCCCACAGCAGTAGCCAGTGTCAGCCATCTTGTGAGTCCTTCTCCACTCCCTGTGATGTGAGCATGGTTCAAGGTGGTGTTGATG
The DNA here is from genome assembly GCA_963921515.1 of Calotriton arnoldi. Classification (NCBI taxonomy): domain Eukaryota; kingdom Metazoa; phylum Chordata; class Amphibia; order Caudata; family Salamandridae; genus Calotriton; species Calotriton arnoldi. The sequence goes on from CAWUFW010005442.1 coordinate 962,300, forward strand.
GGACAGTTGTGGGGGTGAGCTATGTCTGTGACTATGACTCCCATCATGCTATTGCCTCCACCCCACTTCCCAGCATTCCCATACTTACTTGCTTTTGTGGGGAGTTCAGTGTGTGTGGGTGTGAGAGCAATGGCAAGATGGCTGACAGTGGTGTCCTGCTGTTGGTTGGTGTGTAGTTCCCAGCATACCCTTGTGCTCCCCACGACACAGCAACAGTGTCAGACATCTTTGATGGGCCTTTCCACTCTCTGTGGGATGTGCATGCGTGAGTGTGAGCTTGCTGGGCCATGTGGTGGGGGATGTAGAGCTGTGACTACGACTCCCATCATGCTATTGCCTCCACCCCCCTTCCCAGCATGCCCATGCTTCCTTCCTTTTGACTCTGCTTCCCTGTGGGGTGGGCTGGCTGTGCTGACAGGATGGCTGGGAGTGTTGTCCTGGCAGTTGTTTGGCTAAAAGTCCCAAGAGTGTCCCTGTGCTTCACACAACATAACCCAGGGGGGTGGTTCTTTGTGGGATCTTGTGTTAGGATGGGGGGCATTGCATTCTACCAGGTGGGTTCTGTGGAGTTTGTGTTGGGGGGTGTGTGAGGGGAGGTGCTTGTGACTATGGTCAGTGCTGCAAGTCCTCCTTCCAACCCAGCCAGCCAGATATCCCACCATGGACTGTGCTTGCATTGCAGGGAGTGGAAGTTGCCTCTCAGGATGTCAGTCAGTGGTGTCCTGCTGTTTGTTGGTGCACAGTTGCCAGCAGGGCCTTGTGCTCCCCACAGCAGTAGCCAGTGTCAGCCATCTTGTGAGTCCTTCTCCACTCCCTGTGATGTGAGCATGGTTCAGGGTGGTGTTGATGGGACAGTTGTGGGGGTGACCAATATCAGTGACTACGACTCCCATCATGCTATTGCCTCCACCCCCTTCCCAGCATGCCCATGCTTCCTTCCTTTTGACTCTGCTTCCCTGTGGGGTGGGCTGGCTGTGCTGACAGGATGGCTGGGAGTGTTGTCCTGGCAGTTGTTTGGCTAAAAGTCCCAAGAGTGTCCCTGTGCTTCACACAACATAACCCAGGGTGGTGGTTCTTTGTGGGATCTTGTGTTAGGATGGGGGCATTGCATTCTAACAGGTGGGTTCTGTGGAGTTTGTGTTGGGGGGTGTGTGAGGGGAGGTGCTTGTGACTATGGTCAGTGCTGCAAGTCCTCCTTCCCACCCAGCCAGCCAGATATCCCACCATGGACTGTGCTTGCATTGCAGGGAGTGGAAGTTGTCTCTCAGGATGTCAGTCAGTGGTGTCCTGCTGTTTTTTGGTGCACAGTTGCCAGCAGGGCCTTGTGCTCCCCACAGCAGTAGCCAGTGTCAGCCATCTTGTGAGTCCTTCTCCACTCCCTGTGATATGAGCATGGTTCAGGGTGGTGTTGATGGGACAGTTGTGGGGGTGACCAATATCAGTGACTACGACTCCCATCATGCTATTGCCTCCACCCCCTTCCCAGCATGCCCATGCTTCCTTCCTTTTGACTCTGCTTCCCTGTGGGGTGGGCTGGCTGTGCTGACAGGATGGCTGGGAGTGTTGTCCTGGCAGTTGTTTGGCTAAAAGTCCCAAGAGTGTCCCTGTGCTTCACACAACATAACCCAGGGTGGTGGTTCTTTGTGGGATCTTGTGTTAAGATGGGGGCATTGCATTCTACCAGGTGGGTTCTGTGGAGTTTGTGTTGGGGGTGTGTGAGGGGAGGTGCTTGTGACTATGGTCAGTGCTGCAAGTCCTCCTTCCCACCCAGCCAGCCAGATATCCCACTATTGAACGTGCTTGCATTGCAGGGAGTGGAAGTTGTCTCTCAGGATGTCAGTCAGTGGTGTCCTGCTGTTTGTTGGTGCACAGTTGCCAGCAGGGCCTTGTGCTCCCCACAGCAGTAGCCAGTGTCAGCCATCTTGTGAGTCCTTCTCCACTCCCTGTGATGTGCGCATGGTTCATGGTGGTGTTGATGGGACAGTTGTGGGGGAAATATGTGTGACTGCGACTTCCATGATGCTATTGGCTACACTGACTTGGCCAGCATACACAGAATTCCTTCCTTTGAGTGGTCTTCACTGTGTGTTGGTGTTGTTGTGGTGGCTACATGTCTGGATGTGTTTGTTAGTTCTATTTGTGCCACTGCCTAGCTGTAGTTGTAGTTGTGTTTGTACATGTGATGGCACAGTTGGATGTGACTTTTTTGATGGCATGTGTTGTGTTTATCTGACTGACATACACATTTTGGGATGATTCTGTTCTGGTTGCTGTGTAATTGCTATGAGTGCATGGTTTGACTCTCCCCTTGACAGTGATGTGTGTGTGTTTTGTGGCAGTATATTGTGTACATTTGTTGTGTACTCACCAGGCTCTGGGATGTTCTCTAGTCCATATACGCTCACTGGCGGAAGGATGGCCCGCACCTTCTCCTCCCAGGGCCTGAGGTATATTGGCTTGGCAGGAGGGCCACTGCCGGTGTGTTGGCTGTTGATGTAGTCTTTCTTGAGCAGGTCCTGTACCCTCCTGCGCACGTCATACCACCTGTTCTGGATGTCGCTCTTTGTGCGCCGACATGGTGATAGTGCGTTCACCCTGTTGATGATCCTCTCCCACATCTTGGTTTTCTGGGAGATGGGGGTCTGTTGGACCAGTGTGCCAAACAGCTGTGGCTCTACCCTGAGGATCTCGTCTACCATGACTTCCAATTCACAATCTAGGAACTTGTGATTCTTCTTGGGGGGCATGGTGATGGGTGGTGATGGTGAGTGATGTGTGTGTTGGTGTGCAGGTGAGGGTGTGTGAGTGTGTGTTTTGCTGGGTGTATGTGAGGTAGGTATTTGTTGGTGTGCTGATGGTGTGTGGCTTGTGTGAGGAATGAGCTGTGGGTGTGTGGTTGCTTTCTCTTGGGTGCTGGCAGTGGAATGGCATTTGCAAAGGATCATGGTTGTGATTTGTGTCCTTTATATGGGTGGAGTTGTGGGTGTGTCTTTGTTCTCTGTCCCCACCCCCCCAGTATTTATTGGCTTAGTAATTGCTTGTTTGGCCTTTTTTTGTGTGATTTTTCCTTTGTACTGTCTGTGTATGTTGGAAACGTTCTTGTGACCGAGTCGGACCCTGCATTTGTCTCGTACGGTATTCTCCGTTTCGTTCACGCTGTGTTTGTGCAGTTTTCTATGCTGCGTACGCGTCGGTCGCGGTGTTTTGTGTTGCTTCGGCTCGGTTTTGTATGCGTGTCAGTCGTACGGCTTGGCCTCCGTCCGACTCGCTCGTGGTTTTTGCGCCTTGCATCGTACTTTGCGGTTTGGAGTTCGCGTGTACGTTTCGGTCGGATTTGTTCCGGGTGCGTGTCGGTCGGTTGGATTCGCCTGTTTTTCCGACCGGATTGCTGTTTTCCGTGCGGCTCGGTCGTTCGACTTGGGTTCGGTACGTGTCGGTCGGATTTTGCACGCATTGCATCGTACTTGGCGTGTCGGGCGCCACAGGTACGTGTCGGTCGGTATAATTTCCGGATCCGAGTCGGTCGGTGCTTTTTCCGGCCCGAATCGGAATCGACCCCTTAGTGTCCAGCACATTCCCTGATTTAATACTAGCTGGAGTGGGAATAGTAAATTATACATGTTTAGTGTCCAGCACCTTCCCTGATTTAATGCTAACTGGAGTGGGAATAGTAAATTATATATGTTGATAGTTTTATAAACTAAATAAATTAATATAGTGTGTAGTGGGAATGTGTATAAATAATAACATAGGTTAAAATAACTAAAAAAATATATATATATTTATTAAAGACATATTATTTTATACTGTATATTTATTTAGAATACATTTTTAATACAAAATGAAACATTATTAAACTAATAAATAAATAATGTGATATGTAATTTTTGAATTGATATTTTTTTTATTGTGAAACATATAGGGGTTGATTACGATGTCGTGCGGATCGCCACCGCCCGATTGGCGGTGGCGATCCGCCCGCCATAATCGCCCGTCCGCCAACAAATTCCCCCCCGCCATATTACCATGGCGGAGGGGAGCCCGGCAGACGGTAAGACCATCTGCATGTTTTCCGCCCGGCCAAACAGTCGACCGGGTGGAAAAGGGTTTAATATGGTGGCCGCCATCCATATTATGATGCCGGCGGAGATGAGCCTTTCCATGGTGGCGTCGCCGCCATGGAAAGGCTCGCGGTCTTTGCTGTTGGGGGCCCGTTGCGGGCCCCCAGGGTGTTGGGGGGGTGGGGGCTGCACATGAGGGGTACCTATGGTACCCCCCTGCATCTGCATGCACAAGGTGGCAGGCACCGCGCGGTGCCTGTCACGTTGTGCATGCATTTCCAGCACTGTGGTGGGCGGTGTTGTGAGCACCGCCCGCCACAATGCTGGAAATGGGGGATGCCACCGCCACCGTGGCGGTGGAATCCTAATCACATGTGCGGGACCGCCGCACACATAGCGGGCGGTCCCATTTACCGGGGCGATGGCGGGCGGACAAAGTCCGCCCGCCATCATAATCGGCCCCATAGTAATGAAAAAAATAAATTAATTTTATTAAGTGCATATAATATAAATTGTTACACATAGAGAAAATAAATACAATCTTTATTTTTCAGACATTATGGGGTCGATTCCGATTCGGGCCGGAAATTTCCCCGACCGAGCCGGACCCGGAGAGATTTCCGACCGAATCGGACCCGTGCAGTCCGACCGAACGAGTCCGATGCGTCCGTATGTTATCGGACACGAGTCGGTCGGACTCCCATTGAACTCAATGGGAGCCGGTCGTACAACGCGTACGCGGGCTCCCATTGCCTCAATGGGTGCGAGGCGGACAAGGGCGCCCCTACAGCGAGTACGCCGCGAAGCGCTCGCGGCGTACACGCACAGGTAGGGGGACCCTTGGGTCCCCCTGTGTGCGCCTCGCACGGGTACGCGTACAGGGGTCCGACACGGACCCCCAAAGTACGGCTCCGACAGCGAGTTCGAGTCGGACGGCGCGAGTCGGTCGGAGCGGTCGAGGTGCGCATCGTACTTACCCGGCCGGAAAACGTCTCCATTGCGCGGTGCGGACTCGGGTCCGACCGAGTCGGTCGGAGCGGTACGGTCCGGGTACGAGTCGGTCGGAGCGGTCGGGTCGCCCGGACGAGTCGGTCGGCGAGTCGCATCGTACTCGCTCGGCCGGACCCGCGTACGGTTCGGTCGGGTAACAGGCTTTCGCATGGCTTTTTTCCCGACCGAATGGTATTGGGTGCGCCTCCGACCGAGATCGGAATCGGCCCCTATATATTTGGTACATATGTATACTTTTATATATAAAAATTTAGCAAAAAAATGTTTTAAACATTGCTAAACTTTTTAATACAGTAATGTACATTTTGTAACATGAAAAAATGTAGTTTTATATTGCTTTTTAAGCATTTGTTTAAAAATAATATTTTTTAATAACAGTTGTACATTTTTATTTTGTATTGTGAACATTTATTATATTGTTACATATACTGTACATTTTTAATAATATATTTATTTTCATATGTTTTTAATACAAACAGTTGTTGATATTGAATTACATTTTTTTAACATATAATAATACTTTTTAATTAATATTATTTATATATAAATTATAAATAATATAAATTATTACAAGTATTTATTTAATAGAAACATTTTTTATAATATGTATACATTTTTAAACATTTATTGTATTTAGTACATATTTTTTTAAACATTGTATATAACGTATAATTATGTAATTATAATAATAAATATGATATGTTTTATTATATTTATTATTATAATTTTACAATGAAGAAAAAATATAACACAATTTTTGAAATATGTTATACTTTGTAGTATTTTTACAAAACATTTTAGCAATGTATTAATCATGTTATAACAGTTTAAAAAAAAATACATTAATCTTTAATGTTTAAAGCAGCCATATTTATTGATAACTTGTATTTTGTAACTGCTCGCGTTTGTTTTGGGTTATTTTTGAGGGGAGAAGCTCGTGGTTGGAAGCTGCGTCGCATCGGGGAAGGTAAGTTCAATTTTCTTTATTTAAACTATACTTTTAGTTTAATTTGAAGGTAGTTAGGTGCTAGGTAGTGTGTGTAGTGTTAGGTTTTTGAAGTTTTGGTGATTTTTATGTTTAAGTTAGGTTTTAGTGATATGTCATCCGTGAAAATATGTTTGAATATGGTGTAAATAATGTTTGTTATAGTATTATGTTATAGTTTATGTGTATGTTTGTGTGGGTGGGATTGTTCGTGTTTTTTTACAGGTTTTGGTCGTTAGTAGTGGCGGGTACGAGAAGATTGCGGTTCTTTTTGTTAAGGAAGTGTGTATTAGTTTAATCAACTAATAATTATTTTACACTTCCTTAATTTTTCGTGTTTTCATGGAGCGTTTCTTTTTTAAAAACCTTTTTCGGGATTTTTATGGTTTATCGTTTATGGAGTTACGGGCGAAGGATTAATTTTGAAACAGTTGGATTTTTCCATTTTTTGGGGGTATTTCTTTGGTTCTATTGGTATTATGATATACCTGGATTTATTTACAAGAGTTGATTTCCTTTCTTCAGCTACAGAAACGGTAAGTAATTTTAAATATTTATTGTGGGAGGGAAATGTTAAAAAAAAGTAGTGTTATTGTGTTTTATCTTTTCATAAATAAAATTAATATGTCAATATATATTTTTGGTTTCTTTATAAATATATTTGACAAATTAATTACGTTTGTGAAAATATAAAAATTATATTTATTTGTTTGCTTTGATTTTGGTGATGACTATTTGGATATTTTGAGGATTTTGTATTTAAAGTAGGCTTTTGGCTATTGTTTCTAGGTATTCTAGGCCTCTTGTTGTTGGATATAGTCTTACTTTATATTGTAAGTATTCAAACATTTGTCTAGTTTGTTTGGTAAGTTTTGGGCCCATTTGTGTTACAGATTGCTCGATTCTTAGTTGTTGGTAGCTCTGTTCTTTTTGGATAGATTGTAGTAGTTTATGTAGAGTAGGTGGAGCTCTGCCTGTTGTTGCTTGGAAGGCATTATGCCATCCTTCAACAGCATTGTTTGTTTTAGCTTCTTTAATTAGTGTGCTGTGATATACATTCCACCATGGAATGTGGTATTTAGGTTGCCTTCTGTGTCCAGATCTGTGGAGTCTTCCTACCCAGGTATCCTCAAAATAGTCTAGAAGGGGACTTAGTTTTTGTTCATTTTGTTGATAGTATGGACTTTCTAACAATAAGTCAGTAACTGGGACGTAGGCCAGTGTTATAAGTTTTTTTATTTGATATGCAAAGGAGCTAGTTGTTGCATATTCAACACTTAGGGGCTCATTACGATGGCGTAATGATCGCCACCGCCAGGCCAGCGGTGGCGATCGTTAAGCCATCGTAACGTGAAATACCCCCCGCCATATTATGATGGCGGTGGGTATCGCGGTGGACGCAAAGTCCGTCGGTTGCTTTTCCGCTGGTCGGCAATCGTTACGATTGCTGGGCCACTAATATGGTGGCGGTGCCTAGCAGGCACCGCCCACTATATTAGGATGTGGGTATGTATGGGCCTTTCCATGGCGGCGATGCCGCCATGGAAAGGCTGGCGAGGATTGACTTTGGGGGCCCATTGCAGGCCCCCGGGGGGGTGGGGGTTGCACTGGGGGGGTACCCATGGTACCCCCCTGCAGTTCCTTGCACCAAGTGGCAGGCACCAGGGAAATGCTGTGCATGCCCTTTTACCATTGCGGATGGTGCTGCAGCCAGCAGCACCGTCCGCAATGGTAAAAGGCCAGGATGCGCCCGCCAGTATGGCGTGCGCATCCTAATTGGGCTGGTAGGACCGCCGCACATCTGGTGGTCGGTCCCATCGCCGTTATGATGGCGGGCGGACTGATGTCCGCCCGCCATCATAGTGAGCCCCAAATCGTGGATTTTTGGAGGTGTCTCCAAATACATTGATTAAAATGATAGTAGCAACCCTGAATTCCTGTGTGTGGGTAGGTTTTTAGTATTGCATTTATCATTGCCTGTTCAAAATCAATAATTATTATTTGGGGAAAAAATTATTGGTTTCTTGTTTAATTTTAGACAGTAGTTCAATATATGTGGAGTTTTGCTTATTTGGTAATAATGCATAGAAAAAGGGATTTTAGTATTTTGGTATAGTGCATGGACAGTATATAGTTGATAGAATGGTTTGGGACATATTTTAAAAGTCCCATCCATCATCCAAGTTTCAGACTGTTGGAGTTTTACTAAATTATTAGCAGTTGCAAACATAATTATTCTTTTATCTTTAGATTTATTATCATAAAGAAGAAATTGTTCTTCATTATGTGTAATTGACAGTTCTGGGGGAATTTCTACTTCTTCAAACGTTTTTGGGGCAGGTGTGGTGGTGGTAGTAGCTTTTTTTGTTCTAGCTATAGTTCTTTTTAGGGAAGATATTGAGGGCATTTGGCCAGTATCATGTTGTGGTATTTTGGGGAGCATTTCCTTAAGTATTTCAGTGGTAGATTTATGTGAACTAGGGCTAGCTTCTTTTATATTGTCTAGAGCATTTCTAACCTCAATTTCAGTGACGTTAGGCGGGTGGTTATGCTCCTTAACATACAGAACAGTTGTTTCCTTAGTTGTAGCCCTCCCATCACACTTATTAGAATAGTATTTACTACATTTCCAGTTTACTTTCAGTCTAGTTTGTTTACCCCATGTAACATAGTAAAAACTTTCCTTTTTGTGAAGTTATGATTTGGGCGCCTTCAGTCATTGTGATGTTTCAAATGCTAAGAAAAATGTATATGACAATTACTGAAAAAAATTCTGTACCGTTTTATTTATTAATATATATACATTGTCATTTATATACTTACAATGTTGAATTTGAAGTCGTTTTTAATGCTGATGCACTTTCTTTGCTGTTTGATATCTGTTTTGTTGCTGATATTTCTGTTGGTAGAAAAAAAGTAGTTTTAATAATTTTGTTCAATTGTGAACGAAGTGGGGGGGAAGTTGGGATGTAGTTGGACTTTGGTTGGGTATTTTAGGTAATTGTTTTAATTTAATTTCGTTTAATACTTACTTTATTTTCAAGTCGATTTTTCACAATGTTCTATAACTGTTTGGATGTTTTCAGAATTATCTGTAGAGGAGATATAAATTAAAAATATATATATTAATTATTTTATCAGTATAAATAGTTGTTTTTGAACACTAGCAGTAGTATCAGATTATACATGTTATATTACTTACTTTCTGGAGTAGGAAATAGAATTTTCTTTAATGAAGTCCTGTGTTCTGGCAGCAATCCGGCAGAGTTTCGCCTTCATGTTTCTTTTTGATTTGAGGTGTAAAATATTGATTAATTTTCCTGTCTTTATATAGTGTTTAATTAATAGTTTGTTTAATTTCATTGGTTTATTTTAATAGTGTGTGTCTTTCATTGGTTGTTATTTATTGCCTTAATTGTTTTGGTCGTTGTTTTCCATATATGGAAAACGCTAATTAAGAATCAGTTATTGCATTTTTTTTATTTTACTGTTTTAGTCTATTAAATGTGAATTATATTGTATTTGATGTTAAATAATATGTGCTTTTTATTTAAGTATAATATTTATATAGTTATTAATAGTGTGTTTATAATATATTTTTCGATGATATATTTTTATAATTTTAAAATAGGTTGTATATGATATATTTTGTATGCAGTGTATGTTTATTGATAGATATATATTATTTGGGTTAATTTTTGTATGTTTTAAATGTTTTTAACATGTCGATATATTTTTTTAAATGATATTATTGCTGTCTATATTGTTATCGATATTTTTGACATCTTGTATATTTTTTAAATATGTTCGATATATTACTTATAACAATATTTTTGTTTTCGATAATAGTGATATCGATGTAAGTGTTTGACAATATTTTGGTGTCGATATTAGTGTATTTTTTAAAATAAGTATAGGATGTCGATATTAGTGTAATCGATATTTATGTGTCGATAATATGGTAGGTCGATATTGTGTCTTTCGATATTATGTCAGTGATTCTTTCTAGGCACCTGAACCTTTTCTGCTTTGCGGGGGGCATTATTACTAAGAAGGGTAGTATCCTGTCCTCAAGTCAGACCTGGCTCAACAGGAGAAATATCAATGCTAGAAGGTGGGTCCATTGTTAACTCAATGTACCAATCCAAGCCATACCTCACTCCCTAGGTCCCTGGTAGACAAATGGTTGGTCCCCACCTCTGTCTCCAATGAGCGTGAAGTGCGGTGTTCCACATGCTCAATTTCTTTTTTCAAGGCCCCCATCATGAGTTGGACGAATCCATCTAGGGATGAAGATGAGAGCAGGACTTAGTTGGAGCAATTATTTTATGCTTCTCCATGTCAGAACGACTGGGCTTAAAATATTGCCAAGTATTCCCTGCCTGCGAATAATTCCAATGGTTGATAAGCCTTGTCAGAAAGTGGCATGGTACTAGACAATGACTAATTCCCCTTAAGGCAGAACACAGCTATACATATAAACAATGTAGACTTTCACAGTACCCGATAACAATGGGATAATAGAAATGTGAGGAAGTCTTTTCTTGAAGTAGAAGGTGATGGCCAAGCAGTAAGAAATAGAGAGACGGCCCAGGGACCAAGGGGGGTGGCCCTGCCATGCCTCTTCCTGGCGCTGAAGGTCACAGAACAGACCTGTCCTTTGCCAGGGTGCTGCCCAGTGCATCCCACTCTGCAAGAGATACAAATGCGTTATTAGGTCTCAGGTGCACAGAGTTAGATGGGGCCGCCTCCTGGCCCAAAGGATCCAGGAACGTGCAGTCCCCGTAGCGTCTGAGCACCCTTACCATCAAGTTTGGGGTTATTCTACACAGAACTGCTACATCTACTAAACTGCTTGAACACCAACAAGTCTTAATGTTCATCATGAGTTATAGGTGGTATCTACCAGTAAAACTACAAGAAGAGCTGCCAAATTTAAAACAAATGTGTTTAACTGTCTAATAGAGAAATTGGGGATATCAATAAAGCTAAAGCAAGAAGGAATATTTGCTTTGTCAACAGCTCCATCTTTCCCTACAGTGTTTCCTGCTAAATAAAAACAGGTGATCTTAATTTGAGCCAGTGGTTTCTAGTGCTCGGCACTGGCACTTAAATGTCAACACCGGCGCTTGTGACAGTCTGCCCCATGATGGTGCTGTCTATCTAATTTAGAGATGAGCACAACAACAGTTGTTTAGTAATTGTTTTTTTATTTTAGTTTTTGCTTCTTTTTAATTTTTTTTTTATTTATTACGTTTTTATTACTCAAAGCCAAACACAAGGGGACAAGTAAAAAACGTATCAGGCAAAAGAAAGAGCAGTCTATACAGACAGAAATTGCCAAATCAAACCATACACATTATAGTAAAATTAACAGAACCATACAAAGACCACAAATGTAAGTCAATAATAAATACATGGAAGGAGGAGAGCATCCTGAAAACCCTAAAACACTACAGACTGAGCGGACTGGTGCTGAAGAGCAGCCGCCTTCGGCAAACACCCCCAAACTGGATCCCAGGTCGGGCCTAGCCGTTTCTTCCGAGGATCGTTCTCGAATAGCACCATCTCCAGCCGACTTATAATCAAAAATTCCTACCACCAGATCCAAGGACCAGGAGTCCTGCTAGAAAGCCAGAATCTTGCCAGGACCAATCTAGCTAGTGTGATAAAAAAGAAACAAAAGCCAGATAAACAAACCATGATAACTGGTGAATGTCCGATCACGATCAGCTTTGAATCTGCCACAATCATCAACTTAAAGATATTCCCAAATTCACCAAATATTAATCCCCAGAAAGGTTTAATGCTGGACAAGACACAATGACATAAACTGCGTCGGCTCCAGTGCGTCCATAATGAAAGCAGTGACTATCCGCGCGATGTTTTATAGTATAGAGATGATGAGGAGTGTAATACCAATCGCTGACACATTTAAGGTGGTGTACCTTAATATGAGAGGCATTAGAGCAGAATGAAACAGCATATTATTATACCTAAGGCCTGCACATGTAACTTCCATGTTGAGACGAATACTCCACTTGTGAGCCCTCTCCAGGAACACGTCCTCACCCTGCTTATAAGATGAGAGATGAATTAGCTTATAAACTAGCCCAATATTTCTCTTGGACGGAGCGTTCCTAATGAGGTCCAGACAGAGATCATTCACAAAGCTCACATCCACTTCTTTAAGGCTAAAAAGAAAATTACGCATTTGTAAATCTCTAAAAACACTGTTGCCGGGAGGGGGGGCTTTTGCTGTAAATTGGTAAATGAGGAAAAGACCGCTGTTTCAATAGTTGGCTTAGGGTCAGAAAATTAACCTATGCCCAAGTCTCCTGAAATGCTCCTGAAAACAATCTGAAATATTGGGATTATAGCCCAAATATGTGAGTTGATTCAAGGGGGTAATGCAAGGAGACCCAAATAAGATGAAAAACTTTTAACGTCTTGAACCAGGTTCATTTCAAATATTCTGTATCTACTATGCCCGTGAAGGGGGTGATTGAGCTCCCCAGCTGGAGGAACCCACAAAACATACGGCCCACTGGCCAATGCCTCCACCCTAGTACCATCCGAAGTTCTGAGAAGAAGGATGCCAGATAGTAAAACCTGATGCCTGTAAGAGAGACCCCCCTCTTCCTTGGGCAGCTGTAAAAATTGGATCTTGCACCGTGGCTTCCAGTATGACCAGATGAACTTCTGCCATAATTACTCAACTTTCATAAAAAATACAGCCATTAGAAAAAGAGGGATACAGCAGAAAAAATAAAGATATTGAGGAAGTATAATCATTTTTTAATAGTTTACAGCAGCCAATGAGCCTCAAATGCAAGAGGTTCCACTTTAAAAACAACTCCATTGAGTTTTGAAACAGCTTACCATAGTTGTTTTCCAGGATCTCAAGAGTTTTAGCAGCTAAGGTAACCCCAAGGTACACCAGAGACTGAACCCACCTCCAATCCTGATCAGGAGGAACCACATTGGATAAAATCTGAGTCTTCTCCTGGCTTAACTTGTAACTTGCAATTTCTCCAAATGACTGGGCCACCTCCACTGCAGCCTGTAGACCACTAATTGGAGAGGGGGTCAAAACGGCAATATCATCTGCATAAGCTAAAATCTTTACCTGAAAATGATGGAGTCTCAAGGGTTGTATCTCTAAAGTGTGTTTGGGACTGAATAAATGGGTCAATATCAAGAGTGAATAACTGTGGGTGAAAGAGGACACCCCTGCCTTGTCCCACGGAATATAGAAATGGGATCTGATTGTTCCCCTGCACTACATATCCTAGCCAATCATAGTGATTGACCCACCCCCAACTGAGGGTACCTCCAGAACCGTAATAGCAGTATTTAAATGAAATGTTGTGTCTCGTCCTGGGATAAAACCATGTTAGATTAAATCCACCAGATCCATAATAATACCAGGCAGCCGATTAGCAAGGACACGCATATAAATCTTTGAATCGGCATTGATTAATGAGATTGGGTGGTATGACCCACAAAGTGTAGGGTCTTTCCCCTTTTTAGGGAAAATAATAATGTTTGTTTCCATCCATGACTCAGGAACCCTATCCAACAAATCAAAAGAATTAAACTGATCCCTCATAACTGGCGCAAAGTACTTAAGAGAAAGTTGCATAGAACTCTAATGGTATCTGATTGGGACCAGACACCATCTCTCTGGCCAGAGAGCTAATAGCATCATTGACCTCCCGGAGGCTAATGGGTAGCTCCAATTTAGATCACTGGGTACGAGTTGCCATACACTCAAGATGCAACAGATTTAATCAAGATATATCCTTAGGGGTGGAAAAGCAGTCCTCATTATACAAATCCTGATTAAATCTATTAAAGACATCTCAAATAGTTGCGGAATTAGTGACTAAGTACCGGTTTTAATCCCTGATCCGCCGAATGCTATTTCAGCTAGATCTATCTCTTCCCCTAAATGATAAGATTCTCCCAATTTCCTTGCTATTTTTAAAATAGGTCAACTGCTGAGCCCTTCTACTTTTGACCGCTCTATCCCAAATGTGTTTTCCTGAGGGATGCTCTAAGAATTGTAGCATGCTCCCAGAGATGGTCAGCCCGTGGACCATCATTCCAAGCCAGCTTCAAAAGCACAAAGAGCCCATCGGGCCACCATTTCTTCTGTCATTTCTGCCTTCCATTGATGGGAGGCAAATTGGAGCATCTGTCTTCAACACAAGGCCTTAAGATCATCCCAAACTACCAGTAGTCGAGCTGACCCAATATTTGAATTAAGAAATGTGCATTCATAGCACTAAGATAACCCTCTTCCAGCACGAGCATGTGTTCAAATGTCCTCCTACGGGAGCCTAATGCTGACTTATTCCCCCCTAATCAAATGGACAATAATTGAGAGTTATGGTCCAACAGAACACACGTGTTATGTATAATATTTGAAGAAGAAACCAAAAACATATCCAACCAAGATGAAGCTTTATGGGGCACAGAGTAAAATGTGAACCCCGGATCCTGAGGATGCTTGAACTGCCAGAGGTCAACCATAGCATATGAGAAGAGTAACGGATGAACTGCCCCCCGGAGCCGGTACTTTCCCCGTCGAGCAGAATCACCAGAAAGCGGGTCAGGGGATACATGCTGGGATACCATGTCTTTTCCTAGAGCACAGCATAACATTAAAATCATCACAAACAATATAAGGCAGGCCAAAAGATGATGCTTAGATAGAAGGAAGTCATAGACCTTCAGATCATCCGTATTAGGACCATATAACACTCAAATAGTAAACCAATGACAATCCTTATGAATCATTGCTATCAACCAGCGCCCCTGAATCTCTTTTTTGTTACAAAACACCCGAACTGCTGTCCCGAGCTAAAAGTGCAACCCCCCTCTGGGCATTAAGAGTTACAGGACATGGACAGTGTCTGATAGCATAGCTCTTATAATAATACACATTCCGTCTGAGACAGATGGGTCTCCTGTAGACAAAGAATGTGAGGCTGGAGCAAGTTAAGTTCCTCCCGTACCAGTTTTCATTTCTGTAGTGATTTAATCCCATTGATATTCCATGAAAGAATATGCAGCTACTGAACTGGACTGCCGCTGTTGGTACCTGTAGTCATTAACCCGCAGGATCCACAAGCTACTCCTCCACCTTGCAAGTTGTAGAGAACCATATATACAGATATTCTGATGACGATTATTACAACTGTGAAACACCTCGCTCAAAATCAAATTGCCTAAATGCTGCCCCAGATGCTCAAAAAGACAAAATCATGACCTCCTTCCCCACCCCACTCCCCTCAACCGACCCAAACTCCCACCCCTGGCTCCCATGGTGGCGAGAAGTGCTGTGCCCCCTAAACCCAGGGTCCATTCCCCCACTCCCAGGAATTGTTTGTAGATGGGGTTCCATGCCCGATTAGCCCAAGGCCAAACCACCCCACATGCCCAGAGAACCACTGGAAGAAAAAGATTTGACATAAAGAGCCTGCCCCCCCAAAAAAAAAGATGTAGAAAACAGACTGAAGCCAAATTCAAAAAAGAAAAAAACAAGAAGGCACAGCCAAAAAGAGAATCAAAAGCACAGAGAAAAATGGTTCCTATAAAGGGAAGAAAAAAAGGGGGGGACCAACCCATCAATCAATAGCCTTACCGTAGATGCCCTAGGCCTTACCCTTGATAGCACTAACAAAAATGAGATAATCCATCCCCTACTGAACCTTAAGCTTTTTTTAATTATTATTTTCCCCCCTTTTTCTTTTCTGTTCCCTCTCCCTGCCCACGACCTGTAAATACCATAGTGTGCAAACCTATGGAAAACACTGTGCATTTAGCACACAGAGAGAAGAACAAAAAATAAAAAAACATATAAAATGGGGGGGAAGAAGACAATAGATAGAGCAAGACAAAGTATCCACAGCCCCCTGGCTGCCACTTAGTTAGCAGTCCCTGGACATTTAGACTATCATAACAATAGAAGATCTGGCCATCCTTCCAAATCGGCAGAGTTGCAGACTCCAAAAGTGAGACAAAGTCCCCAAGCTTCTGTGTTGCGCTGGAATGAATTCCCAGAGTTGCCAGAGCCTTATGACTGTTTGATGGCAAAAATCTGAACGAGCGAATAAGTTGATGCCCCTAGCTTTAACTGGCTGCTTAGGAGTGGCTGCCCGGAAGATCTCTTGCCGAAGAATGAAATTGCCAATGGAGATCAATATAGCCTGAGGATACCTGGAGGGCTTGCTGGAAAGTCAAAATGGGAAACGGTGTATTGTACCATACAGTCCATATCCCAATCACTCAAAACAGAATAGGCCTCTCAGAACAGATATAAAAAGAAACCACGGGGATCATCCTCCTCAGCCTCCTCGGGGAGCCTTAACACCTGCAAATTGCTCCTACGAGACCACCCTTGAGGATAGAGTGGTGATCTTGCCTTCTCGCTGGGTAATCCCCAAGCTATTAGTTTCCAGTGCCTTTTTGAGAGCTGACTAGGAAGTTTCAACTACTCCGAGTCGTGACTGGACGATATCCATATTTTTAGAAAGCTTCCGAAGAACCACTTGAGTCTTAAGATATGCGGCCTTCAAAGCTAGCGAATCCTTCCGGTAATCCTCTCTATGATGTAAGAGGAGGCGATAAATAGCCCCCAGCATGGGGGAATCCTGAGGTGACCACGCGGGGGGTGACCAACAGCCAATGGAAGTTCCCTCCCCATATCCTGATCACAGAATGAGTGTGAAATGGATGGGGAAGCTGCCTCCAGGGGAGAGCGATTTGTTGTGGTCAGATCAGTCCTGTCAGGATCCCATAGCAATTCATTTTCATCTTCCACCTCCAATGCGGTTGAGGGATCGATTACACCTTGATTGAATGCTGCCATCACCAGGCCCTCCACTTGTTTTACTGGATCCACTGGCTGGCAAACGCACCTGTCCCTCCGATGGAAAGGAGTAGCTAAAGAATCAAAACCCACAGATATGTTGCTACTGCTCAGATTTGGGCCAGCACTGATTGAGCCACTTGATCCAAGCCCTCATCCCAGACACTATCATAGAGGTCTGAGAAAGAAAAAAACTGCCTCTTGACCATCACATCCTGATGCAACCTGCTCCAGACTGCAAGGATACAGAAGCTGAAAAGCTTGAAGAAGTTGAGGTGCAGTTTGAAAATTCAGAATTGTACAGGGCCCGGCTTCAGGATGGGGAGAATGCCCACAGCCCACCAGCCCCTAAGGCAGATCATGTTGAGGTGGTAAGATAGAGATAGAGGGGACTGACTTGTTACTGGAAGATGTAGCTTCCTTAAGAGCAAGAGGAGAGTGGTTACTTGCAAGTGCATCAGACAGGCCTGAATACTTGCCCGAGTCCATGGTCACTGTGTCGGCATTCAAAGGCAAACCAGTTGCTAAGAACACATTGATTGTACGCTGAGTACAAAATAACCCAGAGTCCTTTCCCAATCCTGCATTACCAATCTCATCTGAAGTGGTTACTGAAGTGGATGACCCTTATGAAACTGCCACTTTTTACTGAGTGGAAACAGAAGACTGTGTGGGTGCTTTATCCCCTTTCAGTCCACTACGGGTACTCACAGAACCATCGTCCCCCTTAACTGATATTAAAAGGCCTTTTCTCTAGCTTGGGGGAGGCGTCCGTGCATACTCTGCATATTTTCTTAGGCCCTTTTGCATGCATTCTGCCCAAAGTTCTTATAGTGCCTCTACCGCTTCCCTTCCTTAAAGATGTTGGTCTGTGGCTAGACTGGTGCGGAGGTCCAGCGTCGACGAGCCCACCAATGGACTTCATGATGGTCTGTTAGCCCCTCTGTTAGTCTACCCTGGGCCACTAGACTCACATTCTTATATTAAAAGACTCACCAGAGACTTTGGAGTAGAATTATTTGGCCTCCTTCTGTTCCAGATTCGCAGCGGAGCCTCTACCTGGCCAAGCAGCTGACTGCTGTAAGGACAGGAGCCGGCACCATTGGAGCTCTAATTGGCTCCATAGTGGAACAGGAACGGTATGGCATGCAACCGACTCTCGGCTGCAACTCCTGTCCGGCCTTGCATGTCGGCAGAGGTAGGGAGATGAAAAATCGGCTCTGCAGCCTGGTGTGAGCTCTCGTATTGGCGCCCTCCCCAAGTCATTGGGGGGAGAGAGACGCTTCCTCTCAGCTGCAGGGCAACATTGTTGCAGGCCAGAATTTCCAGTTTTTGTCTCTACTGCAGAACAGCTCCCCCGCCCGATTTATCATTCCTCGTTGGGCGGCGAACATTTAACTTGTGACTGGCAAGAATGGAGGTTGTTCAGAGGAAGCAGCCCCTGGTATTAAGGAAGGGAGGCGGTAGAGGCACGAACAATTGTTTATTAATTCGAAATAGATTGAAAATGACTATTCCCTGCCGCCCAAGCCTTTCTCATAGCTTTGGGGCCTGGAATAGTCTGAATTGTTGCACTTGTAGGAGTGTAATGGTTTGTAATTGTGTTGGTACTATCATTGGCAGCGCTGGCAGGGGCAGTGTGTGGTGCAAGCTGTAGTGGCCTCCTCACAATGGCCCTGCCACTTATTTGTTTACAAATTAAGCTCTAAAAACAGGTAGAAGGCAAACATTAAAGTGAGATTTAAATGGTTTAATATATATTTCTTATTTCTGTGGTACAAATGCTTGGTGGGTAAATAAATCTCTATTTTAAGCCAAGGTTATTGAGTTTATTGATTACTTTTTGTTCCAAAGTACGTAGGTTGGTCTTTAAAGTTTCAAAAGAGCTAAAAGTTATTTACTCAAAAAGTTTATTTTTTGATCATTTGAAAAGAGATAGTATCTTACCTCAGCGCATTTATACTGCCGTACCACTCTTTGAAATCTATTTATTCTCTTACAGCTTCTTTGATTTGCACTTTCCTCGATTCTTTCTGTTTTTTCAGCACTGCATCCATATTGAGTGGCCTTTTTACTCTGTTTATGCTTTGAGAGAGAAGCTTACCAGAACAAAGCAACACAGTCTTTATTATTTCTGACATAGCATTCCCTAAGGCGAAATTGTAGTTGGTCAAAATAAAAATAAATGAAGTAGTGATTTTCAAAAAGATACAGCTTCTTAACAAGGTAGAGGAGTTTGTCATCTTACCAGCGGAAACAAAGGAATAAAAGAAAGCTTAAGTAGCTTTTAATCACTCGAACAGGAAGAATATTAATATATTACTTTATTATACATGCAATTCAAATTCAATGCTAAATGCATTTTTTATTCCTGCCACGTCAGCGTGTACACCTCGTGTAATATAATGCATTAATAATAAACTGTAATGAAGCAAATGTTGAAGACGTTCTGAACATCATGCCAAACATCAATAGTAATAAAAATAAAAAGTTGATGCAGCACTAAAAGGGGTATAATTTGTTTTATGTGTCAAGTATGAGTTGAGCGCGAATTGTGCATTCTTTGGTTTTGTGTAGATGTGTGTAATTGTTTTTTTCTTGCAAGCTTTGTATATTTATTACAGCAGTTCTATGTGAGATGATCATTTGCTTGAACACTGGGGCTTTTGGGATGCTGTAACATACCAAAATCACCATTTTCAATATTTTGTTAGACCTGTGCCGTCTGCAATTTATGCAATAATTTGGAGAAATTCTGGGTTTATGTGTTAACTGTAGACATCTCAAACGCAAATAAATAAGCACTTGGCTCTGTGCTGAGCCTTCGAAGCTCATCAAGATACAGCCCCAGGAAACTCTACAAACTAAAGGAAGACATATACCCCGTAACTACAATAATATAGCCTTATAGCCCACTGCCAAGTGCTATATGGTGGTTAAAATCACTGAACCATAGTTATTTATAGGTCAGTTCACACTTTATTAATGTTTAGACACAGGGGTCGATTCCGATTCGGGCCGGAAAAAGCACCGACCGACTCGGATCCGGAAATAATACCGACCGACACGTACCCGTGGCGCCCCACACGCCAAGTACGATGCAAGGCGTGAAAAATCCAACCGACACGTACCGAAACCAAGTCGACCGACCGAGCCGCACGGAAAACAGCAATCCGGCCGGAAAAACACGCGAATCCAACCGACCGACACGCACCCGGAACAAATCCGACTGAAACGTACACGCGAACTCCAAACCGCAAAGTACGATGCAAGGCGCGAAAACCACGAGCGAGTCGGACGGAGGCCAAGCCGTACGACCGACACGCATACAAAACCGAGCCGCAGCAACACAAAACACCGCGACCGACGCGTACGCAGCATAGAAAACTGCACAAACACAGCGCGAGCGAAACGGAGAACACCGTACGAGACAAATGCAGGGTCCGACTCGGTCACAAGAACGTTTCCAACATACACAAACAGCACAAAGGAAAAATCACCCAAAAAAGGCCAAACAAGCAATTACCAAGCCAATAAATACTGGGGGGCTGGGGACAGAGAACAAAGACACACCCACAACTCCACCTATATAAAGGACACAAATCACAACCATGAGCCTTTGCAAATGCCATTCCACTGCCAGCACCCAAGAGAAAGCAACCACACACCCACAGCTCATCCCTCACACAAGCCACACACCATCAGCACACCAACAAATTCCTACCTCACATACACCCAGCAAAACACACACTCACACACCCTCACCTGCACACCAACACACACATCACTCACCATCACCACCCATCACCATGCCCCCAAGAAGAATCCCAAGTTCCTAGATAGTGAATTGGAAGTCATGGTAGAGCGAGATCCTCAGGGTAGAGCCACAGCTGTTTGGCACACTGGTCCAACAGACCCCCATCTCCCAGAAAACCAAGATGTGGGAGAGGATCATCAACAGGGTGAACGCACAATCACCATGTCGGCGCACAAAGAGCGACATCCAGAACAGGTGGTATGACGTGCGCAGGAGGGTACGGGACCTGCTGAAGAAAGACTACATCAACAGCCAATACACCGGCAGTGGCCCTCCTGCCAAGCCAATATACCTCAGGCCCTGGGAGGAGAAGGTGCGGGCCATCCTTCCGCCAGTGAGCGTATATGGACTAGAGGACATCCCAGAGCCTGGTGAGTACACAACAAATGTACACAATATACTGCCACAAAACACACACATCACTGTCAAGGGGAGAGTCAAACCATGCACTCATAGCAATTACACAGAAACCAGAACAGAATCATCCCAAAATGTGTATGTCAGTCAGATAAACACAACACATGCCATCAAAAAGTCACATCCAACTGTGCCAACACATGTACAAACACAACTACAACTACAGCTAGGCAGTGGCACAAATATAACTAACAAACACATCCACACATGTAGCCACCACAACAACACCAACACACAGTGAAGACCACTCAAAGGAAGGAATTCTGTGTATGCTGGCCAAGTCAGTGTAGCCAATAGCATCATGGGAGTCGCAGTCACACTTATTGCCCCCCACAACTGTCCCATCAACACCACCCTGAACCATGCTCACATCACAGGGAGTGGAGAAGGACTCACAAGATGGCTGACACTGGCTACTGCTGTGGGGAGCACAAGGCCCTGCTGCCAACTGTGCACCAACAAACAGCAGGACACCACTGACTGACATCCTGAGAGACAACTTACACTCCCTGCAATGCAAGCACGTTCCATGGTGGGATATCTGGCTAGCTGGGTGGGAAGGGGGACTTGCAGCACTGACCATAGTCACAAGCACCTCCCCTCACACACACCCCAACACGAACTCCACAGAACCCACCTGGTAGAATGCAATGCCCCCCATCCTAACACAAGATCCCACAAAGAACCACCACCCTGGGTTATGTTGTGTGAAGCACAGGGACACTCTTGGGACCTCTAGCCAAACAACTGCCAGGACAACACTCCCAGCCATCCTGTCAGCACAGCCAGCCCACCCCACAGGGAAGCAGAGTCAAAAGGAAGGAAGCATGGGCATGCTGGGAAGGGGGGAGGAGGCAATAGCATGATGGGAGTCGTAGTCACAGCTCTACATCCCCCACCACATGGCCCAGCAAGCTCACACTCACGCATGCACATCCCACAGAGAGTGGAAAGGCCCATCAAAGATGTCTGACACTGTTGCTGTGTCGTGGGGAGCACAAGGGCATGCTGGGTACTGCACACCAACCAACAGCAGGACACCACTGTCAGCCATCTTGCCATTGCTCTCACACCCACACACACTGAACTCCCCACAAAAGCAAGTAAGTATGGGAATGCTGGGAAGTGGGGTGGAGGCAATAGCATGATGGGAGTCGTAGTCACAGACATAGCTCACCCCCACAACTGTCCCATCAACACCACCCTGAACCATGCTCACATCACAGGAAGTGGAGAAGGACTCACAAGATGGCTGACACTGGCTACTGCTGTGGGGAGCACAAGGCCCTGCTGGCAACTGTGCACCAACAAACAGCAGGACACCACTGACTGACATCCTGAGAGACAACTTACACTCCCTGCAATGCAAGCACGTTCCATGGTGGGATATCTGGCTAGCTGGGTGGGAAGGAGGACTTGCAGCACTGACCATAGTCACAAGCACCTCCCCTCACACACACCCCAACACAAACTCCACAGAACCCACCTGGTAGAATGCAATGCCCCCCATCCTAACACAAGATCCCACAAAGAACCACCACCCTGGGTTATGTTGTGTGAAGCACAGGGACACTCTTGGGACTTCTAGCCAAACAACTGCCAGGACAACACTCCCAGCCATCCTGTCAGCACAGCCAGCCCATCCCACAGGGAAGCAGAGTCAAAAGGAAGGAAGCATGGGCATGCTGGGAAGGGGGGTGGAGGCAATAGCGTGATGGGAGTCGTAGTCACTGATATTGGTCACCCCCACAACTGTCCCATCAACACCACCCTGAACCATGCTCACATCACAGGGAGTGGAGAAGGACTCACAAGATGGCTGACACTGGCTACTGCTGTGGGGAGCACAAGGCCCTGCTGGCAAATGTGCACCAACAAACAGCAGGACACCACTGAGTGACATCCTGAGAGACAACTTACACTCCCTGCAACGCAAGCACGTTCCATGGTGGGATAACTGACTGGCTGGGTGGGTGGGAAGGAGGGCCGGCTGTCAACCAAACACAACCAATGCAGACCATGTTCACACCCCAGAAAATACATAGAAATGCCCAAATAATGCAGGACAATGTGCCACACCAATATCAACCCCTGACTGTGACGACTTAGGACAATGCAATGTACAGGCCCGCACCCAGAGGCACAGTCACAACTGTCATGTGTGTCAACCATTGATGCCTGCAGAAACATAACATACATTGTTTGTGTCTCCCAAAAACAGGTGATGATGGGGACACAGCAGCAGACGCTGAGGAGTCCCAGTCCCAGGCTCAAGAGGATGCGGAGCTCACTGGCGTCGTACAGCCTCTGTCCTCCTCGGACGATGAAGACAAACCTGGCACATCCGGTGCAAGTCAACATGCAGCACCAGCAGGACCACCAGCTGCAGCACCAGCAGGACCACCAGCTGCACCCCCTGCACCCACCCCTCCAACGACTGTCACCACGAATACCATCCCTGCCGACATGGACAGAACAAGGAGCAACACCAGCACAGGGACCCTGGACCAACCTGGGGCCATGGACACCACCACCACCACCAACCCCCAAGGTGGACCAGGGTTATCTGTGCGTGCCACTGCACACACTGCACATGTCAGCAGGGGTGGTGGGAGGGGTGGGAGACAGAGGTCGCTGCTTGCAGACGTTGCTGGTGTGCATGATGACCCACAACTGGTACGCATAGCTGATGCGTACCAGTCCAGCACCGGAGAGCTCAGCCAGGTAGTGGGGCTCCTCAGAGACATGAAACAGCAGCAGGCTGCCCATCATGCCCGCTTGGACTCCCACATGTCCCACGTGGAGTCACACATGTCCCGCGTGGACTCACACATGTCCCGCGTGGAGTCCAAGTGGGATGCACTGCATGAGATGACGGCGGTGCACAGGGACATTTTACAATGCCTCCGCCAGATGAACAGCAACCAGTCCACACCTCCCTGTGTGCCAACAACATCTGGTGCTGAACAAACTGCAACTGCCACAGGGAGGGAGGAGGACTCTGGTGGAGAGTCCCTTGCACCGCAGCAGCCTGTACTTGAGGGGCCCCCCAAGAAGAGGGGTCGTCCGAGGAGGGAAAAGTGAGAGGCCGATGGCCAAGCGCAACTCCCAGGAAGCCTGAACCTGTTCTGGATGTTCGCCTTTGTGCACAGACTGTTCATCCTGTTGACGGCAACACTACTCCCACACATTGCATGGGGAGTACAAGTTGGACCAATGTGTCAGACAACTGTGGCCCCAATACTGGGGATCCTGTCTACCAGGACTTTCAATTCACCTAGGAACTTTGGATTGCAAGATTTATGTACAGCACTACCCATCCTATGTACTATTAACACAAATGTATCACAATAAACACACTAATACACCATACTTGCCTCTGTCATGATTCCAACGTGGGTGCTGTTATGGGGATGATGAACTGCAAAATTACACTGTGTATGCGAACTGCAACAGCAAGGACAACACAGGCATGTGAGTACAGGCAACGTGACACACATGAGGGAGACACACCACCAGGGCTACACAACACATACACACCTAGGCCATCTGACTCATTGCCTACACTGATGTTGCCAGGGAAGACGGTGCAATGCACAGACACCACACCCATTCCCAGTTGTAGTCAAGTAGCCCACAGGTGCAGTAAGCAAATGGCAGTCAAATGTGTGACCACAGACAACGCACATCACAAAGTGAAGCACAGGTTTATTACACAGTTGCAACATGTCGTAACCACTACAGATGCAAGGTAATCCCACCTGGCAGTGGGCACACAGTCAACAACTGTAGACGGAAGGAAGTCCATGGGTGTGGTGCACATCACCTGTAGGGATACAACAGCTACCAGCCTGGATGTGCAATCACGTCGTCGGTGGACACAGTTGACCAAACGAATCTGAAAGTACCCTGTGAAGGACAGAAATGACACACAGTCAAAAGCAATGGAGTACAGGACAGAACAGCAAAACTCATGCACAATACATGTTACAAGATACCCACCCAGAACCAAGTTAGCATGTCAACACTGTTGGGGAGTACAGCCCACCTGTTAGCACACATCGCAACACACATCCAGTCAAGTAGCCCATGGACACACTCCAACAGCACCAGAGCACCACCCACACATCATGCCAACTCACATCATTGACATGACACCTCAGGATACTCACATTCAGCTAAAGAAGTTGGTGATGAGCTGTGTGCGGACATCACCATCATCATCATCATCATCATCGTCACTGGCATCGTGGTCCAGGCCAGGATCCTCCACAGGTGGCGGATGTTGGTCATTGTCATCCTGGATGAGAGGCAACTCCTTCTGCACTGCCAGGTTGTGGAGCATGCAGCAGACGATGATAATCTTGCACACTTTCGCAGGGGCATATGGGAGGGACCCTCCGGTCTTGTCCAGGCAGCGGAAGCGGCTCTTCAGGAGACCAAAGGTCCGCTCAATCACTCTCCTGGTCCGACCATGTGCCTCATTGTAGCGCATCTGGGCTGGTGTCACAGGGTTCCTGAGGGGTGTCAGCAACCACGGCATGTTGGGGTATCCCGAGTCACCTACGGACAGACAAGTGCACATTAGCTGACTTGGAAAAGTGGGCGGAATACTACAGATCAGATCACACACAATGGCACAAAGTCAGTACACACCGACAAGCCAGGCACGCTGGTTCTGCATCTGTGCCATCATCCTGGGGATGCGACTACTCCTCATCACAAAGGCATCGTGTGCTGAACCAGGGAAATGGGCACACACGTGTGTGATGGTCATGTCTGCAAGACACACCACCAGTGCATTGACCGAGTGGTAGTGCTTGCGGTTCCTGTAGGCCTGCTCCTGGGCCTGTGGTGGTACCAAAGCCACATGTGTCCCATCAATGGAGCCAATGACATGCGGCATCCTCCCCAGGGCATAAAAGTCACTCTTCAGGTCAGTGAGTCGTCGCAGTCTAGGGAAATAGATGTACCGGTTCAGGAAGAGCAACATTGCCGCCAAAACATCGCGGAGCACACGGCTCAACATGGTCTGTGACATCCCACCAGCAGTCGCCACAGTATGTTGGAAGGTACCGGTGGCAAAGAAGTGTAGGGCTGCCATCACCTTCACCTTGGGGGTCAGCGCTGTAGGATACGGCCGGCCAGGCTGCAAATGTGGGGACAACTGCACTGCCAAATCCTCAATCAGCTGCCTGGTGAAGCGGTACCGTCGGATGCTGTTCCGTTCCACCATTGTTGCCAGGTCTGGGAATGGTCGATGGACAGCAGGAGCCCTGCAGTGCAGAGGAGAAGTAAGCAAGATTGTCAGTCACCCCACATATGCGGCATTGAGAACACTCAAGATCCCAACATACATCATTATGAGGCACAACTACATGAAGTGTGCAGTTCCGGAAGGACATGTATGGTACATACATGGCCAACATCTGTCAACACGGTCCAACAGGTGGCATCAATTAGTCCCAGGTTGGCCCATTGGATATCATGAGGCCGTGTCACAGTTCCCATCTCCTGCTGCCATGTCACAATAACCCCCCACAGTGACATGTGAGGACAGATGTGCCCCAGGCACCACAGCTCAACGACAGGTACATTCCCAGGGACCCTGTATTGCCACATGGACACTGGCATTACATGGAGTATCATGTATACACCACAGCAAAACAACCATGACCCCCACAGGTAGTGGCCCCACTTGCCACGGCAGGACAGACATGGATGTCTGTGACACACACACACACAACATCAAAGTCCATGCACACACAACGTGGATGTGGAGACTGTCTCCCATTGTGCACATGTAATCAGAGACATTGTAAACACTACATGCACAAAGACTGTGGAGGACCATCACTATTGTGCCACTGGGACACCCTGGCTCAAACATACCATCCCACATGGGACTCACGGGGTATGTGACATGACATACACATACACCACAATGAAATGAGACCATGGCACATGCACAGATATGAACAGTTGCACATCACAGTGGTCATGTACACGTAACACCCAGGATCCTGTCCCCATGAACACATGCACAGCCTGGGGGTGGCTGCCCACAGGTGACACCCACAGGACAACATGTACACCAACATACACACAATAGGAAATGCAGCCTTACATGCCTTATGATAAAGTTTGGACAGGCTGTCGTGATGTAGGTGTGCCCCTCACTCCCTGGGAGCCATCTGTGGCTGGCATATGTCCATCTGAGTCAGGCATGCTGACATATGCCAGTCACATGTACAGTGATGCGTTGTACTGCAATGGACCGATCGGTGCCTCCGGCCGGCCCATTGCATTCAATGTGTGCGGGTACGCGTTGTACCCCTGTGCGCGTTGTACTGCAATGGACCGATCGGCGCCTCCGGCCGGCCCATTGCATTCAATGTGTGTGGGTACGCGTTGTACCCCTGTACGCGTTGTACCGCAATGGACCGATCGGTGCGCACCCATTGACAATGGGCTTGCCTGGCAACGGACGCGTTTTCGAATTTCGAACGAGTCGGTTGCTGGAAAATCAGTTGGTCACCCACAACAATGTTGCAAAATCATGTATGTCATGAAGTTGAAGATTTGAAGGATGCTGTGGGCGTGTTTTGGTGCTGCTATTCCATGGATTGGCCAGATTCAGAAGATGCAAACGACTTGGACCTATCACTTTGGACACAAGGGACAGTATCTGCCTCTCCAGCACATATATATTGCTGGCTGTTCCCCTGAGAGCTCACTTGCCTGCACTACATGCTCCAGGACGACATCTGCCACTGCACTGCTGCTGTCTCTGCCCCTCTGGACCCTGCAATGGCACGTACTGTGGAGAGAGCCCCAGCCTTCAGCCTTGAAGAGAACCAGGCCCTGCTGGACAGCCTACTTCCACAGTACAGCAAGCTGTATGGGACACCAGGGGAGCAGGTGAGTGTTCTGTGCACTGCCTTTCTGAATGTGCATTTTGTGTGACTAGCAAGGCTGAAAGTCTGCACGCCACTGGCTAGCAGGCTCACTGAGTAGTTGTCACCCCCATAGTGTGTAGTGACTTGCACTGGACAGGTATGGTGCAGTGACAGTGCATTTGAACATGGTTTTACTTCCCATGCAATGATACCATGTAGTGACTTCTGGCAAACTGTCCATGGGCAGCTTTGCACTGCCTGTGTACATCATGTGCCCCTGTGATTGAGACATGTATATACAACTGTGTCATGCACGGATATGTTGCATGTGTGGTAATGGCCTTTTCACTTTGTCATCCTGACAGGTTAATGCCCATCGGAAGCAGGAGATCTGGAAGGACATCGTCCGGGCCGTCCGGTCCGTGGGGGTCTACAAGCGCCGGATCCGCAACTGCCAGAAGAGGTGGCAGAACCTTCGGGGCTGGACCCGGAGGATTGCACGGGTCCAGCTGAAGCTGTCGCCTCCTCACAGGAGGGGCGGAACACGGACCCTGACCCCCCACATGCTCCAGATGCTGGCGGTGGTGTTTCCAGACCTGGATGGGCAGCTGAAGGCCAGACAGCAGCAAGGAGGGGGTGAGTCAAAGACTGCACTGTGAACTCTGTATTACATGCTTTGTGCCCTCCTCTGGCCTGGTTCAACTGCCACAGTGCAGCAGTCATGTTGTCCAGGAGCCATGTCCCTCTATTGTGCACTGCCCACTGCTCATCTGTTACCCAGGTGTGGCCCTTACATTCAGGGAATTGTGTCACTTGGGACTGTGTCCTTGCAGTTTGCTTCACTAAAGGTGGGGGACAGCATCTGTTTCCCTAACTCTGTTGTGGGCATCATGGGTGGGTCCATTGTTCACACAACGCCTGTGTTTGGACATGTGATCTGCGTGTTGCTTTGATATGCGGTCCACTTGCTGAGCTGAGCCACCACATGTGCCTGGGGTATGTGGCACACGCCCATGCAGCGGGTGGGAACAATGTTTGGGCCCCAGGAGTGTGCAGATTACGTGTGTCACACATACATAGCCAGCTATCCACTGTCCAGGGCACATCCCTCATTCATGTGGAGCAGGACAGTCATGCCTACTCCAGGCCATGCAATGCACTCTGTACTCCCACTCCCGTGTATCAGCTGACACATTGTGCACAGTGATTTGACCCCTCAGGTGTCTGCCTCTGTGTCAGTGTGCTGTGGATTAGTTGCCAGGACTGCTGGGGTGTTTCTTGGTAGGGGCTCAGCATGCCCCTGGAGATGTGACCATAGGAGACGATACTTGTGTGTCACATAGGTGTTTGATCAGCTGCGCGTGCAGACTGGGGTATGCGAATGTGAAGTTCAGGCAGCTGTTCCCCATTCACAGCAAATTGTGAGGGGCTCAGGTTCAGAGGGTAGTGTCACAGGTCTCCCATATGTCCAATAGGTATGACCTGGACAGATGAGGGTTAAGATGATGTGTTGTGTGGGGGATGTACATGTGCACTTGTGCAGCTCCAGGACTTGCATTCCCCATGACCTACTATTGTGACACAGTGCATAGTGTTGTTGTCTGGCTGCCAAGTCATACATCACTGAGACAGTGATGTATGACTTAGCAGTCATGCCTCTGCCATGGCATGTGTCAACTTATTGGTGGTCCTGCAGGGGAGTGACATGTGCTACATGCACACCATTGTGGCGATGGCTATCAGGACATGGGTGCATCATGGTGTCTGTCGCTGGTATGCATCACATGCATTTCCTATTTGACTCTGGGCATCCCTTTCATCCGGAAACCTGTACTGACTCAGTGGCAAGAGCTGTGATGTGTGCATGTCCACATGCCACACCGTGTCCTCTGCACTGTCCAACTACTGTGTACTTGGTGCATGTGTCCACACTGGGGTGTTGCAATCCAACAGACACCAGACAGATGGGTGCAAGGCCATGTGGGATGTGAGTGCCATGCTTGGCATCAGACTGACAATTGGCTTCTCCTGTTCAGTTAGGGCACTTTTAGCAATGTACAACTAATGATGCCAGGGCTTGCTCTGTAATGTGCTGTGCTCACAGTGGTGTGTGCGTTTGGTGCAGGTGACTGATGTCTGTCTGTTTCCCCATTGTTTGCAGATACATCCACGGCCACGGAAGGGGACAGCTCCACGGACCAGGAGGAGCCAGAGAGCCAGACTGGGTCAGCAGCCGAGGAGTGGTCGGAGGGACCCAGTGGCACGGAGGGCGAGGGGAGCCACACCGAGGAGTCCTCAGCACCATCCACCTCAGCTGAGGACCAGAGCAACTCAGAGGATGACTCCCTTGTGGAGGCGGGTGTCAGCAGCCACCACACCCCAGCTAGTGTTGCTGTCCCCGCCACCACCAGCACCACCACCGCCCTCCCATCGGCTCCCATTCCCCAAGTCCGTGGAGGCTCCCATGTTCGGGAGCGTGTCTCCTTTGGCCCAGGCACCTCACCCCCTGCCCCTGTGTCCCCTGCTGCCCTGAGTGAGGAGTCTGTGTACCTCCTTCGCCAGCTCCATGTAGGGCAGACAGCCATGCTGAGTGTCCTCCATGCGCACACCGCACTGTTGACTCAGCTGGTGTCGTTCATGGAGGGCATCTCATCGGGCATGTCTGACCTACAGAGGGGCAACAGGTCCATGGACTCCTCCCTGACGGCAGCAGTGTCCCTCCTCAGACAGTCCCTCACCCCTCCTGCCTCTGCTCCATCCACACTCCCCAGCACCTTACCCGTCCCAAGCACACACACACCGGCACAGGCACACACCAGCACACACACGTCCAGCACACAGACACACACGCCACAAACTAAACGCACTCGCACGCACAGTCAGAAGACTGAAACCAGACTCACAGGGGATGGGGCCCTGGTACACACACACGCATCCACGGGCACTGCGCAGTCCTCAGTTGCCTCTCCCTCCAAAGCACCCTCCCTTGCCTCACCTGCAACCCCAAAGACCCAGCGCCTCTTCCTCAGTGACCTCGGCCTCTTCCCCTCCGATCCAGCTCATCCAGGGGGAAGAGGAAGCCCCCCCACACAGAGCAGAGTGCCCCTCGCCCCCGGACACCCTCCCCCAGGCACAGACAGACTGAGGCCCCCACCCGCAAGTCCCCCCGGAGTGCTAAGAGCAAGACCCCGCCGCCGCCCTGCAGCTCAAGCACCAGGTCTCCTTCCTCCATCCCTCAGGCCCCCACTCCACAGGTGCCCCCACCACACCCTGCCCCAGGTTCCCCCACCCACAGATATACCATCCCCAAGAGGATCCGGCCTTCTCCCCCTGCCACTTGCTCTCCCGGCACCACCCCCCGCTGCGCTTGTCTGTGCCACTGATGTGGTGAGGGTGTCCTCCCCCTCTGTCCAGCCCACCTTGCCTGTTCCCCATTCTCCTCCCCTGGTGGTAGGCACTGCAGTGGAGTCCACTACCACCCTGTCTGACTTGGGCACTGCAGTGGCGGACCTGTCCACTCCATCTGCAGGGTCCACTGCAGTCGTGCCGGCACCCACAACATCTGAGCCATGCCCCCAGTTGTGCCGGCACACACCATGTCAGACACCTCCACTGCAGTTGTCAGTGGCTCTCCAGCACCCACCACCCCTTCCCTGCTTCCTCCTGGTGAGCCCTGATCCTGTCCCTGCGGTGCCTGGCCTACCCCCGGTTGCCCCTCCTAGTGGATTGTCCCTGGTTTTGTGCAGGCATGTGTAGGGTGGCATCTGCCACTGTCACCCACTTGTGACTTTGTTGATGGACTGGCCATTGGCCTCTGTTTATGTTCTACCGGACTTCTACTTTTAATGCCACATATGCTGAATAAAGCAACTTTCTGTTCTCGAGTGCTTTTGCTTCTGATGTACATGATGTTGATGATGCTAACCATGCCCTTGCTGCAGTGATGGTGATATTTGGTCTCATGATAATGAAGTGTTACTGTGCAGGAACCCATGTGGTCCAGGGGGAATGTGTCCTATCCTGTGGTGTATCCATGTCATCCATAGCAGCATCTGAGGGTGTCATGTGTTCAGTATTTGGCAATGGGATTTCCTACTTAGATTGGCTATTTCACATCTGTGGCTTCCACCCCTGCACATCTGTTGTGCCTGCCATTGTTCAATTTGTCTACTTCCCTGACCGTGTGGCCATCTCCACTGGACATGCAGGTTTGGGTATCAATGGGGAAGGACTCATCTGTGTTGTCAGTGCAACATTGCTATACAAGTGTGTTGGATCTGTGCTGATGATTCCATTGGCACTTCCATGACCAGGCTGATGTGACGGGAGCCCTCATTTGGTGCTAATTGTTGATGGTGTGACCAAGTGCTCAGCTGACATGGTGGGGCCCTACTGAGGCAACATATGGCACAGCTTTCCTCACACAGGAGTGGAGTCCCCTCATGGCAGTGTGTACTCCTGTGACATTGCATGCGCCCAAGGTGTGTGTTGTATGTGCATGTCTGTGTGTTCACTTCCGTTTAGCTGTGCATGCTGTGATCCCTAGTGTTGTACCTGTTTGTGATGCTAGCTGAGTTGAGCTATGTTCCCCCAAAGTCTTCTCCCTGGGTTCTCTGTGATGTGGGTGCAAGGCACATTACTGGTCATCAGGGTGTCACCCATAGGTGTGCTTGCTGTCAGGGCTGAGTTTGTGTGCAGACGCAGATGGGTCACAGTCAGGTTTCCCCTTGGCACTTGTTGTTTGCCCCTGTCATGTGATTTCCAGTTTGTGTTATCTTTCAGTGATTGTGACACGTTGTGTGTGTGACTGCTGGCACTCCTCAGGGTCCGGGCTGCAATGTTGATTGTTGTCTATGTGTGTTCTTTGTGGGTGACCTTGGCTTCTTCATTGGTGTGTGACTGTGGCTGTGATCCCATTGGTTGGTGTGGTATTGCCGTCATGTCCATGTACGGCGTACTGTGCAGTGTGTCAGACATTCAGGAGTCTTGTTGAGTGTCCATGTGTGATGTGTTTCTGCACCTTGGTTCCCACCCACCACCCTGGAATAGTCATGGGTGCATGTGCAATGTCACCAGTGCATGTGTGCTTCACTGCTGCACATTGTTGGAGGTCGAGGGGTGTGGTGTTGAGTGTGTGCAGATGAGAGTTGTTGCCCGGCTAGGCCCCTGCCTCCATGTTGGCCTTGGCTTACTGGCCATGCTGTTTGATTTGTGCTTGTGTAGGTGTGATGGTAGTTAGTTGCTCAGTACACATGACTGTGGTTCACAGTGTGAACCACATTTAGCTTTGTCATCACAGTGGGATTGTAATGCAGCCCAGGGTCACCACGTTGTGGGGGCCCTGGGGGTGGTGCTGTGGTGTGTCTGTGTCTTGCTGTGTCAGTTGCTGTCCCTACGTGCCTGTGTCACATGTGTGATTTGTGCTCCCTCTCATCTGACAATGCCTGCTTGCCCACATAGGGGATTTGGATCCATGAGTTACCTTTGTGTGGCACTGTATGCACATCTGTATGATTGGTATTCAGGTCTCCTTATGTGTTGTGTGGTTGCCTGGGGACACTGGCACCCCCCTCACCTGTTGTGTATGATGTGCAGTGTGGGTCTGCCTGTTTGTGTTTGTGCATCTGCACCACTGCATTGGCATATCTTGGGTGTGCCATTGGCTGTATGTAGTTTGGTGGGTTTCCCCTGCTGTCCCTGGGACTCCTAGGTCATCGGTCAGCACAATGATCATGGTTTGTGTGTCCCATTGCTGCCATGGTATGGTATCTGTTCACCTCACATCTACAGTCTCCACAGGGTATCTGCATGTGTGTGCCCATTGGTGCAAATATGTGGGTCTGCATTCTGATGGTCACTTCTGTCATTGTGTCATTGATGATTGTTGACGGTGTCAGCCCCCATGGGTGTTGTTTGTCTGCACATGGCCAAAGTTATGTCTTATTTGCACTGCAGGATTTGGCTCCCCCAATTTATGTTGCAATGGGACACATACACTACTTTGCCACTGATGTGTTTGTTGTTCTGTGACCAGGAATCATCCATGCAGTTTGGCAGTTGCACCTCTTTCTTTGTCAACACTTACCTTTTGGTCACTGTGATGATGGGGGTTTGGACCCCATTGCCACAATGTTCGAAATGTGCTTCAGCTATGGACCCCACACTTACATTTTGGTCACTGTGATGATGGGGGTTTGGACCCCATTGCCACATTGTTCAAAGTGTGCTTCAGCTATGGACCCCACACTTACATTTTGGTCACTGTGATGATGGGGGTTTGGACCCCATTGCCACATTGTTCAAAATGTGCTTCAGCTATGGACCCCACACTTACATTTTGGTCACTGTGATGATGGGGGTTTGGACCCCATTGCCACATTGTTCAAAGTGTGCTTCAGCTATGGACCCCACACTTACATTTTGGTCACTGTGATGATGGGGGTTTGGACCCCATTGCCACAATGGTCATGGCCTGCTTGAATTGTGGGTGCCACACACACATATATGTGTGGCACATGTGCTAGGGGGTCACATTGTATGTTCAAAGTCATGTTCGGTGTTGTAGGCATTTGACACAGTCTACATACGCTTGTCATGGTGTTGGGGGATGTCTTCTTCTTGCATTCCCTAGGATGTGGTGTGCTGGTTGTGTCATGCATTGTCCATCCTATGAGTGGGGGTGGTAGTAGTGGTAGGCATCCAGCCCCCGGGTGAGGGTGGTAGTAGTGGTAGGCATCCAGCCCCCTGGGTGAGGGTGGTAGTGGTGGTAGGCATCCTGCCCCCTGGCTAAGGGTGGTGGTAGGCATTGAGCCTCCCCTGGGTGAGGGTGGTAGTGGTGGTAGGCATCCTGCCCCCCTGGGTGAGGGTGGTAGTAGTGGTAGGCATCCTGCCCCCCTGGCTAAGGGTGGTAGTAGTGGTAGGCATCCTGCCCCCCTGGGTGAGGGTGGTAGTAGTGGTAGTCATCCTGCCCCCGTGGCTAAGGGTGGTAGTAGTGGTAGGCATCCTGCCCCCCTGGGTGAGGGTGGTAGTAGTGGTAGGCATCCAGCCCCCCTGGCTGAGGGTGGTAGTAGTGGTAGGCATCCTGCCCCCTGGGTGAGGGTGGTAGTAGTGGTAGGCATCCTGCCCCCCTGGGTGAGGGTGGTAGTAGTGGTAGGCATCCTGCCCCCCCTGGCTAAGGGTGGTAGTAGTGGTAGGCATCCTGCCCCCCCTGGGTGAGGGTGGTAGTAGTGGTAGGCATCCTGCCCCCACTGGCTGAGGGTGGTAGTAGTGGAAGGCATCCAGCCCCCCCTGGCTGAGGGTGGTAGTAGTGGTAGGATGGCAACCCCCCCTGGGTGAGGGTGGTAGTGGTGGTAGGCATCCTGCCCCCCTGGCTAAGGGTGGTGGTAGGCATCCAGCCCCCCCTGGGTGAGGGTGGTAGTAGTGGTAGGCATCCTGCCCCCCTGGGTGAGGGTGGTAGTAGTGGTAGGCATCCTGCCCCCCTGGGTGAGGGTGGTAGTAGTGGTAGGCATCCAGCCCCCCTGGCTGAGGGTGGTAGTAGTGGTAGGCATCCAGCCCCCTGGGTGAGGGTGGTAGTGGTGGTAGGCATCCTGCCCCCCTGGCTAAGGGTGGTGGTAGGCATCCTGCCCCCTGGCTAAGGGTGGTAGTAGTGGTAGGCATCCTGCCCCCCTGGCTGAGGGTGGTAGTAGTGGTAGGCATCCTGCCCCCCTGGGTGAGGGTGGTAGTAGTGGTAGGCATCCTGCCCCCTGGGTGAGGGTGGTAGTAGTGGTAGGCATCCTGCCCCCCTGGCTAAGGGTGGTAGTAGTGGTAGGCATCCTGCCCCCTGGGTGAGGGTGGTAGTAGTGGTAGGCATCCTGCCCCCACTGGCTGAGGGTGGTAGTAGTGGTAGGCATCCAGCCCCCCCTGGCTGAGGGTGGTAGTAGTGGTAGGCATCCAGCCCCCTGGGTGAGGGTGGTAGTGGTGGTAGGCATCCTGCCCCCTGGCTAAGGGTGGTGGTAGGCATCCAGCCCCCTGGGTGAGGGTGGTAGTAGTGGTAGGCATCCTGCCCCCCTGGGTGAGGGTGGTAGTAGTGGTAGGCATCCTGCCCCCTGGGTCAGGGTGGTAGTAGTGGTAGGCATCCAGCCCCCCTGGCTGAGGGTGGTAGTAGTGGTAGGCATCCAGCCCCCCTGGGTGAGGGTGGTAGTGGTGGTAGGCATCCTGCCCCCTGGCTAAGGGTGGTGGTAGGCATCCTGCCCCCCTGGCTAAGGGTGGTAGTAGTGGTAGGCATCCTGCCCCCCTGTGTGAGGGTGGTAGTAGTGGTAGGCATCCAGCCCCCCTGGGTGAGGGTGGTAGTAGTGGTAGGCATCCTGCCCCCTGGGTGAGGGTGGTAGTAGTGGTAGGCATCCAGCCCCCCTGGGTGAGGGTGGTAGTAGTGGTAGGCATCCTGCCCCCCTGGGTGAGGGTGGTAGTAGTGGTAGGCATCCTGCCCCCCTGGGTGAGGGTGGTAGTAGTGGTAGGCATCCTGCCCCCCTTGGGTGAGGGTGGTAGTAGTGGTAGGCATCCTGCCCCCTGGCTAAGGGTGGTAGTAGTGGTAGGCATCCTGCCCCCTGGGTGAGGGTGGTAGTAGTGGTAGGCATCCTGCCCCCCTGGCTGAGGGTGGTAGTAGTGGTAGGCATCCAGCCCCCTGGCTGAGGGTGGTAGTAGTGGTAGGCATCCAGCCCCCCTGGGTGAGGGTGGTAGTAGTGGTAGGCATCCTGCCCCCCTGGGTGAGTGTGGTAGTAGTGGTAGGCATCCTGCCCCCCTGGCTAAGGGTGGTAGTAGTGGTAGGCATCCTGCCCCCCTGGGTGAGGGTGGTAGTAGTGGTAGGCATCCTGCCCCCTGGCTAAGGGTGGTAGTAGTGGTAGGCATCCTGCCCCCTGAGTAAGGGTGGTAGTAGTGGTAGGCATCCTGCCCACCCTGGGTGAGGGTGGTAGTAGTGGTAGGCATCCTGCCCCCTGGCTAAGGGTGGTAGTAGTGGTAGGCATCCTGCCCCCCTGGGTGAGGGTGGTAGTAGTGGTAGGCATCCAGCCCCCTGGGTGAGGGTGGTAGTAGTGGTAGGCATCCTGCCCCCCATGGGTGAGGGTGGTAGTAGTGGTAGGCATCCTGCCCCCTGGCTGAGGGTGGTAGTAGTGGTGAGCATCCTGCCCCCTGGCTAAGGGTGGTAGTAGTGGTAGGCATCCAGCCCCCCTGGCTAAGGGTGGTAGTAGTGGTAGTCATCCAGCCCCCCTGGGTGAGGGTGGTAGTAGTGGTAGGCATCCAGCCCCCCTAGGTAGGGGTGGTGGTGCGCATTCAGGCCCCTGTGTGCATATGTGGCATTGGTGATGGGCATCCCGCCCCTATGGTGCTGCTGTTGCTGGTGTAAGTATATTCTGCATCCCTCTGTGTGTGTGTGATGTGTCGTGTACGTGTTGTATGTGTTTTGTGGTTGGTGTCTGGCTTACCTTCTGCGCCGTACGCGTCCGTGCCTGTTCCGGTAGTAAATGTAGAATATTGGTATGATCGGGACGAAGGGATTCATGGTTGGTTCGTGTCGTTCGTCCTTCTCGTTGCTTCGCGTCGTCCTCGTCGCTTCACCTCGTCCTCGTCGCTTCGCCTCGTCCTCGTCGCTTCGCGTCGTCCTCCTCGCTGCCGTGTTCGTCTCGGAGCCGTGGATCGTGTTGTGGCGCGAATCGGAGCTTATGTGCGCCTCTCCCGGATGCTTTGACGTGCCGTGCGTAGCGACGGGTTCGGCGTGTACGGAAAGCGCATCGTACTCGTTCGGCCGGACGGAGCTGCATTTTGGCTTCCGTGCGACTCGATTCAGCGTTTCCGGATTCGCCTCGGTCAGGGAACAGGACCTGGTTTGGGTGAGTACGGCTCGGCCGGATTCTTTGCTGTTGTGCGCATCGTACTTACTCGTTCGGTGTGCTGTACGGATCGGTCGGGAAACAGGCTTTCGCATGGCTTTTTTCCCGACCGAATGGTGTTGGGTACGCCTCCGACCGAGATCGGAATCGGCCCCACAGTCTTTAAAACATACATTCTTTAAAATCAATAACATTTATATATAAATACACTATATAAATACCAATTCATCATACTTCAACTAAAATCACCGGACCCCTACCACCTAAACACATAAGTGTGCTAATACAAACAGGTTTTTAGAAATTTAGCCAATGCGCAAGCCACATCAAAGAATTCCATTCTTAACAAAAGTGTAAGTGCATCATTTCGACAATTTATATTATACTTTTTAAAAAGAGGTTTTAAAATCAAGCAACGGGGCCTATAAAAATGACGACAATCAATTAAAACATGAACATTTAAGTTTTGAAAAGGGAGTCCACATGTGCTTCCGCCAAATGCGATGCAGCGCGCGCAACGAAATTCGTTTTATTGATTTAATTGTCTACTTACCTGCATTCATCCGTATTCCGGTGTTTACTACCCCCCACCCTGCCTCTCCCCCGCCCCACGTCACCGCCCGGTAGCACTCCCACCAGGAGCCGCTACTGGTCGTAATCGGGCATCTGGAAGTGCAGATAAGTACGGAAATACATTCATATTTTCCCATGAACCTACCATATTTTTTGCGGAGGGTCTATTCCTTACATACTTCAGGTCCGACAACCTAGATTCTTTTTTACTGGCTATTTTTAAGTCTGCTTTAGAGAGTGAGGCCTTAGCTATTTTTAATTCTAATTTTAGAGTTCCTGTGATGGCTTCCAATCTTTTCTTTACCTTCTTTGCCCACTGTAATTCACTTCTTGCTATTTCAGTAACACAGCAGGCTGATATCTTCTGCCTATTTGGGACCAAAAGCTTATCCCAAAAACGCAAAGTTGATTTATTGGCAAAGAAGTTCCAGGCCTGCAAATTTCCTTCTAATCTTATCGCCTGGGGCATTGCACCTTTGGGGAGGGCCAACAATTTTTTCAAACATTTGCTTTCACATCTCTCCCAATTTCCCTCCATTCTAATGGCTAATATCTCGGCCCCATAGAGGCATTGCGTGGGGACCGTTGCATTATAAGCACTTAAAAGGAGAGTCCAAGAGGGCCCACCATAAGTCTTTTTAAAGCGATTAAGTCCCCCTTTCGTAGTTAATGCCCGCATCTTCAACAATTCTTTATGCAAGGTCCAACTCAGCTGACTATTAAACGTCACGCCCAGGTACTTATAGGAGTACATGACATCTACCCTACTATTGCCTAGCTGCCACTTATACGGTTTACTTTTTTTCGAAAACATAATTATTTTTGTTTCTCCCATATTTACCTTCAATTTATTAACCTTGCAATAATGATTAAACTTAGTTAGTTTCCTCTGCAGGCCTACTTGGGTCACGTCCAGAATTGCCAGATCATCTGCATAGAGTAGGCACAACACATGTCTACCTCCCCTTTTCAGGGAAAACGAATGAGTCGCTGCCAACTCTCCCGGAAGATCGGCTAAAAATGAAGAAAACAAAGTGGGTGCCAGGACACAAGTCGCACAAAAAAGAGTATACAGTTATTAGAGCGCATTCCACTCACTGAGGGTACAATATTCTAAATTAAAAAGGAAGAATCAGCAATACAAACATTGGATTTTGGAGCAGGAGGCTTACACCAGCCATAGTAGCCCATAGCCACTTCATTCTCTTCAATGACGCTCCCAACATTCCAATTTTTGACTACCGACTTTAAACTGGTGGTAAAACTTGGCTAGAGGAGACAGAGGAAAACATGAAACAGGTGTAAATTAGGTAAAAACACTTCTCAAGATTGCCAGTCCCATGTTTTCCTCTTAGATGACAACAAACCTGCAGCCACTTGGTGCATGTAATTTTTGCATCTGGAACTTGTTTCCACTAGTATTTACACTGAGATCTCAACGATCTCCAAAGTGTTAATGGACAAAAATTCCACCAACAAGCAAATGTTCAAGAAAAACATTTATATTAAATTGTAAAATTAAGCCAGTGCAATGAGACTCTAAATATTTAAAAAACAATATATCTATGCAATAAACAGTATCGAAAATACAACCCCGGGGGGGCGTGGCTTGGCGCCCAGCGGTAATGGCGGCGCACGGGTGAAGCTCCCGGAGGAGTCTTGGGAAAACCCAATTCTAGGACCGAGTGGTGACTCGGAGTGGATGACAGATCGTGGATGAAGGATGGGAGAGCAACCTGAAGCCTTCGCTTTCATCAAACCCTAACAGCAAGTAATTTTAAATCGAAAATCTGCTCTCCGTCAGAAACGCAATTTCGCGGCCGCCATTTTGAATTTTTGCCGCGATCGCGGACTTTCCTGAATTGCACCCTAAACCTCTAATAACTCCTGAACTGAAGTTATTAATATATCCTTTCACCTAAGAGTCGCTGGAAAACTCATCATTCAATCGAATTGACTTAGGAAGTTACAGCGAGTTTAAAATTATTTGGAGGTTTGTGACAGGAATGCATGGCGGCCATTTTAGGACTCTTAAGTCATTTGAGTCAGCCTTTACAGAGAGCATTGGTTTTGCGTCACATGTTGCTGTAGGGGAATAAGCGAGATGAGCTCATTACTACATTCACAGACTGTTTTTTGGATGCATTCAGCATAACTCAGCCTCTGATAAGTGTCTGGCCTCTCTACAAGACAAAGTGATATATTGTTGAAGTATGATAGTAATAAGTAGATGAGGATGCTCGGAGATTCTTATCAGTGTTGACCTCAGGTTTTATAAAAAATCCTCAGGAGGAGCGCTTCTTGTACTTTCACACTGTTGACTGGAGACGGAGAGGCTTGTCCAGAGGTTTATGGGCAGAATAAAAGTACCCAGCTCGTCCAGCTCCAAGAAAAACATTTTTATAAAAATTCTAGAATCTTCACTGAATTTTCTAGATTTGAGGAGTCTTCATTATCCTCACCTCGACAACCAGGAACAACTATGGATCCCCCTCTGGCCCTGCTGGGAAATCTCTCACCAAGCGTCTCAAGAAGGACCCTCCTTCTCCACCAAAGTCAGCCTCACCAGTATCGATGGAGATGCTGTTGGAGGAAATCAGAGCCCTCCGACCCTTTATGGAAGAGACTAACACCAAGCTGCAAATTCTAACAGACAATTGGTCCCGACTGGACACGAGAGTTACAGAAGTTGAAAATACTGTTTCCTCCCTAAAAGACACATGTGAAGGTGTTTCTCAGCTGCACTCTCAGGTATCCACACTCCAGAAACAAATCGAGGAGCTTGAAAACCGTAACAGACGGAACAACCTACGCATTTACGGTATGGGAGAGGGACTTTAAGGTTCGGATTCTCTCACTTTCTTTAAATCCTTTCTCCCTAAACTACTTCATATGCCAGAGGGGACTCAACTCAACATTCAACGAGCTCACAGGTTAGGTCGGATGCCATCTCAAACCAGCTCATCACAGAGACCAAGAGGAGTCATCTTATATTTCTTAGAATATACAGATTTATTGAAGGTGCTTGCGGCGGTTAGAGCTTCTCCAAAAATAACATGGTCAGGCTCGTCTCTATTCTTCGCACAAGACTATGCTAAAGTTACTGCCGACAGACGCAAAGCTTTCCTGAATTTGAGGGCAGATTTACGTTCCTTGGGGGCCAGATACGGTCTTTTCCATCCTTGTCTCTTCAAAGTCACGTATAATAACAGAACAACGGTGTATGAAGATCCAATGCGTTTACAAGGCTTCATTAACTCCTGTAAGACACTCGAAATGGATTCCTCTGGACCCTCCTCTTCATTCAACACTTGATTGACTGTTTCTTCTCTTCTCCTTCCCACAAGTTCTTCAGACTCTGCTTGCTTAACAGCTATACTCCGCCATTTTAGATGCGCTTTTTGGCAGTTGGCGATATATCTGATACGATTGTTATGATGTTACAGAATTATTCACGTTGTTTAGTGTTAAAAGCTGGTTTTCCTGGTTCTGTTTTATGAGATAAATGGTTTACGGTTATGTTTTGAAACATCTCCTAATCTTTGATTGTTATTGTCTCCTCAGGTTTTTCTACTCGTGTACCGTGGTTTTTCCTTGGTCCTCCGTTTTGTTGATCCCGGTTGTGTTGCCTAACCCATGTGGTCCCATCCATCCTCCCGTATATCCATGACCCTTCCTTTGTAGGTATGTTCTTTTCCCACACTCCCTCAAGTTTGGTGTTGGGTATGTCTTTCGTTTTTTGTCTTTTTTCTTTCATTGCTTGTATCCTTTCACGTGCTGGTGTCACATGTATAACTAACTCTTTACACTTCTTGGTATCTATCACTTTTTTGATCATTATAACTCTGCTTATTTCTATTTTTACATCTTCCTTTCGCCTGTTTCTTAGATTTTTCTCTTCTCTTTTTCCTATTTTCAGCTCACATCTCACGCCTTTGTTACATGATTTGCATATTTTTCTCAATTTTGAAGCTGCAGAAAATACTCCTTTCCTGTTTTGCATATCTTTTATTTCACATTGCTACTACAATGAATTGGACTTATGGTTCATAATTTCAGCACAAATTGTTTTTATTTATTTATGTCATTAAAATTGATAACTTGGAACGTTAGGGGATTAAACTCCCCCATCAAGAGGCAGAGAGTCCTCACCTACTTAGCCAAATTAGAAGCCGATATTGTATTCTTGCAAGAAACCCACTTATCGGATGTTGAATCATTAAAGTTGAAAAGGGGCTGGGTGGGGAGGTCTTCTTTTCCCCGGTGATGGCAAACGTAATGGAGTGATGATAATGTGCCGTAGATCCCTTTCGTTTACAGTTTTGTCCCAGGACTCGGATGCTGATGGTAGATGGCTAAATGTTAAGTTATCTTTGAAGGGTGTTCCTGTCTCTCTTCTCAATGTCTATGCCCCTACATGCGGAGAACCTTCCTTTTGGCCCACACTGGCTAAGCAAATCACCCAACACATGGAAGATAATTTCATTTTGGCGGGTGACTGCAATCAGACCTTTGATCCGTTTATCGATAGGAATTCCAAAGTTTCTTTCATTCCCAACAAGTCCCATAGATCTTTTGTGCAGGCTATTAATCAACACAAACTTTTGGACGCATGGCGTCTTTGTAACCCAACTACCAGAGAGTACTCTTTTTATTCCCCTTCCCATCAAACTCAATCAAGGATCGATTACATATTTGTCTCTCACAACATCTCACAAAATCTTACAAATGCAGAGATTGGTCCCATCCTATTATCAGATCACGCTCATGTCTCGATCGGCCTCGATATTTTACCTAAAGTTACAGGTTCCAAAAGATGGCGCTTCAACAATGCCCTCCTTCTAGACCCAAAGTTTACTGCCTCGTTTACTACCTTTTTTGATGAGTTCTACGAGATGAATCAAACAGATTCCATATCATGTTCAACCATATGGGATGCTTTCAAAGCCTCAGCGAGAGGTTTCATAATTGGCTTTGTTGCAAAGAAACAAAAACTTTTCCGCAAATTAACTAAGGATCTCCTTCAAGATATTAAAAGATTGGAACATTCCTTCTACACTTCACATTCAAAAGACTGCCTCACAGCTCTCATAAACGCCAAAATGCAATTTAATAAGAAGTCAACGGAGGACGCCTCATTATATTTGTTAAAATCCAGTGCAAAATTTTACGGGGGCAAAAATAAGGCTGGGAAACTATTGGCTAATTATTTAAAAGTTAAACAAAACAAGCTAAATATTGAGTCCATTTATGACAACGGATTAAACCTAAAATTTAAAGATAATGAAATTTTGAATGAGTTCTCTCTCTTTTACAAGTCTCTGTACGACTCTGAAACACAACCCTCTGAAGATTCTCTCCTGCACTTTTTCTCTGGTATTCAAAAACCTCAAAACACTTTCCCAAATCTATCTTCCCTGGAGTCCGATTTAACATACCAAGAATTGTTAAAGGCTCTCCAACATCTTAAAAGGGACAAAGCACCGGGACCAGATGGTTTCATCGTAGAATTTTACCAACATTTCTCTAAGCTCATAATGCCCAAGTTACATTCTTTATTAAATTCCTTTAGCACATTAGGTAGCTCCTCAGGTTCTTTCTCAGAAGCTCATATTTGCCTCATCCCCAAAGAGGGCAAGGATTTTAAATATTGCAAGAATTACAGACATATATCCCTGGTTAACATAGACTACAAAATTTTTTCCAAAGCATTAGCCATACGATTAGACTCATACCTACCTGACTTATTGGGGAAAGAACAATCTGGATTCGTTAAGGGAGATTTATTACCGACAATACGAGACTTCTTTTTAATGTCTTGTCTAAATCCTCCCATTTAAAGTACCCCCTGGCAGCAATTGCACTTGATGCCGAGAAGGCGTTCGACAGAGTTGAATGGACCTTCTTATTCTATACTCTCAAGTGGTTTGGCTTTGGCCCTAAATTTACCTCCCTAATCTCTCTACTATACTCCAATCCCCGTGCGGCAGTATGTGCCAATGGTTTGATCTCACCATTTTTTGATTTAAGGAGAGGAGTGCGTCAGGGATGCCCACTCTCCCCTTTCCTTTTAACTTGGCCTTAGAACCTTTTCTCTCCAAATTACGTCAAAATCCTGACTTACATGGATTCCAATCATCTAATTCCCATATTAAACTTGCAGCATACGCTGATGATATTCTGCTTTTCATGTCCAAACCGGATGACTCAATACCTACTTTTTTGGAGGAGGTACAGGCTTACTCTAGTATCTCTGGATATAAATTGAAT
Source organism: Calotriton arnoldi (assembly GCA_963921515.1). Classification (NCBI taxonomy): domain Eukaryota; kingdom Metazoa; phylum Chordata; class Amphibia; order Caudata; family Salamandridae; genus Calotriton; species Calotriton arnoldi. Next base: position 1,007,072 of record CAWUFW010005442.1, read on the forward strand.
AACGATAAGTGTGAAATTTTGCCCTTAACTAAGTATACTTTCAAGTCAGATTTTTGTGCTTCCAACTTTACTTGGAGCCCTCACCACATTAAATATTTAGGTTTACACGTGACCTCTTCAATAGCAGACACGGTGGCACTTTGTATGGCCAAATGCATACAAAAGGTCTCGGATTTAGTAGCTAAATGGCATCCCCTTTATATATCTTGGTGGGGTCGTCTAGACACTATAAAGATGATGTTGTCACCTATAATTTTATATACCATCTCTAATATTCCAGTTCCTATTCCTAAAAAGTTTTTTAAGAAGATCAATTCCACACTATCTTCCTTTCTATGGAGCAACAAGAGGTCCAGAATGTCTATATCTAAATTAACTCGTCCCATTACAGAAGGTGGGGTTAACTTCCCAGATTTTCAGACATACCAGACAGCTTTTCTCCTACGTCAAGCATCCTTTTGGTTACTTGAATCTGTGGACGATTGCCCTTTATGGACCATAACTGAGCATTTCTTCATATCCCCTTTCTCTTTTCAGGAATACCTCTCCTTTTCACGTAAACCACAGGCTTTGTCTACTCCCATAATCAAATTGACCTCGAAGCTTTTGGAACCCACATTTGCTTCCACGCACAATACCATGGATCTATTCCTTAATTCCACAATTTGGCACAACAAAGGCCTAACTATTCGAAGTAAACCTTTCTACTGGAAGACTTGGCGACAGAGGGGTTTGATCTGGATCCACCAGTTATTTGCACAATCAAACTTTTTATCCTTCCCCTCGCTTAGTCAATTATTCGACTTACCTGCCTCGAGCATCCACAAATATAGATTACTTAAAACTGCTGTGATGGATAGATACACTCAATTATCCACCACACCCACTATCTCCACTTAATCAGAACCTTCCTCTATACTTTGCACTTTACTAAAAACTAGACCCTGAGCTTCCACTATATATAAGTATTTACGGGGCGAGGACATTAATCTAAAACAGAGGAGGCATGGGAACGGGATCTCACGTCAACATGGCCAATTTCTTTTTGGAATAAAATATGGCTTAAACTACGCAAATCGTCCAGGGCAGCTAACACAACACAGACGCTGTTTTTTGTGTACAATAGACTTTTACTTACACCGAGTGCCTTGAGCAAAAGATTTGTGACTGTGTCAGATGCTTGTTGGACATGTTCCTCTTCAAATGCTGACCTATTCCATATGATATTTTCATGTACAATTGTAAAAAAATTTTGGAGGCAAGTGTGGTCTCAAATTAATCTGATTTTCGGAACTAAATTTTCTTTTTCCTTCATTCATGTTTTCTTAGGTAGTCTTTCGCCTTGTTGGGAGAATGTTACACTTAATGTGAAAATTATTGACTTGTTATTAACGGTTGCATTCCAACAAATTACCGTAAATTGGAAGGATTTCTCTAAAATCTCCTATAAGGCATGGTGGTATACTGTTTGCCATAATCACAGATTGGATACCTCCTTTGTTTATCCTATATTCATGGCAACGAAACGTTTAGATCTGTGGTCACCTGTCACAGTATACCTAGACGTCTGTGCCAAACAATGTTTCCAATTACAACCATCCCAGCAAGAAGTTCTAAAACCCCCTGAAACCCCCTATATGTTCCTACATTATCTATTAATTACCTACTTACAAGATTCATTCGTACTGTTTAGATTTTTTAAATTTACCCATAAGTCTGACTTCTCATTTCTTATTCTTTACTGTAGCAAAATTTATTTATTGTAATGATTTGTATTTAATGCTATGAACTCTGTATTGACACCTTTACTCTACCAATAAAATTTTCTGTTTGAACTTAAAAAAAGAAAATACAACCCCGAAACAATGGTGATAATATAGAATAAAGTAAATATGTACTTGCTATGGAAAAATAAAAAAGAAAGGACTGTGGAAGTCATAAGGGACCTACTCTATCATGCCAGCACTAGCCACTGTACGAATTTTAAGCAGAAAATGTAATGGTCTCTTTATTGTCAAAGGAGAACGTAAAGTTCATAGGGAAGACGGACAGGGCCTCCTACAGTGTTGGAAACATGGGTATGACCTTTGAACTCCTTCATATCCCCCATAATAAAATAGAGCAGGCACGCGCCACGAAAGGCCTGCGATTACAAGTATTACTGTCTCCTAGGGTTTTAGTTAATAAGCATTCATACTAGTACATTTGGCCATTGCTTTTTAAAGACCAGCCAGGGGCAGAATCAAAGGCCGTTAGCACAGTAGACTATAGTTTTAAGTTGAAAGGAGGGCAAACATACACCTCAGATTTCTGACCCCAAACAGCACCCCAACCGTTCTTTACAATCACCTGGCCGTTTGCAGAGAGCCCAGGCTGCCGGAGTTCCAACTTCTAGAATGCTCTCCCACTGAGATGTTTGCCTTTGAATTTGCGCCAAATGCTGCAGTCAGTTTTATTTCGAAAGCATAAATTCATGTGATATATTCCGTACCTCTGCTCTAGATGTTAAAATAAGTAACTGAAAAGTTGTTTACATCAGCATACCTGACAATCATGTATACATATATCATATTTATAGCCATTGTAATTTGTAGATTTTCAATGCATTTTTAGGATATGGATTTTTTAGATATTTTTGATATTCTGCGGGTTTATTGTAAAACAAAAAATGTGCGATTGTGAAGTGAATGGACAATGAGGCGAGGACCTAGGAAATACGCAGGTGTTGTTGAAGGATGAAGGGAGGGTGTGGATCTATCAACTATTCGGAACTGTCCTCTGAAGTCTTAGTAAAAGGGAAAAAAATGCGTAGAATAAACTCGACAATAATGGATATGTGCATCGTGTGTGCACCAAAAAACAGACTTTCAAAACGTCTATAACGGAGAACAGTCCGTGAAAAGTTGTACCTAATTCAGTCTAAATCGGATATCTCTGTGCCATAGAGAATAGAGTGGGATCTGTTGATCGAGTAGACAAAATAAGACAAGTTAATATGCAGGAAATCCAACATTATTATGCATGAGGTTATCTGAACATTGGTTATGAATTCTGAAAGGTTGATTTTTGTTTCTTTTGGAGGTTGCATAGCAACGCTACTAACGGTTTTCTGTGTTTTAGTGCGCTTACTTTGTGTCCAGGTAAAACACGAGCTGCCGGGCATGTTTTGCACATAGCATCCTAAAGCAGACACACTAGAGTCTTGGCATCACATGAACTTTGGCTCATTCAATTTGGCCATAGCTCAGAGTTTGAAATTGCTACTAGATAATTCGTACATATACACCACTAGTTACAAATGAGCTGGTATTCCTGTTTCGGCCCAAACCTCCTGCTTTTCGTCTGAAATAGGATTACAAGTGGGGTGGTGTTAACATGCCAACACCTATCTATGAAACGCAAGTGGAATATATGCCAAGAAAAGAGCCCAGTTACCAGGAAAAACAAGTGGAAAAAGGTGTAGCATTGCCAGTTTCTGCATGCTAATTCTCCATCCGGGCCAACACTGGCAAATGCCAGAAATTATGCTGTAATATCACCTTGTAACGGTAATACTGGGTGCAGTACTAACACTCCATCGTTACTGGGGAGGTTGTGATGGGGTCCTCTGTAAAACAATTATATCCTGCGCAATAAATCTTCATTGGTAGCAAAGACCGCATCATCAACTTCCTTCTCCAGTCAGAGGATGCCAATGAACAGTTGTACTTATCCTCTCTGCCACCTCTTAACAAACAAGCCATATTTAACACGCCATATTTAATAATTCGAGCTACATCATATTCATTTTCTATGCATTGCCTCTGAAGTGGGGAGAATGGTAATATATGTCCTCACACCTATGGTTAGAAATCCCAATGACTCTTTCACCAGAGAGCTTCCCCTTTATGTCTCCCCACCTAGGTATGCTTTTTTTCGTTAATGACGATCAGAATGTATGGTGCACTGACATCATTACCAAGAAAACGAAATTACAAAGAAAGTTTCAGTAGAGTTCAATCCCGTGAGCCACGATCAAAATGAAGATGTTTCCCTTTTCCAAAAGTACCTCTGCCTACAAGATCCCTGCTCGGGTTCGCCACAGGAGGATGATCTTCAAAGAGGGATTGTGGGGCATTGGGTGTAATATATGATATGGCTGTGGGGCTTATCATGGAATACTATTGAAAAAACTGTCTTGGGTGAAGTCAGGCTCAGTTGTATCGCCTTTGCTCAAACCCGAGTATCTGTGGCTTCGAGCAGCAATTCTTGACAAAGGAACATAGTGTAAAGCATTTAACAGCACCAAACAATGAAATAAGAAAGTTACACAACAAGAAAGAGAAACGTCAACAATTTATAAAAATAGTGCATATTTGTATGAATTTTTATAGTTCTTGATCATCAAAATCCACTGGAGGGTTCCAGAGATACAGGGGCATATTAGCAAGACCGGCGATAAAATTATCGCCGTTTTAGCGGCAGGAAACTGCCGCTAAAGCGGCGATAATGGGCTTGCTAATATGCGTTATAGAATTCAATAGAAGCCCAGGTTAGATGTGCAGGACATCTAACCTGGGCTTCTATTGGAATTCTGTAACGCATATTAGCAAGCCCATTATCGCCGTTTAGCGGCAGTTTCCTGCCGCTAAAACGGCGATAATTTTATCGCCGGTCTTGCTAATATGCCCCACAGATTTTTAAAGCATGTAGGGGCATATCTACAAGGGCTTTATCTCCGCTTTTTTGGCTTAAAAAGCCAAAAAAGCGGAGATAAAACTAACGCCCTATCAACAAGAGGGTGCTAACATGCATAATCGCATGTTAGCACCCTTTTTCCCAACGCCTCCCTTTGCATCTCTAATGAGATGCAAAGTGGGCGTTACTGAGCGTACCCGGATGGACTACGTTGTAAATATCGCCGATGTTCACATCGCGATATTTACAAGGCAGCCCACAGGATTATAGCAGACGTTAAACTTTGGCAAAAACGGCCGTTTCGCCAAAATCTAACGTCTGCTACAATCTGACTTACCTATGTTAGACATAGGAGGTGGATTATGCTGTTACGACCACAGGGTCGTATCAGCAAGGTTATCGCTGTTTTGCAGGGAACATCGCTGGAAAACCAGTGATGTTCCCTGCAAACCGGCGATAACCTCGCTATCTCTGGAATTTTTATCGCCCTGGAGAAACGCGTTGTTAATAACGCGCTACCAGGGCGATAAATTCCAGAGATAGCCTGCGTTAGGAAATACGTCGCTAATCACGGCCAGCGATAATTATCGCTGGCCGTTGATAATATGCCCCTAAATAACTTTTAATCCAACTGCAAACAAGCGTTAATCAACAAAACAATAGTAAATTTTTTTAAAGTTTGAAAGAGTTTGTTTGGTAACTCCGGACCGACTTGGGTGACCATATCCAACAGGGAAGAAATAGAGAAGGCCAGTAAGGCTACTTTGGACAGTTACAAGAGCCTTTTCCAATCCAGTTCCAGCCTTTAGGAAACAACCACCATAGAATAGAATGGAGTGGTCCTGATGCTGGGGATGCAGCAGGAAAAGATGCTCAAAGATGTTTTCTGATGCTGTGCAGTCGATGGGGGTGAGTTGTGGTTGAGTCCTTGGTCCAAGGGTGAGGTGGGACCATTTTGGCCATAGAACTCTGGGATCCATAATGTCCTCTTTGTGACAGTAAAAGGCCAGTTGCGGATGGGCTACCGATCTCAATACAACGGTGACAGCAAAAACCTTCGTAGGGGCTAGAGTCTCTCTTGGTTGATGAATTAAGTCTCTGATGGCATGCCCAGGTCCGGCAGACTCAGGAGCAAGTTCTGTACATTGTGGATTGGTCACTTTGTCCATCAAGGATAGGTCACTTTAGGCCCCTTGCAGCAAGGAGCTTTAAAACTTTGGCGGCGGCTACTAACTAGGCGATTTGGGCTTCTTCAGCTCTTTTGTCCCTGGAGTTGGTTCTAGGGGATCAGCCATCTGATCCTTGGAGTCACTGCCTTGATCTGGGGCTAGAAATCAACTTTTCCCCAGGCCAGGAGCTGCAGTCCAAACGTCACTATCCCAAAATGCAGGAGGTGCAGTCCTTCCGTCTGTGCAGTCTCTCTTCGTGCAGCTTCAAAGGTAGCAGGGCAGCCCTTCTTTGGTCCACTCTCCAAATCCAGCATGTACTAAGGGCCAGGGTGCCAATGGGTGCTCACTTTATCCCAATAAAGTGCCTCGAGGGTACAACTCGGTCACTAGCCAATGGGCTAGTAGGTCCCTCCTCTTTAGTGACAAAGTTCCAGTGATGTGTGGCATTTAGACATCCCAGAGTGTATTATTCTTGCCACTCTCATGATGTCAGGACCTTCTCTTGACTGTGAGGACCTTGGTAGCCCACCCCGGAGGTGTGGCTGCCTAAGGGCTACACACCCAGAGGAAAACCAGTTTGGGAACAGGTTATCCCTCTCTGTCCTTGTCTACAACTTGACTACATGAACAAAAGGAAGCCTGCTTAGGAGTGTTATCTTTAGCGGCCCTTCGAACATAGATTCCCCTTTGAAGCTCACCTTCTGGGCTAACAATCGAGTAGTCTTCCTGGGAGAGGAGGTCACAACTCACTCTGTGACAACTGCCTTTGTTGCTAAGCCAGGGAGTCATTCACATATCTCCCCAGGTGGGCAGAAAGCTGTCTGTGTGCTGGAGCCTGTGTGAGGCCACTGGACTAGCTGGGGCACTTTTTAAACGTTGCTTAACTTTAATTGGGACATTCATTTTGATCTGGGCACCAAGTCGGATTTAATGCCACAATTAATTTGATACCTTACACTTCCCAGTTAGGTATTCCCATTCAGAATTTAGCCAGGCTGGGATTCCAGGTGGTAACCCTGTATTAGCCAATGGGGGGACTAACGTTTCCTCAGCAAATCCACATCTTTAAGGGTTTTTGCTGCTAAGACATATATAAACCTATATGTCTTGCTTAACAATATACAGCTCCCGGCCATAGGGCTCTATAGGCTTCCTTAGAGGAGACTTACATATATTATCAAGAGAGAGGTGACTTTGCCATTAGTTTATATGGCAAAGTCGACCTAGCAGTGTAAGCACTGCCCTTCCAGCCTGCAGGGGAAGGCTGGGAGCCATTTTGTCCTTTGCCACACTCAGGGTGGCAAAACCTGTGCTTCAGCTCTGGGTGGACACTCTGCCTTACATGACCTTGGTACCCTGGGTACCATATGCTAGGGACTTCTTAATAAACCCGCACTTGACAATTGGAGACATCCAATTCGACATACCTTTTGTACCTGGTCAGAACACTGGCACTGGGGTCTGGTTAGAAGGCATCAGTCCACTCTCAGAGTTGAAGAAACAGCAGCTAATAGTCCAAATGGGGGAAAAAGTGGGGGGAAACCTGCAAAAAAGCCTGTTTCCTTACAGGGACACACTCACTAGACAGCATGAAGTTTGTTAGAGAGAGTTAATTCTCACATACAGTCAATGTCTCCCTTCACCTCGTGGCTGGCAAATTGAGGGGATTACCACCAATTTGCGGACTTTAGAACTGGAGAAAGTAACACTAGATACCAGGTATTTTTTCTTTAAAAGTGGTGGGAGTTTTGCCATTTGGCAGCCCAGATCACCCCTATGCTTTCGAGTCTTTCTGCCCCCCCCAGGCCAGATTGGTGATTTACCCCCAAACTCTCCATCCTAGGAGTGTGAAAGTCCACTGTACACCCAAAAAAAATTCAGAAAGTAAAAGATTGTGCAAAGGGGCTTGACCATCATGAATTAGGCCTGAATATGACATGTTACTTCGCGTACTAATACCACGTGTGTCATTACAACGCGGGTATTACTACGCATAGTCATTCACCACGACCTACCATTACAACGCATACCTTTACCACGAATATGCCTTTTACCACACATGCCATTACAATGCACAGGCATGCGTGGTAAAGGTATACTCTTGGTAAAAGTATCTAAGGTAAGTTACACTACCCTGCCCTACCCTAAACCCTAATTTAGTACCCCTGCACGACCCTCCCCGAGCCAGTAGGTAGTTATAGTTAGGACCTAGTTTCCATAGGGAAAGCATTTTTTGATTTGCCAATATCTTTGGCGCCAGTTGACGAATGTTCGCGAAATTTTGGAAACTAATAGCCCGGTCCGGTCCGCTCCTGTCTTGGAAGGTTGGGGGTGATTCGTCAAGCGGGGGCCGAGAAAAAAGGGGGGTCCCAAAACGCGTTTTCTCCATGTTAATTTCCATAGGAAATTTTGGAACAGGCTACAGCCCGAACTGCTGAACGGAATTACACCAAATTTGACAAAAAGGTAGCTCTTGGTTCAGAAAGCGACCTTTTTTTTAAATGGTGTAAATCCGTTCAGTAGTTCCAGAGAAATTAAAAAAATAAAAATATCGATATCTGAGCACCGAGGAGGGTTTGCGAACCCTCCAAGGCACGAGCTTCACTCTGATTGGCTGCCAACACTCTAAACCAGAATGTGTTGGCAGCCATATTGTGACTCAGTAACCGAGTCACAAGAAAAAGGTTAAAAAAAGTTGAAAAATGAAGAAAAGGAGGCAGGGTAGAAACACCCTGACCCCCTAGGCCTGCTCAGGGACTCCCACAAGGACCCCCAGGCCCAAAAAAAGCATTTTTTTTTTTTAAACGGCCTAATTCGCGCTGGGTGCGCAAATCCGGCCGAAATCTTTTTTTAAAAACGAAGCGCGGCCTCCCGCGCTTCGTTATCTGTAAGCCCCCGGGTGGGCCAGGTCCCGGGGGCAATATTTATAATGTATGCAGGGGCCCGCGGGGGCCCCCGCAGCCCCAGGGACCGCCACCTCCCCGGGGGTTTATAATTTATGCGCGGGGTACGCCCCCCCCGCAGCCCCGGGAATCTCCACCTCCCCGGGGCTTTATTATAATAGGGTGGGGGGGCCTCGTGGGCCCCTCAAGCCCCGGGGACCGCAACCTCCCCGGGGCACTGTTTATTTAAATTCAGGGGCCCGTTACGGACCCCCGGCCCCAGGGACCACCACTCGCCCGGGACTTTACAAATGATGAGAGGGGGGCCGCAAGGCCCCCCACCAGGAGCCATTGATGGCCCTGGGGACTGCCACTCCCCAGGGCCGGCTCCTGCAATGTCCCGGGGTGCGCACCCCCAGGAAATTGCCGTTTGCTATGGCAGGGCGGGAGCACGGCTCCCGCCCTGTCATTGCAAGCTCCTGCTTTGCTTTTTGGAAGCGAGAGCAGGAAACCTGCTCTCGCTTCCAAAAAGCAAAGCAGACTGCTTTTGGACAAGGGGAGCTGCATGTTAGCAGCTCCCCTTGCCCAAACGCAATGCCGGCTCCCGCAGGAGGCAGAGAGCCGGCTGGGACCGCAGGGGCATTGAGGCTCCTCTGTGGTCCCTAACCAGAGGCCTTGCCCCGGGGTATGGGATCCCCAGGGCCAGAAATGGCCCAGGAGGGGGGCCACTTGGCCCCCCTCCCTTAAAAATAATAAAATAAAAAGGCATTGGGCATGCCCCGGGGGATGGGAACCCCGGTGCCAAAAATGTCTGCGCCCCTCTTCCCTCTTTCTGCACCTCTCTTGCCTCAGTCTGCCCACCTGTTCCCTCTTTCTGCAACCCTTTTGCCTGTTTCTGCAACTCTCTTGCCTCTTTCTGCAGTTCTCTTGCCTCCTTCTGCACCTCACTTGCCTCTTTTTGCACCTCTGTTGGTTCTTTCGCACTGCTCTTGCTTCTTTCTGCACCTCTTTTGCAAATTTCTGCACCCCTCTTGCCTCTTTATGCACCCCTTTTATCTGTTTCTGCACCTCTCTTGCCTCTGTCTGCATCTCTGTTCCCTCTTTCTGTACATCTTTTGCCTGTTTCTGCAACTCTCTTGCCTCTTTCTGCAGTTCTCTTGCTTCCTTCTGCACCTCTGTTGCTTCTTTCTGCACTTCTCTTGCCTCTTTCTGCAACCCTGTTGCTTCATTGTGCACTCTCCATGCTTCTTTCTGCACTTTTCTTGCTTCTTTCTACACCTCTGTTGCTTCTTTCAGGAATTCTCTTGTCTCTTTCTGCACTTCTCTTGCCTGTTTCTGCACCTCTTTTGGCTCTTTCTGCACCTCACTTGCTTCTTTCTACACTTCTCTTGCCTCTTTCTGCACCCCTGTTGCTTCATTCTGCACTTTCCATGCTTCTGTCTGCACGTGTCTTGCTTCTTTCTTCACCCTTGTTGTCTCTTTATGTACCTCTTTTGCCTCTTTCTGCACTTTTCTTGCCTTTTTCTGCAGTTCTCTTGCCTCTTTCTGCACCTCTGTTACTTCTTTCTGCACTTCTCTTGCCTCTTTATGCACCCCTGTTGCTTCATTCTGCCCTTTCCATGCTTCTTTCTGCATCTGTCTTGCTTCTTTCTGCACCCCTGTTGTCACTTTCTGCACTCGCCTTCCCTCTTTCCGTACCTTTCTTGCCTGTTTCTGCATCTCACTTGCCTCTTTCTGCACTTTTCTTGCTAGTATCTACACCTCTGTTGCTTCTTTCAGCAATTCTCTTGCCTCTTTCTGCAGTTCTCTTGCCTATTTATGCACCCCTCTTGCCTCTTTCTGCACCCGTCTTCCCTCTTAGTGCAACTCTCTAGCCTCTTTCTACACCTCTCTTCCCTCTTTCTGCACCACTCTTGCCTCTTTTTGTACCTCTGTTGCTTTACTGAACTTCTCTTGACTTTCTGCACCGTTTGTGCCTCTTTCAGCACCTCTGTTGCTTCTTTCTGCAGTTCTCTTCCTTCTTTATGCACTCCTCGTGCCTCCTTCTGTACCTCTGTTGCTTCTTTCTGCACTTCTCTTGGTTCTTTCTGCACTGCTCTTGCTTCTTTCTTCATCCCTTTTGCCTCTTTGAGCACCTCTTTTGCTTCTTTCTGCACTTCTCTCTCCTCTTTCTGCACCCCTCTTGCCTCTTTGTGCACCTCTGATGCTTCTTTCAGCACTTCTATTGCCTCTTTCTGCACCTCTCTTGCTTCTTTCTGCAGCTGACTTGCCTCTTTCAGCACCTCTGTTGCTTTGTTCTGCAGATCTCTTGCCTCTTTCTGCACCTCACTTACCTGTTTCAGCACCTGTGTTGCTTTGTTCTGCAGATCTCTTGCCTCTTTCTGCACCCTTCTTTTCTCTTTCTGCACCTCTCTTTACTCTTTCAGCACCTCTGTTACTTCTTTCTGCACTCCTCTTCCTTCTTTCTGCACCTCTCTTGCTACTTTCTGCACCTCACTTGCCTCTTTCAGCACCTCTGTTGCTTTCTTCTACAGATCTCTTGTCTCTTTCTGCACCTCACTTGCGTCTTTCAGCACCTCTGTTGCTTTTTTCTGTAGATCTCTTGCCTCTTTCTGCACCCCTCTTTTCTCTGTCTGCACCTCTCTTACCTCTTTCTGCACCCCTGTTCCCTCTTTCTGCACCTTTCCTGCCTGTTTCTACACCTCTCTTGCCTCTTTCTGTACCTCTGTTGCTTCTTTCTGCACTTCTATTGCCTCTTTCTGCACCTCAATTGCCTCTTTCAGCACCTCTGTTGCTTCTTTCTGCAGATCTCTTGCCCCTTTCTGTACCCCACTTGCCTCTTTCATCACCTCTGTTGCTTTTTTCTGCAGATCTCTTGCCTCTTTCCGCACCCCTCTTTTCTCTTTCTGCACCTCTCTTGCCTCTATCTGCACCCCTGTTCCCTCTTTCTGCACCTTTCCTGCCTGTTTCTGCACCTCTCTTGCCTCTTCCTGTACCTCAGTTGCCTCTTTCTGCACTTCTCTTGCTCTTTCTGCTCCCTTTGCGCCTCTTTCAGCACCTCTGTTACTTCTTTCTGCACTTCTCTTCCTTCTTTCTGCACCCCTCCTGCCTCTTTCTGTACCTCTCTTGCCTCTTTGTGCACCCCTCCTATCTTTTTCTGCACCCCTCTTGCCTCTTTTTGCACCTCTGTTGGTTCTTTATGCACTGCTCTTGCTTCTTTCTGCACCTTACTTGCCTCTTTCTGCACCTCTGTTGCTTTTTTCTGCATATCTCTTGCCTCTTTCTGCACCTCACTTGCCTGTTTCAGCACCTCTGCTGCTTTTTTCTCCTGATATCTTGCCTCTTTCTGCACCCCTCTTTTCTCTTTCTGCACCTCTCTTGCCTTTCTCTGCACCCCTGTTCCCTCTTTCTGCACCTTTCCTGCCTGTTTCTGCACCTCTCTTGCCTCTTTCTGTACCTCTGTTGCCTCTTTCTGCACTTTTATTGCCTCTTTCTGCACACCTTTTGCCTCTTTCTGCACCTCTGTTGCTTCTTTCTGCACCTCAATTGCCTCTTTCAGCACCTCTGTTGCTTTTTTCTGCAGATCTCTTGCCCCTTTCTGCACCCAACTTTTCTCTTTCTGCAACCTCTCTTGCCTCTATCTGCACCCCTGTTCCCTCTTTCTGTACCTTTCCTGCCTGTTTCTGCACCTCTCTTGCCTCTTTCTGTACCTCTGTTGCCTCTTTCTGCACTTCTATTGCTCTTTCTGCACCCTTCACGCCTTTTTCAGCACCTCTGTTACTTCTTTCTGCACTTCTCTTCCTTCTTTCTGCACCCCTCCTGCCTCTTTCTGTACCTCTCTTGCCTCTTTGTGCACCCCTCCTACCTTTTTCTGCACCCCTCTTGCCTCTTTTTTCATCTCTGTTGGTTCTTTCTGCACTGCTCTTGCTTCTTTCTGCACCTTGCTTGCCTCTTCCTGCACTTCTCTTGCTTCATTCTACACCTTTGTTGCTTCTTTCAGCAATTCTCTTACCTCTTACTGCACTTCTCTTCCTACTTTCTGCACCCCTCATGCGTCTTTCTGTACCTCTCTTGCCTCTTTGTGCACCTCTCCTACCTCTTTCTCCACCCCTCTTGCCTCTTTTTGCACCTCTGTTCGTTCTTTCTGCACTGCTCTTGCTTCGTTCTTCACCTCACTTGCCTCTTTCTGTACCTCTCTTGCCTCTTTCTGCACCTTGCTTGCCTCTTTCTGCACTTCACTTGCTTCTTTCTGCACCTCTCTTGCCTCTTTCGGCACCTCTGTTGCTTCTTTCTGCACTTCTCTTGCCTCTTTCTGCACCTCTGAGTTAGAGGTAGTTTTAATCCCCCTGCCCTATTATGCACTAGGGCCTTACAGGGGAGGTCATGCCAATTACAGGGGTACCCCAACCCATAGTGTACCCTAGTGTATGTAGGTGTTTTCACTGTATTCTAAGTGTCTTTCAGCATAGCACTGGCTCCGGGCCTGGTTAGTCAGAGTCAGTTACCACCAGTACCAGTCAGCAAAAAGTTGGGGGCAAAGGATGACTTTGCAACAAGGCCTCTTTCTGCACCTCTGTTGAGTCTTTCTGCATATCTCTTGCTTCTTTCTGCACTTTTCTTCATCTTTCTGGACTTCTGTTGCCTCTTTCTTCATTTCTCTTGCTTCTTTCTGCGCCTTTCTTCGTCTTTCTGCACATGTCCTACCTCTGTAGGCATAGTTAGAAATTAGCATTTAAAAAACCTTTGAAATTCACTGAAAAAACCATAGGTTTCAGGGACGTTATAGTTAGAAATTAGCATTTAAAAATCTTTGAAATTCACTGAAAAAGCCATAGGTTTCAGGGACGTTATAGTTAGAAATTATCATTTAAAAACCTTAGAAATTCACTGAAAAAAACACAGGTTTCACTGACGTTATATTTCGAAATTAGCATTTAAAAAACCGTAGAAATTCATTGAAAAAACCACAGGTTTCAGGGACGTTATAGTTAGTTGGACATTTCACTCATACAAAACCAGATAATTCAGCCGTTGTAGTTAGTTAAGATAACTATAACTCGCGCCCCCGCAATGCACTGCTGATGACGTCACATATTACATCATTCATGACATGATCAGTGACATCACTGATGACATCACTGATGACATCACTGATGACATCTCAAATGACATCACTGATGACATCACTGATGACATCATCCACATGATAATCTGATGCACCTTTCCACACCTTAATATAACTTTTGATACACCCAAGCTAAAATACAGACTTACATTTTTGAAATCATAGACACATTAATACCAGTTACTACATACCCACTCACTGATTCCTAGGTCTACACACACATCCACTCATTCACCCATACAGTCACTCATACATGCAGTCACTCATCAATACAACACTATCATTTGCACTCATACACCTATACAGACACTCACACATCATCACTCATCCATAGAGTTACTCACACACCTAGTCAGTCATGCAAAGAATCAATCATACTCCCATTTACTCACCTATACAGGTATACACACACCACCACCACCTCACTTATTCATACAGATACTAACACATACTTACTCTCTTATACAATCACTGATACAAGCACACACTCATCCATACAGCCACTCTCACAATCACTCATTCTCACATATAGTCATTTATATACTCCAACACTCACATATACTGCCTTTCACATATGTAGTTACTCACACATGTACCACTGATATATCCATTCACTCACCAACACACTCACCCACCCATACAGCCCTTCCCAGATGCACTCTTGAACCCATACACCCAGTGAATCACCCACTCACATATCTATGCACAGAGTCACACCCCCCTACCCACCCACACAGACACTCAGGCACCCATACAGATACTCAGACAACCAATCATTAACCCATATAGACATTCATGTAGCTACTCACCAACCCATGCAGCCGCTTACACGCCAACTGACAGACTGATACAGACATTCACACAGTTTAGTCACTAACCCATGCATTCAGTAAGATACGTTTAATCACTCACTTATACAGTCAGTCATGCACCTACTAAATCATCCATTCAGACACTTATACACCCACTCATTCTTCGATACACCTTGGCATATATATAAAACATATTTAAACTTTACAGAAACACACAGTCACTGGATGATGTCATCAGTGATGTCATCAGTGATGTCATTTGAGATGTCATCAGTGATGTCACTGACCTTGTCATGAATGATGTATTATGTGACGTCATCAGCAGTGCACTGTGGGGGCGCGAGTTATAGTCAGCTTAACTAACTATAACGGCCGAATTTCTCTGGTTTTGTACGAGTGAAATGTCCAACTAACTATAACGTCCCTGAAACCTGTGGTTTTTTCAGTGAATATATATATATATAATTCATAGTACTTGAGCTGCAGTGCAAGAAGACGCCCTCACTTCAGGAGATTTCAACAAGTTTATTTGGCTGACGGGTTTCGACCTGACCGATCTTTGTCAAAACCACAAACACCATAGTGAAAAGTGCCCAGTTTACTATAAACAAAACTCAGCTACACAAGTAGGCTTGGTTAACAGTCTTGTGGGACTTGTTCTGTCACATTCTCTTACAGAAAAGAAGAAAAACTGGTTAAATATTTTTGCACAAGTGGTGTGCTGCACAATATAAATCAATTATATGTACACAAATTATACGTATTTGCTTAGAAAAATACAAACCACAAGTGTGTATTCTATGTCAAGTTACATACAACTTAAATGATGTATTGTAGGAAACATCACATTCACGTGCCTTAGCTGCTAAGACCATATTGTTCACATTAGCCAGTGCTCACATAGTCTACATATTAATATAATTCATATTGCCACTTCACGATGTTCACACACGTATCCACCGCCTACGCATCAGCCTGTAATGTACTCAGATTGCATGTACCGACACTCTATATGCACATATAATCACCAGTGTGTTTTTAATAATTATTTTTAAATTCAATGTCAAGTGACATAACTCAATATCAAACCCCCTGTGCCCATTGTCTGCCCCAGTATCCTCCTAAAGAGAAACTTCCCTTATCATCCCACGATATTGATAGAAAAATAGATGAAAAAACTAAAAGCCATAAGTGTACGTGAAAATAATGATTAATAGTAAGAAATGGACTGAAACACTACTCTATAAGTACCATTTCCCAGGAAATCAGCTTGCCTACAGATTACATCTTTGAATTACAGCGCTGAAATGAGCATGGACAAAAGGTAATTAAGTAATTTAAATGTTTACATCGTTCAGTTCTCGAATTATGAAGTCATCGATATGGGCACACTATATCATGACTAGTAAGAGTTAAACAGGCAAGAAGTTTGACCCGTTTTTTCGGTGATGTACCATTGTGTATGTATACTGCCTAGTTGGTATGCATGTGTTGGAGTTTTTATTATGAAGATCTGACACTTGTTTATGGTATTTGAACCGGAGGCACTTCTCTGTCAAAAACACAAAGGGCCGATTACGATGTTGGGCAGAAAGCCTCTTCCCGACAGTCGGAATCTCCTAGACCTTGTTGGAGCCCCTCCGACCGACTCGATCGGTTTACATTCCGATTACGATGTTTGTGGTCGGAACGTAAACCGCGCAGTCACTCCGGATTGGTTTTGACCAACTCGCAGAATATCCGTGTCAGTCGGAACAGCATTGTACAACCCTATGGTCAGCATTTCCGACCTCGGAATTACGATTTCGATTTCCAACAGCCCTCCCGTGTCGGCCTGTCCGACACGGAAAGGCTGTTTTTGAAAATGACTTTGGAGGCCCCTGGCAGGGCCCCCTAGCCCCCGCGGCCTACGGCTGGTGGCCGAGAGGGTACCTAAGGTACCCCCCTGTAAAACCGTGCACTGTATGGCAGGCAACATGGGGTGCCTGCGACAGGGTGCAGGGTTTTACACACACATCCCATTACCCCATAGGAGCCTGTTTTAAGGCTGGTTCTCTGGAGTAACATGGGCTCCCATAGGAAACAATGGGAATCCGACCGAACAGTGTTCGGTCGCATCGTAATCGGGCGGTCAGAACCGCCGACAGCAAGTCGGTCATTCCTGATTCCGATTTGGTGTCGGGCGGAGGCTTTCCGCTCGACATCGTAATGAGCCCCAAAGTGTGCAGTCACTAGTCTAATTTCATTTTCATGATGCAACGGTTGTCGAACAGTAATAATAATGCTCAGACATTTTTTACCTTTTTAACATTTTGGCATTAGAAGAGAGGCGAGCTGCATTGGCAGTGTTCTTTCATGTCTATGCATCACGTGCACCGTTTAACATTTTAAATAGTTAATTCAATATGGCGCTTTCTATATGTGAGAAAGGTCGGTGCCTCGGCCGAAATGCAAACAATGGCTGTTTTATTTTGATAAAATAGAGAGGTTTATAACTACATCCTGTGCTGTGTCAGAGCCTGTTTTGTGCTCCATGAACAGGTATTGGTTGCAATACATATATATATATATATATATATATTATCTACTGGCGGTCGCCAGTAGATAGTTATAGTTAGGACCTATTTTCCATAGGAAATCTGCGACATTCTATTTGAAATAACTCTTGAGTCGGTTGACGAATCTTCGCGAAATTTTCAAACTTTATGGCCCGCTCCGGTCCGCTTCTACCCTGAAAGTCTCAGGGTGATTCGTCAAGCGGGGGCCGAGAAAAAGGGGGTCCCAAAACATGTTTTCCCCATTCATTTTCCCATAGGAAACTTTAGACACGGCTACAGCCCGAACTGCTGAACGGAATTACACCAAATTTGGCAAAGAGGTAGTTCTTGGTTCAGAAAGAACCCTTTTTGTTAAATGGTATAAATCCGTTCAGTAGTTGCGGAGAAATTAAAAAATAAGAGTCAAAAAATCAATTTCCCATAGGAAACTTTATGCAAGGCTACAGCCCGAACTGCTGAACGGAATTACACCAAATTTGGCAAAGAGGTAGTTCTTGGTTCAAAAAGAACCCTTTTTGTTAAATGGTGTAAATCCGTTCAGTAGTTGCTGAGAAAATCAAAAGTAAAAACACATATATATCTGGGCGGAGCCTAACCACACATGTCATCGTGAGATCTGATTGGCTGTCAGCACTTCATCCTGGAATTGCTGGCAGCCATCTTGGGACCAATATAAATGATAGTACCCCTTTGAAATGCATTGTAGTGAATCGAAGATTTTGAGGGTTACCAAAAGGAGAACTATAAAGGGTGATAACAGACTTTAGTTACATTAGAATTCATTTGTTGATGGTACCATACTAATTTCAGGAATTGTGGTGTGTTCTAAGGTGATTTTACCCTGTGAAAAACCTTCTGCTGGGATATCATGAATCATGTTTGAGAGAAAACTATTTTCACATGATTGTCCCATACAGTTTTGGAAGGTGCCCCAGAAGCTAAAATGAGAGCATATTTTCTGTAAATTCACATTATCTTTCTCAGTCATGTGAGAATGAAGTCTGACATTCTCAGTAAAACATGTACATCCAACAATGGCAGAGACTGTCAGTTGATTCCTTTGTGTTCTACTGCAACTTCCCAGAGTGTTCTAAAGAACAACTAGAGTGCTAACAGCCTTACTTATGACAAAAGTATGGCACACCTGAAGCCATCTTGATTGGAATAAACTGGTAACACTTAAAACATTTAATTTAAAAAGGAACAAAATGATGGGGTTCATCTTGTCATAGAAATTATGGTTAGTGCTCTGGAAAGAAAAATTAGGACATGTTTCAAGTGTGATCTCAAATATCTTCCTGTTATATTTCAACAGGAGCAGCCTGTCAGTTGATGCCTTTGTGTTCTACTGCAGCTTCCCAGAGTGTTCTAAAGAACAACTAGAGCGCTAACAGTCTTACTTATGACAAAAGTATGGCACACCTGAAGCCATCTTGATTGGAATAAACTGGTAACACTTAAAACATTTAATTTAAAAAGGAACAAAATGATGGGGTTAATTTTGTCATAGAAATTATGGTTAGTGCTGTAGAAAGAAAAATTAGGACATGTTTTAAGTGAGATCTCAAATATCTTCCTGTTATATTTCAACAGGAGCAGCCTGTCAGTTGATGCCTTTGTGTTCTACTGCAGCTTCCCAGAGTGTTCTAAAGAACAACTAGAGTGCTAACAGCCTTACTTATGACAAAAGTATGGCACACCTGAAGCCATCTTGATTGGAATAAACTGGTAACACTTAAAACATTTAATTTAAAAAGGAACAAAATGAGGGGGTTCATTTTGCCATAGAAATTATGGTTAGTGCTGCAAAAGAAAATTTAGTGCATGTTTTAAGTGAGATCTCAAATCCTCTTCTATTTCATTAGAAAATTCTGACATGCAGACTGAAACAATCACTTTCAATACCAGCAGTAGACTTCCAGTTAACTCCTTGGTGAACAGTAGCTTTACTACAGTGATCTAATGAACAACTAGAGTAATAACATTCTGAATGTATGGCAAATGTGTGACACATCTGAATGCCTTCTTGATGGAATCAAAGTAAAAAACTGAAAGCATTTCCTACTGAGGAGACTGCAGTAAATGAGGAAATTAGGAAACTTCATAACAAAGAAGTCTTCCAAGATGGCCACCAGTGAAAAAAGAGCCCAAATGTAGCACAAATATTACCCAGATGTAGCCCACATATAGCCCAATGACAAAAGTGTGCAAAACACTTTTTATTTTTAGTTTTTTTGCAGTTTTATGTAGTGCAGACTGGTCAGGTATTGGAGCGTTGCATCTTAAAACATGACCCCCCCTACACTACAAAAACACCACTGCACTACCCTAAACCTAAAACTCTACCCCAGCACAACCCCCTACACTACACAAGCACCACTGCACTATCCTAAACCCTAAAACACTACCCCCAGCATGACCCCCTACACTACACAAACACCACTGCACTACCCTAAACCCTAAAACACTACCCCAACACCACTGCACTAACCTAAATCCTAAAACACTACCCCCAGCACGACCCCCTACACTACCCAAACACCACTGCACTACCCTAGAACATGACCCCCTACACTACACAAACACCACTGCACTACCCTAAACCCTAAAACACTACCCCCAGCACGACCCCCTACACTACACAAGCACCACTGCACTACCCTAAACCCTAAAACACTGCCCCCAGCACGACCCCCTACACTACACAAACACCACTGCACTACCTTAAACCCTAAAACACTACCCCCAGCACGACCCCCTACACTGCCCGAACACCACTGCACTGCCCTAAACCCTGAAACACATACCCTAGCACGACCCCCTACACTGCCCGAACACCACTGCACTGCCCTAAACCCTGAAACACCACCCCCTTCATGACCCCCTACACTGCCCGAACACCACTGCACTGCCCTAAACCCTGAAACACCACCCCCAGCATGACCCCTACACTGCCCGAACACCACTGCACTGCCCTAAACCCTGAAACACTACCCCCAGCAAGACCTCCTACACTGCCCGAACACCACTGCACTACCCTAAACCCTAAAACACTACCCCAACACCACTGCACTAACCTAAATCCTAAAACACTACCCCCAGCACGATCCCCTACACTACCCAAACACCACTGCACTACCCTAAAACATGACCCCTACACTACACAAACACCACTGCAATACCCTAAACCCTAAAACACTACCCCCAGCATGACCCCCTATACTACACAAGCACCACTGCACTACCCTAAACCCTAAAACACTACCCCCAGCACGACCCCCTACACTACACAAACACCACTGCACTACCTTAAACCCTAAAACACTACCCCCAGCACGACCCCCTACACTACCCAAACACCACTGCACTAACCTAAATCCTAAAACACTACCCCCAGCACGACCCCTACACTACCCAAACACCACTGCACTACCCTAAACCCTAAAACACTACCCCCAGCACGACCCCCTACACTACACAAGCACCACTGCACTGCCCTAAACCCTGAAACACATACCCTAGCACGACCCCCTACACTGCCCGAACACCACTGCACTACCTTAAACCCTAAAACACTACCCCCAGCACGACCCCCTACACTACCCAAGCACCACTGCACTAACCTAAATCCTAAAACACTACCCCCAGCACGACCCCCTACACTGCCCGAACACCACTGCACTGCCCTAAACCCTGAAACACCAGCCCCAGCACGACCCCCTACACTGCCCGAACACCACTGCACTGCCCTAAACCCTGAAACACATACCCTAGCACGACCCCCTACACTGCCCGAACACCACTGCACTGCCCTAAACCCTGAAACACCACCCCTAGCATGACCCCCTACACTGCCCGAACACCACTGCACTGCCCTAAACCCTGAAACACCACCCCCAGCATGACCCCTACACTGCCCGAACACCACTGCACTGCCCTAAACCCTGAAACACTACGCCCAGCAAGACCTCCTACACTGCCCGAACACCACTGCACTGCCCTAAACCCTGAAACATCACCCCCAGCATGACCCCCTACACTGCCCGAACACCACTGCCCTAAACCCTGAAACACCACCCCCAGCACGACCCCCTACACTGCCCGAACACCACTGCACTGCTCTAAACCCTGAAACACCACAACCCCCTGCACGACCCCCTACACTGCCCGAACACCACTGCACTGCCCTAAACCCTGAAACACCATCCCCAGCACGACCCCCTACAATGCACGAACACCACTGCACTGCCCTAAACCCTGAAACACGACCCCCAGCAAGACCCCCTACACTGCCCGAACACCACTGCACTGCCCTAAACCCTGAAACACCACCCCCAGCAAGACCCCCTACACTGCCCGAACACCACTGCCCTAAACCCTGAAACACCACCCCCAGCACGAGCCCCTACACTGCCCGAACACCACTGCACTGCCCTAAACCCTGAAACACCACCCCCAGCACGACCCCCTACACTGCACGAACACCACTGCACTGCCCTAAACCCTGAAACACTACCCCCAGCAAGACCCCCTACACTGCCCGAACACCACTGCCCTAAACCCTGAAACACCACCCCCAGCAAGACCCCCTACACTGCCCGTACACCACTGCACTGCCCTAAACCCTGAAACACCACCCCCAGCATGACCCCCTACACTGCCCGAACACCACTGCACTGCCCTAAACCCTGAAACACCACCTCCAGCACGACCCCCTACACTGCCCGAATACCACTGCACTACCCTACACCATGAAACACCAGCCCCAGCACGACCCCCTACACTGCCCAAACACCTCTGCACTGCCCTAAACCCTGAAACACCACCCCCAGCACGACCCCCTACACTGCCCGAACACCACTGCACTGCCCTAAACCCTGAAACACCACCCCCAGCACGACCCCCTACACTGCCCGAACACCACTGCACTGCCCTAAACCCTGAAACACCAGCCCCAGCACGACCGCCTACACTGCCCGAAAACCACTGCACTGCCCTAAACCCTGAAACACCAGCCCCAGCACGACCCCCTACACTTCCCGAACACCACTGCACTACCCTAAACCCTCAAACACCAGCCCCAGCACGACCCCCTACACTGCCCGAACACCACTGCACTGCCCTAAACCCTGAAACACCAGGCCCAGCAAGACCCCCTACACTGCCCGAACACCACTGCACTGCCCTAAACCCTGAAACACCACCCCCAGCAAGACCCCCTACACTGCCCGAACACCACTGCACTAAAGCCTGAAACACCACCCCCAGCAAGACCACCTACACTGGCCGAACACCACTGCACTGCCCTAAACCCTGAAACACCACCCCTGCACGACACCCTACACTGCCCAAACACCACTGCACTGCCCTAAACCCTGAAACACCACCCCTGCACGACCCCCTACACTGCCCGAACACCACTGCACTGCCCTAAACCCTGAAACACCACCCCCTGCACGACCTCCTACACTGCCGGAACACCACTGCACTGCCCTAAACCCTGAAACACCACCCCCAGCACGACCCCCTACACTGCCCAAACACCACTGCACTGCCCTAAACCCTGAAACATCAACCCCAGCAAGACCCCCTACACTGCCTGAACACCACTGCCCTAAACCCTGAAACACCACCCCCTACACTGCACGAACACCACTGCACTGCCCTAAACCCTGAAACACCACCTCCAGCAAAACCCCTACACTGCCTGAACACCATTGCTCTGCCCTAAATCCTGAAACACTAGCCCCAGCATGACACCCTACACTGCCCAAACACAACTGCACTGCCCTAAACCCTGAAACACCACCCCCAGCACAACCCCCTACACTGCCCGAACAACACTGCACTGCCCTAAACCCTGAAACACCAGCCCCAGCAAGACCCCCTACACTGCCCGAACACCACTGCACTGCCCTAGACTCTGAAACACCAGCCCCAGCAAGACCCCCTACACTGCCCGAACACCACTGCACTGCCCTAAACCCTGAAACACCAGCCCCAGCAGGACCCCCTACACTGCCCGAACACCACTGCACTGCCCTAAACCCTGAAACACCAGCCCCAGCACGACCACCTACACTGCCCGAACACCACTGCACTGCCCTAAACCCTGAAACACCAGCCCCAGCACAACCCCCTACACTGCCCGAACACCACTGCACTGCCCTAAACCCTGAAACACCAGCCCCAGCACGACCCCCTACACTGCCCGAACACCACTGTACTGCCCTAAACCCTGAAACACCAGCCCCAGCACGACCCCTACACTGCCCGAACACCACTGCACTGCCCTAAACCCTGAAACACCACCCCTGCATGACCCCTACACTGCCCGAACACCACTGCACTGCCCTATACCCTGAAACACCACCCACTGCAGCACCCTCTACACTGCCCGAACACCACTGCACTGCCCTAAACCCTGAAACACCACCCCCAGCACGACCCCCTTTACTGCTCGAACACCACTGCACTGCCCCAAACCCTGAAACATCACCCCAGCACGACCCCCTACACTGCCCGAACACCACTGCCCTAAACCCTGAAACACCACCCCCTGCACGACCCCCTACACTGCCCGAACACCACTGCACTGCCCTAAACCCTGAAACACCACCCCCTACACTGCCCGAACACCACTGCACTGCCCTAAACCCTGAAACACCACCCCCAGCACGACCCCCTACACTGCCCGAACACCACTGCACTGCCCTAAACCCTAAAACACCACCACCAGCATTACCCCCTACACTGCCCAAACACCCCTGCACTGCCCTACACCCTAGAACACTACCCCCAGCACGACCCCCTACACTACCCGAACACCACTGCACTACCCTAAACCCTAAAATACTACCCCCAGCACAACCCCCTACACTACCCGAACACGACTGCACTGCCCTAAACCCTCAAACACTCCCCCAGCACGACCCCCTACACTACCCGAACACCACTGCACTGCCCTAAACCCTAAAACACTCCCCCAGCACGACCCCCTACACTACCCGAACACCACTGCACTGCCCTAAACCCTAAAACACTCCCCCAGCACGACCCCCTACATTACCCAAACACCACTGCACTGCCCTAAACCCTAAAACACTACCCCCGCATGACCCCCTACACTACCCAAACACCAATGCACTACCCTAATCCCTAAAACACTACCCCCGCATGACCCCCTACACTACCCTAAACCCTAAAACACTACCCCCGCACAACTCCCTACACTACCCAAAGACCACTGCACTACCCTAAACCCTAAAACACGACCTCCTACACTACACAAACACCACTGCACTACCCTAAACCCTAAACCCTAAAACACTACCCCCTACACTACACAAACACCACTGCACTACCCTAAACCCTAAAACACTACCCCCAGCAGTACCCCTACACTACCCAAACACCACTGCCCTAACCTAAACCCTAAAACACTTCCCCCAGCAGTACCCCCTACACTACCCAAACACCACTGCACTACCCTAAATCACTACCCCCAGCACGACCCCCTACACTACCCAAACACCACTGCTCTACCCTAAACCCTAAAACACTACCCCCAGCACGACCCCCTACACTACCCAAACACCACTGCACTACCCTAAACCCTAAAACACTCCCCCAGCACGACTCCCTACACTACCCAAACACCACTGCACTACCCTAAACCCTAAATCTACACCCAGCATGACCCCCTACACTACACAAACACCACTGCACTACCCTAAACCCTAAAACACTACCCCCAGCACGACCCTCTTCACTACCTTAACACAACTGCACAATTTGTTACAGGCGTTGCAACGCAGGCCTGTGGTGCTTACTGGAAGTACCTATTGGGCTAGTTGGGCCCCAGGGACCCTCAGGATTCAAGGTGACCTAATCCCCCAACTTAAAACGCACCACGGGCGCGTTTGCACAGTGGTGAAGGGAGGGGCGGGGCCTCAGGTGACATGTGCGCAAACACTCCCTGTGGTGCGTTTTAAGTTGGGGAATTAATTCCCTTTGAATCCTGAGGGACCCTGGGGGCCAACTAGCCCACCAGGTACCTTCAGTAAGCACAACAGAGTTGCGTTGCAGAGAGGTGAAAAGGTGCGTGGCCTCGGAACGCCTCTCTGCAACTCAGCTCTGTGGTCCTAACTGTAGGTACCTGGGGGGCTAGTTGGGACCCTCAGAATTCAAGGGGACTTAATCCCGCAACTTAAAATGCGCCACGGGTGCGTTTGCACACATGTCACCTCAGGCCCCCCCTCCCTTCACCACTGTGCAAACGCGCCCTGTAGCGCGTTTTAAGAGGTAGTTTTAATCCCCCTGCCCTATTATGTACTAGGGACTTGCAGAGGAGGTCATGCTAATCACAGGGGTACCCCAACGCATAGTGTTCCCTAGTGTATGTAGGTGTTTTCACTGTATTCTAAGTGTCTTTTAGCATAGCACTGGCTCTGGTTAGTCAGAGTCAGTTACCACCAGTACCCGTCTGAAAAGTTGTGGGCACAGGATGATTTTGCAACAAGGCCTCTTTCTGCTCCTCTGTTGGTTCTTTCTGCACATCTTTTGCTTCTTTCTGTGCGTTTTTCTTCTTTCTTCACATGTCCTACCTCTGTAGGCATAGTTAGAAACTAGCATTTAAAAAAACCTTTGAAATTCACTTAAAAAATCATAGGTTTCAGGCACGTTATAGTTAGAAATTAGCATTTAAAAAACCTTTGAAATTCACTGAAAAAACCATAGGTTTCAGACACGTTATAGTTAGAAATTAGCATTTAAAAAACCTTTGAAATTCACTGAAAAAACCACAGGTTTCAGGGATGTTATAGTTAGTTGGACATTTCACTCATACAAAGCCAGAGAAATTTGGCCGTTATAGTAGTTGATGACTGATGACATCACTGATGACATCATCCATGTGATAATCTGATGCACCTCCTCACACCCTAATATTACCTTTGATACACCCACTCTAAAATACAGACTACCATTCTTGAAACCATAGACACACCAATACCAATTATAGTTAGTTGGACATTTCACTCGTACAAAACCATAGAAATTCCCCCGTTATAGTTAGTTCAGCTAACTATAACTCGCGCCCCCGCAATGCACTGCTGATGACGTCACATATTACATCACTCATGACATGGTCAGTGACATCACTGATGACATCACTGATGACACCTCAAATGTGATAATTTCATGCATCTTCTCACACCCTAATATAACTTTTGATACACCCACTCTAAATTACAGACTGCCATTCTCAAAACCATAGACACTCCAACACCAAAAACTACATACCCACTCACTGATTCTTAGGTCTACACACACATCCACTCACTCACCCGTACAGTCACTCATACTTAGTCACTCAGTACAGGACTATCATATGCACTCATACACCTATATAAACACTCACACACCGCCACTCATCCATAGAGGTACTCACACACCTAGTCAGTCATGCAAAAAACTTAATCACACACCCATTTACTCACCTATACAGTTATACACACACCAGCTCACTTACTCATACAAATACTAGCACATTCTTACGCTCTTATACAATCACTGATAAAAGTACACACTCATCCATACAGCCACTCTCACAATCACACACTCTCACTTATAGCCATTTATATACTCCAACACACATATATACTGCCTTTCACATATGTAGTTACTCACACATGTACCACTGAGATATACATTCAATCACTAACACACCCATACACACACTCACCCACCCATACAGTCCATCACAGATGCACTCTTGAAACCATGCACCCAGTGAATCACCAACTCACACATCTATGCACAGAGTCACACACACCCCACCCACACAAACACTCAGGCACCCATACAGATACTCAGACAATCAATCAATAACCCATGTAGACACTCATGTAGCTATTCAGAAAGCCATGCAGCCGCTTACAAACCAACAGACAGACGGATACAGACATTCACACAGTTTAGTCACTAACCCATGCATTCAGTAAGATACATTTAATCACTCACTTGTAGAGTCAGTCACTCACGTACTAAATCATCCATTCAGACACTTATACACCCACTCATTCTTCAATACGCCTTTCCCTATATATATTAATCATATTTAAACTTTACAGAAACACACAGTCACTGGATGATGTCATCAGTGATGTCATCAGTGATGTCATTTGAGATGTCATCAGTGATGTCATGAGTGATGTCACTGACCATGTCATGAGTGATGTAATATGTGACGTCATCAGCAGTGCATTGCGGGGCGCGAGTTATAGTTAGCTGAACTAACTATAACGGGGAATTTCTATGGTTTTGTACGAGTGAAATGTCCAACTAACTATAACTGTCCCTAAAACCTATGGTTTTTTCAGTGAATATATATATATATATATATATATATATATATATATATATATCCTCCTCACAGCCCACTTGTAATGCTACGGGCTCCGACACAGCTCGGGCTCATCGCGTAATCCCTTCGTGGCACCACCAGACTCAAGCAGGATTAATTCCACTCTTATTTATTGAAATGGACCTCACAAATGCGTTTCAGCTTGTATGCCTTCCTCAGTGTGAGTTCATACAATCAGGAACTCGCGCTCAGGTTTAAACACCGGCACAGTGTCTTCTCATTGGTGGAGCGGAACAATCATAGAAAGAGGACTGACTTTTCGTCCCGATGACAACTCTTGCGGCCACAACCACGTCCCATGACATGTCCAGACAATTCACCATGGCCTGTGCCTGATTCCGGACACGATATCACCAGGTAGTCCGCAACCCTTGTTGGCAGTGATTTGTACCGTGTGTTGTGGCATCATTTACCGCAGTCCTCCCTCTAAATGTTCCTGGTAAATTGCCTCTACTAATACGTCCCTCTATGAGTGTGGGTGGATCCGCAAAGCATACCGTCCTCTGGCACGCCATTTGCACGTGAGGTGCAGTCACCTCTGTGTAGGCACATAATAATGTCCCAACAGTAGCAAGCAAGTACGGCCGTCAGGTATGCGTACTCCTCAAGTGCCCGGTGGCTGCCTTTAATGCAAAGGCGGTGTCCCGTTGTGCAGTATAATACTGCTCGCCACTCTCCCCAATGTGTCTAATGATGGGCGGCATGTTAGCCGGCATACACAAACACCAGGTGCAAAGCTGCGTTCCTCAAACACCAATGCTGGGGGGGGCTTCGCAGCGTGTATGTCATACAGTGCTCACTTACTCCGGTTGCTGCAGTGCACCTGACCGAGAGGGCGTGTCGGTAAGAGCACAGGCAGCTTGTTCAAAACATCCTCCACATAGCACGCTTGTAATGCTACGGGCTCCGACACAGCTCGGGCTCACCGCGTAATCCCTTCGTGGCACCACCAGACTCAAGTAGGATTAATTCCACTCTTATTTATTGAAATGGACCTCACAAACGCGTTTCGGCTTGAATGCCTTCCTCAGTGTGGGTTCATACAACCAGGAACTCGTGCGCCAGTTTAAACACCGGCACAGTGTCTTCTCATTGGTGGAGCGGAACAATCATAGAAATAGGACTGACTTTTCGTCCCGATGACACCTCCTGCGGCCACAACCACATCCTATGACATTTCCAGACAATTCAACATGGCCTGTGCCTGATTCCAGACACGATATCACCAGGTAGTCTGCAACCCTTGTTGGCAGTGATTTGCACCATATGTAGTGGCATCATTTACCGCAGTCCTCCCTCTCGATGTTCCTGGTAAATTGCCTTCACTAATACGTCCCTCTTTGAGTGTGGGTGGATCCACAAAGCATACCGTCCTCTGGCACGCCGTTTGCATACGATGTGCAGTTACCTCCGTGTAGACACATAATAATGTCACGAAAGTAGCCAGCAAGTACGGCCGTCAGGTATGTGTTCTCCTCAAGTGCCCGGTGGCTGCCTTTAATGCTAAGGCGGTCTCCCGTTGTGCTGTATAATACTGCTCGCCTCTCTCCCCTATGCATCTAATGATGGGCGGCATGCTAGCCGGCATACACAAACCCCGGGCACATAGCTGCGTTCCTCAAACTCCAATGCTGAGGGGGCTCCTCAGCGTGTATGCCATACAGTGCTCACTTACTCCCGTTGCTGCGGTGCGCCTGACCGAGAGGGCGTGTCGGTAACAGCATGGGCAGCTTGTTCAATACATCCTCCACACAGCCTGCTTGTAATGATATGGGCTCCCTTCGTGGCACCACCAGACTCAAGCAGGATTAATTCCACTCTTAGTTATTGAAATGGACCTCGCAAGGGGACTTCATCTCCCAACCAAGAGCGTGCCAGGAGGTGCGTTTGCAGAGTGATGGAGAAAGGGGGCTTTGTAAACCAAGAATGGTGACCTGTTACTTATTGCTAAATGTGGGAGTTAAATTGGTACAAATGGTGAGCAAGACACTCTTGCTTCTTTCTGCGCCTCTCTTGTCTCTTTTTGCATTTCTGTTGCTTCTTTCTGCACCTTTCTTTATTTTTCTGCACTTCTCTTGCCTCTTTCTGCACATCTCTTCTACTTTCTGCACCTCTTTTGCCTCCTTCTGCACCTCTGTTGCCTCTTTCTGTACCTCACTTGTTTATTTGTGCACCCCGCTTGCCTCTTTCTGCACCTCTCTTGCCTCTTTCTGCACCTCTCTTCCCTCTTTCTGCATGCCTCCTGCCTCTTTCTGCACCTCTGTTCCTTCATTCTGCACATCTTTTGTTTCTTTCTGCACCTCTCTTGCTTCTTTCTGCATCCCTCTTGCCTCTTTCTCCACCCCTCTTCCCCCTTTCTGCATGTCTGTTGCTTCTTTCTGTACTTCTCTTGCCTCTTTCTCCACCCCTCTTCCCTCTTTCTGCACCCTTGTTCCTTCTTTCTACACTTCTTTTGTTACTTTCTGAAGCTCTCTTGCTTCTTTCTGCACCCCTCTTGCCTCTTTCTCCACCCCTCTTCCCTCTTTCTGCACCTCTGTTGCTTCATTCTGCACCTCTCTTGTCTCTTTCCCCACCCTTCTTCCCTCTTTCTGTACCTCTGTTGCTTCTTTCTGCACCTCTCTTGCTTCTTTCTGCACCCCTCGTGCCTCTTTCACACCCCTCTTCCCACACCCCTCTTGCCTCTTTCTGCACCTGTGTTCCTTGGGCCCGATTCACAGAACTAACTTAAGACAAAATCCTAAACTTACTACCATTTTGGTATTCACAGAAGGCACTTACTCATTTTGGTATTCACAGAAGGCACTTACTTACTCATTTTGAGTAACTTACTCATTTTGAGTAACTTACACATTTTGTGTAACTTACTCATTTTGGTATTCACAGAAGGCACTTACTCATTGATGAGTAAGTGCCTTCTGTGAATACCAAAATTAGTAAGTTACACAAAATGAGTAGGTTACTCAAAATGAGTAAGTTACTCAAAATGAGTAAGTTACTCATTTAGTATTCACAGAAGGCACTTACTCATTGATGAGTAAGTGCCTTCTGTGAATACCAAAATGAGTAAGTTACACAAAATGAGTAAGTTACTCAAAATGAGTAAGTTACTCATTTTGATATTCACAGAAGGCACTTACTCATTGATGAGTAAGTGCCTTCTGTGAATACCAAAATGAGTAAGTTACACAAAATGAGTAAGTTACACAAAATGAGTAAGTTACTCAAAATGAGTAAGTGAGTGCCTTCTGTGAATACCAAAATGAGTAAGTGCCTTCTGTGAATACCAAAATGGTAGTAAGTTTAGGATTTTGTCTTAAGTTAGTTCTGTGAATCGGGCCCCTTCTGCACCCCTTTTGCCTCTTTCTGCACCCCGCTTCCCTCATTCTGC
The DNA here is from genome assembly GCA_963921515.1 of Calotriton arnoldi. Classification (NCBI taxonomy): domain Eukaryota; kingdom Metazoa; phylum Chordata; class Amphibia; order Caudata; family Salamandridae; genus Calotriton; species Calotriton arnoldi. The sequence continues at coordinate 1,038,109 of CAWUFW010005442.1, forward strand.
ACCTCTGTTCCTTCTTTCTGCACTTCTTTTGTTACTTTCTGCACCTCTCTTGCTTTTTTCTGCACCCCTCTTGCCTCTTTCTCCACCCCTCTTCCCCCTTTCTGCATGTCTGTTGCTTCTTTCTGTACTTCTCTTGCCTCTATCTCCACCCCTCTTCCCTCTTTCTGCACCTCTGTTCCTTCTTTCTGCACTTCTTTTGTTACTTTCTGTACCTCTCTTGCTTCTTCCTGCACCCCTCTTGCCTCTTTCTCCACCCCTCTTCCCTCTTTCTGCACCTCTGTTGCTTCATTCTGCACCTCTCTTGTCTCTTTCTCCACCCTTCTTCCCACTTTCTGCACCTCTGTTGCATCTTTCTGCCCCTCTCTTGCTTCTTTCTGCACCCCTCGTGCCTCTTTCACACCCCTCTTCCCACACCCCTCTTGCCTCTTTCTGCACCTGTGTTCCTTCTTTCTGCACTTCTTTTGTTTCTTTCTGCACCTCTCACTTCTTTCTGCACCCCTCGTGCCTCTTTCACACCCCTCTTCCCACACCCCTCTTGCCTCTTTCTGCACCTCTGTTCCTTCTTTCTGCACTTCTTTTGTTACTTTCTGCACCTCTCTTGCTTCTTTCTGCACCCCTCTTGCCTCTTTCTCCACCCCTCTTCCCTCTTTCTGCACCTCTGTTGCTTTATTCTGCACCTCTCTTGTCTCTTTCTCCACCCTTCTTCCCTCTTTCTGCACCTCTTTTGCTTCTTTCTGCACTTCTCTTGCTTCTTTCTGCACCTCTCTTGTTTCTTTCTGTACCCCTCTTGCCTCTTTCTGCACCTCTCTTGCCTCTTTCTGCACCCCTCTTCCCTCTTTCTGCACCCCCTGCCTCTTTATGCACCTGCGTTCCTTCTTTCTACACTTCTTTTGTTTCTTTCTGCACCTCTCTTGCTTCTTTCTGCACCCCTCTTGCCTCATTCTCCACCCCTCCTTTCCTCTTTCTGCACCCTTCTTCCCTCTTTCTGCACCCCTCTTCCCTCTTTCTGTACCTCTCTTTCCTCTTTCTGCACTTCTGTGGCTTCTTTCTGCACTTCTGTTGCCTCTTTCTGCACTTCTGTTGCTTCTTTCTGCACCCCTCTTGCCTCTTTGTGCACCCTTCTTCCCTCTTTATGCACCTCTCTTGCCTCTTTCTGCACCCCTGTTCCCTTTTTCTGCACCTCTCTTGCCTGTTTCTGCAACTCTCTTGCCTCTTTCTGCAGGTCTCTTGTCTCCTTCTGCACCTCTGTTGCTTCTTTTTGTACCACTCTTGCCTCTTTCTGCACTTCTCTTGCCTCTTTCTGCACTTCTCTTGCCTCTTTGTGCACCTCACTTACCTCTTTCTGCTCTTCTCTTGCCTCTTTCTACACTTCTCTTGCCTCTTTCTGCAAATGTCCTACTCTTTCTGCACCTCACTCGTTTTTTTCTGCAATTCTCATGTTCCTTTCTCTACTGCTCTCGCCTGTTTCTATATTCAAAAGGGAAGTGCAAGCTGTCAAGTTTAAAGGTCTGCGTGCTCTCGTGACTGAGGTACATGTCTACTTGCACATATATTCTCACATGTGTTATGCATTTGAAGATGGTAGCTTAAAAAGCGGGTAGCTTCTCTTATAGGTGGTCAAATCTTCTTAGTTCTGCTCTGTCAATCGGTTGCAGAGGCAGACATGTCTTATGTATATATGTGTTATAGAGCCCCTCAAATATACTATTGAATACCCATGTGCCCTGTATTGTGAGCAGAAAGAAATGCATACACCTTTTTTACACACATTTACAGAGTATGCTGTTTGAAACACAGGTATTCAAGTGTTTGTATGTTTATTTTCATTTAACATGTCACTAGGTAAAAGCATAGACACGCATGCATTCCTTCACAAACTTGGTCAGACTTACAACAGTGATATGCTTAGGATTTCTGTTTTATATTTGGTAGGCCTAACATTCTGAGCAGTCGATTAATAGTGAACCTTCAAGAGAAAAGTGAGGTTTAAGACATCTTCGGACAAGGATTAGTGATTAGGGTACTTTGTATGAGTCTGTTGTAAGGTACAGTCAAAGTAGGCCTCTTTCTGCACCTCTGTTGGTTCTTTCTGCACACCTCTTGCTTCTTTCTTCACTGTTCTTCCTTTTTCTGGACTTCTGTTGCCTCTTTCTGCATTTCTCTTGCTTCATTCTGCTCATTTCTTCCTCTTTCTGCACCTCTCTTACCTCTTTCTGCACTTCTCTTGCTTCTTTCTGTGCCCTTCTTCCTCTTTCTGCACGTGTCCTACCTATGTAGGCATAGTTAGAAATTAGCAATTAAAAAACCTTTGAAATTCACTGAAAAAAACATAGGTTTCAGGGGCATTATAGTTAGAAATTATCATTTAAAAAACCTTTGAAATTCACTGAAAAAACTATAGGTTTTAGGGACATTATAGTTCGAAATTAGCATTTAAAAAACCTTTGAAATTCACTGAAAAAACCACAGGTTTCAGGGATGTTATAGTTAGTTGGACATTTCACTCATACAAAGCCAGAGAAATTTGGCGGTTATAGTTAGTTGATGACTGATGACATCACTGATGACATCATCCATGTGATAATCTGATGCACCTCCTCACACCCTAATATTACCTTTGATACACCCACTCTAAAATACAGACTACCATTCTTGAAACCATAGACACACCAATACCAATTACTACATACCCACTCACTGATTCCTAGGTCTACACACAAATCCACTCACTCACCCATACAGTCACTCATACATGCATTCACTCATCAATACAGCCACTATCATATGCACTCTGTTAGAAGGTGGTTCTGACACTATGGACCGCCCGGATTTTTCGCTTTTTGAGCACTTAATTGTTGAGCTTTTACTGTGGGAGAGCCTCGTAAATTGGGACTCATCCACAGTGAACTCATGATGGAAGAGACTGCATGTGGATTTTACTGGTGTCCCCCTAGCTTGACTAGGCCGCTGCGCAGCAGCTGGAGTAAGGGGCACCGGGCTGGTTACATGCAGACACCTGTGTACAGGCGTGTGCACACGTGTAGGGGCTGCACAGGGGAGATTCCTAGCGTGCGCAGTCCAGGAGCAGCTACAAAATGAATGGTGTGGCAGGACTTATGCAGAATTGGGTGGTGACACGGAATAGGCCTTATACACTAGGAAGGAACATGCCAGGGAAAGTCAGTGTGCTTTACTGTGTTTTTCACTTCATTATTCCCCTACGGGAATGTGGAGCCCATGTGTTAGATTAACTTCCATAAGGCCTACAGATTCCAGACACACACTAAAGTCCACGGTAGCGGATGTGAAAAGAAGTATTCTGCAGAGTCCAAAGTCATATTTGTACTGCTTTTGGGTCATCCAGGAATGTCATATTTCTCTGATTCCCTGGCTGGGGTCTGGCCCTGGCAGGTTAGATTAATGACCCTTCTTCCCAGAACCAATATCTTCCCTCCCAGGAGAGGAGATAGGTGGAGCTACAGGCTAATCCATCAGCAGCTGTCGCTGGGTGCCAGGCACCAAGCTGAACCAAGATGAAGGCAGCACTGGGGAAAGGGTCTTGTTTCAGAGACCATGTGGCCAGAGACCCTGGACGACGCCATTTTGAACAAGCCCAGAGGCTGGACCAGGAGGAGGGAGCAGGGGCAGGGAAGTGATGTGTCGCTGTTTGATAGGACAAACAGAGACTTCCTGCCAGCCCCCTACTCAACTTTTAAAAAGTGCTTGGACAGGAAGAGAAGCTCTCTTGGGGGTGGTCTGCGGAGGCGGAAGGTGCTGGAGCCTGGCAATGGGCAGTTGGAAGGAGGAACCCCCTGACTGTCCCCCAGGGCCTGCCAGCACCAGAAGAAGAGCCCAGGACCAGTGCGCAGAAGCAGAGGCCTCTGCGCAGGTAGAAGAGAGGCCAAGGAGGGGAGACAGGCGAAAGTCTGGCGCAGGGAGCCAGTGAAGACCGCTCCCTGCAGAATGCCCCCTCTTGGAGACCTGGAGGGCAAAGGAGAGTGCTCCCAGTGGCTGGGGGCCGCCTTCAGGAGCAAGCAGACGCGAAAATGGGGCCGATCGGACCCCCAGGGGCTGAGATATGGCCCCCGGAAGGTGAGCGACCTTTGACCCCTAAGAAGACCGACGACGAAGCACGTGGGGCTCCGCCGCCGGTCCATGAGATGCCCCCGGGGTGGGTCAGGTCCCGGGGGCTGCCCCCAAGAAGAAGTAAAGTCGGGGTGCGCCGTCACGCACCCCGTGAAAGTGCCCCCGCGGGGTGCCAGGAGCCCACCCTGGCCCCCACTGAAAACAAAGCTGGGGAGCGCCGTCGCGCTCCCCCTGAAGAGTTGCAGGGGGAGGGGGCGGGGAGCGCCGTCGCGCCCCCGCGAAGAGGTGCCCAAGGGGGCCCGGGAGCCCATCCCCGGGCCCCGAAGCAAAGTCGGGAGCGCCGTCGCGCTCCCCGCGAAGATGCGGGAGGCGGGGGTGCCAGGAGCCCACCCTGGCCCCCGGCGAACAATGGAAGACGGGGAGCGCCGGCGCGCTCCCCGCGAAGATCGCCCCGTGTGCTGCGGTGAAGGGGGGAGTGCCGTCGCACTCCCCCGGACCCTCGCTGGGCCAGCGGCTGTCGGGCGTGTCTGCCCGCCAGAGCGGGCAGACCAGAAGTGATGTGCCGGCTCCTGTGGCCGCACACGGAGGTGCGGGCCGGACAGGTAGCCGGCCGGAGCGGCCGGGGGTGGGCTCCCCGAGCCGGCTTCCACGGGCAGGAGGCCCCAACGAGTGAAGAGATGTGGGAGGGCCCGGGTGGGACCGGGCCCCGCGAGGCAAGGAAGGCTGCGCGGCTCTCCCCGGCACAGCGGGAGAGCCGCTGTTAGAATATGCGGGGACTCCCATAATGCCTTGCAGGCCAGGACCGGCCTGCAAGGGCAGAACAGCGTTTTCCCTGCTCGTGGTGGCCCCAGGAGAACGGGGTCACCACCAAATTTGTGCAAAGGTGTTGGGGGAGCTGCTGAAGAAGCGCAGTCTCCCCAGCACGAAGAAAAGTCCCTCCCTAAGTGTCATAGGGAGCTAAAAAGAATAACCCCTCAAGGGCTCAGCTTGCCTTATTATACCTTCTGGGCTGCAACTTTTGTTCTACAGCTGAGGGTGTATTGCAAAGTGCTTCATGGAGTGAAGGGCTGAGTTGGGGATGTCTGGAAAAGGGCTTCCCCTGGAGGTGAAGAGGTGTAATTGCACCAGAACTGCATTTACTAACGGTTATTCCTTTTTAGAGGGACTGAAGGTCACATATGTAATGTGAGGTACCTGTGTAAGGTGATGCCATAAGCAAAGGGGGTTATGTTGCCAGACATTCCTGCTAGGGTGTCTGGCTGTATAGGCGTAATCCTGTGATTTCATCTGTGATAGCCTTAGGGGCTGTAATTGCAATGCATTCTAATGTCCAACAAAGGTGATGAGTACTGTCATTCTAAGGTGTGCGTAAACATGTATTCTTGCTGCTGCACTTAGGTGAAAACCCAGACTGCTAGCCCTTAAGATATAGAGGTGCATACTTTATGGTCAGTAGGAAATGCTCAGTCAGGGTTATGTGTCACCATGGCAGGTGTACCCATTTTTAATGCGCGTTGAGGTAATGGGGTGGGTCGCCACTGGAATGGAGCCAGTGCGCAGGGCCCTCGCTCCAGGTTAGGCTCAACACACTGCATTAGGGGGCAAGATGATGTGCATACATGGGAGTGGTGGTACTAGACCCCACCCCCCTTTTGGGAGGGGTGGAGATGTTACGCAATGTCACAAAGTAATTCCAACAGCTTATGTATATTTGTAAATTGGTGCATAGTATTGAGTAGTGTGTGTGTTTAATAAATGTACTCTTACTTTTATAAAGCAAAGTGCAGACTGGACAATCAATTATTGAGTGTTATTTCTGTGCACCTGCAAATGGCGATTACTAGCCCACACCACCTCCCTTGAGTAAAGCCTCAGACTGCTCTGCAACGCTACCCTCTGAGAGTCAGGCGCTACAATTGGGTGTTTGATTCCCAGTGAAGGACAAATGTAGTCATGTTATTTGTGCAGGCCTCACAGATACTGCCTCGTTTTCCAACATTGGTGTCTAGCGGCGGGATACATAGTATCCCATTCTGGTGCGCATTTATAGCATTTGATAAGTCCAGTTTTGCCACACATTACCTATGCAGTAATGAGCAAATGGAAGAGTGCAAGGCTCTGAGAAGGGTTCAACGTTTTGGTTAGGTGAACTAAAGGGATGGGAAAGGAAAGCCCCGCGCACATACGTGTCATGTGAAGATATTATGGTTGAAATGTAAACTGTATTGATATGACCGCGCTATGTTGATGATCATGTGCTAGCGGGATGGTGCTTTCCAGGAAATGATTGCATACAAATGTTCTGAGCCATATTGTACACCTTTGAACCCTAACACTACATACACTACACCTGCATGAGGAGGGTGTCTCCTCAAGAGATAGGGACAGCAACTGATACCTACATCACAGGTGGGGGTGTCGGGGTGGATTGATCTTTGTGGGGGACAGGAGAAAGAGGGGGTCCTGGGAGATTCCCGTGCTTTTTAAGGGCAGGGAGGGTTTCCACAGAAGGGGCCCCAGGTATTCTTCCCCCGCTGAAAGTACTTGCATTGGCGCAGGCCAAAACCACTGGAAGGGTGGGGCAGGAGGTTTCTTTACCCCGGGTAGTAACGCCCCAGGGGTTCCCATGGTGGGGGACCCCCAGGATCTTTTCCCACGGTGGGAGGAGGATGTGGTAGAGTTGGGTGTCCGGCAGGCCCCCAGGTTAACTGGTGGGGAGGTGAGCGACCCAGGGGTGGCCCCTGGTAGGGGTGGCCCCAGAGGAGGGTAGTTTTTGAGTGATAGTGTGTAGTGGTAGCCCCTAGGTAACCTAGGTGGGCTAGGTAACTGACCCAGTGGAGATCGGAGTGGGGGTGATGTACTCCCTAGTTTCCAGGTGAAGGGTTAGTGGTGGACCCTGAGGCGTCAGGGTCGGGTGGACGGTGACCAGTCCGGTAGGTCCTGTGGGTCTTGAACCCAAGGACCAGGAGCATGGGGGTGTTCCCCTAGCTCGGGGCAGGAGGTGGACTTCTGCAAGGTAGTACCACCCTGAACACAGGTGGGGCTTATCTTAAGTGACGGGACCCTGTGGTTCGCAAAGGGGTGGTGCAGGCCTAGCCGGGATCTTTAGGGTCCCTGGCTTGGTGTGGTCGTGCTACCCTGAGGGCAGGTGGGGCCTATCTTAAGGAGGGGACCCTGCTCTTCATAAGGGGGGTGCAGGCCATCCAGGGACCATGTAGGTCCTGGGCGGTCTCCCAAGGCGCTGCTGGGAGACCGGGAGGGCCATGAGAAGTGGGCCTGGGTCTAGCTAACTCGGGGCCCACAGGCTCTCTAAGGGTACTCTGGGAGGAGAGCGCGCCTCTCGGAGGGAAGGGTGCATAGGCCCTGTTCTCGCAGCGGAGAACAAAGAAGGGGTCTAGGTTCCCGGGGTAGTTTCCGTGGGGAGCTACTAACGGGGCGGAATAAGCTGTAGGATGTCTGACGGGGCACCCTCAGTGTTCCTCCCTGACACTGCCAGTGTGGTAGTGAGGCCGGTCTGAGGTCCCCTCAGGGAGCCAGGCCAGTGGCCAAAGGGTGCTTTTCTGTGTGGGGAAAGCACGAGTGGCTGTGCTTTCTTTAGGGAAGCCAGTCGTCCCGAAAGGGTGGTGGCAGCAGAATGACATAAGCGGCAGGCTGAGGGAGAGGGTCCAGAGAGGTTGCATCTTTGGGGTGCAAGGACCAAACGGAGAGAGGGTACTGGTTGGAACAAACTCCGGAAGGGAGACCAGCTAGGGACCCCGGGGATGGGAGGTAGACCTGTCCCAGAAGACCGCGAGGGTGCTGAGGCACGGTACCTTTGTCCAGAGGAGGGGTAGGCATAGCGTTGCATGCCCAAGGGCAAAGGTGGGCCTAGTGAGGCTGAGTCCATGTAGACCATGAGTGACCTAGAGGTATCTAACCTAGAGCCCGGAGGGTTCTTAGGGTAGTCTGGGATCCCTGTCATGGGTGGAGATTTCATGGATGGGAGGAGTAGGTGGTCTGAGCGGATAACTGGTGAGTAAGGGGGGTCTGGTCAGAACCCCTTATAACTAGTTATTGCTGACTACGGGAAGAGTACCCATGTAGAGTGGCTACTTCTTCCCTGTAGGATTCATCTGGGCGCGGCGTGTGTTAGAAGGTGGTTCTGACACTATGGGCCGCCCGGATTTTTCGCTTTTTGAGCACCTAATTGTTGAGCTTTTACTGTGGGAGAGCCTCGTAAATTGGGACTCATCCACAGTGAACTCATGATGGAAGAGACTGCATGTGGATTTTACTGGTGTCCCCCTAGCTTGACTAGGCCGCTGCGCAGCAGCTGGAGTAAGGGGCACCAGGCTGGTTACATTCAGACACCTGTGTACAGGCGTGTGCACACGTGTAGGGGCTGCGCAGGGGAGATTCCTAGCGTGCGCAGTCCAGGAGCAGCTACAAAATGAATGGTGTGGCAGGACTTATGCAGAATTGGGTGGTGACACGGAATAGGCCTTATACACTAGGAAGGAACATGCCAGGGAAAGTCAGTGTGCTTTACTGTGTTTTTCACTTCATTATTCCCCTACGGGAATGTGGAGCCCATGTGTTAGATTAACTTCCATAAGGCCTACAGATTCCAGACACACACTAAAGTCCACGGTAGCGGATGTGAAAAGAAGTATTCTGCAGAGTCCAAAGTCATATTTGTACTGCTTTTGGGTCATCCAGGAATGTCATATTTCTCTGAGTCCCTGGCTGGGGTCTGGCCCTGGCAGGTTAGATTAATGACCCTTCTTCCCAGAGCCAAGATCTTCCCTCCCAGGATAGGAGATAGGTGGAGCTACAGGCTAATCCATCAGCAGCTGTCGCTGGGTGCCAGGCACCAAGCTGAACCAAGATGAAGGCAGCACTGGGGAAAGGGTCTTGTTTCAGAGACCATGTGGTCAGAGACCCTGGACGACGCCATTTTGAACAAGCCCAGAGGCTGGACCAGGAGGAGGGAGCAGGGGCAGGGAAGTGATGTGTCGCTGTTTGATAGGACAAACAGAGACTTCCTGCCAGCCCCTACTCAACTTTTAAAAAGTGCTTGGACAGGAAGAGAAGCTCTCTTGGGGGTGGTCTGCGGAGGCGGAAGGTGCTGGAGCCTGGCAATGGGCAGTTGGAAGGAGGAACCCCCTGACTGTCCCCCAGGGCCTGCCAGCACCAGAAGAAGAGCCCAGGACCAGTGCGCAGAAGCAGAGGCCTCTGCGCAGGTAGAAGAGAGGCCAAGGAGGGGAGACAGGCGAAAGTCTGGTGCAGGGAGCCAGTGAAGACCGCTCCCTGCAGAATGCCCCCTCTTGGAGACCTGGAGGGCGAAGGAGAGTGCTCCCAGTGGCTGGGGGCCACCTTCAGGAGCAAGCAGACGCGAAAATGGGGCCGATCGGACCCTCAGGGACTGAGATATGGCCCCCGGAAGGTGAGCGACCTTTGACCCCTAAGAAGACCGATGACGAAGCACGTGGGGCTCCGCCGCCGGTCCATGAGATGCCCCCGGGATGGGTCACGCACCCCGTGAAAGTGCCCCCGCGGGGTGCCAGGAGCCCACCCTGGCCCCCACTGAAAACAAAGCTGGGGAGCGCCGTCGCGCTCCCCGTGAAGAGTTGCAGGGGGAGGGGGCGGGGAGCGCCGTCGCGCCCCCGCGAAGAGGTGCCCAAGGGGGCCCGGGAGCCCATCCCCGGGCCCCGAAGCAAAGTCGGGAGCGCCGTCGCGCTCCCCGCGAAGATGCGGGAGGCGGGGGTGCCAGGAGCCCACCCTGGACCCCGGCGAACAATGGAAGACGGGGAGCGCCGGCGCGCTCCCCGGGAAGATCGCCCCGTGTGCTGCGGTGAAGAGGGGGAGTGCCGTCGCACTCCCCGGACCCTCGCTGGGCCAGCGGCTGTCGGCGTGTCTGCCCGCCAGAGCGGGCAGACCAGAAGTGATGTGCCGGCTCCTGCGGCCACACACGGAGGTGCGGGCCGGACGGGTAGCCGGCCGGAGCGGCCGGGGTGGGCTCCCGAGCCGGCTTCCACGGGCAGGAGGCCCCAACGAGTGAAGAGATGCGGGAGGGCCCGGGTGGGACCGGGCCCCGCGAGGCAAGGAAGGCTGCGCGGCTCTCCCCGGCACAGCGGGAGAGCCGCTGTTAGAATATGCGGGGACTCCCATAATGCCTTGCAGGCCAGGACCGGCCTGCAAGGGCAGAACAGCGTTTTCCCTGCTCGTGGTGGCCCCAGGAGAACGGGGTCACCACCAAATTTGTGCAAAGGTGTTGGGGAGCTGCTGAAGAAGCGCAGTCTCCCCCCAGCACGAAGAAAAGTCCCTCCCTAAGTGTCATAGGGAGCTAAAAAGAATAACCCCTCAAGGGCTCAGCTTGCCTTATTATACCTTCTGGGCTGGAACTTTTGTTCTACAGCTGAGAGTGTATTGCAAAGTGCTTCATGGAGTGAAGGGCTGAGTTGGGGATGTCTGGAGAAGGGCATCCCCTGGAGGTGAAGAGGTGTAATTGCACCAGAACTGCATTTACTAACGGTTATTCCTTTTTAGAGGACTGAAGGTCACATATGTAATGTGAGGTACCTGTGTAAGGTGATGCCATAAGCAAAGGGGGTTATGTTGCCAGACATTCCTGCTAGGGTGTCTGGCTGTATAGGCGTAATCCTGTGATTTCATCTGTGATGCCCTTAGGGGCTGTAATTGCAATGCATTCTAATGTCCAACAAAGGTGATGAGTACTGTCATTCTAAGGTGTGCGTAAACATGTATTCTTGCTGCTGCACTTAGGTGAAAACCCAGACTGCTAGCCCTTAAGATATAGAGGTGCATACTTTATGGTCAGTAGGAAATGCTCAGTCAGGGTTATGTGTCACCAAGGCAGGTGTACCCATTTTTAATGCGCGTTGAGGTAATGGGGTGGGTCGCCACTGGGATGGAGCCAGTGCGCAGGGCCCTCGCTCCAGGTTAGGCTCAACACACTGCATTAGGGGGCAAGATGATGTGCATACATGGGAGTGGTGGTACTAGACCCCACCCCCTTTTGGGAGGGGTGGAGATGTTACGCAATGTCACAAAGTAATTCCAACAGCTTATGTATATTTGTAAATTGGTGCATAGTATTGAGTAGTGTGTGTGTTTAATAAATGTACTCTTACTTTTATAAAGCAAAGTACAGACTGGACAATCAATTATTGAGTGTTATTTCTGCGCACTTGCAAATGGCGATTACTAGCCCACACCACCTCCCTTGAGTAAAGCCTCAGACTGCTCTGCAACGCTACCCTCTGAGAGTCAGGCGCTACAATTGGGTGTTTGGTTCCCAGTGAAGGACAAATGTAGTCATGTTATTTGTGCAGGCCTCATAGATACTGCCTCGTTTTCCAACACACTCATACACCCATACAGACACTCACATACCGCCACTCACCCATAGAGTTACTCACACAGCTAGTCAGTCATGCAAAGAATCAATCACACTCCCATTTACTCACCTATACAGTTATAAACACACCACCTCACTTATTCATACAGATACTAACACATACTTACTCTCTTATACAATCACTGACACAAGCACACACTCATCCACACAGCCACTCTCACAATCACTCACTCTCACATATAGTCATTTATATGCTCCAACACTCACATATACTGTCTTTCACATATGTAATTACTCACACATGTACCACTGAGACATCCATTCATTCACCAACACAGCCATACACACACTCAACCACCCATACAGCCCCTCACAGATGTACTCTTGAACCCATACACCCAGTGAATCACCCACTCACACATCCATGCAGGGAGTCACACATACCCCACCCACCCACACAGACACTCAGGCACCCATTCAGATACTCAGACAACCAATCAATAACCCATATAGACACTCATGTAGCTATTCACCAACCCATGCAGCCGCTTACATACCAACAGAAAGACTGATACAGACATTCACACAGTTTAGTCACTAACCCATGCATTCAGTAAGACACGTTTAATCACTCACTTATACAGTCAATCATGCACCTATTAAATCATCCATTCAGACAGTCATACACCCACTCATTATTCAATACACCTTGGCCTATATATATATAAAACATATTTAAACTTTACAGAAACACACAGTCACTGGATGATGTCATCAGTGATGTCATTTGAGATGTCATCAGTGATGTCATCAGTGATGTCACTGACCATGTCATGAGTGATGTAATATGTGATGTCAGCAGTGCTTTGTGGGGGCGCGAGTTACAGTTAGCTCAACTAACTATAACGGCTGAATTTCTCTGGTTTTGTATGAGTAAAATATCCAACTAACTATAACGTCCCTGAAACATGTGGTTTTTTCAGTGAATATATATATATATATATATAATTCATTGTACTTGAGCTGCAGTGCAAGAAGACGCCCTCACTCCAGGAGATTTCAACAAGTTTATTTGGCTGACGCGTTTCGACCTGACCGATCTTTGTCAAAACCACAAACACCATAGTGAAAAGTGCCCTATTTACTATAAAAAAAACTCAGCTACACAAGTAGGCTTGGTTAACAGTCTTGTGGGACTTGTTCTGTCACATTCTCTTACAGAAAGGAAGAAAAACTGGTTAAATATTTTTGCACAAGCGGTGTGCTGCACAATATAAATCAATTATATGTACACAAATTATACGTATTTGCTTAGAAAAATACAAACCAGTCATAGTCATAGTTAGGACCTTGTTTCTATTCAAAAAGCGTTTTTTCTTTTGCCAATATCTTTGGCGCCATTTGACGAATCTTTGCGAAATTTTCAAAACTAATGGTTTGCTCAGGTCAGCTTCTGTCTTGAAAGTTTTGGGGTGATTTGTTGAGCGGGGCAGAGAAAGAAGCGGGGTGCCAAAACGCGTTTTCTCCATGTTAATTTCCATAGGAAACTTTAGGCAAAGCTACAGTCCGAACTGCTGAACGGAATTACACCAAATTTGGCAAAAAGGTAGGTATTGGTTCAGAAAGTGTTTTTTTTAAATGGTGTAAATCCGTTCAGTAGATCCTGAGAAATTGAAAAATAAAAAAAATATTGATATCTGGTGACCGCGGTGGATCCACGAACTCTCCCGAGCACGAGCTTGACTCTGATTGGCTGCCAACACTTCAAACCAGAAAGTGTTGGCAGCCATCTTGTGACTTGGTAGAACCGAGTTGCAAGAAAAAAGGTTCAAAATGAAGAAAAGGGGGAGGGTAGAAACACCCTGACCCTCTAGGCGTGCTAAACATTTTTTTTTTTTTAAATCTGGCGGGAATCGAGCTTGGTGTACGAATCCGGACAAAGTTTTTTTTAAAAACAAAGCGCAGGCTACCGCATTTCGTTTTCTAGAAGCCCCCGGGTAGGCCAGGTCCAAGGGGCAATCAAAACTATCATGCGGGGGCCCGCAGGTTCCCCGCAGCCCCGGGGTCATCACCTCCCCGGGCTTTGTTATTAATGTGGGGGGGCAAGCGCCCCCCCAGCTGCCCTGGGGACCGCCACCTTCCTGGGGCTTTTCATAAAAAAATGCATGGGGGCTCCTGCCCCCCATGCTGGCCTGGGGACCGCCACCTCCACAGGACATAACTTAAATAATGTGCAGGGGGGCCTCACGGGCCCCCCAATCCCCGGGGACCGCAGCCTCCCCAGAGCTTTAATTTAAATGAACAAGTGTGGGGGGGCTCCTGTCCCCTCACACTGCCCCGGGAACCACCACCTCCCTGAGGCAAACTGAAATTAAATGGCAGGGGCCCCCAAAGCCCCGGGGACCGCCACCTCCCCAGGGCTCCAGAACAATTAAAGAAGTGTGGGGGGGCACCTGCCCCCCCACACTGCCCCAGGGGCTACCACTTCCCCGGGGCACAAATTAGGCTAATGCAGGGGTCCGTTGTGGACCCCCAGTCCTGGGGACCACCACTTCCCAGGGCCTGCTCTCGCTTCCATGAAGTGAAGCAGAATTGCTTTTGGATAAGGGGAGCTGCGTGTCAGCAGCTCCCCTTGTCCAAAAGCAATGCCGGCTCCCGCAAGAGGCAGGGAGCCAGCAGGGACCGCAGGGGCATTGGGGCTCCCCCCGTGATTTCCAACATGAGGCCAGGGCCCAGGCATGGGGTCCCGGGGCCAAAAGTGGCCCAAGGAACGGGGGCCACGCGGTCCTCTTCCCCTTTTAAATTCAATATTTAAAAAAAATAAGGCTGGGCACCGGGGGATGGGGCCCCCGGGGCCAAAATTGTCCTCAGGAGCGGGCCACGTGGCCCCCTCCAAAATTAAAAAAATAAAGGCTGGGCAGGTCCCAGGAGATGGGGTTCCTAGGGCCAAAAGTGGCCCAGGGAAGGGGGGCCATGCAGCCCCATTCCATAAAAAAACGTTGCCGGGCCCCGGGGGATGGGGTCCCCGGGGCCAAAATTGGCCTGGGGAGGGGGGCTGCACGGCCCCCCTCCCTTTTAAGATACAAAAATGAAGAAAGGCCTAACCACGGGGATGGGGTCCCCGAGGCCGTAATCGGCCTCGTGAGGGGGGCCTCATGCCTCCTCCATTTACCAACATTTTTAAAAAAACTCAAAAATGGCTCAGGCCCCGGGGGATGGAGCCCCCGGGACCCAAAAGGTTCTAGGGAAGGGGGGCCACATAGCCCTCCTCCCTAAAATAAAAAAGAAACCGGCAACTCGCCAGAGGCCCCACCCCCTCCCTGCACCACTCTGCAAATACGCCTCCTGGTGTACTCTGCATTGGAAGATTAAGTCCACATCGCTACTGAGTGTCCCTGGGGGCCAACTATGCACCAGGGACCTCCAGTAAGCCCCACACAGTGAGATTACTGAGAGGTGGTCCGAGGCCATGCCCCTTTTTACACCACTCTGCAAACAGGCCTCTTGGCGCACTGCTGGTGGGGCGATGAGGTCCCCTTGTGTCCTGCGGACTTCAGAACTACAGTGGACTTCATCCCCCAAGCAGCAATGCGCCAGGAGCTGCGTTTGCAGAGTGGTGTAAAAAGGGGGCATGGCCTCGGACCACCTCTCAGTAATCTCACTGTGTGGGGCTTACTGGAGGTCCCTGGTGCATAGTTGGCCCCCAACTATGCCCCCAGTCTATGAGAACTTAGCAATCCTGCTGTGTGGGACTTACTGGAGGTAATAGAAGGGGTAGTTGGCCCCCAAGGATGTCCTTGGGGGCCAACTACCCCTCCTGTTACCTCCAGTAAGTCCCATACAGTGGGATTGCTAAGAAGTCTTCAGAGGCCAAGCCCCCCTTTCCCCACCAATCTGCAAACGCACCTCTTGGCACACTACTGGTTGGGGGATGAAGTCCACTTTACTCCTCAGGGACTTTGGGGGCCAAGACGCCTTTCTGGTACCTCCTGTAAGTCCTACGCAGTGGAATTCCTGAGCGCTGGTCGGAGGCCCAGCCCCCTTTCTCCACCACTCTGCAAACGCAACTACTAGTTAAAGAAGCATTTGGAATGTAATCGGTCTCGCATTTGCGAAAGTTATGGCTATTGGCGTTGTAAATGTAAAGGTTTTTTACTAATGTTTTTTGGAGTGGAGTGGATGTGCGTTGTGTGTAGTGGAATTATGCGGTATGTTGTGCAGTGAAATTAGGTGGATAGAAAGTATGTGGTATTTAGTGTATAGGAATTCGGTAGAGTGAGATTATGTGTTATGGAGAGTAATTATGTGGTATGGTAGTCTGTGTTGTGGAGTGCTAACCTCAGGTTTAGTCTTACTCGTTTCCATTGAAGCTAAACAACAAACTCAATGAGACAAAAAAAGAAGGAACCACTGAGGAGCACTTCTGGACCTAGTCGGAGGTATGAGCAGGTCCACTGGAATTATGCAGCTGTTCGGCTGCACCGATTTTCGCATAGATAGACATTTTTCGCATTTGCCACATAATCCATAATCTGCTGCATAATCTGCAGATTTGAACAAAAAAAACCTTGTTTCTAGCTCAAACGGCTCAAACTTTACCAAAAATGCAGCGACAAGTGTTACAGCATGGTGGAAGGCCCTTTGCAAAACTGGAATGGTCACCTGTTACTTATTTCTAAATGTGGGTGTTAAATTGGTACTAATGGTGCACAAACCACTCTTGCTTCTTTCTGCACCCCTCTTGCCTCATTCTGCATTTCTCTTGCTTCTTTCTGCACATTTCTTCCGCTTTCTGTACCTCCCTTCTTTCTGCACCTCTCTTGCGTCTTTCTGCACCTCTCTTCCTTATTTCTCCTGCACCTCTCTTGCTTCTTTCTGCTTCCCCCTTGCCTCTTTCTGCACCTCTCTTCCATCTGTCTGTACTTCTCTTGCTTCTTTTTGCACCCCTGTTCCCTCTTTCAGTACCTCTCCTGCCTGTTTCTGTACCTCTGTTGGTTCTTTCTGCACTCATCTTTCCTCTTTCTGCACCTGTGTTGCTTCTTTCTGCATCCCTGTTCCCTCTTTCTGCACCTCTCCTGCCTGTTTCTGCACCTCTCTTGCCTCTTTCTGTACTTCTCTTGCCTCTTTCTGCACCTCTGTTGCTTCTTTCTGCACCCCAATTGCCTGTTTCTGTATCCCAGTTCCCTCTTTCTGCACGTCTTTTCCCTCTTTCTGCACTTCTCTTCCCTCTTTCTGCACCCCTCTTGCCTCTTTCTGTACCTCACTTGCCTCTTTCTGTACCTCTCTTCCTTCTTTCTGCAACTCTCTTGCCTCTTTCTGCACCTCACTTGCCGCTTTCTGCACCTCTCTTGCCTCTTTCTGTATCTGTTTTGCCTCTTTCTGCATCTCACTTGCCTCTTTCTGCACTACTCTTCCTTTTTTCTGCACCTTTCTCGTTTCATTGTGCAACTCTCTTGTCTGTTGCATCACTTCTCTTTCTTCTTTTTGCACCTCTGTTGCTTCTTTCAGCACTTCTCTTGCCTCTTTCTGCACTTCTTTTGCCTGTTTCTGCAACTCTCTTGTCTATTTCATCGCTTCTCCTGCTTCTTTCTGCACCTCTGTTGCTTCTTTCTGCACCCCTCGTGCCTTTTTCTGCATTCCTCTTCCGTCATCCTGTACCTCTCTTGCCTCTTTCTGCACCGCTGTTCCCTCTTTCTGCACCTCTCCTGCCTGTTTCTGCACCTCTCTTGCCTCTTTCTGCACTTCTCTTGCCTCTTTCTGCACCTGTGTTGCTTCTTTCTGCACCCCTGTTCCCTCTTTCTGCACCTCTCCTGCATGTTGCTCCACCGCTCTTGCCTCTTTTTGTACTTCTCTTGCCTCTTTCTGCACCTCTGTTGCTTCTTTCTGCACCCCTCTTGCCTCTTTCTGTACCCCTGTTCCCTCTTTCTACACGTCTCTTCCCTCTTTCTGCACTTCTCTTCCCTCTTTCTGAACCCCTCTTGCCTCTTTCTGCGCCTCACTTGCCTCTTTCTGCACCTCTCTTGCCTCTTTCTGCACCTGTCTTGCTTCTTTCTTCATCTCCTTTGCCTCTTTCTGCACTTCTCTTCCTTTTTTCTGCACCTTTTATGTTTCTTTCTGCAACTCTCTTCTCTGTTTCATCACTTCTCTTGCTTCTTTCTGCAACTCTGTTGCTTCTTTCAGCACTTCTCTTGCCTCTTTCTGCACTTCTTTTGCCTGTTTCTGCAACTCTCTTGTCTCTTTCATCACTTCTCTTGCTTCTTTCTGCACCTCTGCTGCTTCTTTCTGCACCCCTCTTGCCTCTTTCTGCAGCCCTCTTCCCTCTTTTTGCACCTGTCTTGCCTCTTTCTGCACCCCTGTTCCCTTGTTCTGCACCTCTCTTGCCTATTTCTGTACCTATCTTGCCTCTTTCTGCACCCCTCTTGCCTCTTTCTGCACCTCTTTTGGTTCTTTCTGCACTTCTCTTGCCTCTTTATGCACCCCTCTTGCCTCTTTCTGCACCTCTGGTTGTTCTTTCAGCACTTCTCTTGCCTCCTTCTGCACCACTGTTATTTTGTTCGGCACTTCTCTTGCCTCTTTCCGCACCTCTGTTGCTTCTTTCTGCACCCCTCTTGCCTCCTTCTGTATTCCCCTTCCCTCTTTCTGCATGTCTCTTCCCTACTTCTGCACTTCTCTTTCCTCTTTCTGCACCCCTCTTGCCTCTGTCTACACCTCACTTGCCTCTTTCTGCACCTATCCTGCCTCTTTCTGCACCTGTCTTGCCTCTTTCTGCACTTCTCTTCCTTTTCTCTGCACCTTTCTTGTTTCTTTCTGCATCTCTCTTGTCTGTTTCATCACTTCTCTTGCTTCTTTCTACACCTCTGTTGCTTCTTTCAGCACTTCTCTTGCCTCTTTCTGCACTTCTTTTGCCTGTTTCTACAACTCTCTTGTCTCTTTCATCACTTCTCTTGCTTCTTTCTGCACCTCTGTTGCTTTTTTCGTCACCCCTCTTGCTTCTTTCTGCACCCCTCTTCCCTCTTTCTGCTCCTCTCTTGCTTCTTTCTGCACTTCTCTTCCCTCTTTCTGCACCTCTGTCACTTCTTTCAGCACTTCTATTGCCTCTTTCTGCAACCCTGTTCCCTCTTTATGCACCTCTCTTGCCTGTTTCTGCACCCCTCGCCTCTTTCTGCACCCCTGTTCCCTCTTTCTGCATCTCTCTTTCCTGTTTCTGCACCTCTCTTTCCCCTTTCTGCTCCTCTGTTGCCTCTTTCTGCAATTTTCTTGTCTCTTTCTACACTTCTCTTGCCTCTTTCTGCACATTTCTTACTCTTTCTGCACCGCTCTTGTTTTTTTCTGTGATTCTCTTGCTTCTTTCTGTACTTCTCTCGCCTGTTTCTATATTGAAATGGGAAGTGCAAGCTGTTAAGTTTAAAGGCCTGCTTCTCTCGTGACTGAGGTATATGTCTACTTGTACATGTATTCTCACATGTGTTATGGATATGAAGATGGTAGTTTAAAAAGCAGGTAGCTTCTCGTATAGGTGGTCAAATCTTGTTAGTTCTGCTCTGTCATTCGGTTGAACAGGCAGACATGTGTTATGTATATAGGTGTTATAGAGCCCCTCAAATGTACTATTGAATATGCATGTGCCCTGCATTAGGAGCAGAAATAAATACATGCACCTTCTTGTGCACAAATTTACAGAGTATGCTGTTTGAAACACGGATATTCAAGTTTTTGTATTTTTATTTTTATGTAACATATCACCAGGTAAAAGTAGCGACACATGCATGCATACCTTCACAAACTTGGTCAGATTAAAACAGTGATATGGTTAGGATTGCTGTTTTACATTTGGTAGGCCTAACATTCTGAACAGTCGATAAATAGTGAACCTTCAAGAGAAAAGTGTGGTTTAGGACATCTTGGGAAAAGGATTAGTGATTAGGCTACTTTGTATGAGTCTGTGGAAAGGTACAGACGAAGTAGGCCTCTTTCTGCACCTCTATTGCTTCTTTCTGCACTTCTCTTGCTTCTTTTTGCATCTTTCTTCTTCTTTCTGGACTTCTGTTGCCTCTTTCTGCACTTCTCTTGCTTCTTTCTGCACCTTTCTTCCTCTTTCTGCACATGTCCTGCCTATGTAGGCATATTTAGAAATTAGCATTTAAAAAACCTTAGAAAATCACTGAAAAAAACAGAGGTTTCAGGGACGTTCTAGTTAGGAATTAGCAGTTTAAAAACCTTTGAAATTCACTGGAAAAACCATAAATTTCAGGGACGTTATAGTTAGAAATTAGCATTTAAAAAACCTTAGATATTCGCTGAAAAAACCACAGATTTCAGGGAGGTTATAGTTAGTTGGACATTTCACTCATACAAAACCAGAGAAATTCGGCCGTTATAGTTAGTTGTGCTAACTATCCGCTTCGCTGCGGCCGGAATTCCCCCGCTGTGCTGAAGAATTCCATGCGTGCGTGGTCCGGACGGCACCCGGCCGTCCTCCGCACACGCCCACCGTGACGTCAGACGGCCAGGGGCCGTCCCACGCACGGAAGCGGCTATAACTCGCGCTTCACAATGCACTGCTGATGACGTCACATATTACATCACTCATGACATGGTCAGTGACATCACTGATGACATCACTGATGACATCTCAAATGACATCACAGATGACATCACTGATGACATCATCCAGTGACTGAGTGTTTCTGAAAAGTTTAAGAATGTTATCTATATATGCGCCAAGGTGTATTGAAGAATGAGTGGGTGTATGAGTGTCTGTATTAATCCAGTGATTATCCAGTGACTCTTGAGGCTTTGCTTTTGCTCATAAATGTATGGCTTGCCATTTCCATGCTGGTTATGGCAGGGCATCAATCAGTGATGTATATGTTATGTTTGTGCCTCAAACTGCCTTGCTGTTGTCTTGTTGCGTTCACTGAAAGCATCTTGGGGTTTCTATCTCCATCAAATCATGACAGCACCTTTTTCTGCCTCCTGCCCAGTTGTGCCCAGTACTCATTGCGTGATCTCTGTCCACATGCTTGCTGGGCTCTGTTTGAATTGAGCTGTGTACATTGAAAACCTTAGGTTGTTGGAGTATTTCAGAGTATCTTAGTGAAGTATTTAATGGAGCTTTAAAATGCCTTTTTAGCACAGTCCCCCTTTTTCGGAGTCACTGCATTTGTTAAAATGTGAACCCATAGTGCTAAGGACCCTCTTGCCCTACTCGGCTAAATAATTCTGCCGGTTGCTTAGGCACTGTTCACAGACGCTTTTGTTTCTACCTGTGCTGGTTCCGAAGGAGGCTAATGGTTTTCCTGAAGAAGCAACGCAGTCAACTGGCTGCAGGCAATGTCAGGACAAGCACCACAATGCAAACAGAAATACTGAATAGAGACTCATATATTTTTGTGGGAAACAACACCCAAAGCACTGTTCTAAGTGGTTGACGTCCAACCAAAAGTAGTCCCTTTCCCCTGTACTCTGCCTCCTCCGTCCTCCCTGCCACAGTGCTCCTCAAGAAACCTTCAGCTGACCAGAAGATTCTAGCCTACTATCAGCCAATTCAACTGCTACCATACCTGGCAAAAGTCATGGAAAAGATGATAAACTAATGCCTAGCTACCCACCTCAATGACAACCTCCTCCTCAATATCACCCTGTCCGGATACAGTCCCAAACACTGTACAGAGACCACCCTCATCACCTCCACAGACAACATTTGGAGGATCATGGGCAGAGGTGACACTGCAACACTCATTTACTAGACTTCTTTGCAGTCTTCAACACCTCCTCATTCTTATCCAATGACTGCACTAAGCAGCCATCCAAGAATCCACAGCCACAGTGTCAGGGCCCCACAAGTCTTACCTATATACTCGTGGAGTTATCTCGCAGGGACGAAGTGAGCAACCTCCACCGTCCCCCTCCTCACCTGATCAAAGGTAAATATACAGACCTAGGCAAGGATAGGACATGGGGAAGGTGCCTAATGGTGTTTAGAAGTGACGTCGTCTGGGATGACCGGGTGAGGTGTCTCACTAGACTGAGGATGCTCTCCTGGGTATCGCCAACTAGAGGATGAATAATAAACCGGTTAGTGCGTCTGCCCTCCTTTCTGACCCGATCATGTACACACAACAGCCATACAACATGTGAAGTTGGTTCAAGGTTGTATAGTCACCTGAAGGATGAGGACTAGTGCTCCAAATGGGGTCTCTCTGACACAGTATGACAGGAAGCAGGTAAGCCCCAGAAGAGGTTGGTGTATGTGCTCCCGACTTCAGTGGCAGGAAGGTGAAAAGAACGTCACGCACACCTGCGTGGCAGCTGGACTGTAACGGAGAAAAGGTAAGAGCGCTCCTGCGCTGTGATATGGGTAAAGAGAAAACCGTGACCACTCTTCCTTGTGAGTGTCACGGGAAAGAAAACAAAGAAGCGCTCCTGCGCTGGAATGAGCAAGAACCAGCCGCGACCACGCTTCCCTGTGCGTGTCTCGGGTAAAGAAAACAAACAAGCGCTCCTGCACTGGAATGAGCAAGAACCAGCCGCGACCACGCTTCCCTGTGCGTGTCGCGGGTAAAGAAAACAAACAAGTGCTCCTGCGCTGGAAACGATCGAAGGGCAGCCCGGGGTGCTCCTAAAGTACTGATGGTTGGTTGACGCTTCAGCGCGTCTCTGAAGGCGAGGGATCTGGAAGGAGCCGGCGGAGACCGTCAGAGTTGCAAGGAACTAGCGGCAGGCCTCGGACAAGGTACAGTACTGGAAGCACTGACTGCAATGGGTGCCGCGGCTATATGCGGTTTCACCCGGAAGCGCTTCATGTTGATCAGGTGCACTTCTTGGTCTGAGCGCTAGACCGCTGACCTGTCTAGCAGTGTCGTGCTGCATACGTACCGGAACCAACCTCACACATCCCGCTGTTCCCCCCTGGGGTGGAACCATGACACACAGCCAGTCAGGCAGCCTGGCTCCCTTCACCTCAGACGCCATCACCATCATCTGTGGACTTCTGCACTGATCCTCACTCAGCTCCATCCTGTTCAGTGCATACATGAACACACTCATCAGCATCATTTGCACCCACGGAATCAACATAATTGCTAACACTGATGACACCTAGCTCATACTGTCCCCGATCTATTTCTCCTCCTGTATGACTGAAGTCTCCCCGATGCATGAAAACCAACAGCCACAAGCTCAACACATTACAAAACAATGGGGGAATCTAATGGACCGTAGAATCTGGCTATATATAGTTACAAAACAAAATGATCCCAATGCGAATATTTTAAGAATTCAACAACAAGTACCCAAAAAGTGACACATACACTAAAGTGAAATAAATCACTGTTTTATATTGACATTATGGAAGGGCCAATTATCCCTGAAGGCGGGGTCTTCATCAGGACAGTGGTGCAACCTTATTAAGTATCCACTGTTATATAATCAGTGGGCCTTCAGTGTGGGCCTGGCCGGCTCCCATACAGAGAAAGGACTCGTCAATGGCCATAGAAGGGTCTTGATGGACATTGTGCCCAAAGGGTGGCAGTACCTCTGAAATTACAAATCCAGTATGAATAGTCGTGGGGGAAAGAATTCAATCTGATGAACTTTCAACAATCTCTGAATGAATCATAAAATTCCTTTGAAGTTTGCCTCTTCTCCAGCTGTGGCATCATTGGAAGCGCGTAATGTCTCTGATGAAGATCCCGCCTTGGGGGATAATTGGCCCTTCCATAATCTGGGATCGAAAGGTCGACACTCCATATTACCCCAACCTGTACTGACTTACTTATCCATGTTTGCAAAAAGAATGAAGCATTTATTGCATTTGTACCTGGTGGTTTGTTTACATGTACAAAATGACTCGAGACAGGCTGTATATGTAACTAATTGTAAATTTGTACATATTGTCACCTTCATTTTCAATTCTTTCCTTATCTATTCATGAGCACTCCTTCCTACACTTACCTTTATTCACATTGGAGCAACTGCATCATATTTATAAATGTTTGTATTATATAATCAATACTGAAATCAACCTATATTGACTTATTCTCGAATCCATACATTCAATGTATTAATTTATTCATGTCAATATAAAACGGTGATTTATTTCACTTTAGTGTATGTGTTACTTTTTGGGTACTTATTGTTAAGCTCAACACAGGCAAGACGGAAGTAATAATCTTCAGCAAAGACACCTCACTCTGGGACTCCACCTGGTGGCCTGCCAAAATCGGAAGCACACCCGTCCCGGCAATCAAGGCAAAGAACCTTGAAATAGTAATTGACAACCAACTCACCATGAGCTGCCAAGTGAACGCTGTCTCCATATCCTGCTTCCACACACTGAAGACACTTAAGAAGCTCTTCTAATGGCTCCACCCCAACACAATCGCAGAACTGTCACCCAAACCCTTATAACCAGCAAGCTGGACTTTGGCAACATCCTCTATGCCAGAATCAATGCTCAACTGACCAGGAGACTTCAGACCATACAAAATTTAGAGGCCTGCCTCACGCTCAACCTTCCACCCCGCAATCACATCACCCCAAACCTCAAAGATCTCCACTGACTTCCAATCCACAAATATTCCCAGTCACACTTCAAACTCCTCATGCATACATGCAAAGCATTACACAGCTTTGGCCTCAGTACCTCAACAATCGCATACTTTCACAAACCTACCAGACACATTTGCTCAGCTGGAATCCTACGTGCACACCCTCGCATATGAAGAACATGAATTGAATGTACCTTTTACTAGCTTGCTCCTAAAACTTGGAATTACCTGCCCCTGCACATCGGAAGCACCTACTCAGTTCTTGAATTCCACAAGAAACTGAAGACCTGTCTCTTTGCCTAGGCCCTACCCTGGTTCAGCCCATACAGCTCCTGCTTCATCACCAGGATACCCTCCTAAGAGTACTGTGCATTATGCAAATACACATAACATAGGAAAGAAATCACCCGACGCTTTGACATCACTCCCGTTTAACCAAACATTGCTAGATGAATGAGCTTATCTAATGATGACTTTCACAAACTTAAACTTTGGAGACTTGTGATGCTCAATGGAGATCTTCTTTGAATTTCACCCAGTGACAGCACCCATGTATAATCCCATTTTGGGATTGAAATGGCAAATCCATCCAGACAAGAGTGTGGGTAGGTTGCTTAAAATCTGGAACCTCTCCAGTATCTCATAATTAAGCCTTGTACTGCAGCTCCTTTTTTCTTCAGATTGGTTCCTTCTGTGGTGTAAGGCAGCTTTGCCAAACTGAGTGGGAAGTGGTAGCCCCCCGGGCTTTTTTTTTATTGAGGGGGCTTAATACCCAAGTTGGAGACCGCACAGTGTATGGACCCTCGTTCGATCAGACAGTGATTGCACCCCTGTGTAGATGAGGAATCTTCACTTCTGTTAGGGTTCAAGCTAAGTTTCCCTTCTGCTGGGGATTGACCCAGAATGTCTAGGGTGGCTAAGGGAATCAATGCTAGAACTTCCTGACAGCCCCATTTCACATTTTCAAGTGAGATTAAGACCTC
The DNA here is from genome assembly GCA_963921515.1 of Calotriton arnoldi. NCBI lineage: Eukaryota > Metazoa > Chordata > Amphibia > Caudata > Salamandridae > Calotriton > Calotriton arnoldi. The sequence goes on from CAWUFW010005442.1 coordinate 1,063,089, forward strand.
TGAGTGCTGCACTTTGTTCTGCCACCTGGTACGATCCCATATTCGGATTGCTATTCCATGTGACGTGATGATTTGCTGACAACGTCCTTGCTTCTTGATGTTCATCATCAAGGCAAGAGTCATTAGCAAGCCAGCCACTGATGTGTATTGGGTCTCTGGAGCAGCGCTGAGAGGCAAACTGGTTTTAAACCAATTTACGCTCAGTCGACTCTCATCATTGAATTTGATTTTTATAGCTTTGTGCCAACAAACTTTTTATCATAAATCTGGCACTTTTTTCCACACCTAGATAGGAAATGATAATTGTATTCAAAGAAAAGCTAGAACTGTTCCTGGAGACTACAGCTTCATCTACAAAAGGATACCAGCTTTTTTTTTTAACTAGTCATTGTAAAGGCATATAATTTCCAATGTGTACTGTGCCTCATATTCAAATATTAAGCAGCTAACTCTGTGGGCTTACAAGATACATTCTAGCTGTGACATAGCCAATACATAAACATTGGTATTTGTGCATGCCACACCCACTTTTCTTGCCATGTGTTACTGAATTGCTTTTAAACTACAGCATAGCAAGAGCACAGTGGTGCCCAGTGCAGCCATGTACTTTTCATATATGTTTTTGGTGTAAACACTGCATACCTCATAAGCGATTTCATTCCAGTGCCACAGGTTCCTTGCTTACAGGAAAGTTAAATAAGCCAAACAGGGGAAAACACTGCATAGTACATTTGTACGGGGAAAATTATGCGCTGTGCCCCTGGCTAGCAGTGGCAGAGCACATTTGAACCTATAGCAAGAAAAAATAGATAGGAAAATTTGGAGAGACAACACAAATTATGTCCTTTCATATAGACACCATACACCTCTCTGCAGTCAGTAGTTTAAACAGGAATCCACTATTTGTCCAATATTATGAACATTGGGCATCGATTATTCGATACTATCGAGGGGCATGTGCTGCCCCTCCAAATACAATGAAAGCAATTTTAAAGGAAATTTTCATGAATGGTAAAAATTCCTGGGCCGACGGCCTACTTACTGCCTGCACTGAACTGCACCTTGATCTGTCTAACTGGCGGGATTTTATTCATCAACCTGGAATTTTAAAAACCATTTTAAAGAAGCAAGTTAGACTATTATTTAAGCAAGACGATATGAGGCTAATAGAGTCCTCCAGCAGCAATATCGGGCTTCTAGCTAGCTCCTAGAAGGATCAATTGAGACAGCCATATCTTGACTCATCCTTGAACAAATCAATTTTAAAACAAATTCTGTCAGTCAGACTCATGGTACTGCCAATAAAAGATGATGTAAATATTCACTGGAAATCACTAGAGGCAGTCACCACCTGCAGGCTGTGTCACCAGTACGAGGAATCTATGGCTCACCTGGTTTGCATCTGCCCCCGATTGAACCACGCACGTTGCACTTTACTAAAACCTCTGTTTTTAAATATGCCACTCGTACCTGTTCAGACGCAATGAAACTTCTTTTTAATTTGGAGATCCCAATGGAACTGGCTAGACTAGCAAAATTTGCACGCCTGCTCAAAGAAATCATAAGTAAAGATCGAGCTAAGGACTAAAGGCTGACCACAGTTTCAAACTAGTGAACATATATCAAATCTTTTATAGTCTCTTAATGTCATGCTTTGTGATTGCTTGATTTTTTAAATGAAATGATATAATTATGTTTTATCATTGATCGAAGAAGGTGCGTGGGTGGACACACCACGTCCAGTCTTTTGTAACAATTTTATTTAATTGAAACAATAAATAAATTCATTCATTCATTAAATTTATTCACTATTTGTCTGCTGCATAAAACAATAACACTTCGGCATACACTTGTAACATTCATGCTGGAATGGAACACTTTTTACATATCTAACACAGAAAAATGTGAACTTTTGGCTTGCACGTTTTTCAGCATAAAAAAAACATACAAGGAGTTTTACTTTGGAATAAAAATTATAATTGGTTTGCTACCATGCAATTTTGAAATGAAATTACACAATAAAAAAAGTCAAACCTTTAAGTGTTAGATGTTCACTGTACCCCATTTAGAGCCATTGGCATCACAGTTTAGAATCTGCTACGAAGTGGGAATTTAAAAAAGCTAACTACATCTATAAAGGTACCATCAAGAAACCGAACCAGGCCTATTATTCAGAACATTGTAAAAGCCCCTAATCACACAGCCACAATTTATTCAGTCATTAGGGAGCTATGTGACCCACTTGCTCCTACATAATCTGTCATCTCTACAGACACATGTAATCGCATTGGGGATTCCTTTTACAACAAGATTGGATCTATTCAGGCATCTTTGGTGGAACAATGAGCTACAATATTTTCCCCGGTGAAGTCTTTTTCCGGCTGTCAATATGACCTCCTGAATAATTTTACAATTTGTGGTTCCTTATTTAATCCTCCTCCACAAATACTTCAGTTAGGATCCTGATTCTTTAAAACTGGCTTGTGTTACTCCTTTGTTAAATAATCTTTCTCTAGACCTAGACAAACTGTGGAATTTAAGTCCAATTCCTCAGCAACAATTTCTGGCAAAGCTGCTGTAGAAGACAGTTTTATATCACCTTAGTTCATGTGTTACAGCCAACTACTTGCTACATCCAGCCCAGAACAGATTTAGCCCTGGTCACACTACAGAGCTAATGATGGTTCAACATTGGATGGTTTGCGCTGCTCTGCTGATGTCATCTTCCTTGGTGCTCTGATTATCTTGGATCTGTTTGTGGTGTTCAAAATAGTGACCCGTCAAATACTGGTGGAAAGAATCTCTGACTTTAAGGTTGAAGACCTGGATTTGTTTTGGTTTACTGACTATCAGTCGTATGTCAATTCCACTTCACTTGTAGTCTGACAGATCATGGCTATCTGGAGTCCCGCAGGGTTTCATTGTACCGCTCTAGTTTTTATCATATATGTGGCCCTGCTGGTTCATCTGGTTTTTGAGGGTCTGATTTCTTCCTTTATGTGTACAATAAGCAAATTGCAGTCAAAATGCAGAATTTGAGACTTTCTACCTAAAGACAATCAATGTTTGTGTCTCAATCATTTGAAAGTAAAGGGGAATAAACTAAGGTACTTTGTTTCATGAGACAGTTCCCATTCTGGAATTATCCTTTTTGACCCTCATCTTTATGCCCTAGACCATCTCTAGTCCTTTTTTTAAATTTTACTTTATTTTTTTATTTTATGCCGTAAGGTACATCATGAGGAACAAAGATAAGACATTTACACATCTAAATTCATACATTATATTACAATATATAAATATAAATATAAATATATATATATATATTCTGCTCCAAAGGTTGTCCACCAGGTGAGTAGCACTCGATCAGCAGCTTTGTTTATGAAAGGCAGGGACGAGGATCCGCTTGTAGAAGCTGCTCCGTAATGGAAATGCCTGACGCGTTTCGAAGCTCCATATGCTTCTCTTCAGAGGCTTGAACGGAGACAGTGTGTGCAAACGCTGAACCCACTTTGCCATTTTCATATTGCACACCCACCAATGGGAAGCTCGAATGAGACTGTGCATTGTGGGAAATGTGGTCCGGATAGCACACAAATCTTGTCCTGTATGGACCCTGCAAGTGGACTCGTCCTCAATCCTGTTTGCGGCTGCTGACTCACGTAGCCCCCAAGACATTACGGGGTGGTGCACACTCCGCGGCAGGACAGCCGCGTATTACATTCTGCTCCAAAGGTTGTCCACCAGGTGAGTAGCACTCGATCAGCAGCTTTGTTTATGAAAGGCAGGGACGAGGATCCGCTTGTAGAAGCTGCTCCGTAATGGAAATGCCTGACGCGTTTCGAAGCTCCATATGCTTCTCTTCAGAGGCTTGAACGGAGACAGTGTGTGCAAACGCTGAACCCACTTCACCATTTTCATATTGCACACCCACCAATGGGAAGCTCGAATGAGACTGTGCATTGTGGGAAATGTGGTCCGGATAGAACACAAACCTTGTCCTGTATGGACCCTGCAAGTGGACTCGTCCTCAATCCTGTTTGCGGCTGCTGACCCACGTAGCCCCCAAGACATTACGGGGTGGTGCACACTCTACGGCAGGACGGCCGCGTATTACATTCTGCTCCAAAGGTTGTCCACCAGGTGAGTAGCACTCGATCAGCAGCTTTGTTTATGAAAGGCAGGGATGAGGATCCGTTTGTAGAAGCTGCTCCGTAATGGAAATGCCTGACGCGTTTCGAAGCTCCATATGCTTCTCTTCAGAGGCTTGAACGGAGACAGTGTGTGCAAACGCTGAACCCACTTCACCATTTTCATATTGCACACCCACCAATGGGAAGCTCGAATGAGACTGTGCATTGTGGGAAATGTGGTCCGGATAGAACACAAACCTTGTCCTGTATGGACCCTGCAAGTGGACTCGTCCTCAATCCTGTTTGCGGCTGCTGACCCACGTAGCCCCCAAGACATTACGGGTGGTGCACACTCTACGGCAGGACGGCCGCGTATTACATTCTGCTCCAAAGGTTGTCCACCAGGTGAGTAGCACTCGATCAGCAGCTTTGTTTATGAAAGGCAGGGATGAGGATCCGTTTGTAGAAGCTGCTCCGTAATGGAAATGCCTGACGCGTTTCGAAGCTCCATATGCTTCTCTTCAGAGGCTTGAACGGAGACAGTGTGTGCAAACGCTGAACCCACTTCACCATTTTCATATTGCAGACCCACCAATGGAAAGCTCGAATGAGACTGTGCATTGTGGGAAATGTGGTCCGGATAGCACACAAATCTTGTCCTGTATGGACCCTGCAAGTGGACTCGTCCTCAATCCTGTTTGCGGCTGCTGACCCACGTAGCCCCCAAGACATTACGGGGTGGTGCACACTCCGCGGCAGGACAGGCGCGTATTACATTCTGCTCCAAAGGTTGTCCACCAGGTGAGTAGCACTCGATCAGCAGCTTTGTTTATGAAAGGAAGGGACGAGGATCCGCTTGTAGAAGCTGCTCCGTAATGGAAATGCCTGACGCGTTTCGAAGCTCCATATGCTTCTCTTCAGAGGCTTGAACGGAGACAGTGTGTGCAAACGCTGAACCCACTTCACCATTTTCATATTGCACACCCACCAATGGGAAGCTCGAATGAGACTGTGCATTGTGGGAAATGTGGTCCGGATAGAACACAAATCTTGTCCTGTATGGACCCTGCAAGTGGACTCGTCCTCAATCCTGTTTGCGGCTGCTGACCCACGTAGCCCCCAAGACATTACGGGGTGGTGCACACTCTACGGCAGGACGGCCGCGTATTACATTCTGCTCCAAAGGTTGTCCACCAGGTGAGTAGCACTCGATCAGCAGCTTTGTTTATGAAAGGCAGGGACGAGGATCCGCTTGTAGAAGCTGCTCCGTAATGGAAATGCCTGACGCGTTTCGAAGCTCCATATGCTTCTCTTCAGAGGCTTGAACGGAGACAGTGTGTGCAAACGCTGAACCCACTTCGCCATTTTCATATTGCAGACCCACCAATGGAAAGCTCGAATGAGACTGTGCATTGTGGGAAATGTGGTCCGGATAGCACACAAATCTTGTCCTGTATGGACCCTGCAAGTGGACTCGTCCTCAATCCTGTTTGCGGCTGCTGACCCACGTAGCCCCCAAGACATTACGGGGTGGTGCACACTCCGCGGCAGGACGGCCGCGTATTACATTCTGCTCCAAAGGTTGTCCACCAGGTGAGTAGCACTCGATCAGCAGCTTTGTTTATGAAAGGCAGGGACGAGGATCCGCTTGTAGAAGCTGCTCCGTAATGGAAATGCCTGACGCGTTTCGAAGTTCCATATGCTTCTCTTCAGAGGCTTGAACAGAGACAGTGTGTGCAAACGCTGAACCCACTTCGCCATTTTCATATTGCACACCCACCATTGGGAAGCTCGAATGAGACTGTGCATTGTGGGAAATGTGGTCCGAATAGCACACAAATCTTGTCCTGTATGGACCCTGCAAGTGGACTCGTCCTCAATCCTGTTTGCGGCTGCTGACCCACGTAGCCCCCAAGACATTACGGGGTGGTGCACACTCCGCGGTGGGACGGGCGCGTATTACATTCTGCTCCAAAGGTTGTCCACCAGGTGAGTAGCACTCGATCAGCAGCTTTGTTTATGAAAGGCAGGGATGAGGATCCGCTTGTAGAAGCTGCTCCGTAATGGAAATGCCTGACGCGTTTCGAAGCTCCATATGCTTCTCTTCAGAGGCTTGAACGGAGACAGTGTGTGCAAATGCTAAAACCACTTCGCCATTTTCATATTGCACACCCACCAATGGGAAGCTCGAATGAGACTGTGCATTGTGGGAAATGTGGTCCGGATAGCACACAAATCTTGTCCTGTATGGACCCTGCAAGTGGACTCGTCCTCAATCCTGCTCTGCGGCCGCTGACTCCACGTAGCCCCAAGACATTACGGGGTGGTGCACACTCCGCGGCAGGACGGCCGCGTATTACATTCTGCTCCAAAGGTTGTCCACCAGGTGAGTAGCACTCGATCAGCAGCTTTGTTTATGAAAGGCAGGGACGAGGATCCGCTTGTAGAAGCTGCTCCGTAACGGAAATGCCTGACGCGTTCGAAGCTCCATATGCTTCTCTTCAGAGGCTTGAACGGAGACAGTGTGTGTAAACGCTGAACCCACTTCGCCATTTTCATATTGCACACCCACCAATGGGAAGCTCGAATGAGACTGTGCATTGTGGGAAATGTGGTCCGGATAGCACACAAATCTTGTCCTGTATGGACCCTGCAAGTGGACTCGTCCTCAATCCTGTTTGCGGCTGCTGACCCACGTAGCCCCCAAGACATTACGGGGTGGTGCACACTCCGCGGCAGGACGGCCGCGTATTACATTCTGCTCCAAAGGTATATGGAGCTTCGAAACGCATCAGGCATTTCCATTACGGAGCAGCTTCTACAAGCGGATCCTCGTCCCTGCCTATCATAAACAAAGCTGCTGATCGAGTGCTACTCACCAGGTGGACAACCATTGGAGCAGAATGTAATACGCGGCCGTCCTGCCGTGGAGTATGCACCACCCCGTAATGTTATGGGGGCCACCCGACATGGTAACTATCATATCGGCTACGTGGGTCGGCAGCCGCAAACAGGATAGAGGACGAGTCCACTTGCAGAGTCCATGCAGGACAAGATTTGTGTGTTATCCGGACCACATTTCCCACAATGCACAGTCTCATTCGAACTTCCCATTGGTGGGTGTGCAATATGAAAATGGCGAAGTGGGTTCAGCGTTTGCACACACTGTCTCTGTTCAAGCCTCTGAAGAGAAGCATATGGAGCTTCGAAACGCGTCAGGCATTTCCATTACGGAGGAGCTTCTACAAGCGGATCCTCGTCCTTCCTATCATAAACAAAGCTGCTGATCGAGTGCTACTCACCAGGTGGACAACCATTGGAGCAGAATGTAATACGCGGCCGTCCTGCCGCGGAGTGTGCACCACCCCGTAATGTTATGGGGGCCACCCGACATGGTAACTATCATATCGGCTCCGTGGGTCGGCAGCCGCAAACAGGATTGAGGACGAGTCCACTTGCAGAGTCCATGCAGGACAAGATTTGTGTGTTATCCGGACCACATTTCCCACAATGCACAGTCTCATTCGAGCTTTCCATTGGTGGGTGTGCAATATGAAAATGGCGAAGTGGGTTCAGCGTTTGCACACACTGTCTCCATTCAAGCCTCTGAAGAGAAGTATATGGAGCTTCGAAACGCGTCAGGCATTTTCATTACGGAGCAGCTTCTACAAGCGGATCCTCGTCCCTGCCTATCATAAACAAAGCTGCTGATCGAGTGCTACTCACCAGGTGGACAACCATTGGAGCAGAATATATATATATATATATATATATATATACTTTTTTTTTTTTTTCCTTTTTAACTCATAAATGACATTTAAGGAAAGACTTTAAATCATCTCATTCTCACTTTTCTTACAAATACAAAACGAAATTAGCCAATTCCTGTTCTACTTTGCGGCTCCATATGGCTTCTTTTAAGCCAGTTTGTCATGGGTGACCAGATCTTGTCCCCTTTCACTCTGCCTCGGTGCCCCTTATTCTTATAGAGAGCCATTTCCAGAGCATATATACTCACTAACCGATGAAGCCAGGCGGTATATACAGGTGGTTCTGAGTCTTTCCATAACTTAGCTATCAGTAATCTTACTACCGCTACTGTAACGAACACAAAAGCCCGATGTACTGAGGCTAGCCCAATTCGGCTGTCATATCCAAATAACATCAATGGTGAGCTGACAATAATCGCACAGTTAATTGATTCTATCCAGAATTTCTCTAAACCTTTTTTTAGCAGATTCAAGGACTTACATGCGTAGAACATGTGTATAATATCGGCAGGGCTATGCTGACATCTAGGACATTGATCGGTCTCTCGTTTCCCCCCAACCAAAAAGTTTTGCTGGGGTATAGTATAAATTAAATAGAGTTTTATACTGTTGTGCTTGAAGGTTTGCCGCCAAAAAAAGATTTTCCCCCAATTCTAATGACATATCTAAATCTATATCGTCATCCCCTAACTTTGACGCCCACCTTGTCTCAATTTTGTCTAAATCGTCAGGTATTGTTTCCACTAATATATTATAGAAGTCCCCGATCCGCCCATCCCCCTGGTATAACTTGTCCATTAGCGGTATTGCTTGGAGATTATCCTGTCTAGCAGCTACGTTTTTTAAACACCCCCTTATTTGAATATATTTAAAATATGATTTGCTCGTAATCCCAAATTTCATGACTAGTTCCGGGAAAGACAGTATTTCTAATTTATCGTTGAGTAGGCTCGCAACCCGCTGAATGCCAGCCTGTGCCCACTCTCTGGCCATGCCATCCGATAGCGCAGCTGGAAGAGATGAGGTTCCCCATAGTGGGGTATACCTATTGCACTTGGGGATTTTCATAATCTTACTTATTTTAATCCACACCATTCTGGCGGCCTTCAAGCATTTGAAACAGATTTTTTTATAATAGCGAGGCTCAAGTTGTCTAAGAAAATGTCCTGTTGCTTCCTCCCCAATAGCTAACTCATAAATCGATGGTAGGCCATCTTCCCGCGCTGAACTGTCTGCTCCCAACAGAACACCCATTTGTTGCAGAAAAGCTGCCAAATAATAAAAATGTAAATTTGGAGCAGCCCAGCCACCTCTCTCCTGTGGTAAGGTTAATGCTCTCAGAGCATGTCTTGTCTTTTGATAGTTCCAGATAAAGTTTGAGAAGATAGAATTCATTTTCTGGACTGCACTACCTTGCAGTTCTAAGGGGATAGATCAGAATAAATATAGTACTCTGGGAAAGATCTTCATTTTTAAAACATTTACTCTACCCACTATCGTTAGGTGCAATTTATCCAACCGTCGAAGCTCGGAGGTAACCTCCTCCAATATTGGATCAAGATTATTTGCCCACAATATATCTAGGTCAGGTCCTATCTTTACCCCCAAATACATTGCTGCATCCGTTTGTCGCTGATCCTGTAGATTACACTGCCTTGTATAGATTATCTGCGTCTTTCCTTTATTCAGACAGTACCCTGAGTTGTACCCAAATTTCTCCGCCATACTCTCGATTTCTAAAATAGCCCTTGCTGGATTCGATGTGACTACTGCGATATCGTCCGCATATGCGAGTACCTTTGTCTCATATCCATTTTCCTTGTAGGGTTCGATCGCAGAGTTCTGGATTATCTGATTAATGAATGGATCTAGATAAATGGCGGAGAGGATTGGGGAGCATGGGCATCCTTGTCTAGTACCCCTTGCCACCACTATTGGGTCTGACGTCTTCCCCATCACCTGCAGCCTGGCATGCGGTTTATGGTACATTGCCTGTATAGCTGTAATCATTTTAGGGCCAAACCCTCTCTCCTCCAGGGCCCCCCACAGATATCGCCATGTCACCCTATCGAAAGCCTTCTCGGCGTCCAGGAGGATCATAGCCAGTCCGTCCCCCCTAGCCCCGGCTATATCTAACAGGGAGATTGCCCGTCTGATATGATCTGTTGTCCCCCTGCCGGGTACGAAGCCATGTTGCCATGGCGAAACCAATGTGACTATGACCCTCTGTAGCCGAGTTGTAAGATTTTTGAGTACACCTTCACATCCGAATTTACCAGTGAAATGGGGCGATATGAGCCAGGCAGTGTCGGTGATTTTCCCTTCTTGTGAAATATTATTATGTCCGTTTCCTGCCAGGACTTGGGTGGGATTCCCCGATATTGGACATCTAAAAAAAGATCCTGAAGTAATGCAGCCAAATCATTTTGGAGTATTTTGTACAATTCCAATGGAATTTTATCTGGGCCTGCTGCTTTCCCAGAAGAAAGAGAATTTAGGGCCAGCACAGTCTCTTCCAGCGTGATCTCACCTTCCAGCTCCAGACTTATGGCAGGATCTAATCTGCTGAGCTGTAGATACTCCCCTACAGTATCTGGTTGACTAACACTGGGCTCCGATTGATACAACTTGCTATAAAACCGTTCAAAAACCCCCAATATCTTAGCAGATGTAGTTTCCATCTGCCCCTCAGAATTTTTAATTTCCGTTATGTTATTACGAGAAACCTTTTGTTTTATCCTCAATGCCAAGAATCTGCCCGACTTTTCCTTATATTCGTATATCTCTCTACAATGTATTTGAAACGCCTGAGCAACTTGCGTCTGAAAAAAGTTATTTAGCTCTGCTTTGGTAATAATAATCTGGTTCTTAACCGCGGTCAATCTGGCTATTTCCCCCTGAGATAGCAAATTGGTGTGTTCTATCTTTAGCTGCGCCAACCGGGTCATAAGTGAGGTGATCTGGTTCCTACGTAGTTTCTGCTGTTGACCTACATAGCTTATTATTTCCCCTCTTAGGCACCCTTTATACGTATCCCACACAATCGTGAGAGAGGCACTATATCGGTTAATTTCCAAAAAGCCTCTGGTCCAATTTTTAATATACTTTATAAAATCCCCATCTAATAACAGTTTCCTATCAAACGACCAAGAGTGGGGTTCCCTTTCCAAGCCCTGACGGGGTATTTCGAGCAACAGTGTATGTGATCTGAGAAAATTTGTGGCAGTTTTGTTATCTCAGCTTCCCCCAGCATACTGGCTGAAACCAAAAAGTAGTCTAAGCGAACATATTTTTGGTGTGGGCATGAGAAATATGTGTAGCCTGGATCTACCTTGTTTTTCGCAGCCCACACATCTACCAGACCATGGCTGGATTTGAGGCTTTCTATGGCCCGGTTGACCTGAGGTTTTCTTCCCTTATAATTTTGTCCCTCCTCCCTTGAAATCCCAGAATGAATGTTGAAATCACCACATATTATTAGTGGAGTTGGCCATGTGGCAAGCTCCAACTCTAGTTCTTCCCAAATCTCGGGATCATCCTGGTTTGAAGCATAAATTACCCCAACAGTTAGGCCCGTGCTTAGAGTTACAATAGCCCATCTACCCCGTTTATCTGCCAAAGTACGTTTGCTAATGCTTACTTGCCATTTGATAAATATCGCTACTCCCCTAATCATGGAGGACTGTGTAGAGCAGACTGCTAGATCATATCCTGTTATCTGGAGGACACCCCTATTGTTCCATGAAATATGAGTCTCCTGTAGGCAAATGATTTCCGGGCTAATAAACCGCAAGATGTCAAATATTTTGGCTCTTTTTACTTTGTCATTCAAACCTGCCACATTAACTGTGCAAATTCGTAATTTATCCATTTCCTATTACAAAAATAAACCATCTGTTTTGCCTACCGCTCCATCTATTGCTTATTCTTTTCTTTCCATTATTTCTGAGTCTCCTCAATCCGATGTACCTAAATTGGCTTTTCTTCCCCTTCCTCCCACCCACCTTCCCCCCCCGCCCTTGCCCCCTCCCACCCGTCCCACCCCTCCTCCCACCCTTGGAAGCAACTAGACCAATGGTCTAGTAAGGATGATGCGGCTCTTGACATGATCCATGTGCTCCCTCCCCATATTCAATCAATCTTCACCAATTCTTCAGAAGTTTCTATTCATTCCCACTTCAAACAACAAAATATATCTTGAACTACACCCCAATATCCTAAAAAACACCCATCATCCTGCTTACCCCCACCTGTTGCTATTCAAATGGCCAGAGACCCCAGAGACAAAAAAGAAACCAAACATCTACCTATATATCATACCCTAAGGAAAAAGAAAAAGAAGATTTTAAGTCTTAAGTCTAGCTATTGCTCAGTTCCATAATGCCTAGGCCAGCACAGGCACCCTAGCCTTTCCTAATCAGTTCATCCAAAAATTCCTTTGATTTCTGATGTAAAAAAGCGAACCCTATCCCAAATTATAACTTTTAGTTTAGCCGGGTTCAGGAGGTAGGCCTGAGCTCCTTTTTCTTGAAAAGGATTTATCATTTGACGCAGTCTCCAACGTCTCTCAACAGTCACATGACAGAAATCGGGTCTAGTGAAGAATTCAATATCCTCCAGCCGGCGTTTGCGATCCGGCCTGGCTTTTTCAAAGATTATCTGGCGAAGGAGATAATTACCAAAGAACACAAGTACTGCTCGTGGTCTGATGTCCAAGCCTGCCTGCTGTTTCATCCCTATAGGGACCCGGTGGGCACGTTGAACTTCCTGGCCCCAGTTCCAACCTTCAACCTCGGGAAATGCTTTGGCTAGCAGATTGACCATATAGCGGCGGATATCCGTACCCCCTTTATCTTCAGGAATACCTAGGAACCGCAGGTTGTTTCTTCGTTGGCGGTTCTCCTGGTCTTCAAGCTTCCACTGTACGTCTACAAGTCTAGCCTCATGAGATGAAGTCTGCACTTTTGTTGTCATCATTTCGGCCTCAATAGTACCAGTTCTTGACTCAAGATCGGTTAGCCGTTCCGAGATTTTGCTGCATACTTTGGCTATTTTACGAACTGAGCCCTGGATTTTACGAACAGCTGCTTGGGACCGCCTATTATCCTGTCTGGACTCCTCCCGATGTGCCATGACTGACTGCAAAATTGCATCCAGAGTTGCTGTAGACACTGATTCCACTGATTCCAAATTACGGGGAGATTTGATTGCGTCCCCTACTAGCAAGCTGGTGGGTGAGTAATCCCAGTTCAAGTCTTGTTCGCCCACTTTGTTTTGACCTAAGCGGCTCGCTGCTTTTTTTGATCTCCGTATTGTCGCGGCGGAGTCCCTTCCACTAGTGTCATGGGGGCTTTCACTTTCATCTTCTACTTCGCTGCCACTAGTCGAGGATAGTGATCCAGCCAATCATTCTGTGCCCTCTGATAGTGAGTAGAAGTAATCCGTCATTTCTGTATCTGCTTCTCCCCCCTGACAGATTTTCTGTGCTGGTGTTTGGGTCGTACGTGTGATATGTCACCACTTGTAGCTGCTGTTGCACATTTGCCCTTTTGCAGGGAGCTTTCCGAGCTTTCCCCCATGTAGCCAGTTAGGTCAGTCATGCCTAGTGCTGGACCTAATACTTTGCTCGAATAGGCTTCTGCCAAAGTTACCTGGGCTGGGTTATCGTTGTGCTGGGCTCGCTTATCCCCTGCCTGCTGTGGCCGTTCCCGTTTGTCCTGCCCCCTCCACATTAGCAGTTACATCAGTATCATCCTCCACGCTCTTCTCCACTTGATCCCCCCATGACTCTGCAGTCTCTCTTGAGCCTGTTTTTATGATATTAGTCACACTTGGGGCATCAGGTATATTGGGTACCTCGGGTAGGGTGAGCATGATTGGGGCATCCTCCGGGGCAGCTTCCCCCACCTCCTCCATTACCTCCATTACCTGCCCGGACTCGTTGGTCGTTTCGGGTCCGGAATCTTGCTTGGGTGGGACATTCTTCGGTGCGCCCATCCCATCCTCCACCAGCGCTCCTGTCACTTCATTGTCGGCCGCATTAACCTGCTGCATCAGTTTCTCGCGGCTCTTTGTTCCGGTTAGCAGCTCTGCAATTGATGGGCCGGCAGGACGCTGCTGGGGCCCCGCTTTCCCCGGAGGATCCTTCTGGGTCAGATTCAGGCCCCGTCGTCCCAGCAACCGCATTGTTCCCGTCCCCGATCCGGCTGCTCCACCATCCAGCGCTCAGGACTTCACCGGTGTAGCGGTTGTAACCCCCGAAGGAGGACTGTCCGCAGACGAGTTCTTCCCTGCTTTCGCCCGAGTCGCCGGAGGCCCCTTTGGCTTCATGTTTTCCAGCTCCCCACAGCGTTGCGCTCTCAATGGGTCAGTCGAGGATCCACGCCGCTCGCAGTCCGACCTGCAATCACAGCCAAAGCTCAGCGATCGCCAGATCCTCCAGCAGGTAAGGGCCAGTTCTTGTTGTAATACCGCTGATTCTGTTTCTATAGAGTATGCCCCGTGGCCAATCTTCTCCTCGATGATTTTAAAAAATAGGTTCAGCATAGATAGGATCATCCTCTATGATTCATCCGGGGCGAGTTTCATACCATCGGGAGAAGGTCACTGGATCACATCGTTGAGCTGCTGCAGCAGCCTAGCCTAGCCTGCCGCCATCTTGCTTCCTGCCCTCCACCGTCACTGTTTCTCTAATACCCTGTTGACCTTTTGATGAGGAGTGTGTGTCATGTCCTTTTCGACCGTCTCTAGTCCTTATTGTGAAAACTCTTGGCATTCAACTTCACTCAGTCCTTACACTTACTTTCCATGTTAACACTTGAGCTAAATCTTGTTTTTTCCATTTGCTCTCCTTGAGCCAAATTGTTCATTTTTCTTCTTTTTCTCATGAGACCAAATTGAATTAATGCTTTTGTCTCCTCACGTCTGCGCTCCTGCAATGTCAATGTGATTTTTCTTGATCTTCCTTGTTATCTGATCCATAAAATGCAGTTGGTCCAGAACCTTTGCTGCTAGACTTATATGGGTCTTTCTTTGAGGAACCATATTACTCCAGCATTCTTGATGATTCACAATGACTGCCTGAGAAGAAGCATATTATATATAAATCTATGTGTTTGATTAATAGAGTAATGTATAATCCCAGGAAATTGTGTTTCAGTCTAAGGTTCCTGTGGTACCCACCCGGCGGACTTTTGAGATCTAAGGATAAATGTTTTCTTGATGTGCCAAACATGTTTTTAATAACCGTCGGTGGTCGGTATTGGTGTCGTCTGCCACATCATAAAACAGATTGCTTCTATTTGAATTACTAACAAAATATCGACTACAACAATATCGAGGTACAAAAATATCATGACCAAAATATCGAAGTCAAGAATATCGACATCCTATCTACATCATCGTAAGTACAAAAATATCGAGAAAAAATATTGATGTCAAAAATATCGTTGTAAAAAATATCGTTTTATTTAAATGTTAAAAAATTATGTAAAATAAAGTAAATAATACATATAATTAAAAGAAACAGTTAAAAATATTTAAAAATGTTAAAAAATAATAACTAATACATATAATGTTAAAATAAATTAAACATATACATATAAAATATAATATATATACTTACTTAATAATATTCATAAATAATTATTTTAATAACTTATAAATTGTTAAAAACATTTTAGAAATAATAAATACATATATACACATACAAAAATAATATAAATAAAATTATAAAAAATATATACAACAAATTAAAAACTACAATATTTGTAATATTTTAAAAATAAATTATACACAACATTAACTAAAACAATATTGAAAAATATTGGATAGCGGAGGGAAAAAAATTACTATTCCCACTCCAAAGAGTGCAACAGTAGGGAAAGTGTTGGATAGCGAAGGGGTAAAAATTACTATTCCAACTCCAGAGAGTACAACAGTAGGGAAAGTGTTGGATAGCGTAGGGGTAAAAATTACTATTCCCACTCCAGAGAATGTAACAGTAGGGAAAGTGTTGTATAGCGTAGGGGTAAAATTACTATTCCCACTCCAGAGAGTGCAACAGTAGGGAAAGTGTTGGATAGCGTAGGGGTTATAATTACTATTCCAACTCCAAAAAGTGCAACAGTAGGGAAAGTGTTGGATAGAGTAGGGATAAAAAATTACTATTCCAACTCCAGAGAGTGCAACAGTAGGGAAAGTGTTGGATAGCGTAGGGGCAAACATTACTATTCCCACTCCAGAAAGTGCAACAGTAGGGAAAGTGTTGGATAGCGTAGGGGTAAACATTACTATTCCCACTCCAGAGAGTGGAACAGTAGGGAAAGTGTTGGATAGCGTAGGGGTAAAAATTACTATTCCCACGCCAGAGAGTGCAACAGTAGGGAAAGTGTTGGATAGCAAAAGGGTTAAAATTACTATTCCCACTCCAGTGAGTGCAACAGTAGGGAAAGTGTTGGATAGAGTAGGGGTAAAAATTACTATTCCAACTCCAGAGAGTGCAAAAGTAGGGAACGTGTTGGATAGCGTAGGGGTAAAAATTACTATTCCTACTCCAAAGAGTGCAACAGTAGGGAAAGTGTTGGATAGCGTAGGGGTTATAATTGCTATTCCAACTCCAGAGAGGGCAACAGTAGGGAAAGTGTTGGATAGCGTAGGGGTAAAAATTACTATTCCCACTCCAGAGAGTGCAACAGTAGGGAAAGTGTTGATAGCGTAGGGGTTAAAAATAACATAGTTATCAATTAAATAATTATTTAAATTAAATAATGGTTTATTAATAAATTAACAATAAATTAATTATAAATAGCAATATATTAAAATTAATAAATACTTTAAAAACATTAAATTACTTCCCACACTATTCACCAATAAACACACAACCCACTCCGCATAAAATGTAACACAATTAATATAATTATCAATTAATAAAAATTAACTACCAATTAATAATTAATAAACAATAAAATAATTATCGATCCCAAAAAATAATAATTAATGAAAATTAATTACCAATTAATAATTAATTAACAATACATTGATTATCAATACCAATAAATATTAATTAATAATTACTTAATTATAATAAATTACTTCCCACCCTATTCCCCTATAAACACACAACCCGCTCCTAAACTAAATTAACACAATTAATATATGTATCAATTAATTAATTAATAAAAATTAATTACCAATTCATAATTAATAAACAATAAATTAATTATCAATACCAACAATAATAATTAATAACAATTAATTACCAATTAGTAATTAATTACCAATAAATTAATTATCAATACCAATAAATATTAATAAATAATTACTTAATTATAATAAATTACTTCCCACCCTATTCCTCTATAAACACACAACCCGCTCCTAAACTAAATTAACACAATTAATATATTTATCAATTAATTAATTAATACAAATTAATTACCAATTAATAATTGATAAACAATAAATTAAAAATCAATACCAAAACTAAAAATTATTAATTAATTTATTATAATTAATTTACTTCCCACCCTATTCCCCTATAAACCCACAACCCACTCCAATAAAAAATTCACACTATTAATATAATTATCAATTAATAAAAATTAATTACCAATTAATAATTCATTAACAATAAATTAATTATCAATACCAATAAATTAAAATTAATAATTACTTAATTACAAATAAATTACTTCCCACCCTATTCCCCTATAATCCCACAACCCGCTACAGAACTAAAATGCAAAATGTATTTAAAAATAGTTAATAATTTCTAAAAATTATGATTTAATTTACTATAAATAAATTACTTCCCACCCCCCTATAAACCCACAACCCGCTACGGTACTAAAACGCAAAATTTACTTTAAAAAAAATCACTAACTTCTAAACAATTAATACATATATTTTAAAAAAAATACAAAACATGTGGAACACATACATATAAAATACATACTAAAATACATAACACTAACATAAACATCGATATTACTAACATCGATATTTTTGCTATCGATATTACAAACTTCGATATTAACAAAAACGATATTTCTTACCTTCAGGTCGATATTCTGGTCACCGGTATTCTTGATGTCGATATTCTGTCCCTACGATATTTAAAACTCAATATTAATGTAGGTCGAAATAAAAAACTCGATATTGTGTCTGTGCACCCTTCTATTTCTTAAGCAGAAAATTAATTTACAGACATTTCATATATTTTTAAAGACCTGACTTTTCACATTCATCTAACCTGGTCTCTTTCTTTTCCAGTAATTTTGTACTCCTTGTGAGTAACTACAGTTAGTGGTTCATAAGTGCTTGAATACTCTGTTTGGGTGATGGTTGTGTTATAACTAAAGTGATGAATACATAAATAAATGACCTGATCTCAAATATCATCTGCAGTTCACAGTGCAAAAAATATGCTCAGAATATTGGAATTTGGTGTGAATGAAGGCTTAACCCATGAAGTGCTGAGTCTTCTCCTCCAACATCCCCTTAAGCCCCAGCCATTCTGAGCCCTTTTTTGATGTTTGGGCAGTTCACGCTTTAGTCATCAGAACGTTTTTCCACAATAGTTTTCTTCTCTACATGTTAAGGTTTCTAAAATAACCCGGGGTTTCTGGATTACCCTGGAAGTAAATAAGAAAATAGGGGCCCATTACGATACCTGGCTTAAAAAATCCGCCAGGCATGGAAGCGGCAAAAATCCGCCCGCACACACCGTCTGAACACCGACCACGCCATTACGATTACACAAACCGAAAACCGCCATCGGCGGAAAAATCACACAAGATACTGCCCGCCATCGTCCGAGTCGGAGTCAAACCGCCCGCCACGGATGGAAACACGCACGACAACACAAAACCGCCCGCCCTCACGGCCGACACACCGCACGTGAAATTACGATCGCACCGCCATGAGCGCGGGAAAACTACAAATATACTGCCCGCCAGCGCAAACAACGCCGATGAGAATCGACACGGCAGAAGCCATGGCGCCCACGTCCCTGCACAGAAACCATCCGCTCACAAAACCAATAGCACACAACATGGCCAACAAGTCCACACAGCAAGGCACGCACAAATACACAAGCACAGTACACATCCCGAAAACACCCCCCGGACAAACAAAAACTACAAAGGCCAGAACCCCAGACACAACACACCTGAAAACAACAGACCATGAGGACACACCCACATAGGTAAGTACAAAAGCAGCACTCCCACAGACCACAACCCCTTGCAACATTGCAAACCAGAGAGGAGAGGAGAGGACACAGTGACACAGCAAGGACAGCAGCACACCACAGAAACGCACACATCACAACCACCACCACCACCACCACCACCACCAAACACCTGCACCACAAACCCCCTGCACATTACACAACACACACCGCACCAGCACCACAAACACCATGGCACCACAAAGAATGCCCAAGTTCACGCCCATTGAGCTGACGGTCATGGTCGACGAGATCATCAAGGTGCACCCACAAATCTATGGGAACATGGTCCAGCACACACCACTAGCCACCAGAAACAGAATGTGGAACCGGATCGTAGACCAGGTCAATGCAGTCGGGACCCTGCCCAGGAACAGAGGAGAAATAAACAAACGTTGGAATGACGTCAAGAGCCTGGTCAAGAAGAAGGAGGGCAAAAACAGAGAGCTGGCTGCCGTCACTGGCGGAGGGAATCCCGCGCTCTTCAAGACCTTCAAAGCGTGGGAGGAGAAGGTGCGAGTCATAATACATCCGGAGATCCTCGCCGGATTAGCAGGGGGAGTGGAGGCTGGTAAGTACAAACTAATGTATACCAGCACACCGCTATGTACTCACATGCACTACCACCATGCCACAGCTCCCAGGGACAAACACCCCCATGTCCAGCACACAATACACAACACATCACACACACATGCAACAGACACCACCACACACAGCCCAAACCGAACAACTGTAAGATACGTGGGGACATGTGTACACTCAGCCATCCACGTAACCACCAACAGGTCCCCAAATATGACAGAAGCGCCACAACGAGCACCCACCACACCCATGTGTCCGCCACAGCTGCACTAACCGACAAGTAACAGGTAAGTGGCAGGAACACAAAGTGCAGTGGGTGGGACGGTGGACAGCCCAAGTACAACACACACCAGGCCCCTAGTCCCACAGCACAGCAAGGAGGAGCATCCCCCACACCCCACAGCCACGTGTCAGCCACCGCAGTGCACAACGACAGCCGAAAGGCAGACATCACGGTCCACAGCAATCGGTGTCAGTGGGTGTCCAGCCACCCCCACGACCCACAACACCCCCCACCCCCACAGACCTGCAACATGGAGCACCCCCCGCTTAGAGCCATGTGGCATCCAGTACAGTGCACACACGAACAACTTGCAGGTGGGAAACTGGACAGGGCTGGATTACTGGAGGCATGAGGACCGGAACACGACCAACACATGGGACATGTCACGTAGCAGACGAACACGCAGCACCGCCCACCGTCACGAACAAGTGAACAATGTGCACACGGACATGAACAACAGACTCACACCCCACATGACCCATCACAGACATAGCAACACCCAAGGAGCCACGTCTGCATGCACAAGCCACACTGAATATAGTACCACACGGCAGCCACTGTGCAACTCATCACACACAACCGAAACACCATTGAAGTCCTGTCCATGTAGCCCCTACTGCCTGTCAACCACACACCCCACAACTACGCCTATGTAAGACAAACAAAACTAGACGCAACAGAGCGGAACAACATAAATGCACACGAACACCACTGAACCCATCAAACACACAGACACACCATGCACATACAACATACCATCCATCCCATCCGTCAGCCCCAGTCTCATGAAAGGCATGTCATCCGCACAGCTGCCACACATACAGCAGTCACGCTAAGATACATGCCCATGACCAACCATGTGCCAGAAGTCAATGAAGCGCACAACACACTGTGAGCAACAACACACAACATGGGCCACACCCCCCCCGAGCACTGCAGTGATGCACATGGCACAGGGCAGCACCCACACCAAGGAGATGGGACAACTGCAATACGTTGGCTGGCACACAACCATCACTCACTCATAACGATGCGTCCAATGCCATGTCCAGTAATCACAACAGACAGCAAATATGCAGGCCATGTCAAGCATGCACACACCTCAAACCATGCACTGTCATGCTGCCACAACACATGTCACGTTCGGCACCCATGGCTCACAGCATGTACCCCAAAAGCATATCCCCTCCCAAATGCGAATCTGGGGCATGGCCCCCATGTTGCCATATGCGTTCCTAAGCGTTCCATTTGAACCCCAAAAGCATATCCCCTCCCAAATGCGAATCTGGGGCATGGCCCCCATGTTGCCATATGCGTTCCTAAGCGTTCCATTTGAACCCCAAAAGCATATCCCCTCCCAAATGCGAATCTGGGGCATGGCCCCCATGTTGCCATATGCGTTCCTAAGCGTTCCATTTGAACCCCAAAAGCATATCCCCTCCCAAATGCGAATCTGGGGCATGGTCCCCATGTTGCCATATGCGTTCCTAAGCGTTCCATTTGAACCCCAAAAGCATATCCCCTCCCAAATGCGAATCTGGGGCATGGCCCCCATGTTGCCATATGCGTTCCTAAGCGTTCCATTTGAACCCCAAAAGCATATCCCCTCCCAAATGCGAATCTGGGGCATGGCCCCCATGTTGCCATATGCGTTCCTAAGCGTTCCATTTGAACCCCAAAAGCATATCCCCTCCCAAATGCGAATCTGGGGCATGGCCCCCATGTTGCCATATGCGTTCCTAAGCGTTCCATTTGAACCCCAAAAGCATATCCCCTCCCAAATGCGAATCTGGGGCATGGCCCCCATGTTGCCATATGCGTTCCTAAGCGTTCCATTTGAACCCCAAAAGCATATTCCCTCCCAAATGCGAATCTGGGGCATGGCCCCCATGTTGCCATATGCGTTCCTAAGCGTCCCATCTGAACACCAAAAGCAAAGTACAAATCAGACCCAGGATGGGCCAGGAGTCCGCATACACCAGAGTCACAATAAGTAGGGGCACAGCAACACACCCATCGGCATGGCCAATCCGTCCCATGCCACATGTGCACAGCACACAGTCCCATTGCCAAGCACACACAACTACAAATGCTACAGCCACACACACGCCTCCGGGAAACCCATGTACGAGATTGCACGAACTGTTAATGTCAGACGACAAATACATACTTCGCCAGGTGCAACACAATAACAAATCTCATTCTCTCCACAGGTGACGAACTCTGGATGCTGGGGATGGAGCCAGCAGCCAGCACAGCCAGCCTACAAGCCCCCAACGAGGACACACGGATGTGGAGGATCTGTCCTCCTCTTCGGACACGGACCACCAAGCAGGCCCATCTGGTGTGGCAGGGCCCAGCCGCTCCCCAGGACCCCTCCTACCCACCAACCCATCATCCAGGGCTGCTGAACATTCCCAGCCCCCTGCTGCCACTGTCGTTGCGGCCACACCCACGGTCATTGCGGCCACTACCACTGCCGCAACCGCCACCATCGCCGCACCGACCACCACCGCCGCCACCACCACCACGTCTTCGCTGGCACCAGCCCCAGCGCAGGTGGTGGCCCGGCCGACTGGATCCACCCTGGGAGCCACAGCGAGGACCGTGGTGAGCAATGTGGCTAGTGGGCAGGGCCGGTGGCAGCAGGACTGGTAGGAGGAGCAGGGTCAGGGAAACGCCAGCCTCCCTGGGAGCCATGCCCTGCCTCAAATGGCCAGAGTCCTTGGGGCCTATGAAGAGGCCCAAGGACAATGGGCCAGGTCAGCTACAGACACGCGTGAGGTGCTGGGGGTGCTGAGGTCCATGGACGCCCGTATGGGCCAACTCGTGGACCTCATGGGCCAGCTGGTGGTGGCGGTGAGGTCACAGCCAGGGACAGCAGCTCCCCTCCGCCACCACCTGCCGGGGCGCAGGGTCGAGCAGCAGTGTCCAGTTCCCCTGCGTCCACAGCCAGTGAGCACACCTCAACCACCAGCATGTCGCAAGCAGGCACCCCCCTCGCAAACGTGGAAGGGGCCGTCCGAAGTGGAAACCGATCTCCCGGGAGGACTTCGCACGCTCCAAACGCAAGTGAGGCAGCCAGCCAGCCTTCCTTGACCACCCACTGCATTGACTTGGACTACGATCCCACTCCACACAGCCATCTGGATGGCATGTGTGTGTTGGACTATGGACATAGAACCAGTGGGTACACCCTGAGCATCACGCAGCCATGACCGACAGCTCATTGTCACTGCACGCACCACTTTTGTCATCACCTTACACACAATCACATGTCACAGTTTGAAATAAATGCACCTCTTACACTAACTGCTGTTTGTGCCCTGTGTTTTATTTGTACGGAATACAACAGCCACCTTGGGCGGAAAGGCACCTGATGCGTGGCATGGCAATGGAATCCGGAGGACCTGTAGGGACCTAGGGGTGGGAGACAGAACAGGAGCACATTCAATGAGTGTGTCACACACCCATCACACAGTACATGTCAACAACTACAAGCAATGTACACACATCGCACAGAGCAATAGGGCACAATGCCACAGCCACCAACAGTGGCATACTACCCTGGCCATGGAGCGTTGACACACAGCACGCAGTGAACAAACGGCCACCCTGACACACCACACACACACCTGCACAGATACAGCCACATCAGCCGTCGTACATGGACACTCACCGTCAAGTGAAGTAGCGGGCGATGAGCTGCTGCCGCACATTACCAGCTTCCTCCTCTCCGCTGTCCTCCTCACTCGAGCTGTCCTGGTCTGCGGGCTGGGGCCCTGGTTGATCTCCGTCATCCACGATGAGGGGGATCTGCTTCCGAATGGCCAGATTGTGCAGCATGCAGCACGCCACCACTATCCGGCACACCTTCTGTGGGGAGTACGCCAGCGCACCCTCGGTGCGGTCCAGGCACCTGAACCTGGACTTGAGGAGGCCAAAGGTACGCTCGACCACACGTCTGGTCCTCCCATGTGCCTCATTGTAGCGATCGTCTGCTGGGGTGCGAGGATTCCTCAATGGACTGAGCAGCCATGCCCCATTCGGGTACGCAGAGTCACCTGGGTGTGAGGGACACAGAGAACCGTTGCTATTCCAACTGGACAGGGGACAGCATCGCACAACCAGCACGCTACACCACTCCACATACTCACCGACAATACAGCAACGATCCTGTTGCATATTGGACATCAGTCGTGGCAAGATGCTGTTGCGCATTATGTGTGCGTCATGGGCCGAGCCTGGGAACTTTGCACACACGTGGGTGATCACCATGTCCGCAAGGCACACCACTTGCACATTCAGGGAGTGCGTGTGCTTCCTGTTGCGGTACAGGTGCTCAGTGGCCTGTGGTGGAACAAGGCCGACATGTGTGCAGTCAATGGCTCCAACGACGTGTGGGATTCTGCCAAGGGCATAGAATGCACCCTTCACTGCCGCCAATTCACGAGCCCTGGGGAAGCGGATGTACCTGTTTCGGTACAGCATCATGGCTGCCAGTACATCCCTCAGCACCTTGCTGAACATGGGCTGGGACATCCCTCCTCCAATGCCCACTGTGTGCTGGAATGACCCAGTGGCAAAGAAATGCATGGCGGCCATCACCTTAGCCGTGGGGGTGACAGCAGTCGGATACACCCTGCGGGGACGGAGATGGGGTTCTAACATGGCACACAGTCGATGCAGGGTTGGCCTGTCCATCCGAAACTTCCTAATAACCTCTGTATCGTCCATGTCCACCAGCAATTGGTATGGGCGGTCAATGTTCGCTCTCCGCCTAGGGACAATGGCAGAGGACACATGTCAAAGCAACACAACACATAGCAATTTCGCATACACATCACTGACATGACTGAGCAAGCACATGAGCCACAGCCCAGCTGTCAAGCTGGGACGGCACGGCCACAATACACTTACACAGGTCTCCCAACAATGGCAATGGCTAGTGATACAAACCACTGCCATGTGCATGCACATGGGGATCTAGGCCCCAATGACTTGCGGGGCGTGCTGATGGGGACTGACTGCATATCCGTCAAGCGGCAACGCCACGGCAACATGAATGTCTGCTGAGCATGGAACTGCTTCCGCGGCTGGATGAGTATGGCACACGACGACGACGATGTGGGCACAGGCTGAGCGGCCAAAACAAGTGGGACCTGTGGCACGAGGGGATATGAGACCGTAGTAGGTGTCAGCACTGCACCCTATGTACAGCACTGTACGGATCACACCTCCCGAAACATTGACAGGTGTCCACATTGACAGCCCCATGCCAAGACGGCTGTGTGCTTGCAGTCACACGTCACAGGTGAGAGGTTACATTGCACGTGCCAGGTGGCAGACGTACATAGTGGGAGCTGGCATGTGTGTGTGCATGTGTCTCCTGTTCAGGATCCACCAGATGGGCGCTGACTCTGTACTGACCATTGGACACAGCATGTTCCGTGGAAGGCTTGTGTGTGTGGGATGGTGGCACTGGATGTGCCTCCGTTGGGTGGGGGGCCATGCACAGGGCGGGTACGTCGATGATTGCGCATTGTTGGTCACGGTGGGTGCACCAACTAAGATGTGTTGCCCTGTGTTAAATTCCTATGTCCGCATGATGATGGACTGTAGATGTGGGCAGACTACACATTGGTCGATGTGCTGTCTATATGCATGTGCCTTCACACCAGGCACAGCTGCCCCTGCAGATGTGACCCCTGCTGGACTCGCTGCTGGGTCTGTGGAGCTGATGCACCTTCTGCGCGTGGGGCGGACAGCTCTCCTCACTTCCTCATTGCGCATGTCATGACTTTGCCGCAGGTGACATGGATCATGGAGGGCCCACATGTACGCGTGGGTAGGCTACACATGATTGTTCACTGGTCGCCACCCCCAGTCAGTGTTTCGAATGGGAAGGTTGTCGTGCTGGTGGTATGTTCGATGTGGCGGATGGGCGGGCCTAGGTGCGGGCTTACATTCCGGACATGGGGGTAGTTGGATTGGTGACTAGTTGCAGTACACACGGGACACGTCTCTTCCTTTCCACATCTGGGTCATCCCTTGTACTAACTGACAGTGATACAGTCATCTTCACCCCAGCCCTCATGTCCTCCCCTCGCTCCCCCAATATGCATGCTCACCTGCGAGGCTAGCGCTTGCACAGGCAGCCCCAAGCTCGCACCAGAGAGGGCAAGGAGTGTATGTGTGGGTCCAGTTGCACGAGTGGGCTGTCTCAGGGTATGATGTGTGGCGGGACGCCGCCCACCTGCGTGGTGCCCCAAATGGAGACCCGGCCTGCATGGACTATGCATCACAGTCTTCGCCTTCCGGATCCGCCACCTGCGACACCCAGTGGCTGTGGCTGCCCTTGCGGCCAGGCCGCGTCCGTCTGTGGCTGATGGCCCACACATTCACTCTTTGGCCTCTCTGGGGAGGGCTCGGGGTGGTGGCGCACGCGCTTGCACTTAGTCGCAATGGCATGTGGCGTGGTTGGTATGATGGGCAATGGATGGGATGGTGCGAGCCACCTCCCGTGACGTCAGTGCTGCTCGTGCTGTGGTGCGTCCCCCTACACTTCCATTTGACTTGTGCCATGCTAGACGTTGAGGTTCTATTGCCTGCGTGATATGACCAGGAGGAGCGCGAGGAGACCTCTCACACACCATGCTCCACTGCCATCCCGTGCCCTGTATCGCCTGTGCGGATTGACTATGTTGGGGTTACACCTGGTCGACTGGGGCTGTGTGTGCCTTGTCAAGGGGCATGGCGGGCGCACAACAGGATCCAGCTTGTCCACAGAGGGTGGGCTGAGGTGCGCCTGGTACCGCTTTGTACGTGTGCCCGGCTGCTGTGCACACACGTGTTCACTCCCCCGACAGGTGTCCTCTCACAATGCCCAGGGAAGCGGTGGTGTACTGTTCATGACCCCTCCCAACACGGCGTGCTCCAACTTGGCATGTGCGCATCTACCCGTCACACCCACCCACCTGAGCACTGCGTCCATACGACTTCACACGACACATGTGTGTCTTCCACAGTTGTGCTACTCATTTGCGTTGACATCCAATACCAGTGGACTACATGGTCATGTCACGACTGCCGTGTACTTCACATACTCTCATCCTCTGTCATTCGTACTTGTGAAATGAGTCAGCGGAGACAGTTTTGGTTTCAAACATTATATTGAGTCTTCTGTCCTCTGTGATGCAGTATAGTGGACACTACTGGCAGCGGAATACATGTTGAGGATATACTGAGCATGATTGCAAATGGGATAGGGTGTGGGGTTACATGTGATTGGCTGTTGCATGTGGGATGTGGGCTTCAGAGTGACATCTGCTTGGCCAAGGCTGTGCTAATGTACATTTACGTATAGCTGCGGAGCTGCGGACTTTGACACAGACGGTATACATGTAGCCTACCAGACCGCTTGGCATCATGGGCACAGTCCATCTCAGTTCCATGTGACAGGTTTGCTGCGGTTGTTCCTCATGCACGCGTGCATGTGAGATGACATCAGGGCATGTGCTTGCGTGCATGCAGCGGCGTGCCACTTGTTGTTGCACTGTGGTGGTTACTGGACATGTCACAGTCACTGGGGTCGTGTTGTTGTTGTATGCACTTGTCGTCCATGCAAAGGTCCTGGTATGGGATTCCCGGGGCGGGGTGGGAGGGGTGCAGCACCCACAGACTCCAGGCGACCTATTCATGTCCACTGAGCGGTGTGTGTGTCCATGTGCGCTGGATCCATGTCGTGTCCTGGTTGTTCGTGCAGTTCCGTCCATGTGGGTGCGATACACAGAGCCCATGCCACTGCCTCCCACGATGCATGCGGTGTTCCTGGATGTGATGGGGAACAGTGTGCATGTCCCGGTCATATCCGATGTCATGGCGATGTCGTTGATGGTGTGGTTACAGTTGCCGGTCGTTTGGTATGGCTGTTGTGGTGGTGACTGGCCAGGTCCGTGCGGAAGCTAAGCATGGGTGCGGGGTTGGACATCATAGGTCAATCGGGGAACCTGCGTTGTGGTCCGACGAATTTACAGGTTGTCAGGTATGCGATGCCGCCCAGCAGGGCTTCCATGTCATTGGTGGTGTACATGTTTGCCAGCCAATGTAGCGGATGGTGGCTGTCAAGGTGTTGTTCGTAAGTTGTCCCTTGGAGGACCATGATGGGGCATGCTGGGTGACATTCGATGTAGCTGTTCTCGATGATCCGTCATGTGGAGGCACAGTGGTCCCATTTCAGTGCGGGTGCGATGTTGGCCACATACGCCATGCCCCCATAGGCAGAGCAGGCCCTGTCGTGTGCGTCCAGAGGGAGGAGTAGTGGTAGCAGGTCCGCCTTCAGACATGCCGGGTTGGAGAGGCATATCTCCACGGGATGCTGGTAGGGACACCTCCGACAGTAGAAGACGGGCATGACGCAGCTGAACAATGTGATGCGGTAAGTCAGTCGGTAACTTACGTTCAGCAGGGACAGGAGATCGCATCCCAATATATGAAACAGGTTGGTTTTGTACAGCTTGAGCTGTTCGGCGTAGTTGGGTAGGTGTGTTGCGGTTGCCATTTCACAGCGGTGCGTTGTGGTGGCGTGCTCCGGCTGTGTGTGCAGTCTGCAATGTGCACGCTCCGAGGTTGCTGTGAGCTCTGTGTAGTCGTAGGGAGACAGGACTTGTGTTCTGTTGGCTTGTTTGGAGGACACGGGCCCTCATCCCACATGCTTCTCAGACAGTTCAAGGTCAGTGATGTGTGACTCCTTCCAATTAACTTGCATGTGGCCGACATGGGGGAGTGTTTTCTTCTTTCTTCCCCGTCCGTTGTGTGCTTCTGTGATATGCGCTATCTGCCCTGTGGTCGGTCTCCTCGGCATGCCTGTGTTGGTCTATTCTTGGACAATGGCTGTATTCACCGGCTTCTGTCGTAGGGCTGTGGTTTCGGAGTTGGAATGGAAGGTCATTCAGTGCTGTCTGCTCTCCATTCTGTGGGCGGCAGGCTGCCTTTCCGCTCTGCGTTGGGCCTTGTGTGTGAATGTTATTCTTGGGCCACCTGTTGTCGGTCCCCGGGCTCTTTGGTGTTCCGTTTTATATGTCTTGTTCATATGTGCAGGGTGGTATGGGTGTTTCAGTGTGGTACTGGCGTTCCTCTTCCCGAAGGGGCCCTGCTTCTCCTAGTTGGTGTTGCCGCCGCTGTGTGCTACGCCATGTTTGTTACACTGGGGTGTGTCCTGCTGTTGCGTGACTTCACTGACATGTGTGCGTCGGTTGTGTGGCGTTGGGTGTTGTCCGTGAATTGGGCGTTGGGGACATGTCTGTGGCAGGCCTGTCACGTGTCATGTGCGTTCGGGGTGGGGCTGATGTGTGTGCTGCTTGGTTGTGTCCCTGTGTCTGTGTGCGACGCATGCATGGCGCTGCGGTTGGCCTCTGCGTTGTGCGCATGTGTGGCGGCGTCATCGCCGCTTTGGGGCCGTGACGGGGTTGTTGGTTCCTAGTCCCAGGTGGTGTGTACACATGTGTTACGCGATGTTACGATTTGGCCTGTGTGTCATATGTGGATGCAATGGTGGATGTGTAGTGTACACGCGCTGGTGGGGGGTTGTCCGCTTTTTCCGCCCTTGCACTGTGTGCGCTGTTTGCGTGCACTTGTTGTGTGTGTGCCTACCTGCGTCTCCGCGGTACGTTGCGTCCTTGGTGGTGCATCAGCAGGAGCATGGGGAGGGCCTGCAGTGCTGGATTCATGCTCGGGAGCCGCTTCTTCGTTGTCCGTGCTCGGCGTCCGTGTTACCGCTTCGGTTTGTCGTACGGTATCTCTTGGCCGTGGGAGCCGTTTGTTTGCGGCATCGTAATTTATACGCCGGGCGGGACGTGTTTCGTCGGACGGTGTGTGTCAGTTAGGCTGCGCCGCTACGTGTACGGGCGCACTTTGATGGCGGACGGTGTTGCTGGCTTGCCGGCGGTGTTTGGCCTACTTTTCGCATCGTAATTGGGCGGGCGTGTGGACTGCTGCGTGCCGGCGGTAACTGGTGGTTTTTGCATCCGCCAGCACGGCGGTTGTGCTTCCGCCCGCCATCGTAATGAGCCCCATAGTTCTAAATAGATATTTTTTAACACAGTTTTTGCAATTTTCGAGATGGTAGTTGATTTTTCCTTTTTTATGGATTCTTCCTATGTGCAGGTTGTTATGGAAACAGCTGCAAAACCCAAAGGTCAACCTGGAAATATATACATTTCTGAAAGGTATACGAATGTCTGAAATCAGCAAGCATTTGTATTGATTGCTAATGGTTTTCCTAAAGAATCTAATAGTTGAAATCAAAAACTTACGAAAATTAGTAGGAAAAAATATTAATAAGCAAGATAGTTTTCATCTGTAATTATTTGGCCAGATGGTCAATTTCAAAAGGTAATTCCATTACTTCCAGCGGAATCTTCTGGTGACAGGGATATATAGGGGCCGATTCCGATTCGGGCCGGAAATCTCTCCGACCGAGCCGGACCCGGAGAGATTTCCGACCGAATCGGACCCGTGCAGCCCGACTGAACGAGTACGATGCGTCCGTATTCTATCGTACTCAAGTCGGTCGGACTCCCTTTGAAGTCAATGGGAGCCGGTCGTACAACACGTACACGGGCTCCCATTGCCTCAATGGGTGCGAGGCGAACAAGGGCGCCCCCTACAGCGGGTACGCGGTGAAGCGACTCGCGCCATACACACACAGGTAGGGGGGACCCCCGAAGTACGGCTCCGACTGCTCTTTCGAGCCGGACGGCGCGTGTCGGTCGGACTGCTCGCGGCGCGCATCGTACTTACCCGGCCGGGGAACGTCTCCATTGCGCGGTGCGAGTCGTGTCCGAGCGAGTCGGTCGGTGCGGTTAGACCCGGGAACGAGTCGGTCAGAGCGGTTGGGATGCCCGAACGAGTCGGTCGGCAATTTCGCATCGTACTCGCTCGTCCGGACGGGCGTACGAATCGGTCGGGAAATAGGGCTCCGAATTTGATCCGGTTATGCCGAATCCGATTCGGAGCCCTACCGGCCGAGATCGGAATCGGCCCCCTAGTGTTTTTTGTTTTTTATAAAAACACACAACACCTAAAGTTAACCAGTGAGCTGCAGCTTAAGATGATTTTTCATTGTGAGCAGACCATGCATCAGTTCATATGATAAAATCTAATGAACAAAATATGGGTATGAAGTATATCTATGCATTTTTGTAAATGCTCTCAAAATCATGAGATTAGGAATAGTGGTTATTTATAAAATACAGAATGTGAGTTACCTGAAATATGTGAATCAGAGGGCATAGTGTGTTCCTTCTTGTGCACTGGCTTGCATTTGTCAATGAATAATAGCAATATTTTGATTTGTTGCGCTATTAAGAATGATACATGGACCATTGACTCTATTTTGCATAACTGACTCCATTTTCTGTGCTGACTCCAACTTGTGTAACAGGCTCCATTTTCTGTGCTCGCACACAGCTGCAAAGTGGGGAGGGGATGTTTTTGCTTTTCACTTGTTTTTGCTCCTCACCGATCAGAGTGAACTGGAACATGTTGTGTGGGATGCGTGCTTGGTACCTTTCAGGGCAGAGATTGTTATTGCCAGAGAAATGTGTGGAATGTACACCTCTGTCTCGGAGTCAAAATATATGGGCCTGGCCAGCTTCTCTCTTGACCTTGACACAGACCAGTACGGTCAGCTCGGTTTTTCGTAACAGAAGAAAGGGGGCGAGGTTTCTAGAACCTTCGCCTCAAGTTGAGTAAAGGTATTAAAGGCGGGGAACCTTGGCACCCACACAGGAGCTTGCTTGTGAGGCAGACGTGTCGTCACAAGGAAACGGAACTCTTGAGAGTCCTGATTGGAATCCTGCCTGGCTGTCAGAAGGGCTCCTTCAGCTTGAGATGGCAAGAATGTCGAGTGAACTATCGGTGAGGTGTTACTTACTTTGTGTATATCATTTCTAAGTTTCTCTGCTCCATGTATATATGCTACATGTTATTCTGGTTTTGTGCCTAAGTTACTTGATATTTGGGAGTCTGCATTAACCGATATATTCTGCCTTCCTTTTCAAAGAATTGGATTAATAACTATGTGTGTGTCACTTTAAATGCACCTAAATTTGTTTTCTTGCCTCGTCTTAAGAGAGTGCTGGGTCTTGTTTTATCGCCTCGACTTTTGGGAGTGCTGTTTTACGTGTGGTATTTAAAGGAGCAGCAGTGCATTTGCCTCCTCTCAGGAGGGCTGGGTTTAGGTGTGTGTCCTATTGTTTCAAATCAGAAGCACAACATTTTGGCGTCACTTGCAGGATTCGAAAAATTAAAAGGGGAAAGAAAAATGTTTTCTAGAAAAACAAAGGCAGATTCCCAGATACCAACTGAAATACCTGGGTGGGAAGTAGCCCCCTATGGTATGCTTGCCCACGAGTGGGCTCATTGCGCTGGGCTGAGTGAAAATTGGAATGTGTGTTTAGCTGACCCTGAGCCAGCACAAGCGGTTGCGTGTTTTCAAAAAGTGCCTGATGAGAAAGAGCTTAGCACGTTAGTGCGAAGAGGCTGGATGCATGAAAAATGTGTTCAGCTGCAGTAGGAACATGAAAAAATGGAAAAACAGTTTGTTGAAGTCAAAAATACCTCTACAATGTTAACTTGTCAGAATAAGCTATGCAAGATAAGTTGAAAACTTACCAGACTGTAGCGGAAAAGGCTGCAGTACGTATCGCACAATACAAGTATAAGAAAAGGAGGGGAAGGGTTAACAAGAGAAAAGTGCATTTAGCTATCGCAATGGTAGGAATTCTGGGACCCAGAAACGTGGGATGGAAATATTTGGGATTCTTCAGAGTTTTCAGACCCTGGGGGAGAGTGGGATCAAGCTAGCAGCCAGGGTGAGTCGGAAGAACGAAAAGTGGTTCAGGCACAGCCCATACATCGTCGAAAGATACAGAGTGGTCCAAATTTTCCACAGGGGTTTGCAATGGATTCTATGGAGGATTTTACTCAGCAGGAGATTAATGACATTCGAGACAGA
Organism: Calotriton arnoldi; assembly: GCA_963921515.1. Taxonomy (NCBI): domain Eukaryota; kingdom Metazoa; phylum Chordata; class Amphibia; order Caudata; family Salamandridae; genus Calotriton; species Calotriton arnoldi. The sequence goes on from CAWUFW010005442.1 coordinate 1,096,108, forward strand.
TTCTGACAGAGATCCGAAGAAGCTCTGCTTACATGGATGGTGAGGCTGTTTGATATGGGAGCCTCCGGGATGATGTTGGCTCACGGAGATTCAGTGAAATTTTGCACACTTAGTACTGATCCTACAGTGCAGGAGCAGTTTGGGAATTACAGGGGCGATAATCAAACTAACCTGTTACAATTGGCAGTGGTGGGATGCAATCATAAATACCCAACAGAGTCAGACTGGCCAGTGAATGATAAACCTTGGTATACATTGAGAGATGCTATACAGAGGCTTAAGGAGGAAGTGATGAAAACTGCTATTTTTCTGGATACTGCACATAAGTTGATGGATGGGCTGTTGAATGTGTCAGTGCAAAATATAATAATCCGTTTGGCTCGGCCTGCTTACAAACAGGTGGTGATGACTTTGTTAGTTAGCCAGACTGGTAATAATTTGGCGCAGGTGATTGAGGCAGTCTGTGAGTTGGGAGAGTTAGGGGACTGGATAAAGACTGAGAGAGCCTCCAGGACACATACAGATAATAACAAGCCATCTAGGAGAGATATGTTTATGGCTTTGTTGAGGGATGGAGTGAAGAAAGAGCAGATAGATGGAATAGAGACTAGAAGTCTGTTTGAGATCTATCGGAAAAGAGGGTTGGACAAAAAAGAAGGACGCAGGAAAGTGCATAAGCAGAATAAAATGTAAGTGATTCAAAGAAAGTCAGCGGTGGATGAAGAGGAAAGGAGGGTGAGAGAGATACCCATTTGAAGATGAAGGAAGGGAGAGACTCAGAAAGTGAATGGCTCAGTGAGAACCGGAGGGAGGAAGAGTTCCCCTGAGAGAATGACAGGTTTTACCCGGATTTGACTTGGGCGAGCGTTGACAAATGGAAAGCAGGTTGGGAAATAGGTCAAACTCCGGTACAGAGATGGGCTCGCAAAGACAATAGACCTTATGTTGACATAGAAATTTATTAGAAACATCGCAATGTTCAGAAGGCCCGAGCCCTAGTAGACACCGGAGTGGAGGCCACTTTGATATATGGGAATCCAAAAAAGTTTAAAGGACTGTATTTCACAATCACATGCTTTGTCGGAAAAGAGACACCAGCTGTACAGACAAAAGCCCAAATGAAAATAGGGAGAATACCAAAAAGAAAGTACACTGTATTGAGTGTCCTCTCTCTGAATATGTTATTGCCATTGATATCTTGAAGGGAATGACTCTGTACTTGGAGGACGGGTACTATCAATTGGATCAGAGAGGTACATCTCAATTGGCGCCATAAGGGTGGGTCACTTGAAGATTCCTCTAGTGAAGGTGCCCCAGGCTACTAAGGTAATTCATTTGAAACAGTACAGAATTCGAGGAGGGCATGAGGAGATCAGTGCAACCATACCAGACTTGATAGAGGCAGGGGTGGTGATTCCAATCACTACTGCCTGGAATAACCCCATGTGGCATGTGCGCAATAGTGACAATAGTTGGCGCATGACAGTTGACTTTCGTGAATTGAACAAGCACACACCTTCTTTGACTGCCGCTGTCCCAGATACCGTTACCTTAATTGAGAAAATACAGAAGCATCCTGGGACTTGGTATGTGACTATTGATATTGTCAATGCTTTCTTCTCTATACCAATAGCCCCCGAGAACCAAAAGCAATTAACTTTCTCATGGGGCTGTAGGCAATTCACATTCAGAAAACTGCCTATGGGGTACTTGCACAGTCCTACTATCTATCACCGGCTGGTGGCGGAGCACTTTGATGAGGTACCAGTTCATTGAAAGCTATAACCGGTTTATCATGGTGTGAAATGATGCGGTGAATATCAATTACTCTGCCCTTTAAAGACCTAGTAGTGTACTAGGACATCCTTCTCTGCACATGCAGATGTAATAACCTAAAGAGGAGGGCCCTTTATCAAGTGGCAAGGCACTGTCACCTTGATTCTGTAATTGGTTCACAATGAATTTCATATCACACTTTGCCTCTGGCTTCAATTGATTTTGAGTCTGTACCTGTGATTCACGAGGAACATCATGTGTCACACAGAATCCTTAACCCAGTTAAGCTAACACAGGTGTGATCAAGACTCTACGGAGTCGAAACGCGTCACGGAGGGTTTATGACAATAATAAACCCCCATTTCTAACTCTGGAGTTCTGCTTGGTTTTGTGCGTTAACCCGAGAGCGCGATTGGCAACCCCGCTGTTGATGAATATTGAGTTACCGGTTTTCTCCGCCGGCATCGCGCCACCCCTCTACGGGCCTGTGACCTCTGGAAGGAGAGTCTTTGTTTGGTATATATATATATATATATATATATATATATATATATATATTATCTACTGGCGGTCGCCAGTAGATAGTTATAGTTAGGACCTATTATCCATAGGAAATCCGTAACATTCTATTCCCAATAACTTTGGCGTCGTTTGACGAATCATCGCGAAATTTTCAAAACTAGTGGGGCGCTCCGGTCCGCTCCTGTCTTGAAAGTTTCGGAGTGATTCATCAAGCGGGGCCAAGAAAAAAGGGGGGTCCCAAAACATGTTTTCTCCATGTTAATTCCCATAGGAAATTTTAGCCACGGCTACAGTCCAAACTGCTGAACGGAATTACACCAAATGTTGCAAAAAGATAGCGCTTGGTTCAGAAAGCGACCTTTTTTAAAATGGTGTAAATCCGTTCAGTAGTTGCGGAGAAATTAAAAAAATAAGAGTGAAAAATCTATTTCCCATAGGAAATTTTATGCAAGGCTACAGCAGAAACTGCTGAACGGAATTACACCAAATTTGGCAAAAAGGTAGTGCTTGGTTCAGAAAGCACCCTTTTTAAAAATGGTGTAAATCCGTTCAGTAGTTGCTGAGAAAATCCAAAATAAAAGTTTCGATATCTATGGCCGCGGTGGATCCGCGCACCCTCACGATCACGAGCTGCATGCTAATTGGCTGTCAACACTCCAAACCAGGAAGTGTTGGCAGCCATCTTGTTCCTCGGTAGAACCGAGGAACAAGAAACCAGTAAAACAACTTTTTAAAAATCGGCGGGATGCGCTTAGGGTGCGCGGATCCCGCTGAGAAAAACGAAGCGCGGTCTCCCGCGCTCGTAGTTAATTGGCCCCCGGGTGGGCCAAGTCCCGGGGGCATGGGGGGTTTATTTAATAATATGGGGGGCCTCTAAGGCCCCCCAAGCCCCGGGGACCGCCACCCCCCCGGGGCTTCTTTTTAAAAAAAATAATATACCTGTGTGGGGGGGCTTGAGCTCGATGCTAATTTGGGGGTCCGGAACGGACCCCGAGCCCCCAGGACCTCCACCTCCCAGGGGCTGTGCATGTGAAGGGAGGGGGCCGCGCGGCCCCCCTCCTGGAGCCTGTGGTGGCCCTGGGGACCACCACCCCCCCAGGGCCAGCTCCTGCAGTGTCCCGGAGTGCCTACCCCCGGGACACTGTAGTTTGCTATGACAGGACGGGAGCCTCACGGCTCCCGCCCTGCCATAGCAAACTGCTTTGGTTTTTGGAAGAGAGAGCAGGAAACCTGCTCTCTCTTCCAAAACCAAAGCAGATTGCTTTACACACGGGGAGCTGCATCTTAGCAGCTCCCCATGTGGAAAGCAATGCCGGCTCCCGCAGGACGCGGGGAGCCGGCGGGACCGTGGGGGCATTGGGGACCCCCACGGTCCCCAACGGAGAGGGCCAGTCCCGGGGATGGGGTCCCCGGGGCTAGTAGTGGCCCAGGAGCGGGGCCACGCGGCCCCCTCCCCAAAATTAAAACATTTAAAAAAATAAAAATAAAGGCCGCCCGGGGATGGGGTCCCCGGGCCAGTAGGAGGCCTCAGGAGGGGGCCACGCAGCCCCCTCCATAAACAAAAATATATATTTGGCCATGCCCCGGGGATGGGGTCCCCGGGGCCGGATTTGGCCACGGGAGGGGGGCCCATGTGGCCCCCTTCCCGTTAATTCTTTTTTTTTTTTTTATTAAAAAAGGGGTCAGGCCCTGGGGGATGGGGTCCCCAGGGCCCAAAAAAAGTAAAAAGAAGAGGGGCCACACAGCCCCCTTCCAAAAACAAAAAACACGCGATCGTGCCAAGGCTCCGCCCTCCCAGCAACACTCTGCAAACGCGCCCTGTGGCGCGTTTTAAGTTGGGAAATGAATTCCCTTCAATACTGGGGTCCCTGGGGCCAACTAGCCCACCGGGAACCTCCAGTATGCGTCAGGGGCTGCGTTGCAGAGAGGTGGTCCAGGCCACGCCCCTTTACACCTCTCTGCAACGCAGCTCTGTGGCGCTTACTGGAGGTACCTGGTGGGTGAGTTGGACCCCAGGGACCCTCAGGATTCAAGGGGACTTAATCCCCCAACTTAAAACGCACCACGGGCGTGTTTGCACAGTGGTGAAGGGAGGGGCGGGCTTCAGGTGACATGTGTGCAAACAGGCCTCGTGGCGCGTTTTAAGATGGGGAATTAAATCCCCTTCAATCCTGAGGGTCCCTGGGGCCAACTAGCCCACCAGGAACCTCCAGTAAGCGCCACGGAGCTGCGTTGCAGAGTGTTGTAAAAGGGGCGTGGCCTCTGAACACCTCTCTACAACGCAGCTCTCTGGCGCATACTGGAGGTATCTGGTGGGCTAGTTGGCCCCTAGGGTCCCTCGGGATTGAGGAGGAATTAATTCTCCAACTTAAAACGCGCCACTGGGCGTGTGTGCAGACATGTCACCTCAGGCACCACCCCCTTCCTTCACCATTGTGCAAATATTCCTCTAAAATCAGCCGAACAACGAATTCCGATTTACTCACCTGTTATCAGGAGAGACCTCAGTGCTGCATCTTTGAGCCCAGTACTGATCCTGAAAAGTAATTCTAACCGTACTTACCAGTAACTTGAATTTCCTTCCATAGGCTAACATTGACTGGTTTCACTTGGAAATTCTTCTAAGTGTGGAGTTTTGGAACTTTATAATATTCCTCTAAAATCAGCCAAACTACGAATTCCGATTTACTCACCTGTTATCAGGAGAGAACACAGTGCTGCATCTTTTAGCCCAGTACTGACCCTGAAAAGTAATTCTAACCGTACTTACCAGTAACTTGTATTTCCTTCCATAGGAATCCATTGTCTGGTTTTCAGCAGAAAAGTTTCAAAGTGTCAATTTTCATAAACTACAAATATTCCTTAAAAATCGCCTGTATGACTTAAACGCATTCTTTCAACTGTTTACAGGAGATGCACCAGTGCTGGATCCAGGATCCACCACTGAGTAAGAAAAAGTAATGATAACATTACTTATCCGCTAAGTGAATTTCCTCCCATAGGATAACATTGGTGATTCTATGTGAAAAAGTTTCTAAGTGTCAACTTTTAAAATACAATAATATTCCTTAAAAATCACTATTGTAACCAAAACGCTTTTACTCAACTGTTTACAGGAGATGTCCCAGGACTGAATCTAGGATCCAGTCCTGTGGTTAGAAAAGTAATCCATAAAGTAACTAATTGCATTTAACTAGAAATTCACATTGAGCTCAATGTTGCATTGTGTTTGAAATTGTGTTGCCCATTGCAACAACTGTAACTACTGTACTTAAAAGTCTATTGCCTATTTGCAAAGTATTTAAACTAAAGTAATTCATTCTGAGAAAGTATATATTGTAATGTAATGTATAATGTAATTACAATGTAATTTAAAAAATAAAATATCTAAAAATAAATAGTTTAAAAAAATATAGTAAATTAGTATCAAAAAATAAATATAACAATTAATACATTTAAAAATTGTCATTTACAAAACCTTTGAAATTCACTGAAAAAACCATAGGTTTCAGACATGTTATAGTTAGGAATTAGCATTTAAAAACCTTTGAAATTCACTGAAAAACCATAGGTTTCAGGCACGTTATAGTTAGAAATTAGCATTTAAAAAACCTTTGAAATTCACTGAAAAAACCATAGGTTTCAGGCACGTTATAGTTAGAAATTAGCATTTAAAAACCTTACAAATTCACTGAAAAACCATAGGTTTTAGGGACAGTTATAGTTAGTTGGACATTGCACTCGTACAAAACCCGTGAAATTCCCCGTTATAGTTAGTTCAGCTAACTATAACTCGCGCCTCGCAATGCACTGCTGATGACGCCACATATTACATCACTCATGACATGGTCAGTGACATCACTGATGACATCTCAAATGACATCACTGATGACATCACTGATGACATCATCCATGTGATAATCTGATGCACCTCCTCACACCCTAATATAACCTTTGATACACCCACTCTAAATTACAGACTGCCATTCGCAAAACCATAGACACTCCAACACCAATAACTACATACCCACTCACTGATTCTTAGGTCTACACACACATCCACTCACTCACCCGTACAGTCACTCATACTTACGGTCACTCAGTACAGGACTATCATATGCACTCATACTCCTATATAGACACTCAAACACTGCCACTCATCCATAGAGGTACTCACACACCTAGTCAGTCATGCAAATAATTAAACACACTGCCATTTACTCACCTATACAGTTATACACACACCAGCTCACTTACTCATACAAATACTAGCACATTCTTACACTCTTATACAATCACTGATACAAGCACACACTCATCCATACAGTCACTCTCACAATCACACACTCTCGCTTATAGCTATTTATATATTACAACACACATATATACTGCCTTTCACATATGTAGTTACTCACACATGTACCACTGGGACATACATTCACTCACTAACACACTCTTACACACACTTACCCACCCATACAGTCTATCACAGATGCACTCTTGAAACCATCCACCCAGTGAATCACCCACTTACACATCTATGCACAGAGTCGCACACACCCCAACCACACAAACACTCAGGCACCCATACAGATACTCAGACAACCATTCAATAACTCATATAGACACTCATGTAGCTATTCACAAACCCATGCACCACTTACACAGCAACAGACAGACGGATACAGACATTCACCCAGTTTAGTCACTAACCCATGCATTCAGTAAGATACGTTTAATCACTCACTTATAGAGTTAGTCACGCACCTACTAAATCATCCATACAGACACTTATACACCCACTCATTCTTCAATCCGCCTTTCCCTATATATATTAAAAATATTTAAACTTTACAGAAACACACAGTCACTGGATGATGTCATCAGTGATGTCATTTGAGATGTCATCAGTGATGTCATTAGTGATGTCACTGACCAAGTCATGAGTGATGTAATATGTGACGTCATCAGCAGTGCATTGCGGGGGCGCGAGTTATAGTTAGCTGCACTAACTATAACGGGGGAATTTCACGGGTTTTGTACGAGTGCAATGTCCAACTAACTATAACTGTCCCTAAAACCTATCGTTTTTTCAGTGAATATATATATATATGAACTGTGTATCATCCACCTTGCCCTTCTTTTCATCAGGAACAGATGATGCGGACCCATGATATGGTGCAAATCATTTATTTAGTGCCCTGCACCGCCGCCATAATGCGTTTCACCCCTCATTGGGCCTTGATCACATGACACGCTGGTGGAGTGATTTCAGCATTTTAAAGTGACAGTGCTCAATAACGTGACCTTAGACATTCATAGACATAGAAGAGCTATGGTCTAACTCTCAACTTCAACATTGATACCATGATGTAAAAATGTAAGAGAAATTGGAAAAATGTATATGAAACAGTACTTGATATAAATATCAATAAATATGTAAATAAATAAATAAATATTTAATTAAATACACAATTGTAATTTACAAAAATACCAACAAGTTGGATATGAGATTGGAAAAACCATTGTACTGGATAAAATGCATGTTAAAAAAGTAAAACCAATGTAAACTTTTTTATGTAAAACAATGCAATCCAGACATTTATAGGTTTGTAAAGAGTATGACCAATCTTTTACCAATGTAGTCTCATATCGGATGGTTGCGTAATTAGGCCCAAGTGGGCCTAGGCCGTTACTCCATGCCTGATATTTATAAAGTGCTGTGCAAAATAAAGTGTCACCTAAAGGTTCTAATGTGCAAATATGCATATAAAGTACATGTAATGAAGTTAAAAACAGTACTGATGCGGTGGCAAGTTAATCAGTTTCATCAGTGCTTAAAACCAGAGTATTAAAGGCACGTATAAAAGTCCTCACTAGAATTAAGACCATGAGGTGTCTTGCAGTCCATTGCTAATATGTACCTGGTCTCGAGCCTCCTTAAAAGAGACTCTCGGTCACCTCCCCTTCTTAGTGGGGGCACAGAGTGCACAACAAAATATATGAGCTCTTGTGATTTCTTTGCGTGGAACTCTGTGAAGTGCCTTGTAACAGGGTACATCACATCACCATTGTTAATAGCCCTGATGTGCTGGAGTATCCTCTTGTGGACCTGTAGCTTGGTACTTCCCACGTACCGCAGGCCACAGGGACACTCCAGCACATATACTGCATATTCGGTTTTGCAGGTCAATTTTTTGTTTATGCGTGTGGGCTCTGCATTGAATGGTGTGACGTACTCCGTTTTGCTGACTCCATGCTTGCAAGCTTTGCATGTGGCACATTTGATGAACCCTTTACTGGAGTCTAACCAGGATCTGTTAGTTCTCACTTCAGGACTGCTTTTGACTAAGGAATTACTCATGGAGCGGGCCTTTTTGAACGTAATGTTGGGTGATTTTGTCAAAGTGGCACCCATAACAGGATCATTTTTCACCAATGCCCAATTCCTGTTGACAATCCCGCGTAATGTTTTATGTTGATTGCTGTAAGTGAGAATCAATCTGGATGTTTTTTTTTTTTTTTAATCCTCATTTGCCTCTTCAAAAAGAAAAGAAAACCCATTCCACTTGCACCAGTGAAATGAAGAGTATCATGCCCTTCCATACGTTTGTGCTGGAAGCAGAGGGAGAGGAGGGAGGAGACACCTGCTTCAAAGTTGTATCCACCCTGGTAGAAGGAAGCTCAGTCTCACAGCCTCGACTCCCTTGCTTATGACTCCTCTGCCATCCCTCGTGAGCTGAAGCACAAATTGGGAAGCAAGAAAGGAGATCTGAACGACCAGCCGTACTAGGCAGATGGGGCTTAAGCATTGGATATCAATATTCGTTTGTTGCTCGAACCACTCAAAAACAGGAGACCAGAAATTATGCTTTTTAAAAACCTTCATATCCAGACTGGCCACATACTTAACGGAAGACAGCCAATCAGAAAACCTGGGAGGGGAAGCCGATATCCACTGCTTACAAATTTCTCTGCGCGCTAATAGCATAGAGTAAAAAAACAGCCTTGACTTATTCTCTGTATATCCTGCAAGTGAATCTTCACAGCCAAAAATAATCGAGAGTACGCTTACCTTAATGTTAGACCCCAACATAGAAGACAGAGCTTTACTCACGTCAGACCAGAAAACCTGGATCTCAGGGCAGTCTACAAACATGTGCACATCGTCTTCTTTCAGGCTACCGCACTTTGGGCAAGCCACATCACCTCCTCTCCCAAACTTTGACAGCCTCTGTGGCGACCAGTATGCTCTGTGGATGGAGAAGAGGTGATTTCTCCTTAGGTGCGCAGGTTTTACAATTTTAAAAGCATAGACATTGATACTTGCCACTTATTTTCCAATGAAGAATCCGGCAAGCATCGTCCCCATAATTCCGTAGGTAATGTGAAAGCTCCGTCTTCCAACTCAACCAACAGCCAGTAGATCGTCGCCAGCTCTTTTTATTAGATGTCTCCTCCAGAAGTCTGTCCTCCAAATCATTTGTATTTCCTATCCTCAAGCATGAGTCGTGGAACCAGCTCTGCATTTGTATATATTTGAATCTCGATATTTGTTGACAGGACAAGATGTTACATGTCTCCCAGCTAATTAGTTGCGCATCAGCTATAATATGATTCCAGTTCGTTAGACCTGCCTCTCTTAATGGTCTGGCCAAAGCATCTTTTGCCCATTCCGGTGAGCCTGGTGAGTCCCAGATAGGGGCCATAGAACTATAATATGATATTTTAAGCGCTTTTCTGACCCTGTACCAGGTTTCAGCAAGGCCCCTCAGGATCTTCAGCCTAACTTTCTTGAAGTATTTGGGGTCTGCGTATTTAAACATGAAGCCTTGGCTGCCTCCTGACTTGCCATAACTCCCAACAGTCTCCCAATTTCAGATAGTGTAGGTGTATTTAATAACATTTTCCCGTTCTTTAGTAAAAAAGCCCAAGAATAAAAAAGTAAGGGGCAGATTTACAAGCCCCTTGCGTGACTTTTGCGCTGCAGTTGCGTCACTTTTTTGATGCAACAGTGGCGCAAACAATGCGGCCTATTTACAACGTGACGCATCTAGGGAGATGCGTCACGTTGTAAAGCCCTGCGTCACATTATACCTGCGTCAGGTATAATGTATGCAGGGTGGGCATTCCCACGCAGGAAGGCCTCGTAAAAGTGACGCAGTGAAATCTACAAGATTTCACTGCGTCACTTTTAGGACGCCACTGCGTCAAACCCTTACGCCTGCTTGAAGCAGGCGTAAGGAGTGACGCAGTGTATTGGTAATAGGCCTCAACACGCATTGCTGGAGTTGCATCGTGCTTGCGACACGACTCCAGCAATGCGTGACTTTTCCGCCAACAGATGCGTCAGAATTTCCGAAGCATCTGTCAATCCTTGCGCCATAGTGCGCCGTATTGTAAATACGGCGCATCTATGGTGGCGCAAGGGTGGCGCAGGGAAAGTGACGCATCTATACAGATGCGTCACTTTCTTGTAAATCTGCCCCTAAGTCTGGAAAAGCTAAGCCCTCCTTCTTAATTTCTTCCAGGCCTCTGCTTGACCAGATAAAACTGCTGATTTGGCCTTGCAACTTTTTAAGCATTTCCCTTTCAAAGGGAAGAGGGATGGTGTCAAACAAGAAAGTTAGCTTGGGGAGGATCATCATTTTTATTAGATTAACTCGACCTAGCAGAGTAAGTTGAAGATGTGCCCAAATTTTTAAAAGTCCGCTAATCTCCTTTTTTGCTTTTTCCAAGTTTATTTTTGTGAGTTTAGAAATATCCTGTGGGATCATAACCCCCAGATATCTTATTACTCCTTTTTTAACCAATTCCCCTGGGTCTAAATTCCAAGTCATGATTTCGGTCTTGCTTTTATTTATGTCGTATCCTGATACTTTTCCGAAATCAGCTGTTAATGTCATGGTCCGACTTAAAGTGTTTTGCAGGTTGGTTGTGTAAATAAGAATGTTGTCTGCATATAAACCAAGGGGCATATTAGCAAGACCCACGTTAAAATTATCGCCGTTTTAGCGGCAGGAAACTGCCGCAAAAACGGCGATAATGGGCTTGCTAATATGCGTTATGGAATTCCAATAGAAGCCCAGGTTAGATGTCCTGCACATCTAACCTGGGCTTCTATTGGAATTCTAGCCCATTATTCAAGCCCATTATCGCCGTTTTAGCGGCAGTTTCCTGCCGCTAAAACGGCGATAATTTTAACGTGGGTCTTGCTAATATGCCCCCTAGTTTCCTATTCCATCCCTGAAATTGGAACGGTATAATCTCCAAATCTTCCCTTATTTTGCTGGCCAGGGGCTCCATGTATAGATTAAACAAGAGTGGTGATAAAGGACACCCCTGCCTTGTACCTCTACCAATAGAAACCGGGCCGTCAAAGAACCATTGATCAATAGTCTGGCTTTTGGTGAGCTATATATTGCTTCCAATACTCTACAAAAATTCTGACCCAGGTTGGCTGCTTTCACCACCGCCTGCAAAAATGCCCAACTAACCCGGTCAAAAGCCTTAGTGGCATCTAAAGCTATGACCGCGAGTGGCAGCCCATAGGTTGAAGCAAGATCTATTGATCCTATCAGAGAAAAAGTTAGCTCCTTTAAGAACCTTCCCGAATAAAGCCTTTTTGATCTGGATGAATCAACTCCGCTATGGAACTGTTTAATCTATCGGCCAACACCTTTGCAAAGATCTTATAATCACAATTTAATAAAGATATCGGCCGATACGAATCACAATTAGTCGGACATTTACCAGGCTTCAAAATTAGAGAAATATTCGCCTCAGTCCATGAAGCTGGCATTTCTGCCCCATTAATAAAAAAGTTGTTAAAGATTTCTAGAAGTATGGGTTTTAATGTATTAGCCAAGACTTTGTAAACTTCAAGGGGTAGACCGTCAGGGCCTGGAGCTTTCCCTTTCTTTCCTTGTCTTAATACTAGATCAATTTCCCCTTCCTTAATTTCCTGGTTCAAAAGCCTGTTCTTTTCGTCATTGAGGAACTTTCTTGAATTCTGTTCTAACCAAGCTTCAATTTCATCTTGAGAGGGATTTTGATCTTCCTGGTACACCCTACTATAATATTTATAAAAGGCCTGCTCAATCTCCTCATCATCCCGAGTAAGAACATCTGTGTTATCGCATTTGACCTGGTCAATTCTGTTCTTCACCTGCTCTTTTTTTTGCCTTCCAGGCCAACAATTTACTACAGCCTTCGCTGTATTCAAAATGTGCCAACTTACTTGCGTCCCATTTTTTTCTCACTCTCTCATGCAAAATTGTAGCCAGGTTAGCTTTTACTGCCTGCAATTTTTGCAATAAGTTCTCCATGGCATCATCATCTGTCGTAGGGTCAGACAGATCTTTCTCTAAAATCCTAAGCTGTTTCTCTGCTTCTGACACCTCCTCATGGTAACCTCGCCTTCTTCCAGCCACTATTGTCCCTAATCTACCTCTAAGAAAGGCTTTATAGGAGTCCCAGATAATACCACGTGAGGCTGACCCTTGAATAAACTGAAAAATCTCTTCTGTTTCTCTGGCCAGTATCCCTATCACCTCCTCGTCCTGTAAAATAGTGCGGTCTAGGCTCCATCTAGATTGGGAGACTTTGTCATATAATTTTAAATGTAAGATTACTGCCGAATGATCAGACAAATGAATGCCCACATGTTCAATCTTATCAATCCATTTAGTCAAATTGCTATCAGTAAGAAAGTAGTCTATCCTAGACTGGTGTCTATATTTTTGATTATAAAAAGTGAAACCCTTTCTTTGTCCCGCCCTCTGCCTCCAAACATCACTAAGGCCCAACTGAATCATAATTTGTTTAATAAGCGATGACATTTTTGGATTGACACGGGCTCTGCAGCGTGAGGTCCTGTCTAGGTTATAATCTAAAACTGCGTTAAAGTCTCCCGCCATGATGATTGGACCTGAAGCATCCACTAATTCTGCTAATAAATCCACCAAGGGGGTAACATCATCCTGATTAGGACCATAGTATCCCACTAAGGTAAAAGCATAACCTAAAACCTTTACCCTAACTACTAACCATCTTCCAGTTTTATCCGAAATATGGGACTCGAAGACCACCTGCAAACCTCTCTTTGCTACTATGGCAACGCCTTTTGTTACAGCCAAGTGAGATGTACAAACTACTTGAGAGACCCATCTTTGGCGCCTAAAAAGATCTAAGCCCTCCTTCTCTGGTAAATGTGTCTCCTGTAATATCATGATCTGGGCCGGGCAGCCTTTTAGATATTGTAAAACATTTTCCCTCCTCCCTCGTACCCTGAGACCATTCACATTCCAAGAAAGGATTTTTATTACTTCTCCTCTCTTGTCACCCATCAGTCTTAAAGGTGAAAGAGATTCCACACAAGGGTCAGAGGGGGAAAAAAAGGGCAAAACGAATCAACTCTAATAGAAAAGAAAAAAATATTTTTTTTTTGAGGCATCTGAGGTTTCTTTTTCTATTTTTTCCCACTGCTCCCCACCCTGTGCTCCCCTCATACCCCCCCCCGGAAAACCCACCCCAACTACTACATGGCTCATAGCCATATGGGTGTTCCCCCCTTGGAACGAACATGTATAAAAAAATTAAAATATTACTTTGACTGTAATTTGAGTTTGCCTGTAAATATTACTAAGTTAAAGACCTTACTCAACATTAATATAAACACGTATATTTGGCTATAAAAACCCATAAATAGAGAAAGGCCTAACTCCCTGATTGGAGACTTTTAATGAATTCATCTAGTTTTTCTACAGAGTGGAAGATATGCATCTTATTATTCAGCATAACCTTTAAAAAAGCGGGGAATCTTAGCTGAACTGAAGCACCCAAACATTTCAAGCTGTCGATCCTTTGCCCCATCTCCCATTGCCTATTAGAGGTAGTAGCAGAGACATCCGATCTTATCTCATATCTGACTCCATCCACCTCAATGGATCTCATCCCCAGGGCTTTTGAAAGAATTTTCTCTTTTAATGAATAAGTCAAAAAATTTAATACAATTTTCCTGGGTTTTGGTCTATTTGCGTTGAGTCTGAAAGGATCTCTATGAACTCGCTGTAAGTCTCTTGCTATTTCCTCTTCTGATTCTCCCAGCTATAATTTATTCTTAATCAGCTTTACAACATAAGATTTAATATCATCCCCTCTCTGCCTTCAGGGACCTTCAAAATCTTCAAGTTGTTTCGTCTTTGAAAATTTTCCAACCTTTCCACTCTGTCCAGACCCTCCTTTTCAGCAGCCTTTAGTTTGTCAATTTCAGCGCAGTTTGCCTGCACTGTTTCTCTGAGCTCTATGACCTCCTTCTCTAAGGTTGATGTTCTACCACTTAGGTCATCAATCTTTTTTTCCATTATTTCGCAAGCCTTTTTTATCTCTAGCTGGTTAGACTCAGATATCTCAAATCTGTTCTTAATTTCCTCAGATAGTGCTGCTAGGAGCGCACCCACTGACAGATCTTCCTTGGTCGGGTGACTTAAATTCAGTTCAGATTTTTTTCCTGGTCAGTGTTTTCCTGCGGCCCTCCTACTTCATGACCTATCCCCTCTGGGCAAACTGGGGACCCTTCAAGAGAACTTAGCTGCCTCTCGGCCTCATTCTTAGACCCCGTCATCTTATCTTCACCCAAAATCAGTAATTTTGGTAAAACTCTGAAGTAGGTTTTAAGAGAGGGAGTGATTTTAACTTTAGGAGCTTGCAGCTTCTTCTTTGTTCGTGCTCTTGTGAGGATTTCCTATGTTTTGTTTTTGGAGGGGAGAAGTCAATTTCTTCACAATCATAAAAGGGGTTTCCCAAGACCCTGCTTTTATACTCTTGTCAGCTTTCTCACCCTCCTCACACTCCCCACACTCACCGACCTCTTCCCTCCTCCCTCTCTCGCCCCTTCACCTCCTATCAGATTTTGGAGAAGTCTCTCTCCCCCTTTGAACCTCGCCTTCTCCCCTGCTATTACCCTTAACCTGCGTTTCTGTTATGCTCCGCAAGGCATACCTAGTCTTAGCTTCTGTTAACCCCCTTGCCGGCACGCCTCCCAATGCCCCCTTCCTCCTACCTCCTTTAATCTCCTTCGTTATGCAGCTGGGCCGGGGCAGCGCGATATCCTTTACTTCAGCGAATGCACTCCTTGCGCTCCTCAGCTCACGGCCTTCACCCAGAGCGTCGCGTCCTCTTGTGCAGGCACCACTATCCTCTGCACTATGTTCTACACTACGTGGGTCTTCACCTCCGGCCCCCTGGAAGGAAATTTTTGCCGCAGCTCCTCTCCCTCTACGGAGCTCCAGGGCCGCCCTGCGCCAAACCTGCTCCGGCGCCGTATTGGCTGGAGGAAAGCACCGCCTTTCACCTTGCACGCCAAGCCCCCACCCTGCCTTCTCTCTCACCCTGAGGCCGGCCACATCCAAACCGACGAGAGCCGAAAACTGTACCGTGGGGAAAACCGGGTAGCAGAAACAACAAAACAAGTCAGGTAAGGATAATTATCTCATTTTAAGGCACTCCATCACCGTCTCATCTCTCCTTTTTCAGGCGGCAGACAAACTCAAAAACTTTCCGATCCGATCCTGTATTACATTCCTACACTAAATTACACGGACGTTCCGGGAGCTCTCCCGCGACCTGCTACTCGCCGGCCGCCATATTTTCCCTCTCTGATCAATCTGGATGGTTGTATCGACTGTGAGAGTGATTCTTTGTGAGTGTTAGATTTAACAGACAAAGCCTGGGATCTACCCATTTTGTTAGCTTTCGCTATGGCTTTGTCAATCTCACCCGTAGAATAGCCCGTAGCCAGGAACGTGTCTCGGCACTCTTTCTGAGCAATTTGACAGTCAGAATCTAAGCTACATATCCTCCGAATCCGCAGCATCTCCCCATAGGGGATGCTGCGGATCAAATGCACAGGATGGTGGCTGGTGTCATGTAACAAGGTGTTCCCCGCCGTAGGTTTTCTATACAACCTGGTATGTAATCTGTTTTGTGTAGCTGTGATTTCAATGTCAAGAAAACAAATAGACTCCTTGCTGATATGTCCTGAAAAGTGTAAATTAAGGTTATTCTCATTGATTTGCTGAATAAAGTGGAGAGCACTTTCCTCTGTGCCTTTCCAAAATATTAGCAAATCAAGTCAAGTCAAGTCAATGAAGTCTTTATTTCGATTTTCATAATCATAAAAGACAAAATACATCAACAATTAAAAAAGACTTAGAGGATTCAGAATATGATATTTTTCTAAAAAACCACAGATATATTTACATGTGGTGTTAAAAACATTATTACAATAAGTTGACGATGTTGTAAGTACAAAGGATAAGAACATATTTAAAAAACACATAAAAAGTGCAAATACATAAAAAGCACAAAAACTGTGGCAAGACAGCTGTTTCCTTTTGTCTGCCCATAATACGGGGTCCAAGTTTTCGACAAAGGGTCAACAAGGGATCATTTCTTAAATAACCAGTTATCATGGTCTAGACAAATATTGAGTCAACGGTCCCAGACCATAATGTCTAAACCCTCATAGATAAAGATGACGAGATTAGTGTACCCTCATCTTATTGGCTCGGATGACCCACATCCAGCTCAGAAATTTTGCCACAGCAACCACGATGGAATCATTGGTGTTTGTCCTTAGAATCCTTAAGGCCTCCCGAGCTATTCTTGTGCCCAGATTCATACAAATAGGTTTGAGCCATTTGGTCCTAGGTGAATTATAAGCTGGGCATACAAACAAAATGTGAGCTAATGTCTCAGTTTGAGCTGGACATGAGATACATTTGTCATCCATTGGAGGGTGCCAACTGCTAGTAAGTGCTCTTATAGGAAGAGAACCCACCCTGAACTGGTGAAACAGTTTCCTGTCAGTTGGCCTGGTAATGAGGTCCCAATAGGTTTCAAACTTGGTCTCATGTTTGAACTCCAAAAATTCCCTAGTCAGGGTGGGCCTCGTAATAGATGAGAACCGCTTGGTATTGACCATATTCCAGTATACTGCCTTGAAATTCTTTTCAGATGGAAATGGGTTAACAGCTGGGTCCTCCCACAGGATACTCATGCCCATATTAATCAAGGTGGTTTTTATGTTATTAAGCCAGGAGATCTTATGTAGGTGGCCCAGCCCCTGTACTTCAAGAGAGCTTTAGCATACAGAGAAAGCTCAGGTGTGGTCCAAAGCCTTCTCCAAAATGCTACAGGTCTGAAGCGTGCCAAGTCCTCTATGCTGTAGCAGCCCAAATCTAAGTAAAGGGGCGTAAGTGGGGTGGATTGCGGGAGGCCTATTAGTGCTCTAACAAATTTGTTTTGGGCTAGTACCAGAGGTGTTAGGTCCTCAAAGCCCCAAAGTTCAGCACCATATAATATTGAGGAACTGATTTTAGAGTTGTAAATCTTTAGGACAGGGACGATGGGCTTAGTCTGGGAAAGCCTCTGCTCTTTTATCAATACGCCGGCTAATTGTGCATGTTTCAAAGCCAGCATATCGATCTGGGGCTCCCAATGTAGTTTCCTGCCTAGTATTATACCCAGATAAGTAAAAACATCAGTCTGTTCCAAGGGGACATTATTCATGTATACTCTCCCTATTATGGCTTTAGATTTGTGAAGCACCATAAACTTTGTTTTCGCCACATTTACCACTAATTCATGGTCGTGGCAAAACACCTCGAAGCGGGACAGAGCGGCCTGCAGGCCCTGTTGAGTCTTAGATATTATCAAGGTGTCATCCGCGAACATGAGTAGGGGTATCTTCATGCCAGCTAATGCTGGAGCATCTGTAGGGTGGGTGGAAAAATACTGAAAATTAGCAAATCATCAATGTATATATACCACCTTAGCACCTGGTTAGTCATTGTGTCATTGTAGGTGGGCCTGAGGACCTGTTCCTCCCACAGTCCCATATGCAGACAGGCATAACTGGGGGAGAAACAAGCCCCCATAGCCACGCCCCTGACCTGCTGGAACAGCTGGTTCTGGAAGAGGAAAAAGTTGTTTTCAAGGCACATTGTAATCATCAACAGTAACATTTTGTTGTGCAGGAAAAAACAAATAGATCTAGTATTCAAAAAATGCTCAATTGCTTTTAACCCATCCCTGTGGTGAATGCTCGTATAGAGAGACAAGACATCTAACGTAATGAGCAAATATTCAGGATCCCACTCAATGTCAGCTATTTTTCTAAGCAGGTCACCCGTATCCTGAATGAAGGAAGGAAGTCCCTTCACATGTTCCTGTAGATAGAAATCCACATATTTGCTCGCATTCTCCATCAAGCTGTTGCAGGCCGATATTATTGGCCTTCCTGGTGGTTTGACCATGTCTTTGTGAATCTTCGGAATGAAGTAAACCACAGGCATAACAGGGTGCTCATTCTTGAGAAACTTAAATTCATCTGATGTTAGCAACCCTGCACTTTTCCATGCTAAAAGACTGGTGTAGAAGGTATTCCACAAAGCCTTAACAGCTAACATAGTGCTGCGACGGTAACAGTCTCTATCATTGAGTTGTTTCATAGCTTATATATATATATATATCACCATCAAATTACACAATTACCCAATCAGCCTGTTATGATGCATTATGGGAGATGTGGTTTACAATTTCAAGTGATATAATACAAGGTGCAAACAATCATATTCAAAATGTCCATTGTGAAACCCTATACAGTTTTATTGTTTTTACAGCTATTGCTGTTTATTTTCAGAGCGCATAGTCTGGCTCTGCCGATTGGGTGAGTGGTGCTCAGTGCCCTGGGATAACTGAGATCATCTCCATCATCATGGTTGCATCCCAGATTTTCCTGTTTTTTACATGACAGTTTTAGTTCTGTAGCATGCATTTTGTCTATATTGGGCACAGTGCCCTCAATCCAACTTCGGCTGTCTATGTATCTTGATTCTGATGTTATTTCAGATATCTTTTGATTATCTTTAAAGGCCACCTTTTGTGATTTATATGTACATATTTACAGATGTACGTGTAATTCTTCATCCCCATTCAAACCGGCCGGTTGTTTAGTGTGGAATCTGATTATCATTCTTGATTCAAGACGCCTCAGTTTCTTGATTCGGTCTCCACCTCTTTTGCTTGCCGGGATTGTTGCCAAACCCCAGTATTTCATTTGTTGCCAACTGTGATTCTGATGTATATTCATGTGTTTAGTCATGGCATAGGTTTATCCTCATTTTGGATCGCACGGATGTGTTCCAAAATTCTTTTCTTGAGTTGGCAGATTATGCTTCCAATATATCTGCGGCCACAGTTGCATTCCAGCACGTAGACTACATATGTGCTTTCACAATTGATTTTTTCATTTATGACATACTTTTTTTCTAGTCAGTGATCTCTTTTTTATTTTCCCCTATCCGGCAAGTTTTTCATTTTTCACATTTTTTTAATCCTATTTGTAAATCTGTCAACCATGATTTTATTTTTGGTTTCATAAAATGACTGTGTACAAGTTTATACTTGATCGACGGGGCTCGTCTGTATGTGATGCTCGGTTTGTCTTTCAATATTCTTTTCATATCTGGATCTTTCAATAGCACATTCCAATGCTTGTTCATTATTTTTGAAATTGAGTGAGTTTCCTTGCTATACGTCAAGATCAGTCTTATTTCAGGATTTTCGTCTATTTTGTTCTTCTTTTTCTTTGAGGTTTGTAGGGTCTGATCCCTGGAGATCTGTTCTGCTTTTATTCTTCCTGCCTTTACGTATGCGGGTTTGTAGCCTCTTTCCAAGAACATTTTTGTAGTTTCTTCTATTTTACACTCTAGTTCTTTGTTGTCCGAGCAGTTTCGTTTCATACGTATAAATTCACCGTAAGCAATGCTTTTAATCAGGGGTTCAGGATGGAAACTTGAGCCATGTAATATACTGTTGGTTGCAGTTGGCTTGCAATACGTTGTTGTTTTCAATTCCCCTTCCTCTTGATATACTTCAATATCTAGAAATTGTATCCTGGTTTTGCTTGAGTTGTATGTAAGCAAAAGAAACAATTGATGAACGGAATGCTGGGAAATGCAAACATTCACCCCCAGTCACAATGATCTGGGTTAAATCCATCATTCTTTTGCTCACCACACCACCCCAGTTTGGACCCAGCCATTTGCAAATCAGTCTTGATCCTGTTCCTTGTGAGAACAGTCCAGCCCGAACTGCCAAGCCAGGTCCTCCCTTGACCGGAAACAAGCATCCTGAGACCATTTTCAGGGCATCACCATATGATGAAAACCAAACTCAACAAATACGAAAAAGAAATAGAAGAGAGAAAACAAAGAAAATTCCGAGATGAAAGGGGTTATGAGTTTGGAACAATCTTTACCTTCGCAAAAAGATTCACACATTTGAAAAAACAACTAACAGAAAGACAAACCAATTGGAATGAATCGGATACAACAATGAGTGAATCAGAAGCAGAACTAAGCAAAGGAGAAAATAGTGCCACAGCAGTTAAGAAAACTTCTTTTTTAGAAGGGATGAGACTGTTGTATATAGATCAGAGGCCAGGCAACAAAAGAGAGAGGGGAAGAGGGCAGACCTCAATACAAAGACGTGGTCGAGGACGAGGAAAAACAACAGAGCAATCAAACACAGAAAAACAAGGAGAAGCCTCAGGAGGCATAAATCAGTACCCACTGCGCAGCAAATCGAGGAAATAAACTCAAGACATAACTTAAAAACAGAAAGTAATCTGATTGTAAATTTGTCAAGTGTAACACTTACAGAAAACCAGTGTAAATTGCTGAACAAAGGGCTAACTTTCTGTCCTGAGATCCACCATGACCTAGTGGAAACGTAAATCGACACGTATACGTTTATTCGTAAACTGAAACTGGCCAAATTCTTCGCTAAAAATGAATATAAAACTATGCCCCCTCCCACAACAGATGCAATCGATGCACCTCCAAGCATTTCAATAAATCAAATACCAGAAATGAAAACAGTATATGATTTAACACATGATTTACAAGATGAGGAACTACAGGAATCAGATAGACTAACAAAACTGGGTATTGAAACGACAGGGAGAGAGAAAACTATGTTTAAACCAAAATCGAAATTTTGCCCCATCCTGAATCCGGGCAACAAGATTGACCTGTATCACGAACTGGTGATATCGGACTTGGAAAATTTAGCGAACAAACCATTTACCAATAAAAAAGAGAACCTAACCAAGGCAGAAAGAAAAGCGCTAAAGGAACTAATGGAGAATGAAAACCTAGAAATAAAACCAGCCGACAAAGGCGGAAACATTGTCTTAATGGAAAAAACACAACATAAAAAAGAGGCATTACACCAACTTAATGTCGCTATAAACTATAAAAAAACTGAAAACGAACCCCATGAATGATCTGATATTAGACTTGCAATCAAAAATCAAAATCTGGTTTGAAAAAGGACTTCTGACAAATGATGAAGTGAAGATCTTAACCAAAGAAAACCCAACCATTCCCACCATATATTTCTTACCCAAAATCCTTAAGACACTTGTGAACCCTCCAGGGAGACCCATAATTTCAAGCTGCGACAGTTTATATGAGCCCCTATCAGAATATGTGGACTCATTTTTGGCACCAATTGGCACTACATTAAACTCATACATTAAAGATACAGGCGACTTCCTGAGAATCCTAAATGAGACACAATGGCAAGATGACTATCTGTTGGCCACTATAGATGTAGTATCACTCTACACATCAATCAACCATGACATGGGACTCGGGCATTGGAGTATTTCCTGGGACAGAGAGACATCAAATATCTGGAACACTCGAGAATGATTAGAGAGATGGCAGAACTCTGCTTAAGGAATAACATCTTCAGTTTTGACCAGCAGCTGTATCGCCAAATATGTGGGACCCTCATGGGGGTGTCATTTTCACCAAGTTACGCGAACCTCACAATGGGCTGGAGTGAAAACATGGATGAATATACTGAAAAAATCATGTTATGGCTACGATTTATCGATGATCTTTTCATTATATGGAACGGAACATCTGAAGAATTCAGTCAATACGTAAATCTCTTGAATAACAACGAAACAGGGTTATGCTTTACATACAACTCAAGCAAAACCAGGGTACAATTTCTAAATATTGAATTATATCAAGAGGAAGGGGAACTGAAAACAACAACGTATCGCAAGCCAACTGCAACCAACAGTATATTACATGGCTCCAGTTTCCATCCTGAACCCCTGATTAAAAGCATTCTCTACGGTGAATTTATACGTATGAAACGAAACTGCTCAGACAACAAAGAACTAGAGTGTAAAATAGAAGAAACTACAAAAAAGTTCTTGGAAAGAGGCTGCAAACCTGCATACGTAAAGGCAGGAAGAATAAAAGCAGAACAGATCTCCGGGGATCAGACCCTACAAACCTCAAAGGAAAAGAAGAACAAAATAGAAGAAAATCCAGAAATAAGACTGACCTTGACGTATAGCAAGGAAAATCACTCAATCTCAAAAATAATGAAGAAGCATTGGAATGTGCTATAGAAAGATCCAGATATGAAAAGCATATTTAAAGTCAAACTGAGCATCACAAACAGAAGAGCCCCGTCGATCAAGGATAAACTTGTACACAGTCATTTTACGAAACCCAAAATAAAATCATGGTTGACAGACTTCCAAATAGGATTAAAAAAATGTGAAACATGCAAAGCTTGCCGGATAGGGGAAAATAAAAAAGAGATCACTGACTTCAAAGGAAAAAAGTATGTCATAAATGAAAAAATCAATTGTGAAAGCACATATGTAGTCTACATGCTGGATTGCAACTGTGGCCGCAGATATATTGGAAGCACAATCTGCCAACTCAAGAAAAGAATTTTGGAACACATCCGTGCGATCCAAAATGAGGATACAACCTATGCCATGACCAAACATATGAAAATACATCAGAATCACAGTTGGCAACAAATGAAATACTGGGGTTTGGCAACAATCCCGGCAAGCGAAAGAGGTGGAGACCGAATCAAGAAACTGAGGCGTCTTAAATCAAGAATGATAATCAGATTCCACACTAAACAACCGGCGGGTTTGAATGGGGATGAAGAATTACACGTACACCTGTAAATATGTACACATAAATCACAAAAAATATCTGAAATAACATCAGAATCAAGATACATAGACAGCCGAAGTTGGATCGAGGGCACTGAGCCCAATATAGACAAAATACATGCTACAGAACTAAAACTGTCATGTAAAAAACAGGAAAATCTGGGATGCAACCGTGATGATGGAAATGATCTCAGTTATCCCAGGGCACTGAGCCCCACTCACCCAATCGGCAGAGCCAGACTATGCGTTCTGAAAATAAACAGCAATAGCTGTAAAAACAATAAAACTGTATAGGGTTTCACAATGGACATTTTGCATATGATTGTTTGCACCTTGTATTATATCACTTGAAATTGTAAACCACATCTCTCATAATGCATCATAACAGACTGATTGGGTAATTGTGTATAAAAAAACACGAAAGGTGGATCACCGCTAACCGTGATCAAGGCCAATCTGGTCGAAACGCGTTGGTTTGTGAGCTTTTGAAGGTAATGGCTGTTATGCACTGGATAAAATAAGCCTTGAAAACAAATCTCCTGGAGTGCAATTGATCTTCTTTGATGGTGATATTAAATGCGGAACTCGATTCCTTTACCGCACTACTCGCACCGACCGTGAGCGCGCTGACCTGAAGGAATCACTTGGTGGAAAATATATATATATATAAATATTCTATATATATACATATTCACTGAAAAAACCATAGGTTTTAGGGACAGTTATAGTTAGTTGGACATTTCACTCGTACAAAACCATAGAAATTCCCCCGTTATAGTTAGTTCAGCTAACTATAACTCGCGCCCCGCAATGCACTGCTGATGACGTCACATATTACATCTCTCATGACATGGTCAGTGACATCACTGATGACATCACTGATGACATCTCAAATGACATCACTGATGACATCATGCAGTGACTGTGTGTTTCTATAGTGTATTGAATAATGAGTGGGTGTATAAGTGTCTGGATGGATGATTTAGTAGGTGCGTGACTGACTCTATAAGTGAGTGATTAAACGTATCTTACTAAATGCATGGGTTAGTGACTAAACTGTGTGAATGTCTTTATCCGTCTGTCTGTTGGTGTGTAAGTGGCTGCATGTGTTTGTAAATAGCTACATGAGTGTCTATGAGTTATTGATTGGTTGTCTGAGTATCTGTATGGGTGCCTGAGTGTTTGTGTGGATGTGGTGTGTGTGGCTGCACATAGATGTATCAGTGGGTGATTCACTGGGTGCATGGTTTCAAGAGTGCATCTGTGATGGACTGTATGGGTGGGTGAGTGTGTGTATGGGTGTGTTAGTGAGTGAATGTATATCTCAGTGGTACATGTGTGAGTAACTACATATGTGAAAGGCAGTATATATGTGTGTTCGAGTATATAAATAGCTAGAAGCGAGAGTGTGTGATTGTGATTGTGAGAGTGACTGTATGGATGAGTGTGTGCTTGTATCAGTGATTGTATAAGAGCGTAAGATTGTGCTAGTATTTGTATGAGTAAGTGAGCTGGTGTGTGTATAACTGTATAGGTGAGTAAATGGCAGTGTGATTAATTATTTGCATGACTGACTAGGTGTGTGAGTACCTCTATGGATGAGTGGCGGTGTGTGAGTGTCTATGTAGGTGTATGAGTGCATATGATAGTCCTGTACTGAGTGACCGTAAGCATGAGTGACTGTACGGGTGAGTGAGTGGATGTGTGTGTAGACCTAAGAAACAGTGAGTGGGTATGTAGTTATTGGTGTTGGAGTGTCTATGGTTTTGAGAATGGCAGTCTGTAATTTACAGTGGGTGTATCAAAAGTTATATTAGGGTGTGAGAAGATGCATGAAATTATCACATGGATAATGTCATCAGTGATGTCATCAGTGATGTCATTTGAGATGTCATCAGTGATGTCACTGACCATGTCATGAGTGATGTAATATGTGACGTCATCAGCAGTGCATTGCGGGGCGCGAGTTATAGTTAGCTGAACTAACTATAACGGGGGAATTTCTATGGTTTTGTACGAGTGAAATGTCCAACTAACTATAACTGTCCCTAAAACCTATGGTTTTTTCAGTGAATTTCAAAGGTTTTTTAAATGCTAATTTCTAACTATAACGTGCCTGAAACCTGTGGTTTTTCAGTGAATTTCAAAGGTTTTTTAAATGCTAATTTCTAACTATAACGCCCCTAAAACCTATGGTTTTTTCAGTGAATTTCAAAGGTTTTGTAAATGACAATTTTTAAATGTATTAATTGTTATATTTATTTTTTTGATACTGATTTACTACATTTTTTAAAACTATTTATTTTTAGATATTTTATTTATTAAATTACATTGTAATTACATTATACATTACATTACAAAATATACTTTCTCAGAATGAATTACTTTAGTTTAAATAGTTTGCAAATAGGCAATAGAGTTTTAAGTACAGTAGTTACAGTTGTTGCAATGGGCAACACAATTTCAAACACAATGCAACATTGAGCTCAATGTGAATTTCTAGTTAAATGCAATTAGTTACTTTATGGATTACTTTTCTAACCACAGGACTGTATCCTAGATTCAGTCCTGGGACATCTCCTGTAAACAGTTGAGTAAAAGCGTTTTGGTTACAGTACTGATTTTTAAGGAATATTATTGTATTTTAAAAGTTGACACTTAGAAACTTTTTCACATAGAATCACCAATGTTATCCTATGGGAGGAAATTCACTTAGCAGGTAAGTAGTGTTATCGTTACTTTTTCTTACTCAGTGTTGGATCCTGGATCCAGCACTGGTGCATCACCTGTAAACAGTTGAAAGAATGCGTTTAAGTCATACAGGCGATTTTTAAGGAATATTTGTAGTTTGTGAAAATTGACACTGAAACTTTTCTGCTGAAAACCAGACAATGGATTCCTATGGAAGGAAATACAAGTTACTGGTAAGTACGGTTAGAATTACTTTTCAGGGTCAGTGCTGGGCTAAAAGATGCAGCACTGGGTTCTCTCCTGATAACAGGTGAGTAAATCGGTTTTCGTAGTTCAGTTGATTTTAGAGGAATATTATAAAGTTCCAAAACTCCACACTTAGAAAAATTTCCAAGTGAAACCAGTCAATGTTAGCCTATGGAAGGAAATTCAAGTTGCTGGTAAGTACGGTTAAAATTACTTTTCAGGATCAGTACTGGGCTGAAAGATGCAGCACTGAGGTCTCTCCTGATAACAGGTGAGTAAATCGGAATTCGTATTTCGGCTGATTTTAGAGGAATATTCTAAAGTTCCAAAACTGCACACTTAGAAGAATTTCCAAGTGAAACCAGTGAATGATATCCTATGGAAGGAAATTCAAGTTACTGGTAAGTACGGTTAAAATTACTTTTCAGGATCAGTACTGGGCTGAAAGATGCAGCACTGAGGTCTCTCCAGATAACAGGTGAGTAAATCGGAATTCGTAGTTCGGCTGATTTTAGAGGAATATTTGTATGTTTCAAAATCGACACTTAGAAACTTTTTCAGCAAAAAGCAGACAATGATATCCTATGGAAGGAAATTCAAGTTACTGGTAAGTACGGTTAAAATTTCTTTTCAGGATCAGTACTGGGCTGAAAGATGCAGCACTGAGGTCTCTCCTGATAACAGGTGAGTAAATCGGAATTCGTATTTCGGCTGATTTTAGAGGAATATTATAAAGTTCCAAAACTCCACACACAGAAGAATTTCCAAGTGAAACCAGTCAATGATATCCTATGGAAGGAAATTCAAGTTACTGGTAAGTACGGTTAAAATTACTTTTCAGGATCAGTACTGGGCTGAAAGATGCAGCACTGAGGTCTCTCCTGATAACAGGTGAGTAAATCGGAATTCGTAGTTCGGCTGATTTTAGAGGAATATTTGTATGTTTCAAAAATCGACACTTAGAAACTTTTTCAGCAAAAAGCAGACAATGATATCCTATGGAAGGAAATTCAAGTTACTGGTAAGTACGGTTAAAATTTCTTTTCAGGATCAGTACTGGGCTGAAAGATGCAGCACTGAGGTCTCTCCTGATAACAGGTGAGTAAATCGGAATTCGTAGTTCGGCTGATTTTAGAGGAATATTTGCACAATGGTGAAGGGAGGGGGCGGGGCCTGAGGTGACATCTGTGCAAACGCGCCCCGTGGCGCGTTTTAAGTTAGGGGATTAAGGCCCCTTGAATCATGAGGGTCCCTGGGGTCCAACTAGCCCACCCTGTACCTCCAGTATGCGCAAGGGAGCTGCGTTGCAGAGAGGTGTTCAGAGGCCACGCCCCTTTTTAGAAGTACATGGTGGGCTAGTTGGCCCCCAGGGACCCTCAGGATTGAAGGGGATTTAATTCCCCATCTTAAAACGCGCCACGGGGCCTGTTTGCACACATGTCACCTGAAGCCCCGCCCCTCCCTTCACCACTGTGCAAACGCACCCCGTGGCGCGTTTTAAGTTGGGGGATTAAGTCCCCTTCAATTCTGAGGGTCCCTGGAGTCCAACTAGCCCACCATGTACTTCTAAAAGCGCCACAGAGCTGTGTTGCAGAGAGGTGTAAAAGGGGCGTGGCCTCTGTACACCTCTCTGCAACGCAGCCCCTAGCGCATACTGGAGGTTCCTGGTGGGCTAGTTGGCCCCAGGGACCCCCAGTATTCAAGGGGAATTACTTCCCCTTCTTAAAACGCGCCAGGGGGCGCGTTTGCAGAGTACTGCAGGGTGGGGGGCGGGGCCTCCGGCACGATGCCGGTCGTTTTTTGTTTTTTTTAAAAAAAAAATGTAATGGGAGGGGGGCTGCGTGGCCCCCCTTCCCTTGCCCACTTTTGGCCCCGGGGACCCCATCCCCCGGGGCCTGAGCATTTTATTTTTTAAATAAAAAATAAAAAACGGGAAGGGGGCCGCGTGGCCCCCCTTCCCTGTGCCTGTATTGGCCCCGGGGACCCCATCCCCCGGGGCATGCCCTTGGTTTTTATTTTATAGATTTGGAGGGGGGCTGCGTGGCCCCCGTCCTCAGGCCATTTAAGGCCCCGGGGACCCCATCCACCGGGGCCGGCCTTGCACTTTTTTATTTTTTATTTTAATTTTTTAAAATTTGGGGAGGGGGGCTGCGTGGCCCCCCTCCCTGGCCACTTATGGCCCCGGGGACCCCATCCCCCGGGGCCTGGCCTCTGGTTGGGGACTGTGGGGGTCCCCAATCCCCCACAGTCCCGCCGGCTCCCCGCGTCCCTTGGGAGCCGGCATTGCTTTTCCACTATGGGGAGCAGCTAACATGCTGCTCCCCGTGTGGAAAAGCAATCAGCTTTGGATATTGAGGCGAGAGCAGGTTTCCTGCTCTCTCTTCCAATATCCAAAGCAAGTTTGCAATGCCAGGACGGGAGCCGCGAGGCTCCCGTCCTGCCATTGCAAACTACAGTGTCCCGGGGGTAGGCACCCCAGGACACTGCAGGAGCTGGCCCTGGGGGTGGCGGTCCCCAGGGCCATCAAGGGCTCCAGGAGGGGGCCGCGTGGCCCCCTCCCTTGAGTTGCACAGCCCCGGGGAGGTGGTGGTCCCCGGGGCTCTGGGAATCCGTAACGGACCCCCACATTTATTTTCTATGTGCCCCGGGAGGTGGTGGTCCCGGGCGTGTGGGGGCTGGAGCCCCCCACACGTTATTAAAACTTAAAAAGAAGCCCGGGGGGTGGCGGTCCCCGGGGCAGCGGGAGGGCAAAGAGCCCTCCTGCCATTTTTAATTAAGCCCGGGGGTGGTGGTCCCCGTGGCTTGGGGGCCTTAGAGGCCCCCATATAAACAATAAACACACCCCCGCATGCCCCCGGGACTTGGGCCACCCGGGGGCCAATTTGCATCGAAGCGCGGGAGACCGCGCTTCGATTTTTTTCCGGCAGGATCCGCGCACCCTGAGCGCATCCTGCCGATTTAAAAAAAAATGCTTTTTCTGCCCAGGGGGTCCTTGTGGGACCCCCTGAGCAGACCTAGGGAGTCAGGGTGTTTCTACCCTGCCCCCTTTGTGCGTTTTGTGCACTTGTTTCTGTCCCTCGGTTCTACCGAGGGACAAAATGGCTGCCAACACTTCCTGGTTTGGAGTGTTGACAGCCAATTAGCATGCAGCTCGTGATCGGGAGGGTGCGCGAATTCAACGCGGCCATAGATATATATGTGATTTTCATTTTGATTTTCCCAGGAACTACTGAACGGATTTACACCATTTAACAAAAGGGTTCTTTCTGAACCAAGAACTACCTCTTTGCCAAATTTGGTGTAATTCCGTTCAGCATTCGGGCTGTAGCCGTGTCTAAAGTTTCCTATGGGAAAATGAATGGGGAAAAACACGTTTTGGGACCCCCCTTTTTCTCGGCCCCCGCTTGACGAATCACCCCGAGACTTTCAGGGTAGGAGCGGACCGGAGCGGGCCATAAAGTTTGAAAATTTCGCGAAGATTCGTCAACCGGCAAGAGAGTTATTTCAAATAGAATGTTGCGGATTTCCTATGGAAAATAGGTCCTAACTATAACTATCTACTGGCGACCGCCAGTAGATATATATATATATATATATATATATATATATATATATATATATATATATATATATTTATCAAATCTAATAAGCTTTATTCGACAGTACGTGTCATAAAAGCATTGTTACAAAAAAATAAACATTTTGACCATAAAACAGTGTGATTTTAAAAAAAATATTTTAAAAAACATTTAAAAACTTGCAAGCAATCATAAGAGGAGATTAATTCATCCGAATTACATTAAGTGGACAAGTTCATAAAGTAAAAAACAGCAGCAGTGGAGATTATAAGCGATTACAAAGTACATCAAAAGTATATAAATTGGCCGAAGCTCAGGAATAGAGTGCCGGCATCACATCCACAAATAAACACAAATCCATGTTCATCGGTTCACAGACAGTGTGTGTGATCTAATGGTCCACATCCAGCTCAAGAACTTGGCTAATGAAATTGCATAACGGATGATGGATCAGTACGCAATATTCTCAAGGCAAGGGTACTTTGATTGGTACCCAGATTCCTACAGGTCTGCACGAGCCATGCTTTACGGGGGCCAGCATAGTGAGGGCAGACAAACAATATGTGAGAGTAGGTTTCTTCTTGGTCAATGCAAGTGGGACATTTACTATCACCTGATTTAACCCATTTTGTGGTCAAAGACTTTAATGGCAAGGAACCCACTCTAAATTGAAAATACAGTTTACGATCAAAAGGTTTTGATATTACATCCCAATAGTGCTCTAAGCTTGGCCATGGTTTAACTGTTAAAAAGCCCCCCGTCAGCGTTGTGCTGTCACTTTTCCTGAGTGTGTTTTGAAAAACCATATCCCAGTATCTTTCCTTTATTATATCTTTTGATGGAAACTGGGTACTAGATGGGTTTTCCCACAAATTCGGCAAACCCATGCTGATCAGGGAATCTCTGACGTCACGTAACCAACTAATTTTGTGAAAATGGTCTGCCTTAATTATGTACCTCAGACCATCTGCGTAAGATACCAGCTCCGGTGTGCATCAGATTCTGCGCCAATACAAGATGGGGCGTAACCTAGCTAGGTCTACCAATGCTTTCCTGCCTAAGTCGTTCAAAAACTGTAGCACTGGAGTGCTTCTTGGTAGGCTGGTAATCATCTGGAGAAACCTATTTTCTGCGGTGGGTAACTGGGTAAGTTTCTCAAAACCCCAAAGTTCCGCCCCATATAGAACCGAACTCACTACTTTCGTGTTATAAATCTGTAGCACCGAATTAACTGGCTTTGTGAAAGAGGTTTTAAGCTCATTGTATAGAGCACCAGCTAGTTGATGGTGCTTCAATGTCATAGTGTCAATGTGGCGACTCAATCTCAATTCCTTCTCCAGGATAATTCCCAGGTAAGTAAATGTGTCTACCTGTTCTAAAGGTGTCCCATCCAAGAGTATACTAACCCTAAATGTTCTGTGATGTTTAAAAGTCATGAACTTGGTCTTTGCTACATTAATTTTCAAGCACCGTATGGCGCAAAAGTCTTTAAAAAGTAGCAACGCACGCTCTAAATCACTTGGAGTTTTTGAGATAATGAGCGTGTCGTTGGCAAACATTAAAATAGGAATCTTTTTGCCTGCTAAAACTGCCGCATCAGTGGGGACGGTGGTTAAAAATTTGGCAATTCCATTGATAAAAAGAGAAAATAGTGTAGGCGCAATAACGCATCCTTGGCACACTCCCTTCTCACCGGGAAAAGGATTTGTTACATTCCCCTGCGAGTCCCAACGTATTTGTGCATACTTTTTCGCATGGAGGCAGGTGATAAGGGAGAGCACCTCCATGGGCATCCCCAGCTCCTGTAACACCACCTTAGGGGCCAGATGTACAACCCTTTTTTGCGACTGTAAGCGGGAGATCGGCCCGTTTGCGACCGCAAAAAAGGTTCCAGGCATCTACAAATGCTATTTTGCGAGTCACTGACTCGCAAAATAGCATTTGCGACTCTCGCTATGCCATGTACTGTTGTTTTGCAACCACATTTGCAGTCGCAAAACACTCGCAGTTTACCACCTACTTTAAGTAGGTGGTAAACCACTCGCAAACGGGAAGGGGTCCCCAGGAGACCCCTTCCCCTTTGTGAGTGTGTGCGTGTTGGAAAACGAGGCAGTATCTGTGAGGCCTGCACAAATAACATGACTACATTTGTCCTTCACTGGGAACCAAACACCCAATTGTAGCGCCTGACTCTCAGAGGGTAGCGTTGCAGAGCAGTCTGAGGCTTACTCAAGGGAGGTGGTGTGGGCTAGTAATCGCCATTACAGGGGTGCAGAAATAACACTCAATAATTGATTGTCCAGTCTGTACTTTGCTTTATAAAAGTGAGAGTACATTTATTAAACACACACAATTCTCAATACTATGCACCAATTTACAAATATACATAAGCTGTTGGAATTACTTTGTGACATTGCATAACATCTCCACCCCTCCGCAGGGGGGTGGGGTCTAGTACCACCACTCCCATGTATGCACATCATCTTGCCCCCTAATGCAGTTAGTTGAACATAACCTGGAGCGAGGGCCCTGCGCACTGGCACCATCCCAGTGGCGACCCACCCCATTACCTCAACAAGCATTTAAAATAGGTACCCCTGCCCTGGTGACACATAATCCTGACTGAGCATCTCCCACTGACCATACAGGATACACCTCTACATCTTAGGGGCTAACAGTCTGGATTGTTCTTCACCTAAGCGCAGCAGCAAGAATACATGTTTAAGAATCACTTTAGAATGACAGTACTCATCACATTTGTTGATCATTATAATGCACTGCAATTACAGCCCCTAAAGGCATCACAGATGAAATCACAGGATTAAGCAAATACAGCCAGACACCCTAGCAGGAATGTCGAACAACATAACCCCATTTGGCTTATGACATCATCTTACACAGGTACTTCACATTACACATGTGACTTTCAGTCCTTCTAAAAGAAATAACGTTAGTAAATGCAGTTCTGGTGCAATTACACCTCTTCACCTCCAGGAGATGCCCTTCTCCAGACATCCCCAACTCAGCCCTTCACTCCTTGAGGCTATCCCTGAAGCACCCCAGCTGTAGAACAAAAGTTCCAGCCATGGGGATGCTGATAAAGCCTGGCTGAGCCCTTGAGGGGTTATTCTTTTGAGTCCCCATGAGACTTAGGGAGGGACTTCCGTTTTCATTCTGGGGGAGACTGTGTTGCTCCTGCAGCTCCCCCTGCACCCTGCCACACGTTTAGTGGTGACCCGTCCTCCTGGGGCCACCACGAGCAGAGAAAACGCTGTTTGCCCTTGCAGGCCGGTCCAGGCCTGCAAGGCATTATGGGGCGCTTCCTCGTCTTCCCCGTGCATATTGTAGCAGCGGCTCCCACCCGGGACCCCCACATGCCTCTGCGTTGGAGAGTCACCTGGGGAGCCCACCCCCGGTAGCTCCCGCCGGCTCCCCGCACGGCCAGCACCCTCACATGCTGCCGCGGGAGCCAGCACCACATTTCTGGTCTGCCCGCTCCGGTGGGCAGACACGGAGGCCAGTGCTGGGCTCGCTGGCCTCGGGGGAGTGCGGCAGCACTCCCCCCTCTTTCTTGCAGTCACGGGGGAGTGCGACGGCTCTCCCCCGTCCTCCCTCCTCACTTTGGGGCCCGGAGATGGGGTCCTGGGCCCCCCACCAGCTTCACGGGGAGCGCGCCGGCGCTCCCCGACTTGCCTCTTCTGCAGGGGCCAGGGTGGGCTCCTGGCCCCCCCCGACCACCTCTTCTTCAGGGCCCGGGGATGGGGTCCCGGGCCCCTGGGCCTCAGTTCACGGGGAGCGCGACGGCGCTCCCTGACTTCTCTTTCTTTGGGGCCTGGGGATGGGGTCCCAGGCCCCTTGGGCATATTTTCAAGGGGAGCGCGAGGGCGCTCACTGACTTTCATCTTCACGGGGGCGCGACGGCTCTCCCCCGCCTCTGCCTTCCCCACACAGGGCCCGGAATTGGGATCCCGGGCCCCTCCCCCTGCAAACCTTCACGGGGAGCACGCCGGCGCTCCCAGGCTTCATTTTCGGCGGGGGCCAGGGTGGGCTCCTGGCACCCCGCAGGGGCACCTTCACGGGGTGCGCGATGGCGCACCCCGACTTCACTTCTTCTGGGGGGCAGCCCCCAGGACCTGACCCACCCCGGGGGCCTATCCAAGACCAGCAGCGGAGCCCCACGTGCTTCGTCGTCGGTCTGCCAGAGGTCAAAGGTCGCCCTTCTGGGGGGCATTTCTCAGCCCCCAGGGGACCGATTTTCGTGATTCTGGCCTCTTCTTGCTCCTGGTGGCACACCCCAGCCACTGGGAGCACTTTCCTTCACCCTCCTGGTCTCAAGGAGGGTGCATTCAGCAGGAAGCTGTCTTCACTGGCTCCCTGCTCCAGCCTTTCACCTGGCTCTCTTCTCCTTGCACAGAGGCCCAAGCGTCTGCTCACTGGTCCTGGGCTCCTCTCCTGGCGCTGTTCAGGATCATGGGACAGTCAGGGGGTTCCTCCTTCCAACTGCCCATTGTGCCAGGCTCCAGCACCCTCTGCTTCAGCAGACCACACCCCAGAGAGAGCTCCTCTTCCTGTGCAAGTTCTTTTAAAGAATTGGGGAGGGGGCTGGCAGGAAGTCTCTGTTTGTCCTATCAAACAGTGACACATCACTTCACTGCCCCTGCTCCCTCCTTTCTGCCCAGGCCTCTGGGTTGGTTCAAGATGGCATCGTCCAGGGGTCTCCTGCCACATGGACTCTGAAAGCCCCTTCCCCCGCGCTGCCTTCTCCCTTGTGCAGCTTGGTGCCTGGCACCAGGTGACAGCTGCTGATGGATTAGCCTGTAGCTCCACCCATCTTCTTTTCTTGGAGAGGAGGCCTTCGCTCTTGGGAGAAAGGTCATTAATCCAGCCTGCCAGGGTCAGCCCCCAGCCAGGTCCTGGTTATGACTTGACTTAGAGAAATATGTCATTTTTAGATGAACCAAAAGCAGTACAAATATGACTTTGGACTCTGCAGAATACTTGTTCTCACACCAGTCATAGTGGACCTTAGTGCGTGTCTGGAATTTGTAGGCCTTAGGAAAGTGAAACTAGCCCATGGGCTTCACATCCCCATAGGGGAATAATGAAGTGAAAAACAGTAAAACACACTGACTTTCCCTGGCATGTTTCTTCCCACTGTATAAAGCCTATTCCATGTCACCACCCAATACTGCATAAGTCCTGCCACACCAGTCTATCTGCACCTGCTCCTTGGCTGCGCACGCCAGGAATCTCCCCTGCGCAGCCCCTACACGTGTGCACATGCATGTACACATGTGTCTGCATGCAACCAGCCCGGTGCACCTTACTCCAGCTGTAGCGCAGCGGCCTAGTCAAGCTAGGGGGACACCAGTAAAATCCACAT
Organism: Calotriton arnoldi; assembly: GCA_963921515.1. Taxonomy (NCBI): domain Eukaryota; kingdom Metazoa; phylum Chordata; class Amphibia; order Caudata; family Salamandridae; genus Calotriton; species Calotriton arnoldi. The sequence continues at coordinate 1,131,374 of CAWUFW010005442.1, forward strand.
GCAGTCTCTTTCATCATGAGTTCACTGTGGGTGAGTCCCAACTTATGAGGCTCTTTCACAGTAAAAGCTCAACAAATAGGTGCTCAAAAAGCAAAAAATCTGGCCGGCTCAGAGTGTCAGAACCACCTTCTAACAGTGCGTAAATATTTTTTAAGAGCAGGCAGTGGTCCCAGGGACCACTGCCTGCCCTTATAAAATGAAACTGAAAAGTTTCATTTTTGTTTTTTAAATGAATCCCGTTTTCCTTTAAGGAAAATGGGCTGCATTTAAAAAAAAAACCTGCTTTATTTAAAAAACAGTCCCAGAGATGGTGGTCTGCTGACCCCAGCAGGCCACCATCCCTGGGAGAGCTAGCCATTCCCAATAGGGTCAAAAATTGCACTTGCCTCATAAATATTGATGAGGCATGTAATTTGAGACCCTTTTGGGAATCGCAACAGTCTCTGAGACACTGTTGTACATTGCATTTTGTGAGTCACAAATTGCGAGTCACAAATTGCGAGTCACAAAGCGACGCAATTTCCAAGTCCCAAAATGCAATTGTCGTACATCTGGCCCAAAGTTTGCTGCGGGAGACCAGGTCAAAAGCTGACTTGAGGTCAACAAAGGCAGCATACATGCTGCCCTTGCCAAGAACTACGGTCCACCAGTATATTAAGATAAACCGAAAAGACCTGTTCTATGGTGCTGATATGTTCCCGGAAACCCGCCTGTAGGGGAGTTAGGATGTCATTAGCATCTATCCACTCTTGGACCTTGGCCAAGACAAGGAGAGCTACCACCTTTTGAATGGAATCAATTAGGCTAATAGGCCTATAGTTTCCTGTCAGGGACTTGTCACCTTTTTTGTATACTGGGAAGATCTCCGACCCTCTCCAGGAATCAGGGAAGGGGGCACCAAGGGCAATCCCATTTGCCAGTAGCATAATATACCTGCTCCATTTATCCTTATCATGTAGGAAAATGTCAGCAGGGATACCATCAATACCTGGTGCTCTACCCCCTGAAATTGCTCAAAGGGCAGCTCTAACATCAGCTAGGTCAAAGACCTTATGAGTAAAATACGAGTGGGTGGGGAAAGGATCTTAACCTCATCATCATCACTAGTGTATTGTGATGCAAAATGATTAGCCCATGAATCCTGTGCTACATAGTTTTTTGGCAGCGAAGGGACTGCACCCCTACCCCATTATACCAGATTGCAGAAGCGTTGGGGATTATTCCTGGCACATGATAGTTTGAGGTCCTGCCATCTATTTTCATCCCATAATTTTTGGGCATTTTCCTGCACCTTCCTATATATTTTCCTAGCATTTTGTACTCTACACTATTCTCCTGATCTAATGGCCTCCCTAGGAGTCTGCGTGTTAATTTGCATTCCTTGTTAAACCAATGATACGGGGTCCTAGTAGAATTCTCCTTAGCCCCATGTGGTATTAAAAAATATGAACCCATTTTGGGAAATAACATGTTGTGAAGTGTGGTTCTACCCCAGTGCTGAGAATTAAGGAGAGAAGCCTCCATTTCTATTAACGTATACTCTGCATCGCTGGCAATGCTAGACAAAATGTCTTGTTTCTCTAAGATCATTGCCCATTTAAGTTGCCACATATCATTGGTAGATTGCAGATCTCTGGTGATAAGTAGGTTATGGGGTTGTGTTGGTTCGTATAGGTTCCTAAGTTCAAATACCGAAGATAATGGGTTATGATCGCTCTCCACGCGATCCAATACAACAATGTCCTCAAGGGCATGCCATAATTTTAAATTAATTAAAAGATAATCAATGCGGCTTCCATTGTGGCCATTATTAAATGTGTTCGCCCCTTGCCTATCCGAGACGGTTGTACCATTTGCCGCCCTTAAACCTTTTCCTAGGCAGATATCTTTAATTTGAATAGCCACTTCTGTCCATCTTTTGATTGGTAATATTTCAAGGCATGGAATACCCCAGTGTGCATCTTCCTCTCAGGCCTAAATTTTACCAGTAAGTTCATGGAATAAAAGATTGAATTAAAGTATTCCAGATGTGGGCAGTCAAGGTGACGAAGAATTGGTGATGCCTCAAATCCACTAGTATGTTGACTAAGAATATAATGTCCTTGCTGGTCCACCCAATTAGTGATGAGCTGGTGGCATGAAGTAGCAAGTGTCACTTATAAGTAATGCTTTGAAGGACTTTGGCATCACTTTAAACCCACTGATGCTCCCACATACACTTTGCTTGTCAGTGATAGCTTCAAGCAATAGTGTATATGCTTTAAGTTTGAAAAGTATACGTTTATTATGATGAATACTATACAGTCAGAGTAAATTCAACAACTTAAATAAGAGAAATAACAAAATGTAAAATTAGTAGTACAAATATAAACCTGCGAGGGAGGGAGGGAAAAAGGAGGGTATACATGGTTCATGAGAAACGTAGTCTGATAAAAAATAATACATATGGAAGTAATAATGTATACAGAGTAATATGAATTATAATAAAAGTAAGAGCATCATAGATGGAAAGTCGTGGAGGTTGAAGAACTTCTTGTGCATCAGGTGAGAGAGAAAATGATAGTTTAGTAGATTCATTAAGAAAGTAGGTAACTTGGCTCCACAAGTCCTTTCTCCTTAACACAAGTGCTATAGGACATAAATATGCTGTGTCCAGTCTATGATTAGTGCAAACTTCATACCACCATGTTTTAAATGATAGTTGAGTAATGTCCTTGCAATTTCTTGTTATTTGCTGGGAAGCAACAGCTAATAGTAAATCTAGTATTTTTATTTTAAAGTTATATCAGCCCAATCCTCAGTTACACTTCCTAAAAATACATTAGATATGGAGAAAGGCACATTAGACTTAAAAATTGAGTTAATTTGTTTCCAAATTTGCAACCAAAACATATGCACGGAAGGGAAAGTGAAAAGTAAATGTTTCAAATCTGCATGTTGTGCTAAGCATGGCCAACAAGAGTCTGGAATTCCTGGGTTTATTTTGTGCTAGGATACTTAAGTAAAAAGTAATCTATTAAATATATAAAAATGTGCTTGCATTGTGTTAACTGCTCTAGAGGATTTTCAGATTTTTATCCAGATTTGTTTCCATGTTGAAATGGGTCAAGTAACGGTAAGGTCACATCCCCATGATAATTCTGTATCTGTTTTAGTTCCAGTAATGGAGATGCATTGTAAGTGTGACTAGATAGTAGAGGCCTTTGGATTTTTGTGAAGAAGGTTGGCAAGTGGAGTTTGTAGAGTCAGATTAGAGGGAAGGTTAGATTGGAAAGAATTGTGGGGCATATTAGCAAGACCGGCGATAAAATTATCGCCGTTTTAGCGGCAGGAAACTGCCGCTAAAATGGCGATAATGGGCTTACTAATATGCGTTATAGAATTCCAATAGAAGCCCAGGTTAGATGTGCAGGACATCTAACGTGGGCTTCTATTGGAATTCTATAACGCATATTAGCAAGCCCATTATCGCCGTTTTAGCGGCAGTTTCCTGCCGCTAAAACGGCGATAATTTTATCGCCGGTCTTGCTAATATGCCCCAGAATGTTTCAAGAATAGTATTTTGTAAGAGCTGGAATCTATGTTGAGATGAGGATATGATGATGGAAATCCACAAAGTGAATGAGCTTGTGAAAAAGATAAAGGAGAATCTTGACAAAATGATTGATGGACCCATCTTAAACCCCTTTTCCTCCAAGTTTTCAATAAAAGGGTCTAATATTTAATTGAATAAATTTAATATGCCAAACAGTGGAGTGAAGAAAAGTGTGTAGGTCATTAGGAGTATGTGATAGTATGGATTCTAATAGTTTACAAGTGTTTTAAAATTTGGAGTAAAAAGCTTTTGAGGTTTACAAGTAAACATTAGGTATACTTGAAATGAAAAGGGTGATAGAAAGGTTTGTTCTAAATCAATGCATAATGGGCAGTATTATATTGAGGTTGAGATCATGTGTGAAGACTGTCTTAATAAAAATGCCTTGTGGTATTTTGAGAGATCAGGGAAATTTACTCCACCTTCTATTTTTAGTTTTAGCATACACATACAAGGTTGTTTATTGTTGCAGAGAAAAGATAAAAGTATGGAATAGATTTTTGTCAAGAACTTAAGAGGAACATTTAATGGAATGTTGGAGATGGTATAAAGAATAATAGGAACCAACATCATTGTGATAGTGTTGAGGCGTCTCCCCCAAGAGAGGTATAAAGGATGTCATCAACTCGTTAGTGAGATTATTTTATTTATGCAATAATCAATATTTACGGTTACACTTGTTTTAAGGGATGAGGTAAATTGAAGTCCAAGGGCCCAATTCACAAAAGTAATCTGAGACAAAATCCTAACTTTACGACTTTTGGTATTCACAAAAGGCATTTAGTAGTAGTAAAGTTAGGATTCCTAACTTTACTACTACTAAACTGAGAAAAATCCTAACTTTACGACTTTGAGTATTCACAACAGGCATTTAGTAGTAGTAAAGTTAGGATTCTAACTTACTACTACTAAACTGAGAAAAATCCTAACTTTACGACTTTGGGTATTCACTAAAGGCATGCCTTTTGTGAATACCGAAAATACAAAGTTAGGATTTTTCTCAGCTTAGTAGTAGTAAAGTTAGGAATCCTAACTTTACTACTACTAAATGCCTTTTGTGAATAGCCAAAGTAGTAAAGTTAGGATTTTGTCTCAGATTACTTTTGTGAATCGGGACCCATGATATTTAATTTGTGGAGGATTAAAATTAAAATTAGAGGGTTAGAAATCATTTAAAAAAGTGAATTTGTTTAGAGGTAATATTTCACATTACTCGTCATTGAGTTTATATCCAGATACTAAGGCAAAAGATGTCACTTCAGATAAAAAAGCAGGGATGGAAGATTGGGGTTTTGACATGAATAATAAAATATCGTCAGCATATGCAGCCAGGTTAATTTGCTTAGTATTATGTGTAAAACCATATAAATGTGTGTTTTGCCTAAGTCAAGTTTAAAATGGTTCTAAAGCTAAGTTAAAAAGAAAGAGGGACAGAGGAAACCTTCCAGACAATACTCTACTCCAAGTGAACTCTGAGGAAGTGAACCCATTATTATTGATGGCCTCTTGAGGGGAAGTATACTGAAGGGAGATTATGGCAATTATTTTAGGACCAAAACCATACCAAGTGAGAGGGTGAAATAAAAAATGGCTAATTCATGCAATCAAAGGCAATGGGTGTTAAGGGTTCATTAATGTTTGTGGATTTTGAGAGAATGTTAAAGACCAATTGGGTATTATACAATATATATATCATCCTTTTAAAAAACCTGATTGTTCCTTTCCCACAAAGTTAGGAAGAAAGGGCTCTAGCAGCAAGGATAAGATCTTTGAATTTTTTTTACAGTCAATATTAACTAGAGATATAGCTCTGTCATTTTTGCTAAGTTTTGGATCCTTCCCTTTCTTTGGAATAAGACAGATTAGCGTGTCTAAAAAAGAACCGGATGATTTATCAAAGAAAATAAAGGACTGAATAAGAGCATGTAGTTCGGAGAGAAGTAATTTGAAAAAGTTTAAATACAATTTGGCAGTGAAACCGTCTGATCCTGGGCCCTTATCTTTTTTAAGTGTAAGTAGGGCAGTGTGTAGGTCTGCATATACAATATCTAATTCTAAGGATGAAAAATCCAACCATAAATGTTGAGGTTTATGAATAGAGGAGAGATACTGCAGAATTCAGGGTTAGTAGGAGAATGATCTGGGGTGTATAGTACTTTGTAAAAACTTTGAAATTGGTTTAAGATTTCTGAATCTTTGTCATAGGAAACATTAGAGGCATCCATGATCCCTTCAATATGTAGCTATTGCTGTTTGATTTTGAGATAGTTCGCCAATAATGTCCCGGATTTATTTTGTCCACCGCAAAATTTGGTGCTAGATTTAAGTAGATAAGACAACGCATTTTCAGTAGATAGCTTGTTGAATTGGAGTTTGCGTTAATAAGCTGTTGTAAAGAGTGTTGTGTTTCAGAGGTGTAGTAGGAGTGTTCCAATCATTTACTTTTTTCAAAAATGTGTTTAGATTGTGTCTGGGATAATTTCCTTTTTTTGGTACAAAATTTATAATAAAGTCACCAGCCAATGACTTAAATGCATCCCAAATAGTGTGAAAGGCAAGTATGATTCATGTAGAAATATTCATGAAAGAAGGAAGTAGAAGAGGAAGTGAATGAAGTATTTAGTAATAATGAATTATTAAATCTCCATCATTTGGGGGATGTAGATCTAGGTAAAATATATAGTTGTATAGACACAGGGGTGTGATCAGACATCAAGATGGAACATATATCTGCAGAATGAAGGGTCTTGATTAAATTGTGGGATATAAAGACAGAGGGCCTTAATTTGACCTTGGCGGTCTTACGACCGTCCTGCCTCGACGGTGATCCCAAGTACTCCGCCAAAATGACAATCTTTCACCCGCCGTATTTAGATGCATGCCGGCTGACTCACCGTCTGCGTCGATAGAGTGTTTCCAGCTGAGGACGCGGTTCACCCCTGCCGATGGGGCAGACTCCAATGCTAGCGAATACTACTCCTTTGCCATCAAGGTGGCGGGTTCCCACTGAGCAGATTTAGAATTTGTGGTTGTGCTGGTGGTCTCCTAGCGGCGGTTCCCAGATGGAGAGAGTCCCTCGCGGTACATGCTCAACAATGCACCATCACTGTGGCTATTGGATGGATGCTTGTATAACAAACCTGAAGTCCATTGGCCAAACGGAAACACCTGCATACCACACTATAAAACACACTCCATTTCAGACCATGATCCTTTGCCATTTCATTGCACCACAACAATTTCTAGCAGAACGTTTGCAAGTTAATTGAGGTTATTTTGTTGCTTCTCCCTGTTTCTTGTCCCTTTATCTTCTTTTATTTATTTCCTTTTGCTTAATTAATTTGATTTCATCATATTTCTTTGCACAAGGCCAGGGCACATAAATCCCCGTTTTACTGAGGGAGAATTGTCAGTCATGGTGGATGAAATCATAAGAGTAAAGCCATAATTGTTTGGAGCCCAAGTCTAAAATACACCAAATTTGGGCCAGACTAGTCAACAGAGTAAATGCTGTCGTAAACAATCTGTGCACATAGGAGGCAATTAGGAAGAGGTGGAATGACCTGTGGGGAAGGGTGCATTCCGTGGCCTCCAAGCACCACCTAGAGGCACAGAGGACTGGTGGTGGTTCTCCCAGGTCCCCCTTACAGCTCATGCCCTGGAAGGAGAAGGGCTTGCAGATCCTACATCCTGAAGGCTTGACAGGAATACCTGGTGGAGTGGAGTCTGGTAAGTTACACTTTACAATGTTTCATTAAATCTCAATGTCCTGTTTGTTCTCAACTCAGCTGTTGCCAATGTGTACTGCATATATTTTCCTAACAGAAATTTCAAAATATCAGTATCAGATAATATGGATTGCTTGTGTGAATGTATTGTGTTGCATCTAAGATTACAGGTGCCATTCTCCCTGATGATATTGTGCCTGTAAGTGTTAGAACACCAAATAACCCAATACCCATATTTGTGTCATATTGTAAGTGTCTGTCACATTTCAACTGCATATTTTCCACAGGTGTGTTCCACTTACCATTTCGCAAGTGTTGTCAAGTTGTCTTTGAAATGAGTACAACTACCATGATGCCCTGTTTTTTTTTTGGTAAAAAAAAAAGGCTATGTCATCTTGCTAAATTCATTACAAGACCGGAGGCTACGTTTTATGCATTATTTCTTTAATGCAACTCCACACAGCCACTTTGAAGTATTACATCACAAAAAACACTATTCATAAACAGAGTACTGCTGGCACATAATAGGCATGCACACAGTACAATCTGCCTCTTTTAAATGCAGCTCCACACAGATAAGTATCTTTTTTGCTGTGTGCTTATCATAACTGTGTAAACTGTACATTTTCTTCTCATCTTGTGTTATGGTATCGTTGACTGTTTCCAAATGTATGGAAACCTTCTTATTCCGTTCATTTGTTTGATTCCCTTTCTGTGTGTTTTAGTTTTTTTTTCACAAGATTGGCGGATGTCTATTCGCCGTGCCTCATGAGGGGCAATTTCTTTTTCAGTCCTGTTCTGTGTGTTTCCCCAGGGCGCCTTTCAGTTGGCTTGAGACATGCAGAGGGATCTTTTTTCTCCAATGCATCTCTCTGCTGAATTGAGTCGCGCACAGATCATCAGCAGCTCTGGGCATCGGCTCTGCCAGTGCATGCCTCTTGATGCGCACTTAAACGGGGCATGAAGTGTCTAGAGAATCTTTAAAGGGTATAGTGGGAAACGGCCCGTCGTGGCCTGATGCCCTACATGCTACCCTCATCGCAGATGGTTTACACAGCTGCTCGCTTGAGACGCCATGATGTCAGAAGGACTCTTGACAGTTGCGGCCTCTCTAGCGATCAGCTGTCATTGAAAAGCACTTTAAGGTTTTTATATGCTTAAATCTTTAGATTGAGCCGCTTTGTTGGCCTTTTGGCCTTTTTCAGCATTTTAAGGGCTTTAGTATTATTTAGGAAAATAGAGTATATTTGGAAAGGAGAACTCCTCCCTCCCTGGGGGTGTATTTTTGTTTATCTCAGGCTACCCTTCTAATTATTCTCTCCTGTTAAGATGTCAGATCAGGACATTAATAGCCCGGAAGCTCCCCTTTCTAATTTTAATGAGGATTTGATTAAAAAAATAAATCAAGTGATGCAACCTGCGTACGCGAAATCTTGCACCGGGTTATGGCCAATAAGAGGCCCTTGGTTACTGATGAAGACATTGACCTGGAAAGATGAAAAAAATTTATGGTCACTCTTCTAGGTGCATTCCAGGAGGGCCAAGCAAGTCAAAACAAAATGGAGGTCTAAGCACCTCAAAGCAAATTGGAGGTCTAAGCACCTCAAATAAATTAGGAGGTCAAAGCACCACAAAAGTATGGGTGCCCTACGAGGCACAAATTTGAAAGGTGTCCATGGCGGCAGGTTTGTCCTAGGTGCTCAAAAGAAGGCACAGGACCAAACCATGGAAGAAGTTGAGTCACAGAATGAGGAAGTGTTTGATGAATATAATTTTTATCTACATCAGGGTGATCTGGATTTTGATGGCCTCTTTACAGAAGAATAGGCCCACTTCCACCTCTAGGGGATTCGTTTTAGATCCTTCGATTCAAGAGATTTTCTCCCCTCATAGTATTAGGCACCCCAGCAGTGCCAAATGGTGCCCTCAAGATCATGTAGGGAAGTTCATAAAAAATGGATTAGAAATCCCCTAGAAAAAGAGGCAAGCAATATCTTGTGAGCGGAATGTTCAAGACCTGTGATCCAGGAGAAGGTGTGTTTGACACCTTATCTAGACCCAGCACTAATTACTTTTTTATTTAAACTCGGCAGAGATCCTGGAACAGAGATGAAGAGATTCCTTAAGACCTGCCAGGATCATCTTCTTGATGTTTTAGGACCCCTCGCCAGAATAATTGACATGGCAGAGGAGTCCCATGTCAACGAGACTCCGGTGGATGTTACGCTTCTCAGAGGATGGAGCCAGAGGGCTCTGATCCTTTTAGGTTAAGACAATGCTGGCATTAACGTTGAACAGTGATAGTTATTTTAACGAAATCCATCCTAAATTGGGGGACCTCGCTGATGAAGAGCCTTCTGAGAACCCCAAGGGCCTTCTCTTTGGGGACAACATGATAAAGTCGCTAGGGAAATATGCAGCTACGTTTCCGACCCTAGACAAAGTCCAAACTAGTATGAGAAGAGTCTTCAACCAAGGTGTTTTCATCCGGGCTATAAGAAGGGGACTTTCTACCGGACGAGCTTCTTACAGGCCCTACTACAGACAAAGAGACTTTGGTAGGGGTTACTAGCCTGGAACGTCATCATGCTACTAGCCCCAACGAGGATGAGTTTCTCATGCAAGAGGATTCCAATCTCATGGACAAGGTACAACCAAATTACAGAGTGAGTACAAGGATTTGTCATTTTTCCTTTTCCCAGAAAAAAGTGTGAGGCTGCCTCAGGTTCTTTTCCCAGGCCTGGGAGTCAATTACTAGGGACCCTTGGGGTTTGGAAACTGTTCAGGGGTTCAGAATAGATATCCTAGCGGTACCACATCAGGTTTATTCCCCAAGAGAACTAAATCTGTCTTTAGTCAAAGAAAAGGTGGTGAAAGAAGAAGTGACTTTCATGTGACAAACAGCGGGTATTGTAGAGGTTCCATTGGTTCACAGGGTTTTCGTAAGTATTCTCTTTCTTGTGGAGAAGAAAGACAGGCTGGAGACTGGTAATAAATCTCAGTGATCTCAACAGCTTTCTTGTATACAGACCCTTCAATATGGAGTTGTTGTGTAGTTCCTATAAACCTAAATAGCATCTGTGCGTTTAGACAACATAGACTGTGGGATTGGTGTCCAGATTGATTCCAGACACCCCCACCGGGTATGCTTACCTGTATATCAGATAGCTCACAGTGCCACTGTAAAGTTCCCCTTGCCAAGGAGAGAATAATTCTTGGCAACTATCGAACATGACAACCCTGATCCCTCAGAATCGTGGAAACAGTACAGTACCTTTCGCTCATTCACTCATGCTCACTTTGTCTCTGAGAGATACACAGAATAAACAGTGGGGAGGTTTTCAATAAGCATTTATTGAACCAGCTTCATTCTAGTGTAAAATAGGTGTGCTGAAACAGATATAAATGATTGTAAGCACCAACAGAGTAAAAGGATGGTAGATCTCTACCATCGTGCTAAAACAATGAATACAGGTAAGTATAAAAAATACATGACAGTAATAAATGCGTACTCCTACAATGCGACCCTAACTAGATGTACCTAAGTGTACCTAGCATGTATATAGGTATAGAGCCAAGAATCCCCCTAGGATAAAGCCAACCCCATTACCTGAAGTGAGAGACTTTGGGACCCTGTCTTGGTCTTGAGATGGACACCCCGCGGGGGATGTCCGACCCCGGCGACCTAGAGTGTCTGCGTGCAGGAACCTCAGCGTCTTGCGTCAGTGTGTCAGCATGGAATTCCTTTTTCTCCTCTGCTCTTCAGCAAAGATATGGTGTTTATATATCCAAACGGGTACCCTCAGGGGATCTACCTTGCTGTGTCATGTTGGACTAGGATGACGGAAGGAATTACTCTTATTCATAGTTATTATGCAGGAGATGGTAGTCCTGCTGAGATTCCAAGCATCCTCATGCATAATGAATGAGGCTAGTTTTTGGAGAAAACCCCATGTCATTTAAGCAGTACCATAACTAGGTAAAAGGTCAGTACCAAGAACCGCTATGTAGTCTAATGGCAGGGGAAATATAGGTGGAAGGCCTGGTTACTACCTGACCCTATATCGGGTACCTGTATGAAACATAACACCCACTCCTCATCCGACTGGACGACATACTAAAAAGTCTAAATGTACTTCTAAAATACCCGGACCTAGAATAAGTCCATAAAAAATGCGTACAAAATGCTAAAATTCTAGCATAAGCTGTAGAAGTCTAAAATATGTTCGTATATATGGTCTGAACGAATGCCTGAGTGCCTGAAAGCCACGCTGTTTAGCAAGAAAAGAAAAGCGTTTATTGTTTTAAAATTCCAAATTTGGTTGTTTTGAAACAGGCCAAATTTTTCCCAGCACACGATGAGCCAAATGTTTATGTGTCCTGGCTAGGAGAGGCAACATCACTGTTGCTTGCCATTGCAGAAACGGGCCCTGCAACTTCTCACAGATCAGGTCACTCGAGCACAGATGATCTTCGTATTGCCCACAGCCAATGCTGGGGAAGCCTGTGTGACATCCAAAGCCTGAGTGTTTGTTGAGGAGCCGGTCTCCATCCCAACAGGAGCTGAAGAGTCCTGTGGTGGCTCTAAGAATGGAGACATCAACATCGGAATACACACACTGAGGACACAGCAGTACATGGGCTGTTATCGGGTTCAGTAAAGCATCCACGTCCAGTGGCGCAACCGATGGAAGTGTTAGACAGAGATCCAACATGCATTCTTGTCTGCAGAACAGGCATCGGAGGACAGGCAGAACACAGTCGATCCAGACTGGTCTAAATGATAGGAACCAAGACTAGTTCAGTTCTCGAAGGCGAGGTGTGCCCAGATGGAGTACCATGCGATCACGGTATCAGTGCTCCAGGAGCATTTTTTCCATCTCCTTGGTGACTGGGATGTGCATTGCGTAGAAGAAAAATTACAATCAGGATTCCGGCTATTAGTAACAGGAGTAGCGGATGTCTTCCAAAAATGCTTCCAAACATGTAGTGTATGAAGGCGGGATTCACTCCAAAGACTGTCTGAAAGGTGCTTAATAGTCCAGAACCTATGGTCTTAAATATGTGTACTATACCCTTCGTATCAGACATGTTAAAGATACGTTGTACCATTTCTATGAAATGGAAAGGGCAGGTTGTTTGTACTAGTGCCTGTATCTCAGCTGAGGACCTTGCGACCTGAAGATCAAAATTCTCTCTGGCGGAGGTTAAGGGCACATTTTCTGTAAAAGTATGGCTTTCATTCGGCTCAGAGTATCAAACCGTATAAAGAAAACCTTCAACGAAGGCCATAATGGCGCCTCCCTGAGTGTGTGGGTCAGTGGAATACTTGCATACAACAAGTAACCCTGGACCTTACAGTGACAAGATATGCGATGCCCGGAAGCACCCCACAACAACCTTGATAATTCAGCATCAAGTAACTCCCATTCAAGAGCAATCTGAATACTGGATTAATCACGGCAGCCGGGAACCCTTACAAATGACAGGATAAGTTTGCAACTGAACCGTTACAGGCCCCGTGAAGCATGATAACCTGGCAGATGAGAGATCCACTTTTCGCAGTTTGTACCGCTTAGAAACACTTCCATGTCCCCACTCCTGCATCAAAATCTGTATGGCAATTCCCAAGATGCCTTGATGAATTCCTCACCCATTGCTTCATATCTGCCTGCCTGTCGTTGTTCTAGGCAATACTGAAACTGTAAAGTTGTGACCGGTCACATTATATGGCCATGAATTAATCATTTTGTGGACGGTGACTCTGTCACAGTGAAAGGTAATTGGTCCAGTTTTTCAATGCGCAACAGTGTATATTTTTCTCCTCTTTGTGCCATTGTTATCTGCTTCTTAGTTAGATTGTATGCAGAGAATAGGGACGCACTATTGATAAATCGTCAAGGCACATAACCGGAACGCAATGATTGTAGCGTCCAGCTTAACAACATAATATAACGTAATTGAGACTGTCTGTGCTGTAGTATGGATAAATCCTGTTCTAGTATCAATAGCAGAAGATACAATGTTGCCCGGTGAATAAATCCTGGATATTAATGTAGTCATACCATTATTAACTACCGCTAAGGCTTTTTCTAGGTTAATTCTATCAATTTCATGAAGTCTCTCCGCAGCTTCTTGTTGAGAGATTTTCCAGATTTCATTATAAACAGCGTATAAGAAACGTTTCTGACGTGGCTTTCGGGGGCCCAATAAAAAGTCCCTTAAATCCACATCGTCTGATAGTAAGGATAAGTGTTGTTTCACCCGTGACAGTGTCGAGGTTTGTAGCCAATTGAGGCATAACTTCCCAACACTGTGTCATGTCACCGTCCCCGGAAGTTCTCGTTGTACATAACGTTAGTCCGGCATATGGATACTAAACCCTTTGGTGGTACCCCTGTATCTTGTTTGACACCTATTTGTGTCAGTGGGCCAAACTAACCATCCCTTCCAATTGGGGTCTGATGAATTGTATGAAATGGTATGTATGATGTCATCTACTGTATCCCCACCATGTGTCGTAACGTTTTGCCACCCCTCAAAGTGTGATTGTGAAGGAATCTGAGGCGTGTTCAAGTCTTTGTTCTTGGCTAGTCCAAGACAGGAAGTCTGTTGCACAGTATAGTTCAGGAATATTATTTGCTGTGGAATGAGGCATGCTTGAAAAAGTGCTTCTGTTCCCTGAATTTGCCATTCCTTCGAACCCCAGACTGATTTCATGTCTATAGCGTCTTTCCATAAGTCAAAACCCTGTTCATACCATTGGGAAATAAAGGGTGCAGAGTAAATCTGTTTGATGTTTGTTAGCATATTTTTCTGTGCAGTTGTAGGTGCAACCTTAGAGTAATATGAGGTCAAGTCAGAAGAGTTAAACCCTGAAAAATAAAACAAATTCTGTGCAAACGTTCTTGAACTACCTTTTGGTGGTGTTGGGCAATGTTCCCATTGGTGGTATGTAAAAACATTACGTGGGATACTGGATTTATGTAAAAAGTGATGACCATAATGTTGGTAACAGTACACTGTGTCGTAATCAGTTGTGTCCTGTAACATTAAAATGCTTGAAAATGCAGCGGATTGTTCTAAATCAGACAACATATTATTCACAGTTTCAAAATCCCAATCGTCAGAAAATGTACTGGAGGTAATGATATAATTTCAAGAAATTTTGAACACATGAGGAATTTTCAAAAGCTCATTGGGACCAAATACATCACTTGAAACTCTGTCCCAAACTATACCATCAGGAATTGGAACAGCTGTAATGTTCACTAAGGACAGGTCTTTTTGTTCACAATGAGATGACATATGAGGTTTTAGGACCAAGTTCACATTTGATACTGCAGAGCGTTCTGGGAGATAGTTTCTATTCATGAGTAAGAAAAAGAGAGTCACTAGGCCAATCCAGAATAGGAAAAACAGTATTCCAGTTATTATCCTGAGCTGTAGCCATGGTGAGACTTGGTAAGTCTTTTTCAGGAAAATGTAAAAAGCATGAAGTTGTTGTTTACGGGAAACTGGAGCTGGCCTTGTTTCAGGTTCACTGGGATCAAGAGAGAATGTATCAAAATTGATAAAGTAGCCAGATGCAGTTCGCTCTATCTTTGGTAGCTCAGCAGGTTTTGTTGACCTGGCAGACGTCTCTTGTAGAGGCATATTGATGTAGATATTGGTGTTAGGCTGCATTGATATTTGTCTTTCATTTGTTTTTTGATGTTCTGTATCAATAGGAACGAGTTCTATTTAATTGTTGGAAAGTCGGTTACTTTGTATTGGTGACTCTTCAAAAGTTATGAGTCTTTCCGTCTGAACTTCCTGTATGGTAGCAAGAGGAGAGCGTCGGCTACCCAGGAGCCCACAAAGCCTACTATTCAGTATCGGCCCCATAGTGTGGTTTGATCAGATCAATGGAGACAAATCTCTTTTCTTTTTTGCTGGCAAGAAGCGGAAGAAGTACTGTTCTTGTTCCTTCGACAGCCGGGACAGGTACAGGCTTTCTGTATGATGGCCCAAATTCTTTCTTGTCCACAATCTTTTCTCTGACCAGATCCTGACTTTTGGGATCCAGGCAGGTCTTGCCGTGACTGATTTGACTTCCCCAGTGGCGGTGCCTTTTACTTGCACATTGCTTTGTAGTGCTCGGAATTCATTGAGATCCTGTAAAACAGCGAAACGTTTATTGATGTCAAATGGTTTTTCATCCGCCACTGTGCTTTCATAGTCGAGTTCAGATACCCTACATTTTCGTTCCAAATAGGACTTTGTAAGGAGTGAGACCTCCAAGGGAACTTCGTGGCATATCGTTAAGATCCCTCTGGACCCCATATAAGTTATTGACCCAACTACCACCCGAACCTAATACCCTTGCTGTTAAAGATTACTTTAAGTCTCGGTTTTTCCTCTCTACAACCAAATTTCCCTTGGGATGGTACGGAGAGGAGTACCGCAATGCAACATCCAAACTTCCCATTGCTTCCTAGAGCTAAACACGGGGCCATGGTCAGAATGTAATGTGCCAACTGCGTATGTCCCCATAAAGACTCGCAAATCTTTTATAACAGTTCGAGCGTCAGCCGAGCGCTGAGACCAAACCCACAGGAATCTAGAGCATGAATCCACTGCCACCAAGATATACTTGTAAGCCCCATCAGATTGTAGGGGGCCGCAGTGCTCCAAATAGACACAAGCAAGTGGTCTGTCTGATATCAATAATGGTGTCTGTGCTGGACGTGCTATGGTGGAACCTTTCATCTACTTACAAATGTCGCAATTTAGGACAAACTTCTTTGTCTGTTTAGTAAATCCTGGCCACCAATAGTGTTGTTTCAGTAAAGAAACTGTCACGGTAATTCCTGCATGTGCAGAACCTAGACCCTCGTGTGCAGCTAAATTTTCGACCTAATCTGCGATCCATATTTGGTATTACTCTATCCCCCACTCCTGGAATTTGAGCATACAGAATGTTATTTGCATCTAACTTGTAGGAGTACTTGAGTGGAAAACCTTTAGGTAAGGCTGTGGGGTGTTTGCGTGAAGCAATGACAGCTATCATTGTGCTTCTGTCTATTCTCGTTCTAGAATGAGTGATTGCAGCTACGGCAGCAGTTCGTACTGCTCCTTTTTCAGCTTCATCGGCCAATGAATTCCCTTCAACGTGAATCACATTGATGACTCAGCGTGTGAATCACATGAACTCTTGGTAGTTCGTTTTTCAACTCAGCTACCTGTTCTCATAGCAATTTATGCTTAATTGTGCAACCTTTTGAGTCTTTAAACCCATTTTGACCCCAGTAGTGAAGATATTCATTATATGACTGGACACAGTAAAAAGAACCACACACAATCAATGTGGGGAATTCTCGATCCGTATTTATTAGTGTCAGTAACAGGGCTTTTATTTCTGCCAGCTGTGTCGTGCAGTTTCCTAGAGGCTGTGTCTTCGTACTGCTAGGATGGAACTTGCCTTCCTGCATATGACCCTTCACAATCGCACATACGTTGCTGTATTGTTGTTTACTTCCTATGGCCGGCTGAGCAGATCCGTCAGTGCAAATAATATATTCATACTGATTTAAAGGCATTATTTCATTTGGGAGAGGATATTTTTGTTTGTATTGCAGGAATGCTTGCGTTTTGAGTGTAGAGTCAAATTTGTAATCTACATCTGTTGCAATGAGAGAATTAGCCCATTGTATCCATCTTGGATGTAAAGCTTTAGCATTTAGAACACTTGCTTTTGTGACAGCCTCTAAGGCTGGTACAGGAGTAACAACAATTATTTGTTTCCCCTGAGCCAGTGCTCTTTCTCTCACCACAGCAGTCTGTACTGATGTCAGAATTTTTTCTGTTGAAGCAAAACGCATATCTGTCTTTGTGCAAAAGTGTGATTTATATGCTATAGGTACTGTTTCGCCGTCATTGAAGGGTAGGTAAGTATACCCGGATTGGCCCGCTATAACAAGGATCACCATATTTGTGGTGTTTACTCGTGTGTGTAGGTGTATGGAAGCTATCATGTCAGCTTGTAAAGAATGAAGGATATCTGTTTGTTCCAGTGTCCAATGCCTAATTGAAAAATCAGGGCTTATTAAGTCGTAGAAAGGTTTTACTTTTTCCGTGTAATCTAAAATGTAAGTTCTGCCAAAATGTAAGAATCCCAATATGGATTGTAAGTTTTTCAACGATTTAGGAGGTTGGAGCAGCGCACACTTTTCTAAAAAGTTAGCTGGCCAAGCTTTTTCCTTCACTTGAAAGCTCATATCTCAAGAATAGGACATTGAGGTGGACTATTTTCGATTTTTTAAAGTTGAATTTGTAGCCCTCAGAGGCGAACCCCAAAATTATGTCGCTCACCCGGGTCAAGTGATCCATTAAATCATCATCCGTTAGATAAACATCATCTACATAGGACAATGCCTCTTCATCCAAATTCTGAAGTAACTATGTTAACCTAACAGAGAACAACCAAGGGCTATTCTTATTATACCGTTGGGGGATTCGACAGAACTGACGCTGAGCACCGACCACTGAGAAATCTGTCAAATATCTGCTTTCAGGCACTATATTTTGGCAGAAAAATCCATTTGAGATATCTAATGTTGTTTTGTATTTTTTCCGCACAATGCTATTCATCAATGCGGCACTGTGTGCATTCTGTACTGCAAATGTTTTAGTGCATGTGTTCAGATGTCTGTAGTCTAAAACTAGACAGTATGAATTATTGGGTTTCATTACAGGACTATTCATTGAAGAGGTGCAAGTTTCAATTACACCCTGGTACTCAAGTTGACCTAAGATCTCCCTGACTTGTTTTGTTGCTTCTTGTTTCATTGGGTACTGTCTCTGTGGAGTTGCAGTAGTTTTTACTGGGATTTCATGGTGAGGTGACTCAGCATCCCACCCAACATGGTTGCGATATAATGCTGGAGCAAGTGCTACCGCCCACACCTGCACGTATGAATGTTTTCAGTATACTGGAACGAGGTCAGAAAAAGAGGCCAATCTTTTTCAGCAAAAACGATGTCATATCCATAGGTCAGGTTCTCCCAAGAGAGACCTTTAATTTTTCTTGGTTTGTCCCCCTCCATTTGGAGTGTTATTTCATGTAACATATGCGGGACACTTACCCTCATATCAGGTGTCTCCACCGTGATATGTTCATTCAACTCTGCTGTCACCAGAAATTCCATCAGGTTCTGGTAAGCTATTGTTACTTCTGCTGCGCTGTCTAGCATCGTCAGATCCAATTCCCCGTTCAGAAGTTGAGTCCTCAGAATTCTGGTCATGTCTAACTTTAAGACCTGCTACTTTCTTCTTTTTAAATTGAGGTTTTGATTTTGGCTTCTCTTCTTTTTTGGAAGCATAGACTGAAGCGCGTTGCGTGTCTCTGGACTTTGTACTCTCTTCTTGTCTGAGTTCTGACTGTCCTTCCCTCTCAGAGTTTTTTGAAGAACCCTGAAAGGAACGAGAGGAACGTGTATCAGTATCCTGATACCTGTCAGTTTTTTTGATGTTATCACAAATTCTAAGGTTGTACCTCATTTTGGAGGTCTCCTGTTGGGGATACCCACCCCTGGATTGTGACCTATTTTCTCTATACTTTTGTTTTTTATTATTATTATCCCATTTCTTCTTTGAAGAATCAGGTGCTTGCTTGGTGTTATCTTTTTCAGGACCACCCATGAGTTGAGGTTTTGTTACTCTAGCTCCCAAACTATCTCTTCCTAATTCGGCATAGGTATCTTCGATAATTTTAGGTAATTCACGTTCCTGTTGTGAAGGAGTGAAATCCCTCAACCGTTGGCGTATTGCCACTGCTGCTGCGTTCTCTTTTATGTTTGATAATATAATAGTTGATACCTGGGCAAAATTTCCTAACAATTTCATCCCTAAGTTCAGAGCCGGTTCTTCTCCATACTCATTCTGTATTTGTCTTAATACATCTGGTATTACTGCTATTGAAGGGATACTATGAGTTCTGGTATATATGGCAGCGAAAACTGTACCCCAAGAGGTACAATCCTCTATCTGGGGAGCTATCCCCATTGGGAAGCAAATTGTTAGCATTCTGTGTTTTTCGTGAGGTCTTGTGTGTGGAAACACTGCCTCTAATTGTGTTATTTTCTGAGCTGTCCAGAATGTCATTTGCTCACGTCTAGTGGGCATTTTACCCATAACCGCGTGTAGCGTTTTGGAGTTTTTTTTGTTGTAGATCCCTGAATTTGTCCTGTAGGTGTTGCCCTTGCTGGCTGAAGTGTGAGAGTTCTCATCACGAACTGTGTCAGGTTTCTGTAAAGTTTAATTATTTGAAATGGACGTAAGTCTGCTACTGGCATTGTGTCAATGTCTGGATGTGCTGTGTAAGCCGCTAGGACTGGCCAAGTTGCTCCATCTCTTCCGAGCGGACCGAGTCTCACCTTTTCTTTTGTGTGTGAGAGGGTGCCTTTAAACCAGTTTATATGCTCCTGGTAGGTGAGCAGAACTTCAGTGTCCTCATACGGATAGTATTCAATTGGTGTTTCATCTTCAATATAAGAATGAAATGTATGTGTGTGTGCATCTGCTTGTGGGAATTTAACCCTTGAATAGAATACCTCTGTTCTATATGTTTTGTGTGCCTCAATCACAAATGTGACTGTCCCACCCCTAGCTGTGACTCCATAGTTCGCTAGTTTTAAAGTAAGAGCAGTTCTGACATTTTCTGAAATGTTTATGTCACCTTCTTGTTCTTCCTCCCTTGCTGCAGCAGCACTTTGTGCTGGCGCAGCAGCGTTTTCGTCATCAAATATTTGACAGGAAAAAGTTTCAAGGAAACTGAGATAAGGTTTTATGCAAAACAGGGAACTGTTTGTCCTTCAAGCTTGATAAACCTACAGCCAATACGTAGGATATTCCTACTCAGCTGCGGCGAATTGTTCCCTTCCCACTCCAGACGTCTCTGGGAAAATGTGAGTAGGGGTCTCTGAGAACAGCACGACTTAGCTACTCAGATTTGACCGTTAAATAAGTACCAAACCAACGTTGGTGGCGCCATGTTGTGTAGTTCCTATAAACCTTTATAGGATCTGCGCATTTAGACAACATAGACTGTGGGATTGGTGTCCAGACTGATTCCAGACACCCCCATCGGGTATGTTTGCCTGTATACCAGCTAGCTCACAGTGCCACTGTAACACTCCTCTTACCAAGGAGAGAATAGTTCTTGGCAACTATCGAACATGACAACCTTGATCCCTCAGAAACATGGAAACAGTACAGTACCTTTCGCTCATTCACTCGTGCTCACTTTGTCTCAGAGAGATACACAGAATAAATGGTGGGGACATTTTCAATAAGCATTTATTGAACCAGTGTCATTCTAGTGTAAAATAGGTGTGCTGAAAAAGCCATAAGACAGAAACAGGTATAAATGATTGTAAGCACCAACAGAGGAAAGGGATGGTAGATCCCTACCATCGTGCTAAAACAATGAATACAGGTAAGTATAAAAAACACATGACAGTAATAAATGCGTACTCCTACGATGCGACCCTAACTAAATGTACCTAAGTGTACCTAGCATGTATGTAGGTGTAGAGCCAAGAATCCCCCCTAGGATAAAGCCAACCCCATTACCTGAAGTGAGAGACTGTGGGACCCCGTCTTGGTCTTGAGATGGACATCCCGCGAGGGATGTCTGGCCCCTGCGAGCTGGAGTGTCTGCGTGCAGGAACCTCAGCGTCTTGCGCAGCATGGAAGTCCTTTTTCTCCTCTGCTCTTCAGCAAAGATATGGTGTTTATATACCCAAAGTGGTACCCTCGACGGATCTTCCTTGCTGTGTCATGTCAGACTAGGATGACGGAAGGAATGCCCCTTATACATTGTTATTATGCAGGAGATGGTAGTCCTGCTGATATTCCAAGAATCCTCATGCATAATGAATGAGGCTAGTTTTCGGAGAAAATTCCACGTCATTTAGGAAGTACCGTAAATAGGTAAAAGGTCAGTACCAAGACCGTAATGTAGTGTAATGGCAGGGGAAATATAGGTGAAAGGGCTGGTTACTACCTGAGCCTATATCGGGTACCTGTATGAAACATAACAGAGGGTATCCATCTTTTGAGGGCTATATTATAGGAAAGAGATTTGCTGGTGAAATTGGCCCTCAAAGATGCCTACTTCACTATTTCCATGGCCAAGGAGTGAAAGTGTTACCTCCAGTTCTTCTGGGGACACCCTCTCTTTCAGTTCCAGGCGCTTCCCTTTGGCCTCTCTTCGGCTTCTTGGTGTTTCACCAAGGTAATGAGAGCGGTTGCATCCTTTCTCAGAGAGAGGGACTTACGTCTCATTGTCTATCTGGATGATATCCTCTTTATGTCCCAATGTCATTCGTAGATTCTGAAGGATTTGGATATGCTTGTATCTCTTCAAGAGAGTTTGGGTTTCATTATAAACAGGGAGAATTCTATTCTGATTCCCTCAAGGTTCCTAGAGTTCTTGGGCTTCACTATAGACACAGTGAAGGCTGTGCTACTGTTACCACTGTTAAAGATTTCTAAGATTCTTAAGGAAACTCGATTTGTGCTAAGACAAGACTCCTTAACTGTGAGAGAACTTGCCAGGCTTCTGGGCCTCCTCTCCTCTTCTATTGAAGCTATATTTCTGGGCCGTTTACACTATCTCGCTTTACGGAGGATGGAAGTGAGAGCATTTCAAAGAGGTTTGCGGTGTGGGGACAGGGTTTCTCTGGATCAGGAGGCCAGATTGGAGTTGGGACAGTGGCTGGAAAATCTCGATGCCTTGAATGGACGGGCGATTTTTAGGTCCTCTCCAGATTACGTTCTCAAGTCGGATGTGAGTCCTCTTGGCTGGGGTACTCTTCTGGGAACCCAGAATACAGGGGGGCTGTTGACCCACATGGAGAGGTCCTATCAAATAAATTTCCTGGAGTTAACCGCAGGCCTTGTATGCTCTGAATGAGTTTCAAGCATTCTTTGCAGGGCAGATCTGTCCTGCTGAAGATGGACAATGTTTTTGCTGTGGCTTAAATGGGAAACAGCCTTTACACCGCAACCATTGCAATGCATGCATTTACTCCGCATGCCATTGCAATGAAAAAGGTATGTAGCAGTGGGTAGAAGGTGCTGGATTTAACTCCAACACCTTCCCTGAATGTTGCACACACTGGAGTTGGAAAAGAAAATTAATCTATTCCAACTTCCAGCGCTCCCCCAACAGCAAGTCGGGTTAAAGTTTGGCGTTGCAACGGCATGCGGGGTAATGGCATGCATTGTAACATCACATAACCAGCTTAAATACATTGTTTGGGGGGTACAAAATCTACAGACCTATCGGAGTTGGCAAAGAGGCTTTGGATGTTTTGTCTGGAGCACAAGATCAGCCTCAGGGCAGAGTACCTTCCTGGGAAGGCCAATGTATCACCCTATTGGAATTCAAGGTTTTTAAGGGATTACTGCAATTGGTAGCTGATTGAATCCCTCATCGGAAATATATGCCTCTTATGGGGTCCACTGAGATTGGATTTGTTTGTAAGCAGGCTGACCATTCAAGTGAAGAGAAATTTCAGCTGGATGCCAGACCCGGGTGCTCTGGGTGTGAGTGCCTTCCTGCAGTCCTAGAATGGAACTCACGCTTATGCCTTCCCTCCTTTTGCAATGATTCAGAGGGTTCTTCAGAAACTGACGCAGGAGGTGTGCTTTCTGGCTTTAATAACTCTCTTTTGGCCATCTCAGGCATGGTTTCCAATGTCTTTAGAACTAGCTTGTGACATTCCCTTCCTTCTACCTGCAGAGGAAGGTCTTTAAGAGATGTGGATGGAAGGGAGCATTTTCTGGTTTTGACAGGGACTTTGAACCTTCTTGCTTCGAAGGTATCAGGAAATCTAGGGAGATGTCAGGACTTTTTGGAAGAGCTGAGGAAATCCTTGAAGAGTCCTGGACTCCAGGTACCCACAGTAGATACAATGGAAATGGAAGACATGGGTACATTGGTGTTTGGAGAGGGATTTGGATCCTGTGGAGGTGCCTATAGTTGAAGTTGTTGATTTTTTAGTGGAACTGCTATAGGTTTGCAGTCTCAGCTGGACATGCGTTGGTAAATGGAAGGAGTGTTGGAAAAAATGTCATGGTATGTAAAATTCTTAAGAGTATCAGGTTAAGGAGACCCCTTAGACCTAAGTATGAAACTCTTTGGAACGTGAATCTGGTTTTGGACCTGTTCACTTCTTGGCTGAGTAATACATTTTTGAATGAGAAAAGGCTTTCTATAAAGTAAGCTTTGTTACTCTGTCTGATTTCCTGTTGACATGAGTCAGATGTTAAAGCTTTAGAGGTAAGTAACAGAGTTTATGATTCCTGTGCAATGAATTTTGAGATCATAGGAAGGACTAAAACTATGTCGGATACCATATTTTCTCCCAATTTTGATTCATGCAAGAAATTGGTTGTGGTTAATTGTATGAAGGGGTATGACACCAGACTGAGTGAACATCATCCAGATGGTGTTAATCAACTTCTCATTTTCTTTGTAAAACCCTTTAGATCTGTTACCTCTGCAACAATAGCAAGATGGGTTAAATGAGCTATGCAGTTAGCGGACATTGACCTTAATAAGTTTCAAGTTCATTCTATGGGGGGTGCCATGGTTAGTCAGTCCTTCTGGAAGGGTGGCAGGCTAGAGGACATCCTTAGGGCCACTGATTGGGCAAATTCTGGTACTGTTGCAAAACATTATTGTAAGCCGATTGAGCACATGTTGGATGTGGTTTGGCAGAACTACCAACAAGCATAATGGTAGCTTCCGGTCGTGTTCTGAAATAGCAATTCTCCTAATTATATGCTAAGAGAATCTGAATTCCATTAAAGACACATTAATGTGAAGATTTAGTAGGTGCAGAGATGTCCATAGTCTCCATTATACATGTCTCCAAAAGGTCCTTCAGTCAACTGGATCTTTGTACGTTGTAGTTTATTTCTATAGGTGTCTTTCAGAAAGCAAGAGTGAAAGACCCCAAAACGAACGCCAAGAGAGTGAAGCGCTAAATCTAAATCTAAATCCGTATTTGTAAAGCGCGAACTACTCACCCTTACGGGTCTCAAGGCGCTGGGTGCATGCTAAAGAAATCTTTACGAATATCTGCAGTGCTCTTGGTGTAATCCTGGATAAAGTAAAGATTTTGCCCTAACTACAAAATACGTTTCATTTGTTGGGCAGCGGAGATGACCTGCATTAGTTCTGTATATTCCAAGAAATAGAGAATAACTACTCTAGGCATTTTGAAGTAGAAGCAATTGTTTAAGGATGACCTAGCTAATGCGTTTGTTGAATGTTAAGTGGTGGTCCATCTAATAGTTTGAGTAACCTTGGGAGAAAAGATTTAAAGAATGCTATAGGGTTCGTTCCCTCTGTTTCTTCAGGAAGACCATAAATTTGCAGGTTATTCCTTCTGTTCTGATTTTCAAGGTCTTCGACTTGCTTCTATAAGAGGGAAACCTGTGCTTGAAGAGAAGTTACTATGAGGGAGCTTTTATTGAGGCTTGTAATTTGCTGTTCTACTACAGCACATCCTTTCCTCCATGTTGGAACATCTATTACTGAGAGATTGTAGTTTAGCATTTGTTTTCCTTCATATAAAGATGTAGGGCCCTAAACATTTCCAACAGAAGGTCCATTGCGACAGTGGTAAGAGGTTTTGTGGGAGATGGTGGGTTACTTTTAAGCCGTTTGATTGGTGTCTTGCTTGAGTTAGGCTGAGTATGGGTTGAGGTAGAAGAGGAGGACGATGTAGAAGAATTGACTCTTGTATTATGCTGTTGGACCACAATAGGATATTTAAGATATTTAATTGTTGAATTTGTTTTTAGTCTTTTAAGTCTGCCCATGTATAGAGGGCATTAGCAAGAGGAAACAACGGGCAATAAGCAAGAAACAGGCTTTTGCGCACTCATTGAGGAAGAATGTGGAAATACAAATTAGAAGGGCACCACTGCTTAAAGAAATAAAACTTAGTTAGATTTAGGGATCGAGCATGCAGCAGAGGATAAATGTTCAAGTGTTCATATTCCTAGAGCAAAATAACTTTATTCAGGGCCAAAACCTCATTTAAAAAATAAATTCACTCTTGCCTGTAATGTAGGTGTGAAACAGAATGAAACAGACAGCCTCACTTGAAATAGCCAGATGATATTTTCATGGTAAAAAGGTGTTCAAAGGCAATTAGGATGCATGTACTGGCAACTGTGGTGCTGCTTTGGCACCTGCGATATCGCTCCATTGTCTTCAAAATGGCGGGCACCTCTGAGGCAGAAGAGGCGCTCCACAGATATTCAGCAAAGCAGGCTCCCTCAAAGCAAATTGCATTAGTGGCACCCACCACCAAGGTTCATGGCCACTAGCACAGATTGAAGAGTCAGCGTCTACAGGAGATACCGCCTTTTTATCTCCCTGTCGTGCGGCAATTCACGGAGCCTCAGAGGGATGCCGTCATCTTCTGTAAGGGGCAAGCCATGCCCCAGTAGTGAATATGTTAAATTAGAGCACAGTTCTTTAGGGATAACATTAAAATAGCTTATGTAGCATATGTGTAGGATACATACATGTATAGGTCATTGAAAGCAAAGGCAAGAGCAGATATTTGAATATTTAGAGAACAAAAATATGATTACAGGGTAAATCAGGTGACAGGTGAGATAGGTGTAAAAATAAGGGTATCCACTGATAGATGGCTGCAAGGTGTAGGATTTTAATACAAGTTGATCTTGTCAGATGAATGATGGATTGAAAGCAATAGTAATTGGAAAGGGCTGGTTGGCCAAGCAGTATTTGTTATGTTTGATTAAGGGAGCTGTAGGTAGGCTGATGTAGCAGCCAAATTTGCTTGCTTAAGGCCCTTATGGACAGAACAGGTAAAATACGCAAGGTGTCCCAAACAGTCTCCATTTACATCACCTGCCCTCACATACACACTTGGACAAAGATACAATTGGAATGCAAAATGAGTGATTGACATTTCCAGGTAATTGGGCCACAAGGTTTAGATTAAACTCTTGAGAGTCACTATGAAGGTTTCTCCATCCAGGGTGTGACCACAAAGGGACCATTCCAAAATATCTTGCAATTTCAGAAAACAGAGAGCAAGCAGGTGGATTGGTAGTACAAGTAACTTCTGTAGGCTTGCACAGTATTCTGTGTCATGTAGTCATTTATGTTATTTGTAACATCATAGTTGACATCATAGGTGAAATCATCAGGGTTTTTACTCCATTTAACCTTTAACTGCCACCTTTAATTTCTCTTTAAAATTTCACTCGAATTCTAAACATACTGTCAAAAGCAATTTATTTTGAAAACATAGATATAAAACAATGCAAAATACAACTCAAAGGCCGCGATTTATTCAAAGCAGCCCAAATGGCAGCGGCAATCAACTTTGCTCCTAAAAATATGTTTTATGGTGAAAAGTGAACAAGTGCACCATCAAGTGGCCTCTTACTGAGTATACCAAGCCCATATTAATAATTTAAAAGGGGGGTCAAAAAGGCGGGAGCAGTGCAAACATCCATGCAAAGCCATACCATACCTACTAAAATATCTTGGGTTTCCCATAAATCCTTGTGCCGAATGAAATTAGGTGTAAACAATGGGCACGTGGAATATGCCCACATGAACCATGTATTTCCCTAAAAATTATGCATTTTACCCCGTGATACTTGGGCAATTGTCACTGCGCAGAGTGCAAATGTCATTCACGACCACTCTCTCTCACCTTTGCTCTTGTGCACAGCACTTAGCCTTTCCCTAAACAGCATTTTTTGCGCAAGCACATCCAAAGAGGAGATTATTGATATATAACTTTTAATAAGTACTTTGATATATATACATATATATACTGCAAAAAAAAAGGTTACAGGGACGTTATAGTTAGGAATTAGCGCTTAAAAAACCTTTGAAAATCATTGACAAAAACAGAGGCTACAGGGACGTTTTAGTTCAGAAATGGAATTAAAAAAACCTTAGAAATTCATTGAAAAAAAACCAAAGGTTATAGGGGCATTTTATAGTTAGGCTCAGGTTTCACTCATACAAAACCTATGAATTCAGCAGTTAGAGTTAGCTGAACTAACTATAACTCACGCCCCCTGCAATGCACTGCTTATGAACTCACATATTACATCACCCATGACATGGTCAGTGACATCACTGATGACATCTCAAATGACATCACTGATGACATCATCCAGTGACTGAGTGTTTTTAAAATGTTCATGAGTGTTAAATATATATTCAAAGGTGTATTGGTGAATCAGTGGGTGTATGAGTGCCTGAATGGATGATTCAGTGGGTGCACAACTGACTGTATAAGTGAGTGATTAGGTGTCTCAGTGAATGTATGGGTGAGTGACTGGTTGTGTGAATGTCTGTATCAGTCTGTCAGTTGGTGTCTAAGTGGCTGTATGGGTGTGTGATTGGGCACATGCGTGGCTGTATTGGTGAGTGATTGGTTGTCTGAGTACCTGTATGGTTGTCTGAGTGTCTGTGTGGGTGGGTGAGGATGTGTGTGCCTGCCTGTATGGATGAGTGTGTGGGTGATTCAGTGGCTGTATGGGTCAGTGAATAAGTGTGTAAGGGGCTGTATGGATGAGTGAGTGTGTGTATGGCTGTGTTGGTGAGTAAGTAAATGTGCCAGTGGTATATCAGTGAGTAACTGGGTATGTGAAAGGCAGCATAGGTGAGTGATAGGGATATGAGTGACTGTATGGGTGAGTGAGTGAATGTGAAAACAGCTGTATGGGTGAATCTGTGCTAATGTCAGTGACTGTATAGGTCAGTGAGTATGTCTTAATGTCTATATGAGTAAGTGAGTGGGTGTGTGTGTATCTGTATGAATGAGTAAGGGGCTGTGTGATTGACTGTATGGGCGAGTGACTAGGTATGTGAGTAGCTCTATGGGTGACTGACTCAGTATGTGAGTGGCTGTATGAGTGTATGAGTTGTATTGTCAGTGGCTGAATTAGTGACAGAGCAGCTGCATGAGTGGCTGTATGGGTGAGTGGATGTGTGTGTAGATCTATGAATCAGTCAGTGGCTATGTAAATACTGGTATGGGTCTGTGAATGGTTTGTGAATGGTTGTGTGGGAGTGGAAGTGACTGTATGAAAGGTTCTATAGGAGCATGAGTGGGTGTGTCAGTGATTCTTATGATGATGTCATCTGTGATGTCCCTGACCATGTCATGAGTGATGTAATATTTGAGGTCATAAGCAGTGCATTGCGGGGAGTGTGAGTTCAAAAATGAAAAATCCCCTTAGACTTAACATGGGGAAATGGCATTTTGGGACTCCCCTCTCTTCTCGGCCCCCGCTTGACCCTGAAAATTTTATCACAGCAGCTGAACCAAAAAGATAAAGTTTTGTGAAAAGTTTTTGAAGATTCCTCAAGCGGCGCCAAAGTTATTGGCAAAAAAAAAAACGATTTTCATATGGAAATTTTGGTCCTAACTATAACTACCTACTGTCTATCGCCACTAGGTAATGTATATCTGTATAGGTATATATACATAATATACACACACACACACACACACACACATATATATATATATATATATATATATATATATATATATATATATATATATATATATATTCAACTCGATTAAACGCCCTCTTCCACTTCCATGCACAAAAAGAGAGCACAAACTCCTGTTGCAATTTGTGCGATAGTTTTTTATTGCTCACAGATTAAAATGTCATGTTGCGTTTCGCCGTATATATTATATATATATGTGTGTGTATATATATATATATATCAACTGAAAAAAACACAGGTTTCAGGGACGTTACAGTTAGGAATTAGCATTTTAAAAACCTTAGAAATTCACTGAAAAAACCACAGGTTTCAGGGATGGTATTGTTAGACTGACATTTCACTTATACAAAAGCAGAGCAATTCAGACGTTATAGTTAGCTGGACTAACTATAAATCGTGCCCTCACAATGCACTGCTGATGACGTCACATACTACATCACTCATGTCATGGTCAGTAACATCACTGATGACATCTCAAATGACATCACTGATGACATCACTGATGACATCGTCCAGTGGCTGTGAGTGTTTCAGAAAAATTTAAGAGTGTTGTATATATATCTGCTAAGCTGTATTTGAAGAATAAGTGGGTGTATGAGTGTTTGTATGGGTGATTTGTTGGGTGCGTGACTGACTGTATGACTGAGTGATTAAATGTGGCTTAGTAAATGTATGAGTGAGTAATTACTCTTTGTGAATGTGTGTATCAGTCTGTCAGTTGGTGTATAAGTGGTTGCATGGGTTGGTTAGTAGGTACGTGAATGTTTATATGGGTTATTCATTGCTTGTTTGACTACCTGTATAGGTACCTGAGTGTCTGTGTGGGTAGGTGAGAGGCTGTGTGACTCCATGCATGTATGAGTGAGTGAATCCCTAGGTGCATGGGTTCATGAGTGTGTTTGTGAGGGACGGTATGGTTGAGTGAGTGTATGTATGGCTGTGTCGGTGAGTGTATGGATGTCTCAGTGGTATATGGGTGAGTAACTGCTTATGTAAAAGGCAGTATATGTGAGTGTTGGAGTATATAAGTGACTGTATGTGTGAGTGAGTGAGTGTGAGAGTGGCTTTTTGGATAAGTGTGTGCTTGTGTCAGTGATTGTAGAAGAGAGTAAGTATGTGTTACTATCTGTATGAATAAGTGAGGTGGTGAGTGTATAACTGTATAGGTGAGTGAATGGCAGTGTGATTCATTCTTTGGGTGACTGACTAGGTGTGTGAGACATTCTATGGATGAGTGGTGGTTTGTGAGTGTCTGTATGGGTGTATGAGTGCATATATCAGTGGCTGCATTGATGAGTGACTGCGTGTATGAGTGACTGTATTGGTGAATGAGTGGATGTGTGTGTAGACCTATGAATCAGTGAGTGGGTATGTGCTAAGTGGTATTGGTGTGTATGGTTTCAAAAATGATAGTCTGTATTTTAGACTGGGTGTAAGAAAGGTTATAATAGTGTGTGAGGACGTGCATGAAATATTAAGTGGATGATGTCATCAGTGATGTCACCAGTGATGTCATTTGAGATGTCATCAGTGATGTCGTCAGTGATGTCACTGACCATGTCATGAGTGATGTAGTATGTGACATCATCAGCAGTGCATTGCGGGAGCACGAGTTATAGTTAGTCCACCTAACTATGATGGCTGAATTTCTCTGCTTTTGTATGAGTGAAATGTCAGCCTAACTATAACATCCCTGAAACCTGTGGTTGTTTCATTGAATTTCTAAGGTTTTTAAAATGCTAATTCCTAACTATAACGTCCCTGAAACCTGTGTTTTTTTAGTGAATTTCTAAGGTTTTTCAAATGCTAATTACTAACTATAATGTACCTGAAACCTGTGTTTTTTTCAGTGAATTTCTATGGTGTTTTTAACTAGCAATCATGCTTGTAGAGTCGTGGAGAAAGGGGACTGAGCCCCCAACCAGCGCTCAGGAATTCCGCTGCGTAGGACTTACAGGAGGTACCAGAAGGGCTTCTTGGCCCCCAAACTCCCTCAGGAGTAAAGTGGACTTCATTCCCCCACCCGTAGTGTGCCAGGAGGTGCATTTGCAGAGGGATAGAGAAAGGGGCGTGGCCTCCAAAGACCTCTTAGTAATCCCACTGTGTGGGACTTACTGGAGGTAACAGGAGGGGTAGTTGGCCCCCAAGGACAATCTTGGGGGCCAACCACCCCTCCTATTACCTCCAGTAAGTCCCACACAGCAGCATTGGTAAGTTCTCATAGCAGGACACGCCCCCTTTGCCCACCAGTCTGCAAATGCCTTCCCTGGCGCGCTCTTGGATGGGGATTAAAGTCCCCTTGCCTCCTGAGGGTCCTTAGGGGCTAACTAGCCCACCTGATACCTCCAGTAAGCCCCAGATAGTGGGATTGCTGAGAGGTGGACACAGGCCACGCCCCCTTTCTCCACCACTCTACAAACATGCCTCCTGGCGCGCTCTTGGTTGGGAGATGAAGTCCCCTTGTCTCCTGAGGGTCCCTGGGGGCCAACTAGCCCTCCTGTTATCTCTAGTAAGCCCACACAGCTGGACTGCTGAGAGTGGTCCGAGGCCATGCCCCCTTTTAACAACACTCTGCAAACGCACCTCCTGGCGCACTGCTGCTCGGGGGATGAAGTCCATTTTAGTCCTGAGGTCCTCAGGACACAAGAGGACCTCATCACCCCACCAGCAGTGCGCCAAGAGGCGCGTTTGCAGAGTGGTGTAAAAAGGGGCGTGGCCTCGGACCACCTCTCAGCAATCCCACTGTGTGGGGCTTACTGGAGGTACCTGGTGGGCTAGTTGGCCCCTAAGGACCTTTAGGATTCAAGATGACTTAATCCCTCAACCCAGAACGAGCCAGGAGGTGTGTTTGCAGAGTGGTGCAGGAAGAGGGTGGGGCCTCCGGCGAGATGCAGGCTTCTCTTCTCTTTTTTTTTTTTTTTTTTTAGAAGGGGGACTGTGTGGCCCCTCCTTCTCTTAATATATTTGGGGCCCTGGGGACCCCATTCTCCAGGGCCTGAGCCATTTTTTCTTTTTTTTTTAAACAGGAAGGGGTCGGCGCGGCCCCCTCCTGAGGCCATTTTTGGCCTCGGGGACCCCATCGCCCAGGGCTTTCCCTTTTTAAATGTTTTTTTAAATATTTCATTATGGGAGGGGGGCCATGTGGCCCCCCTTCCCTAGACCACTTTTGGCCCCGGGGACCACATCCCCCGGGGCCTGGCCTCACGTTAGGGACTGCAGGGGGAGCCACAATGCCCCCGCGGTCCCAGCCAGCTCCCTACCTCCTGCAGGAGCCAGCATTGCTTTTGGGCAAAGGGAGCTGCAAACATGCAGCTCCCTTTGTCCAAAAGCAATTCTGCTTCGCTTCATGGAAGCGAGAGCAGTTTTTCTGCTCTCGCTTCCATGAAGCGAAGCAGAAGTTTGCAATGACAGGGCGGGAGCAGTGCTCCTGCCCTGCCATTGCAAACTGCAATGTCCCGGGGTGACATTGCCGGAGCCGGCCCTGGGGGGTGTCAGTCCCCAGGGCCATTGATGGCTCCTGGAGGGGGGCCTTAGTGTTTAAAGCCCCGGGGAGGTGGTGGTCCCTGGGGCTTGGGGTCCCGCAACGGACCACTGTAACTCTATTATTCAATGTCCCAGGGAGGTGGTGGTCCCCGGGGCAGTGTGGGGGGGCTTTAGCCCCCCTACACTTAGTATTCAAAAGTAGCCCTGGAGAGGTGGCGGTCCCTGGGGCTTGGGGGCCCACGAGGCCTCCTGCCCCTAATAAATTGAAGCACCGGGGAGGTGGCAGTCTCCGGGGCAGCATGGGGGGGAGAGACCCCCATGCATTTTTTTGTATAAGCCCCAGGGAGGTGGCGGTACATATTAAAGCATTGCCCCTGGGACCTGCCCAACCCGGGGGCATAAAACAAATGAAGCACAGGAGCCCTCACTTCATTTTTAATTTTCAGCCAGATTCGCGGACTTTACGCGAATCCCACCAAAAGTCTTTTAAAAAATGCTTATTTTGGCCCTGGGGGTCGCTGTGGGACCCCCTGAGCAGGCCCAGGGGGTCAGGGTGTTTCTAACCTGTCCCCTTATCTTGTTTGTTGACCTTTTTTCTTGTGACTCGGTTCAACCAAGTCACAAGATGTCTGGCAACACTTTTTGGTTTGGAGTGTTGGAAGCCAATCAAAATAAAGCTCATGCTCAGGAGGGTTCACGGATCCACTGCGGCAGCCAGATAACGTTCACTTTTTATTTTTGAACTTCTCAAAAATTACTGAACGGATTTACACTGTTTAACAAAAAGAACACTTTCTGAACCAAGAGCCACCTTTTTGCCAAATTTGGTGTAATTCTATTCAGCAGTTCGGGCTGTAGCTTTGTCTAAAGTTTCCTATGGATATTAACATGGAGAAAGCATGTTTTCGGACCCCCTTTTTCTCGGTCCCCCTTGACGATTCACTCCGAAACTTTCAAAACAGGAGCTGACCACAGCACTCCATTAGTTTTGAAAATTTTGCGAAGATTCGTCAAATGCACCAAAGATATTGGCAAACCAAAAAAACGCTTTGCCTGTAGAAACTAGGTCCTAACTATAACTACCTACTAGCAGGAAGCTTACTCTTGGTTCAGAAAGAGCCCTTTTTTGTAATTTGATATAAATCCCTTCAGTAGTTTTGGAGTTATTTAAGTAAAAAGAAATATAGATATCTGAACGGAGCATAAGCACAGATCTCATTGTGAGATCTGATTGACTGCCAGCACTTCAACCAGGAAGTGCTAGCAGTCATCTTGATCTCTTGTAAGTATGTGTGTGTTTGTACAAATGTGACGGGGAAGGCGGAGGTAGAGAGGGCAGCCCAAAGCAGAAAACGTCAGCACTGTTCAGGTTTTGTGTCTTTTTCCTAGCCAGAAATGCTTGTATACTTCCCATGGCTAATTTTACCGTATGGTACATACTATTTAAATATTGTGGATTTGAGCATTTGGAGTTTGGCAGGAGTCACTTTTTTTGGCATGCCACACTGTCAGACAGAGGTAAGAGAGACTGCAGGGTAAAAAAAATAGACTGTCTGGACATTGTTTAAGTAACAATTTGCGCAGCCATAGGCACTTTAGGAGATGAGATCTCATTACACAGGAGCTCTGAAAAGACATCGGTGAGCATCTCCATAAAGTGGCATTTTCCCATCCAGTCCTAGGTGATGTGCAATTTAAACATGTTTGCGCTGAAGATAATTGTGAATTTCCTTGCATTTTTGTAGTGTCTTCCCTGCAACTCCGTTGTTTAGTGGCAGGCTCTGTGAACTGGGTCTTGTAATCTTATCTCTTGCAAGTGTGTGTGCGTGTTTGTACAAATGTGATGGGGAGACGGAGGAAGAGAGGGCAGCCCAAAGCGGAAAATGTCAGCGCTATTCTGGTTTCATGTTTTTTTCCTAGTCAGAAATGCTTATAAACTTTCCATGTCTAGTTTTACTGCGTGATACATACTATTTACGTCTTTGCGGATTTAAGCCTCTCGAGTTTGACAGGAGATGCACTTTTGGCATGCCACACTGGTAGACAGCGGTAAGAGAGATGGGAGAATGAAAAGAGGCAGTGGTTAACTGAATGGTTTATTTGGTATAAGCTTAGACTGTCTAGAGACGGTTTAATTAACAATCTGTGCAGCCACAGGCTCTTTAAGAGACGAGCTATCATCT
The DNA here is from genome assembly GCA_963921515.1 of Calotriton arnoldi. Taxonomy (NCBI): domain Eukaryota; kingdom Metazoa; phylum Chordata; class Amphibia; order Caudata; family Salamandridae; genus Calotriton; species Calotriton arnoldi. Next base: position 1,165,949 of record CAWUFW010005442.1, read on the forward strand.
CACAGGAGCACTGAAAAGACATCCATGAACATCTCCATAAAGTGATATTTTACTATCCAGTCCTAGGTGCTCAGCGCTTGAAACATGTTTGGGCTTATAATAATTGTGAATTATCTTGCACTTGTTTAGTGTCTTCCCTACAAACCCATGGTTTAGTGGCAGGCTGTGTGTACTTTTACATAACTCCTGGGAGGATTCTGCTGCTGCGTGAGTTGTGAATGGTCTGTGAGAACCGGACAGTAGGAACATTTTTGATTTCCAGGAAACAACTTCAAACTTCTGTTTTCAGCTGTGCTGGTCCCTGTTTTCTATGGTGTCCTGTGCATTGTACTTTTCTAGTAAGTGAGAATTCTATGTGCATTGCTGACTTGCAGCCATATTTATTATGGATTTCATGCCAATTTATTGCACAAATATTGCTTCTTTATTCTGTCCTGGTATAAACAGTTGTTAGAAATTGGACCCTGTCCAAGTAGAGACCACAATCCTAGTTAGGGTAAGTCACAACACAACCTAAATTATCCTGTGCTCACCCTCTGTTTGCTTGGCACAGAGCAGGCAGGCTTAACTTAGAAGGCAATATGTAAAGTATTTGTGCAATAACTCATACACCAACTGTTAGAAGGTGGTTCTGACACGATGGGCCGCCCAGATTTTTCGCTTTTTGAGCACCTATGTGTGGAGCTTTTACTGTGGGAGAGCCTCATAAATTGGGACTCATCCACAGTGAACTCATAATGAAGGAGACGGCAGGTGGATTTTACTGGTGTCCCCCTAGCTTGACTAGGCCGCTGCGCAGCAGCTGGAGTAAGGGGCACCGGGCTGGTTACATGCAGACACCTGTGTACAAGCGTGTGCACACGTGTTGGGGCTGCGCAGGGGAGATTCCTGGCGTGCGCAGTCCAGGAGCAGCTACAAAGTTAATGGTGTGGCGGGACTTATGCAGAAGTGGGTGGTGACACGGAATAGGCCTTATACACTGGGAAGGAACATGCCAGGGAAAGTCAGTGTGCTTTACTGTGTTTTTCACTTCATTATTCCCCTATGGGGATGTGGAGCCCATGTGCTAGATTAACTTCCATAAGGCCTACAGATTCCAGACACGCACTAAAGTCCACTGTAGCGGATGTGAAAAGAAGTATTCTGCAGAGTCCAGAGTCATATTTGTACTGCTTTTGGGTCATCCAGAAATGTTACATCTCTCTGAGTCAGATCATACCCAGGGCCTGGCTGGGGGTTGACCTCAGCAGGCTGGATTGATGACCTTTCCCTCCCAGAGCGAAGACCTCCTTTCCACGAAGGGAAGATAGGCGGAGCTACAGGCTCATCCATCAGCAGCTATCACTGGGTGCCAGGCACCAGGCTGCACCTAGGAGGGAAGGGCTCTGGTTTCAGAGACCATGTGGCCAGAGACCCTGGACGACGCCATTTTGAACCAGCCCAGAGGCTGGACAAGAAGGAGGAGCAGGGGCAGGGAAGTGATGTGGCGCTGTTGGATAGGACCAACAGAGACTTCCTGCCAGCCCCGTACTCAACTTTTAAAAAGTGCTTGCACAGGAAGGGAAGCTCTCTGGGGTGTGGTCTGCTGAGGCGGAAGGTGCTGGAGCCTGGCAATGGGCAGTTGGAAGGAGGTACCCCCTGACTGCCCCCCAGGCCCCTAACAGCACCAGAAGAGGAGCCCAGGACCGGTGCGCAGAAGCAGGGGCCTCTGCGTAGGGAGAAGAGAGGCCCAGGAGGAGAGCCAGGCGAAAGTCTGGCGCAGGGAGCCAGTGAAGACCGCTCCCTGCAGAATGCCCCCTCTTGGAGATCCAGAGGGCGAAGGAGAGTGCTCCCCGTGGCTGGGGTCCGCCACTAGGAGCAAGAGGACGCAAAAATGGGGCAGATCGGACCCCCAGGGGCTGAGATATGGCCCCCGGAAGGTGAGCGACCTTTGACCCCTGGAGAAGCAGGGAAGCCGGGGAGCGCCGTCGCGCTCCCCGCGAAAGTGCCCTGCCTGGGGGCCAGGAGCCCACCCTGGCCCCCACCGAAAATGGAGGCGGGGGAGCGCCGTTGCGCCCCCCGCGAGGAGATCCCCAGGGGGCCCGGGACCCCATCCCCGGGCCCTGAAGTAAAGCCGGGGGATGCCGTCGCGCCCCCGTGAAGCGGAGGAAGGCAGGGGAGCGCCGTCACGCCCCCCGCGAGGAGATCCCCAGGGGGCCCGGGACCCCATCCCCGGGCCCCGAAGTAAAGCCGGGGGACGCCGTCGCGCCCCCCGTGAAGCAGAGGAAGGCGGGGGAGTCAGGAGCCCACCCTGGCCCTGCGAGCAAAATCCAGACGGGGAGCGCCGGCGCGCTCCCCGGGAAGAGGAGGAGGGGCCCAGGACCCCATCCCCGGGCCCCGAAGACTGGGAGGAGGCCGGGGGAGCGCCGCCGCACTTCCCCCGGACCGGAGCAGGACGACCCGTCTGCCCGCTGGAGTGGGCAGACCAGAACTGATCGGCCGGCTCCCGCGGCAGCACACGAGGGTGCTGGCCGCGCGGGGAGCCGGCGGGGGCAGCCGGGGGTGGGCTCCCCAGGCTGCCCTCCTACTTGTCAGGCTGTCGTGGGTCCCGGGTGGGACTGGGACCCGCAGAAGGAGGAGCCAGGCATTGCGGGGCCCGGGTGGGACCGGGCCCCCAACACGTGGCCGGAGCGGCCGGGGGTGGGCTCCCGAGCCGTCTCCCTACCTGGGGGTCCGGGTGGGACCGGGCCCCCACCCCGCGTGGGAGGCGGCGCGGAGCGCCAGATGGATCGCGGCTCTCCCCGGCACAGCGGGAGAGCCGCTCATCATATATGCATGCAGAGGAGCACGAAGCGCCCCATAATGCCTTGCCAGGCATTTGGAAATCTACCGTTTTTGTGCTTGGTGGCCCCCAGAGGAGGGGGTCACCCTCAAGAGTGAAAAAGGGTGCTGGGGGAGCTGCTGGAGAAGCGCAGTCCCCCCCCAGCACGAAGTTCAGTCCCACCCTAAGTTTCCTAGGGATTTGGAAAGGATAACCCCTCAAGGGCTCAACCTGCATTTATACACCTTCTAGGCTGGACCTTTTGTTCTACAGCTGAGGGTGTATTGCGATGGGCTTCATGGAGTGAAAGGCTGAGTTGGGGATGGCTCCAGAAAAGCATCCCCTGGAGGTGAAGAGGTGTAATTGCACCAGAACTGCATTTACTAACTGTTATTCTTTTTCTAGAGAGACTGGAGGTCACATATGTAATGTGAAGTACCTGTGTAAGGTGATGTCATAAGCAAAGTGGGTTATGTTGCCAGACATTCCTGCTAGGGTGTCTGGCTGTATAGGCGTAATCCTGTGATTTCGTCTGTGATTCCCTTAGGGGCTGTAATTGCAATGCATTCTAATGTCCAACAAAGGTGATGACTACTGTCATTCTAAGGTGTGCGTAAACATGTATTCTTGCTGCTGCACTTAGGTGAAGACCCAGACTGCTAGCCCTTAAGATATAGAGGTGCATACTTTATGGTCAGTAGGAAATGCTCAGTCAGGGTTATGTGTCACCAAGGCAGGTGTACCCATTTTTAATGCGCGTTGAGGTAATGGGGTGGGTCGCCACTGGGATGGTGCCAGTGCGCAGGGCCCTCGCTCCAGGTTAGGCTCAACACACTGCATTAGGGGGCAAGATGATGTGCATACATGGGAGTGGTGGTACTAGACCCCACCCCCCTTTTTGGGAGGGGTGGAGATGTTACGCAATGTCACAAAGTAATTCCAACAGCTTATGTATATTTGTAAATTGGTGCATAGTATTGAGTAGTGTGTGTGTTTAATAAATGTACTCTTACTTTTATAAAGCAAAGTACAGACTGGACAATCAATTATTGAGTGTTATTTCTGCGCACCTGCAAATGGCGATTACTAGCCCACACCACCTCCCTTGAGTAAAGCCTCAGACTGCTCTGCAACGCTACCCTCTGAGAGTCAGGCGCTACAATTGGGTGTTTGGTTCCCAGTGAAGGACAAATGTAGTCATGTTATTTGTGCAGGCCTCACAGATACTGCCTCGTTTTCCAACACCAACACAGTAAATACACCACAAAAGACTCCACACCAGGTTAGAAAAATAGATTATTATATTCAGAACAAAACAAGACCAAAAAGACAAAAATCCAAAGTTTTGAAGTTGAGATATTTAATTTTGAAGAAATAAATGCTGTAAAGAGCTTAGAAGCACATAGCGCTAAAAAGGTTACTTTAGGTCACACTGGACCGGGGTGTAAAGTCAAAGTTCGGGTGACCACGATGAAGAGCCAGCCGGCTATAGGACCCACGCAGGCCCCAGTGAACAAAGTACCTTTCTTGTGCGCAAGCAATGACATGTGTCAATCTTCTCCACGCACTGAGGGCAATGCATTGGTTCCGATTCACGGGGTCGATGCTTTGAAGTCAAACCTCACAGTTCAGTCTTGCGTCGTCGTCAAGCTGCACAGGTAAGTCTCCGGATCGGCACTTCTCGGCGTCGAAGAGCACTGCATCAATTCCGATAGGCCCAGTCGTGATGATGCATTGATTTTGTAGCAAAACAGCTGTAAAACCCAGATCTTAGGCCCAGAACTGGAGAGGGCATGTCAGGCAAGGGTAAGACTCACAGATGCATAGTCCAGTAACATCAACTTAACTGCATGAAGTCTTTTGTGTTCCTGTGACATCAGAAAACAGGACGCAAGCCAACAAGCCCTTGGAGGTCACTTGGAAAGAAGGCAGAGTCCAGCTCTCATTCAACAGAGTCAGAGAGCAGCAGGCAGCAGGGCAACAAGCAGAAAAGCAGTCCTTCCAGAAAAGCGGTCCAGTCAAGTCCTTTGAGCAGTTCAACAGTTATTCTGACAGAGGCTCAGTTCAGGATCCAGAAGTGTCTGAATTGATGGGATCAGAGACCCAGTACTTATGTCTAAATGTGCCTTTGAAGTGGGGAAACTTCAAACAGAGGTTTTGTAGTGCACCGGTATCCCTTTCACCCAGTCCTGTCTGCCAGGATATCTGTGGGGGGTAATCAGTCCTGTGTGTGGGGTCAGGTCACTATCCTTTGAAGTGCAAGTGTGAGTCCCTTCCTTCCTTCTGCCTATGAAAGGCCATCAGAATACAGATGTATGTAGATGTGTACACAGCCACACCTAGCCTTCCTGTGTTTGTGGCTTTCCGGAGGGAATGCACAAAGGGTAACTGTCACCCAGCCCTCACGTGTATTGGTGACAGGCTGCAAGGCACATAGAGCAGGGAAATGTCCAATTTCTAAAAGTGGCATTTCTAAAATAATAATGTTGAATCCAACTTTACTAGTAAATAGGATTTATCAGTACTCTTCCAACGATATGAAACATGAAAAAACTACTCCGTACAGCTTAAAGATATTTTAAGGATTTCCTAATGTTAGCTTATGAGACGAGTAGTCCTCACAGCAGTGAAAAATGAATTTAGCTGTTTGTCACTACCAGGACATGTGGAACACAATAGTATGTGTCCTGCCTTTTTCTTACACAACACCCTGTCCTGTGGGTCACCTAGGGTGTACCTTAGGGGTGACTTAGGTGTAATAAAAGGTGAGTTTTAGGCTTGGTGTTAGACCTGGCCTTTTCTACAGGGTTATCCCCAAACCTTTTGCCTACCTCTGGCTATTTTCTGACCTTCTTTTTGTTTGTTTTAGGACTCTGGGCACTTTACCACTACTAATCAGTGCTAAAGTGCATGCACTCTCTCCTTTTAACATGGTATGATTGGTTTAGCCTGGTTTGGCATATTTAATTTACATGTAAGTCCCTTGTAAAATAGTTTCCCACATACCCAGGGCCTGTAAATTAAATGCTACTAGTGGGCCTGCAGCACTGCTTGTGCCACCCACTGTCATAGCCTTTCAAACCTGTCTCAGGCCTGCCACTGCAGGGCCTGCTTGCGCATGTTAACACCACTGTAACTTGGCATTTAAACATACCTGCCAAGCCGTAAACTTCCATTTTATTACACATAGGTCACCCGTAAGGTAGGCCCTATGTAGCCCTATAGGCAGGATGCTGTGTAAGTGAAAGGTAGGACATATGCCTTTATTGTGTGGCATGTCTTGGTAGTGACTAACAGCCTATATTGTTTCTCATTACTGTTAGGCCTACTCCTCTCATAGCGTAGCATTGGGAATTCCCTTATTTGTGTTTAAGTGGTAATTCCTTATCTGAAAGGAGTAGCGTTGCCATGTTTGGAATAGTGGTGACAAATCCTGCTTACTGGTGTAGTTGGATTTTACATTACTGTTTTAGAAATGCCACTTTTAGAAAGTGGGAATTTCCCTGTGCATATTACTCTTTGTGCTTTGCAGCCTGACTCCAATCTATGTCTATGCCTGAGTGACAGCTACTCTTTGTGCATACTTTCCAGACAGGCACTACACAGGAAGAGCTGCGTGTGACAGGGATTTCATCTGCATATTGATGGCCTTCCTGGGCTTGGAGAGGTAGGGCGTTCGCACTTTACATTCGTATAGGCTGTGTCCTGCCAGCACACAAACTGCTGATTTACCCCTTACTGATGTCTGGAGCCAGGGCTGGGTTGAAAGGGAGTGCTGTGCACTTCTAAGGTTTATTTGGAAGTCACCCCTTGAACAAAGATAATTTACAGGGGCTTTGATGCCATGATTTTAGACACTGCATATAACTTGTAACCAGACGCTACTGGCTCTACAATCTGCACTTTGCCAGAGGAATGCTATGCTGTCAGGAGAAACCGCCATTGGGACTACTTGCTTTGCTGTGTTGGCCTGCTGCCTATTGACTACTGGGCTACCGGAGGGACTGTCACTTTGCAACTTGTCCTACGGGCTGGCCTGCTGCTTGCCTCCCTGCTTTTGTGCCCCCAGTTGTTCTCCAGGGACAAGTGGCATGCCCCCTCCCTATTCTTGCAGGGGTTCTTGAGGATTCCGGAAGATACACCCTCTCTTGCACGTTGCTCAAGAATATCTCAGTTGGAGCACTTCTTTTTTGTACAAAGACAAGAGCAGGTTGTGTATTACTTTTACCATGGTCCCCTTTCCGCGAGGGGACAGTGACATGCAGTGTCTGGGGGAAAGTGCCATCCAGTTGCACCATCTCTCCAATTGAGGACCCCGTGGCCGGCTGCCTGAAACCCCCCCCCCCCAGTGGGGCCCCTTTTGCGGGGAAGCGACTGTGCTAAGGAAGGTTGCCTGTGTTTGGGCGAGTGATCTGAGGCAGTACAAGGCAGCACCTACTGCTGCAGAAACCACGGGATGCCCTCAAAGAGGACATGTCTGGTGAAGGCATGTTTCCCTGTGTCCAGGGGCAAGCCGGCACTCAAAGACTCACTCCAGCCCCTGAACGGACTTACTTACCTCAATGCTTACCGGCATGGAGCCCTCTACACGGGTTCCTGAGCTGGCCTAGTCACACCTACATCCACCAGGTACTGTGGGGTTAACGGGAACTTGCATGGGTACCACTGCCGTCCCACATTCTTTCGCCGGAGGCCCGGTCTTCCAGAAAGGGGGCTGGGCTTCACAGTTTTGGCAACTACACTGCACCCCCAGGGGCAGCTGTCCCTGATCATTCTGAATGCCGGCAGCCAGGAGAGACCCAGGGAGGTCTCCTGTGCCCACTACAGCATTAATCACTGTGTTTAGGCCTTACCTGAGGAACTGCATATGTTGGCTGGGACCATAAGGGTTGAGGCCATGACAGAGGATACCCGCTTCCTAGAATAAAGAATACATTGAATTTACTGCATCTGGCATAGTAGCCATGCAGGTGTTCCTGTGGCCTCCAGTTCACATCTGCAATGATCCCTAAAGGGGCTCACCATCTTACAGCATAACTTGTAATAGAGGCACAGGTGCACTGCAACTATGAGTTCACTGCATTTGTGGTGATATATGGTGATTCATATGCTTTCTTGCTCTAACCTAACTACTGCATATCATGCCCTGATGTTATGATGTATGTCATTTTGATTCTTGCATTGTCAGGATAATGAGTGCTGACTCAGGATTTACAGAGTATGCACAGTATTTATTATTCATATCGTTTTGGTTTATATTTTATGTACAATATGCACTATATATTTTTATATAAGCCTGTGTGGAGTCTCTTTTGTGGTGTGTTCATTCTGTTTCTGTGTGAGTGTGTTGCCCAAACGCTTTACACATTGCCTCTGATTATAAGAATTCCTACTCTGTGCCAAGCAACCAGAGGATGAGCAAAGGTTTTCTTTGGTTTGTAACTTACTTGCCCTGACTAGAGTGGTGGGTTTTACCTGGCTTAGGTGCCTACCCTAGTTAACCAGAAACCCTATTTCTAACACTTTGCTAGTATTTTTAAATGTGAAATTGAAGTGGCAACAAACTGCACACACAGGCCCTGCAATGGCAGGCCTGAGACATGGTTGTGGGGGGCACAATCAGTGCTGCAGGTCCACTAGCAGCATTTAAATTACAGGCCCTGGCCACATGTAGTGCACTTTAGTAGGGACTTATAAGTACATGAAATATGCCTATTGGGTATGAGCCAATGTTACCATGTTTATGGGAGAGAGCACAAACACTTTAGCACTGGTTAACAGTGGTAAAATGTGCAGAGTCCTAAAGCCAGCAAGAACAAGTACAGAGAAAAGGAGGGAGGCAGGAAAAAAGTGGTGGGAAGACCACCCTAAGACTGTCAAGTCTAGCATATCTCCCCTCCAGCTGAAAGTGGAGAGAACTTCCAGACCTCTTTGGAGCTCTCCTCACTAAGGTGGAAGAATCTGGAGAGACAGTCAGCATTAGTATGGTCAGTCCCCAGGCAATGCTCCACTGTAAAGTCCATTCCCTAAAGGGAGATGGACCACCTCAAGAGTTTAGAATTTTCACCCCTCATCTGCATGAGCCATCTGAGGGGTCTTTGGTCTGTCTGAACCCAAAAGTGAGTCCCACACAGGTATGGTCTCAGGTGCGTCACCCAGACCACAGCAAAAGCTCCTCTTTCAATGGCACTCCATCTCTGTTCCCCGTGGAAGTAACCTCCTGCTAATGAAGGCTACCATTTGGTCTAGGCCCTCCTCATTCAGCTGTGCTAATACTACCCCATGCAATGCTCTGAAGCGACCATCTGCACGATGAATTCCTTGGAGAAATCAGGGGCCCTGAGCATAGGTGCTTTGCACATGGCTTCCTTGAGAGAATCAAAGGCTTTCTGACAATCCTCTGTCCAGATCACCAATCTGGGCTGCTTCTTGAATGTTAAGGGGGCAATAATGGTGCCATATCCCTTAACAAATCTGCAGTAATAGCCAATGATGCCTAGGAAGGCTCTCACTTCCATTTGGGTTTTAGATTGTTCCCAGGCCTTGATGGTTTCAATCTTGGCCTGGAGGGGCTGCACCTTGCCTCCACCTACCAAGTGTCCCAAATACACTTCTGAACCCTGTCCAATCTGGCACAGGCTTGCCTTGAGTGTCAGGCATGCCTGTTGCAGGGCCTGAAGCACCTCATGGAGGTGATGCAGATGTTCCTCCCACCTGGAACTGTAGGCGGCAATGTCATCTAAGTAGGTGACACAGACAGCCTGCTTGCCAGCCAGGACCCTGTTAATAAACCATTGGATCCATAGGTTATTACTCGGAATTGATAATGTCCCTCTGGGGTTGAGAATGCTGAGCTCTCTTTTGCACCCTCTGTCAAGGCGATCTGCCAGTACCCTGATCTCAAATCAACAATACTAAGGAATTTGGCAGTGTCCAGCATGTCAATGAGCTTGTCAGTTTTGGAGATGTGGTGGGCATTAGTCCTGGTTGTTATGTTGAGGCTTGTATTGGCACCACACCTGATGACACTCCGGTAAGTGCAGGAGTGCCACGGCCTACCAAGAACTCAGACCACACAGGGAGTTGGTTTCTGTGCAGTTGCGCGGGGTCTCTACCCTGAGATCTCGCCCCGCGGCTGCGCACCTTTATTTTGCGAGCCCATGCAACGTGGGCGAAACCAACATCAACTACACCGTGGGGTAAGCCTAAGCAGACCCCCGGCTACATACAACAGGTTGCGGGCGTCCGGATACCACAGTATTGCGATGGGCAATACTACATTCCTCCCCAAAACGAAACATTAATAACCATAATCAACATCCTGCATTAAGAACTGGGATGACACGGGTGCGGGCTCCCATCCCTGTACATGAGTCCTTACCAACGTTGCCGACTCATTGAGCAGGTAGTTCATGATCAGACTTTGGACTGGGGTGATGTTCACCAGAATCCCAAGTACAGGGCGAGCTTCTAGCAGTGATAGTTTCTCAGTCTGCTGGATGGCTGGGGGGTTGTCCCTCAGACTATACTTGGTTCTAGTCTCACGACCGATTCATGGATTGCCTCTGCACTCGTGGAGTTATTCGTTGAGTCCATACCGGCTTTGGGAGCCCTTACTGGTAAGTCATCCTTCTCTTGCTTGACATTTTCAGGTTCCGTTTCTGACCATTCATCTCTGTCTGAACAGTCCAGACTCTCCTCGCCATCCTGGGATACTGTGATGCGTCGGGGATGGAATTTTTTAAACGCCGAGACGTTCCGCGGTGTAGCTTCTAGGCCCTTCCGAGCCATGACTTGTGTTCCTTTCATTGAGGAGATACACCATGGATCCTTCTCAAACGGCAGCCTGAATTTGCTACTGGGGTGTCGATCTCGGACCAGCACATAGTCCCCAACTCCTGCTGGCTTTGTCATTCGAATGTCTCCTCCGACTGTATACTTCTTGATCATTGAGGGTTGCCGGCCTCCACTTTGGGTGATGAGATATTGAGTCCGTGACTACTCTCCCCATGGAGAGATGCCCAGGGGCTCGACCGGTAGTTGAGTGTGGTATTTGTCGACAGTCTCTTAGAAAGGAGATTCCCCATTGGCAGAGGCAATTCTGATCACGTTGTTCAATGTCCTCATGAAGCGTTCAGCTTCCACATTGGCTTGAGGCCACTTGAGGGTGATTTTTCAGTGGACGATCCCCATGAACATGAAGTAGGATGCTATCTCCTACCTTTGGAAGAGAGGACCATTGTCAGTCCTCAGTTCTTTGAGTAAACCATGGGTGGCCATTATTTTGTCTAGCTTCGGAATGACCTCCGCGGAACTTAAGGATGATAAGACCTCGACCTCTGGATACTTCGAGTAGTCCTCAATGACTACTGAAGTATGTCTCCCATCCGGGAGGCTCCTAAAATCCATGTTGGTGCATATATAGTGGCCCTTGGGACATGGTTTGGTTATTATGGGTGCTGGAGGGCTTGACTCGCCCGACGCTTGACACCATGAGCAGGCTCGCACTGTTTTCTCGACTTTCTCATCCATCAGGGGGAACCACACCATGGTTCGGAGGCAGTTTTTAGTTTTCACCATCCCCTGATGTCCGGCATGTGCCAGTTGTATTGCTCGATCAACTAACGACATGGGGATAACTAGGCGATGGCCATGCAGTAGGCATCCGTTGGGATCAGCACTCAGTTCCTGTCTTACCTGGTATAGGCTTTCCAACACCATTCGAGTCTCTGTGGTAAAGAGAGTCCATTGGCTTTTTAGATGGTGCCACTTATTTGTCCTTACAGCCTCCAGAGTTTTTTGCAAACATTCGTCTTAGGAGGTGGCTCGACATAGGTCTTCAAGTGACATAGGCAGGGGGCGAGACCGTTTACCACATATCGCACGTATTCTTCAGTCTCCTCCGCATCCTCCTCTTCGTTGGGCGTGGCCGGCCAAGCATGTCGGGACAGGTTGTTCGCCCCGGGGTGATACTCAACTTTACAGTTATACTCTTGCAGTTGTGGCACCCACTTTTCTATTCTGGGTGGTGGTTTTGACGCAGTCCCTGTGAACAGAGGGTTTAGAGGCTTGTGATCAGTTGTGACGAGGAATGGCTTCCCATACATGTACAGATGGAAGTGACAGCACTCCCAATGAATGGCAATGGCCTCCTTCTTAATCTGAGAGTACCTCTGCTCAGTGGTGGTTAGTGATCTGCTTGTGAAGGCCACTGGCACCCACTCTGCCTCTCTGCCGGGCTGCTGCATCAAGACAGACCCCAACCCTCGAGGACCTGTGTCCACTACAATCAGAGTGTTCTGTTGAAGATCGAAGTATTGCAGGGTGGTGGAACTGGAGAGGGCAACTTTGGTGTCTTGAAATGCTCCTTCTTGTTCAGGACCCCAAGACCATGGAACTGAGGCCTTGGTCAACTCCCTCAGTGGTAGCGTTAGCGAGGAGGGATCTTTTATGAACCGGCCACAGTAGTTGACCATACCAAGGAAGCTGCGCATCTCAGTCACACTAGTGGGTGCTGGTGCATCTTTAATGTCTTTCACCTTCTCCGGATCTGGGGCCACACCCTCCGAAGAGAATATATATCTGAAGAATTGTAATTTCTGCTGCAGAAACTCACATTTGTTGCGGTGGAGAGTGAGTCCCGAGTCCTGAATCCTTTGAAGCACTAGTCGAAGTCTGGCATTATGTTCTGGTATCGACTTGGCATAGATCAAGATGTCATCGGTGATGTTGACCACCCCCGGAAGGTTAGCAAAGAGCTCTCCGATGGCTCTTGATTCCCTAAATATCAGCCGCCGGTATTGTCGTAGGCCTACATGTGTGGAGAAAGTTGTTATGTACCTTGATTCTTCGTCTAGAGCTAGCTGGTGGTACCAGAGCGAAGATCAATCTTAGAGAACCAGCTAGCCCCACTGAGCTCACCAATGAGTTCATCAATGGAGGGGGTAAGATGCCTCTCCCGTTTCATTGCAGCATTAGGGAGGCGCATGTACACACAAATCCTCACCTCTCCGGGTTGTTTCAGCTTTCTTGCAACGACAATGGGCGATACCCATGGAGTGGGCCCCTTTACTTTCTCTATGATGCCTGCAGCTTCTAACTTGTTGAGTTCTTTTTCCACCAGAGGCATGAGGTGAAATGAAATGCACCAGTGTCAAAGGGTCACAGGCTGGATAGATGGGTCTATATGCAAGTGTATCTGCTTCCCTCGTAGACATCCAATGCCATTGAAAACTTTGAGGAATTCGTTCAGGATGTGACTGACTTCTTCTTGGTGTATTCCAAAGGCAAAGGTGACTATGCCCAGGGCCTCCGCTGACCGGCATCCTAAGAGCATGCCGTGACATTCGTCCATCACATACACTTGGGACTCGACTGATGTATGTTCATACGTGGTGGTCTTGAACTGGCCTCTATGACTAGTGATCATTTCTGACCATACGCAAAAACTTTGATTTTTGCTGAAGCTAATGACACCGGCGTGTTCATCTTTCCATAGGCCTCTGATGACATTATGTTAATGGTAGCCCCCGTGTCCACTACCTTAGTGGAGAGGTGTCTGCCCACTATTATGTGGCATTGGGGTAGCTGGCTCGATGGTTGGGCTGCCATGCCAATGGTGAAGACAGTGTGTTTTTCCCTCTCATCGTCGACCATTCGCTGCTTCTTTCCTGGACCTCAGGGATATTGTTGACCGTTGATCGCGGGGTTTGCCATTTACTGGAGCGGCATACCTTCATGAAATGATTTCGTTTTCCACACACCGTGCACTTTTTGCCCCTTGCCGGGCACTCAGAGGGGCGATGAGATGGTCTCTCCACAGTATCTGCACAACTGTGTTCTCGGGTTCCTTCCATTGTTTGACTGCAATGTTGCGTTGGCAGTGATGACATTAACCGGCTCCGTCTTGATGGGTTTTTGAAGGGCAGCCTCCATGTGCGCTGCCCGCGCTCTCAAACATTCACTGGTCCTGCCAATGGTGAGGATGTCCGCTAGTGATTTTCTGGACTCTTCCAGGATCCTTTCTCACAGTTTCGCAGAGGCACACCCTTGAATGATCTGTCCCCTTTTCTCTTCTGTCTCATCATGAAAGCCACATGTGCTGGCTAGCTTTTTCAAACACGCATAAAACACATCAAGGTATTCTTTTGGCTGTTGTCTCGCCTGCCTGAATATGAATCTTTCATAATCTTGATTAGCCATAGGCTTGAAGTGAGCTGTTAGCGCTGCAATGAGGGTGAGGTGTGTCTTGGGTGTCGCTTCTACCACTGTTTTGGATATTTTGAAGATGTCTCTCCCTCTAGATGAAGCAGCATGGCTCGTTTTTGCGCGTTATCTACTTTCATGGCTTCAAAAAACAGGAGAACTCTCTCCACCTACTCCTTCCACTTTGGGGCTTGTGCTGAGGAGGCCCCTTCCACAATGAAAGGCTCAACTGAAGGAATTCGGGCCATTTTGCCTCTCAGTTTGTGCTGCACTTTCATGTGCCTTGCCTGGAGTAGGCATTCACCCTGTGGTCCTCTCCTCTTGCCTGGGTAGAATTCCTTTGTGATCTGGCTGTGCTTATTCTTTGTGACTCTTGTTGTGTTGTTATTTTTTTTTTTTGGGACAGTCAGCGATTGAATGGGCTCTCCGCCCTACTTACAGACTGTAAAATCTGCCCCTCAACACTTTAGCCAGCATCGGGACACAGTTTGCCTGGGAGTATTGTAGTATGGGCCTGGTGAAACTCTTAGTGGGCGGGGCCTGCCCTGACATCGTCAGCCGTGCTGCTCTGGCAAGAGATCTGTTCCGAGGCGGAGAACAGTGTAGGAGAGTTCTAGCCGCTTGCCTCCAGGACATGGTGTACCACTGCAGCACGAGCACCGCGCACATGTGGTGATGGGTGCAGCCGCTGCCGGGGCACAACAGGCGGTCCAGACTACCCTCGTTGCCCATGTTATGTTGAGGCTTGTATTGGCGCTACACCTGACGACACTCCGGTAAGTGCGGGAGTGCAGCGGCCTACCAAGAACTCAGGCCACACAGGGAGTCGGTTTCTGTGCAGTCGTGCAGGGTCTCTACCCTGAGAGCCCACCCTGCGGCTGCACACTTTTATATTGCGAGCCCACGCAATGTGGGTGAAACTAACCCTGGGCAAAGCACTACGCTACGCTCGCGTAGTTTGCGAAGTTTGCGCTACTTCGCACAACGCGAATTGCACGTAGCACAGTGCAAACACGCGTAGCGTAGTGCAGCGGTCATTTTTGCTTGCTCGCGGTCCTCAACGTCAAGTTGGCGACCGCGAGCAAGCAAAATGACATCCCGGCGAGACTTTTTCCTCGTTCGCGATCAGCAACATCAAGTTGCCGATCGCGAGCGTGGAAAATAAACCTCCCAGCGAGATTCTCAACGCGGGGAGGTCAGGTTTCTCATTGCGAGTGGTCGCGTATGCTCGCGACCGCTCGCGATGAGAAACTACCAGTCCGCGTTGAGAAGCTGCCGCTCGAGTAAAAATCTACTCGAGCGGCAGTAAAGACAGCTCGCACTGTGCAAGATGCCGTTTTCAATGATTGCACAGTGCGGACAAGCATCCGGCACTGTGCAATCATTGCGAACAGTGCACTACGCAGTTCGCGTAGTGCTACGCGTAGCTCGCGTAGTGCGAACTGCACTTTGCGTAGCTTCGCGTAGCGCTACTTCGCAAACTACGCCCAGGCTTAGGTGAAACCAACATCAATTACGCCGTGGGGTAAGCCTAAGCAGACCCCCCCCCGGCTACATACCACATGTTGCGGGCGTCCGGAAGCCACAGTATCGCGATGGGCGATACTACACTGGTGACTGAGTTAAGTGCTCTGTAGTCCACACAGAAACAGAATTCTGGTTTGGCACCCGGTAGAGCAGCCTTTGGTACCAGCACCACAGGGCTGGACCAGGGACTGTTAGAGTGCTCAATCACCCCTAAGGCCAACTTCTTGGAGACTTCCTCCTTGATGCATGCTGTAATTCTGTACTTTACAGAGGGACTGTCTACAAGTTTGTGAGTCCAGAGATGAATGAATGAATGAAGATATTTATATAGCACGACAGCTACTCCAAAAGAATGTCTTGGTGCTGCAACAGGGAAAGGATGGGTAGGGGGTGCGAGGAGGGCACTACTGACTAAAGAGATAGGTCATAAGTGATTTGCGGAAGGAAGATTCTGATTCTATACATTTAAGCTGTGTTGGGAGGCAATTCCAGATTTTGGCTGTGTGACCGAGAAAAGAAGCCCTGCCATGTCTAGTTTGGTAGATCTCAGGTGAGCCTTAATAAACCGTAAGCTTCTGCTAGGCTGGTACTCTTCGATTCTTTTATTAAGGTAGGAGGGACCAGAATTATGCAGAGCTTGGTGTGCTAGAGTGAGGGCTTTGATGGTGACCCTTTTACTGACTGGAAAGCAGTGCACTTTGGCAAGAAAGGTGAAGTAGAATTGCCTTTTTGGAGATTGAAAAACAAGCGAATTGCTGTGTCTTGAATCGTCTGTAGACAGCAAATCAGGTAGGTTGGTAAACCCAAGTACAAGGTGCTCGCATAGCCCAGTCTGGATAGAATAGTGGCTAGAACTACTGTTTTTCATGCCTCCCAAGGAAGGAGGGGGATTATTTCCTGAGGGCCCTTAAGATCCATATACAGTTTCTGGCCACTGAATGGATCTTGGATTTGAATGATAGGTTGTTGTCAAAGATTACTCCCATATTTAATGCTGCCTGCTTAGGTCGAGGAGGACTAGGTCCATCACTGGGCCAAGAAACAGACCATCCTGGATAGGGGTTTGAGCCTAGTCATAACATTTCAGTTTTATCTGGATTACATTAAAGTTGACTTTCCCTAGAGTCAAATTAAGACTGCTCTCATGTGGTTTAAGAAGGACTCTTTGCTGGTATCAGAGTTGCCCTTGTAGGAAAAGACCAGCTGAGTATCGTCCGCATAATAGATGATAATAATGCTGAAGGACGCTACTATGGAGGCAAGGGGTGCAATATAAATGTTAAACAATGTTGGGCTTAGAGAGGAGCCCTGAGGTACTCCACATTTAAGTGATTTGGAATTGGAGAAGTGTGTTTTTGTTCAAACCACCTGTTCTCTTTCGGTTAGGGAAGGGGTCATCCACTCCAAGGCCCATCCTCTGATAATATCATGTGTCACAGTGTTGAATGCGGCCGTAAAATCTAACAGAATGGGAAGCATTGTGTGCTTTATCCAGTGGGATTTTTAGTGACTCAGAGATTTCAGGTAGCACTGTTTAGGTACTATGTTGCATGTGAAAACCAGATTGGGAGGGGTGCAGCAGAAGATTGGATGCAAGAAATTCTGAGAGTTGTCTGTTTACTACTGAGTCCAGTATTTTTGTGGCAGCCTGGAGGAGGGAAATGGGTCTGAAATTGGACAGGATCATACTGCCTGTGGTGGGTTTCTTCAGTAGCGGATCAACATAAGCTTTTTCAATATGATGGGCACTGAGCTCAACTGGAGGGAAGCATTGATCACCTTTACACAGACGGGACATATCACCTATGTTAATTGTCTCAATATTTGAGTGGGGGCATGGGTCTAGAGGTGAGCCAGACTTACAGGTTAGAAGAAGACTATTCAGGTCTTCTTTGCTAGGGGCACAGAATGACACCAAAAGATTGGTAGGGATAGTGTTGTGTGGCATAGGGGTTGGGGCAAAGGTAGGGGGGCCAGGAGCAGGTTTGTATTTTGATTTCAAAGAAATCTCTGAACTCGTGGCCTAACCTAGCGGTGAGGATGACCTGGGGCACATGCTTTGGCATCCATAAAATCAGAAACAATCTTAAAGATTACTTTAGGCCTGTTGTCGGCCTCTATGATTTTGGAGGCACAGAAACTAGAACATTCTTTTTTAGTGTTGTTATGATAGTTTCTAAGGGACATTTTGTAGGCTGTTTTATCTGTGTCCAGATATTCTCTCCTCCATAAACTCTAGAGTTTCTTACAGTTTTCCCTTTCTGTGACTAATTAAGAGGAGAACCAGGCTGCAGTTGGGGTAGATCTCTGCTTTTTTGAGGAAGAGGCTAATGAAGGAGCAATTCAGTCAGTGGCGTCCATGAGCCATTGGTTAACTGAGGAAGCATCCTTATTGGTATCACCTGATAACTTGGGTGTCGAGTGTATTAGGGTTTCCTGCAATGTCGATACATTAACTTTGTGCCATGGCCTTTTGAAAGGGCTGAGGGAAAACAGTGAGGAAAACTGTCACAGCAACTGGTAACAGTCACCTTGCTGTTCTGGGGTCAGTGTGGCAGAGAGGTTGACACCCTCCATTGACCCATCATGTTCCTGTGCAGAGAGGAGGTCAGGGAGAGGTTCACTTTCCTCATCCACACCCTCATCTATCATAAGGCGCATGCACACTTCGGACCTCTCAAAGTGAGAATTTAGCCTGTAGCCATGTAGCACCATTAAGGGCTTCTAGGGATCTGGAGTTCCACCAAGTAGGTGGCCTCTCCCTTACACTCCTTGATCCTGTATGGGCCAGTCCAGTAGTCCTGAAGAGCTTGGGGCTCTGCGGCTCCATGACCCATACATTCTGGCCAGGTTGAAACTCTAACAGAGTTGCCTTCTGGTCATTCCAATGTTTCATTACTGCCTGGCTGACCTCAAGATTGGTCTTGGCCTTTTTCCAGAAGCAGTGCATCTGCTTACGGAGGGCCAGAATATAGGTGACCACATCCTGAGGTGGTTTCCTGGGATCTTTCTCCCAAACCTCCTTGATAATGCTTAGAGGTCCCCTGAGAGGGTGGCCACAGAGGAGTTTGAAGGGACTGAACCCTACTCCTCTCTGTGGAACCTCCCTATAAGCAAAGAGAAGGCATGGCAAGAGGACATCCCACTTACACCTGATGCCCTCAGATAGGCCCGCAATCATGACCTTCAAGTTCTTGTTGAATATTTCAACTAGACTATTGGTTTGGGTGTGATGGGATGTGGTGAACTTGTACGTTATACCACACTCATCCCACTTCATGTACACAGATATGAAGTTAGTGCCTTGGTCAGACACTATCTCCTTGGGGTACCCAACATGGGTAAACATCTCTACCAGAATTCTAGACACCACAGGTGCAGTCACAGTCTGCAGAGGGATTGCCTCTGGGTAGCGTGTGACATGGTCCACCAAGACCAGGATAAACTGGTTGCCTGGGACTGTCTTGGGGTCCAAGGGTCCAACAACATCAATGCCCACCTTTTCAAAGGGGGTGCCAATGATGGGAAGTGGAATCTGGGGAGCTTTCTGCTTTTTCTCTGACTTCCCACTAGCCTTGCAGATGGGACAGGCCCTGCAGAATGTATCTGAGCCTGTCTTCATTCTGGGCCAATAGCAGTGAAAGACAAGCCTGGCAAAGGTCTTATCTTGCCCTAAATGTCCTGCCAGGGTGTGTCATGAGCCAAATGCAGCAGGAAGGTTCAGTAATACTGGGGGACCAACAGCACACAGTCTGCCCTGGTACCCAGAACCAAAACCTCGCTGTAGAGGAAATCATTCTCCCAAGAGATTAGGCGATCCCCAGAGGCTTCACATGCTGCATGGGCTGAGGCTTGCTGCCTCAAGTCCTCAAGAGTGGGACACTCTCTCTGCACTTTGCAGAATTCCTCCATGATGGGCCCACCCTCAACTTGCCAGCCAGTAAGCTCAGGTAGGTCAGCCAGGGGGGAAATTTCCTCCCCTCAGGGGGACTCAGGGGCCTCCTCCTCAAGGACCCCCATCAACCTCTACCGTGGGAACTTCAGGGACCAGTTTCCCATGTCCCTTGTCCCGCTCCTTGGCAGCTGTCTGGGCCATTGTTCCAGGCTCCAGACACCCTTGACTCCCTTCCCGGGCAGCCATGGACTGTGTGGTCATACAGACTCACTCAGGCAATCCCATCATCTGTAAGTGAGACCTGATATCTACCTCCCTCCAGGTAGTGTGCTCCAGGTGATCGCCTAACAGACAATCTACAGGCATGGCTCAAAGCAGCTTTCAGAGAACCTGAGACCACCCCCACTCAAAGGGAACCAGAGCCACTGGCAGATGGCTCTCAGAATTGTCGGCGACTACGACTTGGTGGAATATGCTTGGTAGAACCCGCTCTGCTGACACCGTCGACACTTGACAGTTGCTGTCTGGGACTATCACCTCCCCAAGCGCTACACTCGTGAACCCAAGTGTCTGCCCACCTGTGGGGGGCTGTGCCCTCTTGGGACCTTTGGAGTCACCCTTAGATTGACCGTACTTATAGCACTGTGTACATTGTGGTACAAACCTCCCTGTGTTATGGTCAAAGGAACCCTTCTTTTTAGAATCAGACTGGGGCTGATTAGCACTTTTCCCGTGGGAATAATTTTGGGGACTTTTGAGAACTTCTTAGTTTTAGGTTTTTCTCCCCTCCTCTCTTTCTTCTGTTGGGAACCCTGACCTCCTTTGTGGGTGTACCCCCAGATACTTTTTTGGGCACTCTGGTGGTAGCCCAGAGGTCCGCCTACCATGCACGCTTCTTGGGGTCAGTCATCTTACTGGCAACTAGGTGCTGGCGCAACTCTGTCAAGCAAACAATGAGCATATGCTCTCTGATCAAACTGTAAAACCCAACATAATCATTTACTTTGCTGCCCCTCACCCAGCGATTCAATGCCTTACTGGTGTAATCTACAAAATCTGCCCAGGACTGGTTAGGGAGTTTCTGGCAGTCCCTGAATCTTTGGCGATACTTCTTGAGAGTTAGCCCAAATTTGACAAGTAAGATGACTTTCATGGGACTGTACTTGGTTTGGTCACCAATCGCTAAGGTTAGAAGTGAGTCCCTCTCCAGTGTAGTCATGTGTTATTACAGACCCACCCCATAGTGTTCCTCAGGAACCCTGTGTACATCAGTGCAACGTCATAAGCAGAAAACCAATGATCAATGTCATCTCTCACCACATGACTGAGCAACAAGTTCTTGGGTATAAGAACCGTCTTCTCTCCTTCAGGTACTGTATGCTTGCTGCCACCTTCACTGCTGGAATCAGACTGCCGGTCTTCAATCTACAGCTCCATTAGACTCAGTTCATAAACCAACAAACGTTTCTTCCCTGCTAAGGCTATTTCAGACTCTGCCTTTCTCTCCTTAGCCTCTATCTTTAGCTTAGCAATCTGCAACTTGAATTCTCTTTCCTCCCTCCTCTCCCTCAGCTCGTCTGGGGATAGGCCATTAGAGGATACACTGCTTTCTGCTCTCCTAAGAGGCTGAAATCCAGGGTTTTCACCCTCATTTGCTGCACGTAGCTCTTCAGAAGAGCCCATCTCAGGCTCCTCCGATACATCATTCTGTTTGGAGTGGGACTCTGACCATGGACGTCATTTGTAGGTAATCAAGGTCGCAGCTGTTACCTCTAACTTGCTCCCTGCTACTCCTGGCACTTCCTTTGTGACCCTGGCCTCAGAAGGGGCAGCACTTTTGCCTCCTCTGAGGCCAGGGGTCACAAAGGAAGTGCCAGGGGTAGCAGGTAGCAAGCTAAAGGTCACATCTGTAACCCCTGACTACCTCAAAATGACGTCCATGACTCTGCTCAGGCCCGCAGGACCGTTTGGAACTCCACCTTCTTGGTGGCTTCTAGGGCAGGTACCCCCATCTCCTTGCAGAAGTCTTTCAACTGAGCCAGTGTATAACTATCCAGCTTGGCCAGGTCAAACTCTATGCTCCACTTGCAGAACCAGCCAGAGACATGATGTAGAGGATGGATCAAAATGCAACGTGGGTAAAAATGAAGAAAAATCAAAATGATCTTCGATGTGGATGGGTAGTGTACATGTAGCTATTGTAAGGCACTTAACAAACCCCTATCCTCACTGCTAATCCCCAATGTTAGAAATCAGATCTCTGGTTGGCAGAGGTATGCACCATGTCCAAGTAGGGGCCACAATCCTAGTCAGGGTAAGTCACAACACAACCCAAATTATCCTGTGCGCACCCTCTGTTTGCTTCACACAGAGCATGCAGGCTTAACTTAGAAGGCAATGTGTAAAGTATTTGTGCAATAACTCATACACCAACACAGTAAATACACCACAAAAAGACTCCATACCAGGTTACATAAATAGGTTATTATAGTCTGTACAAAACAATACCAACATGACAAAAATCCAACTTGTAGAAGTTAAGATATTGAATTTTGAAGAAATAAATGCAGTAAATCGCTTAGAAGTGATTAGCTCTAAAAAGGTTACTGTAGGTCACGCTGGACAAGGTAAAAGTTCCGGCCGACTGCGATGGAGCACCAGCTGGCCGCAGGATCCACGAAGGCCCCAGTGAACAAAGTACCTTTCCTGGTCGCAAGCAACAAGATGCGTCGATCATCTCAATGCAGTGAGGACAATGCAGTTGTTCTGATACATGGGGTCGTTGCATCGAAGTTGAACCTCGTGGTTGGGTCCCACATCATTGTTGCGCAGCTCAGGGATATCTCTGGATCAGCACTGTGTCATCATTGAGGAGCACTGTGTCAGTTCTGTTCTGCGCATTGGTGACAATGCATTCATTTTGTAGCAAAACTGCTGCTGAACCCCCTTCTGAGGCCCAGAACTAGAGAGGGCACCTCAGGCAAGGGTAGGGCTCACAGATGCAGAGACCAGCAGCACCAGCCAAATTGTAGAAGTCTTTTGTGTCCCGGAGACTCCAGAAAACAGGAGGCAAGCCAACAAGCTCTAGGAGATTACTTGGAGGAAAGGCAGGCAGCAGGGCAACAAGCAGAAAAGCAGTTTTTCCGGAAAAGCAGTACAGTTCAGTCCTTTGAGCAGCACAGCAGCTCTTCTGACAGAGGTTCAGATCAAGATCCAGAAGTGTCTCATTTGATGGGGTCAGAGACCCAGTATTTATACCCAAATGGGCCTTTGAAGTCGGGTAAACTTCAAAGAGAGGTTTTAAAGTGCAGCAGTATCCCTTTCAGCCCAGTCCTGTCTGCCAGGCTATCTGTGGGGGTAATCAGTCACTTGTGTGGGGTCAGGCCACTATCCTTGAAAGTGCAAGTGTAAACCCCTTCCTCTCTTCTGCCCAGGAAGGGTCATCAGAATGCAGATATATGTAGATGGGTACTCAGCCACACCTAGCCTTCCTGTGTGTCTGGCTGTCTGGAGGGAATGCACACAGGGGAGTTGTCACTCAGCCCACACATGTATTGGAGACAACCAGAAAGGCACACAGAGCAGAGAAATGCCCACTTTCTAAAATCGGCATTTCCTAAATAGTAATGTTAAATCTGACTTTACCAGTAAAGATGATTTATCATTACCATTACAAAGATATGAGACATGACAAAAGATACACCTGTCTAATCATGAATTGCATCTTAATTATATTTTAATGAATTCTCAACATTAGACTATGAGAGGAGTGGGTCTCACAGCAGTGAAAAACAAATGTAGCTGTTTGTCACTACCAGGACATGTGAAACACAATAGTACATGTCCTGCCTTTTGCTTACACAGCACCCTGTCCTATGAGGTACCTAGGGCCTACCGTAGGGGTGACTTATGTGTAATAAAAGTGGAGGATAGATAGATAGATAGATAGATATTCACTGAAAAATACAAAAGATACAGGGACGTTATTGTTAGGTTGATGTTTTACCCACACAAAACCATTGCACTTCAGCAGTTATAGTTATACTTATACTATACCTCGTGGTCCAAAGTTACTTAAAGGCATGAGTTATAGTTTCTTCAGATAATTATAACTATAAGTATAACTATAACTGCTGAATTTCTATGGTTTTGTGTGGGTAAACGCTCAACCTAAGTATAACATCCCTGTAACCTTTGTTTTTTGCAGTGAATTTCTAAAAATGTTTTAATGTAAAGTAACGTTGTCTGCCAAATTTGGTGTAAATCCGTTTAGCAGTTCTGGCTGTAGTCACGTTCAAAAAATGCAAAATCCCCATAGACATTGCATGGGGAAGAAGTATTTTTGGGACCCCCCTTTTTCTAAGCCCCCACTTGATGAATCACCCTAAAACTCTCCAGACAGCAAATGAAGTGATTGGCATACCGGTTTTGAAGATTTCATGAAGATTCATCAAACGGCGCCAACGTTTTTAGCAAAACAAAAACAGCCAATCAGATCTCACCATGAGATCTGTGTAGAGGCTCCACCCAGATATCTATATTTCTTTTTCCTTTAATAACTCTAAACAATTTAACAGATTTACACCAATTGTACAAAGTGATCTTTCTGGACCAAAATGTAGCTTTTTGCCAAATCTGGTGTAAATCCTTTCAGCGGTTCGGGCTGTACTCATGTTCAAAAAATGCAAAATCCACATAGACAATGCATGGGGAAAATATGCCTTGGGAGTGCTCTTTGTCTCGGCCCCCGCTTGATAGATCACTCCAAAACTTTTAATCAGTACTTGCTGAAGTAGGACACTTTAAAAAAAAAAGAATCATAATGATTTCTTAACGGGTGTCAAAGTAATTAGCAAAACAAAAAAACGCTTCGTCTATAGGAAAGTTTAGTTCTAACTATAACTACCTACTGGCTATCACCAGTAGGTAACATATATATATATTGTGATCAAGATCGCAGTTGGCGATCGAAACACGTCGTGGCGGGCACTATGCCTGAGCCATATTGGAGTTTTCATTCACAGGAAATAAATCACTGCAACTGAAACCAGTAATTGGAGTCTGCCGTATTCCTCTGTGTGGCGTGGTCCATACCTGGGTTGTCCCGTTGTGAGTATAGACGGGCCAGGATTTCTCGCTTTATATATATATATATATATATATATATATATATATATATATATTATCTACTGGCGGTCACCAGAAGATAGTTATAGTTAGGACCTATTTTCCATAGGAAATCTGCAACATTCTATTTGAAATAACTTTGGCGCCGGTTGACGAATCTTCGCAAAATTTTCAAACTTTATGGCCCGCTCCGGTCCGCTCCATCAAGCGGGGGCCGAGAAAAAAGGGGGGTCCCAAAACGTGTTTTCCCCATTCATTTTTCCATAGGAAACTTTAGCCACGGCTACAGCCCGAACTGCTGAACGGAATTACACCAAATTTGGCAAAGAGGTAGTTCTTGGTTCAGAAAGAACCCTTTTTGTTAAATGGTGTAAATCCGTTCAGTAGTTGCTGAGAAAATTAAAAGTAAAAACACATATATATCTATGGCCGCGGAGGGTCCGTGCACCCTCCCGATGACCAGCTGTATGCTAATTGGCTGTCAACACTCCAAACCAGGAAGTGTTGGCAGCCATCTTGTGACTCGGTAGAACCGAGTCACAAGAAAACAGTAAAAACAATTGCGCAAAATGCAAAAAGGGGGCAGGGTAGAAACACCCTGACCCCCTTGGCCTGCTCAGGGGGTCCTGTTTTTTTTAAAAAATCGGCAAAAACGCGCTGGGTGCGCGGATCCAGCCGATAAAAAAAAAATCTATCTATCTATTTTGCCCCCGGGTGGGCCAAGTCCCGGGGGCATGCGGGGGTTGGTTTTTATTTTATGTGGGGGGCCTCTAAGGCCCCCCAAGCCCCAGGGACCGCCACCCCACGGGGCTTTAAAAATAAATGGTGCGGGAGGGCTCTCCGCCCTCCCGCAGCCCCGGGGACCGCCACCCCCTGGGGCTTCTTTTTTTAATAAACAATGACCTGTGTGGGGGGGCTCCTGCCCCCCCACATGCCCCGGGGACCGCCACCTCCCCGGGGCACTAAGAAAATACATGTGGGGGTCTGTTTCAGACCCCCGAAGCCCGGGGGACCACCTGGGGCTGTGCAATTGAAGGGAGGGGGGCCGCGCGGCCCCCCTCCTGGAGCCTGTGGCGGCCCTGGGGACCGCCACCCCCCAGGGCCAGCTCCTGCGGTGTCCCGGGGTGCCTACCCCCGGGACACTGCTGTTTGCAATTGCAGGACGGGAGCCTCGCGGCTCCCGTCCTGCCATTGCAAACCGCTTTGCTTCATTGAAGCGAGAGCAGGGAAACCTGCTCTCGCTTCAATGAAGCAAAGCAGAATTGCTTTTCCATAAGGGGAGCTGCATGTCAGCAGCTCCCCTTATGGAAAAGCAATGCCGGCTCCCGCAGGACGTGGGGAGCCGGCGGGACCATGCGGGGATTGGGGACCCCCCCGCGGTCCCCAAAGAGTGGCCAGGCCCTGGGGGATGGGGTCCCCGGGGCCATTAGTGGCCCGGGAGGGGGCCACGCAGCCCCCCTCCCAAAAAAAGGAATTATTTTTAAGAAAAAGACGCAAAGGCCGGCCCCGGGGGATGGGGTCCCCGGGGCCTTAATGGCTTGAGGAGGGGGGCTACGCAGCCCCCCTCCAAATATTTAATTACAAAAAAAAAGAGGGCATGCCCCGGGGTATGGGGTCCCCGGGGCCAATAGAGGCCCAGGGAAGGGGGGCCACGCGGCCCCCTTCCCGTTTAAAAAAAAAAAAAAAATCCTCAGGCCCCGGGGGATTGGGATGGGGCCCACAGAGCTGCGTTGCAGAGAGGTGTAAAAAGGGGCGTGGCCTCTGAACACCTCTCTGCAACGCAGCTCCCTGGCGCATACTGGAGGTACAGGGTGGCCTAGTTGGACGCCAGGGACCCTCATGATTCAAGGGGACTTAATACCCCAACTTAAAACGCGCCACGGGGCGCGTTTGCACAGTGGTGAAGGGAGGGGGCGGGGCTTCAGGTGACATGTGTGCAAACAGGCCCCGTGGCGCGTTTTAAGATGGGGAATTAAATCCCTTCAATCCTGAGGGTCCTGGGGGCCAACTAGCCCACCAGGTACGTCCAGAAAGCGCCACGGAACTGCGTTGCAGAGAGGTGCAAAAGGGCGTGGCCTCTGAACACCTCTCTGCAACGCAGCTCTCTGGCGCATACTGGAGGTATCTGGTGGGCTAGTTGGCCCCTAGGGACCCTCGGGATTGAGGAGGAATTAATTCTCCAACTTAAAACGTGCCACAGGGCGTGTTTGCAGACATGTCACCTTAGGCCCCACCCCTTCCTTCACCATTGTGCAAATATTCCTCTAAAATCAGCCGAACTACGAATTCCGAGTTACTCACCTGTTATCAGGAGAGACCTCAGTGCTGCATCTTTGAGCCCAGTACTGATCCTGAAAAGTAATTTTAACCGTACTTACCAGTAACTTGAATTTCCTTCCATAGGCTAATATTGACTGGTTTCACTTGGAAATCCTTCTGTGTGTGGAGTTTTGGAACTTTATAATATTCCTCTAAAATCAGCCGAACTATGAATTCCGATTTACTCACTTGTTATCAGGAGAGACCTCAGTGCTGCATCTTTGAGCCCAGTACAGATCCTGAAAAGTAATTCTAACCGTACTTACCAGTAACTTGAATTTCCTTCCATAGGCTAACATTGACTGGTTTCACTTGGAAATTCTTCTGTGTGTGGAGTTTTGGAACTTTATAATATTCCTCTAAAATCAGCCGAACTACGAATTCCGATTTACTCACCTGTTATCAGGAGAGAACCCAGTGCTGCATCTTTTAGCCCAGCACTGACCCTGAAAAGTAATTCTAACCGTACTTACCAGTAACTTGTATTTCCTTCCATAGTAATCCATTGTCTGGTTTTCAGCAGAAAAGTTTCAAAGTGTCGATTTTCACAAACTACAAATATTCCTTAAAAATCGCCTGTATGACTTAAATGCATTCTTTCAACTGTTTACAGGAGATGCACCAGTGCTGGATCCAGGATCCACCACTGAGTAAGAAAAAGTAACGATAACACTACTTACCTGTTAAGTGAATTTCCTCCCATAGGATAACATTGGTGATTCTATGTGAAAAAGTTTCTGTCAACTTTTAAAATAGAATAATATTCCTTAAAAATCACTACTGTAACCAAAACGCTTTACTCAACTGTTTACAGGAGATGTCCCAGGACTGAATCTAGGATCCAGTCCTGTGGTTAGAAAAGTAATCCATAAAGTAACTAATTGCATTTAACTAGAAATTCACATTGAGCTCAATGTTGCATTGTGTTTGAAATTGGGTTGCCCATTGCAACAACTGTAGCTACTGTACTTAAAAGTCTATTGCCTATTTGCAAAGTATTTAAACTAAAGTAATTCATTCGGAGAAAGTATATTTTGTAATGTAATGTATAATGTAATTACAATGTAATTTAAAAAATAAAATATCTAAAAATAAATAGTTTAAAAAAATGTAGTAAATCAGTATAAAAAAATAAAATAAAACAATTAATACATTTAAAAATTGTCATTTACAAAACCTTTGAAATTCACTGAAAAAAACCATAGGTTTCAGACATGTTATAGTTAGGAATTAGCATTTAAAAAACCTTTGAAATTCACTGAAAATACCATAGGTTTCAGGCACGTTATAGTTAGAAATTAGCATTTAAAAAAACCTTACACACTGAAAAAACCATAGGTTTTAGGGACAGTTATAGTTAGTTGGACATTGCACTCGTACAAAACCCGTGAAATTCCCCGTTATAGTTAGTTCAGCTAACTATAACTCGCGCCCCCGCAATGCACTGCTGATGACGTCACATATTACATCACTCATGACATGGTCAGTGACATCACTGATGACATCACTGATGACATCTCAAATGACATCACTGATGACATCACTGATGACATCATCCACGTGATAATCTGATGCACCTCTTCACACCCTAATACAGAGGTCTTCAAACTTTTTTACTCTGAGCCCCCCCTAAGCAAAATGTTTTGAGGTCGGGCCCCCCTCCGAAACTTTATGGCAGGATTGGGGGAGTGGGAGGGACATGGCTGCATGCAGGGAGCGGTGCTTATGAGAGGATTTCAGGAATACGTTTTCTATAGCTTATGAACCGCACTAAATATGAGACTTATAAAACAGAAAATGCATCAAACAAAAACAGATATCCCAAACAAACTGCTCCCCATAATTGGGGTGTTGTGAGCCCCTCACACTCTTTGACCCCAATGCAACTATACCTGCTGCACTAATGATAACTGCAGTCCTGAGTAGCAGGCTATCTCCTCTGCATCTTTTACCTCTTCCCCACCATGACGGATCTTCAACTCTGTCCTAATGCTTGAAAGGAAAATAAGCTTCGATGCCCCTTTTTTAAAGGTAGACAGTCATAACTGTAATGCAGTGGGCCCCTCAAATCCCTGGGCCCCAGTCCTGCTGCATCTGCTCCTTAATGATAACCAGCAGTGGCCACTTACACACTTGGCAGCAGTACCAGCTTCACTAATGAATGCCCCTTTAAAAAAAAGAAAACTTATATTGTCCCCTTCTTTGGGGTATCTCTCTGAAAAAGCTGCCTCTGGCCATTTGTAAACACAAAAATGAGTCCGCATACAGTGCTCCCTATTCTGGGCCTACTCTGACAATATCTATGAATCTCGCTCCTTTCCTCTGTCTCTTGGACCATTACTGTGAGGCCCCAGGGATCGAGAGGATTAGGGCACTGGATCTGAATGCAACCCTTCTGGCCTGCTACCTGCCACCCCATGGACTCAGCTTTCACAATGCCCCTGAATGGTTAATACTGACTTTGAGATGCCTCTGCCTGAAATCGAAGGGTGTGGTGGTAGTGCATAAAGTTAAAAAAGAAACCAGCCTTCTTACCAGCCAATAATTGATTGAGTCACTAAAAGCCAGGACCACTGGAATTATGAGTTTCTGCAGCAGCAGCGTTTTCCACATAATTATCAGTTTACTGCATTTACTACATAATCTGCAGATTTTCAACAAAAGAAAACTAGATTCTAGCTCAAACGGAACAAAAGTTACTTAACGCGTGACAAAGTGTTCCAGAGCAGTGGAAGGCCCTTTGCAAAGATTGACTGGTAATCTTGTAGTTGCTTACTGCTGTATTTGGGTGTTAAACTGGTACTAATGGGGTGAAATATTTCCCCTGACAGGGTTACCTTGAGTTAAAATGACAAAATAATGAAGTAATGCTAACCACAAAATGTGGCGCATTATGCCGCATAATTTACCTTTTCTTGCTGCATAATTTAGTCAAACCTGCCGCATAATATTGTCCTCTTCTGCTGAATAATTCCAGTGGCTCTGCTTAAAGCTTCATGGTGGCAAAGATCTATTCTTTTTGAGATGTAATGTAAGGGTGTTATCAGCTGAGATCTGGAATAGTGGAGACACTTACAAAAATGTCTGCATTAGATACAGTTTGATTAATTATTACTAAAAAGTATATTTTGTAAGAACTTGTTTTATCTCAATCACTGCATCATTTTGCAGCAGCCTAGCTTAGAGTATGTAAATACTGTTTTAAAATAATGACTTACATATTCACAGTGCTTTCTGCCACAGGCTGGGACCTCATAGCACTATAAACAGTGCCATTGGAATTATGCGGCGGAGAAGGCCAGATTATGCAGCATGGTTGACTAAATTCAGCAGCAAGCAAAGGTGAATTATGCTGCATATTTTGTGATAGCATTGCTGCATTATTTTGCTATTTTTACACTTGTTAACACTGTCCTGGCCTTTATTGCCCCTCATAAGTATCACATTAACACCCACATATAGCAATAAGCAACAGAAAGGTGACCATTCAACCTTTAGAAAGGGCCTTCCACTGTGAGGTAACATGTGTTGCTGCATTTTTTTTTATCTGCAAATTATGCAGCAGATGATGGATTATATGGCAAATGCGGTAAAACCATAACTATGCGCTGTGAGTGCAGGGTGAGCGTGAAAGTGAAGGGTGAGAATGAGTGAGTTGTCTGAATGCATTCCCAGACATTTGAAGTAAATCAGCATGTTATTGACGGGGTGTAGGGTTTCAGATATAAGTTAAACTATTGCTATTATGGTATTAACCTGGGATCGAGGGTGGAGGAAATAAATAATGTGCTGATCGTGCAACAAACTTCCAGTCTTATGATTAGGATTGCCAGCTCATTATTTTGATGTCGCAGACGGTACAAAAATACGCAGTCACCTAAAGCCCTATTTTCAGCACTTATCTGTGCGTACTTCGAAAAGCAAATATAAATAGAAAGCACTTTTAAATGTGTTCTAGGGCTGCCTGAATGATTCATGAATGAAAATAAAGGGAACAGACAAAGTCAGATTACAAATGAATACATACTTTTTATTTAAAACCCTGTTTATTGTCAAAACAAGGTCTTTGCAGGCTCTTTAAACATACATGGTGGGCATTTTTCTATTGGCAACCCTTTTTATATTCCTTTTCATGAAATGCATTTTCACACTACAGCAGTAAATTTAAAATACAAATGTAAGGAATAGGCAGAGTCGGGGCCCAGGGGTACTGTAAACAGAAATAAAAACTAAGCCTCGGTAACTAGTTTCTAAAGGTATGCAAATGGTCCTTAAAGACCTGTGAAAAACTCGGGCATGCCGGAGTCTTAATAAGACTCCAGACACTGCCCAGCGGAGCCCCCAGCAGCACACTCACTGACCTCCGGCCCCAGGGCACTCTGAGGGCTTCGGAGTAAATGAAGACAGCCTGGAAATGCAGCAAATAAACATCGCCGCACTTCCAGGCGTCTTCATTTACATGTGCTTACAGAGGCCTTTGCGCCCCCTGGGAACCCATCCACGCCCCCCCAGGGGGGCGCGCCCCACACTTTGAAGACCTCTGCCCTAATATAACCTTTGATACACCCACTCTAAATTACAGACTGCCATTCGCAAAACCATAGACAGTCCAACACCAATAACTACATACCCACTCACTGATTCTTAGGTCTACACACACACACATCCACTCACTCACCCGTACAGTCACTCATACTTACGGTCACTCAGTACAGGACTATCATATGCACTCATACTCCTATATAGACACTCAAACACCGCCACTCATCCATAGAGGTACTCACCCACCTAGTCAGTCATGCAAATAATTAAACACACTGCCATTTACTCACCTATACAGTTATACACACACCAGCTCACTTACTCATACAAATACTAGCACATTCCTACGCTCTTATACAATCACTGATACAAGCACACACTCCTCCATACAGTCACTCTCACAATCACACACTCTCGCTTATAGCTATTTATATACTCCAACACACATATATACTGCCTTTCACATATGTAGTTACTCACACATGTACCACTGGGACATACATTCACTCACTAACACACTCTTACACACACTTACCCACCCATACAGTCTATCACAGATGCACTCTTGAAACCATCCACATAGTGAATCACCCACTCACACATCTATGCACAGAGTCGCACACACCCCACCCACACAAACACTCAGGCACCCATACAGATACTCAGACAGCCAATCAATAACTCATATAGACACTCATGTAGCTATTCACAAACCCATGCAGCCACTTACACAGCAACAGACAGACGGATACAGACATTCACCCAGTTTAGTCACTAACCCAGGCATTCAGTAAGATACGTTTAATCACTCACTTATAGAGTTAGTCACGCACCTACTAAATCATCCATACAGACACTTATACACCCACTCATTCTTCAATACGCCTTTCCCTATATATATTAAAAATATTTAAACTTTACAGAAACACACAGTCACTGGATGATGTCATCAGTGATGTCATTTGAGATGTCATCAGTGATGTCATCAGTGATGTCACTGACCATGTAATGAGTGATGTAATATGTGACGTCATCAGCAGTGCATTGCGGGGCGTGAGTTATTGTTAGCTGAACTAACTATAACGGGGGAATTTCACGGGTTTTGTACGAGTGCAATGTCCAACTAACTATAACTGTCCCTAAAACCTATGGTTTTTTCAGTGAATTTGTAAGGTTTTTAAATGCTAATTTCTAACTATAACGTGCCTGAAACCTGTTTTTTTCAGTGAATATATATATATTTATATATATTTATATATGTATATTATTTCCCCACTTATTTAATTGGTTTTTAAAAAGGCAGGGCCCCTGCACTTAATTTTTTTTAAAAAGGTCTGGGCCCATTTTGCCCCTTCCCTGGGCCCCGGGCCAAATGGGCCCAGGGAAGGGGGGCCACACAGCCCCCTCCCCTAATAAATAAAAGAAAATTGAACAAAAGCCAGACCGGCAAGTTGCAGGAGGCCAGGCCCACTTTTCAGCACCACTCTGCAAATGCACCTCCTGACACACTACTAGTAGAGGGATGAAATCCCCTTGGTTGCAGATCGTCCTTGGGGGCCAACAAACCCTCCTGTTATCCTCAGTAAGTCCCACATATAGGGGTTGCTGAGAGGAGATCGGAGGCCCGCCCCCTTTCTCCACCATTCTGCAGATGGGGCTCCTGGCGCTCTACTGGTTAGGGGATGAAGTCCTCTTGGATGCCGAGGGACCCTGGGGGCCATGAAGCCCTCCTGTTACCTCCAATAAGTTCCATACAGCGGGATTCATGAGAGCTGGACTGAGGCCCCACCCCCTTTCTCCACCACTCTGCAAACACAACTACTAGTTAGAAAACCATAGAAATGCACTTAAAAAATCAAAGGTTGCAGGTACATTATAGTTAAGAAAAAGAATTTGAAAAACCTTAGAAATTCACTGAAAAAAACAATGGTTACAGGGACGTTATAGTTAGACTCAGATTTCAACTGTACAAAACCAGTGAAATTCAGCAGTTATAGTTACCTGAGCTAACTACAACTTACGCCCTCATAATGCACTGCTTATGACCTCACATATTACATCATTCAAGACATGGTCAGTGACATCACTTTTTGAAAAAATATTTCTTTATTAACATTTAGTTAGTCATATGGAACTCCGTAAAACAATGGGAGTTTTCAATAACGTATAGCCTCGACATAAGATCTGATACAGTGGCAAGAGTACTATTTTCATAAGTACAGGGTTTATACAGTTTATAATACTTTGCCTTAAATGTATCAGTCTCACCATACTAAAGCAGAGGTTGCAATCACCAATATCACATACCTAAAAAAAAAATCCAAATGTCAACTGAGTAAAGGTAGAAACCATGTCTCCTAAATGGTTTGCTGTGTATTGACACTTATTGCATGTGGGGGGGGTGAAACGCAAAGAATATTGTAACACTGGCCATCCTTGGCCTTGCCATTGATAGAGGGGTGGTGCTGAGAGTGGGGTGAGAGGGCCAGCGGGCCAATGAGCTGACTTTAGGCAGTCCGAGGTAACCGCTTGTTACCACTACTGCAGGAATCACAAAACAAATCAATGTTAATTTAGAGGTGCCCAGTAATCTGGCCTCAATTACAGTTAGGTATATCTTCCAAGCAGGAGGATTAGATGAAACCGAGTGGCTTGGTATGGCCCCATGGGAAATCTCGAGTTCAGCTATAAGGACTCTGCACAAGTCAGTGAGCCACAATTGGATGGGAGGGGCTATTTGTGACTTCCAGCACATGGCTATCCTATGTTTAGCTACCACCAGTGCTAAATCTAAGAACTTATTAACAGTCTTATGCTCTGCCATACGTGAGGTGATATCCAACAGAAAGTGCAGGCCATCCATCAGTATAACGTGGCCCGCAGCCTCTGTTAATATTTCAGCTATTACCGCCTAATAAGCTACAAACCGTGGACAGGGCCATACCATATGGGTAAAGGTAGCCCCAATGTCATGGCAGCGGGGGCATGAGGCCAGGGAACCAGGATACATTCGTGCAATTCTCTGGGAAAGTGAGGAATGCGTGATAGAGGTAATTAAATTGAGTATATTTAAGCCTGGCGTTTGTTTAGATAGTTTTTGGTGTTCTCAAACATTGCGCCCATTGTTTATTGGGTAATGTTGTCAAGAATTCACCATCGCAGCAAGTTCTGACTCCAGTAAGGGGGGGGGGATCACCTTGTTTTGGTGTATAGAATTATAGAGCATTGTGATAGCACACCTGCCAGTGCCATGTATGAGTATTATTTGAAGGAGTCTGGATGTGTAGGGTTCATCATGTGTTTTGCGCCATACTTTATACAATTGCAGAGTGAGAGATGCATACAAGAGAAAGGATCCTGGAGGGATCCCGTAGTTATCCATCAAATTTTCAAATGTACAAAGAATCTTGTCAGAGAACAGATCTCCCCATGATGTGATTACCACTTTGGTCCAATTGGCCGCTTCCAGTCTGGGACCCAGGACTATGCAACCAGGCAACATACAGAGAGGTAATTCAGGGGCACACAAGGGAAAGGGACATTTTTTATGTAGGTAAGGAGACCAGCATGAACAATCCGTGGTCATAAGGATATTTCCTACTCTCTTCGGGATTATATTCTCAGAGCCCAATACCCATTCCAATACAACAGTGGGGCATATGCCAGTCGTCCAGCATCCCAGCTCCATTGAGTTTTGGCCAGCCAGCCAGCGCATTGGCTATTGCAGCTGCATGGCTGCATAGTAATATTCGTAGTTCAGAGCTCCAAGCCCACCTTTGCTCAATGGGGCATACAGTTTTGGAATAGAGACTGGTACCTCATATTAGAGCGGTCAGAAACATTTTAAGATCCTAAAACTATTTTTGGGGAATCAAGATGGGGAGGGTGGCAGAAAAGTATAATAACCTAGGCAGGACCAACATCTTAGAGATGGCTATACGACCCGTGGGGGAAAGTGACAACATAGTCCAGAAAGGTAAAGCGGACCAAACCCTGGCTATCACCTTGCCCAGATTTTCATCTAATGAGGCTTCAGGTGAGTGATACACCCAGATTCCCAGGTATTTGAAGGAGTAACAAGACCATGGGAGTGGCATGGGTGGGAGTGTTCTCTTTTGTTCAGGGGTTAATGAAGTCATAGGCAATAGGAGGGATTTATTCCAGTTCACTTTCAGGCCTGAGACGTCTCTGAACTGCTCCAGTCGTGTCACAAGTTCTGGGAGAACCCCTGCATCTCTGCACAGGTATATCAACGAGTTGTCCACATATAATGATATTATATGCCACTCGTTGTATGCTCATATCCCCCAGTTTGTGGCCTGCTGTCGAAGAGCGCAAGCAAGTGGTTCTACTGTCAGTGCAAAAATAATCGGGGACAAGGGGCATCC
This sequence comes from Calotriton arnoldi, assembly GCA_963921515.1. Classification (NCBI taxonomy): domain Eukaryota; kingdom Metazoa; phylum Chordata; class Amphibia; order Caudata; family Salamandridae; genus Calotriton; species Calotriton arnoldi. The sequence goes on from CAWUFW010005442.1 coordinate 1,201,752, forward strand.
TTGCCGGGTGCCCTGTTCAATGGCAAAGGGATCTGAAACTGTAAACCCGGTCTTCACTGGTGAGTTGTATAATAAGGAGATCCACTTAAGAAACCGAGGGCCTTGACCAAATCTGTTAAGCACCTTCTGCAAGTAACGCCATCCCAATGTGTCAAAAGCCTTTTCAATATCGAGCAAAGTGACCAAAGGGTGTTTACCCACTGCACGAGCTCAGTTCATCAACATAAAAAGTCTGCACAAGTTTAGGAAGGTGTTTCTGCCAAGTATAAAGTCATTCTGGTCATAGGGTTTGGGTTACTGCAACCAGTCTGTTAGCCAGAACCCTGCCCAGAATCTTAGAGTTGGAATTCAAGAGGGACAGTGGGCGGAATGACCCCAGAAGTAGTGATTCCATATCAGGTTTGGGCAAGACCACCAGCACTGCTCCCTGAAGGGAAGGGGGCTATTCACCCTTTTCGTATGCCTCAGTGTACACACAATGTAAATGGGGGAACCAGTCGCATACTAAAAGTTGGGCAAAACTCCAGGGGCCAACCATCGCCTCCAGGAGTCTTACCTTGTGACATCTGTTATCTCGGCTTCAGTGATGGGAAACTCCAATTCCGTGAACTGCGAGGGCTGGAAAAAAGACTATAACTTGGCGAGATCACCCACTTGTGGGGCTATGTACAGAGAATTGTAATATGAATAAAAAGCTGTGTTGATGTCATCCTGCATATTTACGATACAACTCATGTCATTCCTAATGGCCGTGATTGGGTCCCTAGGCGAGTCTGACCATAATAGCCATGCTAGCAATTTGCCAGCCTTGTCACCCTCAGCATGCTGTCTGGCCAAGTATTCCCTATAATCAAGGGTGCCCAGTCATTCTAGGGTAATCTTGTATGTCAGTCTAGTCTGTTCCAGTGAAGCTGCAGCTGATTGATTGTCAGGAGATACCTGCTCATGTTATTGTATCTTTGTTTGGAGTCTAGCAAGTTCCTTACAAAGGGTTAATCGTGTTCCTTATACTACTTTGATCATGTGACCACAAAGTACGACCTTAAATGCAGCCCAGTCCACCCCAACTCTGGACGCTGTACCCTCATTATCCTGAAAAGTAAGAAATGATTGTGTCTGATAGGGAAGAGCGGCGCAGGATGTCATTGAGTGCCTCCAGGGGTAGTTGCCACATTGGGATTTTGGTTGTTTCTCCCCCAAGAGAGCTGCAATTGTAGTAGACAGGGGTCAGAAAGGGTGCGTCCAAGATATTCTGCTTGGGACACTCTAGGAGTGGCATCCTGTGAACAATACACAAGGTCAATTCTGGTGTCCAGATCATGCAGCCCAGAGTAATGTGAATATTCCCTAGCGTCTGGGTGTAGGCCCTGCCAAGCATCCTGCACCTGGAGGTCAGTAGACCAGGTCTGTAAGTGTTGCATGATAGCGATCGAGTGGGCGACCGGAATTGGGGGCGGGAGCGATCTTTGTCGAGATTGGGGATACAATGAAAATCGCCCCCCCAATGGGTCGGGCCAGTGTATTCAGCAATAGCGTCAGGGTCATAGAGTGCAGGAATGTGGCTTGGTTAGTATTGGGAGCGCATAGTGATATTAACGAAATCTGGAGACCATCCCGCAACCCTTCTAGTATTACATAGTGACCCTCAGTATTGATTCGAGTATATAGGACCTCTAGGGGCATCTCATGGGTTACCCAAATCAGCACTCCCCTTGCAAACCTGGTGTACATGGCCCCTACCAGTGTCCCTCTCCAATGCTAACACACTGATTCTAGTATTTTTGAGGTTAGATGAGTCTCCTGCAGGAGTGCAATGTGGATCGGGCGTCTGCAAGGGTATTGATACACTCAGTAGCGCTTGGTGTACCCTGCAAGCCCAAGGATATCCCAGGTTAGTAACTGAACTGGGGAGCCCTGGTCACATGTCAATAAAGCCATCGCATTGTAAGCAAAAACCGCTCCTCCAGCAATAACAGACCACCCCGCACCCACCCCAAGAGCCTGCCCATCCACACAGCATACAACGCCCCACACTAGGATAAAGACAAGGTTCACCTTGTGGACGATTGGAACAGAACAATATTAACACCCAACTTCCTCTCCCCGGGCAGTGCCCCAACTGGCGGCCAGCCATTGGCACTATAATGCAGTATGAACAGTACAAAGTAATAGTCTATAGCAGTGGTTCTTTATAGATGAGGGGGCGAGCATTCAGTGGCATCGGCGGGCCTGCATGACAGCTACCACTTCCTGCGGCCTGCTTCATAACTGTAGTTGCGGAATGATACATGCCCAGGAACACAAACGCATCCACCCCACTGATACCCTCACCAAACCTGATCAAAGTGTCACATCAGATCCTCGGATGACTGTGGTGTGACAGTTGGGCCACCTCCTAACACCGCAGCAATCTGTAAGTCAAACAGCAATGGTGAGTCACTGTGTTGGCTCTCCGCCTCCGAACATGAGGCTGAGGGAGAGGGGGCTGACACATGTTTCTCCACATCCTCAACTGCACGAGCCCTTTCTTTAGCCGCTTGTTCCTTGGTTGGGCCCCGGGGCCAATGTCTGGTATGTATCTGACATTGCTGCAGTGTTTGCCACGAAGCAGAGGTGCCAAATTTGCCCTAGAGAAGGGTGCAAGGCCCTTGGCTCAAGCCAAGACCATGCCTCATCTAGTAATGCACAAAAGGTAGTGATGCCCTCATGTAGCACTTCGAAAGTGGCATGGAACTGTAAGGCATAATTGATGCCTTGATCGCGAAGGCAGTTCTTCACCTCCAGGAAGGATGATCTGCTTCTCTGAACTTCCAGGGTATAGTCTGGGTAAATATGAACTTGAGCATTATATTACTTTCCATGGACCCCTCGCTCTTGTCGCCTGTAGAATGTGATCTCTGTCTCTGTAGTTAAATAGGCGTGCCACCACTGGACGCTGAGGGTGTCAAGGCAGAGGGGTCTCCCCGGCACCCTGTGGGCCCTTTCAACTTAGAAGAAGGTGGATTGTTTGCCCTGCAGTATCGTGTTGACGAATCAGTCCTCTAAGTAAATCTCTATGTTCAGACCTTCTGCCTGATCAGGGAGGCCAACGTTGAGCATGTTATTCCTCCTTGATCTGCCATCTTGATCCACGATTCGTCCACATAGATATTCCACTTCTTCCTGCATGGCACAAAGACGTTTGTTGGAGTCCATCATTGTGGGTCTCAGGGCAGCCAATGTAGATTCAGAACTCCATTTTTTGTGATCTTCCCCGAGGAGGCCCACGTCGATACATAGAGTGTCCAGTTTAGGTTCGAGAGTGGATTTAATATCTAGGACTGCTGAGAGGAGCTCATTGAATCAGCGTCTTATCTGTTGGTTTGCCAGCATTTGGGAGCTCTTCAAGCCCTTATGTACTTCTGGCAGCCACTGAGGCCTTATCCGATTTAGTCTTCACTTTCTTGGGGGAAGAGAAGTAAGTAAGTGTGACACACACCGCGCAACAACTGGTGGGGACTATAATGAGGAGATGGTGGCAAACTTAATATACTGTAGAGAAGGTGAAGAACAAATTGCTGGTCAGCACCTGCTTGGTGTCTGCAGCATTTATTAGGGGTCGCCATGCAGATCTCCCCAACCCCGAGCACCAGTCCAAGAACACTCAGCTTCTAAGTGACAGAGCATGGCACTCCATGTCTGAAGGTATGGAATGTACTGTGAAACAAGCTGATCAATGGGGCAGACTCTTTGCCTTTATAGGGTATGGCAAGGCATCAATGGAAGTAGTTGCCCAGGTAGCAGGCTCCTGTGGTCACCAACACAAGGTTTGTCGTGGGGACTATAGGGGTTATCTTGCTCGCCTGCAGTCCTTATTTCACTGTAGGTCCCAGCCCTATGCGAGCCAGTCTGTGTGGTTGTTGTCCACCACGGGCCTGAATTGTGCAAGGCAACGCTGATCTCAGGCCTCCTGTTGGGGCCAGTGCCATCTCACACTCATGCTGGTAGTGAATGGTGGGTAGGGGAGAGCAAAGCGACTCCCAATTTCCCGCAACAGGATCTGGAGCACCACTGCGCTGAAGATATCAGGCCCAGCAGTCCTGGGCCGCTGCATCAGTCCCGTTTTGCTGTATGCTGAGGGTGTAGTCTTACATGTGCGGGAATCCTGGGCAGTTCTGGTACGTCAGCGCATCGGAGACTCATTCCGCAGTAGAGGCCCTGGGCTTGCCCTGGAAAGTACCTGAATGTATGTTGGTCCCAGTGGGACGTGTGTTGGGCAATTATCCGATATTCAGCCACTGAGGGTTCACCGATGAGCACAGCGTGGTTCCCGGCCAAAGCAAAGTGATCTGGCCTGCATGGTTCACTTGGCTCAGGAGCCCTCACCACTGGAACATAGCTCTGCAGGTAGTACTGTGCTGGGCGTTGGCAGTGGAGGAGTCATGCAGTCCCAGGAACACCTTCTGTGTGCAGGAGCTGGTTGTGTGCTAAGAAAAGATCAGGAATATAGGCGGGCCTTGCGTGGAGCTCTCTACATTGCATGTGACCCAGCCACCATCTTGGCCACACCCTGTCAGTGACATCACTTATGGCAACAATTATGACCTCTCAAATGACATCACTGATGACACCATCCACTGAACCACTCACACACCCACTCACACCCCATACAAGCTCTCGTATGCCCACTCACACCCACACAACCACTCACATACCCATTCATAGACCCATACCCGTACTCACATACCCACTAACTCCTCCATAGAGGCACTCACACACCCACTCACTCACTCGTACAGCCACTCACACAACCATTCACTGACCCATGCAGCCACTGACACACCCCACTCACTCACACATACAGCCTCCCAACACAGCCGCTCACTCGCCCCTACAAGCACTCACAGACTCATTCACACACCCACACAACCACTTACATACCCATTCACCCATCCATACAAGCACTCACACATACGCTCACTCCCCCATACAGCCATTTTCACAAACACTCGCCCTCCAATAAAGCCACTCACACACCAACTCACTTAACCAAACAGCAACTCACTCACCTAGTCACTCACTCATACAGCTATTCATACACCCACTCACTCACCCATACATTCACTATACACCCACTTATCCACCCATAGAACCACTGACACTGATACTCACTCAACCATACAACCACTGACACAACCACTCACACACAGATACAAACAGTCACACACCCACTCAGATAGTTAGGGATAGTATTACTCAGTAGTACAACTAGTATAGTAATCTAACTTTTGTAGTAAGTTAGTAAATATCTTTAACACCCATAAACACTAAAAAAAACTTACTCTTACTGGATGATGTACAGGGCGCGTTTGCACAGTGGTGAAGGGAGGGGGTGGGGCCTGTGGTGACATGTGTGCAAACACGCCCTGTGGCACGTTTTAAGTTGGGGGATTAACTCCCCTTGAATCCTGAGGGTCCCTGGGGTGCAACTAGCCCACCAGCTACCTCCATTAAGCGCCACAGAGCTGCGTTGCAGAGAGGTGTAAAGGGGCGTGGCCTCTGACCACCTCTCTGGAACTCAGGCCTGTGGCGCTTACTGGAAGTACCTGGTGGGCTAGTTGGCCCCAGGGACCCTCAGGATTCAAGGTGACCTAATACCCCAACTTAAAACGCGCCACAGGGCGTGTTTGCACAGTGGTGAAGGGAGGGGGCGGGGCCTCAGGTGACATGTGTGCAAACACGCCCTGTGGCGCGTCCAACTAGCCCACCAGGTACCTCCAGTGTGCGCCACAGGGCTGCGTTGCAGAGAGGTGGTCTAGGCCACGCCCCTTTTTACACCTCTCTGCAACACAACTCTGTGGCGCTTACTGGAGGTACCTGGTGGGCTAGTTGGACCCCAGGGACCCTTAGAATTCAAGAGGACTTTATCCCCCAACTTAAAACGGCCAGAGGGCTTGTTTGCACACATGTAACCTCAGGCCCCCCCTCCCTACACCAGTGTGCAAACGCGCCCCATGGCACGTTTTAAGAGGTAGTTTTAATCCCCCTGCCCTATTATGTAATAGGGAGTTACAGAGGAGGTCATGCTAATCACATGGGTACCCCAACGCATAGTGTTCCCTAGTGTATGTAGGTGTTTTAACTGTATTCTAAGTGTCTTTTACCATATCACTGGCTCTAGGCCTGGTTAGTCAGAGTCAGTTACCACCAGTACCAATCTGGAAAAGGTGTGGGCACAAGATGATTTTGCAACAAGGCCTCTTTCTGCTCCTCTGTTGGTTCTTTCTGCACATGTCTTGCTTCTTCCTGGATTTTTCTTCGTCTTTGTGGACTTCTGTTTCTTTCGACATTTCTTTTGCTTCTTTCTGTGCGTTTTTTCTTCTTTCTTCACATGTCCTACTTCTGTAGGCATAGTTACAAACTAGCATTTGAAAAACCTTTGAAATTCACTGAAAAAACCATAGGTTTCAGGCACGTTATAGTTAGAAATTAGCATTTAAAAACCTTTGAAATTCACTGAAAAAACCATAGGTTTCAGGCACGTTATAGTTAGAAATTAGCATTTAAAAACCTTAGAAATTCACTGAAAAAACCATAGGTTTTAGGGAAAGTTATAGTTAGTTGGACATTGCACTCGTACAAAACCTGTAGAAATTCCCCGTTATAGTTAGTTCAGCTAACTATAACTCGCGCCTCGCAATGCACTGCTGATGACGTCACATATTACATCACTCATGACATGGTCAGTGACATCACTGATGACATCACTGATGACATCTCAAATGACATCACTGATGACATCATCCAGTGACTGTGTGTTTCTGTAAAGTTTAAATATGTTTAATATATATAGGGAAAGGCATATTGAAGAATAAGTGGGTGTATAATTGTCTGAATGGATGATTTAGTAGGTGCGTGACTGACTCTATAAGTGAGTGATTAAACGTATCTTACTGAATGCATGGGTTAGTGACTAAACTGGGTGAATGTCTGTATCCGTCTGTCTGTTGGTGTGTTAGCGGCTGCATGGGTTTCTACATGGGTTATTGATTGGTTGTCTGAGTATCTGTATGGGTGCCTGAGAGTTTGTGTGGGTGGGGTGTGTGTGACTCTGTGCATAGATGTGTGAGTGGGTGATTCACTGGGTGCATGGTTTCAAGAGTGCATCTGTGATGGACTGTATGGGTGGGTGAGTGTGTGTATGGGTGTGTTAGTGAGTGAATGTATATCTCAGTGGTACATGTGTGAGTAACTACATATGTCAAAGGCAGTATATATGTGTGTTGGAGTATATAAATGGCTATAAGTGAGAGTGTGTGATTGTGAGAGTGACTGTATGGAGGAGTGTGTGCTTGTATCAGTGATTGTATAAGAGCGTAAGAATGTGCTAGTATTTGCATGAGTAAGTGAGCTGGTGTATGTATGACTGGATAGGTGAGTAAATGGCAGTGTGATTAATTATTTGCATGAGTGACTAGGTGTGTGAGTATCTCTATGGATGAGTGGCGGTGTGTGTGTCTATGTAGGTGTATGAGTGCATATGATAGTCCTGTACTGAGTGACTATAAGTATGAGTTACTGTATGGGTGAGTGAGTGGATGTGTGTGTAGACCTAAGAATCAGTGAGTGTGTATGTAGTTATTGGTGTTGGAGTGTCTATGGTTTTGACAATGGCAGTCTGTAATTTAGAGTGGGTGTATCAAAGGTTATATTAGGGTGTGAGAAGATGCATGAAATTATCACATGGATGATGTCATCACTGATGTCATCAGTGATGTCATTTGAGATGTCATCAGTGATGTCATCAGTGATGTCACTGACCATGTCATGAGTGATGTAATATGTGACGTCATCAGCAGTGCATTGCGGGGTGCGAGTTATAGTTAGCTGAACTAACTATAACGGGGGAATTTCACGGGTTTTGTACGAGTGCAATGTCCAACTAACTATAACTTTCCCTAAAACCTATGGTTTTTTCAGTGAATTTCTAAGGTTTTTTAAATGCTAATTTCTAACTATAACGTGCCTGAAACCTATGGTTTTTTCAGTGAATATATATATATATATACATTTCACTAACGATGTGCGAAAGGTAATAAACACGCCCGTACCATAAAACTGTTCAATACAAGAATAGGAATATTGAATGTAGCTGTACTATTTTAAGATGCTGTTAAATTAATTAAAGAGACACTAACAGTATCACTGGAGCCTACTTAGCTTTAACCGTTACATAATTGAGCCATTAGACTCCGAATAAATTACGTCTCTTGAGGGGATCATGCATTTATACTTTCTGTATCGACTCATTTGGTCTCTTCATGCTAAAGTACATACACAATTAAATAGAATTACTTCACAGTATGCAAAAGTTAAAAGGTCTATACGCAGTTGAGAGACATAAAGTTATGTTGCAGATATTTTTCAATATTTCAGTTTATATTTAAAACAAGCCTGTCTATGCCTGCCGTTTCTCGACATTGTTTCTATTTTGAAATGTATTCATCAACAAATTTAACTTGAAATGCTTGCTACCTTTTAATTCAGTTTGTAATGTTGTGGTATTTCGTATATTTCTCAGTGAACTGAATTTCTCTCAATGCCACAGATTTCATGGTCACTTGAATTTTTACACTAAATATTTCTTTGTTAATATTTTCTCTCCCACACTCTATAGACTGTCCAAATATATCGGAAAGATTGTATGCTTATAATTGTAGACAGCCCGTTTGCTTTTTTAAGAGAGAGGCAGTAAGACTTTAGGTATTTTTCCAAATTAATTAACCGACTTAACACCGTGCCAACTACCCTCTAGAGAAAAAGGACCACGACTACCTCCAGTTCCACACTGACAGAAAATCTTGGCCCGGTTGACACTCTTCATCCACTTCGTGAGGTACTTTTCAAAGCTATCTTACTGACTGTGCATAAATGCACACATTTCAGAGAGTGAAAAATAGACCACAACAGAACCCCAATTTCAAATACACTCTAAAAGCACTGAAAACAAAGGGCCGGATTTATCAAGTTTTTGCGTCGCCTTTGCGACATGCAAGGGACACAAGGGCAACACGAAACCTAAGTGAGATTTATCACGCTGCGTAAGGCCACCTTGCATGGCCCTGCATGGCTTGATAAATATAGAGTAACGCAAGGCTTCATGAAAAATTATAAATATGGGCGAGTATGTTGAAATACAGAAACTTCAAGGTGCACCATCAACCTAATAGAGCTTACACCCTACCGCAATTCATACCATCAATCTATCAAGCAAGACAATCAAGCAATCCAACAAAGGGCCAGATTTACTAACCTTTCATGCAACGCAGTGCAGCAAGGCAACTTGCTACTCTCAGTGACGGCCGGTGCAGGTAAGAGCGTGGGTCGGTGGGGCGAGGCGGGGCGGGGAAGGTGAGTCAACAGACGACAACGAGGGAAAATAAAATTAAAATAAGGAAAACACTTACCTTGCGCTCGCTGCATCACCCACTGAGCGATGCAGCGAGCGCAAGGTAAGTGTTTTTCTTTTCTTCAAACGTTATTTTCCCTCTTCGTTGTCTGTCGACTCCCCTCCACCCTGCCCCACTGCTCTTACCTGCACCAGCTGTCACTGGCTGCGCTGCATGAAAGGGAGGGAGCAGAAATGCACCATATCTACTAAGATATGACATAAGTGTGCCATATTTACTAAGATATGGTGCACTTTTGCTCTCTCATATTGCTGGTGAACTTCAGGCAGCCTAGCTCCAACTCAGGCCAAGGGTGCCTGTGTTGCAAGGAGAATTGTTTTTGTGCAGGAAGGGCTACCTTCATGCACAAAACAATCCTTCAAGGCATTTTTCTCTTTCTATGTTTGCAGCAGAATAAAGCACACATAGAAAGAGGAAATAATGATTAGAAAAGATTTTTCTCCTTGTTAAGCCATCCTGTAGGAGGCGTGGCACTTTCATGCAATCCCTGCATTACAATCTTTGTAAATCTGGGCCTGTGTGAAATCTAGGGGTAGATGCACAGGACACCCATTCTCCACCCATAGAACGCCTGCCAGAAGGAAAATTTAATTCAAAGGAGTGCAAGCTGCTGCGTTACATTTCTTTACAAAGTCAAGCAAAACGGCGCAAGTCACCCCTTCCGTGGCTTTGCAACTATCTACTAGCAAATTGTGTCATGGCTGTGACACAAAGTGGCACAACCACGATGCAAAGTGTTAGCAAATCTGGCCCAAAATGTATAGTAATGCCTTAACAACCAAATAAAACTCTCCACGGTTGTCCAGAATTTCATTTCTTTTTCCAGCATTACAGTCACCATCATACAAAATGAAGAGCTTTGCAATATACTTAAGCTCAAACGGAACCTGGCATAATGCACTACTTCCTCCCCGTAATACACCACACTACTACCTCGCCAATGGCATTAATTGTCCTTATTTGAAGAAGCAATTGGGCCATGGAGAGTGAATAAGAGGGCACTGCATGACAACAGCTGGTAGTTTAAGCACCGCCATGCTGATTTCCCAGTTCTGATTGTTGGCTCACCAGGCTCACCGAGCAAAAACATTGTTTGGCAATGATCTCTGGGACCTGTAGAATCTCCGGCATTGCTCCTCCAACATGCTGTGCCAAGAGCTCCATACCCACCACGTTACTCAAGTTTGTTCATGTTTATTTTATTGCTTTAATCAACTAGTGCCTTTCACAAGCAGAAAAGTAGTCTACAGTTGCAGTGTGGAGAGGAGAGGAGAGGACGAAAATTAAAAGAAGGCAATATTGTACAGTAAAAGAGACATTTGAATCCAGGGTTTGTATACAATACTACGCGCCTTTGACTGAGGGGAGGGCTGATGTTCAAACAGGGATTGTTCCTTCACAGAAGTATCTTCATCACGCTGGTAGCAGTTACAGGTTAATGACTTTTGAAAAAGTTTTCAAAGGTTACTAGCTCATATCTAATTACATTGCGAACATTTGAGAGTTTCCACTATGTTATGCAGATTCTGTTTGCAGATGCCAAGTCCTAGGACCACGCGAGGCTGTGTCCCACATTTAATTTTAGCAAAGCTAGGCACTTTTTAGAAAGGAATCTAGAGACATACTTCTTCCTATTTTGGGTATGTTGGTGATAACTAGGGGCCAGATATACTAACATATTTCTCAAAAAGTGGGCTCAAATTGTACACCAATTATTTTGTGAAGGACAGATTTTGTGAACCAACTTATTTCCTAATAGGCCAGTTCATAAAAATAAGGCTTTAAGTGGGTTTCAATTTAGCCTACCTCATTAACATCAAAATGAGGTAAATCTCAAATTGCATCTTATGCTGATTGTAGGCCACCAGAGGGAATGTGGCCTGCTATGTCAGCAGATCTCCATGTCTGTGTTTGCCTTTCAGCAGAAAAAAGTGAAAAAATAGGGACCTACTTTTTGAATAACCACCTTTTGACTAACTGGGTGCTTGCTCGATGACAAATGAGGCCACATAACACATCTCAATTTTTGAAGCCAAAAACCAAATTTCTTCAATTTTCTTTCCAAACAATGCTTAAAACCAGAAAATGGCCCACTCTGGAACCCATTTTGAAGATACATAATGCCAAACGTATCCCCATGTTAGTATACGGCACAGAGGCATTTTCAGGGAGATTTGGTGCCCTTTGAACAACGCACAGAGCACTAGCTTTAGACCCTTGTTCAAGTTGTCACTCAACACATCATCAGCCCAGAACAGGATGGAATTTAATTGAAACGATCAGCAACTTTTCCAGAAAGCTAGCCTCCTGAAGTATATGCACTCAGCACAAGTGTCCAAAGCAGGATCCCTAAAGAATTCAATTTTGACTAAATTTAGTCTCAAGTACTGTCCTCAAGTAGCTCACAGGCCCATAACCCCTGGTCAAATGCCTTCACTGAAGCTCTGGACTGAGCTGAGTGAAAGGCACTGACACTCTGTGGTATCAACATTTCCCTCATCAGCAGTTAAAAACAGGTCTAAATAAAGAGGTTGATATAGCATCCTTCATGACAGACCAACATAATTTCAAAAGAAGAAAGCATGCTTATCTTGTTATTGATAGCTACGCTCAAAAAGGAATTCAAAACTACATAATTGAACCATTTTTGCCTATTGCAAATCCAGGTTTTGGCAGGTACGTATGGGATGTTTTTCTTTATTAGATCTTCTGCCACCTTCAACCACCTACTAGGTGTTGTTTATGCAGTATGTTCCAGGAGACACTTTCACACCTTTTTTGCATCTGTTCTCACTTAATAAATGAACCAGTACCACGGAACCCATAAAAAAAAATATTTATATAATGGGATGCTCATAAAGATATTTGCGATTGATGGCCTCCTCTTTTCTTTCCTGGAAAGACAGGTGTTTATTGAATTTATCGAGACACCTTGCCTAGAACAGAAGGTTCCAAGCTAGACCTGTTTTCCATGCCTGTGTTCCAATATGAAGTACTGCAATTGGTTGGCGCAGATATCAAGGAGGGCATTGTTCAGTCCATCCACCACATGACAGACATGTAGACCAGTTGTCAAGTAACAGATTACCCATGCATCACTGTACACTGGGGGACAAATGTATTAAGAAGTCCTGACAGGACTAATATTAAGTGCACTACTGCAGGCAACACAGGCACAGCAAGTGGCAGCACAAATGACAATTGAGAAGCTGGTCAAAGACCATCTGGATGACCCAACAGAAGTGTACTTGGATCAACACCCATTGACCTATAGGCATGGGAAGAAGGAACTGTGTCTGAATCTCAGGTGGCTGGTAATAAAGTATTTTGCATATCCGGTAGCTAGTGTGTCTTCACAGTATGCAGTCAGTGCAGATAAGACAGTTGCCATAGTCAAAAGGAGCAATCTCTCTCCTCGGATCGTAGAGAGATTGAAGATGATTAAAATGAACAAACACTCCAGATGACCGCGTGAGTTTGAGGATGTACTCTAATTTCTTGATTAAAAACATAACACAACAACATATAAGACTGTGGACTGAGGCATAGGTAGCAAGCTGAGATTGGAATGTAGTCCTAGAGAGGCAGGAGAAGCACAACAGACCACGGAGGGCAGGGTGGAATAGGCAGGGGAAGCACAGTGGACCATGGAAGGCAAGAGGGAGGAGGTAGGGAAAACACATGGAAAACAGAGGGCATGGGGAGGGGTCTGTGGCAGCAACCTGACCATTAAGGGCTGGCTGGTATGGGCAGGGATAGAACAATGGACTACAGAGGGCAAGAAAAAGAGAGGGGCAGTGGCATGCAAACATAAAACTTAGGGCAAGCCATCATGCATATAAGAGTAGGCTGGAGGGGGCAGGGGCATTACAATGAAGAATGGAGGGCAGGTGGGGGTGTGAGAGGCAGCAACCTGACTATTCAGACAGGCAAGCATGGGCATGGACAGGAAGCTGACTACAGGGTGCAGGAGGGAGACAGCAGAGCCTGTCGTGGATGGCATATTAATTAAGGCCATGCACAGTAGAGGTGTTAGCTGAAAATGATCAAACAAAAGCAGCAATGAATTGAAAAAACAAAGTTAAAGAGGCTTTATTTATTTAGACGTGATAATATGATCTTCCGTTTCATTAAAAAAACAAATTCACTGAAAAATCAATGGGACATTTATTATAGATAGGTATTGAAATGGGTTAAAAACTAACATTCATAAACCAAAACAACACTGGTGTTCATCAGGTATAGTTCACTGAACTAACTATAACTTGCACACCAGCCATGCACTGCATATGACCTCACAAATTACATCACTCATGACATGTTAAATGACATCACTGATGCCATTGCTGATGACATCTCAAATGGCATTACAACACATATGAGGCTTTTGACCGTACGCAAAGTGGGTTGACCACAGGGCCTGGCCTGAGGCCAGGTACTGTGCCCAAACCCCCTGCGGGCAGCCAACCCCCTACCCTGCATGGGCTTTGGACAAGCACTCATGGGGGTTAGCCACAGACCTATGATATAAAGAAATTAATGTAGTTTAAAACAACATTGTAATTCACTAAAAAAAGGGCAAAGGAGAGTTATATGTAAGTTAGTAATATTTCAACTTGCTTTAAAAAGTCCTTAGAAATTCAATGGAAAAAACAAAGGTTAAAGTAGAATTATACGTTGGCCTTATTATAATAAAATGACCGCACACATTACATCGATGACGGCATGTCAAATCTGCATGTAATGCTGAGGAGCGGAAAGATCTCTATTAAAAATATACAGAAAATTATAAACGTTTATTATTCTTCAACATCATTTTTAAATACTATTTTTGTGTCAAATATAAATGTAAATAATTTATTTTTAGCCACGAACTAATGATAGAAACTGTTACAGCCCATGAACACATCATATTAAATGTATATTAAATAATTCATTAATTTAGATATATTTAATTTTATTATTGTTTAATGTATACATACTAATTAAAAAAATTATTTTAAAAAGTCCCCAGTATAATTTTTTATTTAATATGTGGTGAATTTTGTTAAACATTATATGCTGACTTACTAATGATCTTATAAAAGTTCAAATAAGTTCAGCAGCATTCTTAATTTAAGATTAATACTGCAGTAACAAAAATGGTTAAGTCAATGACAGGAAACTTACAATGTTCTTAATGTGGGAAAATGTTCTTTTTTATATGGTAACTATCCTTTTTTGATGACTGGTATCGCTGTTTTTATCTCTGCACACTGGGGCACTGATGTCCAGTTCCAGTGTATGTTCTTTGACTCCAAATATGTGGACAAATTGGCTAATTCCTATTTTGCAATATTAACTTTCCAGTAAGGCCACAGTATGTGGTGCAGGAAAATACACAAATGGCATGGAAAGTTAAATGTCACCTTTAGTTTTGCAGCTCATATTGTGCCATTCACTAGGCTGGAAAAAAAAACATGACTTCAGCCTACATTTGTGCTTACCTGCTCCAGCTTTTCAACCTACAGGTTGTTAGACTTATCAGCCATTTAATGCCTATAGCCTGTCTCATGTCACACAACTGTGTGTAGCTGACAGTTAGTTGAGCTTTGTGTTTTCTTTCTAGACAGCCACACACAATACCAAGCTTAGGTGTAACTGGATGGGCAATTACTGGCGGGATGGGAGGGAGGAGCTGGACACAGCCCCACTTGCACCTGAATTGGCTGTGTCCTGCCTCCACACAAAGGACTGCATACCCCCTGTAGTTAGTCTGGAGCCAGGACAGAGAAGGCAGGATGACTGGGGGCTTCAAAGGGAAACCTCTAGAAGCTTCTCCTCCACTTCAAAGACACGACTTGGTATAAATACTGGACCTTAGACACCACCACTTCAGCTTACCTCTGGACCAGTATATACTCTACCAGGTAGGACTGCTGAGATGTTGAATGACTGCCACTCTGCCAAACTACTGCTATGCTGAACCACTGCCTTGCTCTGCTGCTGCTTTGCTCTGCTGACTTGCTGCACTTTTGCCTGAGTGAGAAGGACTGGACCTGCATCTCTTGAACCCAGAACTCCAGAGTGACTCCAATAGCTAGTTGTCAGGCCTCCTGACTTGGGCCTCAGGGACAGAAGGCTCCACAAACTTGCTCCTGCACCTGGACTCTGCGATCTGTGGGTCTATCCTGTCAAGTGGTACCACCCAAATCTTGGACCCTTGTATATCACCTAAGGTGCTCTGCCAGTATCTATGGACCCCACGGAACCATTGTAACTCATCTTCTGTGCAGCACAACCTCGAGCACAACCGACTCATTGCTGCTGTTGTGTGGATCGGAAATGACGCAAATACTCACATTGCATCACAGCCCCTCACCACATTGGAACAGCTGCTGCAAAATGCAACTATGCACAGGCCCTCGCATCCCTTGTCGATGGCAGCCTCGATGACTATGCCTTACTCCACATCGCAGCCTCGCAGCTCCTCAGAACCCAGATATTGACCCGACTGTGCAAAGCATCCTCAACTCTGTACTTCGCATTGCCAGTCCTCGTCAACAGGATCTTCGAAGTCAAAGTATCAGGACCTAGCACCACAGCCTCACTTTATCTCGGAACCAATGTATCGCTTTGGCTGAACAGCGCATCTTCGGCA
This sequence comes from Calotriton arnoldi, assembly GCA_963921515.1. Lineage (NCBI taxonomy): Eukaryota > Metazoa > Chordata > Amphibia > Caudata > Salamandridae > Calotriton > Calotriton arnoldi. The sequence goes on from CAWUFW010005442.1 coordinate 1,217,841, forward strand.
CACATCTCGCAACACTCCGCAAACCTGGATGTAAGGTACTTTGTTCATCAGGACTAACTGGATCCCTGACACCGGCGTGAGCTCCACTGTGGTTGGCCTAAACTTTTGAATTTGTCCCGGTCTGACACACCCAGATACCCACAGTTGGCACTTTATGCCTTTTGGCACTATTTTCACTAAAATCTTTCAACTTGAATATCTCCGGTTCTACCAATTGGATATTTGCCATTTTGGTCTTGTTTTATTTATTAAAAAATGCTCTAGTTCACCAACATTGTTGTGGGCTCCTTGTGTGGTGTATTTTTAATATGCTACTGCTTGAAGTGTTGCACAAATACTTTACACATTGCCTCTGAGTTGAGTCTGACTGCTCTGTGCCAAGCTACCTGAGGGCTGAGCACAGGTTAATTTAGGGTTTGCTTGTAACTTCACTCTGAAAAGAATTTGGGTTGCTGCTTCATAAGGGTTTCACCCCCCTCAACCAGTAACATAGTTTCTTATGCAGGTGAACCTGTCAAAATAAGCCTTTTGGACAAAAAGGAACCCTACTTTTGAAAAATAAGTAGTTCACCTCTAAGTAGGCATTACAGACCTCAAAGTAGGGTACATTCTATGTACTTAGTATTTAAAGGTGGAGCATGTAATATTTTCAGTCATGCTCCCACAAGAGCTAGTTTTACTGTATGGGGCTCTTGAAGTTTCTGTGAGAATAAACCACAGTGGAATTGAAATGCTATTTGACTAACTTTGATTTGGGGGTAGATAGAGAAGTAATTCAACCACTTCTTTTATTATTTATTAAAAATCCAATTCAAATGTGAAATGGATTTTGGCTAAATATACAGGAAGAGTAACTTTTAGAAATTGAGAATTTGCTTGCTTGAAGCTCTAGTAGACTAATTTGTATTAGCCGGCTAGCAGCCACACTCTGTCGGGGCCTTCCACTTGATGAGACATCAAAATTGTTCCCAGAGCAGACACAAAGATTTGGACCTTTTGCACAAGCAGATATTTGTGAGGAATGTGACTCATGGTCTCCCATGAAGGGAATTTGAAAGGGCTCAGGGACTACATTAACTTGAAATGGACCAGGGTGAAGCCTGACCGTTTATAGTTAAGTGCAAAGTAAGACCTGGGGAAGAGCAGTCCTTTTATCAACCACTAATTATAGCCAGCTTGGCTCTATTCAAGTGGGAGGGGGACCTGGAAAGGTTTGCTGGTGGGAACATTTTACCCATTGGACAGGGAGAGTCCACAAGTAACCCCACCCACTGGCTAGTCATGTACAAAAATGGTACCTGATCCCCAGCTCGTAGATCACATCTGGACCTAGGAAAGCACAGAAGAGGACTGGACGAGCTGTCTGTGACCTGTGTGGAGACCTGATGGGCTAGATCTGCTCCCTTGTGTACCCAAAACAAGAAGTAAGCTTCAATCGTCATTTGGCTGATGTCTTGTGTAGCTACAGTGACACAACAACCTACAAAAGACCATTTCCTGGAGTGACCAGCTTGCCAGTTGCAATTGGACATGGACTAGTCCCTGCTTGTGGCCTCTGATAGAGTGAGGCTTTCCCCTAAGTGCAGCCCCTGAAGTTTTGGGAGCTGTATAAGGAACCATGAGGATCTACTCCAAGAAGTTGGAAAAAGTAGGGACTTGTAAAATGTTTCCACTTCCAAACCTCCTGGTTACCAGAACCAACCACCCAAGGCAATCCAACCAATGTACAAGCATGAAAATCAGATTGGTTTAACTCAGACTTTTTTATTGCCTGAAAGAAAACTTCAGCAGACCCTTGCGGGTAGGGTATCCAGCTTTGGGGAGACCTGTTTATGTACAGCTTAAAGGCTTGTCAGGCTGGAGGTTTCTGAGCTCCAAAAAGGATGAAAGATGTCATAGGATATTACACACAGATGCACGCTGTATAATTCACAAGGGTAGTTACATTACTACATTGTCTCCTACAGGCCTGGCTGTAGAACCTTTTTCTGCTGCCGCAGAGACAAATAACAAATTAGGCATTCCTTAGTACTGCCCAGTAGCTGAGTACAGACTACAGGAAACACATTTAAAGACATGTTAAAACAGTTGCATAAAATTGCATGTTTAGAACTTCATATTTGTAAGTGTGGTATCAGAATTACATAGTCTATTGTCTTAGACTATTGTCTGACATCAACAGCAGGCCCTCAACCCAATTTGAGTTAACAATAGAAAATTTACACCCAGTGGAACAATAATTTTGTAAATGGAATTTAGAATGCAAGACATATGTCAGAAGATATTTCCTTCTATCATATTTTGAAATACAGATTCGCAGTAACCCTACTTAGCCATCCCAATTTTCTCCTTCTCTCCTCTCTCTTTGTTATTCTACAAAAAGACATGTCTTAGAAATATTATTTCTCCTCCCTGGCTCACATATACCTACATCATTGCACCCATGGTCCATCCATAAAGTTGCAAGCCTAAGCCTAGGAAAAGTTTATTGAATACACCAGAGATCCCCAACTCACAGCACTGGGGAAATACATCTGTCATCAGCCTTAGTGTGCAAAGTGCAGCATATTACCCACACCTACAATATTCTGCCAAAATTCTGCCAGCAGAATGAGTATTGGAAGTACAGAGATCATAACCAAGTCAGCCACACACAGGGAGATGGAGAGCTGCAGCTGGTGATGGCTGATGAGCAGTGTTCTGTGGGTTCACACACACAAATTAAATAATTGGATTTTGTAATTTAAACTAACAAATATGAAAAATCGCCTACTAGCTGGTACATCAACCTCCAGGCCCATTCATTGGAGGAGATAACACACCCACCCAACCACATCTACCCAACTGTGTTGGATGTGCCACAGTGTACGAAAACACTTTTTTGAAATGCATGCAATGATGTACATGCCATGCAGAACAGGTCTCTGTGGCAGGGCTGGCCTTTCACATTCTTGCCACTTGTCAATAACATACAAGTGAGGTATTTGCAGACAAAATTAATTCGTGCTTAAACCACCCTCTCAGAGAAGGTGTTATACAGTTTGGGGTAACCGTGGCCCGCTCTTTCACTTTGTTCATTTGCCATGATGCTGATGAATAAAAAAGACAATCAAGAATAAAACAGAATAAAACACATTAAATAGACAAAAATGTTAGAGGGTAGGCAGCATTGAAAAAAGGTTAGGAAACTTGCATAAACAAAAAAAAGACAATGGTGGATTGCTGATGAAACAAACAGACAATTTCCACTGCGGTGCAGACAAGTCACATCAACACCACACATGTGTGCATTATGTAGTGATAACATTCTCTGATGTCTTGTGCATTTATTAGGCAAGTGCATGCATCTCACAAATGTTTTGGGGTCTGTGGAATATGTGCAATACACATATTTCTCTCGCAAATTGTGCATTTTTTCACGGTTTAAAAACATTGGCAATTTACATGTTCTCTCAGTAGTCACTACTTCATTTGGGGTGGTAGAGCTATACAAATATAAACATGTTCATCTTACATTAGAACTATTGAGAATATAGGAGAAGGATATCATGTCTGACATCTTAAAATATATTATTGTCTTCTCTCAGTTTGTGTGTCCCTTTTTGACAGAAAAGAGCAAACAACTATTTGATGTCATCTTATATTTTGGACATAAGTCTTAGCTTAAGAAGTCAGACACATTACTACTATGTGCATCACACCTTGTTCTTGCCAGGCCAAGTTGTAACTCTTAAATATAGCAAGTAACCTTTGAAGGGAAGTATAATTCATAATGTGAACCTATTTTACCCACAGCTATGACTCAGAAAATATTCTGCTTTAATTTGAAGCATAGGTGGTAAAAAAGTTAAAGCATTTTCACTTGACATTGTCAAATCTTCTTTGGCTTAAAGGCGATAAAAGATATCAGAGCTCCATAGACGCTGCAAAATTACCTTAGTACTCCTATTCTCTCTCTGTTCGCAAACCAGAGATGTCCAAATTGCTAGTAGGTTTTACAATGGAGATGTCATTTTCAATGCAAAGTATGCACTAACAGGTCACATCACAAAATTTCCATTTTGGGGTCACTAAATTATTTCCCTAATGAATGTTAATTAGGCAGGTTGTTTTTTACGATCCTTGTGATTGGCTATAAACAAAGGTATATTGGCGTAGATGGGAAAACAGACTTTATTCACACACCTTTTACCACACAGGACCCTTACCACTCAGGGAAGTACCATGCAGATATTTTAACGGTTACTTCACAGTACTTTAAAATTGGTAAAGAAGCATGTGAAGGCAAATAAGGATAATTGTAGTGATTTGAGGTTTGTAGAGGTAAAGAAAGGTAAAGGTTTTGTTTTAGGATTTAAGGGTGAGTCGAGGTAAAGGGAGGTAAGGCTAATTTTGGGGCACTGGGGAGGGAAGGGAAGTTAGTAGTAAAAAAGGGAGTTCTTCTATACATATATACACTCACAAACCCACACGCTTAGTGCCTTGACACCTCCGGATAATTGTTTGTGCTCAATACATTTCTATAACATAACCTAACTTACTCACATACCCACTCAGAGACCCACACAGAAACTAACCCACCGACTCACAGTCCCACACACACATTCAGATACCCACTCACAGACCCATGCATCCACACACACACACCCACTCACAGACCCACACAAGCACTCACACATCCATTCAGATAGTGATGCAGAGACTCACAGAAACACTCAGATTCCCATAGAGGCACTTTCCTTCCCACTCACTGACCCACAGAGGCACTCTTACACCCACTCACAGACCCACACAGATACTCATACACCTACTCACAGATTCACACACCCACTCACAGACTCACACACTCACTCACACACCCACTCAGAGACCCACTCAGAAACTCACAGACCCTCTCACAGACCCACACAGACACTCACAGACCCATAACAATACAACTACTCACACACCCACAGAGGTACTCACACATCCACTGACACACTACAGGAAGTACTCACACACCCACTCAGACATCCACAGAGCTACTCACATACCCACTCACACACCCACACAGTAACTCACACACCTATTATCACACCCATATAACCAGTCACACCACCACTCATATACCCACAGAACTACTCACACACTAACTCACACATGCATACAACCAATGAGACAGCCCCTCTCACCCTTACACCCACTAGACACTCACTCACACACCCATACAACCACTCACACAGTGACTCATATACCCATAGTAACACTCACACAGCCATTGAAACATCCAGTCACACACTCACACACCCACTCACACACCAATCTAGTCTGTGGCACACCCACTCATACACCCACACAGCCAGTCAAACACCTGCTCATTCACCCAGTCACACATTCACAAACTCACTCAGCAACCCATACCACCATGCACACACCCAGTTAGAGACCCATACAGCCTCTTATACGCCCCTCACATAACATTAAACCACTGACACACCTACTCAAAGACCTATACAGGCACTCTAACACTCTCTTTGACACCCATGTATTTGGTTACATGCCTACTGTATTGAATGTGTTTCAGATAAATGATTTTGGTTGAGGAAAACCTGTTGCTATTATATGTTGAATGTGTGCTTTTTGTTTGGAATATGCGATGCTCGAAACACAAAAAAATGGCCCACAAACTGCATTATGACCATTTTGGAAGGAAGGAGTAGTAGCGGAGAGGAGAAAGCTGCATTAGAATGAGGCAGTTTTGAAGATGAAAGGGGGCTAAAATGGAGGACAGCAACTAGAATATAAAAGAACATATTTGATTGGATGGTGGAGATGTGCATGGAACTGAAATTAGGTAGTGATTTGGAGAAAACATTTGTGATTGGTTTTGAAAAAATAAAAAAAATGTGTTGTTAGGGATAGGCTTCGAATTGCAACCAGTCAACCACACCTGCAACAGTTTAATTTGGAGCTAGCACGCTGCTTGCAGAAAGTAATGTATACTTTTGGTCTAATGGTAGGTTGTGAGTGCTGATAACATGGTCACCATGGGGGGACATGGCCAACAAGATAGATAGGCTGCAGCACTAAGTGAGAGCTCTGGCCGGACATTGATATCCTACATCTTCCTGCTGCCCCCTTGACCTCCAAAAACCCCAGAAAGTACTCTGAAGCATAGTGGCACCTGGGGGTGTAGAAAGAAAGATCACCCTGGGCCTGTTTGCAGCACTCTGGCCACTAGCCCACAAGAGGCCTAGCGGGAGCCATAGTTATCTCTGTACCTGGGTGGCCTATTGTGACTGGTCAGAAGCCCTGTGAAGCCACTGATGAGGTGATATCAGGACGGAAGCAGTGCAGTGGGGAACCCAGCGCTCTGCCTGAGGTGAGGCCATATTGCAGACGCTGCTTACGTCCCTGGCACTGCTCCACCTCCAGTGATTGCCTTGCAGCGGGAGACCCCGGCAGCATGGCACCCGCACAAAATCTCCTCCTCCCCTTCTGACACTGGGAGGGGAGTAGAGGCTACGGGCCTTGCTCCAGGGTCTCGGGGTCGATGTCTGCGATCCAGCGTGGAGTGACGGCATCAGACCGTGGGGAAGGTGGGCCTGTTTGAAGCAAGGCACTTTTGGCGAATGGCGGAGGCCTAGCTGATTGGACCGGGCTCAACCCGCAGTATGGATGGAGCTGGTGCTGGTGAGTAAACCTGATAGCAGCCTTCTGAATCGAGCTGGGCCTCATGTCCCCCTATGCTTCATGGTGCATGGAGTAGGGCTGGATTGTGATTCCTGAGGACTCTAGACTGCCCCTGGTGTTAAACAAGTGCACAACTGGAGGCGGACATAACAGCATACCATGCCCACCTGTGAGTAACTGCCACCATTTGTTTAACCCCACCCCTCTGGACCAAAACTTTTGAGAATTTTGCTAGGGAGTTGGGTGAGTAGAAAAAGGAGCCTGTGGAACTAGAATTGGCGTGGTGTACTGGCCTGGACATAGGCCTGCACTCCTGTGGGCTGACCCTTTTGGCTGGAGCGGGGGCAGTGTGGATTGGGGTCTGGCCTTGATTGAGGAACCTGTCCCCCCCAGTGACATGAGGCAGCAAGGCCTATAACTGTTGTCTGGACCTGAAATGTGAGCATTGCCCTTACAGCTGCATGACATCCTGGCATGATATATCCAAACTTGTGTGGGCCCAGGTTGGCACCACTGACTCTGGCCTGTAGAGGACACCAGAGATTAGAAACTGTGTGTCATCAGTGGCACTGCCCCTGGGGTACCTGAGCTGACTGCTGGTGGAGGACATGACCGGCTTTACTGGTGGTGATCCATTTACGGAGCACAACAGGGTTGGAGGTGGAGGAGCGACCTCAGTTGCAGCACTTTAGCCGGGAATCCTGTGGCAATTGCGGAAGACACCACCCCGATTTGCAATTCACGTGAAAGCTGCATCCCACTAAGGTGCCATGGGTAAGAGCATACCACCCGGGGCACCCAGCAGACGAAGATGGACCAGTTCATGCACATGGTGCGGGTAATGTCCCATCGCAGACACTTGGGTAGGTGACACAGCCTGCGGCGAAACCCTCGGGGACCCAGATTCTGACGGCGATCGAGGACTCCAGCCTGGCAGTTCAGGCCAAAATAGAAGCTATGGCCATTGATGTGAACCTACTCCAAACCGATCTATGTAAGGTAGCAGAGCGATCTGTGGAAACGGAGTCACAGGTCACAAAACTGCGGGATGAAGTCTCTACATTGAAGATAGCAGTGGCCGCCCTTGAAGCTCATTCGAGCAGGTTGAAGGCACAGACGGAGGACGTGGAAGGCTATTCCCACAGATGTAACCTACAGTTTGTGGGATTCCCTGAGGGTGCTGAAGGCAGCACCCCAGAAATCTTCTTGGAAGAATGGATCAAGACGGTGTCCTGGGACATAGGCCCAAAATCCCTTTATGGCGGTTGCGCCCTGAGGTACTAGAAGACCGGGAGTTCAATATAGATATGGAGGAGGTATTGAATGGATTCTTCGCTCTGAATTGGAACCAATCGTACACACAAGGTGTGGAATGGGAAGTGCTTAAGGTGGCAGTCAGTGGAGAGAATCTTAACAAAGTATATGGTATAAGAAGAAAACCGGAGCAGAAATTGCAGATAGAGGAGGAGCCCCTCCTGAGTCTGCAGAGGCCAGGAGGCAGAGGAGGTGGCTCTGGTGGAGGCACAAAGACGGGTGGAGGCAATTTGGGACAGGCTAGACTGTCATGTCCGAAAGGATTTACACCAGCATCTCCACAGAGATGGCGATAAATCGGGCTGCAAATTAGCATGGCTGCTGAAGTGGGTGCACCCCCGCCACTTATCCTAGCCCTTCGCAACCAAAATAGCACAATGATTGATGGACAGGTGGCAATTATTATGATTTGCGGATGGTGTATTCTGCCCCTGATGTCACTGGGGTGAGACGTTTCATAGACAGCATTGCCCTTCCCCGACTTACGGAAGCTCAATCGGAGTGTCTTGGGGAGGATGTTGTGCTGGAAGACCTGCAGAAAGCCCTCATGGACATGGCTAGAGGAAAAGGTCTGTGTCCACACAGACTTTATTATTAATATTACCAAAATTATATTATTCTGCATCTTTGCTCCCTGCTCTTCTAGAAACATGACACGAGGCTCACGAGACTGGTACACTGCCTGACCAGATGTGCAAAGATCTTATTATTATGCTCCCTAAGCCAGGTAGGGATCCCTCTGAAGCATGAGCATACAGACCCCTTTCCCTGCTCAAAGTCGATGATAAGTTGCTGGCTAAAGTGCTGGCACTTTGATTGAGCCAGGTGACAACACATTTGGTCCTAGACGACCAATGCGGTGTAATGCCAGCTAGGGGTACGCATATGAACTTAAGACATCTTTCCCACATGCTGCATGTTACCCGAGGCACGGAACTGTGCGTGGCATTGATGGCACTAGACACAGAGATAGCCTTTGACACCTTATCCTGGATGTACTTATGGGAGGTGCTCCATTGTATGGGCCTGGGTGAGAGGTTTCTGTCATGGGTGATGTTCTTTTATACAAACCCAACTGCAAGAGTGCTTACAGGTGGCACAGTCTCTGAGGTGTTCCGCAATGAGAGAGGTACCCGTCAGGGTTGCCCGCTGTCGCCACTCCTTTTTGCTCTTGCTATGGAGCCTCTTGCAGTTTACCTTGGAGTGGAGATGCTTGATTGGGGTGTGTGTTTGAGCGATACAGTGCATATTGTGTCTTTGTAGGCGGATGATGCATTAAGCTACGTGGTGTATCCGGAACAATCGGTGACTCGCCTCCTTTGGCTGATGGCAAAATTCGGAGACATCTCGGGGCTCCGGGTCAACCAACAAAAGACAGTGCTGACTCCCTTGGTGGGGTTGTTGGCCATTAGTGCTACTAAACCCCAGTCGGATTGCAATGGGAGACGTTGAGCTTTCGGTATCTGGAAATGCAGGTTGCTCATGATCAACAACAGCAATATGATTTGAATGTCAACAGAGTGATGGCCGTACTCACTGCCTCAGCACAATTCTGGACTACCCTGCCACTGTTCGTTATAGGCAGAGTGACGCTGTGCAAATTGGCCTTATTGCCCCACTGTTTATACACCCAGCAGAACTCCTTTTGTGCATTGCCACCCTTGCTGTTTCAGATTACCGATAGCCTACTGGTAAAGCTTGTATGTGCAGGTAAGAGAAGTAGGGTCTGCCTTGATATCCTTCAATTATACCCCAGCATGGAAGGTCCTGGCATTCTGGACCTTAAACTGTACGATCTTGCTGGCCTGTTGTAATACACCACCTTGTGGTGTGAGGAAGGGCTCAACTGGGAAAAGAAACTCCTCACGGGCACAGTTGAGCTACCTGATCTACCTAGATTACTCATGTGTGGTCGTGCGCTTACGGCGAGTACCCCATTTTTTGTCGAATAGGTGGCGTTGACATAGGAAAGGACTGAAAGGCCATGCCCATAAGTTCTAGACCTGTTCAAGAGTCACACTCCGATTGTATTTTTTCACACCATAAAAGCGTAAAGGGGAGGAAAGTCGTTAGGAAATAGTCAATTAGCCAATAATTTTCCTAGATACATAATAACTCACGGACTACTTCTTAAGGTTAGTTAGTTTATTTCAAAGCCAAAAATAACTGAACATAGAGACACCTCAACACGAGGGTATAGAAATACAACGGAATTAGCATGAAGCCAAATCGGCGCATCCAATTTAGTCGGTGCAGCATAAGCAAAACAATTAATTCAAGAAGTAGGATACAAAAAATCAGGAAGCATGAGTCCAAATTTCCCTGCATCGAGGGTTGGTGAGTGAAATGCATCAATTCTATCCCTACTCTAATGCTAAAGTGACATCCCTACATAAGCCTTTTCAAGAGGAAAGATAAAAATATATCAGTGCGTGGAGTCTTCCTAAGAAGTCTCTCCACCATCAATGTGTCAAGTAGCATAAAGCCACCATCACAGAGATAGAGTTCGATTTAGAGATGCTTTCTCTCTCTCAAGGCAAAGAAGAAGTGGGCACTTTCCCTAATTCCAACAACCAGTTATCCACAGGTAGTGTTCCCATAATACACCTTCCTCGTAACAATTTGTCCTTGGTTCCCAGACCTTCTCCTGTGTGAATAGTGACAGCCTTACTTTATGGACTCAAGTCACACAATTGTAACTTCTTCTCTCCTTGCCTAGCTAGTAAAAAAAAGACATTATTCTAACTAAAGGAATGTTTCGCCACCTGGTGTGCAAAATGTGAGAAAGAACAGATTCTACAGTGCACATGAAATTCAACTACTAATTCTAAAATGAGAGTTTTAAGGGACTTGCATTTCAGGCCCACGACTTAAGCTGACATAGGAATGTGCCATTTTCAGCAATACAATTCACATATTCATTATAGCATTTCAATTAATACATTTACCTACTACTAAGAAATATCAATTGTCAGACACATTTAGTAGGTGAGTAGTGTTAGCTTCACAACACGAGTCTTACATATTAATGTTTTCTGCTGGTTACATTTATTTCCACATCACATAATTGCGTTAATATGGTTCACAATTCAAACACCTTATGTTAACATAATTTGCAAGATTATAAGCGGATGCATTTTACTAATGATTATGATGCACCCTTACAAATAAAATGAAATTTCTGCTTCATCATTTCCCCCCTCTGATAATATTAAGTAATCATAAAACACTCCAAAACATCCCTGCAGAGTAGATCGATCTAAACAGATGTCGTAGCTACCCTTCTCTGTCTGAACTCCTCCATTCACTTCAAATTTTCATAGTGACTGTCCTGCAGTCTTTCCATCTTTCTCTCTCTTTCCCCTAGGGAGTTCCCCACTTGTCTCACCATGTGCCGCTTATATGCCCTTATCAACCCTATCAAGACAATGATACAGATTATAGCAATTATTGGCTTCAAGATGTATCCAAATATTTCACTTCCTAGGTTTGCGAACCAGTTTCCCACTGCACCAAACCCTTTCCCAGCCTTATCCCAAACTCCCTTAGCTGCCAAATCCTATATTTCATTATGTATATTAGTGATGGTATTAATATATCCCCTCAGATCTTTACTTCTTTCAGGGATATAAGTACAACACTGGTGAACCTTCAGCATCCGACAGACTCTGCCTTCTTTTGCCAGTAATTCATCTAATGCAAGACAGTTCTGCATTACCATCTCCCTTATCGAGACCATTTCTCCATCTATGAGTAGCAAAGACTGAGCCGTCTTAACTGATGACTTATCCACTATGGTAAATAGCCTTCTAATCTTGATTTCATTCAACACCACTCCTAGACTAGGTATTATCGTTCCAAATACATCTCCCACAACCTCACCAGCACTCAATCAAAACTTTTCCCTACTGTTCAACTATCCTTCCAAACTCTCCAAATCCTCCACATGATATATGTTTGGAAACACTACTGCCAAGTAACAAGTACCATGCCATTTGCTCGGAAGCCAAACATATGCATTCTTTCCACACACAAAATACACTCCTGGTACCATTCAAACTGACTCTTGCAAAAAAGTCTTCCAAGAACCATTGACTAGGAAGATATGATCACACTCACTCTGTCCCACAAACACAGTATTATACCGACTTGCAACTTGACCAACGCATAGCTTGCCTTGTTGTTCCCAATCTAAAGCTATAGGACCAGAACGTCCCTTAGCCTTGTGAGCAAACTCCTCCTTGGTCCACTCAGAATTCTTGTCCTTGCTGTCAGACTTAACAAATAGTCCCCTACTTGATCTGTGAATTTCATTTCTATGTCTTTTAATATGCAGGTTAAGTCATGTCTATGCACATAAGCAGTATCTGGTGTCACTGTTGGTGAGAAATAATTGTCCAATCTTTCTATTTGCTCATAATAATCATATTTGTTCAGGTGTTTATAGATGGCTATTTCTGAAAGCACTACATCCTAATTCAAAAAGTAGTGCTCGCAATGGCCTTTTCCATAAAACATACTAAAGGAGTAAACTACAACTAATACCATAAGTCAAGGGCAAGTGGTGGTAACGGATTCCCTCCTCAACCGAAGCAGGTAATTACATGCACACATAGCAATCTCTAACCTCCATAGTGTCAACATACTCATACAGCAACTTAGCATCAAGGGTGGGCGGAGCTGGCGTAGTGCCTCTACACGGAGTTCCACGGAGTTTGAAAAAAATTCCGCTCCGCTCCTCCCCCCTCCCAAATTAATTAAAAAATTAAAAAAGAAGGCACTTACCTGCGTGGCTGCCTCCTCCTCTGCCTGGCTGCTCTCCTTCCTGCTCCTCGACATCCTTCTTCTATGAAAAAACTCCTACGTTGTAGGAAGGAGAGTGGCCAGGCAGAGGAGGAGGCAGCCACGCAGGTAAGTGCCTTCTTTTTTAATTTTTAATTAATTTGGGAGGGTGGAGGGGCAGGCTAACTCCGCTCCACCACGGAGGGGAGTTTTGCCTAAACTCCGTGTTCGCAGCAGAGCGCGGAGTAGGCAAAAGTCCGCAAACTCCACTGGCGGAGCAGAGTTACCTGCCAGGGGTCACTTAGCATAAGCATTCAATGTATAATCACCCTTGGATAAGTCTACATGAAGGAAGCAACTAGCTCTATTAAGCCTTTCTCTGATCCTAGTGTACCCTCTTTTGAGGCAGCAGTGCTAGGTGCGGATGTTCCCTGTACTCCCACTCCATGTTCCTCACTTTTGTGTGCACTTAAAATTGACTCTGTAATGACTACAGCTATTACTATAATTACTCCTACAATTAGTGCACCTATAATGCATTTGTGCCTACAATTCGATTTTCTAGACTCCATTTTTAAAATAGCTCACATCACAGTTCGAAAAAGAGGATCAACACACAGTCTCTTTTTTCCGCCTTTATTCTCCTATAACAATCTCCTTAAGCAACTTTCCTTTTTTAAATCTTGGAAAGTTCTTTCAATAGTCTCTGTTTACAGTATTACACAGCTTGGAAGACATCCTTAGCCCTCTTTCTTCTTCTAGGTGAAAACTCCTAAGTTTATTCTTTTTTCACTCAGGCCAAGGTTATCTTCTTCAAGTAAATTATTTACAGTTTAAAGTTCATTTCACATCCCATCAGAGCCAATCTCCTCTATAACACGTTGTAACAGTTCAGCTCTAAATGCAGCAATCTCTTGAGGAGACTGTGGAGCTCTGAAGCTCGGGAATTCAATGTCTTCTAGAATTAGTGTCTGTAAGCCAATTAGCCTTGGTGGGAAAGGTACAGTCAAAGACAGAAGTGCATTAGCTTCAATTCCAGGAACTCTCAACAAGATCTCGACAACCAGTATCGAAATCTCGGACCTCGCTCTCCCCTGCATTTGTAACCAGATAAGTCAACTCGGGAGAGGAATATCTCTGGCACGGCACTCAAGCTCTCCTGGAACTTCTTGCACCTTCTGTGTTTTGCTCAGTTTCACTCAGATCAGACTCCAATGATTCATCTATTGGTGCAAGTTCTCTTTCAGATGCAAGTCTCAGATTTCTTCTTCTCTGTCTCACAGTCCAGGTCTCACCTGCAGCATCTTTCTTCCTTAACGGCCCAATTGTCACACAAGTCTCTTCTACTGAGTCAGACTCTCTGTCTCTCGCAACATTACCGTCTCCCTCAGAGTCTATACCAGGGTCTTGTTTTGCTTGACCCCCTCAGATCGACCTGATGTGTACCCAGCCTCTTCAGGAAACTCTGCAGCTTGGCTTGTCCCCTCCAGTGACCCCTTGGCCATGGCTGGAAATACTTCTGGGAGAGGAGCTGTTTCATCGGAGGGACCTGTGACTCATCGGCTGGGAGAAGCATGGACCCATTTCAGTATTCCCCCACACTTCACAGCAGTTTTTGTGACCAGTATCACTTGATGTGGGCCACATCAATGAGTCAAGATGGTTTTTCCTCACATGCTTTTGGATGAGAACCTATTCCCCTGGGTTTAGGTCATGGCAGAGATGTATTTATTTATTTATTTAAAGGTTTTATATAGCGCTGGCTGGACCCAAGAGTATCAGAGCGCTTTACAAGGTTTGGTAATGCAGAATTACAATATAACTTTGTGCATAGAGGTAATAAACAAGGCAATTTGAAAATTTGCAACAGTATTCATTTTAAATGAGGTAATTAGCTAGGGAGCATAAGTCAAACAACTGGTCGAAGATAGAAGGACTGATAGAAAGCAAAGTTAGTTAGTGAAAAGAAGAGGGGGCGTGAAAGTGAATGGCGACTGTGGAGGGCGAGGGGTAAGGGGAAAGCAGGTGTAAGTAGGTGGGTACTATCCAAAAAGTAAAAAAAGGGGGAGGTGGCCGTAAATGAAAGAATTGAAGGGAGGGAGGGAGGTGAGGGGGGGTGATACAATAAGTAGTGGGGACCTATAAAGTCGGGTCAGGGGTAGGAATTAGTGTCCGAGGACAAGGTATTAAGGACCCCAGTATTTGTTGAGAAGGTGCAGCTTGAGGTCTTTTTTGAAGCTGAGGTAGGAGGGGTTGCAACGTAGATCTTTAGGGAGGGCATTCCAGACAGAGGGCGCATTTCCAGAGAAAGAGCGTGACTGTGTTGATTTCTTTTTTAATAAGGGAGGGACTAGGATGAGAGCGTTAGTGCTCCTCATTGTTCTAGTACAGCCTGCTTTGTGGAGTTTATCAGAGAGGTAAGATGGGGTGCTTTGATGGAGGGCTTTGTGCGTGATGCAAGCAATCTTGTAAGTGGATCTGCCTTCAATAGGAAGCCATTTGAGGTCTTTGAGGACAGGGGAGATGTGATCAAACCGTTTACAGTCAGTAATAAGTCTGGCCGCAAGGTTAAGTACGGATTTAATAGGGGCTAGGTGGATTTTAGGGGTTCCCGAGAGAATGGCATTACTATAGTCGAGTCTCGACAGGACCAATGATTGCACCACTGTTTTAAAGTCGTCAGCAGGAATAAAGGGTTTTATTTTCTTGAGATGGTGGAGTGTGAAGAGAGCACCTTTGGCCGAGTTTTTTATGTGGGGAGTAAGACTGAGGTTCTGATCAACGCTGATGCCGAGGGATTTGATTGTGTTAGAGATGGAAAGAGTGCAGTTGAGAGCTTTGATGGCAGAGATCCAGTGTTGAATAGCGAGCGAGTTGTTTTTAGGGGAGAATAGAATGATTTCCGTTTTTTAGGGTTGAGTTTGAGGTGGTTGTGATGGAACCAGAATTGAATTTTAGTCAAGGCCTCGTTGAGGTGTAAGACGTCTGCATGGGATTTGATCTTACAGTAAAGTTGGGTGTCATCAGCATAGAGGTGGTAATTGATTTTTGCTTGCTTAAGAATGAGGGTGAGGGGTTCCATGAAGAGGTTGAATAGAGAGGGAGAGAGAATAGAGCCCTGGGGGACGCCCGAGGAGACCGGCAAAGGTTTAGAGAGGCAATCGCTGACTTTAATTTGTTGGGTTCTGTTTTGGAAAAAGGAGGTGAACCATTTGAGAACAGTACCATTTAAGCCAAAACGGTCTTTGAGAATATTGAGTAAGGCAGCGTGGTTAACAGTATCAAAAGCAGCAGAGAGGTCAAGGAGAATGAGAAGGGAGGATTCGCCCTTGTCTAGGGAGTGGTGGATGTCATCAATAATGTTGAGTATGGCAGTTTCGGTGCTGCAGCCCTTTCGAAAGCCTGATTGTAATGTGTCCAAGAGGTTGAATGAGTCGATGTGTTTGTTCAACTGGAGCAGGGCGCATTTTTCCAGGGCCTTAGATAGGAACGGAAGGTTAGAAATAGGGCGCAGGTTATTTAAGTCATTGTGGTCAACTGTAGCGTTTTTGATGGTGGGGGATAACTTGTCCTATTGGAGGGAAGCAGGGACACTACCGGTGGTTAGGGAGGAGTTTATGATAGTGGTCCAATATGGGGCGATGATGTGTTTTAGGTCTTGGACAAGATAGGCAGGTAGGGGATCTTTGGTGTGCGAGGATGGTTTAAGCTTGGTGATGATGTTGAGGACTTCCCGTTCTGAAACTGGACAGAAGTTATTCCAGGATGCATTGTTTTTAGCTGGGGGATGGTGTAATAGGGTTCAGAAGGGGTGACAACGGGGGGTTGGGAAGGGTCCGTGTGAAGGTTGGCTGTGGATGGAGATTTAGAGGGGATGTTAAGGAGGGGTGGTAGGCTATACGGGATGGGAGTTAAGACGAAGGATTGATCAATCTTAGTGATTTTATCCGAGAAGAAGTTGGCAATTTCTTCACATCTTTTGACTGTAGCCATTAGTTTGGGGGGAGCTGAAGCAGTTTGGTTTTTGACAATGCTAAATAATTCCCTAGGTCGGTTTCTTGCACGGTCAAGTTGTGAGCGGAAGAAGGAGGCATTTTCGTTGAAGATGTGTTTTTTGTAGTTGGCCCTTGCGGTTCTGAGGAGGACAAGATTTGAGGGGGAAGGGTGTTGCCTCCATGTGCGTTCGGTCTGCCTAAGAGCGCGTCTCTCAATGTTGAGGTCAGTGTTGAACCAGGATTTGGAGGGGTTACGTTTTTGTAGTTTTAATTTGGCTGGTGCGATTTGGTCAAGGACTTCAACGATGGATTTGTTGTAGTGTTCCGTAAGGTCGTTAGCACTTTGGGAGAGAGGAGTGAGCTGTAGTTGTGCTTTAATCTTAGTCTCCAGTTCGCCCGGAGGAATAAGGTGAAGATTTCTAGTCAATTTCTTTTGTTTGATGGTATTTGTGGCTGGGGGTACAAAGCTGTTGATCGTGAAGAGGATGAGGTGGTGGTCGGACCAGTCAATGGGGATGATGTGTGAAAGAGAAGCCAGTTCCTTGCTAGTGATGATAGCGTCAAGAGTGGCACCTTTGGAGTGAGTTGGAGAATGGCAGAGTTGTTTCAATTCACTGATATCAAGTAAGTCATTGATGAGACTAACCGAGGGATCATCATTTTTGTTCCAGTGGAGGTTAAAGTCTCCGAGGAAGAGGTTTCTGGAATTGGAAATCGATGAATGGGTAAGGAGATCAGACAGTTCTTCCACAAAGGAAAGAGTGTCACCAGGGGGATGATAGATGTTATGTAGACGAATAGGGGGGGAACCCTGAACTGTAAGATCAGCACCAAGGTATTCAAAAGTAGTATGGTCAGAGTGTAGGACAGGTGAGAGTTGAAGTCCTTCTTTATAGATTATGGCGAGGCCCCCTCCAATTTTATCAATTCTGTCTTTTCTGAGGATGGAGTAACCTGGGGAGAGAGTAGGTCAAGGATAGATGACGAGTGGGCATTAAGCCAGGTTTCCGTGAGAAAGGCGACGTCAATGGCATCACTAAGGATAGTTTCCGCGATTTCTGTTGCATGACAGGCTGCTGATCGGCAGTTAACCAGCATGCAGTTGAGGGGTTTAGGGTCGTTTTTGTGGGGGAACAGGAATGGATAGTGGTGAGTTGTTGTGGGGGTCTAGGCGAGACTGGGGAGGAAGGGATCCTACTTGTCCCCAGGATCACAGGGATAGATGAATGAGGTGAAAGGGTGTTCATAGTCAAGGTGATGGGGGAGTGGGATTTATTGAGGTCAAGGGGGTCGGGGGAGGGAAGATGGCTCAGGGAGGAGGGTGGGCTGAGTAAACAATTACTGCAAGGCGATCTAGGTGGAGAATTGCCGTGAGGGGAATTATTCCCTTGGTGATGGGGTGCGGTGTTAGTTTGTACGGAATCAAAGGGATAGGTATGATTGGAGGGGTTCTTTGAGGAGAGGGAGTTGACATCATTTCTGAGAGAAGAGAGTTCTAACACGAGGGTTGCGAGGTGGAGTTCAATATTGAGGAGTGACTGGGTAAGAAGTGAGATAGTGAAGGGGGCTAGGAGGTCGGGGGAGAGGGGTATGTTCCATGCTGGTCGGGGATGGGGGTCTAGGGAGTGGACAGGGTGGGAAGCCAGGTGGGGGGATGTGAGGGGTGTTAAGGTTGCAGGATTGTAGTGGAATTAAAGGGTGCAGGAGGGCATTCCCAGAGGTCAATTGGGTGTCATGAGAAGAAAAGGGGGCATGGGGGGGGGTGATGAGGGCTGTTAATTAGATAATGGGGGGAAGGTTACTGGGAGAGAGGGAGTTTGGAGTTATTAGTGGAGCCATCGGGGGATCGGGGGAGGGGTACATGAGGATGAGGAGGGGTTTGGGTGATTGAGGGAGTTGTAGGAGGGTTACTAGGAGGGAAGGAGATTGGAGTTATTGGTGAAGTCGTCGGGGGTCAGGGGAGGGGTACATGCGGAGGAAGGGGTGTTTGGTTTGCTAAGGGAGTAGTAGGAAAGTCAGGAGGAGGGGAGATGCTAATGAGGTAGGGGGAAAATACATCAGGGGATCAGGGATTTCATTGATGATTAATGAGTCAGGGAAAGGATGGGTTGGGGAAGAGGTGGGGGGGAAGAAAAGGCATCCTGTGATTGGGAGGCTGAGAGGTTAGAGGTAAGTGTAGGTAGTAGGTAATGGGATAGGGAACTGAAGTGGTGTTCAAAAATAGTGAGGTGGTTTTCAGAGGCCTGATTTGTAAATAGAGATGTCGATTTCGCCAGGAAAAGTAGGTGAAGGAGTAGTGGATAGTTTCAAACCATAGGGGATTTTGCAGGAATTCGAGATAGAAAGGTGGTGGAGAAAGATACTTTTCCATTTAGAGGGGCGTAAGTGTAGAAGATGTAGTTAGTTTTTATGATGGAGGTTAGGCTAAGGTAGTTGTCAACGAATAAGGTTTCTTGGTGGCATATTAGAAGTTTGTGTTTAAAGTTTTTCTTGCCACTTTTGGAGAGGTTTGGGGGTAAAGGATGGACCAAGAGTTAGGGCCATGCCTAGTGATGGGTGAGTCAAGTGTCGTGAGAGTATGGTTGAGGGGAGGCATGATGGTTCAATGGGTGTGGTCAGGGGGCGAGGGGAAGGTGTGTGGGAGTGAGAATGGGGTGGGGCACAGAGGGGATGGGGAATAAAAGAGAGGGGGGGCGGGGGGGAGTCAGTGAGAGGTAATATCCCAGATAAGAGTGGGGGTCGTGTGATGAGGTGGCTCAAGAGGGAGGCATTAGGGGGGAAGGAGGATGGGAGAAGGGGGAGCGTCCAGGAGTAGAGACAATAGTTAGGGTTAGTTTCTTGAGAAAGGAGAGTATGTAAAGGTAGAACCAGTTGGGTTAGTATCTTGAGAAAGGAGAGTATGTAAAGGTAGAACCAGTTTGGGAAAAAATAATAAAGTGAAAATAGGGAAGAGGAAGGGGGAGGATGTAACAGAGGGGAAGAGTAATAATATACAGATCCGTTAGATAATAATAATAATAATAAATAAATCAGTGAGGTACAAAGAGACAAAGGTACTAAGTGCAGCTGTATGTCTTCTTCAATGGTAGTCTATATAACATTTAGAAAAATTAAAAATTAAAACCACGAAAGATAAAATGAGGTAGATCACTTATGAGTGTACATAAAGCAAAGGTAAGTAATAACTATCAATTATTCAGAAAAAGTTACGAACAACGAACATTCAAGAATAAAAATAATAAAATGAGGTAAATCAGAAAGATGGGAGAAGGGGGAGAGCTAGGGAGAGCAGAAGATGGGAGAGGGGGAGAGTCCGGGAGTAGCGACCATAGGTGGGGTCAATATCTTGAGAAAGGGGAGTATGGAAAGGTAGAACCAGTTGGGGGAAATATAATAAAGTGAAAATAGGGAAGAGGAAGGGGGAAGAATGTAACATAGGGGAGCAATAATAGTATACAGATCCGTGAGACAATAATAATAAACAAATCAGTGTAGTACAAAGAGACAAAAGTACTAAGTGTAGCTGTATGTCTTCTTCAATGGTAGGTTATATAACATTCAGAAAAATTAAACATTAAAACCAGAAAAGATTGAATGAGTTAGACCAATTATGAGTGTATATAGAACAAAGGTTAATAATAACTAGCAACTATTCAGAAAGAGTTATGAACTACAAACAGTCCCAGAATAAAAATTGCAAAATGAGGTAAATTAGTGAGGGTGGGCATGATGTTATAAATAGTTGTAGGAATGTTTGTGTGTAACTAGCGTAATAGATAAGTAGTATCCGACAGTTTAACAGGTTATACGATTCTAGTGTGGTCATTCAGTCAAAGAGAAGGACTCTTTTTAGAATAAGGAGGGTACTAACTTATTCAGTAAGGTGGTGAATGAATACCATGGGAGTCAAAATATTATGCCACCTAGGGGAAGTGGGCTGGTTATGGCAGATCTCCTAAGTAAGGTTTGGAATTTAATTTAAACAATACTATACAGACTCATAAAGGGGGGGACTGGTAATTAGTATGGAGGAGTGCGGGGTAAGTGGCTAATGAAGATCAAGGACAAAAAGACTTAGACTAAAAAAACTAACTTATTCAGTAAGGTGGTGAATGAATACCATGGGAGTCAAAATATTATGCAATCTAGAGGAAGTGGGCTGGTTATGGTAGATCTCCTAAGTAAGGTTTGGAATTTAATTTAAACAATACAGACTCATAAAAGGGGGGACTGGTAATTAGTATGGAGGAGTGCGGGGTAAGTGGCTAATGAAGAACAAGGACAAAAAGACTTAGACTAAAGTAACCGTAATGAGGAGCATGTTAGAATAGATAAACCTCATGACAGACTCCCTTTCAAGATGGCATACTGTGGGAGCGGGGAAAAGATAGTCCTTTTTCTCTTTCCCCACTTGTTGAAGCAACAGGATCAGGGAGGGTCAGTTCCAGGATAGAGATCTTTTGAAGTCTGTGCAGTCGCTGCTTCAATCGGATGAGACACAGAACAAACCACGTCAGCCAGTCCTTTACAGTAGTCAAGGATCAAATCATCTGTGATGTTCACTAATGCAGTAACAGGCACAGCAAGCAAAGGCATTGCTCTTCTCATGAGTATCTCATGAGGCGGCAACTCTGTTCTCCTGTCAGGAATGCCGCGCAGACTCATTAGCACTAAAGGCAACGCATGAGGCCATTTCAAAGATGCCGAAGCACACACTTTGGCCAACCTCGCTTTCAGGGTGCCGTTGACCTGCTCCACCATTCCAGATGCTTCTAGCCTGTAACTACAATGCAGTCTCTGATCCATGCTCAAGGCAGTGCACAACAGCTTCGTGATCTCATTGTGGAAGTGTGTACCTCTATCCGACTCCAATGTTGTTGGAAATCCGAATCTAGGAATGAGTTCACTCAACAACAACTTAGCTACTGTGAGGCTATCACACCTTCTAGTCGGGTAAGCTTTGACCCATCTTGAAAAGATGCACACAACAACCAGGATGTACCTCACACCATTACACACAGGCATATCAACAAAATCTATTTGGATCCGATTAAAGGGACCCCCGATCTGCCAATGTGACTCAAACCAACAAAAGTCTACTTTCCAGCATTCATTTGTTGACACGTGACACACCGATGACACACAGCTTCCGCAATAACTCGAAACCTAAGATTGAACTAACTCAGTCTGAACAATCTAACCATCGCGTCACTTCCTATATGAGCTGCTCCATGAATCTGCCTTGCCATTGGATGTAACAAACAATATGGCAATACCACCCTGCCATCAACTGACACCCAAATGTCATTCTTCCTTTCTCACAACTTGCTCTGATCCAACCCGCTTGTTCCTTGTCTGTGGCCTTCAATTGCAACCATCTCACTTCATCCCACGTGTCAGAAACAGCTAGCATCATGCTGAGTTTGGTCTGCTCTGTACTCTCGCCAGTATATTCCCCATTGAAATCACATGCATGGATAGCACAGTAACGTGCAACTTCATCTGGATATCTATTTCGGATGGTAACAAAATAATTTCCCCTTCTATAGGCTGCGCATTTAACAACAGCCACTTCTCTTGGCAATTTTAAAGCTTCCAACAGTTGCCACACATACTCCCCATTCCATATCGGGGAACCTGATGATGTTAGAAACCCTCTCTGCAACCATAGCTGTCCAAAGTTATGCACCACACCAAAACTGTACTGGCTATCGGTATAGATGGTGACTTGGATTTGTTCAGAAACGAGGCATGCACGGGTCAAGGCAATTATTTCAGCCAACTGTGCGGAGTGTACTCCCTGTAAATAAGCAGCTTCCACCATTCCAGAGATGGTACAGACAGCAATCGCTACTTTTAAATTTCCTTCATTGTCTCTTAAACATGAACCATCAACAAAAAGGACTTGATTGGGATCAGACAATGGCTCATTGACAGTGTCAGGTTTCGGCTTCGTGCAAAGCTCAGTGACATCAATACAGGCATGGTCTTCACATTCTTCCCCATCTGCATTTGGAACAGGCAACAAGGTAGCAGGATTTAGCACAGAGCACCACTTCAGAGTGACAATTTCAGTGGTGAGCAAACCCTTTTCATACCTTGTCAGCCTGTTATTTGTCAAATGCTGCATTTTAGTTCTCATCATCAAAAGCTCAACTGAATGTGGTACATATACTTTAACAGGATGACCCATCACAATGCTCTTGCATCGTTCAATACTGACACCTGTTGCAGTAACAGATTTGAGACATCCGGGCAACACTGAAGCTACAGGATCAAAAGTACCTGAGAAATAGGCCAATGGTCTACGGGCACCTCCATTTCTCTGGGTGAGTACAGATAGAGCACAACCCTCTCGTTCATGGCAAAACAGTGAGAATGATTTGTTGTAATCAGGCATCCTAAAACTGGAGCACGACACAGGCACTCTTTCAACTCCAGGAAGGCAAGCAGACAGTTGTTATCCTAAGGCACCGGATCACACACATCCATGCGGGTCAGCATCTGCAAAGGCTTTGCAACAAGGAGAAATTAGGAATCCACTGTCGACAGTAGCCAACCATTCCCAAGAATATTCTGAACTCTATTTGGGTATTGGGTGGATTCATTTTCATGATTGCCCCCACTCTTTCTGGTGAGTCCTTCCTTTTGCCTTCTTTGATTCAATGACCCAAATACTGTACTTCGTTCAGACAGTACTGAAGCTTACTCGGAGACACCTTACGCCCATTGTCAGCCAGATGGTTCAGTAAGGGGATAGTATAGTCCCTACAAGCCTCTCGCATTTTGGATGCAATGAGAAGGTCATCGATATACTGGACCAGCACTGAGTTTCGGGGCAGAATCAAGCTCTCAAGATTCTTCTTCAAGACCTGATTGAAAATGGATGGACTTTCACTACATCCTTGAGGGATACGACACTATGTTAAGAAATGATTCTCCAGATGGAAAGCAAAAAGAAATTGTCTTTCTTCATGCAATGGGTTGAAGAAAAATGCTTGACATAAGTCAATCAATGTGAACCATTCAGCTTTGCAAGGAATCTGAAATAGGATTACAGATGGATTCGGTACCACGGGGCAACATGGAATCACTATGATATTGACCTTTCTAAGGTCTTGTACAATGGACTATTTCCCACTTGGCTTCTGCAATCCCATGATAGGAGAATTGCACAGACTTCCCATAATCTCCTTTAGGATGCCCTGTGCAATCATGGATTCAATTACAGGTGTGATCCCTACCACTGATTCTGGAGTCAGATTGTACTGAGGTGTTCTTAGAAACTCTCCATTTCGTTTGACCTGTATGCAGACTGACTCAACTCCTTGAATCAGTCCTATCTTCTCCCTTTAGAAGTCCCTTACCACTGCAGACATGGTGTCTCTGAGATACAGCGGCATGTCTTCCACTGTCAATAAAGGAAACATGGCAGTACAAAGATTCTGATTAGCCAATTTGAAAGCAATGTCCTCATCCTTAGTATGCAATTCAATTCCTTTTGGTGTGCAGTACATATTACAATTCAATTTGCACAACAGGTCAAGCCCTAGCAAACAAACTGAACTCGAATCACACACCACAAACTGATGGTGATCCTGAAAGGTTCTGATTTTCACTGGCACCTCTTCCGTCACATGGTTTGTCATTCTTTGTTTGAAACTCCTACTACTTGGATCGATTTTCCTGAGAGAGGCAGGTTTGGGGCTACTGCTGAACTCAAAGTAGAATGGGTAGCGCCTGTATCAATCAAGAATGTAAAAGGATGACCATCTACATTTGCTTCTACATACAGTCCACTCTGGTCTACCTCTAAGGCTGCGCCAAGTGTACAGGCTTCCTCCCCCCTCAGGCACCATCATAAAGACAGGTCCAGATAAAATCCATCTGGAGCTTCCATTAAGAGCATCTGATGATAGGTTTGATTGTCCCCCGATATTCTCGGAGGCTGAGGCACTTGTACTAACTGGTTTTGATATCCTCCTGCATAAAGTGACTTTGGCCTAGTCACTGTCGGTAACTGATTTACTCTGTCTGCCACCTGCACGAGTTCCCCTCTGTGCTCCTCGTTCTGAGGATTAAGGCGACACTCGTGCTTCCAATGCCCAAACATGTGGCAAAAATGACAGGCAGTGGTCTTCTTCAGAGTTGCAATATCTTTCCCTATCTTGGGATCTATAGGGACACTTCTTCCTCTTCCCTGTCCCATCGACCCTGCAACTGATGGTACCCGGACACCTCCTGGGACATTCCCTTGACCTTGAGCTACAGTTCCCATCATTGCCTGCACCTGCTCTTCCCTTTTGGTATTTTGAATTTGGACCAGCATCAATTTCTCTTTTATACTCCTATGCTTAGAGTCTACCTTATCACTGCTGTACCTGGTGTTCTGCCATCACTCTCCAATACACCCAACACTGCAGAAGCGAAGATAGTCCCAGTCCACTACCCACGCCTTAACCACTATCGCCTATATATGTCATGGCAACAGCAAAAAAAAAAGGCACCGGGAGAAGGTGGGGGAAAACAAGGAAAAGAAAACAAACAAGGCGGAACATCCGTCTAGGCTCCCCCCTCTCTGGCTGAAGATGGAACACAGGGAAGGAACTGGTAGCCTTTAGGGTAGGAAGAAGAAGAAGGTATTAAGCAGTGTGCTACATAAA
The DNA here is from genome assembly GCA_963921515.1 of Calotriton arnoldi. NCBI lineage: Eukaryota > Metazoa > Chordata > Amphibia > Caudata > Salamandridae > Calotriton > Calotriton arnoldi. The sequence continues at coordinate 1,243,267 of CAWUFW010005442.1, forward strand.
ACACCATACATACATGATCAGGTGCACAGTCATAACCATGAAGATAGGTACTTCTTACCCCTTCTTCATAGTCTTTTTGCCAAGAGGGTAGGATAAGTCACCTAGGTTCTACTCCATCCTGTTGTGGTATAAATGTGGTGCAACCACAGGAAATGCAATAAAGAAATAATCCAAAACCCAATGATGCCGGTTGCCACCTTCTTAAAATGGGAAAAAATACCTTAGCTAGGCAAAAAAAAACTGTTACTATTTAATCGTCGAAAGGGATCCCTTTTTGTTGCTGGTCTCTGACACGCTTTGTAAAAGCATCCAAAAAAACCACAACAATAGTGACAGGTTACAAAAAATAAGGAAGCAAAATCCAAAATGAGACAGGGACACAAAATTTTTTCCACCCGTACTCACCAGCAAGTGCCCAAAACAAGAATATCCAAATCCAGGGTATTTGGGGGAATATCTACAATAATTAACTTGAAGGAGGCAAGATTCAGGGTCCCACGAAGGAAATCCACTGCAGAGCAGAGTTCTAAGATGCAGAGAGTACGCCGAAGACGCTGCAGGCAAAGACCTTCCAGTAGCAAGAACCGGAAGTGAAACCAAGCAAAGACGTGAAGGCGAGCGGTGTTTAAATACCCGGCGTCTTCACACTGCAGTCCCCGCAAGTGCACCCAACCACGTATTCAGCATACACAGAAAAGATAAGAAGGAATAAAGAAGAAAGATCGAGAGCCCTGCGGGCCTCCCGCTAACCACGAGACCCAACACCTGGCATACCGTAGGACCACGTCCACAGAAATGAGGTGCTGTTGGATCATACGGCTAATCCTCGGCCACAATCCAGTCACAAATTTGGACACAAATTGTCCCATGTCTTTAGGATCAAGCGTGACTAATCCACTCTACTGCTTGAAGGCTTGTAACAGTCTCTCATAATAAGCGTGTACCGACTCTTTAGGTTCCTGGGTCGTTCGATCTATCTTAACCCAATTGATGTCTTGTGGGGCTATTTTGGACTGCAACCATGTGATCACCTGATCGTACTTCTTCATAACCATCGGTCAAAGACCATGAGTTACGGAGTCCCTCTCTGGTTCTGCAGTAGGCCACTCAACAGCTATCTTACAAGCAGACCATAGATCACTGGGAACCACGATTTCGAACAAGGTGTTTAAATCAATCCACAACACTTTTGAGATCTTAACAAAGCAATCAACTTGCTTGTACCGTTCAGCAGGCTTCTCCCTCAGCCTTGGGAAATCATTCATGAACGCAGCAAGGTCACCCCAACTCCAGGAAACATGCACGTATTCTCCACTAGGGACCTCCCATAACGGATATGCCTCTACTCCCTGCATTCTCCCTCCTGGAGGTAGTGTTTCTCCTGTCACCTTTCTTGCACGCTTCTTCTTTGACCACCTCTCCTCCCACTTATCCAGCATACGCCAAGCCCTTAATCCTATTACCAGTTTCCTAATGTGCGTCTTCAACCCCGTCACTCTCTTTTCCACTAGCTCTTGGTCAATGTAAGTAAGCCTATGATTTGCCTGCAGTGCCTTCGTTCGGAACAAGTGTATTCCATACCTCTGAGCCAACTCTGACAACTTCTCATGTGCCTGTCTCTCCCTTCGCTTAACATTCTTAGCTACAAACAACAACTGGTCTGGCTCATAGGTCTCTATTCTGTCTAAAAGTAGACTCCCATTGATTACTTCCTCTAGTTCAGCCTTCAGTCTCACCACATCCACTCACTTAGCCTTCATTGCAGCCCTGATGTTACTCTGGCCCGACTTACTATTCTGACTCTCCTTGCTGTTATTAAGGTCTCTCAAACATGACTCTAAGTCTGCAGCATCTAGAACATGATGATTATTAAAGGTTCTGTGACTTGTGCTGGCTTCTAGCGTTGCACCACTTGGTCCTCTCACTGGAGTTTCCCACATTCGCAAATCTGAACTAGTGCTTACCATGGGTATAGACCGTATAGTACTGGAGTAAATACATACTCTTGAAGGGTCGGCAGTAGTCCCTAAAAGGGTACTAGATTCCATAGGTACTAAGGAAGGGCAATTCCAATTCGTGCTCTCTGTCCTTCCCAACATGGTCCCTTCCACATGTATGGGTTGTCTCTGACTAAAGCTTCCCACTGAGCCTGGGTCATAGACAGGAACAACAGGACCAATGGTAACCGGTACTGTAGGAGCTTCTGGCAACCGTGAAGCAGCATTGAAACCATTCTGTTCCATACCTCCCAAGGTGGACACTCCTGTCTCCCCTCCTCCTGCTGATATTCTTCCCACGACCCCTGGATCAGGACCCACTTGAGCTGCTACACTCTCACATTCCCTGCACTTTTCATGTTTCATCCCACTTCACCCGATTGTGGACTATAAGGTGAAGGGCGCTCGGCTAACAACCCATCCAACAGGCTGTCTTCATTGTCACTACTGTCACTCCCCTTTGTCCTTTAACCCCTTCGATGCTCATGACAGCCCCCGGCCATCATGAGTCACGGTGGTCGTGTGCGCACGACGGCCGGGGGCCGTCCGAACCACGCTCAAGAATGGAATGTCCAGCACCGCAGCGGAATTCACGCTGCAGCCAAGGTGTTAACTCCTATCCGGAGGTCCTCCATCTCCTACCAGCATTGGATGCAACCTCTCTCTTTCAATGGTATCCACTCTCCATCTCTTGAGCGTTGCATCCCACTGTGCATCCTGAGATGCCCTCACAGTCTTCCTCATTCTCCCTTGATATTTCTCCCTCTGCTTAGCATGAGCTGCATGCATCCATGCATCTAATGCTTCAAACTGTGTTGGTCTAGGCAAAGGTGGCAGCACAAACATTGTTCCTCTAAGGTGATTCAATACATCTAACAGGAATGAACCAAAGCATAGAAATGACAATTTGCGCTCCTTTTCAGTGATTCAATGCCAATTTTGGAGCCAAATCATAGTGTGGAGCCCAGCTTTTGTCACCATATAGTGTGATGAGTATCCTCGGGTGGCGCCTTTTTGCTCACTCAGGTAACAACCCCTTCATCACCTCCGAAGAGACCCCGTAGCACCCTAAAGCATCGCATGACTTCCAGATGAGTACCAACAAATCCCAGCGCGGCATTACACCAACCGACCCATCGCAGCGTGACACACTCTGATGTCACTCTTACTCCTTGCAGCGGTTCACCATCCTTCACAATTTCTTTGTGCGCATTCACTCACACAATCGTCTCAAATCCGTAATTGTCTGCCACTCTAAAAGATCAATAGAAATCAACCATTCGAGAACATTCACACACGATAACCCTCGACCAGTTGTGATCACCCAAATTAGTTTAGCTAGCCTCTGTACACAAAGTCCACTAGACGATTCCCATGCGTCCCATTCACACAAAGTTCCCTGTCTTAGGTGAAAGTGCTGATGACGTCTCACTACAACTCCTCAATTCTTGGGTCAGAGAATCACAATCTCAGTGTCTTCTACACCTTTTATTATCCTGGGATCTTAGGCCACTTCTTGACCTGCAACTCAAATCTCAATCCTTGGAACACGTCCGGCCCAAAACTCTCACTCCAACTCCACAAGACATCACACAATCAAATCATTCCTGCAAACTAACATACTACATGCACCCTATTAATACTCACTCCTCCATCTGCTGCTGATCTCGCCACACCATCAAACTCCGTCAATCTCGGCCAGATTTCATCGCCTTCCATTCTCGATCATTGGACTCTAGTTCGGGCTTTGGGGTTCTAAGTTCTGCCTATTCTAGATCACATCCAGATTCTCCCCTTGCTTAATGTGCGAACCCTCCTACTCTGCTACCAACTGACAGGTCTGTGCCCATAAGTTCTAGACCTGTTCTAGAGTCACACTCCGATGGTTCTTTTTCACAGCATGAAAGTGTAAAGGGGAGGAAAGTCGTCAGGATTTTAACGTTTTTCTGCTACTTGCATTTATGTTGTATATTAATTCTCCATGACACTTATCCATAACTAAAGCATGTCACATAATTGCATTAATACGGTTTACAATTCTAACACCTCGTGTTAACATAATTTGCAAGATTATATGCGGATGCATTCTAAACGTGATTATGATGCACCCCTACAAATAAAATGAAATTTCCGCTTCATCAGGACCGCCAAACAGGTGATACGTCAGGCGCCCTATGCCAGGCATCTTCCAATATGGTGGTTACACCCTTTTGTGCATGTACAGGACTCAGTTGATTTCTCGAGGTGGTTGACAAAGGGCTGTAGGAGAGCAGGAGATCTCTTCTTGAACAGAGACTTCATTTCCAGGGAAGAAATGGGTACGCATTTTGGTGTAGATGAGGGGCAATTTCTCCAGTACGCCAGTACTTCGCACACTGCCCGGTACATCTGGATGATGTTCCCGGAGGAGCCAGGAGAATCCCAAGTATTACAGGAGATACTGGACCCTGGGTCCACAAAGAGTATTATATCGCGGTTGTGCGCAACCCTGAAATTTGATAGAAAGGTTAACCTAGATCTACTGTGCGTCCTTTGGGATGAGGACTTTTTTTTTGTGGAGTTTTATATAGCGCGAAGTAGACCTGGAGGTATCAGAGCGCTTTACATGAGCACCAGTACGTTACAGACAGACACATTCATTTTGTTGTTAGGCACGGAGAGATTAAGTGATTTGCCCAGAATCACAGAATGTTGAGCGTTCCTGCCGAGACTCAAACCCTGTTCCCCAGCTCTGAGGTCGACCGCCCTAGCCGTCAGACCAGGCACCGCTCACAGACACTGAAGGGGGAGGGCCCTAGCTCAGGTAAGTGAGGTGGCTAGCAATTCCAGGTTTAAGCTAACGCAAATCTATTATATGTATATATATATATATATATATATATATATATATAAATTCACTGAAAAAACCATAGGTTTCAGGGGCGTTATAGTTAGTTGGACATTTCACTCGAACAAAACCATAGAAATTCCCCCGTTATAGTTAGTTCAGCTAACTATAACTCGCGCGCCCGCAATGCACTGCTGATGACGTCACATATTACATCACTCATGACATGGTCAGTGACAACACTCATGACATCACTCATGACATCTCAAATGACATCACTGATGACATCACTGATGACATCACTGATGACATCATCCAGTGAATGTGTGTTTTTCTGAAAATTAAATATGTTTTATATATGTATATCTCAAGGTCGATGGAAGAATAAATGGGTATATAAGTGCCTAAATGGATGATTTGTTTTTGTAAAATTGATTGTATAACTGACTGATTAAGTGTATCTTAGTGAATACATGGTTTGTGAGTAATGTTTAAATATGAAAATATCTGTATCAGTCTCTCACTTTGTGTATAAGTGGCTGCATGGGTTGGTGAGTAGCTACATGAGTGTCTATATGGGTTATTAGTTGGTTTTTTGAGTATCAGTATGAGTGTCTGAGTGTCTGAATGGTTCGGTGGGGGTATTACTTAGTGCATAGATGCATGAATGAGTGACTCACTGTTTGTATGTGTTGAAGACAGCATGTGTGCAGGACTGTATAGGTGGATGAGTGTGTGTATGGGTGTGTTAGTCAGTGAATGACTGTCTCAATAGTGTCTTTATGAGTAACTACATATGTTTTAAACTAGTATATGTGAGTATTGGTGTATATAAGTGAGTATATGTGAGAGTGAGAGATTGGAAGAGTTCCTGTACAAATAAGTAGGTGTTTCTATAAGTGATTGTTTAAGAGAGTAAGTATGTGTAAGTTTCTGTAGAAGTAAGTGTGGTAGTGTGTGTATAACTGTATATGCAAGTAAATGGATGTTTGATACTTTGTTTGCATGTGTGACTATGTGTGTGAGTAACTCTAAGGATGAGTGGCGATGTGTAACAGGATGTATAGGTGTATGAGTACATATGATGAGTGAGTACATGTATGAGTGACTGTATAGGGACTGTTGGTGAATGAGTGGATGTGTGTGTAGATCTTGGAATTACTGAATAGGTGTGTTGTAACTGGTATTGTTATGTCCATTGTTTTGAAAATGTCAGTTTGTATTTTTGAGTGTGTGTATCAAAGGTTATATTAGGGTGAGAGGAGGTCTGCCACTCTAACACAAGGATGATGTCATCAGGGATGTCATGAGTGATGTCACTGTCACTGACCATGTCATGAGTGATGTAATATGTGACGTCATCAGCAGTGCATTGCGGGCGCGCAAGTTATAGTTAGCTGAACTAATTATAACGGGGGAATTTCTATGGTTTTGTTCGAGTGAAATGTCCAACTAACTATAACGTGCCTGAAACCTATGGTTTTTTCAGTGAATTTCTAAGGTTTTTTAAATGCTCATTTCTAACTATAATGTGCCTGAAACCTATGATTTTTTCAGTGAATATATATATATTTATTATACTATGTATACATGTGAAAATGACTCAGTCCGCCTGTTTGCCTCGGTGGCACGGAAAAAATGGGTGGAACTGACGTCAGCACGCCGACGATGTCCTCTTATGGCTCCAATGACGTCATCGCGAGCGGAGCAATGCTATTATGACGTCCTCGTTGACGTGGGAGAGCTAGGAAAGAATTTCCATGGAATGCTGGTGCAGGGGATATTCACCTAAGTGTTCAGGCTAGTCCTTTGGGAGCAACTGTTTATGTTGCCACTCCAGAAACCAAAACCAGTGATCAGAGGGCAGAGGCCCTGCAGATGGCACACGAGGTGGGGTGCCCAGTCGTGTGCACCGGCGGGGCAGCGAAGTGACAAGCACCACAACCCACAAAAAAGGTAACGAGGGCACTGAATAACACAGGATCTTCTCTTTGTATCTGGCAGGAACAACGAAGTTAAAATGCCCTAGTACCAAAATGTAGAATTAGTGCTACAGCGGTCTTCAAGAGGACCTGCGATGCCGCTTCTGCCTCCCGTACCCTGGAGGCAGCACATGGGTCATGCGGTACGGTCATACTGCGGTGGGATGCACACTCGTTGACCTCTCATGGCACTGCTCCACACTTCAGGGAGGACGCTTTCCATTAGCTATGTTTTCTGATGACGTTTCGCGCCGGCCCCGTTCAACAACAGAACTCCTTTAGATACAAACAGACTCTTTCACTCTCTCACCGGAAGTGAAACCAGGCCACGCGGACACTTTCACAATACAACAGCCGCGAATGCACTTTTCGGTACAAAAACCACATTCCTTCCTCCTAATTAATCAAATAAACGTCTCACTGAAGAACCGGGGCCAGCTTCGATCGGTAAGCAGCCGTTACTACGACTTTTTTACTTCGCGATACCATTACAACGCATGCATTACCACGCATGCGTTGTACATCGCAAAGTCATTACTATGCATTTTTTTAGAACGCATGGTCATTTACCGCGCATGCCTTTACAACGAATTTTGTTGTAAAGGTATGGATGGTAAATGACCATGCGTTCTAAAAAACATGTAGATGATCCACGTCGTTGTAAGGAAACAGAGGCTGTTCCGTTTCCTCACAACGATGTGCACCGCCCCTCAGAGACGACGTGAAGCAGGAACCACGAGGAGAGAGGAACCACAAGGAGTGAGAGGTAAGGGGGATTGGGCATGGGGTGGGGGTTTCTTTTCTAGGGTTTAGGGTAGTACAGTGGGGTTTGGGTGGTGTAGGGGGTCGTGCTGGGGGTAGTGTTTTAGGGTTTAGGGTAGTGCAGTGGTGTTTGGGTAGAGTAGGGGTCGTGCTGGGGGTAGTGTTTTAGGGTTTAGGGTAGTGCAGTAGTGTAGGGGTCGAGCTGGGGGTAGTGTTTTAGGGTTTAGGGTAGTGCAGTGGTGTATGGGTAGTGTAGGGGGTCGTGCTGGGGTAGTGTTATAGGGTTTAGGGTAGTGCAGTGGTGTTTGAGTAGTGTAGGGGTCATGCTGGTGGTAGTGTTTTAGGGTTTAGGGTAGTGCAGTGGTGTTTGTGTAGTGTAGGGGGTCATGCTGGGGGTAGTGTTTTATGGTTTAGGGTAGTGCAGTGGTGTTTGGGTAGTGTAGGGGGTCATGCTGGGGGTAGATTTAGGGTTTAGGGTAGTGCAGTGGTGTTTGGGAAGTGTAGGGAGTTGTGCTGGGGGTAGTGTTTTAGGGTTTAGGGTAGTGCAGTGGTGTTTGTGTAGTGTAGGGGGTTGTGCTGGGGTAGTGTTTTAGGGTTTATGTTAGTGCAGTGGTGTTTGGGTAGTGTAGGGGGTTGTGCTGGGGTAGCGTTTTAGGGTTTAGGGTAGTGCAGTGGTGTTTGTGTAGTGTAGGGGTTAGTGCTGGGGGTAGTGTTTTAGGGTTTAGGGTAGTGCAGTGGTGTTTGGGTAGTGTAGTGGTTAATGCGGGGGTAGTGTTTTAGGGTTTAGGGTATGGCAGTGGTGTTTGGATAGTGTAGGGGATCGTGCTGGGGTAGATTTAGGGTTTAGGGTAGTGCAGTGGTGTTTGTGTTGTGAGGGGGTCATGCTGGGGGTAGTGTTTTAGGGTTTAGAGTAGTGCAGTGGTGTTTGTATAGTGTAGGGGGGTTTAGGGTAGTGCAGTGGTATTTGTGTAGTGTAGGGGGTCATGCTGGGGGTAGTGTTTTAGGGTTTAGGGTAGTGCAGTGGTGTTTGTGTACTGTAGGGGTAGTGTTTTAGGGTTCAGGGTAGTGCAGTGGTGTTTGTGTAGGGGGTCATGCTGTGGGTAGTGTTTTAGGGTTTAGGGTAGTGCAGTCATGTTTGTGTAGTGTAGGGGGTCGTGTTTTAGGCTATAGGGTAGTGCAGTGGTGTTTGGGTAGTGTAGGGGGTCATGCTGGGGTTAGTGTTTTAGGGTTTAGGGTAGTGCAGTGGTGTTTGGGTAGTGTTGGGGGGCGTGCTGGGGGTAGTGTTTTAGGGGTTAGGGTAGTGCAGTGGTATTTGTGTAGTGTGGGAGGTCATGCTGGGGGTAGATTTAGGGTTTAGTGTAGTGCAGTGGTGTTTGGGTAGTGTAGGGAGTCATGCTGGGGGTAGTGTTTTAGGGTTTAGGGTAGTCCAGTGGTGTTTGTGTAGTGTAGGGAGTCGTGCTGGGGGTAGTGTTTTAGGGTTTAGGGTAGTGCCGTGGTGTTTGGGTAGTGTAGGGGGTCGTGCTGGGGGTAGTGTTTTGGGTTTAGGGTAGTGCAGTGGTGTTTGTGTAGTGTAGGGGGTCATGCTGGGGGTAGTGTTTTAGGGTTTAGGGTAGTGCAGTGGTGTTTCGGTAGTATAGGGGTAGTGCTGGGGTAGTGTTTTGGGTTTACGGTAGTGCAGTGGTGTTTGTGTAGTGTAGGGGGTCGTGCTGGGGGTAGTGTTTTAGGGTTTAGGGTAGTGCAGTGGTGTTTGTGTAGTGTAGGGGGTAGTGTTTTAGGGTTTAGGGTAGTGCAGTGGTGTTGGTGTACTGTAGGGGGTAGTGCTGGGTTCTAGTGTTTTAGGGTTTAGGGTAGTGCAGTGGTGTTTGTGTAGTGTAGGGGGTCGTGTTTTAGGGTTTAGGGTTGTGCAGTGGTGTTTGGGTAGTGTAGGGGGTCGTGCTGGGGGTAGTGTTTTAGGGTTTAGGGTAGTGCAGTGGTGTTTGGGTGGTGTAGGGGGTCATGCTGGGGTAGTGTTTTAGGGTTTAGGGTAGTGCTGTGGTGTTTGAGTAGTGTAGGGGGTCATGCTGGTGGTAGTGTTTTAGGGTTTAGGGTAGTGCAGTGGTGTTTGTGTAGTGTAGGGGGTCATGCTGGGGGTAGTGTTTTGTGGTTTAGGGTAGTGCAGTGGTGTTTGGGTAGTGTAGGGGGTCGTGCTGGAGGTAGTGTTTTAGGGTTTAGGGTAGTGCAGTTGTGTTTAGGTAGTGAAGGTGGTCGTGCTGGGGGTAGTGTTTTAGGGTTTAGGGTAGTGCAGTGGTGCTTGTGTAGTGTAGGGGGTCGTGCTGGGAATGTTGTTCATTTCTATGGCAAAATGAACCCCCTCATTTTGTTCCTTTTTAAATTAAATGTTTTAAGTGTTACCAGTTTATTCCAATTAAGATGGCTTCAGGTGTGCCATAATTTTGTCATAAGTAAGACTGTTAGCTCTCTAGTTGTTCTTTAGAACACTCTGGGAAACTGCAGTAGAACACAAAGGCATCAACTGACAGGCTGCTCCTGTTGAAATATAACAGGAAGATATTTGAGATCACACTTGAAACATGTCCTAATTTTTCTTTCTACAGCACTAACCATAATTTCTATGACAAATTGAACCCCATCATTTTGTTCCTTTTTAAATTAAATGTTTTAAGTGTTACCAGTTTATTCCAATCAAGATGGCTTCAGGTGTGCCATACTTTTGTATAAGTAAGGCTGTTAGCGCTCTAGTTGTTCTTTGGAACACTCTGGGAAGCTGCAGTAGAACACAAAGGAATCAACTGGCAGGCTGCTCCTGTTGAAATATAACAGGAAGATAGTTGAGATCTCACTTAAAACATGTCCTAATTTTTCTTTCTACAGCACTAACCATAATTTCTATGACAAAATGAACCCCCTCATTTTGTTCCTTTTTAAATTAAATGTTTTAAGAGTTACCAGTTTATTCCAATCAAGATGGCTTCAGGTGTGCCATAATTTTGTCATAAGTAAGGCTGTTAGCACTCTAGTTGTTCTTTAGAACACTCTGGGAAGCTGCAGTAGAACACAAAGGAATCAACTGACAGTCTCTGCCCTTGTTGGATGTACATGTTTTACTGAGAATGTCAGACTTCATTCTCACATGACTGAGAAAGATAATGTGAATTTTCAGAAAATATGCTCTCATTTTAGCTTCTGGAGCACCTTCCAAAACTCTATGGGACAAGCATGTGAAAATAGTTTTCTCTCAAACATGATTCATGATATCCCAGCAGAAGGTTTTTCACAGTGTAAAATCACCTTAGAACACACCACAATTCCTGAAATTAGTATGGTACCATCAACAAATGAATTCTAATGTAACTAAAGTCTGTTATCACCCTTTATAGTTCTCCTTTTGGTAACCTTCAAAATCTTTGATTCACTACAATGCATTTCAATGGGGTACTATCATGTATATTGGTCCCAAGATGGCTGCCAGCAATTCCAGGATGAAGTGCTGACAGCCAATCAGATCTCACAATGACATGTGTGGTTAGGCTCCGCCCAGATATATATGTGATTTTACTTTTGATTTTCTCAGGAACTACTGAACGGATTTACACCATTTAACAAAAAGGGTTCTTTCTGAACTAAGAACTACCTCTTTGCCAAATTTGGTGTAATTCCGTTCAGCAGTTCGGGCTGTAGCCGTGTCTAAAGTTTCCTATGGAAAATTGCATGGGAAAACACGTTTTGGGACCCCCTTTTCTCGGCCCCCACTTGACGAAGCTCCCCGAGACTTTCAGGATAGTAGCGGACCGGTGCGGGCCATAAGTTTCGAAAATTTCGCGAAGATTCGTCGACCGGCGCCAAAGTTATTGGAAATAGAATGTTGTGAATTTCCTATGGAAAATAGGTACTAACTATAACTATCTACTGGCGATATATATATATATATATATATTATCTACTGGCGGTCGCCAGTAGATAGTTATAGTTACAACCTATTATCCATAGGAAATCCGCGACATTCTATTTGCAATAACGTTGGCGCCGGTTGACGAATCTTCGCGAAAGCTTCCAACTTGTTGGGGCGCTCCGGTCCGCTCCTACCCTGAAAGTCTCGGGGTGATACGTCAAGCGGGGCCGAGAAAAAGGGGGTCCCAAAACACGTTTTCCCCATTCATTTTTCCATAGGAACCTTTAGTCGCAGCTACAGCCCGAACTGCTGAACGGAATTACCCCAAATTTGGCAAAGAGGTAGCCCTTGGTTCAGACTGGTGCCTTTTGCTAAAATGGTGTAAATCCGTTCAGTAGTTCCTGAGAAATTCACAATTAAAATCACATATATATCTATGGGCGCGTCGGATCCGCGTACCCTCCCGATCACGAGCTGCATGCTAATTGGCTGTCAACACTCCAAATCAAGAAGTGTTGGCAGCCATTTTGTCCCTCGGTAGAACCGAGGGACAGAAACAAGTGCGCAAAACGCACAAAGGGGGCAGGGTAGAAACACCCTAACCCCCTAGGCCTGCTCAGGGGGTCCCACAAGGACCCCCTGGGCAAAAGCATTTTTTTTTTTTAAATCGGCAGGATGCGCTCAGGGTGCGCGAATCCTGCCAGAAAAAAAAATCGATGTTAATTGGCCCCGGGTGGCCCAAGTCCCGGGGGCATGGTGGGGGGATAATTTAATGTGTGGGGGCCTCAAGGGCCCCCAAGCCCCGGGGACCGCCACCCCCGGGGCTTTTGTAAAATGGTGCGGGAGGGCTCTGAGCCCTCCCGCAGCCCCGGGACCACCACCTCCCCGGGGCTTTTTTTAATGAAAAATAAAACCAGTGTGGGGGCTCCAGCCCCCCACACGCCCCGGGACCGCCACCTCCCCGGGGCACTAAACATTTTAATATGGGGGTCCGTTACGGACCCCAGAGCCCCGGGACCACCACCTCCCGGGGCTGTGTACTGAATGGGAGGGGGCCGCGCGGCCCCCTCCTGAAGCCCTTGATGGCCCTGGGGACCACCACCCCCAGGGCCGGCTCCTGCAGTGTCCCGGGGTGCCTACCCCGGGACACTGTAGTTTGCTATGGCAGTACGGGAGCCTCGCGGCTCCCGTCCTGCCATAGCAAACTGCTTTGGATATTGGAAGAGAGAGCAGGAAACCTGCTCTCTCTTCCAATATCCAAAGCGATTGCTTTTCCACATGGGGAGCAGCATGTCAGCTGCTCCCCATGTGGAACAGCAATGCCGGCTCCCAAGGGACGTGGGGAGCCGGCGGGACTGTGGGGGATTGGGGACCCCCACAGTCCCCAACGGAGAGGGCCAGCCCGGGGGATGGGGTCCCCGGGGCAAGTAGTGGCCCGGGAGGGGGCCACGCAGCCCCCTCCCCAAAAAAGGAAAAAAAAATAATTTAAAAAATGGAAAGGCCGGCCCCGGGGGATGGGGTCCCCGGGGCCTTAAAATGGCCAGAGGAGGGGGCCACGCTGCCCCCTCAAAATAATACATATAGAGGCCATGCCCCGGGGGATGGGGTCCCCGGTGCCAATACAGGCCCAGGGAAGGGGGGCCACGCGGCCCCCTTCCCCGTTTTTTGTTTTTTTTGTAATTTAAAAAAGGGGTAAGGCCCTGGGGGATGGGGTCCCCAGGGCCCAAAAAGAGAAAAAGGAAGGGGGCCACACAGCCCCCCTTCAGAGGACAAAAAAAAAAAAAACGATCGGGCCCGCAGGCCCCGCCCCCTTCCTTCACCACTCTGCAAACGCGCCCCTGGCGCGTTTGCAGAGGGGAACAATTCCCCTTGAATACTGGGGGTCCCTGGGGGCCAACTAGCCCACCAGGAACCTCCAATATGCGCCAGGGGGCTGCGTTGCAGAGACGTGTAGAGAGGCCACACCCCTTTTACACCTCTCTGCAACGCAGCTCTGTGGCGCTTTTGGAGGTATATGGTGGGCTAGTTGGACTCCGGGGACACTCAGGATTCAAGGGGACTTAATCCCCCAACTTAAAACGCGCCACGGGCGCGTTTGCACAGTGGTGAAGGGAGGGGGCGGGGCTTCAGGTGACATGTGTGCAAACAGGCCCCGTGGCGCGTTTTAAGATGGGGAATTAAATCCCCTTCAATCCTGAGGGTCCCTGGGGGCCAACTAGCACAACAGGTACATCCAGAAAGCGCCACAGAGCTGCGTTGCAGAGAGGTGTAAAAGGGGTGTGGCCTCTCTACACGTCTCTGCAACGCAGCCCCTGGCGCATATTGGAGGTTCCTGGTGGGCTAGTTGGCCCCTAGGGACCCTCAGGATTCAAGGGGACTTAATCCCCCAACTTAAAATGCGCCACGGGGCGCGTTTGCACAGATGTAACCTCAGGCCCCACCCCTCCCTTCACCATTGTGCAAATATTCCTCTAAAATCAGCCGAAATACGAATTCCGATTTACTCACCTGTTATCAGGAGAGACCTCAGTGCTGTATCTTTCAGCCCAGTACTGGTCCTGAAAAGTAATTCTAACCATACTTACCAGTAACTTGAATTTCCTTCCATAGGCTAACATTGACTGGTTTCACTTGGAAATTCTTCTAAGTGTGGAGTTTTGGAACTTTAAAATATTCCTCTAAAATCAGCCGAAATACGAATTCCGATTTACTCACCTGTTATCAGGAGAGACCTCAGTGCTGCATCTTTCAGCCCAGTACTGGTCCTGAAAAGTAATTTTAACCGTACTTACCGGTAACTTGAATTTCCTTCATAGGCTAACATTGACTGGTTTCACTTGGAAATTCTTCTAAGTGTGGAGTTTTGGAACTTTAAAATATTCCTCTAAAATCAGCCGAAATACGAATTCCGATTTACTCACCTGTTATCAGGAGAGACCTCAGTGCTGCATCTTTCAGCCCAGTACTGATCCTGAAAAGTAATTTTAACCATACTTACCGGTAACTTGAATTTCCTTCATAGGCTAACATTGACTGGTTTCACTTGGAAATTCTTCTAAGTGTGGAGTTTTGGAACTTTAAAATATTCCTCTAAAATCAGCCGAAATACGAATTCCGATTTACTCACCTGTTATCAGGAGAGACCTCAGTGCTGCATCTTTCAGCCCAGTACTGATCCTGAAAAGTAATTTTAACCGTACTTACCGGTAACTTGAATTTCCTTCATAGGCTAACATTGACTGGTTTCACTTGGAAATTCTTCTAAGTGTGGAATTTTGGAACTTTAAAATATTCCTCTAAAATCAGCCGAAATACGAATTCCGATTTACTCACCTGTTATCAGGAGAGACCTCAGTGCTGCATCTTTCAGCCCAGTACTGATCCTCAAAAGTAATTTTAACCGTACTTACCAGTAACTTGAATTTCCTTCCATAGGATATCATTGCCTGCTTTTTGCTGAAAAAGTTTCTGTGTTGATTTTTAAAACATACAAATATTCCTCTAAAATCAGCCGAAATCCGAATTCTGATTTACTCACCTGTTATCAGGAGAGACCTCAGTGCTGCATCTTTCAGCCCAGTACTGGTCCTGAAAAGTAATTTTAACCGTACTTACCAGTAACTTGAATTTCCTTCCATAGGCTAACATTGACTGGTTTCACTTGGAAATTCTTCTAAGTGTTGAGTTTTGGAACTTTAAAATATTCCTCTAAAATCAGCCGAAATACAAATTCCGATTTACTCACCTGTTATCAGGAGAGACCTCAGTGCTGCATCTTTCAGCCCAGTACTGATCCTCAAAAGTAATTTTAACCGTACTTACCGGTAACTTGAATTTCCTTCATAGGCTAAGATTGACTGGTTTTCAGCAAAAAAGTTTCAAAGTGTTGATTTTCACAAACTACAAATATTCCTTAAAAAGCGCCTGTATGACCTAAACGCATTTTTTCAACTGTTTACAGGAGATGCACCAGTGCTGGATCCAGGATCCAACACTGAGTAAGAAAAAGTAACGATAACAGTTTTTACCTGCTAAGTGAATTTCCTTCCATAGGATAACATTGGTGATTCTATGAGAAAAAGTTTCTAAGTGTCAACTTTTAAAATACAATAATATTCCTTAAAAATCACGACTGTAACCAAAACGCTTTTACTCAACTGTTTACAGGAGATGTACCAGGACTGAATCTAGGATCCAGTCCTGTGGTTACAAAAGTAATCCATAAAGTAACTAATTGCATTTAACTAGAAATTCACATTGAGCTGAATGTTGCATTGTGTTTGAAAATGTGTCGCCCATTGCAACAACTGTAACTACTGTACTTAAAAGTCTATTGCCTATCTGCAAAGTATTTAAACTAAAGTAATTCATTCTGAGAAAGTATTTTTGTAATGTAATGTATAATGTAATTACAATGTAATTTAAAAAATAAAATATGTAAAAAAAAATTGTTTCTAAAAATGTAGTAAATCAGTATGAAAAAAATTAATATAACAATTAATACATTTAAAAATTGTCATTTACAAAACCTTTGAAATTCACTGAAAAAACCGTAGGTTTCAGGCACGTTATAGTTAGAAATTAGCATTTAAAAAACCTTTGAAATTCACTGAAAAAACCATAGGTTTCAGACACGTTATAGTTACAAATTAGCATTTAAAAAACCTTTGAAATTCACTGAAAAAACCATAGGTTTCAGACACGTTATAGTTACAAATTAGCATTTAAAAAACCTTTGAAATTCACTGAAAAAACCATAGGTTTTAGGGACAGTTTTAGTTACTTGGACATTGCACTCGTACAAAACCCGTGAAATTCCCACGTTATAGTTAGTTCAGCTAACTATAACTCGCGCCCCGCAATGCACTGCTGATGACGTCACATATTACATCACTCATGACATGGTCAGTGACATCACTGATGACATCACTGATGACATCTCAAATGACATCACTGATGACATCATCCACGTGATAATCTGATGCACCTCCTCACACCCTAATATAACCTTTGATACACCCACTCTAAATTACAGACTGCCATTCGCAAAACCATAGACACTCCAACACCAATAACTACATACCCACTCACTGATTCTTAGGTCTACACACACACATCCACTCACTCACCCGTACAGTCACTCATACTTACGGTCACTCAGTACAGGACTATCATATGCACTCTTACTCCTATATAGACACTCAAACAACGCCACTCATCCATAGAGATACTCACACACCTAGTCAGTCATGCAAATAATTAAACACACTGCCATTTACTCACCTATACAGTTATACACACACCAGCTCACTTACTCATACAAATAGTAGCACATTGTTACGCTCTTATACAATCACAGATACAAGCACACACTCATCCATACAGCCACTATCACAATCACTCACTCTTGCTTATAGCTATTTATATACTCCAACACACATATATACTGCCTTTCACATATGTAGTTACTCACACATGTACCACTGGGACATACATTCACTCACTAACACACTCTTACACACACTTACCCACCCATACAGTCTATCACAGATGCACTCTTGAAACCATCCACCCAGTGAATCACCCACTCACACATCTATGCACAGAGTTGCACACACCCCTCCCACACAAACACTCAGGCACCCATACAGATACTCAGACAAGCATTCAATAACTCATATAGACACTCATTTAGCTATTCACAAACACATGCAGCCACTTACACAGCAACAGACAGACGGATACAGACATTCACCCAGTTTAGTCACTAACCCATGCATTCAGTAAGATACGTTAAATCACTCACTTATAGAGTCAGTCACGCACCTACTAAATCATCCATACAGACACTTACACACCCACTCATTCTTCAATACGTCTTTTCCTATATATATTAAAAATATTTAAACTTTACAGAAACACACAGTCACTGGATGATGTCATCAGTGATGTCATTTGAGATGTCATCAGTGATGTCATCAGTGATGTCACTGACCATGTCATGAGTGATGTAATATGTGACATCATCAGCAGTGCATTGCGGGGGCGCGAGTTATAGTTAGCTGAACTAACTATAACGTGGGAATTTCACGGGTTTTGTACGAGTGCAATGTCCAAGTAACTAAAACTGTCCCTAAAACCTATGGTTTTTTCAGTGAATATATATATATATATATACATATATATTCACTGAAAAAAACCATAGGTTTCAGGGACGTTAAAGTTAGAAATTAGCATTTAAAAGACCTTTGAAATTCACTGAAAAAACATAGGTTTCAGGGACGTTATAGTTAGAAATTAGCATTTAAAAAACCTTAGAAATTCACTGAAAAAACCACAGGTTTCAGGGACGTTATAGTTAGTTGGACATTTCAATTGTACAAAACCAGAAAAATTCGGCCTTTATAGTTAGTTGAGCTAACTATAACTCGTGGCCCCGCAATGCACTGCTAATGCCGTCACATATTACATCATTCATGACATGGTCAGTGACATCACTGATGACATCACTGATGACATCTCAAATGACATCACTGATGACATCATCCAGTGACTGTGTGTCCAGAAGTTGTACTAGGTCCATCATGGAAAATAATAGCCACTGCTTTAAAAGCTCTTCCTGAAATTGACACTTGACTTGCCACAACATTTTTAATTCTGGTTTCCAATTTTCATCCATCTGCTGTACAACATTGTAGCATTAAAATGACATATTGTCCAAATCTTTCTATAAATAATGTTGACAACATTTCTGATTTGCAGTGACTACATTTCATATCTTGATTAGCTGTTTTTACTAATTTGTTAAAAGACACTGTTTTGCAATCTGGTATTGTCAAATATATGAATCTTTCAGTGTCTATTTGAGTGGTAGAAGAAAATGAACAGTCTTCACATTTATGTTCCCATCTGTAACGTAGTCCAAACAGATTTTCAATTTGTATTCCTTCATCTTCCAATACTGCAAGCATAAACATAAGAAATTCTTGAGCATCTTGTTGTACATTAAGTGTAAATTGTAAAGAACCAGTACATATATCCAAAAGATGCCCTATGCCAGAAGCAGTATGGATTTTAGTTTTAGCAGTATTCAACTTTTCAAAAATATAATGTAACAAAGAACAAAAAATTTTTTCTCGATTTTCCATAATTTGATGTTGTAGATTTTCTAGAAAAAACACGACGTTCAGAATTACATTAGCATAGCCGTTGATACCTGAACTATTTTCTAACTGATATCCTACAATATCATCAACTGTGTACTTTTTCCTTTTCTTTGCAGACTTATCATTCTCTTCAATTGTTTTTTTGTTTCCAACCTCACTAGAATGTTTCTCATATTTTCGTTTTGGACATACTACACGTTTTTCATAAATAGGATATTCACCTAAGTTAGGAGCATACAATCTTCTTAACCTATTATATTCCTTTACACAATTTGCATCTGCACTAACCTTTTGGTCATCAAAATCAATCAAATACAATCCAGATAATGTTCTTACTCAAGACAATGCAACATATGCCATACCCTATTTAAACAGTGTTCTTCCAATATTTACCAAAGCACTGTCTACACTAAAACCTTGAGATTTATGAATGGTCACTGCATATGCTAAAGAAATAGGAAACTGTTTTCTATGAACATACAAATCTTTTAGAAGCAAGAAGCGAACAGCACAATGTCCAACCTGTTTTACTTCTTCTATCTGATCAAATTTAATCTTCAAAAATTCAATTCCTTCTCTGTTCTGAAAATTTACATAATCAACAACTTTTCCCATTGCTCCATTCACTAAACCTTTTTCAACATCTAAATTACGCCGCAATATTACCCGACAGTTTACACATACATATAAGGTCTTTTCCAAACCAGCAGTCTTAGATATAGATTTTTCCAAAGAATCTAATTTTGACTGTAATTTCTCTGACAGAAGAATAGTAACTCCTTCATCTTCTATTTTATCAATGGCTTCCATTTTCATTATTGGTTGTTTCTCCAGTTTCAAAAGTCCTTCATTGAATGAAGAGCACTCTTTCAGTGTTGGCATAAGGCAAACTATAGACTTCTTTTCTCCAATTTTTTTATACATTATTTCAGGTACACTGTTTTTATTTGGAAACAAGTTTGTTAGTAGTCGACTTTGTAAAGCTTCTTTGCCATCTTTAGTCAAGACACCAGTTCTAATATCTTGAAGAATGTTTCCATAATGTTCGTCACTTGCTTGTCGCATATTCTTAATAAGTTCTTTATATTCAAAATAAGACCAAATGTTCACATTTCCAATACTTCCCAAAGATTTTTAGTGTCTTCATGAACAAGGGTCTTAAAAACTGGTTGGCCTTTCACAGGAGTAAGTTGTAATAGATCGCTGAATACAATTACATGTTTTCCTCCAAATAAAACATCATAATCTATTTTTAATATCTCTTGCATTCTCAAACGTACAAAGGCAAGCATTAAGTTTGAGACCATGCTTACCTCATCAATTATCAGAAATGTCATTTTCTTCAGTACTCTTGACACTTCATAACAAGCTTCTCCAGATAGCTTGTGATATTCCAACTTATTTTCATGTTCAACTGGTAGCATGAGCAAACAATGTAATGTAATCCCTTTAATGTTGTGTGCTGCTAACCCAGTTGGAGCGGTTACAACACAAGATAAATGTGAGTCAGTGGTTTTCTGTAGGTATCTGGTCAAAACTTTAATCAAGAAACTTTTTCCTGTTCCAGCTTTCCCACTGATATACATTTGAATAGCTTTAAATGATGTGCTTTGGCAATCTTTCTTTTCATGCAGTAAACCATGTTGTATCTGTTTGGTAACTTGCTGATATATTTCTTTCTGTTCAATATTCAGTTGTTCTTCTAACTTTTCCAACTGAATAGTGTCCTGTTGTGCTTGTTGCATTGCCGTTTCCACTTCAATCATTGCTATTGCAGCTTCATTTTCAAGAATTGGTTCTCCTAGTGTATCTTGACTTAGTGGAGCAGAACTCCGGTGGGCATATTAAAAAGGAAGTGGCGGAGAGAGGCATTAGCCATCTTGGCTTAACGCCTCTCTCCGCCACTTCGGAAACACCAGGCTGCACCATATTAACAAGGATATGGTGCAGCCTGGCGTTTCCCCCTGCGATGGCGCTAAGTTACACAACTTAGCGCCAGCACAGGCACCCTTGCACCAGAGTGCAAGGGTGTCTGCGAGCAGGGAGGTTTGTTTATGTGTAGGAAGGAGTTCCTTCCTGCACATAAACAAACCTAAAATGCCATTTTGTAACTTTCATGTGTGCTGCTTCGTGCAGCACACATGGAAGTTACAAAATGGCATTTTGAAAACGGTTTGTTCATGTACAGGAAGGACACCTTCTTGTACATGAACAAACCATGGCATTTTGCTTTTTCCATGTGTGCTGCACAAGGCAGCACACATGGAAAAAGCAAAAACAAGGAGAAATAAAGCATTTCTCCTTGTTTCGCCACCTTAAGACCAGGATTTTTCTGGTCTTAAGTTCAGCGCTGCCACCTATTATCACCAAACTTGATAATAGGTGGCAGCGTCGACTTCAATGGGTGTTGTGGTGGAACGCCCACCGCAACACCCACTGCACGCCCCCTTTCACGCTAAGTTTAGCGTGAAAGGGGCCCTATTATCAAGGCAGCGTTAAGCCACTTAACGTGGCTTTAAGCCACGTTCAGTGGCTTAACGCTGCCTTGATAATAGGGTGCTGATCCTATCGCCACCACTACGTCACAAAAAGTGACGTTGTGGTGGCGATAGGGGCTTGATAATACGCCCCTGACTATCTTGAGAAGTGTCTCTAGCTATTTCAGCTGCAATTGTAGTTTCTTGATCAATCTCTTCAATAAGCATTTGCAGATAATTTGGAAAAATTGTACATTCAATGCTATCTTTACATGCATTGAAAGAATCTTCATAGCACTCAAATTTTCCAAATAATTCCATTTCAGTCCGCCAAGGCTTGAAGAGTTGCAGAAGTGCTAAATGGAAAAATTCCCTTTTATCTGGAGTATCGCAACTGAGTTTCCTGTGGTTAATAAGATTTCCTTTGGCATGTTTTACCAAACATCCTTCACATCCAATTACTGCATATTTTTCTTCATTTATATTTTCTGTGACATTTCTCTTAAAACTGTAATGTTGCAGTATATCAAAGAGACATATGTTTTCCAGATGTGGACTACTTTATGATAGTACGTATCCAACATATTAGTTTTAACAATATCTGTACTTTCTGGTTCATTCAATGCTAAGTACTCAATTTCTTGTACAGATTTCAATACTTGATTTCGTGTTGCAGCAAGACCTAGACTTACCCAAATGATTCCTCTTGACTTTGAATATAAACTTGCAGAGGTTAACTGATTCGAACATTCGCAGGATCCAATCTCTTGATGGGAAAGCATCTTCAAACTAAAGCTGTACATTTTTTTACTAAGAGTTTTCTCTTGTGAAATTTCTTCCCACATTTCTTTCAACTCCGTCTTTTCAGATTTAGTTATATAGGACGTAACATAGTGAGCAACAGCAATCGAATTATCTGCAACATACTGGATATCCATATTTGCATTCCACATCGTCAAAATCACTGGATTGTAGTCATTAATATATTTTGACTCTGCACTTCTTTTTATATTGTAAGTATTGTTTGGAGATTTTCGAGTGATAGTATGCCTCACTGCTGACATGAAATTGTTGACTCTTCCTTTGGAAATTACTGGACGTGGAAATCCAAATCGACATTTTGTATAAAATCTTTCCTTTGACTTGTATTTCGGTCGACAATATTTCCCACATCGATGACTTTGAAACCGTAAAACTTGTTGTCTTAAAGTATTTTCTCCTCCTGTTTTTGGAATCGCACAGGTAACATAGTCTTCAATGAAAGATAAAACAGTCTCAACAGAATCGGTTCCACATTTAGGAGCATCCTTGATCCATATTAACATATGTATATGTGGAGCACCTCTGGCTTAGTACTCCTTTCTCCAAAAGAAATCAATAACTTCTCCAAGAGGTGGGTTATTTTTATTGCAGATAAAAGATATCATAGCTTGAAACCTATGATTAAAATATCTGCACACATTTACAGGATCCAAGGAACACAGTTCTCCAGCTGTCTTCAATTCAATGTTTTTAATATTTGAATTCAGCTTCTCGTAGACATTCAAGTAAATCATCCCATGCGTATTCAGCACAACTTAGTGTAACAAACCACGTAGGGTTTCCTAAGTTCCTTAACATACATTTAAGTTCTCCATGACGACGATACCAATACTCATTAGTACCATGTTGACACGCCGTCAAATTAATCAACTGAGATTCTAAATGATCATCTCTTTGTTCTACTTTGTCCATGAATTCCTTTGCAGAAAGATGTGGAACATGAACTCCTGTTTTTAATATGTGGTTCACTGCATATGAAAGTCCAGACAAGTCACTTTCAAACAAAAGATGAAATATGTATGGAATACATTGTCAAAATCTTGGATCTTCTGAGTACAATCTAGTTGTACGATATTCTGAAGCTGGAATCTGCACGGGTCGTTCATCATATCGCCCACCTTTTCCAGTGGGGAAGAACTGTGGTAAACAACGGGCTTCTAAACTTCTTTCCCAAACACTCATAGGACTTCCCTTTGCTTTCTTCATTTGGAATAATTCAATAGTATTTCCAATGACTTCTTTTGAATGTTAAAGGATGTATACTATAATGTTCATAAATTTCTTCACTCCTGGAGACATCCACTTTTTCGATTTGGCCAGTTGAAATTTCTCTGTCATCTTCTAAAGATATTTCTTATTCATCCACATGTATATTTTTATAATAAATATTGTTTTCTGTAAGATATAATGTAGCTTTTTGAAGTTTGGTGACATCTACTAACTCTTGCCATGTTTTTCGACTCTTTGTTGGTGCTCCATTAACTAGAATAACTACAGGTTCAATTTTCTCTCTCTCTACACCAACAGTTTCAATATTTTTCTTGAAATCGAAAGGTAAATACACAACTCTTCCTTTTAAAATTCTTAGTAAATCTGTTGGAGGCAGTTTACCTGTTTTACGCTCCATACGAACAATAGCCTGAAACGGGTGCATAGGTTGAATAAGAATAGATTCATATGTATTTAAATCTCCTAGTTCTGAAGGAATACCTACCAATTCTAGGTTATTATGTACAGCTCTAGCTGGCATTTTATTCTCTTCTAGTTTGCTGTAACAATATTTACAAATACATTGATCACTACCCAACGCAAAACGACCTTCCACCAACAAATAAGCACCAAATTGCTCCCACTTATCATTATTTTCCTTTTCACTTTTTAAATACACATCAACATTCCTAGTTTGATTTCTATAGTGAGTACGTCGACAACAGATACAAACATAGTTTGGTTTTTCACTACAAACTACCTTAATTTCTTCAGCAAACTTCTGAGTACTACTATCTTCCACCTCTTCTTCAACACCTACACTTATGAGACTCTCAGTTTCTCTACATTCCTCTTCAGAACCAAAGAAATGAAACTGTATATCATCACAAACTTTTTACATCCAATACTGAACCATGCAAAAGAGCATTGTTTATTTCACTTAAACATAATGCAGGACTCTTTATATAGTACAATCTTCTTACTAACTTCCGCATTTCTGAGTGATGTACTGCTAATATTCTCAAATGATGAAAAATGCTTTGACACACTTTACTAGAAAGACAAGCCAGATAATGACCCTGCAAGCCAGTATTTTTTCTCACTTTACAAGGATCTAGTCCTTGCAACATCTTAATCTTCTGTTTAACACTTTTTTTACTATACTCTCGTAAAAATTTCGTAAAATATCAATAGATTCCTGTCGTACACTACAAATACTACTACAATACTACAATCCCACCTAAACACTGGAAATGTGGACGTCTCCTTTGAATTTATTCAGCTATTACTTCTTCCACATTTCTAGCAACCATCTTTTCTTTTCAATTGGACAACCATTTTTAACCTCATAAGAACGACCATTGGTACCAACTGCGTGAACTAATGTATTTTGTTGAAAATAGCTTTCTTCATTAAAAAAAGGTTCTGAACTAGAAGTGTGCTTCCATTCACCCCAAAAAAGTTTTGCAAAAGTTAGTTCTATTAACCACTTTTATTCCTTTACTTTTTTTCTTCATAAAATCCATTTTTTTATTCAAAGTCTTCATTCTTTTTAATACTAATATAAACAATCTTCTTTCCAATTCAAAAGCCTTTTCGACTACACTTTCAATCTGTTTTTTTTCTTGTAGAATGCAGATCTTTTTCTATATTTTTTGCAGTCTTTCATTAAATTTTGCAGTACTCTACTTTTAAACATTCGTCTCCTAATATCCTTAAACTGTTTCTTCCTACTTTTGCCCAAAGCATGATCCTTTATAAATATTTCCTTTTTCCTTTTCCTTCTGAATGGTTGTACTGTTTTTTTTTCTTTTGTCCATTTTGTAAATTCGTAATCTTCTTTATAACTCTTTTAACAAAATCTTTAGTTCTCTTACCAGAAGCCTTTTTCTTCAATGTCACATGTTGTACTTTGTCTGATTTCTCCTTTTCTTTTAAATAGGACTCTTTTCTTTGTTTTCTTTTCTTTTCAGCTTTTCTGGTCATGATCAATCTTTAGTAATAATAATGGTCAGTATCTGTAAAGAAAGAAATGTTTAAATACACTCGTTAAATCATGTAATATTAATAAAATATTTATATACACATTTTATGAAATATAAGTTAAAAAATATTTTTATTTGCATTCTAAATGAATTAACTGGGTAGTTTTATAAGTGCATGGGTACTTTTTGGATGATTGCAGGACTACTGAGATAGTACCTGAGTGAATAAAGGACTGCAAACATACTGCCTAGGTAAATTGTTATCAACATAGGTATATAAGTATATGATTACAGATGGATAGTGACTGGTTAATTCCATGAGTGCAGACATACACGTTGAGTGCATGGATAAGTGTATAAATAGCACCTGAAAGCATAGATGAGTCATTGAGTAGTGCCTAGGTGAATAGATGAATGTAACAGTAGGGCCTGGGTGATTCTATAGCTGCAAGAGTAGTGTTTGGGTTATTATATAAGTGCATAAGAACAGCCTGCATGATTGCATAACTGTAGGGGTAGTACATAACTAGTGCCTCTGTGGTTGCATGACTGAAGGGGTAAATTCTGTGGTATTAGTGGAATACATAAAAAGTGAGTAGGTGATTTTATAAGTCCATGAGTACTGCCTGGATGATTACAGAAGTACTAAACTACTATCTGAATGATTACAGAACTGCAAAGGTAATGCCTGGGTGATTTTATAAGTGCATGAGTACTAGCTGAGTGATAACATAACTACACGAGTACTCTGTACGTGATTGAAAGAGTTCAAAAACAGTGCCTGGATAATTGAAGCACTGTATAGCTAATGCATTGGTGATTGCATGAGTACAGCAGTAACGTCTGGGGGATTAAAGGAGTACATATATTACACCTGGGTGATTGCACGACTACAGGGGTAATATGTGGGGATTTATATGACTACTTAAAAAGTGACTGGGTGATTTTATAAGTGCATGGGTACTGGCTGAGTGATTACATGAGTACAAGGGTAGTATCTCTGTGATTAAATTTCTTCTTTGGAGCTTCTTATGGCCTCATTATCAGTAGATATAAAAAAAAGGGTTTGAGGTCTCTGCCGCTAACCAAGGAGAGATCAGGAGCTTTACGTAGTCGCTGGATAAGAAAGTGGACCTCCTGAATACAAGGACGGAGACATTAGAATCTAATGTGGGGGCATTAACAGAACAGCTTGACGTCCTGAAAGGTGACCTAGTAGCTCTTAAAAGAGATGAGGGGGCCCTGCGAGACAGGCTGGAAACATTAGAAAATAATTCCCGTAGGAATAATTTGCGAATATTGAATGTTCCAGAGGGGAGTGAAGGCGATGATCTTAAGCCCTTTATGATCACTATTTTAAAAGAATCACTTGATCTAGAGATCTCGGAGGATGAATTGGGCCGGGACATTCAGAGAATCCATCGAGACCCCTTCAGAAGAAATCTGAATCGATCTAAACCGAGGAAAATCCTTATAAATTTCCATACCTACTCATTGAAAGAGAAGATTCTTAATTTATCTCTCAAATATAAGTCACTGAAGGGTAAGGATTTTCCATTCCAGATTAGATCAGACCTGGCCAGAGTTACGTTGGATAGGCAATGGGAGCTGGGTAGGAAGCTGGAGGACTTTAAAAAGTTAGGAGCTGTGGCTCAACTTAAATTTCCTGCCTCCTTGAAGATCATGTTTAAAAACAAAATGTACAATGTGAGATCAGTAGAGGAGGCTGAAGACTTGCTTGTAAATATACAGTTGGGCTAGCTATATCTTCATATTATTACCTTTCCTTTATTCCCAGCTTCTCTCTAGGTTCCCTGGATAGCCTACCTTTAAACAAAATATACAATACTAGTATTTCTCTATGCAGTAAGCTCATGGGGGGAACAGACAATGCTTTATAAGGAAAGAAAAAAAAAAGATTTACATAAATAAAAATGATATAAATAAAATACAACAAAAGACAAAGAAGAGGGAAAGAAAAGGGAAAGGGAAAAGAGGGAAAAGGAAAAAAAAAGAATAAGAGGGGTATAGATAAGGTTCCTTTTTTTTTCCTCTTTCTTATGTCATATTTCACATTTATTGCACTGTAATAGGTCGGCTTAGGTAAAGCTAGGTTGGCTCTTTCCCTCCTTTTTTTTCTTTTTTTTTCTTCAGTATTCCTGGTGGTGTTTTCTTTGGGGTGGATGAGGGCGGGAATCTCCAGGGTGCAATTATCTGGACTTCATCTGTCCGGATGACTGGGGGTAGGGTTCTCCATGGGTGGGGGGAGGAGATGGTGAGGCACAGGGGCAGGGGAGGGGGAGTGGGGGGGAAATTTTTTAAAAAATCCACATTTTCGCCACTTTGGTACGTCCAACTCTAGAGTTAAGATTAAGGGCGTAGGTAGTGGGGGGATTTGTGCGCAGGTGTTGAAGGTGCTGAAGTTGACATCCCATATTTTGACTCTGGTAGACAAGGGGAATTTGGAGCCACCATGAGTTCCTTTCAGATTCTTTCCTGGAATGTCAATGGCCTGCGCACTAGACCAAGGAGAGATAAGATCTTGCAATATCTACGGGATACTCTTCAGCGCAGGTCATTGTCCTCCAGGAAACTCATTTATTGGAAGAAGAGATGATCTCCTTGCTAAAGTCTCAAAGTTGGGTAAGCTCCCATGTAGACAAAAGTCAGTCAGCAAATATTAGAGGGGTGTCAATTATTTTTAAAAAAACAGCCAGGGCCCATATATTATCTCAGATAAAAGATCCAAATGGTAGTTGGGTCATCGTAAAAGTTATAATAATGGAGACCTTGCTAACCTTAATTGGATATTACGGTCCCAATGACGACGACCCAACTAGTTTAAAGTCTATTTTTTCTCATTTATTGGACTTCCCGGAACCGATGGTCCTGGCAGGGGATTTTAATATTGTCTTGAACCCGGCATTGGATAAAACTCCAACTAATAGAGCTGTGGTCTTTTCTAAATCTCGGGAGTATCTGCTTGGGGCCATGAGACAGTTCACCTTATCGGATATTTGGAGAGACAGATCAGGGCAGCAGTTAGGGGTGTCATATCAAAACTATAAATATAGGCACCAGTCAAGAATTGACTTTGTTCTGGTCAGTTATTCATTAAGGAGCCTGGTTAAGAACATTGCATACTTGGCACCCCATCTCTCGGACCATTCCAGGGTCCTTCTGGCACTGAAATGCCCAGTCCCTAGTTCAATTAGGACTTGGTCCTTTAATCGAGCCTTACTCTTGGAGGAGGAAGAAGTCTCCTTTCTCTCACAAGAAGTGGAATGGTTTTTGGAGGTGAACGCTGGTACAGCCTCAATAACTTCAGTATGGGACTCTTTGAAAGCCTTTTTACGTGGCCAAATTACTAGCAGGTCCTGTTATAGGAACAAAAAATATAAGGAAGAGATCATGGATATTGAAGCTAGCTGAAAGACGCAGAGGTAGATCTCTCAGGCTCAGTACCCCCTGAAATCTTGCAAAAGAAGCGAGATAAGGTCAGTGGATTAAAAGCCCAGCTTGAAAATATTTTGAACATCAGGCTTACTCGAAGATGGGAAGCCAGTAAGATCTCCCACTTCGAGTATGGAGAAGGAGCGGGCAAACTCCTTGCTTGGAAGAGTAAATCGGACCGAGCAAGGAGTTATATTAAGGAGATCAGAAATGAGAAGGGTACTTTAGTTACTGATGAGGAAATTCAGGACGCCTTTCAGGCCTTTTTTCAATCAATTTACCAGGAGGATGGCAGCGTAGATAACCACAGTGCACAGAGGTGGCTTGGGGATATTCCGCTCCCCTCCCTTAGTCCAGAACAACAGCAATATCTAGACAGGGCCTTTACCTGTGTCGAGGTAAGGGATGCTATCTTTAATGGTAACAATTGGAAGGCCGCAGGGCCGGATGGGTTACCAGCCGAGATTTACAGAGTAATAGGGGATCAGGTTATTTCTATCATGACTAACCTTTTTAATCAGATCTTGCAAGGAGGACTGATCCCGCCAGATTCATGGAACGATGCCACTATAGTTCTGATCTTAAAACCAGGGAAAGCGGCATCTAATTGTGGGTCTTATAGACCCATATCTTTATTGAATGCCGACTATAAAATCTTTACCTCTATACTGGCAGCAAGATTGGGCATAGTGGCAGGGGACATTCTGCATTCAGACCAGAAGGGCTTCGTAAAAGGCCGCCAGCTATCGCACTTAACATATGATCTAATTGGGGCGATTGATCTGGCCTCCACATATTCCATCCCCCTAGCAGCTATGACCTTAGACCCCACCAAGGCCTTCGACAGGGTGAATTGGATATACCTGTCGGAGGTCTTGGAAAAATTCAATCTTGGGGAGAAGTTTTGTCGTACAATACAATCTATCTACAGGAGACCTTCGGTTAGACTCTTGGTAAATGGCAGTATTACGGAGCCCTTTAATATATCTAGGGGCACTAGGCAGGGCTGCCCACTCTCCCCTCTCCTTTTTGATTTATATATTGAGCCATTCACTCAACGGCTCAGAGAGGATTCCAACATTCAGCCTTTCAAGTATGGAGAGTGGGAGAGGAAGGTAGCCCTATATGCCGATGATATTTAAATTTTTACTGCTGATTTAGATATGGCATTTCCAGCTGTTATTAGCCAAGCCCAGGAGTTTGGACTCGTCTCGGATTATGAAATTAATGCTGCTAAGACTGAGATAATGGTTTGGAACCAGGCGGCAAATCAATATCAGCACCAGATAAGCCCCAGAATGAGATACCTGGGGGTAAACATTGTGCAAGACATAGCTAAGATAGCTGAAACTAATTTGACTATGGTGGCGAGAGAGTGCATGAAGTTAATGAAAATCTGGGCTTCGCTCCCCCTCTCCATCATTGGTAGAGTCAACTTAGTTAAAATGACAATCCTCCCGAAGATTACCTTTTTTTAACTGTATCCCTCTTCACTTTGAGAAATCACAAATTGATAAAATTCAGAGGGATATTAACTCTTTTGTTTGGGGATACAAATTCTCGAGGATAGCTTGGAAAAAGCTCAGACGTAGGAGGGAGAAGGGAGGCCTTGCCTTGTCAGATATCCAGCTTTATGCTTGGGCCTTCCAACTTTCCCATGCACATATGTTATTGAAAATGCCGGTCAACACCGGAGCAGGAGGGATGTTTTTAGCCATGCTTCAGGGGGCACACTTACCGGTAGAGGGTTTTTTGTTTAAATTTGGGGATGCTAAGTTTTTAAAAAAAGTTAGGCTTAAGGTTTTGCAGGGCCTGGGTAAAACATGGACAGATTTGAGGAGGTCGGTCGCTCTTGGATACTTCTCTAGCATGGCGCCCTTATGGGATTCTGTTGGGGGTCCAGAGTGTCTGAGGGATAGCTTGGCGGCTCCTCTGAGGGAAGCCGGTTTGGCAGTTTGGGGGGATCTGATCTCAGACGGTACCCTAGTAACATGGGAACAACTTAGGGAAAGGGTTGGGGCCGGCCTTTCTAAATTTAAATATCTCCAGTTAGCCAGTTGGGCTCAGTCGTACTTACAAACAACTTATGGAAGCTTATTAGGGGAGGCAATGATCTGGAATATAATCTTGTGACTAGACCCCGAGGGAAGAAGGAAGTTTCCTTTTGGTATCAGGCAATCTTGGAGGAAGTGGACGGTGATTTTAAACTTGCCAAGGAATTGTGGGGAAGCTCTTTACCAGCTCAAGACTGTGACACATTGTGGCAGTGTTCGTGTAAACTCTTATATGAAATTGTAAAACCGGCGTGGGTAAAAAGGAACCATCTTTTCACAATCCGCAAGGCTTATTTCACCCCACTGAGGCTTTCCAAAATCAACAAAGAGTCGCCTGTATGCTGTAAGAAATGTGGACTGGCCTCGGCTTCCGACATTCATATGTTTCAAGAGTGTCCAGCTCTGACTTCTTTTTGGGACAGCATCGGGAAATTCTTGTCGGACACAATAGGAAGCCCTGTTATTATTGACTTGCCCTTGGTCATTTTTGGCTTACAGGATAACATCAAAGGCCCTGCAAGGTCGTTACTTTTGTATGTCATGCTCCTAGCTAGGAGACAAATATGTATAAAATGGACAGAATCTATCCCTCCCTCCTTTTTTGACTGGAAATCTTCCGTTCTGGCGACTTCCAAGTTGGATTTATTGAGAACAGGCAGCAAAAAGAAGAGAACATTTTGGAATATACTTAAAGCAAGATGGGTCCCGGAGTTGATTGTATAGTTTTTTTTTTTTTTACCGGGTCCTATGATTATGCTGCCTTAATACTCTATGGGCCAGGTCAGATATTCCTAGTATAAAGCTGGAATTCTTAAGACAAAGGCCATCTAGCTCTTGGAGCTCGTAAATAGAGTTATCTTAGTTGGTGTCTTTGCGTACACATAAGCAAGTCTAGGTGCCGGTAGGCGGGCTTTCTCAATCCTTAGCCGTCTACGCCTCTCAGCTTGCTGATTGTGGGTATGGACTGCTTGAGTGTGTATTTGAAGCGAGATTGATGGCGAATGAGGACAAAAAAAAAAAAAAAAAAAGACTGTTCATATTCTTAAAAGCACGCATACATATGTCTCTACCTTTTCAAATCATCATGATATCTAAAATAAATATGTATACAATATTTGTGAAATATAGTAAAACCTAGAAAGTGAAACATGTACTAGATCTGCCTGAGTGGTTCCAAAACGCCATGGGTAGTCCTTGTGTGATTGTATGAGTGCAAGGGTAGTCACTGGATAATTGCAGGATAAGATGGATAGTGGCTAGCTAATTGCATGAGTGCGAACATACACATTGACTGCATGGATAAGTGTATAAATAGCACCTGAAGGGATCGATGAGTCATTGAGTAATGCCTATGTGAATAGATGAATGCAACAGAAGGGCATGGGTGATTCTACAACTGCAAGGGTAGTGTGTAGGTTATTACATGACTACATAGGTACAGCCTGCATGACCGCATGACTGAAGGAAAAGTACATATCTTTGACCCTCAATGATTACATGCTTGCAAGGGTAATATGTGGTGGATTACTGAAGTTATTAGCAAGTGAGTGGGTGATTTTATAAGTTTATGAGTACCACCTGGGTGATTACTGAACTACTAAGATAGTACCTGAGTGATTACAGGAGTGCAAAGGTAGTGTCTGGGTGATTTTAAAAGTACATCAGTACTGGCTGAGTGATTACATAAGTATAAGAAAAGTGTGTATTTGATTGAAAGAGTACAAGGGGACTAAAGGACTACATGGGTAACACCTTGTCAATTGCATGACTGCAGGGATAATTTCTGGGGATTTACATGACTACATAGCAAGTGACTGGGTGATTTTATAAGTGCATGTGTACTTCTTGGGTGATTGCAGGACTACAAAGGTAGAGCCTGAGTAAATTAAAGATTGTAAAAGTTGTGCCTGGGTGATTTCATAACAGCATGACTACTGGCTGAGTGATTACAAGAGTAGAAAGGTAGTGCCTCCGTGATTCAAGGAGTGCAACAGTAGTGCCTGGCTGATTATATAACTACATGAGTTATACCTTAGTGATTGCATAACTGCATAGATGATTTCATCAGTGCAACAGTAATGCCTGAGTGATTACAGCACTGCATATGTAGTACCTGCATCATTGTGAGAGTGCATGGCAAGTACTTGGGTGTTTTATAACTGCATGAGAGTTGGGCCTAGCCAAATATAAAGCAGCAGACTATTACATGACTCCTCTATAAGACTGTCCATATTCTTAAAAGCACGCATACATATGTCTCTACCTTTTCAAATCATCATGATATCTAAAAGAAATATGTATACAATATCTCTCAAATATAGTAAAACCTGGAAACTGACACATGTACTACATCTGCCTGAGAGATTCCCAAACTCCATGGGTAGTGCTTGGCTGATTGTATGAGTGCAAGGGTAGTCACTGGGTAATTGCAGGAGAAAATGGATAGTGACTGGCTTATTCCATGAGTGCAGACATAGACGTTGAGTTAATGGATAAGTGGATAAGTAGCACCTGAAGGCATAGATGAGTAATTAAATAGTGCCTAGGTGAATAAATAAGTGCAACAGTAGGCCCTGGGTGATTATATGACTGCAAGGGTAGTGTGTGGGTTATTGCTTGAGTGCATAGCTACAGCCTGCATGATTGCACGACTGTAGGGGTACTACATAACTAGTGCCTCTGTGATTGCATGACTGAAGGGGTAATAACTGCGGTATTAGTGGAATACATAAAAAGTGAGTAGGTGATTTTATAAGCCCATGAGTACTGACTGCATGATTACAGAAGTACTAACTTACTACCTAAATGATTACAGGACTACAAAAGGAACTGCCTGGGTGATTTTATAAGTGCATGAGTACTGGCTGAGTGATAACATAACTACAAGACTAGTCTCTACATGATTCAAAGAGTTCAAACACAGTACCTGGATAATTGAAGCACTGTATAGGTAATGCATTGGTGATTGCATGAGTACAGCAGTAACGTCTGGGGTATTAAAGGAGTACATAGGTAACACCTGGGTGATTGCATGACTACAGGGGTAATATGTGGGGATTTACATGACTACATACTGACCATTCGCTGCCCCTGCCTCCCGCCTCCCAGCTGCTCCTCCCTCCCACCTCCCCATATATGGCGGCCGCTGCGCGGCCGCGCCGCTGGCGCGCCGAAGGCGCTCCTAAGGCAAGCCCGTCTGCGCCCGTCCGCGCCTGGACCGCACCCAGTGCCAGAACCCCTGGTCCTCGCGCCCCCCGCGCCAGCCACGACGACCGACGCCGATACGATGCCACCACACTCCACGCTCTCAACTCCGGACGGACACACACCTGCTTCAAGGCCGCCCCGAAACGCACTCATGGTCCCTTCACCTGCCGGAACTGCAGCTACACCAGCCTCAGAGCCGCCGAAGCGCCCGCCAAGATGGACCTCAACCACCTCCGATGCATCCTACTGAACACCCGCTCCGCATGCAAACACGCCGTCGAGCTCTGGGACCTGCTCGACACATCATCACCGGACGTCGCCTTCCTGACAGAGACCTGGATGAACGACTCCTCCACACCCAACATCGCCATAGCCATCCCAGACGGCTATAAGATCACCCGCAGAGACCGCACCAACGGAGTAGGAATCGCCATCGTCCACAAGAACACCATCAGGGTCTCGACCAGCACCGACGACATTCTCTGCACCGCCGAACACATGCACTTCCAGATCCACACGGACCCCACCACCACCCTTAGAGGCACCCTCGTCTACAGACCCCCTGGACCCCGACCCCAGTTCAGCGACTCCATCGCTGACTTCATCAGCATGCACGCCCTGACCTCTACCGACTACATCCTCCTCGGAGACCTGAACTTTCACCTGGAGAACAACAACGACAGCAACTCCACCACCCTGATCGACAACCTCGCCAACCTCGGACTGAGACAGCTCGTCACAACGCCGACCCATTCCGCCAGCCACACGCTCGACCCCGTCTTCTCCTCAAGCTCCCACGTCTCCTTCAGCCACACCACCGAACTCCTCTGGACTGACCACCGCTGCATCCACTTCACCTTACAGAAACCCACCACACACCACCGCACCCAACAGATCCCACGCCACTGCTGGAGCAAAGTCACAGAAGACCAACTACAGGCAAACCTCGCTCTCAGCCCACCCACCGACCCCTCCAACACCAACGACGCTGCCTGCAACCTCAGACGATGGATAGACGACTGCGCCAACACGCTCACCCCGCTGAAAAAACCCACCTACAGAGACACCAGCAAAAGAGCCAGCTGGTTCACCCCGGAACTCCTAGCATCCAAGCGTACCTGCCGGAAACTAGAGAAGAAATGGCACAGTGAAAAGACACCGGACAGCCACGCAGCCCACAAAGACGCCATCCGCAACCACCATCACCTCATCAGGTCCGCCAAAAGGATCTCCTTCAAAGACCGCCTCGACAACAACGCACACAACAGCAAGGAGCTCTTCAACATCGTGAAGGAACTCTCCAACCCCAGCTCCAACACCAACGACATCCCGCCGTCGCAAGCCTTGTGCGATTCCCTCGCCACCTTCTTCCACCGCAAGATCGCTGACATCCACAACAGCTTCAACACCCAGACAGCCCCAACAGACACCGACACACCAGACCCGCCGCACACCATCGACCAAGACCCCTTGCCAGCCTGGGCCAACGTGAACTTCGATGACACCATCAAGACCATGAGCACAATCCACTCCGGCTCCCAATCAGACCCTTTCCCGCACCACATCTTCAACAAAGCCAGCAGCTCCATCGCACCCCACCTGCGCAACGTCATCAATCTCTCCTTCGAGACCGCGACCTTCCCAGAGAGCTGGAAACACGCCGAGATCAACGCCCTACTCAAAAAACCCAAGGCGGACCCGAGAGACCTCAAGAACTTCCGGCCCATCACCCTGCTTCCGTTCCCAGCCAAGGTCATCGAGAAGATCGTCAACAGACAGCTAACCCGATACCTCGAAGAAAACAGCATCCTGGACCCATCCCAGTCAGGGTTCCGCAGCAACCAGAGCACCGAGACTGCCCTCATCGCAGCCACCATCAACATTAGGACCCTGCTGGACAACGGTGAGACCGCAGCCCTCATCCTGCTGGATCTCTCCGCCGCCTTCGACACTGTCTGCCACCGCACTCTACGCGCACGCCTCCACGACGCAGGGATCCGGGACAAGGCCCTGGAATGGACCACCTCCTTCCTCTCCGGCAGAACCCAGAGAGTATGCCTCCCCCATTCCGATCCGAAGCCTCCGAGATCATCTGCGGCGTACCCCAGGGATCATCCCTCAGCCCGACACTGTTCAACATCTACATGGCCCCGCTCGCACGCATCGCCAGACAGCACGACCTCAACATAATCTCCTTCGCCGACGACACTCAACTGATCCTCTCCCTCACCAAGGACCCCCTCGCCGCCAAATCCAACCTCCACGAAGGAATGAAGGCCGTCGCCGATTGGATGAAGAGCAGCCGACTAAAGCTGAACACAGACAAGACGGAGGTCCTCATCCTCGGCTCCAACCCTTCAGCCTGGGATGACTCCTGGGTGGCCAACGACACTGGGGGCAGCCCCGACACCCACCGACCATGCACGCAACCTGGGAGTCATCCTCGACTCAACGCTCTCCATGGCCAAGCAAGTCAACGCAGTCTCCTCCTCCTGTTTCAACACCCTCCGCATGCTCTGCAAGATCTACAGGTGGATCCCGACAGATACAAGAAGAACAGTCACCCAGGCCCTCGTCAGTAGCAGACTCGAGTGTGGGAACGCCCTCTACGCGGGAGCCCTGGCCAAGCTCATCAAGCGACTGCAACGCATTCAAAACGCCTCCGCACGCCTGATCCTCGACATACCACGCCACAGCCACATCACCCCCCACCTGAGGAACCTGCACTGGCTCCCCGTCGACAGGAGAATTTCCTTCAAACTCCTCATCCACGCACACAAGGCACTCCACAAGACCGGCCCAGCCTACCTCAACAGACGACTCTTCTTCTACGTCCCCAACCGCCAGCTCCGCTCCGCCGACCTCTCCCTCGCCACCGTCCCTCGCATTCGAAGAACAACCACCGGCGGCAGATCCTTCTCCCACCTCGCTGCCAAGACCTGGAACACCCTTCCACTCAGCCTACGACAGACCCAAGACCTATCTGACCTTCAGGAGGCTACTCAAGACCTGGCTGTTCGACCAGTAGCGGCACCCTCCCCCCTTTTTTTTCCCCAGCGCCTTGAGACCCTCGCGGGTAAATAGTGCGCTCTACAAATTCTGTGATTGATTGATTGATTACATAGGAAGTGACTGGGTGATTGTATAACTGCATGGCTAGTGGCTGAGTGATTACATGAGTATAAGAGTACTCCCTGTGTGATTGAAAGAGTTCAAACATAGTGATTGGGTATAAATAGCATCTGAAAGCATAGATGAGTCATTGAGTTGTGTCTAGGTGAATAGATGAATGCAACAGTAGGGCCTGGGTGATTCTATGACTGCAAGGGTAGTGTGTTGGTCATTACATGAGTGCATAGGTACAGCCTGCATGATAGCATGACTGTGAGGGTAGTATATAACTAGTACCTGGGTGATTGCATGACTGCAGGGGTAATATCTGGGAGATTAATGGAATACATAGAAAGTGAGTGGGTGAATTTATAACTCCATGAGAAGTGCCTGGGTGATTACGGAAGTACTAAGGTACTACCTAAGTGATTACAGGAGTGGAAAGGTAGTTCCTCAGTGATTTTATAAGTGCATGAGTACCAGCTGAGTGATTACATAAGTACAAGAGTACTCCCTGCGTGATTCAAAGAGAGCAAACATAATGCCTGGGTAATTGAAGCACTGTATAGCTAATGCATTGGTGATTGCATGAGTACAGCAGTAACGTCTGGGGGTTTAAAGCAGTACATAGGTAACACCTAGGTGATTGCATGACTACAGGAGTAATATGTGGGGATTTACATGACTACAAAGGAAATGACTGGGTGATTTTATAAGTACATGGGTACTTTTTGGGTGATTGCAGGACTACTGAGGTAGTGCCTGAGTGAGTAAAGGAATGCAAAGGTAGAGCCTGGGTTATTTGATAACAGCATGACTACTGGCTGAGTGATTACATAAGTACAAGGGTAGTGCCTCAGTGATTGAAGGAGTGCAACAGTAGTGCCTGGGTGATTATATAACTACATAAGTTATACCTTAGTGATTGCATAACTGCATAGATATTGCCTAAATGATTGCATCAGTTCAGCAGTAATGCCTGACTGATTACAGCACTGCATATGTAGGGCCTGCATCATTGAAAGAGTGCATGACGAGTACTTGGGTATTTTTATAACTGCATGAGAGTTGGGCCTATCCAAATATAAAGCAGCAGACTATTACATAACTCATCTATAAGACTGTCCATATTGTTAAACGCACGCATATGTCTCTACATTTTCAAATCATCATGATATCTAAAACAAACATGTATACAATATTTCTCCAATATAGTGAAACCTTGAAACTGAGGCATATAATAGATCTGCTTGAGTGATGGCATAACTCCATGGGTAATGCTTGGGTGACTGTATGAGTGCAAAGGTAGTCACTGGATAACTGCAATAGAAGACGAAAAGTGACTGGCTACTTGCATGAGTGCAGACATAGACATTGAGTGCACGGATAAGTGTATAAATACCATCTGAAGGCATAGATGAGTCATTACCTATTGCCTAGGTGAATAGATGAGTGCAACATCCCTGCAAGGGTAATATCTGGTGGATTACTTTTGAGCTACATCTTCACCATTCTATCTAAAATTATGCGGCATCATTCAACTATACCTTTCTACAGACTAGAAGAAAGAACCCTAATTAATAAAACCTTATATGAACATCTTTGAAACTACACATTTCTGCTGCATCTTCACCAATCTATCTAAAATTATGCAGCATCATTCAACTATACCTTTGTAGAGACTAGAAAAAAGAAGCCTAATTAATAACACCTTATATGAACATCTTTGAAACTACATATTTGTGCTGCATCTTCACCAATCTTTCTAAAGTTATGCGGCATTATTCAACTATACCTCTGTACAGACTAGAAAAAAGAAGCCTAATTAATAACACCTTATATGAACATCTTTGAAAGTACACTTTTGTGCTGCAGCTTCACCAATCTATCTAAAATTATGCGGCATCATTCAACTATGCCTTTCTACAAGGTAGATAAAAGAAGCCTAATTAATAACACCTTATGTAAGGAACTTTCAAAGAACACTTTTGTGCTGCATCTTCACCATTCTATCTAAAATTATGCGGCATCATTCAACTATAACTTTCTACAGTTTAGAAAAAAAAAGCCTAATTAATAACACCTTATATGAGCATCTTTGAAACCACACATTTGTGCTGCATCTTCACCATTCTATCTGGAATTATGCGGCATCATTCAACAATACCTTTCTACAGACTAGAAGAAAGAAGCCTAATAAATAATACCCTATGTGAGCATCTTTCAAACCACACTTTTCTGCTGCATGTTCACCATTCTAGTAGTACACACACTCTTGACCCTACCACATAAAAAGCAACAACAGCTCTTTGTTATACATCATGCACCTTCAAATGTATAACACATATGAAAATACATATACAAGTAGAAACATAATAGAGACAGAAGTCCATGCACACCTTAAAACTTGTCACGCTCCACCTCCAAATTTAAACCAACAACTAAAATTATGCGATATACTACAAATATACATATCCAGACACTAAAACAAAGTACCATAATCAGTAATCCATTTTGCAAAATACACATATTACTATACAGAATCTTTTTAAACAACATTTAAGTACAATAAAACAAACTACAATACACATCTCTACATTTAATAATATATTTCAAACAACACAGTTTTTGAATAATTTTAAAAGTTTAAAATAAACCTCACAAATTCATAACTCACCTTCTAAATAGATTTGTTGAATTTAAAATATCACCAACTCTTACAGGATTTTCTTTTGCACACAATCAATATAATGCACCAGTCTCAGCAAGGTAAAACCAGTAATGGCAAAGTTTCCCTCTCTTTCTCCACACAAATACATGTAAGTAACAAATCATATTGCTTCCTAGATTATTTCAAGTTGTAAAACACATTTCTATTGGTTACACATATTAACCCTTAGCAATTGACTTCTAAAAGTGCCCAAACTGTTTCTACATTTGTTTTGGAAGTCGCGATTCCATCGTGCACCACCGCGATGGAGCAGCGAATTCTTACGGGAGTTCAAAAAGATATCACAAATAAATTTAACACTATTTTTTAATAATACACCACTTCTAAAGATAGTACTGACTTAGGAAATCTTACTTTAATAAGATATCACTTATATATAAATTACAATTTCACATTTTAAGTCCACAGTTAGGTTTCAACCCATCCCCCATTCTGTTAATGCCAGTTTCCATAGTAACAGTTCATGGAACACTCAACTTAACTGACAGGTCACAAGTTCACCACATTTTCAAGTTCACCACACAATGTTGCAAATGCAAACAGCATGTGTGGTTGACTTTGTAAAATATGACCTTATCCTTTCTATTGTACCTTTCAAATATTTGTAACTAACCAATAAGAAACATGCTTTTAAAAAAAAGTAAAATGCACCCTATTTTGGAATGTACAATGTTCTCAAACAGCCAATCAATTCTCTACTTTTTTAAAAACAACATCTTGTCCACCATTTTACATACCTCTCATTCTACCAACTGACTACCTCAGCTACAGACATCTTTTCATTACTTCCAGACATCCCTTCAAGATGCTTACAGTGTGGATTGTTGGACACAGCTATGTTTTCTGGTGCAAAAGGTATGCTGAACGCAGAGGTATTGACAAAGACCTAGCTTTAAAAAATGTGGATATTAAATGGATTGCACAGAGAGGATTAAAGTGGCACCAATTGATGCCTTTGGTTAAAACCTTTTTGCATCTCCAACCCCCTGACCTCATGATTGTGCACTGCGGTGGCAATGACCTAGGCACATTGACTGGGGTAGGTCTGGAAATGCTAATGAAGGACACCTTTGCACAATTGATGTTGCTTTTACCTCAAACTGTCTTTGTATATTCTAACATATGCCAAAGACAGAAATGGAAGTGGTCAAATCAATTCTGTCCACAGATTGAGAAAGCTAGAAAGAATGTTAATAAAGCTGTTTCTGCTTACCTCAGAGACCATAGGATGGGCTCCATATATAACAACAATCTACGTTTTGATATGGATGGCATCTACAGGAGTGATGGAGTACACTTCACAGACCAGGGAAACAGAGTCTTTCTCAATAACCTAAAGCTCTGCATCGGCACTTACATGTAGCTACAACAAAGTCACAATAAAAACAAGGGCTCTTTTTAGAGCCACCCTATAACATAATACTAATTATAATTATATACTACTTAATTATTTATTTAAGGTGAATTCGCGAATCCAATGCGGTGTTACACGGGGGGGCCGCGCTGAGAGCCGCGTTGGAGTCGCAACTCCAAACTCGAAAGAAAAAAAAATGCCCCACTTCCATTATTCGGTATTCGCCCCGGGGACCCCATCCCCCGGAGCCTGCTACCATATAAAAACATAAGGAGGGGGGCCGCGTGGCCCCCCTCCTCAGGCCAATATTGTCCCCGGGGACCTCATCTCCCGGGGCCTGGCCTCTTTGATGGGAACCATGGGGGGAGCCCCAATGCCCCCACGGTCCCTGCCAGCTCCCCGCCTCCTGCGGGAGCCGGCCTTGCTTTTGGGCAAGGGGAGCTGTTGACATGCAGCTCCCCTTGCCCAAAAGCAATCTGCTTTGGTTTTTGGAAGCGAGAGCAGGTGTCCTGCTCTCGCGTCCAAAAACCAAAGCAGATTTTGCTGTGACAGGGCGGGAGCATGTGCTCCCGCCCTGTCATAGCAAACACAAATGTCCTGGGGGTGGGCACCCCGGGACATTGCAGGAGCTGGCCCTGGGGGGTGGCGGTCCCCAGGGCCATCAAGGGCTCCAGGAGGGGGGCCGCGCGGCCCCCTCCTAATGTTTACAAAGGCTCAGGGAGGTGGTGGTCCCCGGGGCATGGGGGTCCGTAATGGACCCCCGAATTAGAATATTTAGTGCCCCGGGGAGGTGGTGGTCCCCCCACACTAATTAATATTTATAGCCCCGGGGAAGTGGCGGTCCCCGGGGCTTCGGGGGCCCCCATGGGCCCCCGCTGCATAATTTACAATTGCCCCTGGGACCTGGCCCACCAGGGGGCTTAACAACATTGAAGCACTCCCTTTTTTTTTTTTTTTCGCCCGGATTCGCGCATCCAGCGCAACGTTACACAGGGGGCCGTGCTGAGAGCCGCGCGGGAGTCGCGACTCCAAACTTGAACACCCAAAAAACCGATGCACTTCCATTATTTCGTTTTAGCACCGGGGACCCCATCCCCCGGGGCCCGATCATTTAAAAAAAAAAATTGACAGGAGGGGGGCCGAGTGGCCCCCCTCCCCTGGGCCATTCCTGGGGACCCCATCCCCCGGGGCCAGCCCTTAGCATTGGGGACCGTGGGGGAGCACCAATGCCCCCATGGTCCCGCCAGCTCCCCACCTCCTGCGGGAGCCCGCATTGCTTTTGCACAAGGGGAGCTGCTGACATGCAGCTCCCCTTGTGCAAAAGCAATCTGCTTTGGATTTTGGATGCGAGAGCAGGTGTCCTGCTCTTGCTTCCCAAAACCAAAGCAGAGACATTGCAGGAGCCATCCCTGGGGGGTGGCGGTCTCCAGGGCCATCGAGGGCTCCAGGAGGGGGGCTGCGTGGCCCCCTCCACATGTTTACAAAGCCCCGGGGAGGTGGCGGTCCCCTGGGCTTGGGGGGTCGCGTGCCCCCACGCATAAATTATGAAGCCCCGGGGAGGTGGCGGTCCCCGGGGTTGCGTGGG
Organism: Calotriton arnoldi; assembly: GCA_963921515.1. Classification (NCBI taxonomy): domain Eukaryota; kingdom Metazoa; phylum Chordata; class Amphibia; order Caudata; family Salamandridae; genus Calotriton; species Calotriton arnoldi. The sequence continues at coordinate 1,285,878 of CAWUFW010005442.1, forward strand.
CCCCTGCGGGCCCCCGCAAATCAATTTATCAATGCCCCTGGGACCTGGCCCCAGGCCCCACAAGGACCCCCAGCCATCTTGTGACTCGGTTACCGAGTCACAAGATGGCTGCCAACACTTCCTGGTTTGGAGTGTTGGCAGCCAATTAGAATGAAGCTCGTGCTCGGTAGGAGTCGCAACTCCTCCTCGGTGCTCAGATATTGATATTTTTTCTGTTTTTAATTTCACAGGAACTACTGAACGGATTTACACGATTTAAAAAAAGGATGCTTTCTGAACCAAGAGCTACCTTTTTGCCCAGTTTGGTGTAATTCTGTTCAGCAGTTCGGGCTGTAGCCTGTTCCAAAAATTCCTATGGAAATTAACATGGGGAAAATGCGCTTTGGGACCCCCCTTTTTTCTCAGCCCCCACTTGACGAATCACCCCGAAACTTTCAGGACAGGAGCTGACCGGAGCGCCTCACCAGTTTGGAAACTTTCGCGAAGTATCATCAAACGGCGCCAAAGATATTGGCAAATCAAAAAACACTTTTCCTATGGATAATAGGTCCTAACTATAACTACCTACTGACGACCGCCAGTAGGTAATACATATATATATATATATATATATATATCCAATCAAAAGAGTTACCCCAACGGAAGAGCCCTCAATCAGGTCAATGTTGCTTGAATATTTTAATGAAGGCTGCAGCATGAGAGACCTAGTATTCCATAACACAATCTTTAAAGCCTGACGCGTTTCGTGATCTTTGCACTTCCTCAGAGGCTTCGATACAGGGTTTACGAGCCACAGGTGCCTCTACCATAAATACGATCTCCCGCCCCAGTGGGCGTGTCCGCTCTCATGGCATTCTGGGATCTGTAGTTGCCAGTATTACTTCAGTGAGCCAGCACGTAGTCCTGTTAATGTTGAACAAAAATTAATCCACAGTGGGTTGCTGGAATCAGTGCGCTTCGAATGTTGCATCTTGCTGCCTCCATCATAAGCACCTGTCCCATACCGCGCACGCCGGTTGGCGTCGCGTGGGTCCGTACCACACGGCGGGGCTCTTTCCACGGCTGGGTCAGCCGTTAAAAATCCAATCAAAAGAGTTACCCCAACGGAAGAGCCCTCAATCAGGTCAATGTTGCTTGAATATTTTAATGAAGGCTGCAGCATGAGAGACCTAGTATTCCATAACAAATCTTTAAAGCCTGACGCGTTTCGTGATCTTTGCACTTCCTCATACTTCGATACAGGGTTTACGAGCCACAGGTGCCTCTACCATCAATACGATCTCCCGCCCCAGTGGGCGTGGCCGCTCTCACGGCATTCTGGGATCTGTAGTGGCCAGTATTACTTCAGTGAGCCGGCACGTAGTCCTGTTAATGTTGAACAAAAATTAATCCACAGTGGGTTGCTGGAATCAGTGCACTTCAAATGTTGCATCTTGCTGCCTCCATCATAAGCACCTGTCCCATACCGCGCACGCCGGTTGGCATCGCGTGGGTCCGTACCACACGGCGGGGCTCTTTCCACGGCTGGGTCAGCCGTTAAAAATCCAATCAAAAGAGTTACCCCAACGGAAGAGCCCTCTATCAGGTAAATGTTGCTTGAATATTTTAATGAAGGCTGCAGCATGAGAGACCTAGTATTCCATAACACAATCTTTAAAGCCTGACGCGTTTTGAGATCTTTGCACTTCCTCAGAGGCTTCGATACAGGGTTTACGAGCCACAGGTGCCTCTACCATAAATACGATCTCCCGCCCCAGTGGGTGTGGCCGCTCTCACGGCATTCTGGGATCTGTAGTTGCCAGTATTACTTCAGTGAGCCGGCACGTAGTCCTGTTAATGTTGAACAAAAATTAATCCACAGTGGGTTGCTGGAATCAGTGCGCTTCAAATGTTGCTCTTCCGTTGGGGTAACTCTTTTGATTGGATATATATATATATATATTCACTGAAAAAACCATAGGTTTCAGGGGCGTTATAGTTAGTTGGACATTTCACTCGTACAAAACCATAGAAATTCCCCCGTTATAGTTAGTTCAGCTAACTATAACTCGCAGCACCCGCAATGCACTGCTGATGACGTCACATATTACATCACTCATGACATGGTCAGTGACATCACTCATGACATCACTCATGACATCTCAAATGACATCACTGATGACATCACTGATTACATCATCCTTGTGATAGAGTGGCAGACCTCCTCTCACCCTAATATAACCTTTGATACACACACTCAAAAATACAAACTAACATTTTCAAAACAATGGACATACCAATACCAGTTACAACACACCTATTCAGTAATTCCAAGATCTACACACACACATCCACTCATTCACCAACAGTCCCTATACAGTCACTCATACATGTACTCACTCATCATATGTACTCATACACCTATACATCCTGTTACACACCGCCACTCATCCATAGAGTTACTCACACACATAGTCACACATGCAAACAAAGTATCAAACATCCATTTACTTGCATATACAGTTATACACACACTACCACACTTACTTCTACAGAAACTTACACATACTTACTCTCTTAAACAATCACTTATAGAAACACCTACTTATTTGTACAGGAACTCTTCCAATCTCTCACTCTCACATATACTCACTTATATACACCAATACTCACATATACTAGTTTAAAACATATGTAGTTACTCATAAAGACACTATTGAGACAGTCATTCACTCACTAACACACCCATACACATACTCATCCACCTATACAGTCCTGCACACATGCTGTCTTCAACACATACAAACAGTGAGTCACTCATTCATGCATCTATGCACTAAGTAATACCTCCCACCGAACCATACAGACACTCAGACACTCATACTGATACTCAAAAAACCAACTAATAACCCATATAGACACTCATGTAGCTAGTCACCAACCCATGCAGCCACTTATACACAAAGTGAGAGACTGATACAGATATTTTCATATTTAAACATTACTCACTAACCCATGTATTCACTAAGATACACTTAGTCAGTTATACAATCAATTTTACAAAACAAAATCATCCATTTAGACACTTATATACCCATTTATTCTTCTATCGACCTTGAGATATACATATATAAAACATATTTAATTTTCAGAAAAACACACATTCACTGGATGATGTCATCAGTGATGTCATCAGTGATGTCATTTGAGATGTCATCAGTGATGTCATGAGTGATGTCACTGACCATGTCATGAGTGATGTAATATGTGACGTCATCAGCAGTGCATTGCGGGCGCGCGAGTTATAGTTAGCTGAACTAACTATAACGGGGGAATTTCTATGGTTTTGTACGAGTGAAATGTCCAACTAACTATAACGCCCCTGAAACCTATGGTTTTTTCAGTGAATTTCTAAGGTTTTTTAAATGCTAATTTCTAACTATAACGTGCCTGAAACCTATGGTTTTTTCAGTGAATTTCTAAGGTTTTTTAAATGCTAATTTCTAACTATAATGTGCCTGAAACCTATGGTTTTTCAGTGAATATATATATATTTATTATACTATGTATACATGTGAAAATGTCTCGGTCCCCTGTTTGCCTCGGTGGCACGGAAAAAATGGGTGGAACTGACGTCAGCACGCCGACGAGGTTCTCTTATGGCTCCGATGACGTCATACGGTGTCGTGAGCAGAGCCGTGCTATTATGACGTCCTCGTTGACGTGGGAGAGCTAGGAAAGAATTTCCGTGGAATGCTAGTGCAGGGGATATTCACCTAAGTGTTCAGGCTAGTCCTTTGGGAGCAACTGTTTATGTTGCCACTCCAGAAACCGAAACCAGTGATCCGAGGGCAGAGGCCCTGCAGATGGCTCACGAGGTGGGGTGCCCAGTCGTGTGCACCGGCGGGGCAGCGAAGTGACAAGCACTGCAACCCACAAAAAGGTAACGAGGGCACTGAATAACACAGGATCTTCTCTTTGTATCTGGCAGGAACAACGAAGTTAAAATGCCCTAGTACCAAAATGTAGAATTAGTGCTACAACGGTCTTCAAGAGGACCTGCGATGCCGCTTCTGCCTCCCGTACCCTTGAGGTGGCCCATGGGTCACGCGGTACGGTCATACTGCGGTGGGACGCACACTCGTTGACCTCTCATGGCACTGCTCCACACTTCAGGGAGGACGCTTTCCATTAGCTATGTTTTCTGATGACATGTCGCGCCGGCCCCGTCCAACAACAGAACTCCTTTAGATCCAAAAAGACTCTTCCACTCTCTCACCGGAAGTGAAACCAGGCCACGCGGACACTTTCACAATACAACAGCCGGGAATGCACTTTTCGGTAAAAAACCACATTCCTTCCTCCTAATTAATCAAATAAACGTCTCACTGAAGAACAGGGGCCAGCTTCGATCGGTAAACAGCCGTTACAACGACTTTTTACTTTGCGATACCATTACAACGCATGCATTACCACGCATGCGTTGTACATCACAAAGTCATTACTACGCATTTTTTAGAACGCATGGTCATTTACCACGCATGCCTTTACAACGAATTTTGTTGTAAAGGTATGTATGGTAAATGACCATGCGTTCTAAAACCATGTAGACGATCCATGTCGTTGTAAGGAAACAGAGGCTGTTCCGTTTCCTCACAACGACGTGCACCGCCCCTCAGAGATGACGTGAAGCAGGAACCACGAGGAGAGAGGAACCATGAGGAGTGAGAGGTAAGGAGGATTGGGCATGGGGTGGGGGTTTCTTTTCTAGGGTTTAGGGTAGTGCAGTGGTGTTTGGGTGGTGTAGGGGGTCGTGCTGGGGGTAGTGTTTTAGGGTTTAGGGTAGTGCAGTGGTGTTTGGGTAGTGTAGGGGGTCGTGCTGGGGGTAGTGTTTTAGGGTTAAGGGTAGTGCAGTAGTGTAGGGGGTCGTGCTGGGGGTAGTGTTTTAGGGTTTAGGGTAGTGCAGTGGTGTATGGGTAGTGTAGGGGGTCGTGCTGGGTTAGTGTTTTAGGGTTTAGGGTAGTGCAGTGGTGTTTGAGTAGTGTAGGGGGTCATGCTGGTGGTAGTGTTTTAGGGTAGTGCAGTGGTGTTTGTGTAGTGTATGGGGTCATGCTGGGGGTAGTGTTTTATGGTTTAGGGTAGTGCAGTGGTGTTTGGGTAGTGTAGGGGGTTGTGCTGGGGGTAGATTTAGGGTTTAGGGTAGTGCAGTGGTGTTTGGGTAGTGTAGGGAGTCGTGCTGGGGGTAGTGTTTTAGGGTTTAGGGTAGTGCAGTGGTGTTTGTGTAGTGTAGGGGGTTGTGCTGGGGATAGTGTTTTAGGGTTTATGTTAGTGCAGTGGTGTTTGGGTAGTGTAGGGGTAGTGCTGGGGTAGTTTTTTAGGGTTTAGGGTAGTGCAGTGGTGTTTGTGTAGTGTAGGGGGTAGTGCTGGGGTAGTGTTTTAAGGTTTAGGGTAGTGCAGTGGTGTTTGGGTAGTGTAGGGGTTCATGCTGGGGGTAGTGTTTTAGGGTTTAGGGTATGGCAGTGGTGTTTGGGTAGTGTAGGGGGTCATGCTGGGGGTGATTTAGGGTTTAGGGTAGTGCAGTGGTGTTTGTGTTGTGAGGGGGTCGTGCTGGGGGTAGTGTTTTAGGGTTTAGAGTAATGCAGTGGTGTTTGTATAGTGTAGGGGGTTTAGGGTAGTGCAGTGGTGTTTGTGTAGTGTAGGGGGTCATGCTGGGGGTTGTGTTTTAGGGTTTAGGGTAGGGCAGTGGTGTTTGTGTAGTGTAGGGGGTAGTGTTTTAGGGTTTAGGGTAGTGCAGTGGTGTTTGTGTAGTTTAGGGGGTCATGCTGTGGGTAGTGTTTTAGGGTTTAGGGTAGTGCAGTTGTGTTTGTGTAGTATACAGGGTCATGTTTTAGGGTATAGGGTAGTGCAGTGGTGTTTGGGTAGTGTAGGGGGTCATGCTGGGGTTAGTGTTTTAGGGCTTAGGGTAGTGCAGTAGTGTTTGGGTAGTGTAGGGGGTCGTGCTGGGGGTAGTGTTTTAGGGTTTAGGGTAGTGCAGTGGTGTTTGTGTAGTGTGGGAGGTCATGCTGGGGGTAGATTTAGGGTTTAGTGTAGTGCAGTGGTATTTAGGTAGTGTAGGGAGTCATGCTGGGGGTAGTGTTTTAGGGTTTAGGGTAGTCCAGTGGTGTTTGTGTAGTGTAGGGAGTCGTGCTGGGGGTAGTGTTTTAGGGTTTAGGGTAGCGCAGTGGTGTTTGGGTACTGTAGGGGGTCATGCTGGGGTAGTGTTTTAGGGTTTAGGGTAGAGCAGTGGTGTTTGTGTAGTGTAGGGGGTCATGCTGGGGGTAGTGTTTTAGGGTTTAGGGTAGTGCAATGGTGTTTGTGTAGTGTAGGGGTAGTGTTTTAGGGTTTAGGATAGTGCAGTGGTGTTTGTGTACTGTAGGGGGTCGTGCTGGGTTCTAGTGTTTTAGGGTTTAGGGTAGTGCAGTGGTATTTGTGTAGTGTAGGGGGTAGATTTAGGGTTTAGGGTAGTGCAGTGGTGTTTGGGTAGTGTAGGGGGTCGTGCTGGGGGTAGTATTTTTGAGTTTAGGGTAGTGCAGTTGTGTTTGGGTAGTGAAGGGGGTCGTGCTGGAGGTAGTGTTTTAGGGTTTAGGGTAGTGCAGTGGTGTTTGGGTAGTGTAGTGGTCAACCAACATGAATTTGTCCTTGTGTGATGTAACCAATGCTCATGTAAAGCACTCCAATACCTGACCAGTCTGCACTATATAAAACTGCAAAAAAACAAAAAATAAAAAGTGTTTTACTTCTGTCATTGGGCTATACGTGGGCTACCTCTGGGTGATATTTGTGCTACATTTGGGCTCTTTTTTCTCTGGTGGCCATCTTGGGAGACTTATTTGTTATGAAGTTTCCTAATTTACTACAGTCTCCTCAGTAGGAAATGCTTTCAGTTTTTTACTTTGATTCCATCAAGAAGGCATTCAGATGTGTCACACATTTGCCATAAATTCAGAATGTTAGCACTCTAGTTGTTCATTAGATCACTGTAGTAAAGCTACTGCTCACCAAGGAGTTAACTGGAAGTCTACTGGTGGTATTGAAAGTGATTGTTTCAGTCTGCATGTCAGAATTTTCTAATGAAATAGAAGAGGATTTGAGATCTCAATTAAAACATGCCCTACATTTTCTTTTTGCAGCACTAACCATAATTTCTATGGCAAAATGAACCCCCTCATTTTGTTCCTTTTTAAATTAAATGTTTTAAGTGTTACCAGTTTATTCCAATCAAGATGGCTTCAGGTGTGCCATACTTTTGTCATAAGTAAGGCTGTTAGCACTCTAGTTGTTCTTTAGAACACTCTGGGAAGCTGCAGTAGAACACAAAGGCATGAACTGACAGGCTGCTCCTGTTGAAATATAACAGGAAGATATTTGAGATCTCACTTAAAACATGTCCGAATTTTTCTTTCTACAGCACTAACCATAATTTCTATGGCAAAATGAACCCCCTCATTTTGTTTCTTTTTAAATTAAATGTTGTAAGTGTTACCAGTTTATTCCAATCAAGATGGCTTCAGGTGTGCCATACTTTTGTCATAAGTAAGACTGTTAGTGCTCTAGTTGTTCTTTAGAACACTCTGGGAAGCTGCAGAACACAAAGGCATCAACTGACAGGCTGCTCCTGTTGAAATATAACAGGAAGATATTTGAGATCACACTTGAAACATGTCCTAATTTTTCTTTCTACAGCACTAACCATAATTTCTATGACAAAATGAACCCCATCATTTTGTTCCTTTTTAAATTAAATGTTTTAAGTGTTACCAGTTTATTCCAATCAAGATGGCTTCAGGTGTGCCATACTTTTGTCATAAGTAAGGCTGTTAGCACTCTAGTTGTTCTTTAGAACACTTTGGGAAGCTGCAGTAGAACACCAAGGAATCAACTGACAGTCTCTGCCATTGTTGGATGTACATGTTTTACTGAGAATGTCAGACTTCATTCTCACATGACTGAGAAAGATAATGTGAATTTACAGAAAATATGCTCTCATTTTAGCTTCTGGAGCACCTTCCAAAACTGTATGGGACAAGCATGTGAAAATAGTTTTCTCTCAAACATGATTCATGATATCCCAGCAGAAGGTTTTTCACAGGGTAAAATCACCTTAGAACACACCACAATTCCTGAAATTAGTATGGTACCATCAACAAATGAATTCTAATGTAACTAAAGTCTGTTATCACCCTTTATAGTTCTCCTTTTGGTAACCCTCAAAATCTTCGATTCACTACAATGCATTTCAATGGGGTGCTATCATTTATATTGGTCCCAAGATGGCTGCCAGCAATTCCAGGATGAAGTGCTGACAGCCAATCAGATCTCACGATGACATGTGTGGTTAGGCTCCGCCCAGATATATATGTGTTTTTACTTTTGATTTTCTCAGCAACTACTTAACGGATTTACACCATTTAACAAAAAGGGTTCTTTCTGAACCAAGAACTACCTCTTTGCCAAATTTGGTGTAATTCCGTTCAGCAGTTCTGGCTGTAGCCTTGCATAAAGTTTCCTATGGGAAATTGATTTTTTGACTCTTATTTTTTAATTTCTCCGCAACTACTGAACGGATTTACACCATTTAACAAAAGGGTTCTTTCTGAACCAAGAACTACCTCTTTGCCAAATTTTGTGTAATTCCGTTCAGCAGTTCGGGCTGTAGCCGTGGCTAAAGTTTCCTAAGGGAAAATGAATGGGGAAAACACGTTTTGGGACCCCCCTTTTTTCTCGGCCCCCGCTTGACGAATCACCCCGAACCTTTCAGGGTAGGACCGGACCAGAGCGGGCCATAAAGTTTGAAACTTTCGCGAAGATTCGTCAACCGACGCAAGAGTTATTTCAAATAGAATGTTGCGGATTTCCTATGGAAAATAGGTCCTAACTATAACTATCTACTGACGACCGCCAGTAGATAATATATATATATATATATATATATATACATATACATATATATACATATGTTTTTTGACGACTGCCAATGTGAACAAGGCAGGTATGCCGAAACGCGCCATAGCGATAATATCGTAATAAATGGAAGGATGGAATAGCAATGCTACCCCTGTGTCGGTGTCTGATCTGTATGGAGCTCAGAATTGGTTTGAATGTTTAGCCGCTAAGGCTGGAAGAGCGGCTGCATTGACACGACCTTGATCTGGTGCATCTCCGATAATTCCGGCAAACAGTGGAAGGAGTGTTTTGCAGCACAAGCGGAGAAGCCCCCCGCATACGTAAGCAGAAGGCACTAACCGTTATGTGCCGAAGTCTTAGGCTCAAAGCTTCGAAGGAGGCCGGACGTCGAGGAAACTGGCCACTGTTAACACGGTACGTGAAACTTTGATAAGCGGGGAGAGGAGTGGGGAAGAAAACCCAGCGGGAAGCTGAGCGCGTCCTTCATTTACACCGAGCTATCGAGAGGTGTGTGAGGCAGTCGTTCCTGCAATCGAACATACTACAATGGATATTTTAACTAAACAAAGGGAGGAAACAGCAGATTCCGTATTTAGTGAACAGAGCATGATTAATGTGGAACAAAAACGCGGAGCTGAATCAGTTACAAAGGAAAATGACGTCCAAACTTTAAAACGGAAACTGGAGAAATTAAAGTGCAATGAGATCTCTAAGTGGTGGGAAGTAAAATCGCTGAGCAAATATCTCGATGTGGGTAGAATACCTCGTGGATTAAGAGTGCTAACAGCCCCCAGTTACGAAAATCCAGATCCGGAGATGCTAAGAGAATGGGCTGCTAATAATGCATCTTCATCAGAGAATATGATGAAAATATTAATCAAATATGCATCTAAGGTTCGAGGGAAAATTATAGATGAAATCACAACAATAGAAGCGGAATTAAAGGAATTAATGAGTGAGGACGCTATCACTAAATTTGAATCAGACCTAAGCGCCCGTCTTAAAAAGCATGAACAAGTTATTACAGAACTTAAAGCAACAAAGTTTCAACGAGATAGGCTGAACTATATGCGGGGGCAAATATACACCTTTGCTCGCCGCTTTGACAGCATACGCAAACAAAGATTATCCAAATCAACTAAAGTAGCTGGAAAACAAGATACAAATGTTGCAAGCCTAGATTGAGGAGAAACAAGTTCAGATATGAGCTCTCGGGCAAGCTCGGATGTTGACACTGCCTCTGAAGACAGACATCAAAACACGGGACTCCCTGACAACCCGCCATCTGTAATTGGAGAGCTCGGTTTTTTATACATAGACCGGACTCAAAACACCAGACCGAACACGCAGGGATACAGAAAAGAAAATCAAGGAAACGTAAAAACAGACGGAGTGGGAATGGAGCTTCATTCAGGGACGAGGAAAAAGGACTCGTACCAACGCAGAGGATGGAAGAAGCATCAGTGACAGTAGTTAACTTGACAAATCTGATCTTAACAGACAAGGATACACAGATTCTATCGTTGGGGCTTTCATTTTGTAAGCACACTAATTTCAACTATGCTCGAACGCGCATTGACTTTTTAAAGTTTATACGAAAATTGAAGCTTAAAAAATTCTTTCACAGCAGCAAAAGCAATGTAGAGAGAACGTCAGAAGAAAGAGAAGAAGTAGAGAATCTTGAGGTTGGTGATATGGGGTTATTACTTGATTTGCATCAATTGCATCGGGAGGGCGAGGGACTGCAAGGAGTGGAAACTGTGAGTCAAATGACAGATTCATTGTGCCTAGATGTGTATGATAGTACTAAACGCTATTTAGACCCAAATCTACATTCACGCCCAACACACCCAGAGATGCATTAGACATATTTTCAGATTTAGTCATTAAAGATTTAAGAGATTTATCTTTAAACTCAAGCAGAGACTTCTTAAAAAATGAGAGCCATTTTGAAAAAGAATATCAAGCAGTAGTCACCAAAATAAAAAAGAGACAAGATATAGTGGTCAGACAGGCCGACAAAGGTGGGAACCTTGTCCTTTGGTCATTAGAAGCATATAACATTGAAGCAATTTCTCAATTGAAGGACAAGAAATGCTATCTTAAGGTCCCACAAAGTAACCTATCTGAGGTTAAACAGAAATACTTAAAAGATCTAGCTAGATGGCAAGGATTAGGATTACTCACACAAACAGAATATTTGTTTTTAAAAGTAGACAATCCAGTATTATCCACCCTATACCTGATCCCCAAAATCCATAAGAATAAAGAAAAACCACCTGGACGGCTGATAATTTCTGCCATTGGTAGTTTATTTGAGCCAACCTCAAGATATCTAGATTCTTTTTTACAAACATATGTACAAGCATTGCCTGCATATATACAGGATACAAGAGACTTCCTGAACAAGAAGATGGCCTGCGAGCGATACATCACTTTCTAAGTACAAGACCCATCAATTTATACCAACACACAAACATGCTAGTTGAGATGTGTAGATTGTGCCTGACAAATAGTCACTTCATATTTGGAGGAGATACATACAGGCAGTTACAAGGTACGGCGATGGGCACCTGCTTCGCCCTCAGCTATGCTAATTTGCATATGGGCTGGTGGGAGGAGCAGGTGCTCAAAACCAAATACAGCAAGATATGGGACGACCACATAGTTATGTGGATTCGTTTCATAGATGACCTTTTCATTTTATGGGATGGATCAAAAGAATTGGCTGACGTGTTCATACAGGATATCAATGACAATGATCTAAATTTGAAATTCACTGAACACATTAGTGAGTCTAGTGTTACATATTTAGATCTTGAAGTATATGTGAAACAAGGAATGATTCATACTCGCACATATAGGAAGCCCACTGCTGGGAACACAATCCTGCATGCTCAAAGTTTTCACCCACCACGTTTGAAATTGAGTATCCCATACGCGGAGCATTTGAGAATGAAGCAAAATTGTAGTGAACGTACTGCCTTACATGAAGCACAAGATGCCCTCACTGAAAGGTTTTTGCAAAGAGGGTACAAACATAAAACATTGAAGCAGGCTAAAAACAAAGTTGATAAGATAGAAAGGGATATACTACTGAAATCTGACATAGAGAAAAAGAAAGGAAAAAGAGCACTGAAAGTCAGATCAGGATGATCACTGGATATAATGCCTACCAGGCTAAAGTGAGAGATAGCCTGTGCAGGCATTGGTATCTAGTGAAACAAGACCCCATATTACAGGGGAAGATACCACGTAGACCCATGGTGACTTTTAATAAAGCAAAGTCTATGAGAAATGACTTATTTAACACTAACCCAGAAATAGTAAGAGGGGAGGATGGCTAAAGGCCAGTCCTGGCTTTCACAAATGTTTTAAGTGTAAAGCATGTAGGTTTGGAAAAAACGAACGACAAGTCATATCTCCATTGATGAGCAACCCATGGAAAATAAGGTGTTAATTAAACTGTAAAAGTGATTATGTGCTCTATATCATTCAAAGTACTTGCCCTAAAGTATATGTTGGTAGTACAATTCATATGGTACACTTCCGCATTCTGCAGCATCTCAGGGCGGTAAAGAATAATGACAAAAGCTATGTGGTAGCCCGCCACATCAATGAGGTGCACAAAGGGAATATTAATGATTTATCGTATTTTGCTATTGATCAAGTACAAAAATTGAGAAGAGGTGGAAACAGAGAAGGTAAACTCTGCCAACTTGAATCAAAATACATAATGCTGTTCAACTCAAAAAATCCATATGGATTAAATGCTGAAGAGGATCTGCATGTCCATTTGACATAAATGAGTTATCCATTGCAATAAGATTGTTTTTAAGATATATGTTTTAACATAGAACAGAGAAAGGAAGACAGACTGGTAAGATCAAGTTATAAGATTGGATTATAAATTTCAATAGATGAGGTATTTTAAAGTTGAATTTAAGAACCATCATGAATAATCCACCAGGAACCAATGACATTTTGTAAAAAGCACTTGCACTTTCAATAGCGAATTTTGCACAAAGAGGGAAGATAGGATTATAATTTAAGTACTGTAAAGCACTTGCACTTTAATTGAACTAAATTCATCTGTCTTTTCAAGTACTGTATTAGATTTGCATTATGAAAGAGGTTATGTATGTATCTAAATGAGATATATTTTTGGTTTATATTGGCAGATGTAATGGTGGAAAGTGAAAAGAAGACATTTTCAGAACACCTCTTAAGTTAGTAGAACAAAATGCAATTCTTATGAGAAATTGATCAATGAAACTTGCACTTGCACTTTATTCGTTTGATGCTGCTGAAGATAATTTTTTTTTGACTCCTTTACTAATGTATATATATTTATTTTTTAACATCATGATTTTATTATTGATATGACTTTAATGTTTAAAATGACGATATGTTATTTATTGCAAAGGATCCTGAATTAGTGGGCACCACTTGTGAGAATTATTAAACAAGTGGAGCGTTGTAGAGCATTTGTTCTGAATATTTTGCCTCATCACGTAAAGAGAAATGAGCATTACATTGAGACGTTATGGTCCAAAGTATTTAAATTAATTGACGTGATGTTGATATTATCATATTTTTGGTACTGATGACAATGATGTAATTGTGGTTATGTTCGTTTTGAAATAAACATGTGTAAGGAGAAAGCGAATACTCTGAATTTAAAGAAGCAGCGCGAGTCTGTCTTCCATAGTCATTCAACAACTGGGTCATGTGACCGCAGTACTCTGTTTAAATAAAGCATTCTGTTTTTTGATGACTGCCAATGTGAACAAGGCAGGTATGCCGAAACGCGTCATAGCGATAATATCGTAATAAATGGAAGGATGGAATAGCAATGCTACCCCTGTGTCGGTGTCTGATCTGTACGGAGCTCCAGAATTGGTTTGAATATATATATATATATATATATATATATATATATATATATTATATATATATATATATATATATATATATATATATATATATATATATATATATATATATATATATTATATATATATATATATATATATAAAGCTTATCTGACATTGGAATGCCTGCACAGGATCTACACGGAGAGACCAGAGGTGTGCAGAGAGAAACATGTGAAAGCTGACTACTTTCAGTAGGCAGGGACGTAAAATTCGACAGATTATCTATTTACAATGGCCAATTGTACTTACAGATATGACGTTAAATCCCATGCTACCCAGTTTACCTTCTATTACGTTCAGGAGAGCTTCCTCTATGAGGGATGCTTTGGTTAGAACCAGTCCTGAGGTAACTATTAAATCCACTTGGTTAACAAAGACAGGATTTTACAAGTGCAACACATGTTGCGCTTGCAAATTTGGCATGAATTCAAAGGAATATCTGACGGCATTTAGTCCCAATCCGATTCCCATCAAGGAGCATCTAACCTGCCGTACTGAATATGCTGTCTATATTTTACAATGCACTTGTGGGCTTCAGTACATTGGTAGTACCAAGCTCCCTGTACACAAACGCATCTTACAGCATAGACGGGCAATTGTTAATTCAGACCCCAGCTATCCCGTAGCGAGACATTTCAAGTTGGTACATCAGAACAATCTCAAAGACTTGCATTACTCAGTATTGGGAGCTGTCCCTGCCCTCAAACGAGGAGGTAACCGAGAAACAATTCTCTGCCAACTTGAGACTAACTTCCTCTTGGCTCTCGATACTAAAATTCCGAACGGTCTGAATACGGGTGAAGACTTGCACAACTTCTTATAAACCATCTTGCACTTGCCTTCCCACCATGTCATCTACTGCATTCACTCTATTGCCTACATTTTGTGTAACGGTTTGCACTTTTGAACCTTGCCTCAACTGACATTTCTAGTTTCTTTTTGGCTATCTTATTGGTCCTCCATGGGTTTAGGTTAGGTCTTACCCAATACATTGCTGAGCATTATGTATTATCTTATTTCCAACTAAGTTTTGTTCATCCTCCCCCCTTTTTTTTAATGTGATATTGATTGCTGCCTCTATGAAATATCATTCTAGCACTAGCACTTTATGATTAAGCATATCATGCATTTGCACTTTAGATAAGTTTTGTCTGGCCTCAATGTTGATATCTCCATGCGGCTTCTTGATGTATTTACAGTATATTGTTTTTGCACTAGGGTTGTTGTTATTTGCACATTCACACAGCACTTTATTGACTATAAGGGCATAACTCAAAATTGATTAGCCAGACGTTTTCTCAGGGGTTTATGATCGACTTATATCTAGGTAATTTTTTCTATTTAAGAGATTTATGAATATGTATTGTATATAAGTCGATGAATTATGTGGTTGGATTATTTGCTATTTTGCACTGTCTTAAGGCTTTTTTATCTCCTTCCATGACTATTTATTCCTCTCGTTTTTTAGGTATCTGTTTTTATGTAAGATACTGAATCGTATGGTTAATCTAGCACTGGCAATTGATATCAGCATTTCTCTCAAACACTGTTTTTATACATTTTTATTGTTTGTATATTCACATGTATGATTTAGGAGATTTAATTGCATTATTTATGATTGTCCATTAGTCTGTTTTTATTGTTCACTATCCAATTTGGCTATTTTTTACAACTGATAGTGCATACTTTCCATTTAAATGGGTACTTGTCATGTGGCCTGTCATGTGATCAAGATCGCAGTTTGCGATCGAAAGGCGTCATGGCAGTCACTATGCCTGAGCTATATTGGAGTCTCTACACTTCGAAAATAAATCACTGCACCTGAAACCAGGAATTGGAGTTGCCGTATCTTCTTTCGTGTGGTGTGGTCCGTACCTGGGTAGTCCAGTTGGAAGCAGTGACGGGCCAGGATTTCTCGTTATATATATATATATATAAATATATTCACTGAAAAAACCATAGGTTTCAGGCACGTTATAGTTAGAAATTAGCATTTAAAAAACCTTAGAAATTCACTGAAAAAGCATAGGTTTCAGGGGCATTATAGTTAGTTGGACATTTCACTCGTACAAAACCATAGAAATTCCCCCGTTATAGTTAGTTCAGCTAACTTGCAATGCACTGCTGATGACGTCACATATTACATCACTCATGACATGGTCAGTGACATCACTCATGACATCACTGATGACATCTCAAATGACATCACTGATGACATCATCCTTGTGATAGAGTGGCAGACCTCCTCTCACCCTAATATAACCTTTGATACACACACTCAAAAATGCAAACTAACATTTTCAAAACAATGGACATACCAATACCAGTTACAACACACCTATTCATTAATTCCAAGATCTACACACACATCCACTCATTCACCAACAGTCCCTATACAGTCACTCATACATGTACTCACTCATCATATGTACTCATACACCTATACATCCTGTTACACACCGCCACTCATCCATAGAGTTACTCACACACATAGTCACACATGCAAACAAAGTATCAAACATCCATTTACTTGCATATACAGTTATACACACACTACCACACTTACTTCTACAGAAACGTACACATACTTACTCTCTTAAACAATCACTTATAGAAACACCTACTTATTTGTACAGGAACTCTTCCAATCTCTCACTCTCACATATACTCACTTATATACACCAATACTCACATATACTAGTTTAAAACATATGTAGTTACTCATAAAGACACTATTGAGACAGTCATTCACTCACTAACACACCCATACACATACTCATCCACCTATACAGTCCTGCACACATGCTGTCTTCAACACATACAAACAGTGAGTCACTCATTCATGCATCTATGTACTAAGTAATACTCCCCACCGAACCATACAGACACTCAGACACTCATACTGATACTCAAAAAACCAACTAATAACCCATATAGACACTCATGTAGCTACTCACCAACCCATGCAGCCACTTATACACAAAGTGAGAGACTGATACAGATATTTTCATATTTAAACATGACTCACTAACCCATGTATTCACTAAGATACACTTAGGGGCCGATTCCGATTCGGGCAGGAAATCTCTCCGACCGAGCCGGACCCGGAGAGATTTCCGACCGAATCGGACCCTAGCAGTCCGACCGAACGAGTACGATGCGTTCGCATGCTATCGGACTCGATTCGGTCGGACTCCCATTGAAGTCAATGGGAGCCGGTCGTACAACGCGTACGCGGGCTCCCATTGACTCAATGGGTGCGAGGCGAACAAGGGCGCCCCCTATAGCGGGTACGCGTCGAGCGGGTCACGCCGTACACGCACAGGTAGGGGGACCCATGGGTCCCCCCTGTGTGAGACTCACGCGGCTAGGCATACAGGGGGATCTGACACGGACCCCCAAAGTGCGGCTCCGACTGCTCTTTCGAGCCGGACGGCGCGAGTCGGTCGGACTGCTCGCGGCGCGCATCGTACTTACGCGGCCGGGGAACATCTCCATTGCGCGGTGCGAGTCGTGTCCGTGCGAGTCGGTCGGAGCGGTTGGGTCCCGTGAATGAGTCGGTCGGCGATTTCGCGTACGTTCGCATCGTACTCGCTCGCCCGGACGCACGTCCGACTCGGTCGGAAACAGGGCGTCCGAATCGGATCCGGTAAAGCCGAATCCAATTCGGAGCCCTACCGGCCGAGATCGGAATCGACCCTTAGTCAGTTATACAATCAATTTTACAAAAAAAAAATCATCCATTTAGACACTTATATACCCATTTATTCTTCCATCGACCTTGAGATATACATATATAAAACATATTTAATTTTCAGAAAAACACACAATCAATGGATGATGTCATCAGTGATGTCATGAGTGATGTCATGAGTGATGTCACTCACCATGTCATGAGTGATGTAATATGTGACGTCACCAGCAGTGCATTGCGGGCGCGCGAGTTATAGTTAGCTGAACTAACTATAACGGGGGAATTTCTATGGTTTTGTATGAGTGAAATGTCCAACTAACTATAACGCCCCTGAAACCTATGCTTTTTCAGTGAATTTCTAAGGTTTTTTAAAAGCTAATTTCTAACTATAACGTGCCTGAAACCTATGGTTTTTTCAGTGAATTTCTAAGGTTTTTTAAATGCTAATTTCTAACTATAACGTGCCTGAAACCTATGGTTTTTTCAGTGAATATATATATATTTATTATACTATGTATACATGTGAAAATGTCTCGGTCCTCTGTTTGACTCGGTGGCACGGAAAAAATGGGTGGAACTGATGTCAGCACGCTGACGAGGTCCTCTTATGGCTCCGATGACGTCATACGGTGTCGCAAGCGGAGCTGTGCTCATTGACGTGGGAGAGCTAGGAAAGAATTTCCGTGGAATGCTGGTGCAGGGGATATTCACCTAAGTGTTCAGGCTAGTCCTTTGGGAGCAACTGTTTATGTTGCCACTCCAGAAACCGAAACCAGTGATCCGAGGGCAGAGGCCCTGCAGATGGCACACGAGGTGGGGTGCCCAGTCGTGTGCACCGGCAGGGCAGCGAAGTGACAAGCACCACAACCCACAAAAAAGGTAACGAGGGCACTGAATAACACAGGATCTTCTCTTTGTATCTGGCAGGAACAACGAAGTTAAAATGCCCTAGTACCAAAATGTAGAATTAGTGCTACAACGGTCTACAAGAGGACCTGCGATGCCGCTTCTGTCTCCCGTACCCTGGAGGCGGCACATGGGTCACGCGGTACGGTCATACTGCAGTGGGACGCACACTCGTTGACCTCTCATGGCACTGCTCCACACTTCAGGGAGGACGCTTTCCATTAGCTATGTTTTCTGATGACATGTCGCGCCGGCCCCGTCCAACAACAGAACTCCTTTAGATCCAAACAGACTCTTCCACTCTCTCACCGGAAGTGAAACCAAGCCACGTGGACACTTTCACACTACAACAGCCAGGAATGCACTTTTTGGGAAAAAAAACACATTCCTTCCTCCTAATTAATCAAATAAACGTCTCACTGAAGAACAGGGGCCAGCTTCGATCTGTAAACAGCCGTTACAACGACTTTTTTACTTTGCGATACCATTACAACGCATGCATTACCACGCATGCGTTGTACATCACAAAGTCATTACTACGCATTTTTTTAGAACGCATGGTCATTTACCATGCATGCCTTTACAATGAATTTTGTTGTAAAGGTATGTATGGTAAATGACCATGCGTTCTAAAAACCATGTAGACGATCCATGTTGTTGTAAGGAAACAGAGACTGTTCTGTTTCCTCACAACGACGTGCACCGCCCCTCAGAGATGACGTGAAGCAGGAACCACGAGGAGAGAGGAACCATGAGGAGTGAGAGGTAAGGGGGATTGGGCATGGGGTGGGGGTTTCTTTTCTAGGGTTTAGGGTAGTGCAGTGGTGTTTGGGTGGTGTAGGGGGTCATGCTGGGGGTAGTGTTTTAGGGTTTAGGGTAGTGCAGTGGTGTTTGGGTAGTGTAGGGGGTCGTGCTGGGGGTAGTGTTTTAGGGTTTAGGGTAGTGCAGTAGTGTAGGGGGTCGTGCTTGTGGTAGTGTTTTAGGGTTTAGGGTAGTGCAGTGGTATATGGGTAGTGTAGGGGGTCGTGCTGGGGTAGTGTTTTAGGGTTTAGGGTAGTGCAGTGGTGTTTGAGTAGTGTAGGGGGTCATGCTGGTGGTAGTGTTTTAGGGTTTAGGGTAGTGCAGTGGTGTTTGTGTAGTGTAGGGGGTCATGCTTGGGGTAGTGTTTTATGGTTTAGGGTAGTGCAGTGGTGTTTGGGTAGTGTAGGGGTCGTGCTGGGGGTAGATTTAGGGTTTAGGGTAGTGCAGTGGTGTTTGGGTAGTGTAGGGAGTCGTGCTGGGGGTAGTGTTTTAGGGTTTAGGGTAGTGCAGTGGTGTTTGTGTAGTGTAGGGGGTTGTGCTGGGGGTAGTGTGTTAGGGTTTATGTTAGTGCAGTGGTGTTTGGGTAGTGTAGGGGGTAGTGCTGGGGTAGAGTTTTAGGGTTTAGGGAAGTGCAGTGGTGTTTGTGTAGTGAAGAAGGTCATGCTGTGGGTAGTGTTTTAGGGTTTAGGGTAGTGCAGTCGTGTTTGTGTAGTGTAGGGGGTCGTGTTTTAGGGTATAGGGTAGTGCAGTGGTGTTTGTGTAGTGTGGGTGGTCATGCTGGGGGTATATTTAGGGTTTAGTGTAGTGCAGTGGTGTTTGGGTAGTTAGGGAGTCGTGCTGGTGGTAGTGTTTTAGGGTTTAGGGTAGTGCAGTTATGTTTGGGTAGTGTAGGGTGTCGTGCTGGGGGTAGTGTTTTAGCACTTATTTTTCTTTCTACAGCACTAACTATAATTTCTATGACAAAATGAACCCCCTCATTTTGTTCCTTTTTAAATTAAATGTTTTAAGTGTTACCAGTTTATTCCAATCAAGATGGCTTCAGGTGTGCCATACTTTTGTCATAAGTAAGATTGTTAGCGCTCTAGTTGTTCTTTAGAACACTCTAGGAAGCTGCAGTAGAACACAAAGGCATCAACTGACAGGCTGCTCCTGTTGAAATATAACAGGAAGATATTTGAGATCTCACTTAAAACATGTCCTAATTTTCTTTCTACAGCACTAACCATAATTTCTATGACAAAATGAACCCCCTCATTTTGTTCCTTTTTAAATTAAATGTTTTAAGAGTTACCAGTTTATTCCAATCAAGATGGCTTCAGGTGTGCCATAATTTTGTCATAAGTAAGACTGTTAGCGCTCTAGTTGTTCTTTTGAACACTCTGGGAAGCTGCAGTAGAACACAAAGGCATCAACTGACAGGCTGCTCCTGTTGAAATATAACAGGAAGATATTTGAGATCACACTTGAAACATGTCCTAATTTTTCTTTCTACAGCACTAACCATAATTTCTATGACAAAATGAACCCCATCATTTTGTTCCTTTTTAAATTAAATGTTTTAAGTGTTACCAGTTTATTCCAATCAAGATGGCTTCAGGTGTGCCATCATTTTGTCATAAGTAAGGCTGTTAGCATTCTAGTTGTTCTTTAGAACACTCTGGGAAGCTGCAGTAGAACACAAAGGCATCAACTGACAGGCTGCTCCTGTTGAAATATAACAGGAAGATATTTGAGATCACACTTGAAACATGTCCTAATTTTTCTTTCTACAGCACTAACCATAATTTCTATGACAAAATGAACCCCATCATTTTGTTCCTTTTTAAATTAAATGTTTTAAGTGTTACCAGTTTATTCCAATCAAGATGGCTTCAGGTGTGCCATACTTTTGTCATAAGTAAGGCTGTTAGCACTCTAGTTGTTCTTTAGAACACTCTGGGAAGCTGCAGTAGAACACAAAGGAATCAACTGACAGTCTCTGCCCTTGTTCGATGTACATGTTTTACTGAGAATGTCAGACTTCATTCTCACATGACTGAGAAAGATAATGTGAATTTACAGAAAATATGCTCTCATTTTAGCTTCTGGAGCACCTTCCAAAACTGTATGGGACAAGCATGTGAAAATAGTTTTCTCTCAAACATGATTCATGATATCCCAGCAGAAGGTTTTTCACAGAGGTAAAATCACCTTAGAACACACCACAATTCCTGAAATTAGTATGGTACCATCAACAAATGAATTCTAATGTAACTAACGTCTGTTATCACCCTTTATAGTTCTCCTTTTGGTAACCCTCAAAATCTTCGATTCACTACAATGCATTTCAATGGGGTACTATCATTTATATTGGTCCCAAGATGGCTGCCAGCAATTCCAGGATGAAGTGCTGACAGCCAATCAGATCTCACGATGACATGTGTGGTTAGGCTCCGCACAGATATATATGTGTTTTCTTTTTCAAATTTCTCAGGAACTACTGAATGGATTTACACCATTTAAGCAAAAGGCATGACCCTGAACCAAGGGCTACCTTTTTGGCAAATTTGGTGTAATTCCGTTCAGCAGTTCGGGCTGTAGCTGCGACTAAAGGTTCCTATGGAAAATTGCATGGGGAAAACACGTTTTGGGACCCCCCTTTTTTCTCGGCCCCCGCTTGCCAAATCACCCCGAGACTTTCAGGATAGGAGCGGACCGGAGCGCCCCAACAAGTTGGAAAATTTCGCGAAGATTCGGCAACCGGCGCCAAAGTTATTTCAAATAGAATGGTGCGGATTTCCTATGGAAAATAGGTCCTAACTATAACTATCTACTGGCGACCGCCAGTAGATAATATATATATATATATTATCGCTCCACTGTCACCATAAATACGGAGCACTCGTGAGCGGGTGCCGGTAACACGGTGGTGCCCCGTGTACACATAGACGCTCCAATGCTCCTTTTTCCACAGAACAAAGCCAGCACTCGCGGGGCAAATTGCAAAGAAGACTTTATTTTATCTTAGCAACAACAAACGCGTTTCGGCATTCGCGCCTTCGTTGGTGTTACTGACGCGGCAGTGGCGCCCATTTTTAAACATATTTCCATAATCAAAATAAACATGAAAGAAGGACCATTACTTATGTCTTCCTTGAGCGCCATCTTTAAATGGCCCGATATTATCAACACACTGTGCAACAGTATAGCAAGCAGTATTGGAACAAAACCAGTTTCCTTAATAACGCCGATTATCGGCTAAACATTACTTGATAATACGTTGTTTATGCCCATATGACAATCAATGTAAGTATATCAATATGTAAATACAAATTGTCTGTCAAAATACAATCTCGCCGTGTATCGGCCAAGTGCCCTTCACGGGCCTAATCCTTTAATATTTATGACAAATTACCTATTATTCATTGACTGAATGGGCGAAATTATTATAGCAGCATAATATGGAAACCATTGCCAAAATGATCATGCCGTGTATCGGCATTTTATGCCCAATAGTACCTGCAATCAAAATCAATAATTATAGGTCATCTTCAGTCATGTTATATGTGGACATCATGAACAAACACAACATTTCTCCATACCTCAATTAATCTCCTAAATGCACTACCAATTCTTCTCCACTGTTAAGACCCTTCGGGGTTTTGGTCTGCAAATCAATAATAAAACGAGATTCAAGTCTACGTAGCCTTTGGATTCTGTCCCCTCCTCTAATGTTAACTGGGACATGGTCCAGGCCAAAGAACATTAACAGATCCCTATTGCTTTGATGCATGCTGGCAAAGTGTCTCGCCACAGGATATGTTTGATCTTGCTTTAAAATAGCTTGCATATGCTCTAAAATGCGGACTTTCACCGGATGGATAGTGCTACCCACGTACCTTAATCCGCACGGGCACACTAAACAATACACTGCATATGCAGTGTTGCAGGTTATAAACTTAGTTATGTTTCTTTTTATTGTGGTTTCAGGAATATTGTATCCCAAAACCCTTTTGCTATGTTTACAAGCCTTGCACTTGCCACATGGGAAGAACCCCCTCATCTCTTTGAGAGTCCCTGTTCTAGGCATATCCTTTGCTTGATGACTATGAACCAGCTTGAAGCCTATCCCGGAGCTGTCTCGCACTTTGTCCTTACCTGGAGGAAGACTGGTTGGTTGTGTTGGCCAGCGTGCAGGTGCTGGCCTGGCGGGACGCCCTCTCGGTCTGGAGCTACGCGGGACACCCTCAACTTTTGGTTGAAGTATTGTCTACAACGCGTCGCCCCCCCGGTGCCACGCATTTCCATTTGGAAGTTATTGTCACATGGGGAGAGAGGAGGCAGAATTTCATGCCTGAAAAGGGAGACTCGAACTGACTTGCACTCCCCGAGGTGGCTCTGCAGGAGTGGGGTTCACCAACCAACAGGGATTGGGGCACCACTGGATGTCTGAGAGGCCTCTCACTGCATGGGCACTCATGGAGGACTTCTACTCCCAGAATGCAGTGGCCTGGGGAGTGGAGCGCGAGATGTCCTGCAACCTCAGAAGCGGAGGAGGGGCAAGTAATCACCTGACTGGGAGTGGCCACAGTAACAGCTATATTCCACCAGACCCCCAGGACATTGTTTTACTTTTGAAACGGGCACTGATGAAGCTATTTAAGCGAAACGCGTCTGCCGTGCGTTTCAAAGTTGTTGCACACAAGAACGCTTGAAATCATTAAAGTCAGTTTGAAGCCTATCCCGGAGCTGTCTCGCACTTTGTCCTTACCTGGAGGAAGACTATGGATATATATATATACATATATATATATATATATATATATATATATATATATATATATATATATATATATATATCTACTGGCGGTCGCCAGTAGATAGTTATAGTTAAAACCTATTATCCATAGGAAATCCGCGACATTCTATTTGAAATAACGTTGGCGCCGGTTGACGAATCTTCGCGAAAGTTTCCAACTTGTTGGGGCGCTCCAGTCCGCTCCTATCCTGAAAGTCTCGGGGTGATACGTCAAGCGATGGCCGAGAAAAAGGGGGTCCCAAAACGCGTTTTCCCCATTCATTTTTCCATAGGAACCTTTAGTCGCAGCTACAGCCCGAACTGCTGAACGGAATTACACCAAATTTGGCAAAGAGGTAGCCCTTGGTTCAGTGTCGTGCCTTTTGCTTAAATGGTGTAAATCCGTTCAGTAGTTCCTGAGAAAATCAAAAGTAAAGTCACATATATATCTGGGCGGAGCCTAACCACACATGTCATCGTGAGATCTGATTGGCTGTCAGCACTTCATCCTGTAATTGCTGGCAGCCATCTTGGGACCAATATAAATGATAGTACCTCATTGAAATGCATTGTAGTGAATAGAAGATTTTGAGGGTCACCAAAAGGAGAACTATAAAGGGTGATAACAGGCTTTAGTTACATTAGAATTTATTTGTTGATGGTACCATACTAATTTTAGGAATTGTGGTGTATTCTAAGGTGATTTTACCATGTGAAAAACCTTCTGCTGGGATATCATGAATCATGTTTGAGAGAACACTATTTTCTCATGCTTGTCCCATGGAGGTTTGGAAGGTGCTCCAGAAGCTAAAATGAGAGCATATTTTCTGTAAATTCACATTATCTTTCTCACTCATGTGAGAATGAAGTCTGACAATCTCAGTAAAACATGTACATCCAACAAGGGCAGAGACTGTCAGTTGATTCCTTTGTGTTCTACTGCAGCTTCCCAGAGTGTTCTAAAGAACAACTAGAGTGCTAACAGCCTTACTTATGACAAAAGTATGGCACACCTGAAGCCATCTTGATTGGAATAAACTGGTAACACTTAAACAATTTAATTTAAAAAGGAACAAAATGATGGGGTTCATTTTGTCATAGAAATTATGGTTAGTGCTGTAGAAAGAAAAATTAGGACATGTTTCAAGTGTGATCTCAAATATCTTCCTGTTATATTTCAACAGGAGCAGCCTGCCAGTTGATGCCTTTGTGTTCTACTGCAGCTTCCCAGAGTGTTCTAAAGAACAACTAGAGCGCTAACAGCCTTACTTATGACAAAAGTATGGCACACCTGAAGCCATCTTGATTGGAATAAACTGGTAACACTTAAAACATTTAATTTAAAAAGGAACAAAATGATGGGGTTAATTTTGTCATAGAAATTATGGTTAGTGCTGTAGAAAGAAAAATTAGGACATATTTCAAGTGTGATCTCAAATATCTTCCTGTTATATTTCAACAGGAGCAGCCTGCCAGTTGATGCCTTTGTGTTCTACTGCAGCTTCCCAGAGTGTTCTAAAGAACAACTACAGCGCTAACAGCCTTACTTATGACAAAAGTATGGCACACCTGAAGCCATCTTGATTGGAATAAACCAGTAACACTTAAAACATTTAATTTAAAAAGGAACAAAATGAGGGGTTCTTTTTGAAATAGAAATTATGGTTAGTGCTGCAGAAAGAAAAATTAGGGCATGTTTTAAGTGAGATCTCAAATCCTCTTCTATTTCATTAGAAAATTCTGACATGCAGACTGAAACAATCACTTTCAATACCAGCAGCAGACTACCAGTTAACTCCCTGGTGAGCAGTAGCTTTACTCCAGTGATCTAATGAGCAACTAGAGTGCTAACATTCTGAATTTATGGCAGATGTGAGACACATCTGAATGCCTTCTTGATGGAATCAAAGTAAAAAACTGAAAGCATTTCCTACTGAGGAGACTGCAGTAAATGAAGAAATTAGGAAACTTCATAACAAAGAAGTCTTCCAAGATGGCCACCAGTGAAAAAAGAGCCCAAATGTAGCACAAATATTACCAAGATGTAGCCCACATATAGCCCAATGACAAAAGTGTGCAAAACACTTTTTATTTTTAGTTTTTTTGCAGTTTTATGTAGTGCAGACTGGTCAGGTATTGGAGCATTGCATCTTAAAACATGACCCCCCTACACTACAAAAACACCACTGCACTACCCTAAACCCTAAAACACTACCCCCAGCACGACCTCCTACACTACACAAGCACCACTGCACTACCCTAAACCCTAAAACACTACCCCCAGCACGACCCCCTACACTACACAAACACCACTGCACTACCCTAAACCCTAAAACACTACCCCCAGCACGACCCCCTACACTACCCAAACACCACTGCACTACCCTAAAACATGACCCCCTACACTACACAAACACCACTGCACTACCCTAAACCCTAAAACACTACCCCCAGCACGACCTCCTACACTACACAAGCACCACTGCACTACCCTAAACCCTAAAACACTACCCCCAGCACGACCCCCTACACTACACAAACACCACTGCACTACCCTAAACCCTAAAACACTACCCCCAGCACGACCCCCTACACTACCCAAACACCACTGCACTACCCTAAAACATGACCCCCTACACTACACAAACACCACTGCACTACCCTAAACCCTAAAACACTACCCCCAGCACGACCCCTACACTGCCCGAACACCACTGCACTGCCCTAAACCCTGAAACACCAGCCCCTGCATGACCCCCTACACTGCCCGAACACCACTGCACTGCCCTAAACCCTGAAACACCACCCCTAGCATGACCCCCTACACTGCCCGAACACCACTGCACTGCCCTAAACCCTGAAACACCACCCCCTTCACGACCCCCTACACTACCCGAACACCACTGCACTGCCCTAAACCCTGAAAAACCACCCCCAGCATGACCCCCTACACTGCCCGAACACCACTGCACTGCCCTAAACCCTGAAACATCACCCCCAGCAAGACCCCTACACTGCCCGAACACCACTGACCTAAACCCTGAAACACCACCCCCAGCACGACCCCCTACACTGCCCGAACACCACTGCACTGCCCTAAACCCTGAAACACTACCCCCAGCATGACCCCCTACACTGCCCGAACACCACTGCTCTGCCCAAAACCCTGAAACACCAGCCCCAGCATGACCCCTACACTGCCCGAACACCACTGCACTGCCCTAAACCTTGAAACACCAGCCCCTGCACGACCCCCTACACTGCCCGAACACCACTGCACTACCCTAAACCCTGAAACATCACCCCCAGCACGACCCCTACACTACCCGAGCACCACTGCACTGCCCTAAACCCTGAAACACCAGCCCCAGCATGACCCCCTACACTGCCCGAACACCACTGCACTGCCCTAAACCCTGAAACACCAGCCCCAGCACGACCGCCTACACTGCCCGAACACCACTGCACTGCCCTAAACCCTGAAACACCAGCCCCAGCACGACCCCCTACACTGCCCGAACACCACTGCACTGCCCTAAACCATGAAACACCAGCCTCAGCATGACCCCCTACACTGCCTGAACACCACTGCACTGCCCTGAACCCTGAAACACCAGCCCCAGCACAACACCCTACACTGCCCGAACACCACTGCACTGCCCTAAACCCTGAAACACCACCCCGTGCATGACCCCCTACACTGCCCGAACACCACTGCACTGCCCTAAACCCTGAAACACCACCCCAAGCGCGACCCCTACACTGCCCGAACACCACTGCACTAAACCCTGAAACACCACCCCCTGCACAACACCCTACACTGCTCGAACACTACTGCAGTGCCCTAAACCCAGAAACACCATCCCCAGCATGACCCCCTATACTGCACGAACACCACTGCACTGCCCTAAACCCTGAAACACTACCCCCAGCAAGACCCCCTACACTGCCCGAACACCACTGCACTGCCCTAAACCCTGAAACATCACCCCCAGCAAGACCCCCTACACTGCCCGAACACCACTGTACTGCCCTAAACTCTGAAACCCCACCCCCAGCATGACCCCCTAGACTGCCAGAACACCACTGCACTGCCCTAAACCCTGAAACACCACCCCTGCATGACCCCCTACACTGCCCGAACACTACTGCACTGCCCTAAACCCTGAAACACCACCCCCAGCACGACCCCCTACACTGCACGAACACCACTGCACCGCCCTAAACCCTGAAACACTACCCCCAGCAAGACCCCTACACTGCCCGAACACCACTGCCCTAAACCCTGAAACACCACCCCCAGCAAGACCCCCTTCACTGCCCGAACACCACTGCTCTGCCCTAAACCCTGAAACACCAGCCCCAGCACGACCCCCTACACTGCCCGAACACCACTGCACTGCCCTAAACCCTGAAACACCAGCCCCAGCACGACCCCCTACACTGCCCGAACACCACTGCACTGCCCTAAACCCTGAAACACCACCCTCAGCACGACCCCCTACACTGCCCGAACACCACTGCACTGCCCTAAACCCTGAAACACCAGCCCCAGCACGACCCTGTACACTGCCCGCACACCACTGCACTGCCCTAAACCCTGAAACACCAGCCCCAGCACAACCCCGTACACTGCCCGAACACCACTGCACTGCCCTAAACCCTGAAACACCAGCCCCAGCACGACCGCCTACACTGCCCGAAAACTACTGCACTGCCCTAAACCCTGAAACACCACCCCCAGCAAGACTACCTACACTGGCCGAACACCACTGCACTGCCCTAAATCCTGAA
The DNA here is from genome assembly GCA_963921515.1 of Calotriton arnoldi. Classification (NCBI taxonomy): domain Eukaryota; kingdom Metazoa; phylum Chordata; class Amphibia; order Caudata; family Salamandridae; genus Calotriton; species Calotriton arnoldi. The sequence goes on from CAWUFW010005442.1 coordinate 1,314,709, forward strand.
ACACCACCCCCTGCACGACCCCCTACACTGCCCAAACACTACTGCACTGCCCTAAACCCTGAAACACCACCCCTCAGCACGACACCCTACACTGCCCGAACACCACTGCACTGCCCTAAACCCTGAAACACCACCCCAGCACGACCCCCTACACTGCCCGAACACCACTGCACTAAACCCTGAAACACCACCCCCTGCACGACCCCCTACACTGCCGGAACACCACTGCACTGCCCTAAACCCTGAAACACCACCCCCAGCACGACCCCCTACACTGCCCTAACACCACTGCACTGCACTAAACCCTGAAACATCACCCCCAGCACAACCCCCTACACTGCCTGAGCACCATTGCTCTGCCCTAAACCCTGAAACACTAGCCCCAGCACGACCCCCTACACTGCCCGAACACCACTGCACTGCCCTAAACCCTGAAACACCACCCCCAGCACGACCCCCTACACTGCCCGAACACCACTGCACTGCCCTAAACCCTGAAACAACAGCCCCTGCACGACCCCCTACACTGCCCGAACACCACTGCACTGCCCTAAACCCTGAAACATATACCCTAGCACGACCCCCTACACTGCCCGAACACCACTGCACCGCCCTAAACCCTGAAACACCACCCCCTTCACGACCCCCTACACTGCCCGAACACCACTGCACTGCCCTAAAACATGACCCCCTACACTACACAAACACCACTGCACTACCCTAAACCCTAAAACACTACCCCCAGCACGACCCCCTACACTACACAAACACCAATGCACTACCCTAATCCCTAAAACACTACCCCCAGCACGACCCCTACACTGCCCGAACACCACTGCACTGCCCTAAACCCTGAAACAACAGCCCCTGCACGACCCCCTACACTGCCCGAACACCACTGCACTGCCCTAAACCCTGAAACATATACCCTAGCACGACCCCCTACACTGCCCGAACACCACTGCACCGCCCTAAACCCTGAAACACCACCCCCTTCACGACCCCCTACACTGCCCGAACACCACTGCACTGCCCTAAACCCTGAAACACCACCCCCAGCATGACCCCTACACTGCCCGAACACCACTGCACTGCCCTAAACCCTGAAACACTACCCCAGCAAGACATCCTACACTGCCCGAACACCACTGCACTGCCCTAAACCCTGAAACATCACCCCCAGCAAGACCCCCTACACTGCCCGAACACCACTGCCCTAAACCCTGAAACACCACCCCCAGCTCGACCCCCTACACTGCCCGAACACCACTGCACTGCCCTAAACCCTGAAACACCACCCCCAGCACGACCCCCTACACTGCCCGAACACCACTGCACTGCCCTAAACCCTGAAACACCACCCCCTGCACGACCCCCTACACTGCCCGAACACTACTGCACTGCCCTAAACCCTGAAACACCATCCCCAGCACGACCCCTACACTGCACAAACACCACTGCACTGCCCTAAACCCTGAAACACTACCCCCAGCAAGACCCCCTACACTGCCCGAACACCACTGCACTGCCCTAAACCCTGAAACATCACCCCCAGCAAGACCCCTACACTGCCCGAACACCACTGCCCTAAACCCTGAAACACCACCCCCAGCAAGACCCCTACACTGCCCGAACACCACTGCACTGCCCTAAACCCTGAAACACCATCCCCAGCACGACCCCCTACACTGCACGAACACCACTGCACTGCCCTAAACCCTGAAACACTACCCCCAGCAAGACCCCTACACTGCCCGAACACCACTGCACTGCCCTAAACCCTGAAACATCACCCCCAGCAAGACCCCCTACACTGCCCGAACACCACTGCCCTAAACCCTGAAACACCACCCCCAGCAAGACCCCCTACACTGCCCGAACACCACTGCACTGCCCTAAACCCTGAAACACCAGCCCCAGCACGACCCCTACACTGCCCGAACACCACTGCACTGCCCTAAACCCTGAAACACCACCCCCAGCACGACCCCCTACACTGCCCGAACACCACAGCACTGCCCTAAACCCTGAAACACCACCCCCTGCATGATCCCCTATACTGCCCGAACACTACTGCACTGCCCTAAACCCTGAAACACCACCCCCAGCAAGACCCCCTACACTGCCCGTACACCACTGCACTGCCCTAAACCCTGAAACACCACCCCCAGCATGACCCCCTACACTGCCCGAACACCACTGAAGCCCTAAACCCTGAAACACCACCCCCAGCACGACCCCCTACACTGCCCGAACACCACTGCACTGCCCTAAACCATGAAACACCAGCCCCAGCACGACCCCCTACACTGCCCGAACACCATTGCACTGCCCTAAACCCTGAAACACCACCCCAGCACGACCCCTACACTGCCCGAACACCACTGCACTGCCCTAAACCCTGAAACACCAGCCCCAGCACAACCCCATACACTGCCCGAACACCACTGCACTGCCCTAAACCCTGAAACACCAGCCCCAGCACGACCGCCTACACTGCCCGAAAACCACTGCACTGCCCTAAACCCTGAAACACCAGCCCCAGCACGACCCCCTACACTGCCCGAACACCACTGCACTACCCTAAACCCTCAAACACCAGCCCCAGCACGACCCCCTACAATGCCCGAACACCACTGCACTGCCATAAACCCTGAATCACCATCCCCAGCAAGACCCCCTACACTGCCCGAACACCACTGCACTGCCCTAAACCCTGAAACACCACCCTCAGCAAGACCCCCTACACTGCCCGAACACCACTGCACTAAAGCCTGAAACACCACTCCCAGCAAGACCACCTACACTGGCCGAACACCACTGCACTGCCCTAAACCCTGAAACACCACCCCCTGCACGACCCCCTACACTGCCCAAACACCACTGCACTGCCCTAAACCCTGAAACACCACCCCGTGCACGACCCCCTACACTGCCCGAACACCACTACACTGCCCTAAACCCTGAAACACCACCACTCAGCACGACACCCTACACTGCCCGAACACCACTGCACTGCCCTAAACCCTGAAACACCACCCCCAGCACGACCCCCTACACTGCCCGAACACCACTGCACTGCCCTAAACCCTGAAACACCACCCCCTGCACGACCTCCTACACTGCCGGAACACCACTGCACTGCCCTAAACCCTGAAACACCACCCCAGCACGACCCCCTACACTGCCCGAACACCACTGCACTGCCCTAAACCCTGAAACATCAACCCCAGCAAGACCCCCTACACTGCCTGAACACCACTGCCCTAAACCCTGAAACACCACCCCTACACTGCACGAACACCACTGCACAGCCCTAAACCCTGAAACACCACCTCCAGCAAAACCCCCTACACTGCCTGAACACCATTGCTCTGCCCTAAATCCTGAAACACTAGCCCCAGCACGACCCCCTACACTGCCCAAACACCACTGCACTGCCCTAAACCCTGACACACCACCCCCAGCACGACCCCCTACACTGCCCGAACACCACTGCACTGCCCTAAACCCTGAAACACCAGCCCCAGCAAGACCCCCTACACTGCCCGAACACCACTGCACTGCCCTAGACTCTGAAACACCAGCCCCAGCAAGACCCCCTACACTGCCCGAACACCACTGCACTGCCCTAAACCCTGAAACACCAGCCCCAGCATGACCCCCTACACTGCCCGAACACCACTGCACTGCCCTAAACCCTGAAACACCAGCCCCAGCACGACCACCTACACTGCCCGAACACCACTGCACTGCCCTAAACCCTGAAACACCAGCCCCAGCACGACCCCCTACACTGCCCGAACACCACTGCACTGCCCTAAACCCTGAAACACCAGCCCCAGCACGACCCCCTACACTGCCCGAACACCACTGCACTGCCCTAAACCCTGAAACACCAGCCCCAGCACGACCCCCTACACTGCCCGAACACCACTGCACTGCCCTAAACCCTGAAACACCACCCCCTGCATGACCCCCTACACTGCCCGAACACCACTGCACTGCCCTAAACCCTGAAACACCACCCCCTGCAGCACCCCTACACTGCCCGAACACCACTGCACTGCCATAAACCCTGAAACACCTCCCCCTGCACCGCCCCCTACACTGCCCGAACACCACTGCACTGCCCTAAACCCTGAAACACCACCCCCAGCACGACCCCCTTTACTGCTCGAACACCACTGCACTGCCCCAAACCCTGAAACACCACCCCTGCATGACCCCTACACTGCCCGAACACCACTGCACTGCCCTAAACCCTGAAACACCACCCCCTGCAGCACCCCCTACACTGCCCGAACACCACTGCACTGCCCTAAACCCTGAAACACCACCCCCTACACTGCCCGAACACCACTCCACTGCCCTAAACCCTGAAACACCACCCCCAGCACGACCCCCTACACTGCCCGAACACCACTGCACTGCCCTAAACCCTAAAACACCACCCCCAGCATTACCCCCTACACTGCCCAAACACCACTGCACTGCCCTAAACCCTAGAACACTACCCCCAGCACTACCCCTACACTACCCGAACACCACTGCACTACCCTAAACCCTAAAATACTACCCCCAGCACAACCCCCTACACTACCTGAACACGACTGCACTGCTCTAAACCCTCAAACACTCCCCCCAGCACGACCCCCTACACGACCCGAACACCCCTGCACTGCCCTAAACCCTAAATCACTCCCCCCAGCACGACCCCCTACACTACCCGAACACCACTGCACTGCCCTAAACCCTAAAACACTCCCCCCAGCACGACCCCCTACACTACCCAAACACCACTGCACTGCCCTAAACCCTAAAACACTACCCCCGCATGACCCCCTACACTACCCAAACACCAATGCACTACCCTAATCCCTAAAACACTACCCCCGCATGACCCCCTACACTACCCTAAACCCTAAAACACTACCCCGCACGACTCCCTACACTACCCAAAGACCACTGCACTACCATAAACCCTAAAACACGACCTCCTACACTACACAAACACCACTGCACTACCCTAAACCCTAAAACACTACCCCCTACACTACACAAACACCACTGCACTACCCTAAACCCTAAAAAACTACCCCCAGCACGAACCACTACACTACCCAAACACCACTGCACTACCCTAAACCCTAAAACACTACCCCCAGCAGTACCCCTACACTACCCAAACACCACTGCACTACCCTAAATCACTACCCCCAGCACGACCCCTACACTACCCAAACACCACTGCACTACCCTAAACCCTAAAACACTACCCCCAGCACGACACCCTACACTACCCAAGCACCACTGCACTACCCTAAACCCTAAAACACTCCCCCCAGCACAACTCCCTACACTACCCAAACACCACTGCACTACCCTAAACCCTAAATCTACCCCCAGCATGACCCCCTACACTACACAAACACCACTGCACTACCCTAAACCCTAAAACACTACCCCCAGCACGACCCTCTTCACTACCTAAACACAACTGCACAATTTGTTACAGGCGTTGCAACGCAGGTCTGTGGTGCTTACTGGAAGTACCTGGTGGGCTAGTTGGGCCCCAGGGACCCTCAGGATTCAAGGTGACCTAATCCCCCAACTTAAAATGCACCACGGGGCGCGTTTGCACAGTGGTGAAGGGAGGGGCGGGGCCTCAGGTGACATGTGCGCCAACACGCCCTGTGGTGCGTTTTAAGTTGGGGAATTAATTCCCTTTGAATCCTGAGGGACCCTGGGGGCCAACTAGCCCACCAGGTACCTTCAGTAAGCACAACAGAGTTGCGTTGCAGAGAAGTGAAAAAAGGTGCGTGGCCTCGGAACGCCTCTCTGCAACTCAGCTCTGTGGTCCTAACTGTAGGTACCTGGGGGGCTAGTTGGGCCCCAGGGACCCTCAGAATTCAAGGGGACTTAATCCCGCAACTTAAAACGCGCCACGGGGTGCGTTTGCACACATGTCACCTCAGGCCCCCCTCCCTTCACCACTGTGCAAACGCGCCCTGTAGCGCATTTTAAGAGGTAGTTTTAATCCCCCTGCCCTATTATGTACTAGGGACTTGCAGAGGAGGTCATGCTAATCACAGGGGTACCCCAACGCATAGTGTTCCCTAGTGTATGTAGGTGTTTTCACTGTATTCTAAGTGTCTTTTAGCATAGCACTGGCTCTGGTTAGTCAGAGTCAGTTACCACCAGTACCCGTCTGAAAAAGTTGTGGGCACAGGATGATTTTGCAACAAGGCCTCTTTCTGCTCCTCTGTTGGTTCTTTCTGCACATCTTTTGCTTCTTTCTGTGCGTTTTTCTTCTTTCTTCACATGTCCTACCTCTGTAGGCATAGTTAGAAACTAGCATTTAAAAAAACCTTTGAAATTCACTTAAAAATCATAGGTTTCAGGCACGTTATAGTTAGAAATTAGCATTTAAAAAACCTTTGAAATTCACAGAAAAAACCATAGGTTTTAGACACGTTATAGTTAGAAATTAGCATTTAAAAAACCTTTGAAATTCACTGAAAAAACCATAGGTTTTAGGGACAGTTATAGTTAGTTGGACATTTCACTCGTACAAAACCATAGAAATTCCCCCGTTATAGTTAGTTCAGCTAACTATAACTGGCGCCCGCAATGCACTGCTGATGACGTCACATATTACATCACTCATGACATGGTCAGTGACATCACTGATGACATCACTGATGACATCTCAAATGACATCACTGATGACATCATCCATGTGATAATTTCATGCATCTTCTCACACCCTAATATAACTTTTGATACACCCACTCTAAATTACAGACTGCCATTCTCAAAACCATAGACACTCCAACACCAAAAACTACATACCCACTCACTGATTCTTAGGTCTACACACACATCCACTCACTCACCCGTACAGTCACTCATACTTAGTCACTCAGTACAGGACTATCATATGCACTCATAGACCTATATAAACACTCACACACCGCCACTCATCCATAGAGGTACTCACACACCTAGTCAGTCATGCAAAAAACTTAATCACACACCCATTTACTCACCTATACAGTTATACACACACCAGCTCACTTACTCATACAAATACTAGCACATTCTTACGCTCTTATACAATCACTGATACAAGTACACACTCATCCATACAGCCACTCTCACAATCACACACTCTCACTTATAGCCATTTATATACTCCAACACACATATATACTGCCTTTCACATATGTAGTTACTCACACATGTACCACTGAGATATACATTCAATCACTAACACACCCATACACACACTCACCCACCCATACAGACCATCACAGATGCACTCTTGAAACCATGCACCCAGTGAATCACCAACTCACACATCTATGCACAGAGTCACACACACCCCACCCACACAAACACTCAGGCACCCATACAGATACTCAGACAATCAATCAATAACCCATGTAGACACTCATGTAGCTATTCAGAAAGCCATGCAGCCGCTTACAAACCAACAGACAGACGGATACAGACATTCACACAGTTTAGTCACTAACCCATGCATTCAGTAAGATACATTTAATCACTCACTTGTAGAGTCAGTCACTCACGTACTAAATCATCCGTTCAGACACTTATACACCCACTCATTCTTCAATACGCCTTTCCCTATATATATTAAACATATTTAAACTTTACAGAAACACACAGTCACTGGATGATGTCATCAGTGATGTCATCAGTGATGTCATTTGAGATGTCATCAGTGATGTCATCAGTGATGTCACTGACCATGTCATGAGTGATGTAATATGTGACGTCATCAGCAGTGCATTGCGGGGCGCGAGTTATAGTTAGCTGAACTAACTATAACGGGGAATTTCTATGGTTTTGTACGAGTGAAATGTCCAACTAACTATAACTGTCCCTAAAACCTATGGTTTTTTCAGTGAATATATATATATATATATCACACTCGATGACTTGGCTTTCTTCCCACTCGTAGCGCTGGAAATAAAAATATATATATATATTTACTATATATAAATATATATATATATTTATTATCTTGTTATATAAAAACGTATTAAATTATCATATAAATTAAAAATATTAGTTAAATAATATTTTAAAACTATATATTATCTACTGGCGGTCGCCAGTAGATAGTTATAGTTAAAACCTATTATCCATAGGAAATCCGCGACATTCTATTTGAAATAACGTTGGCGCCGGTTGACGAATCTTCGCGAAAGTTTCCAACTTGTTGGGGCGCTCCGGTCCGCTCCTATCCTGAAAGTCTCGGGGTGATACGTCAAGCGAGGGCCGAGAAAAAGGGGGGTCCCAAAACGCGTTTTCCCCATTCATTTTTCCATAGGAACCTTTAGTCGCAGCTACAGCCCGAACTGCTGAACGGAATTACACCAAATTTGGCAAAGAGGTAGCCCTTGGTTCAGTGTCGTGCCTTTTGCTTAAATGGTGTAAATCCGTTCAGTAGTTCCTGAGAAAATCAAAAGTAAAGTCACATATATATCTGGGCGGAGCCTAACCACACATGTCATCGTGAGATCTGATTGGCTGTCAGCACTTCATCCTGGAATTGCTGGCAGCCATCTTGGGACCAATATAAATGATAGTACCTCATTGAAATGCATTGTAGTGAATAGAAGATTTTGAGGGTCACCAAAAGGAGAACTATAAAGGGTGATAACAGGCTTTAGTTACATTAGAATTTATTTGTTGATGGTACCATACTAATTTTAGGAATTGTGGTGTATTCTAAGGTGATTTTACCATGTGAAAAACCTTCTGCTGGGATATCATGAATCATGTTTGGGAGAACACTATTTTCTCATGCTTGTCCCATGGAGGTTTGGAAGGTGCTCCAGAAGCTAAAATGAGAGCATATTTTCTGTAAATTCACATTATCTTTCTCACTCATGTGAGAATGAAGTCTGACAATCTCACTAAAACATGTACATCCAACAAGGGCAGAGACTGTCAGTTGATTCCTTTGTGTTCTACTGCAGCTTCCCAGAGTGTTCTAAAGAACAACTAGAGTGCTAACAGCCTTACTTATGACAAAAGTATGGCACACCTGAAGCCATCTTGATTGGAATAAACTGGTAACACTTAAACAATTTAATTTAAAAAGGAACAAAATGATGGGGTTCATTTTGTCATAGAAATTATGGTTAGTGCTGTAGAAAGAAAAATTAGGACATGTTTCAAGTGTGATCTCAAATATCTTCCTGTTATATTTCAACAGGAGCAGCCTGCCAGTTGATGCCTTTGTGTTCTACTGCAGCTTCCCAGAGTGTTCTAAAGAACAACTAGAGCGCTAACAGCCTTACTTATGACAAAAGTATGGCACACCTGAAGCCATCTTGATTGGAATAAACTGGTAACACTTAAAACATTTAATTTAAAAAGGAACAAAATGATGGGGTTAATTTTGTCATAGAAATTATGGTTAGTGCTGTAGAAAGAAAAATTAGGACATATTTCAAGTGTGATCTCAAATATCTTCCTGTTATATTTCAACAGGAGCAGCCTGCCAGTTGATGCCTTTGTGTTCTACTGCAGCTTCCCAGAGTGTTCTAAAGAACAACTACAGCGCTAACAGCCTTACTTATGACAAAAGTATGGCACACCTGAAGCCATCTTGATTGGAATAAACCAGTAACACTTAAAACATTTAATTTAAAAAGGAACAAAATGAGGGGTTCTTTTTGAAATAGAAATTATGGTTAGTGCTGCAGAAAGAAAAATTAGGGCATGTTTTAAGTGAGATCTCAAATCCTCTTCTATTTCATTAGAAAATTCTGACATGCAGACTGAAACAATCACTTTCAATACCAGCAGCAGACTACCAGTTAACTCCCTGGTGAGCAGTAGCTTTACTCCAGTGATCTAATGAGCAACTAGAGTGCTAACATTCTGAATTTATGGCAGATGTGAGACACATCTGAATGCCTTCTTGATGGAATCAAAGTAAAAAACTGAAAGCATTTCCTACTGAGGAGACTGCAGTAAATGAAGAAATTAGGAAACTTCATAACAAAGAAGTCTTCCAAGATGGCCACCAGTGAAAAAAGAGCCCAAATGTAGCACAAATATTACCAAGATGTAGCCCACATATAGCCCAATGACAAAAGTGTGCAAAACACTTTTTATTTTTAGTTTTTTTGCAGTTTTATGTAGTGCAGACTGGTCAGGTATTGGAGCATTGCATCTTAAAACATGACCCCCCTACACTACAAAAACACCACTGCACTACCCTAAACCCTAAAACACTACCCCCAGCACGACCTCCTACACTACACAAGCACCACTGCACTACCCTAAACCCTAAAACACTACCCCCAGCACGACCCCCTACACTACACAAACACCACTGCACTACCCTAAACCCTAAAACACTACCCCCAGCACGACCCCCTACACTACCCAAACACCACTGCACTACCCTAAAACATGACCCCCTACACTACACAAACACCACTGCACTACCCTAAACCCTAAAACACTACCCCCAGCACGACCTCCTACACTACACAAGCACCACTGCACTACCCTAAACCCTAAAACACTACCCCCAGCACGACCCCCTACACTACACAAACACCACTGCACTACCCTAAACCCTAAAACACTACCCCCAGCACGACCCCCTACACTACCCAAACACCACTGCACTACCCTAAAACATGACCCCCTACACTACACAAACACCACTGCACTACCCTAAACCCTAAAACACTACCCCCAGCACGACCCCCTACACTGCCCGAACACCACTGCACTGCCCTAAACCCTGAAACACCAGCCCCTGCATGACCCCCTACACTGCCCGAACACCACTGCACTGCCCTAAACCCTGAAACACCACCCCTAGCACGACCCCCTACACTGCCCGAACACCACTGCACTGCCCTAAACCCTGAAACACCACCCCCTTCACGACCCCCTACACTACCCGAACACCACTGCACTGCCCTAAACCCTGAAACACCACCCCCAGCATGACCCCCTACACTGCCCGAACACCACTGCACTGCCCTAAACCCTGAAACATCACCCCCAGCAAGACCCCCTACACTGCCCGAACACCACTGACCTAAACCCTGAAACACCACCCCCAGCACGACCCCCTACACTGCCCGAACACCACTGCACTGCCCTAAACCCTGAAACACTACCCCCAGCATGACCCCCTACACTGCCCGAACACCACTGCTCTGCCCAAAACCCTGAAACACCAGCCCCAGCACGACCCCCTACACTGCCCGAACACCACTGCACTGCCCTAAACCTTGAAACACCAGCCCCTGCACGACCCCCTACACTGCCCGAACACCACTGCACTACCCTAAACCCTGAAACATCACCCCCAGCACGACCCCCTACACTGCCCGAGCACCACTGCACTGCCCTAAACCCTGAAACACCAGCCCCAGCATGACCCCCTACACTGCCCGAACACCACTGCACTGCCCTAAACCCTGAAACACCAGCCCCAGCACGACCGCCTACACTGCCCGAACACCACTGCACTGCCCTAAACCCTGAAACACCAGCCCCAGCACGACCCCCTACACTGCCCGAACACCACTGCACTGCCCTAAACCGTGAAACACCAGCCTCAGCACGACCCCCTACACTGCCTGAACACCACTGCACTGCCCTGAACCCTGAAACACCAGCCCCAGCACAACACCCTACACTGCCCGAACACCACTGCACTGCCCTAAACCCTGAAACACCACCCCGTGCATGACCCCCTACACTGCCCGAACACCACTGCACTGCCCTAAACCCTGAAACACCACCCCCAGCGCGACCCCCTACACTGCCCGAACACCACTGCACTAAACCCTGAAACACCACCCCCTGCACAACACCCTACACTGCTCGAACACTACTGCAGTGCCCTAAACCCAGAAACACCATCCCCAGCACGACCCCCTATACTGCACGAACACCACTGCACTGCCCTAAACCCTGAAACACTACCCCCAGCAAGACCCCCTACACTGCCCGAACACCACTGCACTGCCCTAAACCCTGAAACATCACCCCCAGCAAGACCCCCTACACTGCCCGAACACCACTGTACTGCCCTAAACCCTGAAACCCCACCCCCAGCATGACCCCCTAGACTGCCAGAACACCACTGCACTGCCCTAAACCCTGAAACACCACCCCCTGCATGACCCCCTACACTGCCCGAACACTACTGCACTGCCCTAAACCCTGAAACACCACCCCCAGCACGACCCCCTACACTGCACGAACACCACTGCACCGCCCTAAACCCTGAAACACTACCCCCAGCAAGACCCCTACACTGCCCGAACACCACTGCCCTAAACCCTGAAACACCACCCCCAGCAAGACCCCCTTCACTGCCCGAACACCACTGCTCTGCCCTAAACCCTGAAACACCAGCCCCAGCACGACCCCTACACTGCCCGAACACCACTGCACTGCCCTAAACCCTGAAACACCAGCCCCAGCACGACCCCCTACACTGCCCGAACACCACTGCACTGCCCTAAACCCTGAAACACCACCCTCAGCACGACCCCCTACACTGCCCGAACACCACTGCACTGCCCTAAACCCTGAAACACCAGCCCCAGCACGACCCCGTACACTGCCCGCACACCACTGCACTGCCCTAAACCCTGAAACACCAGCCCCAGCACAACCCCGTACACTGCCCGAACACCACTGCACTGCCCTAAACCCTGAAACACCAGCCCCAGCACGACCGCCTACACTGCCCGAAAACTACTGCACTGCCCTAAACCCTGAAACACCACCCCCAGCAAGACTACCTACACTGGCCGAACACCACTGCACTGCCCTAAATCCTGAAACACCACCCCCTGCACGACCCCCTACACTGCCCAAACACTACTGCACTGCCCTAAACCCTGAAACACCACCCCTCAGCACGACACCCTACACTGCCCGAACACCACTGCACTGCCCTAAACCCTGAAACACCACCCCAGCACGACCCCCTACACTGCCCGAACACCACTGCACTAAACCCTGAAACACCACCCCCTGCACGACCCCCTACACTGCCGGAACACCACTGCACTGCCCTAAACCCTGAAACACCACCCCCAGCACGACCCCCTACACTGCCCTAACACCACTGCACTGCCCTAAACCCTGAAACATCACCCCCAGCACAACCCCCTACACTGCCTGAGCACCATTGCTCTGCCCTAAACCCTGAAACACTAGCCCCAGCACGACCCCCTACACTGCCCGAACACCACTGCACTGCCCTAAACCCTGAAACACCACCCCCAGCACGACCCCCTACACTGCCCGAACACCACTGCACTGCCCTAAACCCTGAAACACCAGCCCCAGCAAGACCACCTACACTGCCCGAACACCACTGCATTGCCCTAGACTCTGAAACACCAGCCCCAGCAAGACCCCCTACACTGCCCAAACACCACTGCACTGCCCTAAACCCTGAAACACCAGCCCCAGAATGACCCCCTACACTGCCCGAACACCACTGCACTGCCCTAAACCCTGAAACACCAGCCCCAGCACGACCCCCTACACTGCCCGAACACCACTGCACTGCCCTAAACCCTGAAACACCAGCCCCAGCACGACCCCCTACACTGCCCGAACACCACTGCACTGCCCTAAACCCTGAAACACCAGCCCCAGCACCACCCCATACAATGCCCGAACACCACTGTACTGCCCTAAACCCTGAAACACCACCCCCTGCACCGCCCCCTACACTGCCCGAACACCACTGCACTGCCCTAAACCCTGAAACACCACCCCCTGCACCACCCCCTACACTGCCCGAACACCACTGCACTGCCCTAAACCCTGAAACACCACCCCCTGCACCGCCCCCTACACTGCCCGAACACCACTGCACTGCCCTAAACCCTGAAACACCACCCCCAGCATGACCCCCTTTACTGCTCGAACACCACTGCACTGCCCCAAACCCTGAAACACCACCCCCAGCATGACCCCCTACACTGCCCGAACACCACTGCCCTAAACCCTGAAACACCACCCCTGCACGACCCCCTACACTGCCCGAACACCACTGCACTGCCCTAAACCCTGAAACACCACCCCCTGCACGACCCCCTACACTGCCCGAACACCACTGCACTGCCCTAAACCCTGAAACACCACCCCCAGCACGACCCCCTACACTGCCCGAACACCACTGCACTGCCCTAAACCCTAGAACACTACCCCCAGCATGACCCCCTACACTACCCGAACACCACTGCACTACCCTAAACCCTAAAATACTCCCCCAGCACGACCCCCTACACTACCCGAACACGACTGCACTGCCCTAAACCCTAAAACACTCCCCCAGCACGACCCCCTACACTACCCGAACACCACTGCACTGCCCTAAACCCTAAAACACTCCCCCAGCACGACCCCCTACACTACCTAAACACCACTGCACTGCCCTAAACCCTAAAACACTACCCCCGCATGACCCCCTACACTACCCAAATACCAATGCACTACCCTAATCCCTAAAACACTACCCCGCACAACCCCCTACACTACCCAAAGACCACTGCACTACCCTAAACTCTAAAACAATACCCCCGCACGACTCCCTACACTACCCAAAGACCACTGCACTACCCTAAACCCTAAAACACGACCTCCTACACTACACAAACACCACTGCACTACCCTAAACCCTAAAAAACTACTCCCAGCACGAACCCCTACACTACCCAAACACCACTGCACTACCCTAAACCATAAAACACTACCCCCAGCAGTACCCCCTATGCTACCCAAACACCACTGCACTACCCTAAACCCTAAAACACTACCCCCAGCAGTACCCCCTACACTACCCAAACACCATTGCACTACCCTAAACCCTAAAACACTACCCCCAGCAGTATCCCCTACACTACCCAAACACCACTGCACTACCCTAAACCCTAAAACCCTAAAACACTAACCCCAGCACGACCCCCTACACTACCCAAACACCACTGCACTACCCTAAACCCTAAAACCCTAAAACACTAACCCCAGCATGACCCCCTACACTACCCAAACACCACTGTACTACCCTAAACCCTAAAACACTCCCCCAGCACGACTCCCTACACTACCCAAACACCACTGCACTACCCTAAACCCTAAATCTACCCCCAGCATGACCCCCTACACTACACAAACACCACTGCACTACCCTAAACCCTAAAACACTACCCCCAGCACGACCCTCTTCACTACCTAAACACAACTGCACAATTTGTTACAGGCGTTGCAACGCAGGCCTGTGGTGCTTACTGGAAGTACCTGGTGGGCTGGTTGGGCCCCAGGGACTCTCAGGATTCAAGGTGACCTAATCCCCCAACTTAAAACGCGCCACGGGGCGCGTTTGCACAGTGGTGAAGGGAGGGGGCGGGGCCTCAGGTGACATGTGCGCAAACACGCCCTGTGGTGCGTTTTAAGTTGGGGAGTTAATTCCTTTGAATCCTGGGGGCCAACTAGCCCACCAGGTACCTTCAGTAAGCACAACAGAGGTGCGTTGCAGAGAGGTGAAAAAAGGTGCGTGGCCTCGGAACGCCTCTCTGCAACTCAGCTCTGTGGTCCTAACTGTAGGTACCTGGGGGGCTAGTTGGGCCCCAGGGACCCTCAGGATTCAAGGGGACTTAATCCCGCAACTTAAAACGCGCCACGGGGCGCGTTTGCACACATGTCACCTCAGGCCCCTCTCCCTTCACCACTGTGCAAACGCGCACTGGCTCTGGTTAGTCAGAGTCAGTTACCACCAGTACCCGTCTGAAAAAGTTGTGGGCACAGGATGATTTTGCAACAAGGCCTCTTTCTGCTCCTCTGTTGGTTCTTTCTGCACATCTTTTGCTTCTTTCTGTGCGTTTTTTCTTCTTTCTTCACATGTCCTACCTCTGTTGGCATAGTTAGAAACTAGCATTTAAAAAACCTTTGAAATTCACTTAAAAAATCATAGTTTTCAGGCACGTTATAGTTAGAAATTAGCATTTAAAAAACCTTTGAAATTCACTGAAAAGACCATAGGTTTCAGGCACGTTATAGTTAGAAATTAGCATTTAAAAAACCTTTGAAATTCACTGAAAAAACCATAGGTTTCAGACACGTTATAGTTAGAAATTAGCATTTAAAAAACCTTTGAAATTCACTGAAAAAACCATAGGTTTTAGGGACAGTTATAGTTAGTTGGACATTGCACTCGTACAAAACCCGTGAAATTCCCCTGTTATAGTTAGTTCAGCTAACTATAACTCGCGCCCCGCAATGCACTGCTGATGACGTCACATATTACATCACTCATGACATGGTCAGTGACATCACTGATGACATCTCAAATGACATCACTGATGACATCATCCATGTGATAATTTCATGCATCTTCTCACACCCTAATATAACTTTTGATACACCCACTCTAAATTACAGACTGCCATTCTCAAAACCATAGACACTCCAACACCAAAAACTACATACCCACTCACTGATTCTTAGGTCTACACACACATCCACTCACTCACCTGTACAGTCACTCATACTTACAGTCACTCAGTACAGGACTATCATATGCACTCATACACCTATATAAACACTCACACACCGCCACTCATCCATAGAGGTACTCACACACCTAGTCAGTCATGCAAAAAATTAATCACACACCCATTTACTCACCTATACAGTTATACACACACCAGCTCACTTACTCATACAAATACTAGCACATTCTTACGCTCTTATACAATAACTGATACAAGCACACACGCATCCATACAGCCACTCTTACAATAACACACTCTCACTTATAGCCATTTAAATACTCTAACACACATATATACTGCCTTTTACATATGTAGTTACTCGCACATGTACCACTGAGATATACATTCACTCACTAACACACCCATACACACACTCACCCACCCAAGCAGTCCATCACAGATGCACTCTTGAAATCATGCACCCAGTGAATCACCCACTCACACATCTATGTATAGAGTCACACACACCCCACCCACACAAACACTCAGGCAGCCATACAGATACTCAGAGAACCAATCAATAACCCATATAGACACTCATGTAGCTATTCGCAAATCCATGCATCCACTTACACACCAACAAACAGACGGATACAGACATTCACACAGTTTAGTCACTAACCCATGCATTCAGTAAGATACGTTTAATCACTCACTTGTAGAGTCAGTCACTCACGTACTAAATCATCCATTCAGACACTTATACACCCACTCATTCTTCAATACGCCTTTCCCTATATATATTAAACATATTTAAACTTTACAGAAACACACAGTCACTGGATGATGTCATCAGTGATGTCATTTGAGATGTCATCAG